>CM038678.1:535645105-537111186 GCA_021605205.1 Aegilops longissima
TACCGATATTTGTTTAGAATTGGCGCGGACCGTCGCTAAGAAGACCCTATTTCGGGATAACCTTACCAAGAGGAAAGGACAAAGGAATTGAGGAAAAGGTTATGCCACTACGGAAGAGCCAGAGAAGGAATTATCCTTACGATCGAGAAGACCGACCTTTATCGACAATAAGGATGGAGTATCGAGTTTTGATGGAACCGTAACAATGCTTCTAAGGGTGGTAGCACGGAGACCCGGAGACGATCGATGGATTTTGAGAAGACCCCAAACCCTAACCTATTTCTTTCTAGCCTCTCCGAATCTAGGGCGAGATTCATTTTAAGGTGGTAGTTTGTAACATCCCAAAATTCTAAATTTTGGAATGTTATAAACAAATAGATAGATTTGATTGATTGTTTGATTGATTGGTGGAAGTGAGTGAATTGAAACTTTTGAAAGTTAAATGAGAGGAATAAAGGACTTTCCCAAACTTTCATTTTGCTTTTATGAACTTGAATTCAAATTCTTTTCATCACAAAACCACGGAGAGAAGATGACATGACTTCTTCCATTTATTTAAATGACAAGGGGTGTTGAAAATATTTGAATTTCATTTGAAAACATTTCCAATTCTGAAACTTTATGCAACTCGATGATTTTCATGGCGAAGATAAAATGACTTCTTCAAAACATATGAAATATGAGTTGGGAGTTTCAAGAATTAAATTCAAAGTTCCTTTGAATTATTTTCAATTGGAGTTATTTGAGTTTTATTCAAATTATTTTCTCTAAAAATAAAATATATGGAAAATAGGGTAACATGATTCCCTACATCGAGAAAATTGGAGAGAAATTAATTTGAAATCATTTTGGTATTTTTAAAATGATTTTCAGTGGATTTTATTAGGGCAGTAGCTTACTGTTTGTTTTATTTGAATTTTTGTGTAGAAGCTAGAATAAAGTTCATCATGTAGGAAATCTTTTTCTGAAAATTTTGATATATTATATGCCTATATAATATATTTATTTATTAGTTTTATTATTTTTATTTGTCTCTGTTAAAAAATTTAAAAAAAAAAAAGGCCTGGCGCTTGGGCCAAAGGCCCAAGCCGCCAAATCACCGGCCGACCGAAGGCCACAAGAATAACGCACCACGCACCTAGGGAGCAGAGAGCCCCAAGTTTCCTATTCTTTTACGATTCCTAGTAGAATTTGACCCGTTTTGTTATTCCGTTTTTTATTCCTAGGATTCCTAATCCTAATCTATTTCTTGTCCCCTACCCCAAGCAAAACCCCTCCCCTTCCCAATATAAATACCCAAGCACCCCCCCTCCAACACATCAAATCAACTCTCCTCTCCTCTCCTCTCCTCTCCTCTCCTCTCCTCCACACAGCAGTGTGTGCAAGCAGTGCCCGCCCGCCCACATAGCCGCCGCCGCCGCCATAGCCAGCGCCGCCGCCCTCTGCCGCCGCCCCTCACCAGCGCCGCCCTTGCCGCCACTTGCCGCCCGCCGCCCTATGCCGCCACCATGAGCCCCTCGCCTCTTGAGGTACTAGCCCCAGCCGCTTCACGTTTTCTAGATCGGTTTCGTTCCGTTTTCTAGATCGGTTTCCGTTCCGTTTTCTAGATCGGTTTTCGTTTGGTTTCCTTTCCGAAACCCTAGATCGATTTTCTCGCGGTTTTCTTTCGGTTTTGTTTAGCGGCGTTAAGCTCGATAGATTTTTCTTTTATTTTAATTTCCGTCATGGACCTATCCGTAGTCCCTAATCTTCAAGCGATCATAACTTTTTACTCGTAAGTAGGAATCCATGAAACCAACGCCCACTTCTTCGTTGTGATCTCCTCTATCCAGTAATACAACTCAAACATGTTTTGAAAGTTTTAAAATTTGAATTCAAACAGATTTGTATTTGAACTTCGTTTGATCATAACTTGAGTTTAAGTAACTCCGATTTAGTTGATTCTTTTTGCTAATCGAAGCTCTTGACCTAAACTTTCTGATAAGGCCAAATTCACATAATTTTGGTACTGTTAGAAATTGTTTTATGCTGCAAGAGTTATTTGATTTGGTTTTGACGTTTTCGAATTGTTTTCTTCGTTCTTTCCGATCTTTTGGTGATTGCTTATGTGTGGTTACTATTGCTTGATTACGATAGATTGACGGAGTGTGACGAGTAGAGCTATCAAGAGTTTTGAGTGCGAATCATCTTCATCAACTTTGCGGAAAGTAACACTTGATCATATCTTTTCTACTACCCAGTTTTATGCATTAGATCAATCCTCAAACACTTGCATGGTTAGGATCTAATTAAATTGTGGGATGGGAAGTAGATCGAGGTAGTACCTATTACTGTTCTACTTATGAAACCTTGGGAGTTACTTCTCGTTTGCTTATTATGCCATGCTATGCTAGTAGGCGTGGATTGGGTGAGTGAATATCCATGACGGATGTGAGATTGTTAATTAATGGTTTATCTAAGGTGGCAACTTAAACACACATCTGGGTGGATTGAGGCACTGGTTTCCATCGAGGACTTGCTGTATTTCTTGGACCGCCACCCGGGCTCTAAGGGATCATAAGATTATTCAAACTGAAACTTCCGTGTGCAGCCACAAGCCAATATGGGCTCTGGCATAGCTGAGTAAGTTGTGCGAACTCTTATGGGTAGGCTAGCTGGTGTAGGGGATGTAGGTTGGTGCGGTCTACCCACATGTAAGGTGCTAAGCGCTTACGAAGACGTGTCTCGGTCATCCGTTTCTCAAACACCATGTAGTCACGAGAACCAAGCGGAGGCGATCGAGTCTTGTGGGGAAAAGTCGCAAACCTCTGTAGAGTGTATAAACTAATCATGATTAGCCGTGTCCCGGTTATGGACAATTTTGAGTATCTAGTACTGGATATCTGTTGATCTCATCATGTTACTTTAATTAACTTTGTTTGGGTTTAATGAGTACTTTTAATTGGGATTGAGAATCTGTCAACCATTCTCAATGTTTAACAACCACCATGATAGTTAAATAAATTTATTCCTTTGAAGTAGGGAAAAATTGGCTTTTCATAAAGCTGTAACCATAGAGCTTTCCACCAGCCATATATGCATGTAGTATAGGCTTATTCATTTCATTATTCTCTATGTGTTACATTGCGGCATATTCCATGTCTTGACCCGTTTTCGGGCTGCAACTTTTCATTTTGCAGACTTTTCAGACGATGAGTAAGTGATACGTTAGGGTTACGATTTCCTATACTCAACTTTTCCGTTGGTGTTGATGGGAATCCACAACCTTGTTGCTTCCGCTATATTTTGGATCGAGGTAATAGTATTTACGTTATTTCATACATGTGATTTACCTCTGTTATAAATCCTTGATCTTGTGTGTGTCAACATACCGATCCGAGGATGACACGAAGCAGAGACTTGATCCATTGGTCGGTCGCTACACCTTTCCCTAGTAGTGAGATCTCCACGAGAGGGAGAACATTGTATTGAGATCCAAAAAGAGAGAAGAAGCCATCTAGCTACTAACTATGGACCCGAAGGTCCGAGGTAAACTACTCACACTTCATCGGGAGGCTATGATGGTGTAGAAGCCCTCCGTGGTGGATTCCCCTTCCGTGAACTCGGAACAGGCCCCAAGATGGGATCTCGTGGATCTGAGAAAGTTGCGGCGGTGGAATTAGGTTTTGGCCGTGTCGATCGTTCGGGGTATGTAGGTATATATAGGAGGAAGGAGTACGTCGGTGGAGCAAAGGGGGGCCCACGAGGCAGGGGGCGCGCCCTCCACCCTCGTGGCCACCTCATTTCTTTCTTGACGGGGGGTCCAAGTCTCCTGGATCATATTCGGTGAGAAAATCGCGTTCCCGAAGGTTTCATTCTGTTTGGACTCCATTTGATATTCCGTTTCTTCGAAACTCTGAAATAGGCACAAAAAAACAGCAAATCTGGGCTAGGCCTCCGGTTAATAGGTTAGTCCCAAAAGTAATATAAAAGTGTAAAATAAAGCCCAATATGGTCCAAAACAGTAGATAATATAGCATGGAGCAATCAAAAATTATAGAGACGTATCAATGACACAATCCTTTTTGTAGCAAAGGACAAGCCTGGACAAACTCTTATATGAAGGAAAACGCTCCCGAGGACACATGGAAATTATCGTCAAGCTAGTTCTCATCACGCTCATATGATACGCGTTCGTTATTTTGATAATTTGATATGTAGGTGGACCGGTGCTTGGGTGCTGCCCTTCCTTGGACAAGCATCCCACTTATGATTAACCCCTATTGCAAGCATCCGCAACTACAAAAGAAGTATTAAGGTAAACCTAACCACAACATGAAACATATGGATCCAAATCAGCCCCTTACGAAGCAATGCATAAACTAGGGTTTAAGCTTCTGTCACTCTAGCAACCCATCATTTACTTATTACTTCCCAATGCCTTCCTTAGGCCCAAACAATGGTGAAGTGCCATGTAGTCGATGTTCACATAACACCACTAGAGGAAAGACAACATACATCTCATCAAAATATCGAACGAATACCAAATTCACATGACTACGTATAGCAAGACTTCTCCCATGTCCTTAGGAACAAATGTAACTACTCACAAATCATATTCATGTTCATAATCAGAGGGATATTAATATGCATAAAGGATCTGAACATATGATCTTCCACCAAATAAACCAACTAGCATCAACTACAAGGAGTAATCAACACTACTAGCAACCCACGGGTACCAATCGAGGTTTTGGGACAAAGATTGGATACAAGAGATGAACTAGGGTTTGAGAGGAGATGGTCTTTGGTGAAGATGTTGATGGAGATTGACCCCTCGCTGAGAGGATCGATGGTGATGACGATGGTGATGATTTCCCCCTCCGGAGGAATGTTTCCCGGCAGAATAGCTCATGGGAGCCCTAGATTAGTTCCGCCAAGGTTCCGCCTCGTGGCGGCGGTGTTTAAATCGAGCTTCCTCTTGATTTTTTCGGGGTGAAAGACTTCATATAGCGAAGATGGGCACGGAGGCTGCCGAGGCCCATGAGGCGGGCGCCCAAGGGTGGCGCCCCCACCTCGTGGATGGTGGGTGGCCCCCTCTGGTTGATTCTTTCGCCAGTATTTTTGTTAATTCAAAAACTGCCTCCATGAAGTTTCAGGACTTTTGGGCTATGCGAGAATAGGTCTCTAATATTTGCTCCTTTTCCAGCCCAGAATTCCAGTTGCCGGCATTCTCCCTCTTCGTGTATACCTTGTAAAATAAGAGAGAATAGGCATAAGTATTGTGACATAATGTGTAGTAATAGCCCATAATGCAATAAATATCAATATAAAATCATGATGCAAAATGGACGTATCAACAGCATCCTGCAGTAGTGTCACCATCGCTAAATCTATCATCAGACCAGGTCTCCTCGCCATCAGCATGGCCACTAGTCTCCGGAGTCACCTGGAACGAAGACTCTGGGACCGAAGTCTCGTGGGACGAAGACTCTGGGGCCCGAGTCTCCTGGGACAAAGGCTCGGCGACACGAGGCTCGTCAGCCCGAGGCTCATGGACCAGAGTCCGAGATGGGTCCAAGTCTGACGGCTCCACCTGAGACGAAGCACTCTGGTGGTCCGGAGAATCAGCTTCAGGTGGCAGTGAGGAAGGCACAACAGCCTTCCTACCTCTCCCGCCGCCACGTCCACCTATAGATCCCCTCTTCGTCTTCCCCCGACCTCTCCCGACCGAAGAAGAAGGGCCCGCCGGTGTCGCCATGTTGTCTACGAGCGCTCTACGAAGCTGCTGGGGTGGAATATAGCCACCCCTCCCAGCACGCGTCGAGGAAGAAGGAGGTTCGGAGCGCTCTTGACCCGCGCCCACCATCTGTCAACACCTGCAATGACAAAGAGTAAACGAAATTAGTACACCATAAACATAATAAAAAATTTGGTGGGTGAAAACAACACCAAAACCCCTTTTCTGATATTTCAAGCTTTTGGAATATTTACATAGGAAATATTCTCTATAAATTCCAAGAAAATTCTAGCATGTATGACAATGCAATATTTGGTTATCTTGCCAGGTATCATCTCTTGGAGAACAAAATGACATCACCAAAACCCCTCAAACTACTTAACCTAACTAACCTAGAAACTAACTTAACTAACCTAGTCTAAAGATAACTAACCTAACTAACCTAGTCTAAAGATAACTAACCTAACTAACCTAGAAAATCAAACTAACCTAGAAAATCAAACTAACCTAACTAACACCTTCTACTTATTCTAAAGATAACTAACCTAACCTAGAAACTAACCTACAAACTAACCTAGCCTAGTCTAAAGATAACTAACCTAACCTAACTAACCTAGCTACCTAAACTAAACTAAATTAACCTAAAATAAACTCCTTTCCCCCTCGATCTTTCTTTTTCTTCTTCTTCCTTCTTTTCCTTCTTCCTCTTGTCTTCTTTTTCTTCTTCATTTTCCTTATTTTCCTTTTTCCTCTTGACTTCTACTTTTTCTTTTTTTCTTCTTAATATAAAAAACTAACCTAAAATCTAACCTACAATCTACTAACCTAAAAAAAGCTAACCTACAATATACAATCTACTAACCTAATTAAAGCACCTAAATCTACTAACCTAATTAAAGCAACTAAATCTACTAACCTAAAGCAACTAAATCAACTAACCTAAAGCAACTAAATCTACTAACCTAAAGCAACTAAATCAACTAACCTAAATCAACTAACCTAAAGCAACTAAATGTACTAACCTAAAGCAACTAAATCAACTAACCTAAATCAACTAATTAACCTAAAGCAACTAAATCTCTAACACAGAGCAACTAAATCAACTAACCTAAATCAACTAACCTAAAGCAACTAAATCAACTAGAACAGCAAGAAAAAAAAAAATAAAGCGAGAACCTCACTGGGGGCGGGCGGCGGTAGGCGTTAGACGGAGCGCCGGGTGTCGAGGCGGAGGCAGTCTTGGTAAGCAGGCGGCCTCGACCTCGAGGGGGTGCGGTGGGGTCGGTGGTGGCGAGGCGGTGGGGGTCGGCGTGAGGCGGCTCGAACGCAGGGACGACCCGATGAGGGGAGAGAGACAAAGGGGTGAGAAAGAGGATGGCGCGGGCGTGGGCCCTTTTCTGATAGGTCAAATCTCTTTGTCGTCTGCTAGAGCCTAGGTAGTGGGGTGGAGCCGGGGCGAACGGCCATTAGGTGGGTCACTTTCTTTGCCGTCTGCTAGCGGACGGCAAAAAAGCTTTGCCGTCAGCTACCGGACGGCAAAGAAAGTGGTCGTTAAGTTCTACTCGTTAGTGGGCCACCCTCTCTTCTGCCGTCGGTGATGGCAAAGCTTCTAAGCCGTCGACTAGCGGACTGACAAAGAAAAAGTGACGGCAAACATGTTCTCTGTCGTCAGCTCATTCTTTGTCGTCAGTTTTAAATCAAGTGATGGCAAAGACCTCTTGCCATCAGCTGGTGACGGCAAAGTTCCTGATTCCAGTAGTGATTGAACTAGTCCTAGAGGCAAGACTAGGAATCTGGTTTCTTTGTTTATGCTTCCACATGTGCTAATGAGTTTTCCTCTGAATCGCATATTCAAGAACCATAGCAGTTATTGCATAGAATATAAACATTAACTATAAATTGGAAATAAATAATACAAATATTATTGCCTCTAGAGCATATTTACAACAGTAGCCAATACAGAGATCAGCAATATGTCCACTACTTAGTATCCACCATGAAAACTACTAGCGCACTACTCCTCTCCTCTGGGAATATATGTGAAGAATATGAAAAAACCCTCATCTCCATGGTGGGGTACAGAGATCCACCGATCTCCAATTTTCAGCTTGCACTCGTTGAGTATTCGCCTCCATCCAATAATTTGGACGAGTCCATCTGGTACGGTTGAAGCTTGAGTATGTGCGTCTGGAATTGGTCTTGCCATGGCAAACAATTGCCATCTCACCATGGTCATCCGTCACCACAGGCACATCACATCTTGGGAGCTTGTGTTCAAGAACATGATAGTAACATAGTAAATCGTGTAGTTTATTTAAGAAGAATGTAAGAAAAAGATGGAGTAGTGGCACAATAGTAAATAATCTTACCATGCATTTCTACGAATGTTGGTATTGTTTAAGGTGTGGACTAGTGGCAGGTATCATGCATCATTTGGACCATCTTCGTAAGTGCCCTTAAGCGACTCAATATCAGTAACAGAGGAGACAATGTACCTCTCCTCCTCCCAAGTAAGCATTGTGCCAGCAGTGTAATATGTGTCATCTACTGTCTTTCGTATTTTCTTGGAGCTAGAAAAATAAGCTATCAATTTTAAATAAGCAAGATAAGTTAGGGGTGAATAGCAACTACTTTTGAGTAATATAAGGTTATTTAACAAGTTAGTTTAAGAAACTCACGTCCAAATCCGCCCAAATGTCTTGATCATTTCGAGAGAAGGTGCCAATATCAAAGGTTATATTCATATCAGCCTCAAATCTGTTAGCTTTGGCTAGGACAACCAAAATATGTCAGGTCTACATGATTGTAGATCGTAAATTGAAAAATGAAGACATCTTTCATCTTGAGTTGAGTTAAGTAGAGTCCTCACCTCATCCATGTCACGGATACAGAGCTTACTTGGCAGTCATCGTTATGAGTGAGCTAGGGACACCATGATCTGACAGTCGGCGTCAACAACATGCGGGACAGCAAAAGGTGGCTGCAGGCGACATTGATCCTCGGTCCTCTCCTCCGTTTTAAAATAGATGAAACAGCTTTGTCTTAAAGTGAGTACGTATTCTCCTCCGATTACATAATATAAGAGTGTTTTTGGCGTTATTTTAGTGTAAAAACGCTCGTATATATATATGGGACGGAGAATGTCTTCTCTCGCGTCGCCTTTGTGCATGCTGTCTCCGGCCCGCTGGAATGGATGGCGGAGCTATAGCCAGCCAGCCAGCGATCTCATTTTCTCAAAAAAAACCCAGCGATCTCATCTGGAGAGAGCGATGCACGGAGCAGACCGATCCAAACGCGCCACCAACGGAAGGCCCCGCCGCCCCGCGCGCGGCTGCTAGCATGTTTCCATCTGCTTGTCGCCACGCACTTTGCGCGGTTATTCCCAAAGGTGCATAGATCCATGGGGCGTGGCCGGTTGACCGGCAGGCACGCACAATCGCACAAAGCAGCTACCGGGGCGGGGCACGCACAGAGCAAAAGCCACACATATATACACCTCACACCGTTACACGGCCTGCGGGCGCGGACCCAGGTCTGGACAAGCACGTCTCTTTCTGGCCAGAACACCACATATTACCGACTTTCTCACTGTAACTAGGGGAGCAGTGCTGCGCGTGCGTACAAATTGTGCATCGCGTGGCGCAACTGTTACTGTAAGTACGCTGCTGATGCCGATGCGACCGGCAAGAATCAGTCGACATGTCGACAGCTACCGGAGTATCAGTACGCAAGAGCACGGCGTTTGCAAACATTTCCTGTGTTTCTTGGTAACTGTCCTAGTCGACCCTTCCTCCCCCTTGTCTTCTTTCTTTCGACCATGTTTCCTTGTCATGCTTCCTGGACATTGCTAGCAATTACTCGTTCAAGAGGATTGGGACGCGCCCGAGACTTGCTAGCCCTGGATGGATCTACCAAATACCAATGACTGCTTGTTTGCTCGAATCTATTTTGCCTGCATTGCATGCTTGTCTCAGTTGGGCCTGATTGAGAAAAAACTGACTAAAAACCAACATCTGCGTGTTGTTTGGTCGCGTGCATACCCTCTAGCCTGGCTGTGGCAAAACGGAAGGCAAGTTGTTTGGTTGCGGGCTTGTTTAGGCCGAAGCACAAGGCAGGTTGTTTGGTTACATGCAACATATATTGTCTGGTAACCTCCTCACGGAGGTGGTGAGGTTACCAGCAAACAAGCAAGCAGGAACCAGTTTAACTCAGAACACGTGCAATCAGGCAACGAAGAGCTCTCTAGACGTTCACGACGAAGGCGTTGTGGTGCTTCTTGCACCTGGTCACCACTTCAATGCCGTCGTCGTTGAAGACGATCATCTTCAGGGTGTCGGGAGTCAGCAGCTTGAAGGTAACCATGTAGCCAATCTTGATCTGGTGGATAGCGGCGAAGGCGACACAACCCTAATCTAGGGTGACCCTGTCGTTCATCAGCCGGACCGTCACCCTCCATGCGCAGTCGATGTTCGCCTTCAGCTCGAACTCCTGAAGCACGGCGAGGCACCTCGGGTTGTTTGGCAGGCACTCCAGCTCTGGGACAAGATCACCTTGCAAAAGTGAGTTGGGCCTGCCTCCTCATGATAGTGGCCGTAGTTCTTCTGCTTGCCACTGGAGGGCTCCTCCAGCACCACATCATCGTCTAAGGGTGGCACCATCTCCATGCACTTCTCTAAGGCCGGCACCACCTCTTTGCCCTTCGTGTTCTCTGTCTTGATCTGCATTATGAAAAGCACAAAGTTCAAAGGTTGATCAACATTCAATCCTATCGTCCAAAGCCCCTATATTTACCCACCCAAAGGCTCTACTACTTACCCACCACCGCAACTAACCTTCGTTGTCACTCACTGTCACTCCTCTTCCATATCTCCATCGCCATGAACTCCATCCCCAACCCCTTCCCCTAGGGCATTGGTTGGAGGGCTATCTTCCTTGGGTGCTCGCTTGGTGATCGCACCAAGTTTGAGAACACCTTGGAAGTGTGCTTTAACTTCACCAACACCGAAGATATGAATAGGAGGCAGACGTTGTGGTAAAGAAGGCGACGACAGAGGAGTTGAAGACGCTGATTCCTGACCCAGTGAAATGCGCTATGTCAGTGGACATACTGCGTTGGGCTATGGATGAGGCCGAGTCCGGCGATGCTGGTCAGAGAGCAAGATGGGACAAGTACAGGGGTATAGGACTCGTCAAGACCAGTTGCCCACCGCGATGTCGCCGGCCGTCATCATTCTAGAGCCAAAGGAAAGAAGAGGCGGTGGAGGTGGTGGTTAGGGCGCCTGAGCCAAGTCACCGTACTATGCCAATTGTTCTAGACGAAGGCGAGGATGAGGAGATGATGCATGCTACGGTCCAGCCGAAGGACAACTACAAGGCCCCAAGTCCCCGCCGTTCCAAGCACCTTCAGGGTCGCCGCAGCTAGGATCTAGCGCTACTGTGCAAGATTTACCCCGATTCATCATTTCCTTGTACTCAATTCCAATCGAAACCCTAAAATCCATCGCTACTTGCTACTCGTCAAGATGTGTTGATCAACCCTATTGAACCCCAGCGGTCGATCATACCCCTAACACGTGCATCGAATGTGCAAATCCAATGTAAGCAGCGGATCAAATATGAAAATCGTGAGCGAGGAGGTCAAAATAGGGCTTACAGCCATTGCCGAAGTGCTAGCGGTGATGATGGTGATGTCGGTGATGGACGCCTATGCTCGCATTGCTGTTCTCCGCTCCGTTGATCACTGTTGCCAGTGTAATAGTGTGAGAGTGGAGAGTGGTGAGGGTAATTAAAGCCGGCGCTTCGAGAAACAACGCGACATCTCGAGCGTGGCTCCTCTCGTGCAGCCGCCGCCGTTCACGTGCACCCAGCGGGCTTGGTTGTGGAAAATTGTCGATTCAACGGTTCCCAGCGGGCTGGCCCCAAGGTATTTTTAGGTTTCGTGCTATGCATGCCAAACCATGAACACAAACAATCAAATGGACCATTTTCTTCCTGTGCAGGGCTTGGTTAGGGTGTATGTCAGCAACCAATCACGTCACAAGTCTTCGCGTATGGTAGTACCTAAGTTTTGGTGCGCCGTCGCAATAGCTGCTCCTTTCGACTCGGTACTCTTCCTGTAGCCAGCGAACGCTCCATGACCATGACCCCCGTTCCATAAACCAGGAGATCTAGCACAAAAGACTTGGTACTCAATCACAATCACATGGGCAAGGACTAAAGAGCACTGTTGCATAAACAACGTGACAAAGTTAGCCATGGTCCACCGCCTGCCTGGCCATCTTGACAGACTTTTGACCGTTAGTGGCAGCGGGCAATGCATCATGACAATCCCTACGAGACCACGACGTCACGCTGCTGCTTCCTGCCCGCCAGATCCTTCAAAGGCTCGACCGTCTCTGGTCTCACCGGTAGCAGCAAATCGAGTAAATAGCATAAAACTACTATTTTACAGGTTAGGTTTTTAAAAAAATATCGAATTTATTTTTTCGCTGATAACTACCAAGTCAGGAATTGGCTGTTTCAAAAAAGAACCCCAAATTCTCTTTGTTAAAAAATTAAACATGTTTATGACAGGTTAGGCCCGCCCCTAAACATACCGTTTGGTTGACCGTTTGTTTCACCGTTAACTGACTTGTGGGGGCCACATGTCAGCGCCTCATCAACAGAATTTTTACAGATTAGCCCCTACAAATATTTTTAAAAAGCAATCGGGTCCCTGGAATCATTTTAAAAAAGCAATTGGGTCCTTGCAGTGTCGCCGCCGTGCCTCCAAAGGGCTCTGCTCGTGGTCGCCGTTGCACCATGGGGCTTCGCCCGTGGTCGCCACGCCTGACACAGGTGGCAGGGGTGGTCGCCGAGGCGCGCCGCCGTGGGAGCTCCGGCTCAGTCGCCTCGCCGCCGTGCCATCGGGATCCGCTGGAGCACCGCTTGACCATGGGGCTCGGCTCGGGTGTACGCCGCGCCAGCGCCATCGGGGCTGCCGGCCATGGGGCTCTGCTCAGTCTCCACGCCCCCCACGCCGTGCCTCGCTTGCATGCCGCCGCCATCCCACAGCCCTAGCTCCTCAAGCTCAGCAGATGTTACTGCGCCCTTCTTTGGAGTGTCGTGGACGAGGCCGGCCTCGTTGCAACCGTCACCACCAGGAGCTCCAGCTTGGGGGGGGGGGTTCGCCGGCTTGGGAGGGGGAGGGGGTCGCCGGCTTGGAAGGGGAAGGGGGTCACCGGCTCGAGAGAAGAGAGGTCTGGCACAGGAGGCGGAGAAAGAAGAAAGAGAAGAGGAAGAAGAAACTTACATGTGGGCCCCACATGTAAGTTAACGGTCAAACTAACGGTTTGTTTAGCTGTGGGCCCAACGTGTCATAATCGTGATCAACTAATAAAGACTCGATGATTTGGGGTTTTTAAAACAGCCGACCGTCCATTTGGTAGTTATCTGAGAAAAATTAAAAACCGGTAGTTTTTTGGAACCCTAGCCTGTAAAGTAGTAGTTTTATGCTATTTACTCCAGCAAATGAGACGGCATGCATGCGGCAGAGCTATAGAGACAAGCAGAAGAAACATGCAAACCATTGTGCATACTCAGTTATTCGCCATCAAAGGTAGTAACGCTGGCGGTAAAGCAAAAGAGCAGACGGCCGGTGTGCATTCTAACTCCAAGCATGTCTATATTGGACACATCCGTACTGAGAGATTTATAGGGCAATCACAATCGGTAGCTTCAAGCTAAATTCTGGCTGGATTCAACCATGGGCAGCGATTCTGATTTTGATTTTGATTTCTTTCAGTATACACAGGTCTGATGATGCAGCTTAAGCGTTCCCAGCCACAGTAAGCCGACTGTGTAAAACAGCATGCACAGAGACACCATGAACCAGCGGTTCAGAACCGAAGCTTGTATGTCAAAAACAAAAACTTAAAAGGCATGCGAATGGGAGTTACAACCCCAAGCCATGTGTTGACCATGTTCTACATTGTACAAAGAAATCATTCCATTGGTCTGTCAACACGCAGTTCAAGTAGATCATGTGCCGATTCAGCAGAAGATTTGAGTTTTCAGAAATTTCATTAAACCACAGATCAGCATTAGGCTGGCTGACTTTTGGAACACAACTTACAAGGTAGGTGCATCGGTTTACTCCGCAAGAGCCATATTATTGCCACCATCATCTTTTACAACCAGAAAAATTTCTCGAAACAAAGAAAGGGACTTCCAAAGAAGAGCGGAAATGAAGTGAGTGCAGCTTCGGCTGCAGCGTGACCACAAGACCTGGCAAATTAAGCAGTGTTGAATCAGTAATCCTTGTTATGATGATACTAAACGAAGTGAAATAATTAGACATGACTTCAACTTCAGGTCTAGAGTTAGATAGGCAAAGGCCCAAACTATAGCAAGTACTAGCTACTAGGAGCAAGTGTCTTCTCTCGTCATAGATTTAGATAAGCAAAGGCCAAACTCTAGCTAGTGGCTAGTAGCAAGTGTCTTCTCTCATCATAGATTTAGATAGGCAAAGGCCCAACCTCTAGAAGGTACCCAGAAATCTAGATAAAAGACCAGCATGTGCAATTCCAGTTACGGGCATACAGCCTGTACCACTCAATAAAGTGAGTAACAGGGTAGTACTACAATGCAGATGCTGCCATTGAAAATGTATGACAGGTTGAAAGTAGATGCTGATAACAGTTGCCCAGATGCAATTATTAAGCATGCTACAAGACAGACATTGGCAGGATGATATTCATGAGGAAAAGAAACTCATTAAATGAATATGACACAGATAGTGCAAATGAGAAGGCAAGCAAGGAAAGAACTAGACATTCTGTTATAATAAGATAACAAACACGATGATAATGATACAAGAAAATCAGTTAGGTTCAGTTAGCAATAATATATTTTTCCATGCAGAATTGATAACACGACGGTTTAAGTGTTTGTAGTAGCACAATAAGGTCCCCCACCGGACAACACATGGAGGAATTCCACTATATGGAGAGTATATAGGTCATTGTTAATGACTACTAGGGGGAAAAAATCAAAACACCAACAAGAAAGAATAATGCCGAATGGCTCAAACAAAACTTTCTCTCAAGAAAAGGGTGAATAATTAAATTTCCGGGTGGAAGAACATTATCGTAGCGACGATAACTCGGAAAGGTCAGTGTCAGAATGTCGTTGTACATTGATAAATATATTATTCATGACTCACTCCGTATTCAGCCTATTTATTGACCTTCAAAACAAACTTGGTTTGAGGGAAATCAGCACACCGACATAATAAATACATGCAAAGCTGCTATTAGGCTGATTTTTTTTTTTTTTGGAATCCACTGCAGTTATAAATTCTGGATCCAACCAGTCAGCTCTGCTTGCCTCAGCAACGCAATAGCATAGCTCAACTTTTGCAAACCAAACATCTTGGTGCCCATCTTGACCACATTAGTCCCAAAAAGGATAAAAATACTTAAATAGGTGGTAAATACATTAGCTTAGTCAGTTCAACCATTTATGGCCCCAATAACATAGGTGGTGTAGAACTGAACTGGCTTCATAATCTTAGCAAATAGTAATATTTTTTTATCTCCAGTCAATTTCAGCACACCAAATAGAAACTATTAGAAGGCTCTTGAACTCTGAAACCTAGCATGTCAGACTCAAATACTGAAAGCATCTCATCTGTGACAGATTGTATCATCTCTTGCACAACTTTATAAAATACTCGGATGTATCACAGATGTGTAACACAACTAAAACAAGGTTGGTATTTAGGTGCTTTATGCACAAAATAGCAAGGAGAACTTCAGCCATGGTATTAAAAATATCACAGCCGATTACTGATCAAAATCAATCATGGTTCATATCTCCAAATCCAGTGCAAAAGCTACTGTGTCAACTACCAATCTATGTTGATTTACTCCAAAACACACAAAATTGTTAAGAGAACATCCACCAGACACTTCTGGTTTGCAAAACAATGTACCTGGAACTGTCCACATTCAGAACTGAAAGAGAATTATATTTATAATGATGAACTGACTGTAAATACCAGCAAGATATCCCACTGAAAAGTGTAAACATCATGTCCATTTCCATTAAGATTGAGCCAGCAATTAATGTGGACAGTTCCATACATTGCAAGGCCATCTCATCTGTTACCGCTAGGCATGTTACAAGATCACGAGTCCTGCTAATTCCAGTGCTCCAAAATGTACAGCCAAACATCATAACTCTTCAGGTAAAATAAAGTACAGAGCTAACTAATCAAAACAAAAATTGTGTACTCAGAGTCTAGAGTGAAAGATTACATCTACTGAAGTTAGCACGAACCAACTAACTTGAAACACAACCTACCCAAAATAAATAAAACTTACATGCAACACAAATAAAAAATAATTCTTCCTATCCAGACAACATTAATAAGTACACACATACACATAATATAGCAACAAACCACGGAAGAAATGCATGCAATAAACAAAATATAAAATCCTAGAGCCATGGCCATGAATGTTCATGGTATTTATTTGAAACTCTAGCTTCTCTACTTGACCTAAAATGTGATCTTGAGGACCCTGAAAAACTCAAGACTGCTCTCTGTCCATATTTGTTGCAATGAATCCAGTGGATCATCCTCATGGAGGTGAGGGGCGCACAAGAGGATGTAGACCTTAGGTATCACCTTGGGGGAAGCCCAGGGTATGATAGATTAAATTATCTTTACAAATCTAATCGTGGTTCGTTGGAATCATATAAGCCCATACCCAGAACTCCGATTAAGAAAAGAAAAAAAGAACAGCCTGCAGTATACAAAATAAACTTTGTAGCTTGGATTATTCCCAACTTTCTGCCATCCTTTATTTTGCTATGATTAGCTGTTGTCATGCAAGAAGTTGTGAGTGGTTCAAATGGTTCCCGACATGAACCTTAAAGCGTAAGCCCGCTGTTTTGAAACGATAGGGTAGGATGGTGCTGGAACTGGATTCTTGCAGCCTCAGTAGGCTCAAAGGAATGGAAGACGGGACTTGTTCTCATAGCTCGTTTAAACGACATCCTCATTTTACATCACAATGTTCAAGCCAACCAATATATCTTTGATATACACTTGAAAACCAGAGACTTAGCAACTCACAATGATATACTTAACCTTGACTTCAGGTCATAACTAAAAACTTATGCCGCGTGATGCATTTCCCTCTAAAGAGATGGTGATGAAGTTGGGTTACTGTTGAACAAACCATCATAATTAGCTAACTATTTCACGAGTTGCAACAAGAAAGAATATCTCATTTCACAAAGCAAGGTTGGGTTATCAACTATTACACACGTACTGACGCCCCGAGCCTACATTTGATTCTATAAAAGAACAGACACACACTGATTCAGATAAAGATTGCAATTAGGCATCCATGACACGGAACCCTAGCTCTAACCCCAGATCTAAAGGTAGCAGCCCTCACCTGGATCACTGGGTGTAGCCGCCGCCGACGGCGCTGTAGTCCTCCTCGACGGCAGAATTGACGTAGGGGACAGGGAAGTCCTTGGCGGGGTCGAACTGCTTGGCGGCCATGTAGCGCTCGAGGTCGGGCTTGCGGAGGAGGGTGCGGCGGACGGGCGGGCGGTTGCGGCGGCAGTCGCGCGGGTAGTACTTGATGTCGAACACGGTCTCCGGGTCGGAGGTGGGGATGATGGCCCTGGGGGAGTCCTCGCGAAGGGTGGCCGGGCAGGTTTGACGGTACTCGAGCGCACCGGGACCGCGCTGCGGTACTCGGGCGAGAGCACGGGCCGGTGATCTCCACGGCTTCTTGAAGAATTTGCGGAATGTCTGGATCAGTGACTTGCCGGCGCCGGCGGCAGGAGCCATCGGGGGCGGTGCGGTGGCTACGGCCCGATGGGAAGGGGAGGTGGGGAGCGGGGGAGATCGGCAGATGCGGGAAGCGGGCTGATTCAGCGACGGTGAAGGCCGAAGAAACCTGGATTTAGCTATGGATGCACTGCACAACGTGGCCTGATCTGGACCGTCTGGCCGGGAAGAAGGCCGAAGAAAAGAGCACAGTGGTGGAAGGAGAAATTGTCGATGCAAACCAAAGTTATGGTGAATGGATCAATGGAACTATTTTTAGTTGTTCTTGTTTTTTCCAGGAAACCATATTTAGTTTTTTTTTGAAAAAAAATCTCAAAAAATACAGTATGTTGAAGAGATGGCTTTTTATAGACATGTAAATTTTCTTCTCTTTTATTTTGCGGGAAGACATGTAAAATTTTAAGTACAAGCATAAATTTATTTACGGCATATGAAAAATAAATTCAAGAATAATTAGTGTTGATAGAACGTCATCCTTTTAACATGTTGTACTGTTTTCTTGATAATTTTGGAAAACTTTCAAACATATTTTTCATGATTTTTTTCATTGTAATTGCATTACATCGGATATTCTTTTGAAGGAAAGCGCTCGACATGAAAATCATGCACGAGTTCTATTTTTAAGGAAAACAAATGAATTCTCCGAGCAACCATAAAAAAAAGTTAAGCCAACAACAAGCACACGAAAGCATATGCATGCTCTGCCGCATAGTTTCTATTTAGCATTTTTATTTTTTAAATTATTCGCCCGTGGACTCTTTTGTCTCATTGTTTCATGGTTTTGGTGAAGTGGACACGGTGTGAGATCCATCAAAAGTCATGCATGGCTGGAGAAATAATCACAAGTGTTGAAGACCAAAATGTATCTCGAAGTTGGGGTGCTAAACTCTGCTAGGAAGGTGGAGGCCAACAAATGGCCTCACGACAAGGAATGTCTCGCCTGGTTCTTTGAGCGCCCATGCCATCAAAAGCTCTAACACACCCTTCACTAGTGATAGTTCTTAGGGCAAACCCTAAACCCTCATAAATGTTCCCACGAAACAAACCCATTACTTGGAAGCTCATGGGCAACACCAATCCGCCTTGATTTCCCACGAATTCAAGAATAACAAATCACACAAAGTACTTGGCGGATGCAAGATTGGTTTGGTGCAAACACATATTCATATTTTCTCTTTATTTTCCTCTATAGGATTTGAGTTTATCTGATTAGAGGAGGGGGTGAAAGCCTGGAAGTCCTCAACAATGATGGGGCTTGAGATCTGGTCGACACCCAACTTTTGGTGGAGAATGGGGGTATTTCTATGGCCCCACAAAATCCACCATTATACAAAGTTTTGTGGTACCTAGAAAGTCTGAAACTTCTTGGCAGAAGCCTCCAAGTTATATCCGAGAACTACTTCGGGTCCAGAGCCTCAAAACCAAATAGAGGCTCCATCTTCGATGGAGCGGAAAGTCGTCAGTACCCTCGGTAGGGTGGTGAACGTGGTCGGAAGTAGCAGAGCGGAGCCCACACACACAGTTTACCCAGGTTCAGGCCAACGGTGACAAGTAATACCCTACATCTTGCTTCGTGTTGTTATTCATGGTGAATATATCTCGTGCGAGGCATTACTATGGGGTGTATGAATTGCTACCAAGAGTCTATTATGTGGGGGTAGATAGATCTGAGAGCACCGTAGCCCTTCCCTAATACACACGATGATGGCTAGGGTTTTACAAGGATAGATCTCATCTTGGACGTCGCCATGATGACTTGGGAGCCAATATGGTCCTTAGGGTGCAAGCCTACTCCTTAGGGCTCCTTCGTGTCCCTAGCTTTTAGATGGGCCTCAGGGCCCTGGACATGCCCTATCTTGGGGCTCCTTGAGAAAGGTCACCCTGCCGTGTGGCTTTGTTAGTAGCTCAGAGCTTGTGCGAAGTTGAAGTCCTTCTAATTTTGAGAACCTAGGGGGCTCCTAGTCTTGATTATCAAACAATGGGAGCTCGGCTTAGTGGGCTGTCGGTGTCAAACCGGCGGATCTCGGGTAGGGGTCCCAGCTGTGGGTCTAGGCGGATGGTAACAGGAGACAAGGGACACGATGTTTTACCCGAGTTGGGCCCTCTCGATGGAGGTAATACCCTACTCTGCTTGATTAATATTGATGATATGGGTAGTACAAGAGTAGATCTACCACGAGATCGGAGAGGCTAAACCCTAGAAGCTAGCCTATGGTATGATTGTTGTTAGTCCTCGGACTAAAACCCTCCGGTTTATATAGACACCGGATAGGGTTAGGGTTACTGAGTCGGTTACAATGGTAGGAGATCTACATATCCGTATCGCCAAGCTTGCCTTCCACGCCAAGGAAAGTCCCATCGGACACGGGACGAAGTCTTCAATCTTGTATCTTCATAGTCTAGGAGTCCGACCAAAGATGATAGTTGACTATCCGGACACCCCTAGTCCAGGACTCCCTCGGTAGCCCTGAACCGAGGCTTGATGACGACGAGTCCGTGCGCATATTGTCTTGGCATTGTAAGGCGGGTTCCTCTTCGAATACTTCATAGAAGGTTTTGAACACCGAGGATAGTGTCGGCTCTACAAAACAAGTTCCACATACCACCGTAGAGAATAACTTTTGCCAGATCTGCTGGCGTATTCGCGGCGACATCACACCACGGCGGGCCTTTATACGAATCGTTTTTCTTGTCCTGCCTTAGCGCGTTTAGCGGCGGTTTCCTTGTACGTCTTATCAAAGCGGAGATCGTGCCCCTTATTCAGGATTCCCATCAATACGGACGTGGGTAACCCATCGCGCCATTGATTCTGGTAGCAGGAGATAAGCGAGTTTTACCGGTGGCGGGGGACGCATAACCGTCCGTCCATATAAGGGATAAGGATCCACCTTTTCACCTCGCCTTCTTCCTCCTTTGCTCATCCATTTCCTTTTCGAGCTCCAGCGCCCAAGTCCCACACCCCACCTCAACCTTCTCCAACTATGTCGGGGGCGGGAGGCGGTGGATGGCCTCCTTCGTCACGGAGGGCACATCACAAAAGCTGGGAGGCGGATACTGTCCGGCGACATCGCGTGTCGGCTCCCCAACAAGGGCAGCTCACTCCAACCCCGGGCCCCATGAGAGGTGGTGTTTCTCCCCACTTCCTCCTCGGACTAGGTTTTCCACTTCACCCATTTGTCAGGGGCTCATGTTCTACTATTGCACAGACTTCCACGATCGGCCCAATTTCATCCTCAATATCTCGGCGTTTATCGTCGTGTGGAAACTTTCCTGCATCCAACCCCACTTTGGTTTATGGTTGAAGACCTTTAGAGTCAAGCCGAAGATAGTGGGCGGCCGACAGGTAGAGTGCAGGCGCCATGGCGGCGGGAAGCCCAATGTTCTATGGCTCGAGGCTCCTTCGTGGAGACAGTAAAGGGGTGCAATCGGGTTGGTTCTACATCACCGAGCAGCGACTCCAAATGGCGGCCCCAATTCAGATCTGGCTCCCCACGGCTCACATCATGGAAAGAGCGGGCTGGCGTGGGAGTGATTCGGAAGAGTGGCCGGACTCCAAACCTATGTCAAAACACGGTGGACAAGAAGCTCAAGCTTGTCAGCGTAGTCGAGTTATGCTCATCGTCGGATTCTCCGTGCCGACAACGGGCCTTCAATTTGTGGGAGTTTGATCCGGCACTGCACGGACCTTGAGCGGCTCTTGACACTACGTGCGAAGATGCACGGAAGGTCTTTGTTCAAAGGCGCAAAGCCCCGCATCCGCTCTAGAAGATCGCGGATTCAGCTCATGACGTCAAGCCAGCGAGGTAAGTTATTTACCCTTCTGGGACTCTTTTTCATAGATTGACTCTATGTGGGATCTAAAACTCCCTAACCTTTGGCAGGAGTGGTGAAGGCGTCAGACGGAGTTAACTGTCGCTCCTTTGCCGAAGACCAGCGGACGCCCGATTGTGCGGACTGCTAGCTCGGCACCTCACGTGGTGACGGAGAAGAAGGCAAGAAGGAGGCCACGGGAACTCGAAGGAGCTCCGGCGCCATGTTGTCGGTCTGAGCGAATCCTCTCCTAAACGAGGAGGAGAAGAAGAAGCCTCTCCCCGATGGGGAAGAGAGGAAAAGGAAGGCCGCTAAGGGAGGCGGAGGAATCAGAAGGAAGGACCCTTCCCGGACTTCTCCTGCGCCGACAACGCGAGGAGGAGTGGCCAACAAGGCCAAGCCTGGCGAGATCGTAAGTGTCCAGGATACCCATGGCTTTTTGCCATTGCATAGTGTTCTCTAATGCCGAACAATCATGCAGCCGCCCAAAGGCGAGCTCGCCCGCTTCGTCGGCGGGTCCACAGAGTTCGTCGGAAATGGAGGTACTTCACTTCGGCCGCCTCCTCACCTCACGTTGCAGACGGCCGAGGTGGGGCCCAGGGCCTGGTCGAGGAGGTGGCGCGAGGCGCCGCAAGGCGACCTCCGGACTCAGAGCGTGGGGCGAGACCCCGGGGCTCTAAGCCCGACCCTCGTCCGGACTCCATACGGAACCTTGGTGGTTCGAAGTCGACAAGCGGCCTTCGTAGGAAGGGTAAGGCGCGGTGTCCTCCGTCAACCGGAGGCACCGGATAACTCTTGGGCGCTTGGCGCCTCCATCGACGAGAACACCGCCTTTATTATGAGTGTGGTGATCCGGAAAATTCGATCCGCCAAGCGGGCTGACGAAGCTTATGTCGGCCTTCTAACGGGCTTTGAGGTAAGTTTAGAATATGTAAAAATATTACCGCATAGGCAGTAGCCCTTGATGCTTAGTTGGTGTTGGAAAGAAAAGCGGACTAAGGATCTAAAAAGATATCTGTGAGTCTAACATAAGTATGTCAATATGGGAATGCAGGCTGCTTTCTTGACCTCTGCCGCCTTGCTGCGGAGGTCAATGCATTGAAGCGAGCCTCGGCGGTCCGAGAGCGAGCTCGGCCTTGCCAAGCAGCTCTAGGACAAGGAAGGTAAGTAATACCTTGTTAAAGAAATACCTTATAGAAAGGATTCAGTTGCAAAAATGACAGGAATAACATGGGTATTGTAGGGGCCACGAGCGAGGTGGCGACCACGAAGAAAGCGGTGTCCATGGCGAAAGCAAAGCGATCGCGGAGGCGCCAGCGAAGAAGCGGGAGGAGGCGGATGGCGGAGGTGCGGCAAGAGCTCCAGGGCTCGTGGAAAAACACGAGAGTTTGGAGCATGACTCGAACTCGAGTCAGGCTCGCCTCGGCTCTTGAGAGTGCCAAGGCTGCTAAGGCGAAGCCCAAAAGCCCTCAAGAAATTGAATCATTAAAGAAGATAGCGGCGGGTAAGGCATTCTTTATACAAAGCAAACATGTGAAAGTGAATAACCTAGTACTTACCGGATTCGGAGCTCTCCGGGGCATTCGCAGATCTGCCCGTAGTGTGTTTGATGCTGCGCGTTCTACAGCGCCAAGGAGGAGCTCGGCGGAGAAGGTGTTCTGGTCTCGGTATCTTTGAGGCGGACATCCAGTGCCCCTAAGCGACCAGGTGAAGCAGCTGGTCGAGCTCCTAAGGTCGCCGAGCAGGCCATGAGGGGCCTCATAGTTAATTTGTGGCCATTGGAAGCCATGCACAGGAGCTACTTTGGGCTAGTCTGGCGGTGGTGGGCCTTTGTCCATGGATTGAAGTCATCAAGCGCTCCGTCTGCATTGAGGGTGCCGTCGGGCCCTTGCCGTGCTAAAGTGCTTTGGGGCAAGCTGGATCTGAGAAGCTTGTGACAGACGGGCACGCCGAAGGGCAAGGAGCATCATGCGCCGAAATGTACTATGAGGCGTCTGAAGGGTGCCGCCGTATAGCGGATGAGTGCTCCAAAGATGTAATTTTTAATAGACTCGCATTTGTTATCATGTCTGCTGAAAACTTGTTCATATCGCTTAATAGCAGCTTGTTAATTTAAAATATTACCTTACATGCGGCCGTTTATCAAATTTGAGAGATGGCAAGTCGTTGGCTTGACCCCCATGCCACAGTCTGGGGTGTTGGGATAAACTTGGCGCTCTTGTTCCCATTCTTGGGTCCATCGAGGCGCTCAGCATAGCGAACAAGAAACCGGACTTATAATGCTTGAACACTCACACTTAGCCATAGAATTCTATAATTTTAAATTTGGTGAAGCCCCTAGTATTCGGAAGACCGAGTTGAGGCGCTATCACGCCTTGGCGGACAATGCGGTTCCTCGCTCTAAGCGGCATAAGTCTTTAGGGACGAAAAAACCTCTCGAGCAGTGACCGGCTCTCGCCCTATCATGGCGGTCAGTTTTAGCTTTCTCCAGAGGTGCTCAACCCAGCTCAGCGGGGCACAATCGCGGTGGTTCTCCTAGTGCTACCTTAGCGATATAGCGGGCGTAAGGTACCAAAACATAGGGCCAGGCAAACCCAACTATTGACCCAAGACATGATTGAACCGATGCATATAATGCTATAAGTGCAGGTGTGCGCACTTGTGAAAGTGTTGGACTTATCACACCATAATTTTGGGGTACTTAAGCCCCTGGTGTATTGGCCGTACCAAAGTGTGCAGGTGCAACATGTCATGAAATGAACATATATATAGATAAAGAAAGGAGTGCAATAATAGGCAAAAGTTGTGTATTGTTTATTCAAAAAGTGCTGCAATAAAAGCGAGCGATACAAATAGTCACGATAAGCAAGGGATGGGACTATTTAACATGTCCCCCTCCGAGGAGTAAGCTGCGGGATGGTATGTAAAACAGGTATAATGCTCGTAATAGAGACCACACGAACACTCGGCGTAACTTTACGCTTCCTGGCTGTTGCATCGTGAGTTCGGCGATTCTAGTCGAGACGGGACTTACGGAAAGCGGAGTCACGAAAGTAAGAAAAAAAGAAGAAAGAAAAGAATGACACAATTGGGGCCCCAGTGCGGTTGAGCGCGTGCAGGCGTGCGTGGTTGTGCCCTCCTTATGCCCATGGTATCTCGGGCGTAGTTATATGCGCTTAATCTTGGCCAGCGATTTTGCGAGGCTGGGGTTGGGGCGGATTACTCTGGCGATGCTTGGATCGTGCGGCGGTCTTGTTGTAGGTTACTCGGCGCGTTTGATAGTGTCCGGACGTTTAGTGGCGGACTCGAAAATTGCTGTGAGAGGCTGCTTTGCACCTCCGCGCGAGAACGCCGTGTGCTCCTCCGTTCGGAGGCGTTCGGTGTTTCCATTGACCGTGATTACTCCTCGAGGGCTGGCATCTTGAGCTTGAGGTATGCGTAGTCGGCATTGCATTGAACTTTACCGTCACGGTTCGTCCGGCGGTGTGTGATAGCGCTGCGGAGCAGGACTATGTCGAAGATTAACTCTTTGCCGGAAGTTATCCGGGGATCCGAAGACCACTTGAGTGTAAGCGAGCACTGTACAATTGGCCTCTACACGGTATGATGCCTTTAAAGGTCGTCTTTGTGGGTTTAATCCTTGAGGGGTCTATGCCCATTTTGCGCCTTTGTATCTGATAAAGCGAGTTCAGAGCTGCTACCGCCGTCCATCGGGACTCGGTGAGGTGAAATCCGTCGATAATTGGGTCAAGAACCAATGCGGCGAATCCGCCGTGCGGATGCTAGTTAGGTGGTCCCTTGATCAAATGTGATGGGCGGGAGGACCATGGGTTGAACTTGAGGCGGTGGCTCCATCGCATATCGTCCCTTAGTGCGCTTCCGCTCCCTTTTGGGTATGTGGGTTGCGTATATCATATTCACCGTCCGCACTTGTGTGGGAAAGCCCTTAAATCCTCTATTGTTCGGCGGCGGGGCTCTTCCTCGTCATCGCTATGCAGCCCCTTGTCATTGAGTTCGTCACTTAACTTGCACCTTGCTTGAACACCCAACAATCCCTGTTGGTGTGGTTGGCTGGCTTTTCGAAGTGCCATGTATGTGGCACAAGCGGTCGAGTATTCGGTCCAAGTTGGATGGTCCACAGGTATTTCTTTTGAATGGCTTCTTCCGTATTTGGGTTTAGAGCCTCTGAATCCGGCGCTTGTTCTTATTAACGTAGCGACCTACCATTGTTGTCCTTGGTATCCGAACTACCGGGGTTTTGGTCAAGTTATTTACTGAGCTAGCCAGCTGTCCTCTCTCGCATAGCGGGTCATGAGTGTTGTGAGGGCTGCCATGGATTTGGCTTTTCTGTCCTAGGTGCGGGCAAGCCACTTGTCGCGGATGTTATGTTTGAAGGCTGCAAGGGCCTCTGCATCCGGACAGTCAGCGATTTGATTTTTCTTTGTTAGGAACCGTGTCCGAATTATGCAGGCGATTCTTGGCTGCTGAATTATATGGCTAAGGTCATCGGCGTGCGGTGGTGCACATATGTGCCATGGAAGTTATCAAGGAATGCGGCTTCCAGGTCCTCCCAACAACCAATTGATTCTGCTGGCAAGCTGTTGAGCCAATGCCAAGCTTGTCCTCTAAGCTTGAGTGGGAGGTATTTGATGGCATGTAGATCATCACCGCGGGCCATGTGGATATGGAGGAGATAGTCCTTGATCGGGACCGCAGGATCTGTGGTACCATCGTATGATTCGATGTTTCTGGGTTTGAAGCCCTCGAGTTTGATGATCCATTACTTCATCTGTGAAGCATAGTGGGTGTCTTGGCGCCTCTGTATTGGGCTATATCACGGCGTAGCTCATATGAGCTTTGTCTCATGTTCAGCCCGGCCGGGTTCTTTGTATCCGGTGACGGTAATCATCCAGTCGTTAGGCGCCCGCGATCCGTAGATCGATCTTGTATGTTTTGCCTTATCCTCCAATATATCTCTATAAGTCCGTAGCGTTTTCCGTGCCTTGGTACTTTTGGCGGCGTCGGGGTGCGGGAGGGTCTAGAGGCCTCTCAGCCAGCGGCCGCAGGGTGGCGGTCGGCCGCATCATGCGTTGGTGATGTGGGTGCTTCCTCCTCTGATCGAGGCAGCGGCCTGCGTTTGGGGTAGCTTTTGGAGGCGTTGAGTTCATACTCTTGGCTGCAAGGACTTGATCCATCAGTCGACTAGCAGGTCTTAGTCGGCTCTAAGCTGTTGCTGCTTTCTTGAGGCTGCTTGCCGTGGCTATAAGCCTGCGTTTGAAAGCGCTCTGTTGGCGGGATCCTCGGGCATAGCGAATTCATCGTCGTTGAGGCTTGCCTCATCTTGGAGGGCGCATAATTATCGTCCTCTACCTCTCTTTACGCCGCCTTTGTCGTGCGGACTTGCTTCTCCCTCCTCTGCTGTTGAGTCTGCTTTGGAGGGTTGTCTTCGACCTTGTCCGGGGTGTTATTATCTCCGTGCGGAATCACCGTTTCTTTGTGGCGGGATTTAGGCGGCGCCAGCGCGTCGGCGCCGGTTGCTTCTTGGAGGGTCAGCCTCCGTTGTTCCATCGTCGTTCCCATCTTTTGGGATGTCCACCATGTATATGTCGTATGGTGAGGTGGCCTTCCGATTGCCTGTGGCGTTGGTTCTTGGTCATCTCGGCATCGTCGTCCATACCGTCGATGTCTTGGTCAATCGAGCATGTCGGTTAAATCATCGGCGGTGGCTACAAAGTGGGTGGTGGGTGGGTGTTGAATTTCTTCGTCGTTCGCATCCCAACCTTCGACCGTAGTCGGCCAGGGCTCTCCGGATAAAGAGAGACTTTAGTGAATCCAGGATGTCGCCAAAGGCGAGTCTTTGAAGATGTCATGATAGTGAACTCCATGACCGGCGCCCAATCGGATTCGATTGGCGGTAGCGGAGGTTCGTAGTCCGGAGGAGTCCGGCACCTTGGAGTCACGGTCTTCGCAAAGGACGAGGATCGTGTTTGGCTCAATCGCCGTAGAGATTTCAGCCCCGGTGGTGTCAACTAACCATCCTCGATCGGCGAGATCGGCTCGAATCAATGTTGGGCGGACACTAATCTTGACCTCGAGGACCTTTGTTCGTGGCGAGTTAGATCATGCCCATCGAGATAGTGCGCGGCGCAGCTGCTGCTCGAATCCGTCGAAGATCAAGTCTCCGCGGATGTCGGCCGTGTAGTTTAAACTTCCAAATCTGACACGATGGCGGGCGTAGCTTCGATCTGCTCCGGATGGCCTAGCGAATTGGCCCGCGATTGCAAAGCCGCCCGAATGTTGGGGAGCGTAGTAATTTCAAAAATTTCCTCACGAACACGCAAGACCATGGTGATGGCATAGCAACAAGAGGAGAGTGTCGTCCACGTACCCTCGTGAGCGAAGCGGAGCGTTATAACAAGCGGTTGATGTAGTCGTGCGTCTTCACGATCCGACCGATCCAAGCACGAGCGTCGGCACCTCCGAGTTACGCACGTTCAGCTCGATGGCGATCCCGGACTCGATCCAGCAAAGTGTCGGGGATGAGTTCCGTCGACCACGACGGCGTGGTGGCGATGATGATGCTCCACCGATGCAGGGGCCGCCTAAGCTCATGACGATATGACTTCTCCGCGCGAGGCTTCGCCTAAGCTCATGACGATATGACGAAGTGGAATATGGTGGAAGGGGCACCGCTGCGGCTAAGAAAGATCCGTAGATCAACTTGTGTGTCTGGGGTGCCCCCCTGCCCCGTATATAAAGGAGCAAAGGGGAAGTGCGGCCGGCCCTAGGGAGGCGCTGGAGAGTCCTACTCCCAGGAGTAGGACTCCCCCTCTCCTAGTTGGAGTAGGATTGGGGAGGGAAGAGGGAAGGCGCGCCCCTCTCCTGTCCTATTCGGACTAGAGGGGGGGGCGCGGCCTGCCTGCAGCCCTCCCTTCCTCTTCTCCTTGTGGCCCATTAAGGCCCATATACCCCCGGGGTTCAGTAACCCCGGTGTTAAATAACTTCCTGTTTTCATTGGAACCCTTCGAAGTCAAACATAGGCTTCAATATATCAATCTTTATGTCTCGACCATTTGAGACTCCTCGTCATGTCGTGATCATATCGGGACTCGAACAACCTTGGTACATCAATACTTATAAACTCATAATGAGCTGTCGCCGAAGCGTTAAGCGTGCGGACCCTACGGGTTCGAGAACTATGTAGACATGACCTAGAACCATTCTCGGTCAATAACCAATAGCGGAACCTGGATGCTCATATTGGTTCCTACATATTCTCTGAAGATCTTTATCGGTCAAACCGCATAACGACATCGTTGTTCCCTTTGTCATCGGTATGTTACTTACGAGATTCGATCGTCGGTATCAATACCTAGTTCAATCTAGTTACGGTAAGTCTCTTTACTCGTTCCGTAATACATCATCTCACAACTAACTCATTAGTTGTAATGCTTGCAAGGCTTAAGTGATGTGTATTACCGAGAAGGCCGAGATACCTCTCCAGACAATCGGAGTGACAAAACCTAATCTCGAAATCGCCAACCCAACAAGTACCTTTGGAGACACTGTAGTACTCCTTTATAATCACCCGATTCGTTGTGACGTTTGGTAGTACCAAAGTGTTCCTCCGATAGCAGGAGTTGCATAATCTCATAGTTACGAGGAACATGTATAGGTCATGAAGAAAGCATTAGCAATATACTAAGCGATCAAGTGCTAAGCTAACGGAATGGGTCATGTCAATCACATCATTCTCCTAATGAGGTGATCCCATTAATCAAATGACAACACATGTCTATGGTTAGGAAACACAACCATCTTTGATTAATGAGCTAGTCTAGTAGAGGCATACTAGTGACTATCTGTTTGTCTATGTATTCACACATGTATTATGTTTCCGGTTAATACAATTCTAGCATGAATAATAAACATTTATCATGGTATAAGGAAATAAATAATAACTTTATTATTGCCTCTAGGGCATATTTCCTTGATCTCCCACTTGCACTAGAGTCAATAATCTAGATTACATAGTAATGATTCTAACACCCATGGAGTCTTGGTGCTGATCATGTTTTGCTCGTGGAAGAGGCTTAGTCAGCGGGTGCGCAACATTCAGATCCGTATGTATTTTGCAAATCTCTATGTCTCCACTTGGACTTGGTCGAATGGAATTAAGCGTCTCTTGATATGCTTGGTCCTCTTGTGAAATCTGGATTCCTTTGCCAAGGCAATTGCACGATATTATCACGAGAAGATCTTCATCGGTCCCGATGCACTAGGTATGACACCTAGATCGGAAATGAACTCTTTCATCGAGACTCCTTCATTTGCTGCTTCGAAGCAGCTATGTACTCCGCTTCACATGTAGATCCATACGGCGCTTTGTTTAGAACTGCACCAGCGGCAGCTCCACCGTTTAATAAAAACACGTATCCGGTTTGCGATTTAGAATCGTCCGGATCGGTGTCAAACTTACATCGGCGTAACCATTTCGACTAGCTCTTTGTCACCTCCATATCGAGAAACATATCCTTAGTCCTTTTCGGTATTTCGGGATGTTCTTGACCGTTGTCCGATGATCCACTCTGGATTACTTTGGTACCTTCTGCCAAGCTTACAGCTAAGCATCGTCGGTCTGGTACACAGCATTGCATACATGATAGAGCCTATGGCTGAAGCATAGGAACATCTTTCATTTTCTCTCTATCTTCTGCTTGTGGTGGGGCATTGAGTCGACTCAATCTTACACCTTATGTCTGGTAAAAACCTTTCTTTGCACGATCCATTTTGAACTTCTTCAAAACTTTATCAAGGTATGTGCTTTGTGAAAGTCAATTAAGCGTCTTGATCTATCTCTATAGATCTTGATGCCCAATATATAGCACTTCACGAGGTCTTTCATTGAAAAACTTTTATTCAAGTATCCTTTTATGCTATCCGAAATTCTATATCATTTCCAATCAATAATATATCGTCACATATAATATTAGAAATGCTCTGAGCTCCCACTCACTTTCTTGTAAATCTGAGGCTTCTCCAAAAGTCTGTATAAACCCATATCTTTGATCACACTATCAAGCGTTTATTCAACTCGAGAGGCTTGCACGGACCATAAATTGATCATTTGGAGCTTGCACACTTGTTAGTACCCTTTGGATCGACAAAACCTTCTGGTTGCATCATATACAACTCTTCTTCTAGAAATCCATTCAAGAATGCAGTTTTACATCCATTTGCCAAATTTCATAATCATAAAATCGGCAATTGCTAACATGATTCGGACAGACTTAAGCATCGCTTCTGGTGAGAAAGTCTCATCGTAGTCAACCCTTGAACTTGTCGAAAACCTTTTGCAACAAGTCGAGCTTTGTAAACAGTTATATTACCATCGGCGTCGGTCTTCTTCTTAAAGATCCATTTATTCTCAATGGCTTGCCGATCATCGAACAAGTCAACCAAAATCCATACTTTGTTCTCATACATGGATCCCATCTCAGATTTCATGGCTTCCAGCCATTTTGCGAATCTGGGCTCACCATCGCTTCTTCATAGTTTGTAGGTTCGCCATGGTCAAGTAACATGACTTCGAATAGGATTACCGTACCACTCAGTGCGTATTTTACTCTGGTTGACCTCTGAAGTTCAGTAGTAACTTGATCTGAAGCTTCATGATCATCATCATTAGTTTCCTCACTAATTGGTGTAGTTGTCACGGGAACCATTTCTTGTGATGAACTACTTTCAATAAGGGAGCGAATCTGATTATCTCATCAAGTTCTACTTTCCTCCCTCACTTCTTTCGAGAGAAACTCCTTCTCTAGAAAGGATCCGAATTAACAGCGAAAATCTTGCCTTGGATCTGTGATAGAAGGTGTACCCATGATCTCCTTTGGGTATCCTATGAAGACACATTTTTCCGATTTGGGTTCGAGCTTATCTGGTTGAAGTTTCTTCACATAAGCATCGCAGCCCCAAACTTTAAGCGACAACTTTGGTTTCTTGCCAAACCACAGTTCATACGGTGTCGTCTCAGCGGTTTAGATGGTGCCCTATTTAGCGTGAATGCGGCCGTCTCTAAAGCATATCCCCAAAAGCGATAGCGGTAAATCGGTAAGAGACATCATAGATCGCACCATATCAAGTAAAATCACGATTCTGACGTTCGGACACACCATTTCTCTGTGGTGTTCGGGTGGCGTGAGTTCTTGAAACTATTCACATTGTTTCAAATGTAAACCAAACTCGTAACTCAAATATTCTCCTCCACGATCAGATCGTAGAAACTTTATTTTCTTATTACGATGATTTTCCACTTCACTCTGAAATTCTTTGAACTTTTCAAATGTTTCAGATTTGTGTTTCATTAAGTAGATATACCCATATCTACTCAAATCATCTGTGAAGGTGAGAAAATACGATACCATGCGCGTGCCTCAACATTCATTGGACCACAAACATCGGTATGTATGATTTCCAACAAATCAGTTGCTCGCTCCATAGTTAGGAGAAGCGGCGTTTTGGTCATCTTGCCCATGAGGCGCGGTTACTTAAGTACCAAGTGATTCATAATCAAGTGATTCGAAGCCCATCGGTATGGAGTTTCTTCATCGTTTTACACGATATGACCTAAGCGGCGGTGCCACAAATAAGTTGCACTATCATTATCAACTCTGCATCTTTTGGCTTCAACATTATGAATATGTGTATCACTCTTGTCGAGATTCAATAAGAATAGACCATTCTTCAAGGGTGCATGACCATAAAGATATTACTCATATAAATAGAACAACCATTATTCTCGATTTAAATGAATAACCGTCTCGCATCAAACAAGATCCGGATATAATGTTCATGCTCAGCGCGGCACCAAATAACAATTATTTAGGTCTAAAACTAATCCGAAGGTAGATGTAGAGGTAGCGTGCCGACCGCGATCACATTGACTTTGGAACCATTTCCCAGCGCATCGTCACCTCGTCCTTTGCGATGCTTCGTCTATTCCGTAGTCCTGTTTGAGTTGCAAATATTAGCAGCAGAACGATTATCAAATACCAGTGCTACTACGAGCTCTAGTAAGGTACACATCAATAACATGTATATCACATATACCTTTGTTCACCTTGCCATCCTTCTTATCCGCCAAATACTTGGGGCAGTTCCGCTTCGATGTCGATCGCTTGCGGTAAAAACACTCGATTTCAGGTTTAGGTCCAGACTTGGGTTTCTTCTCTTGATCAGCAACTTTCTTGCTGTTCTTTTTGAAGTTTCCTTCTTCTTCCCTTTGCCCTTTTCTTGAAACTAGTGGTCTTGTTGACCATCAACACTTGATGCTCTTTCTTGATTTCTACCTCCATGACTTTTAGCATTGCGAAGAGCTCGAGGAATTGTCTTAGTCATTCCTTGCATATTATAGTTCATCACGAAGCTCTTGTAGCTTGGTGGCGATGATTGGAGAATTACATCAATGACACTATCATCCGGAAGAGTAACTCCCGGTTGAATCAAGTGATTATTATACCCGGACATTTTGAGTATATGTTCCTTGTGAACTATTCTCCTCCATCTTGCAGCTATAGAACTTATTGGAGACTTCATATCTCTCAATCCGGGCATTTGCTTGAAATATTAACTTCAACTCTGGAACATCTCATATGCTCCATGGCGTTCAAAGCGTCGTTGAAGACCAGTTCTAAGCCGTAAAGCATGGCTGCTGAACTATTGAGTAGTCATCAGCTTTGCTTTGCGGGCGTTCACAACACGGCTCGGCTCTCTGACGAGCTGTCACCCAGCGGTGCTTCGGGGCGTAATTTTACGTGCAGCAATGAGGATAATCCTCAAATTCTGGACCCGATCCGTGTAATTACTACCATCATCTTTCAACTTTGCTTTCTCAAGGAGCGCATTAAAATTCAACGGAACAACGTACGAGCCATCTATCTCGATAAACATAGACAAGCAAAATACTATCGGTACTAAGTTCATGATAAATTTAAGTTTAATTAATCATATTAAAAACTCCCACTTAGGCAGACATCTCTCTAGTTATCTAAGTGATTCGTGATCCAAATCAACTAAACCATGTCCGATCATCACGTGAGATGGAGTAGTTTCAATGGTGAACATCACTATGTTGATCATATCTACTATATGATTCACGTTCGACCTTTCGGTCTCCGTGTTCGAGGCCATATCTGTTATATGCTAGGCTCGTCAAGTTTAACTTTGAGTATTCATGGCGTGCAACTGTTTTGCACCGTTGTAGATGGACGTAGAACTTATCACCCGATCATCACGTGGTGTGCAGGTACTCTGAACTTTGCAGCGGTGCATACTCGAGGAGAACACTTCTTGATAATTTTAGTGAGAGATCATCTTATAATGCTACCGTCAATCAAAGCAAGATAAGATGCATAAAGGATAAACATCACATGCAATCAATATAAGTGATATGATATGGTCATCATCATCTTGTGCTTGTGATCTCCATCGTCGAAGCACCGTCATGATCACCATCGTCACCGGTAGCGACACCTTGATCTCCATCGTAGCATCGTTGTCGTCTAGCCAACTATTGCTTCTCGACTATCGCTCTTGCTTAGTGATAAAGTAAAGCAATTACATAGCGTTGCATTTCATACAATAAGCGACAACCATATGGCTCTGCCGATTGCCGATAACTTCGGTTACAAAACATGATCATCTCATACAATAAAATATAGCATCACGTCTTGACCACATCACATCACAACATGCCTGCAAAAACAAGTTAGGCGTCCTCTACTTTGTTGTTGCAAGTTTTACGTGGCTGCTACGGGCTGAGCAAGAACCGTTCTTACCTCGCATCAAAACCACAGCGATAGTTTGTCAAGTTGGTGCTGTTTTAACCTTCGCAAGGACGGGCGTATGCACTCAGTTCAACTAAAGTGAGAGAGGCAGACACCGCCGGTCACCTTTAAGCAGCGAGTGCTCGGGCGGTGAAACCAGTCTCGCGTAAGCGTCTGGCGTAATGTCGGTCGGGCGCTTCATCTCACAATACCGCTGAACCAAAGTATGACATCTTTGGTAAGCGGTATGACTTATATCGCCCACAACTCACTTGTGTTCTACTCGTGCATATGACATCAGCGCATAAAACCAGGCTCGGATGCCCTTTGTTGGGGAGCGTAGTAATTTCAAAAATTTCCCACGAACACGCAAGACCATGGTGATGGCATAGCAACGAGAGGAGAGTGTCGTCCACGTACCCTCGTGAACCGAAAGCGAGCGTTATAACAAGCGGTTGATGTAGTCGTGCGTCTTCACGATCCGACCGATCCAAGCACGAGCGTCACGGCACCTCCGAGTTACGCACCGTTCAGCTCGATGGCGATCCCGGACTCCGATCCAGCAAAGTGTCGGGGATGAGTTCCGTCGACCTGACGGCGTGGTGGCGATGATGATGCTCCACCGGCGCGAGGCCGCCTAAGCTCATGACGATATGACTTCTCGGCGCAGGGCTTCGCCTAAGCTCATGACGATATGACGAAGTGGAATATGGTGGAAGGGGCACCGCTGCGGCTAAGGAAAGATCCGTAGATCAACTTGTGTGTCTGGGGTGCCCCCCCCCGTATATAAAGGAGCAAAGGGGGTGCGGCCGGCCCTAGGGGGCGCTGGAGAGTCCTACTCCCAGGGAGTAGGACTCCCCTTCTCCTAGTTGGAGTAGGATTGGGGGGGGAAGAGGAAGGCGCCGCCCCTCTCCTGTCCTATTCGGACTAGAGGGGAGGCGCGCAGCCTGCTGGCGGCCCTTCCTCTTCTCCTTGTGGCCCATTAAGGCCCATATACCCCCGGGGTTCAGTAACCCCGGTGTTAAATAACTTCTGTTTTCATTGGAACCCTTCGAAGTCAAACATAGGCTTCAATATATCAATCTTTATGTCTCGACCATTTGAGACTCCTCGTCATGTCGTGATCATATCCGGGACTCGAACAACCTTGGTACATCAATACTTATAAACTCATAATGAGCTGTCGCCGAAGCGTTAAGCGTGCGGACCCTACGGGTTCGAGAACTATGTAGACATGACCTAGAACCATTCTCGGTCAATAACCAATAGCGGAACCTGGATGCTCATATTGGTTCCTACATATTCTCGAAGATCTTTATCGGTCAAACCGCATAACGACATCGTTGTTCCTTTGTCATCGGTATGTTACTTACGAGATTGATCGTCGGTATCAATACCTAGTTCAATCTCGTTGCGGTAAATCTCTTTACTCGTTCCGTAATACATCATCTCACAACTAACTCATTAGTTGTAATGCTTACAAGGCTTAAGTGATGTGTATTACCGAGAAGGCCAGAGATACCTCTCCAGAGCAATCGGAGTGACAAAACCTAATCTCGAAATCGCCAACCCAACAAGTACCTTTGGAGACACTGTAGTACTCCTTTATAATCACCCGATTCGTTGTGACGTTTGGTAGTACCAAAGTGTTCCTCCGGTAGCAGGAGTTGCATAATCTCATAATTACGAGGAACATGTATAGGTCATGAAGAAAGCATTAGCAATATACTAAGCGATCAAGTGCTAAGCTAACGGAATGGGTCATGTCAATCACATCATTCTCCTAATGAGGTGATCCCATTAATCAAATGACAACACATGTCTATGGTTAGGAAACACAACCATCTTTGATTAATGAGCTAGTCGATGAGAGGCATACTAGTGACTATCTGTTTGTCTATGTATTCACACATGTATTATGTTTCGGTTAATACAATTCTAGCATGAATAATAAACATTTATCATGGTATAAGAAATAAATAATAACTTTATTATTGCCTCTAGGGCATATTTCCTTCACGAATCTGAAGATCTGTCCGGGAGAAAAGTCTCACCTGGACTGCATCGTTCTTGATGATCGAAGGAGCCATCGGGCCTATAGGTGGCGACATAGAGGAACTCTCAATGAAAGCACCAATAGCGGTGTCAAAACCGGCGGATCTCGGGTAGGGGTCCCGAGCTGTGCGTCTAGGCGGATGGTAACAGGAGACAAGGGACACAATGTTTTTACCCGAGTTGGGCCCTCTCGATGGAGGTAATACCCTACTCTGCTTGATTAATATTGATGATATGGGTAGTACAAGAGTAGATCTACCACGAGATCGGAGAGGCTAAACCCTAGAAGCTAGCCTATGGTATGATTGTTGTTAGTCCTCGGACTAAAACCCTCCGGTTTATATAGACACGGATAGGGTTAGGGTTACTGAGTCGGTTACAATGGTAGTAGATCTACATATCCGTATCGTAAGCTTGCCTTCCGCCAAGGAAAGTCCCATCCGGACACGGGACGAAGTCTTCAATCTTGTATCTTCATAGTCTAGGAGTCCGGCCAAAGATGATAGTTCGGCTATCCGGACACCCCTAGTCCAGGACTCCCTCAGGGCCCGTAGGGGCCCGAACCGTCTGGGAGCCTTTTCATGAAATATTGACGCCTCCTGGAGCTCTCCTTTTTCCGATAAAGGGTAGTTTTATTGACTCACAATATAGCATCGACGGATATAATTATAATGAGCTACACCCGGCCTCTGCATAACTAGGATGCACACAGCCAACACAAACCCACACACACAAAGAAACACGCTGGCAAAGAGCTAAGTCATACAAGACCGAAGCTATGCCTAGCGAAGAAAACGAAAAATCCTGAAGCGATAGAGAGAAAGATTGACAATATATAGCGACAACCATCAGCACCAACTATCTCATGACAACGCAAGGACTACGCGAGAGGTTCTTCAGCGGCGCCTCGAGGAAGGAGCGACACGCAAGTGGCGTCGTCGCGAATCAACACATGAAGGTTAGATCATAGGTTTTCACCCGAAGATCAAGTGCGAGCGGACTTGAGCAATGCCTTCAACAAGCTAACAACGTCAAAAGCGCTGCCATTGCAGTTGACCAAAAGAGGCCAACCTTGGGGTTTCACCGGAGCTCAAGACCGGGCACTTGAGATGCACCACCCAATCAATTCATCCTGCGATATCTCCTCCACTTTCCACGATCCTGGGTAGACAATCGGCGCCACGAACAATGAACATGCCCAAATGAACATGGAAGCTGTCCGCTACAAGAGCTGCTTGATGAAGCCATGTACCTAGGGTAGGGTCATGGACCTGTCAAGATACCCTCCCCAAGGACATCTCTTGAAGAAACCACCTTCGATCGACACGGAAGGATTCCACTCGACGGACTGAAGACACTTTCGACCATGAAGCCAACCACTCGACCGCCCGGAGATCTCTGATCGATCTGCGCAAATGGTCGGTCATTAAGTGGCTTTATGGTCATCATAGCACTTTATGTGGGGCGTTACTAGTAACACCCTATCTTAATGTACCTTAATCCCTACATAGCGAAATTTGAAGTGCAGCGAACTCTATATAAGCCACCCCCTCCTCGGTGTAAAGGGTTCGCACCCTGTAACTCATACACACATATCTGATCGACCGCCTCCGGGCTCCGAGGGCGTGGGGCTGCTACTTCCTCAGAAGGGCTGAACTTCGTAAACATCTTGTGTATACAACTACTCCATAGCTAGGATCTTGCCTCTCCATTCCTACCCCCATTCTCTTGTCGGACTTAGAACCACGGCGGTTGGCGCCCACCGTGGGGCAGGTGTCTTAGCGACTTGTTGGAGAAGTTGCAGTTTTTCCGATCCCCTTCATCAAGGTTTCGGGTGGAGTTTTGGTTGAGGGCCACGAGATCCGTCTCGGCGTGCTCACGTTCATCGCCGATGACTCCGCTTGGCTGCAGGAGGCTCCACTCGACGTCGATGCACTCCCCGTCCGCGGGGCAACGCACTTTTCAGCAGCAGCGTCCGCGGCGTCCTCTGCGGCAACCATCGACCCGATGTCGGTCGGCTCTGTGCGTCCTCCCTCGATCTCGCCCGGCGCAAGCGCTCCGGTCGATCGAGGCTTCAGCGGTGGGTGAGGCACGCGGTGGCCCTTGGTCGGCCACTCCCCAAGTCGCAACAATCGAGCAGCGAATCTCTCTGACCTGTTCGATCGTCGGTAGCTCATGACGCATCCGAAGTGCGGCAATGATGATCCGGCGGCGGAGGTTACGATGGTCGACGGACCCGTAGTCCTCTGGTTTCCTCCCGCCCGGCGGGCGTTGGCGGGCGATCGGCTTGAGTTCACGAAAGTATCAGCGAGCCCCTCACTTCGCTGCGAGAGGAGGAGCTTCGCCGCCGGAACATGGATGCGCTTCACCTCCTATCGTTGGAGAAACCCCGAGGCCCGTGCCTTAGAAGACATGCGTTTGGCCAACTTGGCTGGCGCTTTCATTGGAAAATCTCCGGCGAGTGCTTTCGGCGAGCAATGGCGACAACGGGTCCGTCGTCCGATCGACATCAACTCTTTCCACAACCGACTCAGGTATACCAAACTCCAATTCAGAATCTAGCAGGCGCAGCCCGTATAGCGAGTCCATTCAGCCTTCGGTCGGAGGCTGGCGGAGGCTTACTCTGGATCGAGATTTACTCCGGGCGGCGGAGATCAAAATTCAGTTGTATCGCGATCGCGGAATAGGATTCACAGCAGATCCGTCGCTGCGAATACGATCCGATCGACTCATAGCCCAAGATCGCCCTGGCGTGAGGACATGGAGGCGGCGTGATCGATATGAGGTCGATTCGATCGTGATGATCGGCGTTGAGTGCCCTCCTCCCTCAAGGGGTGGATCATCAGCGCCTCGGCAACGGGATGGCGAGCGCCATCACGGTGTTGGCGAAGGATTCGGTCGACCCGAGGAACCAGGCTTTGATGTGAGATCCATTATCGTTCAAGGTTTTGTCGGCGAGCGAGCTCACCGAGAAGGCCATGGCCAATCGCCCACCTGCAGCGAGTACGTCTCGGGACGAGTGTTTTAGCGAGCCATCGGGGCGCGGTGATTCCTCCCAACCCGGGTTGGCGCTGAGTCGATAAGTTCCTTTGGTGAGTCAAGCCGGATACTTGGCGAGGACTACCGAGTGGCTGTTCGATTAGCGGCGGCAGCGATGAAGTGGCCATGAAACACCTGCCTCTTATGTTGGAGGCTCGGCGAGCATGGTTGAATCGATTAGCACCAGCAGCATTTACACTTGGGAAGTTCTTGCCGAGTGTTTGTCGGAGACATTTGAAGGAACTTGCAAGCGGCCAGCAGAGGTTGTGAGTTGCGATCGTGTGTCTGAAGTCGAATGAAACTACGAGGATTACATCGGAGATGGATCACATTGCATCACCACGGTAGAGAATGTATTTGATCATCGAGCGATCATGCCTTCAAGGAAGGCGTTAAGAATAAGATTTAAGTTTGAAATTGATCGACATGACCACAGGTTGAATGATGGAGATTGCCACCAAATGCAATGGTGAAGAAGAGGATCGGCTCGGAGTGGCAAGTACAAGTCAGCCGCTAATGAAACCGGGGAGGAACTCGGTCGGAAGCAGAAGCGGAAAGCCGAGCTAGCTGCTCCTGGAGAAGCCTTGGCCGTGACTCCAAGAAAGTTCAAGGGGAAATCCAAGGGACCTTGGAACCCCAAGAAGGTGAAAGACCAAGATGGAAATGATGTATTGGACTTGCCATGTCACATTCACACGAATAAAGATGAAGAGGGTAAACTCATTTACCCAAAGCATACCACTTTCGGCGATTGTCGGCTCTTGATTCAGCAGTTCGAGGAAGCAGCCCAAGGATAAGGAGAAAGAGTCGGACAAAGTTGAGGACAAGGAAGATAGTGACGGTGGATACCCCGGTCAATTCCACCCGATGATTTTTCTTGGCGTTGAAAGCAAAAGTCGATTGAAAGTTATCAACGAGAAGTGAATATGGTGCGCTCTGCGACACCCGATTATCTGAAATGGTGCGAGACCACCATCACGTTCGACCGGTCGATCACCCGACACACATAGCCACCCTTGGGAGGCAAGCTTTGATGGTCGACCCGGTCATCGAAGGCACTCGACTAACTAAAGTTTTGATGGATGGTGGCGATGGCTTTGAACATACTATATCGCGAGGCGTTGAAAGGGATGGGCATTCCGATGTCGGACTCGGCACCGACAACATGAGCTTCCATGGAGTCATTCACGGAAAGAAGGATGAGTCACTTGGCCAAATTGCTCTCGATGTGGTTTTGGTGATTCCAAGAATTTTCGTGAAAAATTGACCTTTGAGGTCGTGGATTTCAGGCGCTTATCACGCTATTACGGGAAGGCGGCGTATCGCGTTCATGGCTCGACCATGTTATGTATACCTCAAGCTGAAGATGCGGGCCCCAAAGGCGTGATCACATCGCGGCAATCGGAAGAAAGCGAAAGTGTTTTGAAGGCTCTAAGATCGCTGATGCTCGGATGGCGATGGTAGAGCTGCAAGAATACCGAAAACTGCAGACCGAGTGATTTGTTGCGAGCCAAGAAGCGCCACGAAGTCAGCATTTGATCGTCCGGTGAGGCGAAACTGATTCACATTCACCGACCGATCCCAATGCTGCTCCGACTCATATATCAACAACTTTCGACTCCAAATAGGAAGAAGCGCCCATCCGGTTCCTCCGTGAGCTGGGACATCTTCACATGGAAGCCTGGCGACATGTCGGGTGTTCGAGGGCTGGCTGAGCATCGCCTCTGAGTCGACTCAAAAGTTAAACTGTCAAAGAACATCTTGACGGTCCGCCGTCCGAAGAGAAAGGCCATTGGCGAGGAGGTGGCTCGACTCTTAGTAGCAGAGTTTATCCGAGAGACTTACCACTCCGAGTGGCTCGCCAATGTTGTCATGGTCCCTAAGAAGGACAAATCACTTTGCATGTGCATCGACTTGAACATATCAATCGGGCCTGCCGAAAGATCATTCCTCTCCCCGCATCGACCAAATAGTCGACTTCATTGCGGGATGTGGCGATTGTCTTTCTTAAGCGCCTATTCGGTTACCATCAGATCCGTCATATGGACCCGGCGAGATAAAAACAGCTTTCATCACTCCATTGGTTGCTACATTATGTCACCATGCCATTCGGCCTCAAGAATGCGAACCACGTTCATGAGGATGATTGAAGTGTTTGCTCACTCAAATCGGTCGAATGTGGAAGCATACATGGATGATATTGTGGTCAAGTCACGAAGGTTCCGACCTATTGGTGACCTTGCTGAAACATTGCCAATCTCGGGAGGTATGATATCAAGCTTAATCCATCAAAGTGCACATTCGGAGTTCTGGCGAAAGTTACTCGGTTTTCGTTTCGAGCGAGGAATCGCGCCAACCAGAAAAAGTTGGCACTATACTCCGAATAAGCATACATGCGTGTGCACGATGTCGAAGCTTCTTGGATGCTTGGCGCTTTAAGTCGATTCATCTCTCATCTCGGTGAAAAGGCATTGCCTCTTTACCGGTGATGAAGAAGTCGGACAAGTTAGTGGACTCCGAAGCGATGCGGCGTTTGCGAGCTAAAAGCTCGCTCTCCACCAACCGGTGCTTGCTGCCCCAATCGAGCAAGAGCCTTTGCTACTTTACATTGCAGCCACAGGACAAGTTGTCGATGCAGATACTTACGGTCGGCGGGAAGAAGAAGGAAAAGCCTTCAAAGTTCAGCGCCCGATATATTATCTTTACGAGTATTGACCCCATCAAGCAAAGATACCCTCATTATCGAAGCTTGTTTATGGGATTTATATGACCACGAAGAAGGTTGCTCATTACTTCTCGACCATTCCATTACGATTCGTCGTGACGCCCCATTGTCGAGATTACACTGTGAGAGATGCTGGCTGGTCGAGTGGCAAAATGGGCGATTGAACTCCTTCTCCTTGATATCAAGTTTGAGGCAAAAGCCATCAAGTCCCAAGCGATAGCAGATTTCATCGCCGAGTGGATTGAACAGCAATTGCCGACTCAAGTTCACTCGAACCTTTGGACCATGTTCTTTGATGGTTCCAAGATCTGAATGGTTCGGTCTTTGGGGTAGTGTTGGTTTCCCTCAGGAGATAAGCTCGGATATGTGCTCCAAATTCACTTTGATTCTTCCAACAATGAAGCGAATCTGAAGCATTGTTGTATGGGTTGCGATATGGCCATTTCACTCGGCGTCCGTCGCCTCATGGTCTATGGCGACTCGGATCTAGTGGTTAATCGGTGATGAAGGAGTGGGATGTCGAGAAGTCCGCCATGACTGGTTATTGCAATGCAGAGAGGAAGCTAGAAAAGAAGTTCGAGGGTTAGAGCTTCATCATGTACCCATTGAAAAATCAAGCTGCGATGATTTGGCGAAAATAGGGTCCAAGAGGAAGCCATTCCCGGTGATGTGTTTTGGAGCTCATCCACACGTCAATTCAAGAGGATCCTTTCACCAAAGAAGCCCCACAGCCAAAAAGTGCCAGCGATCGGTGAAGTTGAGGTCCCGGTGTGGTCGACGATCATGGAAGTCGTGGTCATCACTCTCATTGGGCGAGTGCCGTACATCAGCGTATATCCTAAGGAAAGAGCTCCGGAGAGCGAAGAAGAGGCTCGACGGATCATCCGCCGATCCAAGGCCTTTCTTGTGATCAAGGGACGGTTATGCGAGAAAGCGCTATTGGAGTCGACGAAATGCATAACACGGAAGAAGGTCGGATAATTCTTGATGATATCCACTCGGGGACTGTGGTCATCATCGTCCTCTCGGAACATTGTGGCTAAAGCATACCGGCGGGATTTTCTTGGCGAAGCAAATGAAATGGCAAAGGAAATAGTCGACAAGTGTGAAGGATGTCGGTTCTATTCAATATGTCACAAACCCGCCTCAGCCTTGAAGACCATTCCACTCGTCTAGCCCTTAGCTGTTTGGGGATTGGATATGATTGGACCCGAGAAGCTGGCGAGCGGCTTCACTCACTTGCTAGTGGCGATCGACAAGTTTACTAAGTGGATCGAAGCTAAGCCTATCAAGAATCTCGTCGTGCCTGCTATCGGTTTCACGAGTTGATATTCAGATATGGAGTTCCGCATAGCATCATCACTAACAATGGGTAAAACTTGATTCCGACAAATTCAAAGCCTTTGCGCCTCTCAAGGCACTTGCGAGTCGACTATGCTTGATTGCTCACCCCATTCGAATGGACAAGCAAAACAAGCAAGCGGTCTAATTCTCAAAGGATGAAACCCGGTGATCGCGATCTCAAGCATGCAGCGGGAGGCGTGGGTCGACGAACTTCCATCAGTTCTTTGGGGATTGAGGACCACTCCTAATCGGTCATTGGGAGAACTCCATTCTTTACGGTCTATGGGCTGAAGCAGTTCTGCGGTGACTTGCTTCACAATGCACTTGAGTGAACTCTACTTTGAAGATGAAGCGGAGCAAGCCCGGCAAGATCGATTCGACCTCCTAGAAGAGGAGAGAGATGGCCTGATCCGCTCGACCATCTATCAGCAAGACTTGTGTCGATTCCATGCTAGAAATGTGAAGAGCCGAACCTTCCAAGAAGGAGACTTGGTCCTCCGAGTGGATCAACAGAAACCACACAAGCTCGCTCCCACTTGGGAAGGTCCCTTCATCGTCACCAGAGTTCTCCACAATGGAGCATACCATATTTACAACATCGATCGCCAGATTGATGAGCCTCGAGCTTGGAATGCGGAGCTGCTCCGCCCCTTTTATACTTAAGTACTCGCTCAGGTGAGATGTAATAAAAGTACCTCTGTAGTTTGTTTATAGAAGACAAGAATGTTATAATTTTCCCAGTGATTGTTATTACTTTTTGTTTACATAATAAATTAACCCCCCCCCCCCCAGTGGGTGGCTTAGCTGCGAACCCGTTTCGCCTAAGTTTGTAAAAAAATCCCTGCCGAGTGGAGAGCCAGCCTCCCACTCGGGGGCTTAGCCGTGAATCCGTTTCGCCTAAGTACTTGAAAATCCTACCGAATGGTGAGCCAGCCTCCCACTCGGGGGATTAGCTGCAGTCCAAGTACTCGCCTAAGTGTTTAAAATCCTACAGGTGGTGAGCCAGCCTCCCACTCGGGGCTTAGCTGCAGTCAAGTACTCACCTAAGTGTTTAAAATCCTCTACAGTGGTGAGCCAGCCTCCCACTTGGGGCTTAGCTGCAGTCAAGTACTCGCCTAAGTGTTTAAAATCCTGCAGTGGTGAGCCAGCCTCCCACTCGGGGCTTAGCTGCAGTCCAAGTACTCACCTAAGTATTTAATACAATGTGCGATTTGCAAGGACTGACGAGTGCAGGTCATTGTTGCCTTCCCCTTGAGCTACGACACAAAAATCCTCCCACTCGGAGGCTTAGCATGATCCGATTACCTGCCTAAGTTTGAAAAATCCTACAGTGGAGAGCAAACCTCCCACTCGGGGCTTAGCAGCAGATCCGATGCTACGCCTAAGTTTGAAAAATCCTCTGAGAGTGAAGAAGCGAACTGTTGGGGAGCGTGCAGAAATTCAAAATTTTCTCGCATCACCAAGATCAATCTATGGAATTCTAGAAACAAGAGAGGAGAGGATGAGCATCTTCATACCCTTGAAGATCGCTAAGCGGAGCGTTACAAACAGCGGATGAAGAAGTCGTACTCATGGCGATTCAGATCGCGGTTGATTCGATCTAAGCACCGAACAACGGTGCCTCCGTGTTCAACACACATACAGCCTAGGGGCGTCTCCTCCTTCTTGATCCAGCAAGGGAGAGGAGAAGTTGAGGAGAACCCGATAGCACGATGGCATGGTGGTGATGGAGCTCATGGTTCTCGTGAGGGCCGCCAAGTACTACGAAGGAGGAGGAGGTGTTGGAGGAGGAGAGGGCTGCGCCGAGGAAGAGTGCGGCTGCCTCTCTCTCTCCTCACTATATATAGGGGAAGGGAGGAGGGGGCGCCCTAGGGTTCCCTAGGGGAGGCGGCGGCCATAGGGAAACCCTAGATGGGTTTTGGCGCCCCACCCCTAGAAACTGCCCCCCAAGCCGGGAGGGTGGCTGCCCTAGGGTGGCACCCCACCTCTCGAGGTTACATGAGATGGGGTGGGAGGCGCTCAGCCCCTTAGTGGGCTGATGTGCCTCTCCCTTGGCCCATAAGGCCCCCAAAGCTTCAGGGGCCTCCAAAACCCCTTCTTTCGCACTGTTGGTCATCACTGGTACCCCGGAACAATTCCGGACTCCAATACCCTTCGTCCAATATACCGATCTTCACCTCCGGACCATTCGGGCTCCTCGTCATGTCAGGGATCTCATCAGGGACTCGAACAACCTTCGGTAACCACATACTATTTCCCATAACAACTCTAAGCGTCACGAACCTTAAGTGTGTAGACCCTACGGGTTCGGGAACCATCTGAACATGACCGAGGGCGTTCACGGTCAATAACCAACAGCGGGATCTGGATATCCATGTTGGCTCCCACATGTTCCATGATGATCTCATTGGATGAACCACGATGTCAAGGATTCAAGCAATTCCGTATGCAATTCCCTTTGTCTAGCGGTATTGTACTTGCCCGAGATTCGATCGTCGGTATGCCGATACCTTGTTCAGTCTCGTTATCGGCAACTCTCTTTACTCGTTCCGTAACACATCATCCGTGATCAACCCCTTGGTCACATTGTGCACATATGATGATGTCCTACGAGTGGGCCGAGATACCTCTCCGTCACCGCAGTGACAAATCCGATCTCGATTCGTGCCAACCAGCAGACACTTTCGGAGATACCGTAGTGCACCTTTATAGCCACCCGATTCGTTGTGACGTTTGGTACACCAAAGGCATTCCTACGGTATCCGGGAGTTGCACAATCTCATGGTCTAAGAAAATGATACTTAACATTAGAAAAGCTTTAGCATACGGACTACGATCTTTGTGCTAGGCTTAGGATTGGGTCTTGTCCATCACATCATTCTCTAATGATGTGATCCGTTATCAACGACATCCAATGTCCATGGTCGGAAACCGTAACCATCTATTGATCAACGAGCTAGTCAACTAGAGGCTTACTAGGGACATGGTGTTGTCTATGTACCCACACATGTATCGAGTTTCCTATCAATACAATTATAGCATGGATAATAGCGATTATCATGAACAAGGAAATATAATACTAATAACTAATTTATTATTGCCTCTAGGGCATATTTCCAACAGTCTCCACTTGCACTAGAGTCAATAATCTAGTTCACATCGCCATGTGATTAACACTCATAGGTCACATCGCCATGTGACCAACATCCAAGAGTTTACTAGTGTCACTAAACTAGTTCACATCATCATGTGATTAAGACTCAATGAGTTCGAGGTTTGATCATGTTTTGCTTGTGAGAGAGGTTTTTAGTCAGCAGGTGCAACATTCAGATCCGTATGCACTTCATAAATTTCTAGGTCATATTGTAAATCTGCTTCCACGCTCCACTTGAAGCTATTCCAAATGGTTGCTCCACTATCGTATCCGGTTTGCTACTCGAGTCACTTTCGGATAGGTGTTAAAGCTTACATCGGCGTAACCCTTTACGCGAACTCTTTATCACCTCCATAATCGAGAAACATGCCCTTATTTACTCCAAGGACAATTTTGACCGTTGTCCAATGATCCATTCTGGATCATTCTTGTACCTTATAGTGACTCATGGCAAGGCACACTTCGGTGCGGTACACAGCATAGCATACTATAGAGCCTAAATGCGAAGCATAGGGGCGACCTTCGTCCTTTCTCTCTCTTCTGCCGTGGTCGAGCTTTAAGTCTTAACTTCATACCTTATAACTTAGGCAAGAACTCCTTCTTTGGTGATCCATCTTGAACACCTTCAAGATCACGTCAAAAGGTATGTGCTCATTTGAAAGTACCATTTAGCGTTTTGATCTATCCTCATAGATCTTGATGCTCAAAGCAGCTTAATCCAGGTTTTCTATTGAAAACACTTTTCAAATAACCCTATATGCTTTCGAGAAATTCTACATCATTTCGATCAACAATATGTCAACAACATATACTCATCGAGAAATTCTATAGTGCTCCCTCACTTCTTTGGAAATACAAGTTTCTCATAAACTTTGTATAAACCCAAAATCTTTGATCATCTCATCAAAGTGTATATTCCAACTCGAGATGCTTACTCCGGTCCTTAGAAGGATTCTTTGGAGCTTTGCATACTTGTTAGCGTCTTCGGGATTGTCAAAACCTTTACGGTTGTATCACATACAACCTTTCCTCAAGAAAATTGTTGAGAAACAATGTTTTGACATCCTATCTGCAAATTTCATAAATAATGCGATGCTTGCTAATCCAATTCAACGGACTCTTAGCATCACTATGGTGAGAAAGCCTCACCGTAGTCAACTCCTTGAATCTTGTCGGAAAACATCTTAGCGACAAGTCGAGCTTTCTTAATGGTGATACTTACCATCATTGTCATCTTCCTTTTAAAATCCATCATACCCAACACCTTACGACCATCAAGTAGTTCTTCCAAATTCTACACTTTGTTTTCATACATGGATCCTCTCTCGGTATGGCCTCGAGCCATTTGTCGGAATCTGGGCCCACCATCGCTTCTCCATAGCTCGTAGGTTCATTGTTGTCTAGCAACATGACCTTCAAGACATGATTCTTGTACCACTCTGAGTAATGCGCATCCTTGTCACCCTCACGAGGTTGGTGGTGACTTGATCCGAAGTTTCATGATCACCATCATCAACTTCCACTTCAATTGATGTAGGTGCCACAGGAACAACTTCACGTGCCCTGCTACATCTTGGTTGAAGTGATGGTTCAATAACCTCATCAAGTCTCCACCATCCTCCCCTCAATTCTTTCGAGAGAAACTTTTCTCGAGAAAGGACCCGTTCTAGAAACAATCACTTTTGCTTCCGGTCTGAAATAGGAGGTATACCCACTTGTTTTTGGTGTCCTATGAAGATGCATTTATCCGCTTTGGGTTCGAGCTTATCAACTGAAACTTTTTCACATAAGCGTCGCAGCCCCAAGCTTTCAAGCGACGACTTAGGTTTCTCAAACCATAGTTCATACGGTGTCATCTCAGCGGAATTACGTGGTGCCCTATTTAAAGTGAGTGCGGTTGTCTCTAATGCCTAACCCATGAGCGATAGTGGTAATCGATAAGAGACATCATAGTGCGCACCATATCCAATAGGGTGCAACTATGATGTTCGGACACACCATCACACTATAGTGTTCAGCGGTATTAATTGTGAAACAATTTCCACAATGTCTTAATTGCGTGCCAAAACTCGTAACTCAGATATTCATCTCTATGATCATATCATAGACATTTTATCCTCTTGTCACGAAGATCTTCAACTTCACTCTGAAATTACTTGAACCTTTCAATAATTCAGACTTGTGTTTCATCAAGTAAATATACTCAACATCTACTCAAATCATCTATGAAGTAAGAACATAACGATATTCCTTTGCATGCCTCGGCACTCATTGGACTGCACACATCAAAATGTGTTACTTCCAACAAGTTGCTATCTTGTTCCATCTCACTTTGAAAGCAGAGGCTTTTAGGTCATCTTGCCATGTGGTATGATTTGCATGTCTCAAGTGATTCAAAATCAAGTGAGTCCAAGCGATCCATCTGCATGGAGTTTCTTCATGCGTATACACCAATAGACATGGTTAGCATGTCTCAAACTTTTCAAAAGCAGTGAGTCAAAGATCCACCAACATGGAGCTTCTTCATCGTTTTATACCAATATGACTTACATGGCGATTGCACAAGTAGGTGGTACTATCATTACTATCTTATATCTTTTGGCATGAACATGTGTATCACTACGATCGAGATTTAATAAACCATTCATTTTAGGTGCAAGACCATTGAAGGTATTATTCAAATAAATAGAGTAACCATTATTCTCCTTAAATGAATAACCGTATTGCGATAGACATAATCCAATCATGTCTATGCTCAGCATAAACACCAAATAACAATTATTTAGGTTTAACACCAATCTCAAAGGTAGAGGGGCGTGCGATGCTTGATCATATCAACCTTGAAACACTTCCAACACATATCGTTAGCTCACCTTTAGCTAGTCTCCGTTTATTCCGTAGCTTTTATTTCGAGTTACTAACACTTAGCAACCGAACCGGTATCTAATACCCTGGTGCTACTAGGAGTACTAGTAAAGTACACATTAACATAATGTATTTACTTCCGTTGACCTTGCCTGCCTTCTTATCTACCAAGTATCTAGGGTGGTTCTGCTTTAGTGTCCGTTCCTCTCATTACAGAAGCACTTAGTCTCGGGTTTGGGTTCAGCCTTGGGTTTTCACTAGAGCAGCAACTGTTTTGCCGTTTCTTGAAGTATCCCTTCTTGCCCTTGCCCTTCTTGAAACTAGTGGTTTTACTAACCATCAACAATTGATGCTCCTACTTGAATTCTACTTTCGCGGTGTCAAACATCGCGAATACTTCAAGGATCATCATATCTATCCCTGATATGTTATAGTTCATCACGAAGCTCTAGTAGCTTGGTGGCAATGACTTTGGAGAAACATCACTGTCTCATCTGGAAGATTAACTCCCACTCGATTCAAGTGATTGTTGTACCCAGACAATCTAAGTACAAGCTCAATGATTGAGCTTTTCTCCCTTAGTTTGTAGGCCAAGAAGCTCGTCGGAGGTCTTATACCTCTGACGTGGGCACGAGCATGAAATCCCAATTTCAGCCCTCGAAACATCTCATATGTTCCGCGATGTTTCGAAATCGTCTTCGGTGCCTCAACTCTAAACCGTTTAACTGAACTATCACGTAGTTATCAAAACGTGTATGTCAAATGTTCACAACATCCACAGACAACGTTCGAGGTTCAACACACCGAGCGGTGCATTAAGGACATAAGCCTTCTACGAAGCAACGAGGACAATCCTCGGTTTACGGACCCGATCCGCATAATCGCTACTATCAACTTTCAACTAAATTTTCTCTAGGAACATATCTAAAACAGTAGAACTAAAGCGCGAGCTACGACATAATTTGCAAAAACCTTTTGACTATGTTCAGGGTAATTAAGTTCATCTAATGAACTCCCACTCAGATAGACATCCCTCTAGTCATCTAAGTGATTACATGATCCGAGTCAACTAGGCCATGTCCGATCATCACGTGAGATGGACTAGTCATCATCGGTGAACATCTTCATGTTGATCGTATCTACTATACGACTCATGCTCGACCTTTCGGTCTCTTGTGTTCGAGGCCATGTGCGTACATGCTAGGCTCGTCAAGTCAACCTAAGTGTTTGGCGTGTGTAAATCTGGCTTACACCGTTGTATGTGAGCGTTAGAATCTATCACACCCGATCATCACGTGGTGCTTGAAACAACGAACTTTCATAGCGTTGCACAGTTAGGGAACACTTTCTTGAAATTTTAATGAGGGATCATCTTATTTACTACCGTCGTTCTAAGCAAATAAGATGCATAAACATGATAAACATCACATGCAATCAAAAAGTGACATGATATGGCCAATATCATTTTGCTCCTTTTGATCTCCATCTTCGGGGCTCCATGATCATCATCGTCACCGGCATGACACCATGATCTCCATCATCGTGTCTCCATGAAGTTGTCTCGCCAACTATTACTTCTACTACTATGGCTAATGGTTTAGCAATGAAGTAAAGTAATTACATGGCGTTATTCGATGACACGTGGGTCATACAATAAATAAAGACAACTCCTATGGCTCCTGCGGTTGTCATACTCATCGACATGCAAGTCGTGATTCCTATTACAAGAACATGATCAATCTCATACATCACATATCATTCATCACATTCTTTTGGTCATATCACATCACATAGCATACCCTGCAAAAACAAGTTAGGCGTCCTCTAATTGTTGTTTGCATGTTTTACATGGCTGCTATGGGTTTCTAGCAAACGTTTCTTACCTCATAAAACCACAGCGTGATATGTCAATTGCTATTTACCCTTCATAAGGACCCTTTTCATCGAATCAATCCGACTAAAGTGGGAGAGACTAGCACCGCTAGCCACCTTATGCAATAAGTGCATGTCGATCGGTGGAACTGTCTCACGTAAAGTATGCGTGTAAGGTCGGTCCGGCGCTTCATACCACAATACCGTCGAAACAAGATTGGACTAGTAATGGTAAGCATATTGAACAAAATCAACGCCCACAACAACTTGTGTTCTACTCGTGCATAGAATCTACGCAATAGACCTAGCTCATGATGCCCTTTGTTGGGGAGCGTAGCAGAAATTCAAAATTTTCTTCGCATCACCAAGATCAATCTATGGAATTCTAGCAACAAGAGAGGAGAGGATGAGCATCTTCATACCCTTTAAGATCGCTAAGCGGAAGCATTACAAAACGCGGATGAAGAGTCGTACTCATGGCGATTCAGATCGCGATTGATTCGATCTAAGCACCGAACAACGGTGCCTCCGCGTTCAACACTGCGTACAGACGGGGACATCTCCTCCTTCTTGATCCAGCGAGGGAGAGGAGAAGTTGAGGAGAACTCCGATAATGCAGCGGCATGGTGGTGATGGGCTCGTGGTTCTCCGGCGAGGCCGCTAAGCACTACGGAGGAAGAGGAGGTGTTGGAGGAGGAGAGGGCTGCGCCCGAGGGAAGGTGCGGCTGCCCCCTCTCTCTCTCACTATATATAGGGGAAGGGAGGAGGGGGCGCCCTAGGGTTCCCTAGGGGAGGCGGCGGCCATGGGGAACCCTAGATGGGTTTGGCGCCCCCACCCCCTAGGAAACTTGCCCCCCAAGCGGGGAGGGGTGGCTGCCCTAGGGGTGGCGCCCCCACCTCTCCAGATTACGTGAGATGGGGTGGGAGGGGCGCTCAGCCCCTTAGTGGGCTGATGTGCCCTCTCCCCTTGGCCCATAAGGCCCCCCAAAGCTTGTCGGGGCCTCCGAAACCCCTTTCGGACACGCTGGTCATCACTGGTACCCGGAACAATTCGGACTCCAATACCCTTCGTCCAATATACCGATCTTCACCTCCGGACCATTAGGAGCTCCTCGTCATGTTAGGGATCTCATTCGGTACTCAAACAACCTTGGTAACCACATACTATTTCCCATAACAACTCTAGCGTCACCGAACCTTAAGTGTGTAGACCCTACGGGTTGGGAACCATGCGAACATGACCGAGGCGTTCTCCGGTCAATAACCAACAGCGGGATCTGGATACCCATGTTGGCTCCCACATGTTCCACGATGATCTCATCGGATGAACCACGATGTCAAGGATTCAAGCAATCCGTATGCAATTCCCTTTGTCTAGCGGTATTGTACTTGCGAGATTCGATCGTCGGTATGCCGATACCTTGTTCAATCTCGTTACGGCAAGTCTATTTACTCGTTCGTAACACATCATCCGTGATCAACCCCTTGGTCACATTGTGCACATTATGATGATGTCCTACCGAGTGGGCCCGAGATACCTCTCCGTCACGGAGTGACAATCCGATCTCGATTCGTGCCAACCCAGCAGACACTTTCGGAGATACCGTAGTGCACCTTTATAGCCACCCGATTCGTTGTGACGTTTGGTACACCAAAGCATTCCTACGGTATCCGGAGTTGCACAATCTCATGGTATAAGGAAATGATACTTAACATTAGAAAAGCTTTAGCACCACGAACTACGATCTTTGTGCTAGGCTTAGGATTGGGTCTTGTCCATCACATCATTCTCCTAATGATGTTATCCCGTTATCAACGACATCCAATGTCCATGGTCAGGAAACCGTAACCATCTATTGATCAACGAGCTAGTCAACTAGAGGCTTACTAGGGACATGGTGTTGTCTATGTACCCACACATGTATCTGAGTTTCCTATCAATACAATTATAGCATGGATAATAAACGATTATCATGAAGAAGGAAATATAATAATAATAACTAATTTATTATTGCCTCTAGGGCATATTTCCAACACGAACCTCCCACTCGGGGGCTTAGCTGCAGTCCAGTACTCGCCTAAGTATCTGAAAATCCTACCGAGTGGAGAGCAAACCTCCCACTCGGGGGCTTAGCAGCAGTCCAGTACTCGCCTAAGTTTGAAAAATCCTACCGAGTGAAGAGCGAACCTCCCACTCGGGGGCTTAGCTGCATTCCAGTACTCGCCTAAGTATCTGAAAATCCTACCGAGTGGAGAGCAAACCTCCCACTCGGGGGCTTAGCTGCAGTCCATTACTCGCCTAAGTATCTGAAAATCCTACCGACTGGAGAGCAACCCTACCACTCGGAGGCTTAGCTGCAGTCCAGTACTCGCCCAAGTATGAAATCCATTCCGATCCGCAAGGACGACGAGGTGCAGGTCGACTGTTACCTTCTCCTTCGGAGCTGCGCCACAAGTACAATGTGCGCTCCATCCCGATCCACAAGGACGACGAGGTGCAGGTCGACTGTTACCTTCTCCTTCGGAGCTGCGCCACAAGTGCAAGGTGCGCTCCATTCCGATCCACAAGGACGACGAGGTGCAGGTCGACTGTTACCTTCTCCTTCGGAGCTGCACCGCAAGTACAATCTGTGCTCCATCCCTACCTGCAAGAACAATGAAGTGCAGGTCGACTGGATTTTTTCACCTCAGAGCTGCATCTCAAGCACTGAGGTATATTCCGAGTGAAGAACAAAGTTCGCTCGAAGGAAAATGAAAGCATATTCGATGATAAGCCAAGTTCAGATAACATCCTACGGATTCAGAAGTACTCGAGCGTCAAGCACATTAAAGTTTATCGGTTACAAGACCACTCGGCATTCGAGGCAAATTTAAGACGAAGCATAGAAGTTTTTACTCCTCGGTGGAGGGATGGAAGGCGCGACAAACTGGTCGAGTCGATCCGTCGGCGATCCGGTGGCAGCAACAATGAAAGTCTCCATGAAAGATTGGAAGTCGTACTTCTTGGTATTGGCAACTTTGATGGGCCGCCACTTTTCCTCTCGCGCCTCCTTGCGGTGAACGCGAACCGGGGACGAGCAACATCGGCACCACACGGCGAAGACTTTTCCATTCACACTTTCGACTTGGAGCGTCATTCGATCGAGTCATTAAAGACTTGAGGTCATTTTGGCGTCTCGCTGGCGAGTGTCGAGTCGATTCGCGACACCGCAACCTTGATCGAGCAAGGTAGTCCACCACAGCAGCGACACGAGACTCGGTCGGAGCACATTCATAGCGGCTTCATCCTTCACGGGAGAGTTAATGGGGTCGAGGCTGGTCTCCACTCGACTAGTCTCCTCCTCGAAGTTACGGCGAATTGCATAAGCGGAACTCGAGTTCAAGCTAATGGTTCTATGATGAGTCGGTGATAACAAGTCGATCGGGTAGGAGAGATTACCTTCAAGCATGAGGAATAACTTCTTGGCGAGCCCTCCCGGATAAGCCTCGGATCGTTCCTCTTCCCTTGGTTTGCGGCCTTGTCACTCAGAGCTATCTTGTCATTCTTGATCGGCTAACCTCCTTGTTGGCGCGTCGAGAGCAACTTTCAGATTGGCGTTCTCTTCTTCAAGTTTACCGGTGAAGCCAGTTTTTCTTCTGCGAGCTTTGTTTTGTCCAAAGCCGCTTTACACTTTCTCGGCAAGGTCATGATCCTTCTTCCTCGAGCCTCCTCCATTACATGCGCAAAATGACGGTGAGATCAAAATTAGGAATGGGCGAGAAAGACAAAGGCAGTCATCAAGTTCTCACCAGCCATACCTTTCGCCGTCTCGCATACGCAAGTTCTCTGAGCAAGCTTCAAGTCAAGGTTGAGCTGGATCTGTTTGTTTTCAATTCGGTATAGCGAGCCACAAGCTCGCAGGATTTCTGCGAAGAGTCAATCGACAAACATCAAAGATAGGTTGCTTCCGAGTGACTAAGAAGAATCGTAGTGTTCCTAAGACCACAGCCGAATCAAAATATTCAACAGTAATCTCGGGGACTACACCCAGTGGGTGCACTCAGCGTGCCCCCACTGGTTCTACCGACTCGGTTCGATTAGTCGACCGAAGAAAAAAAAAGAGTTCTTCAGACTACGGTCGACTGCCAGCAGTCCACCATAGTCTCGGGGACTACACCCAGTGGGTGCACTCAGAGTGCCCCCACCGGTTTCAAGATTCCATCCGACATGGTCCGACCAGACCGAGTGAAGAAGTTATCAAAGAAATTCAAAGTATAAAGACTACGGTCGACTGCCAGCAGTCCACCATAGTCTCGGGGACTACACCCAGTGGGTGCACTCAGCGTGCCCCCACCAATCCAAAAATTCAATCGACACACCCAGTGGGTGTCAGATCTGAAGATCTTGTAAAGAAGAGTTTTCGGGTAGCATATCCTAACGAACAAGTGGTGACCAACTAACACGGGCGTTGCTCGAAGAGCTGAGCTGGCATCATAGGTCGCTGGCTGGCCTCCGGACCACCTTCACTTGCTCCATCATGATCCACGCTGGCATATAGCTTCCTTAGCAGCACCCACTTGGTCCTCGGGGCGTGGTGTGTGGCGAAAAGGAGGCGGATCAGCGATCGACGATGAAGGTCGGATACTCGTCGCGACCAAAGCAAATGAAGACACGAAGTCCAGTGATGTTGCCACCCTCATGAACCAGCGTCTCAGGCACTGATACAACCTGAGCAGTCTTGCCAGCAGGCACCTTTTTATTCCTCCTCCGCCTCAGCGGCGCCTCATCGTCATCATCAGGGAGATCAATGACATGAGGAGGGACTACAGGAAAGATTCAAAGTTAAAAACGGAAATCCAATCGACCAAAAGCGAAACTATAGCGATCATACCAAGGTTAGAGGTAGCAGCATCTTCCATTTCCTGGTCTTTGTTCCTGGCTGAGGTCTCGGAGGTAGCAGCGCTGCAGATTTCAGAAATCAGTTGATCAGTCAACAAATCGACCAAAAGTATGTCCATGCTAAACAAGAAAACACGAGTTCTGCTGTACCAGGAAATGGTGGGAATGGCCATCTTCATCTTGGGCAAAGCCTTCGTCGGCTTTGATGGCGTCGCTCGGGGTTGCTTCAGCGCTTTTTCAGTCGGCGCCGGAGAGGTCGTCCGAGGGCGTTTCGTCGACTGCCCGACAGGCGCGATAGCCTTGCCACGTTCGACCGCAGGGTCATGGGTGAGCTTGGATCGCCTTTCCATGCGAGGAGGGTCAACTTCTTCCTCCTCTTCCTCCTCCTCCTCTTTGCCGGAGCTGTCGTCGTCTTCGTCCTCCTCACCATCAGATTTCCATTCCTCCTGGCTTTCACCTCCGCTCCCTTCCTCCTCCTCGATTGGTTCTTGCGCCCCGTTGGGCATCGAGTAAATCTCAGTGGTGGCCTGGAAGACAACAAACAATACAAAAGTCAATCGACCGATTTTAAGCAAACAAGATGGAGAAAGCGGGATCACAGTCAAAGATGTAGGAATAGACCTTGTCTACTTCCATTATCGGTCGAGTGGAGGATCCTCCGGCTCCTCGAGGTTGTCCTTGTTTCTGTGATGCCCGCAAGACACCTTTCCGGCATGGCATCCTCGACCTCCTCGGGTGGATCCGAGTGGTGTCCTCAATGCGAGTACAACCACATCGGATGGTCTCGGGCTTGAAGCGGCTGGATCGTCGTCGAAGGAAGACCTCCAAGAGATCCATGCCGATCACCCGTCTCGGATGAGCTGGACAACACGTTCGACCAACACCTTCACTGCGCCTTCTCTTCCGGATCACCTTCAAAGAAGATGGCTTGCTCACTCGGTCCATGGAAAAATGAGGAGTCCAATCGACCGCTACAGCGTTAGCTGGTCCTTGCGATAGAACCAAGTCGATCGCCATCCACGGATGACTTCGGGTAAGATCATGGCGGAAAAGAACTTTTTCCTCTCATTTGAACCCCAAGGTCCCCACACATATGAATCACTTGAGTTCTCTCGTCACTCGTATTGGCCTTTTTCACCGTCTGGGAGCGACAAGTGAAAATGTGCTTGAAAAGACCCAATGAGGCCGGCAACCCAAGAAATTCTCGCACAAAGACACGAAAGCAGCGAGATACACGATGGAGTTGGGAGTGAAGTGGTGAAGTTGTGCCCCAAAGAAGTTCAGAAATCCCCAAAAGAAAGGGTGAGGCGGCAGAGAAAACCCGCGGTCGACATGGGTGGCCAAGAGAACACACTCACCCTCCAGAGGTTGTGGCTCGACTCCTTCCCGGGAGCAGCGCTGATCCATGGGGATCCGTCCCTCATTGGCCATGTCGTCAAGATCCTTCTGACGGATCGTCGAGCGGATCCGATCACCTGGATCCAGCCCTGCGGCAAGCCGGCCCTTGACAAAGATCCGCCCCGACTGGTCGCTCTTCCTTCGCCGCGTCACCTTCTTCGCCCGCTCCAAAGCCACCGTCTTCTCCTTCACCATTGTCGCGGCAAAACGTGCAGAGCAAAGCAGCGGCTGAGGTGGAATCGCCTTGGCGGATGAATCTGGGAAGGGAGGAGAAAAGAGCATAATGTTCAAAAACCCCCGTCCGGGGCCTTATATGAGGTTGCTTCCGAGTGACTGACTGGTAGGCCCGGGCGATCCTGTCAAATCCCGCAATAGTCGCCCGCGCGATACGTGGCGAAAAAGGTGGCGCGGAGATCGAGGCGTCCCTTCCTTATCCCGTTCGATTACTGCGGCTTCCTTGGCCCCGCTCACTTCCCGAAATTCGAATCCCGCTAAATCCGCGCGCCACAGAGCAAATCATCAGACAGAAGATTTCCTCCGTCCTGTCATTCGGAGTTCTCCAAGTATGAAAAACACACTCGTCGGATACAAAGAATGGATCAAGGCGACTGAAAAAGAAGTTGAAGCCGTCACCTAAGCTCATTGGTCCAGAACAGGACGTGCTCATCGCACGAAAAGTGGGTCGGAAGAGTTCTCAACTCCTTCCCCACTCAAACCTCGATCCATTCGGGGGCTGCTTGATGAAGCCATGTACCTAGGGTAGGTTCATGGACCTGTCCAAGATACCCTCCCCAAGGACATCTCTTGAAGAAACCACCTTTCATCGACACGGAAGGATTCCACTCGACGGACTGAAGACACTCGACCATGAAGCCAACCACTCGACCGCCGGAGATCTACTGGTCGATCTGCACACAAGCGGTCGGTCATTAAGTGGCTTTATGGTCATCATAGCACTTTATGTGGGGCGTTACCAAGTAACACCCTATCTTAATGTACCTTAATCCCTACATAAGCGAGAAATTTGGAGGGTGCAGCGAACTCTATATAAGCCACCCCCTCCTCGGTGTAAAGGGTTCGCACCTCGTAACTCATACGCACATAATACTGATCGACCGCCTCCGGGCTCAAGGGCGTAGGGCTGTTACTTCCTCCAGAAGGGCCTGAACTCGTAAACATCTTGTGTATACAACTAATCCATAGCTAGGATCTTGCCTCTCCATTCCTACCCCATTCTCTTGTCGGACTTAGAACCACGACCTGCTCACCACAACACGCGAAGTCATTAACGAGGAAGAAGGTCACGGCACCGCCAAAATCCCAATGGGACACTTTGAGGCCTGCACCATCCTTCGAGTGGCGGACAACGGCTTATCTCAGATTAGACGACACCACCATGTACCGCCACAATCTCTGCCATGCTCGCGCACGGTAGCAGATGAACTGAGATCACCAGCCGATATCATCTGCGACCGCCAACCAGCCGAGGTCATGACCACGGAATAGCACCAGCCATCCAGCTTCTTCATTACCGACGACGGGTCAGATTGTGCCTCCTTGCCGGCTGCCCGGGCGATGAGTCTTGCAACTGCAGATCACGGCCACGCTCCTACACACAATAGGCATCTGAGGAGCAGCATCCTGGAGCTCTCCTATCACAGGCTCATAATCTTCTCCTCGCGAGCTCATGGTCCTGCGGTCTCCGTGCGGTGGCGGACTCTAGGTCAATACTTGAAAGAGGCGTGGTCGTCGGCAGGGCCAACGAAGGGGCCTGGGCAGCAGTCCTGCCCAGCTACGGTCGGTGCCGCCTGTCTCCATTGCCAACGTCCTATACGTCCCCGCCATGTTTGGATGCCCCGCCGGACGAAAGCTAGTACTATAAGCACGAAAAAAATGTTGGAAATATGAGCAATTTACCGAGTGATTTTATTAACAGAAATACTAGATAAAGCATGACTAAAGTAGCAAATATAAAGTAAGTCATGCAATCTGACAGAGAGAAGGTAAACATCGTCTGCATATATGAACTTGAGGTAAATACATCTAGAACAGACACTATATGAAGTTGCTTATACGAAACAGAACCTAACATACGTAGGGCAGAAACTAGAGCCAAGAACTATAGGAGGACTTCTGACAGAAAGGAGAAGAACACGACGGCACAACAGCAAGCAGGAAGCGATTTGGACTTTGGTCGGTGTCCTCGCCGCCATGTCGTCGAGGAGGTCGTGGACGTCGGGGAAGAAGTCGTCGTCGAGGAAGTAGTCGTCGGCGACCGGATCGTCCGTGATGAAGCAGCCAGTAGTCGCGTTGAGCGCTCCCCAAAAAACCTTATCACCCTTCTCCCGTACAGGACTCAAAAGGTGCGGTCTCGGAGGCCTATTGTCCCGACATGCGGTGCATGCCGCAAGTCGGGATGAGGAAGACAGCAGTAGCGCAGAGATTGGAACTGTATGGCGAGAGGAAGAGGACCTTTTGATGTGTCTCTCTGGAGAGGAGCGACCTCTCTTATATAGGCACAGGAGAGGGACGCGAACAGGCTGCGACGGGAGGTGAAGCAACGGAGGGAGACGAAGTGAACAGGCAGCACTCGAAGAGGTGCGCCGTTCGTATTCATTATCCACTACCGCAAAAACTTTTCAGCTCCCAAGTGACCTTTCGTTTACCCGTAGTGCGTGGAGAAAATTAGACATCGACTCGGCTCATTCCCGCAACCCGCGGCGCGTCATGACGAGGCGTGGCGTGGCGTGGCGAGGCGGGCGGCGGAGGAGGAGACTGTTAAGTTGAACTTCCACCTAGAACTCTATGCTACACTAGTAAGCAACTTGAACAGTGGACTGGGCCTTGAACTGCAAGTTTTCTGCGAATCTATCTTCACATAAATCCTTGACCGATACGTGGCTACCGTGGGTATTCCCCGTGGGTAGAGCTTATGCGTCATACTCCGTGACCTTTCATGAGTTTACTAGAGAGAACCCTACTCTCATAGGTTGCGACGTTTGACAATCAGACTCGTATAGGTGTGTTCTTCAAAAGATATTCTGCAGGATAACTCTCTGCTTAAATAAGCCACTTAGAACACATTAAGATATACATCAACCTGCCATGCAGATTAGGAGAGTATTGCATCTTCATGGAGTGGTATTGTGAATAGTAGGGATACTCTCCTCTCAGTTGACCAACAGCTTGTCTTCCACATCTAATTCACGGGATCTCCGATCACAAAGAATAGGTTACCACCGTGAACAACTCATATTGTGGGTCTCATACCCATCTCCTCGATGCATTATCTATCACATTACGCGATAGACCCTTAGTAAAAGGATCGCCAGATTTTTAGTCGTTTGGATATAATCCAACGCAATAACTCGAGTTTTCATTTTCCCGACAGACTTTAACCTTCTCACGAACATGTCTTGATGACTTCATGTTATCCTTTGAGCTGCTCACTTTCGTGATCACAGTTTGATTGTCGCAGTTCATAAGGACACCCGCACAGGTTTCTCAACAACCGCAAGTCATTCAAGAGCCGGGTGAAGCCAATCTGCTTCAACCGTAGTTGTATCTAGTCTTTGTAAGTTCTGCTTCCATTGTTGACCTTGTTAAGATGGTGCCTTGCAAGACTTCAAGAAACAGCGCCACCTCCATGAGTGAATACATATCCGCTCGTGGCCTTTATCTCATCGACATCGAGATCCAGTTTGAGTCACTATACCCTTCAAGCACCTTTGGGTGCCCGGTGTAGTGAATTCCATAATCTGCAGTGGCTTCCAAATAACGCAAAACTCTCTCTAGAGCTTTCCAATGCACATCTCCTGGTTTTGAGACAAACCGACTCAGTTTGCTAACGGTAAAAGAGATGTCAGGTCTTGTAGCACTGGCTAAGTACATAAGCGAGCCAATAATCTGAGAATACTTCAATTGATCTCTAGCAATTCTTGATTCTTTCGAAGCAAAGACGCTAGCATCATATGGTGTTGGAGAGGGCTTGCGGTCACTATAGCCAAAGCGACTCAAGATCTTTCCCACATAGTGAGATTGAAGCAATGTAATCCCACCATCATCATCTCTCAACAACTTGATGTTGAGAATGACATCAGCCACTCCTAAATCCTTCATCTCAAAACAGTGAGATAGTAAATCCTTGACCTCCTTAATAACATTCAGATTTGTTTCAAAATCAGTATGTCATCAACATACAAGCAAAGCATAACTCCCTCGCCCCCACCATGGCGATAGTACACATTTGTCAACCGTTCACAACAAAGCTGCAGCTGTTAAAGTTCTTTCGAACTTCTCATGCCCTTGTTTGGGTGCTTGCTTGAGTCCATACAAAGACTTGACAACTTGCACACTTTCCTTCCCGACCATCTATTACAAACCCATCTGGTTGTTCCATATAAATTTCCTCATCCAACTCTCCATTTAGGAAAGCAGTCTTAACATCCATCTGGTGAACGAGAAGACCATGTGAGGCAGCTAGTGAAAGTAGAACTCGAATAGTGGCCAGTCGAGCCACATGTGAGTAAGTATCAAAGAAGTCTTCACCTTCCTTTTGGGTATAACCCTTAGCCATGAGCCGAGCCTTGTACTTTTCGATAGTACCATCAGGACTAAGCTTCTTCTTGAATACCCATTTGCATCCTATAGGTTTGCACCCATAAGGACGATCAGTTATCTCCCAAGTTTCATTCGCCAAGATGGAATCCATCTTGCTACGAACTGCTTCCTTCCAGTAGTCAGCATCTTCAGATGCATAGGCCTCTGAAATAGAACTGGGAGTGTCATCTATGAGATACACAAGAAAATCATCACCAAAGGACTTTGCAGTCCTCTATCTCTTGCTCCTAGTAGGAACTTCATTGTTCTCCTCCACAGGACTTTCAAAGTGTTCCATCGAAATGCCAGGTTTGATAATTGTAACTGGTTCCTGATTCGATGAACTAGGCATCTCCTAATTAGATTAGGTAGCCATGTCCTTCATGGGAAAGATATCTTCAAAGAAAGTCGCATCATTCAACTCCATGATCGTACCGACATGCATGTCAGGTACCTCAGATTTTACAACCAAGAATCTATAGCCAATGCTATGAAAAGCATATCCCAGGAAAACACAATCCACAGTCTTTGGTCCAAGCTTCCGCTTCTTTGGAATTGGAACATTGACTTTCGCCAAACAACCCCATGTTCGCAGATAAGAGAGTTTTAAACTTTTCTTCTCCCATTCCTCGAATGGAGTTATCTCTTTGTTCTTTGTGGGGACTCGATTTAGGACATGACATCTTGTCAATATCGCCTCCCCCATGCCTTGAGAGACCCGATGTGTCTAACATGGCGTTAACCAAATCAGTTAGAGTACGGTTCTTTCTTTCGGCCACCCCATTTGAGTGAGGTGAGTAGGGAGGCGTCCTCTCATGGACTATACCATGTTTCGCACAAAAAGCATCAAATTCATTGGAAAATACTCTCCACCACGGTCGGACCTAAGCCTCTTGATTTTTCGATCAAGTTGGTTTTCCACTTCTGCTTTATAGATCTTGAAAAAGTTCAAAGCCTCATCCTTAGATTTCAGAAGATACACACGACAGTATCTAGTGGAGTCGTCAATTAACGTCATGAGATATTTCTTTCCACCTTTTGTCAAAACAACATTCATTTCACATAGATCTGAATGTATAAGTTCTAGTGGTGCAAGATTTCTCGTCTCCACAGTCACGTGAGACTTACGAGGTTGCTTAGCTTGCATGCACACTTGACACTTAGATCCCTTGACAGTGGTGAAACTAGGGATTAAGTTCAACTTCGCTAGTTGCGACATGCAACCAAAGTTAACATGACAAAGACGTGAATGCCACACATTTGATTCACTATTGTTGCAAATATGATTAACAACTTTATTGCAAACTTTTGACAAGGATAAACGAAACAGGCCTCCTGAGTCATAGCCTTTACCGACAAAGGTTCCATACTTGGATATTACAAATTTATTCGACTCAAAGACAAGCTTGTAGCCATCTCTACACAGAAGAGATCCGCTAACAAGATTTTTAGTGACGGAGGGGACATAATGCACGTTCTTCAGCCGCACGATCTTCCCCGAAGTAAACTTCAGATCGACTGTGCCAACACCACGAATAGAAGCACTTGAACTGTTGCCCATCAGCACGATTGAAGTCCTGCGATCCGATAAGGCGAAAACATGGAAATATCACCGCATACATGCACATTAGCACCCGTGTCAATCAACCAATCAGGAGAATGACATACTGAAAGAATAGTAGGAAATATACCATACCCAACATCCTTCATGTCAGTGTCTCCAATGACAACATTAGCGGTCTTTCCGCCTTTCCCAGGATGACGCTTGTCATAGTGATTAGGGCAACTAGGAGCCCAATGACCATGATCTCCACACACATGACAAGCACCTTTCTTCTTGCCATTCTTCTTCTTGAAGTTCGTGTGTTGCACAGCCTTGTTCTTTCCATCAAACTTTGCTTTACCATCAAACTTGCCCTTGTTCTTGAACTTGTGGGACTGGAAGTTCTGCCTCTGTACCACATTGGCACTAGATCCTCCCTCAATACCTCGAGCACGTGTGTCCTTTGCTCTCGCCTTTTCTTCCACATCAAGAGTACCAATGAGATCCGGAGCGGAAAACTCCTGTCTCTTATGCTTGAAGAGTAGCAAAGTTCCTCCATGAAGGAGGAAGCTTAGTAATGATACCCGACAACAAACTTGTCGGTAGTATGCAATTGAAGTGCTCAAGTTCTCTAGCAAATGATCTGTATCTCATGAGCCTGCTCAACCACGGGCGCTCTTGGTCATCCTGTAATCATAAATTGCTCCATGATGTACAGCTCGGTCTGCGGCATCCGAGACCCCAGACTTGGCCTCGAGTGCATCCCACATATCTTTTCCATTGTCAATTGATGCATAAGCATCAACTATGTTCTCACCAAGAACACTCAAGAGAGCGGCCTTAAACAAGGTATCCATTTTCTGAAAAGCTTGTGCCTGTTGGGCATCTTGCTCTCCTTCAGGTTTGCCAAGAGTGGCGTCATAGCAACTCATGGTTTGAAACCATAAGACTGCTCTCACACGCCACCTCTTATAATGGATAGCCTCAAACATAGGAGGTCTCATGGAAGCAACAAAACCACTTGGGGTAAATTGCCTATAATAAGGTTTTTGGATTGTTGGAAATATGAGCAATTTACCGAGTGATTTTATTAACAGAAATACTAGATAAAGCATGACTAAAGTAGCAAATATAAAGTAAGTCATGCAATCGACGAGAGAGAAGGTAAACATAAATGCATATATGAACTTGAGGTAAACACATCTAGAACAGACACTAGATGAAGTTGCTTATATGAAACAGAACCTAACATACGAGGGCGAAACTAGAGCCAAGAACTATAGGAGGACTTCTAACGAGAAAGGAGAAGAACACGTCACGCACAGCAGCAGAAGGTTACTGGACACTGGGTCGGTGTCCTTGCACGCCATGTCGTCGAGGTGGTCGTGGGCGTCGGGGAAGAAGTCGTCGTCGGGGAAGTAGTCATCGGCGATCGGATCGTCCGTGATGAAGCAGCCAGTAGTCGCGTTGAGCGCTCCCCAAAAAACCTTATCACCCTTCTCCCGTACAGGACTCAAAAGGTGCGGTCTCGGAGGCCTACTGTCTCAACGTGCGGTGCACGCCGCAAGTCGGGATGAGGAAGACAGCAGTAGCGCAGAGATCGGAACTGTGTGGCGAGAGGAAGAGGACCTTCTGATGTGTCTCTCTGGAGAGGAGCGACCTCTCTTATATAGGCATAGGAGAGGGACGCGAACAGGCTGCGACGAGAGGTGAAGCAACGGAGGGAGACGAAGTGAGCAGGCAGCACGCGAAGAGGTGCGCCGTTCGTATTCATTATCCACTACCGCAAAAACTTTTCACCTCCCAAGTGACCTTTCGTTTACCCGTAGTGCATGGCAAAAATTAGACATCAGCTCGGCTCATTCCGGAACCCGCGGCGCGTCGTGACGATGCGTGGCGTGGCGTGGCGAGGCGGGCGGCGGAGGAGGAGCGCGCGTGGATGTCCCTCTTGTTCTCATGGTCATACAAGTGGGGAAAGAACCTCCCTTATAAGGAGGTCCAATTCCCACTCAACTAGTAATGTGGGACTAAACTTTAGTAGTATCCCTTGCCTTGCACAAATGGGCTACGTGGGCCTCTAGGATTTATTAGGAATTTCTGAAATAGTTATTGGGCTGCCCCAATATAGACTAAATTCAGCAATCCCCACGGATCCGAGAGGCACACGAAGTTTGCCTTTGGTTCCAAAACACTGTTTTATATACCATGATTGCAGTGGAGACTGTTAAGTTGAACTTCCACCTAGAACTCTATGCTACACTAGTAAGCAACTTGAGCAGTGGATGGGCCTTGAGCGCAAGTTTTCTGCGAATCTAGCTTCACAAAAAGCCTTGACCGATCGTGGCTACCGTGGGTCTTCCCTGGTGGAGCTTATCGTCATACTCCGTGACCTTTCATGAGTTTAATAGAGAGAACCCTACTCTCATAGATTGCAACGTTTGACAATCAGACTCATATAGGTGTGTTATTCAAAAGATGTTCTGCAGGATAACATCTCTGCTTAAATAAGCCACTTAGAACACATTAAGATATACCTCAACCTGCCATGCAGATTAGGAGAGTATTGCATCTTCATGGAGTGGTATTGTGAATAGTAGCGATACTCTCCTCTCAGTTGACCAACAACTTGTCTTCCACATCTAATTCACGGGATCTCCGATCACAAAGAATAGGTTATCACTATGAACAACTCATATTGTGGGTCTCGTACCCATCTCCCTCGATGCATTATCTATCACATTACGCGATAGACCCTTAGTAAAAGGATCTGCCTGATTTTTAGTCGTTTGGATATAATCCAACGCAATAACTCCGGAGTTTTTCATTTTCTTGACAGACTTTAACCTTCTCTGAACGTGTCTTGATGACTTCATGTTATCCTTTGAGCTTCTCACTTTCGTGATCCTTTGTTTGATTGTCGCAGTTTATAAGGACACCGGTGCAGGTTTCTCAACAACCGCAAGTCATTCAAGAGCCGTGAAACCAATCTGCTTCAACCGTAGCTGTATCTAGTCCGTGAGTTCTGCTTCCATTGTTGACCTTGTTAAGATGGTCTGCTTGCAAGACTTCAAGAAACAGCGCCACCTCCATGAGTGAATACATATCCGCTCGTGGCCTTTATCTCATCAACATCGAGATCCAATTTGAGTCACTATACCCTTCAAGCACCTTTGGGTGCCGGTGCGATGAATTCCATAATTTGCGATGCCTTTCAAATAATGCAAAACTCTCTCTAGAGCATTCCAATGCACATCTCCTGGTTTTGAGACAAACCGACTCGGTTTGCTAACAGCAAAAGAGATGTCGAGTCTTGTAGCAGCTAAGTACATAAGCGAGCCAATAATCTGAGAATACTTCAATTGATCTCTAGCAATTCTTGATTCTTTCAAGCAAAGACGCTAGCATCATATGGTGTTGGAGAGGGCTTGCGGTCACTATAGCCAAAGCGACTCAAGATCTTTTCCACATAGTGAGATTGAAGCAATGTAATCCCACCATCATCATCTCTCAACAACTTGATGTTTAGAATGACATCAGCCACTCCTAAATCCTTCATCTCAAAACAGCGAGATAGTAAATCCTTGACCTCCTTAATAACATTCAGATTTGTTCCAAAAATCAGTATGTCATCAACATACAAGCAAAGCATAACTCCCTCGCCCCCACCATGGCGATAGTACACACATTTGTCAGCTTCGTTCACAACAAAGCCTACAGCTGTTAAAGTTCTTTCGAACTTCTCAAGCCACTGTTTGGGTGCTTGCTTGAGTCCATACAAAGACTTCAGCAACTTGCACACTTTCCCTTCCTAACCATCTATTACAATACCATCTGGTTGTTCCATATAAATTTCCTCATCCAACTCTCCATTTAGGAAAGTAGTCTTAACATCCATCTAGTGAATGAGAAGACCATGTGAGGCAGCTAGTGAAAGTAGAACTCGAATAGTGGCCAGTCGAGCCACAGGTGAGTAAGTATCAAAGAAGTCTTCACCTTCCTTTTGGGTATAACCCTTAGCCATGAGCCGAGCCTTGTACTTTTCGATAGTACCATCAGGCCTAAGCTTCTTCTTGAATACCCATTTGCATCCTATAGGTTTGCACCCGTAAGGATGATCAGTTATCTCCCAAGTTTCATTCGCCAAGATGGAATCCATCTCGCATCTTAACCGCTTCCTTCCAGTAGTCAGCATCTTCAGATGCATAGGCCTCTGAAATAGAACTGGGAGTGTCATCTATGAGATACACAAGAAAATCATCACCAATAGGAACTTCATTGTTCTCCTCCATAGGACTTTCAAAGTGTTCCATCGAAATGCCAGGTTCGATAATTGTAACTGGTTCCTGATTCGATGAACTAGGCATCTCCTGATTAGATGAGGTAGCCATATCCTTCATGGGAAAGATATCTTCAAAGAAAGTCGCATCATTCGACTCCATGATCGCATCGACATGCATGTCAAGTACCTCAGATTTTACAACCAAGAATCTATAGCCAATGCTATGAAAAGAATATCCCAGAAATCACAATCCACGTCTTTGGTCCAAGCTTCCGCTTCTTTGGAATTGGAACATTGACTTTCGCCAAACAACCCCATGTTCGCAGATAAGAGAGTTTTAACCTTTTCTTCTCCCATTCCTCGAATGGAGTTATTTCTTTGTTCTTTGTGGGGACTCGATTTAGGACATGACATGTTGTCAATATCGCCTCCCCCACCATGCCTTGAGAGACCCGATGTGTCTAACATGGCGTTAACCAAATCAGTTAGAGTATGGTTCTTTCTTTCGCCACCCCATTTGGTGAGGTGAGTAGGGAGGCGTCCTCTCATGGATTATACCATGTTCCGCACAAAAAGCATCAAATTCATTGGAAAAATACTCTCCACCACGGTCGGACCTAAGCCTCTTGATTTTTCGATCAAGTTGGTTTTCCACTTCTGCTTTATAGATCTTGAAAATTTCAAAGCCTCATCCTTAGATTTCAAAAGATACACACGACAGTATCTTGTGGAGTCGTCAATTAACGTCATGAGTTATTTCTTTCCACCTGAGGGAGTTCCGGACTAGGGGGTGTCCGGATAGCCGAACTATCATCATCAGCCGGACTCCAAGACTATGAAGATACAAGATTGAAGACTTCGTCTCGTGTCCGGATGGGACTTTCCTTGGTGTGGAAGGCAAGCTTGACGATACGGATATGTAGATCTCCTACCATTGTAACCGACTCTGTGTAACCCTAACCCTATCCGGTGTCTATATAAACCGGAGGGTTTTAGTCCGTAGGACGAACAATCATACCATAGGCTAGCTTCTAGGGTTTAGCCTCTTTGATCTCGTGGTAGATCTACTCTTGTAACACACATCATCAATATTAATCTAGCGGGACGTAGGGTTTTACCTCCATCGAGAGGGCGAACCAGGTAAAACATCGTGTCCCTTGTCTCTGTTACCATCCGCCTAGATGCACAGTTCGAGACCCCCTACCGAGATCCGCCGTTTTGACACCGACATTGGTGCTTTCATTGAGAGTTCCTCTGTGTCATCGCCGATAGGTCCGATGGCTCCTTTGATCATCAACAACGACACGGTCCAGGTGAGACTTTTCTCCCCGCAGATCTTCGTGTTCGGGCGGCTTTTGCATGCTGGGCCAATTAAGCAGCCATCTGGAGCAGATCGAAGCTACGCCCGGCCGTCGAGTCAGATTTGGAAGCCTAAACTATCGGCCGATATCTGCGGAGACTTGATCTTCGACGGATTCGAGCCCGCCAAGCGCGCCTTGTCTCGATGGGCATGATCTAGCTCGCAACCGAGCGGTGCCTCGAGGCCGCACTGAATCCGCTCCGACCCTTAATCCGGAGCGGATTCCCGATAGAGGACGAGTGGTTGGACACCGCCTCGGGGCTTTAATCTCACGGCGATCGAGCGAACTCCATCCTGTCGCTGCGAAGACCTTGACTCTGTGGTGCCGGACTCCTATCCGGACTCCGAACCTTCGCGCCCTTGCCGATCGAATCCGATTGGGCGCCCGTCATGGAGTTCACGACGCGGACATCTTTCAAGACTCGCCTTTTGGCGACATCCTGAATTCACTAAAGTCTCTCTCTTTATCCGGAGAGCCCTGGCGGACTACGGTCGGGAAGGTTGGGATACGATCGACGAAGAAATTCGACGCCCACCCACCACCCACTTGGTAGCGGCGTCGACGACCTAACCGACATGCTAGACTACGACCAAGACATCGACGGTATGGACGACGATGCCGAGAGGCGACCAAGACCAGCGCCTACTGAGGGCTTTGGAAGGCCACCTCGTCATACGACATATACATGGTGGACATCCCAAAAGATGGGAACGGCGATGGAACAACGGAGGATGACCCTCCAAGAAGCAGCCCAAGCACCGGCGTCGGTGGCGCGCTCTAAATCCCGCCACAAAGAAGAATGAAGATTCCGCACCAAGATAACAATACACCGGACAACGCCGAAGACAATCCACTCCAAGAAGATCCATCGCAGAGGATGAAGACGCCACCCTCAAGAGAGAGCGCGAAGAAGAGGTAGAGGATTATATGCCTCCCTCCGAAGATGAAGCAAGCCTCGACGACGACGAATTCGTCGTGCCCGAGAATCCCGTCGAACAAGAGCGTTTCAGACACAGGCTTATGGCCACGGCGAACAGCCTAAAGGAAAAGCAGCAACAACTTAGAGCTGATTAGGATCTGCTAGCCGACAGATGGACTGAAGTCCTCGCGTCAAGAGCATGAGCTCGAACGCCTCCAAAGCTACCCTAAACGCAAGCTGCTCCCCGATTACGAGGAGGAGGCTTACGAACCCGCATCACCAGGAGACAATACGGTGACCGACCACCCGTGGCGCGACAGAGAGGCCTCTAGGCCCTTCACTAGAACCGCACCCGTCATCGCTCAAAAGGCACTTGGCCAAAGGGGAACGCTCCGGACCTGCAAGATATATTGGAGGACAAGGCAAGACAATCAAGATCGATCTATGGATCGTGTGGGCTCCCCCGATGCGTGGCGACAACCGTCGCGCTACGGACACTGATAAGTCCGGCGGGCGAACAAAACAGACCAAGCTCTTTTGAGCTCCGTCGTGATATCGCCCAAAGACAGAGGCGCCAAGACACCCACTATTCTTCATGCACGAAGTAATGGATCATCAAATCCCGGAGGGTTTAAACCCGTCAATATTGAATCCTATGATGGCACAATGCAGACCCCGCGGTTTGGATCAAGACTATCTCCTTCACATCCACATGGCCCGCGGTGACGATCTTCACGCCATCAAATACCTCCCCTCGCTTAAAGGACCAGCCCAACATTGGCTCAACAGCTTGCCAGCAGAGTCAATTGGGAGCTGGGAGGACCCGAAGCCGCATTCCTCGATAACTTCTAGGGCACTTATGTGCGACCACTAGACGCCGATGACCTAACCCACATAATTCAGCAGCGCAGACGAATCGGCGGACAATTACGACACGGTTCTTAACCAAGAAAACCAAATCGCCGACCGTCCGGATCAAGGAGGCCCTCGCGCCTTCAAGCATAACATCCGCGACGAGTGGCTTGCCCGCACCTAGGACAGAAAAGCCAAATCCATGGCAGCCCTCACATCACTCATGACCCGCTTCTGCTGGTGAGGACAGCTGGCTAGCACGCAGCAACAACCTCAAAGAAAATTTCGCAGTCCGGACTTCAAGGACCAAACGGCAGGCAGCGTCGTAATAAAACAAACGCCGCACTAACGGCGATAATATTGAAGATACGGCAGTCAATGCCGGATTCAATGGCTCTAAACCCGCCAATGAAAAAGCCATTCAAACGAACTACTCGGTCCGTCCGGTTTGGACCGAATACTCGACCGCTTGTGCGATACACGACACTCAAAAAAGCCAGCTAACCACACCAACAGGACTATTGGGTATTCAAGGCAGGCAAGTTAATTGTCAAAACAATGACAAGGGATGCATAGCGATGACGAGGACGAGACCCAACCGCCGAAAAATAGAGGATGAAGGGTTTCACAAAAGCGGACGGTGAACATGATATACGCAACCCACATACCCAAAAGGGAGCGGAAGCGCACTCGTGGATGTCTACGCGATGGAGCCAGTTGCCCAAGTTCAATCCATGGTCCTCCCGCCCGATCACGTTTGATCAAGGGACCACCCCACCAAGAACCGCCACGGCGGATTCGGCCAGACCGGTCCTAGACCCAATCGTCGATGGATTTCACCTAACCGAGTCCCGATGGACGGCGGCGGAGCCTGAACCTGCTTTACCGTGATACAAGGCGCAAAATGGTCATAGACCCTCAAGGATTAAACCTACCAAAACGACCTTTAAAGGCGCCATACCAGGTGTAGGAGCCAATTGTACAGTGCTCAATTACACCGAAGTGGTCTTCGGATCCTCGGATAACTTCCGAGCGAGGAGTTAATCTTCGACATAGTCCCGTCCGCAGCGGCTATCATGCCTTGCTCGGACGTGCAGCGCTTGCAAAGTTCAACGCGTGCCGCACCACGCATACCTCAAGCTCAAGATGCGAGGCCCTCGAGGAGTCATTACGGTCAACGGAAACATCAACGTTCCCTCCGCACGGAGGAACATACTGCTGCTCGCGGCGAAGTGCAAAGCAGCCTCTTAAGGCACTATCGAATCCGCCGTTAAGCGGCCGGACACAGCCAAGCGCGCCGGAGTAACTTACAACAAGACCACAGCACGCCCGAGCATGCGTAGCGATGCGCCCCAACCCCAGCTCCTGCGAAACGTCAAAGCAGGTCCTTCGCGTACACCATTACGCTCTGAAGATACCACGGGCATGGGGAGGGGGGCACGACCACAATACACCCAGACTGCGGCTCAACCACACAAGGGGCTCTCAAGTGTGTCGTTCCTTTTCTTTTCTTTTTACCTTTTACTTTTTAAACACAGACTCGCTTGTCGAAGTTCTGTCCGGCAGCAGACCTGCCGAACTCACGATGCAACAGCCAGGGAAGGATAAAGGCTACAACGAATATACAGGTGGTCTCCATTACGAGCATTTTCATACACCAATCTGCAGCCTACCCCTGGAAGGGGACATGTTTAAACAGTCTCCTACCTTGCTTATCGCATTATTTGTATCGTTCTGCATTCGTAGCAGCACTTATTGAATAAAACAATGCAGCACCTTTTTGCTTATAATTGCATTTCTTTTTCATACATATGTTCATTCACGACATGTTGCATCCGTACACTTTGGTACGGCTAATATACACCAGGGGCTTATGTTTCCCGCGTTATGGTGTGATGAGTCCGAACACTTTCACAAGTGCGGCACCCCGAACTTATAGCACTATATGCATCGGCTCAATCATGTCTTGGGTCAATAGTTGGTTTGCCCGGCTCCGTGTTTTGGTACCTTACGTTCCGCTATATCGGCTAAGGTAGCACCGGAGAACCACTCGCGATTCCGCCCGGCCGGCCGGGTTAACGCCTCGATGAGAAAGCTAAAACTGACCGCCATGATGAGGCGAGAGACCGGTCGCTGTTCGAGAGGTTTTTATGAGTCCTTAAAGACTTATGCCGCTTAGAGCGAGGAGCCGGACATCGTCCGGCCAAGGCGTGATAGCGCCCCAAATTCGCCTTCCAAGACTAGGGGCTTCACGAAATTTAAAATTATAGAATTCTATGGCTAAGTGAGAGTGTTCAAGCATTATTAGTCCGGTTGCCTTGTTCGTTGTGTTGAGCGCCCCCTAGATGGACCCAAAATGGGAACAAGAGCGCCAAGTTTATCCCGAACACCCCAAACTCGTGGCATGGAAATTTGAAAGCCGACGACTTGCCATCTCTCGATTTGATAAACAGCTGCATGTAAGGTAATATTTTAAATTAACAAGCGTTGCTTAGCGATATGAACTAAGTTTTCAGCGCACAGGATAACAAAATGCGAGTCTACTCAAATATTACATCTTTGGAGCACTCACCCGCAATAGTGCGGCGCCTTCAAAGACACTCTTATAATACATCTGGCGCATGCGATGCTCCTTGCCCTCCGGTGGCGGGTCCGTCCACGAGCTTACTGGCATCCATCTTGCCCCAAAGGCACCTTTATGCGGGCAAGGCCCGATGGGCACCCTCGATATAAGCGGAATGCTTGATAACTTTCAACCCACGGCACGCATCCACCAGCCGCCGCACCAGTCAAGTAGCTCCTGTGCATGGCCTCCTTAGGCCACACCAACTATAAGGCCCTTCATGGCCTGTTCGCCGCCTTGTTGAGCTCGACCACCTGCTTCACCTGGTCGCTAAGGGCACCGGATGTCCAGCCTCAAGATATCGAGACCCAAGACCTTCTCCGTTGAACTCCCTCCTCGGCCCGGTAGAATGCGGCAACATCGGACACGCTGCGAGGAAGCTCTGCGAACGCCTGGGAGCTCCGAGTCGGGTAAGCAATGTAATTAACACTCACATGCTTACTCGCATGAAAAATGCCTTACGCTGCTATTTTCTTCACCGCTTCAATCTCCTGGAGGGCCTTGTAGGCTTCGCCTTAGCGGTTTTGGCACTCTCAAGAGCGTTGCAAGCTCGAGACTCGAAGTTCGAGTCACGCCCAAGTTCTCATGTTTTTCACGAGATCTGGAGCTCTTGTTGTACCTCCGCCACCGCGCCTCCTGCTTCTCTCGCTCGGTGCGTTCAGGCCACATTACGCCGCCGCTGCCACCGCCTCCTTCGTGGTCGCCACCTCGTTAGCGGCCCCAACAATACCCATGTTATCCTTGTCATTTTTCTTGCAACCAAATCCTTTCTCAGAAGGTACAATTTTCATAAGGTATTACTCACCTTCTTTTCCTCGAGCTGCTTGGCATGGCCGAGCTCTGCTCGGACCGCCGAGGTTTTTCTTCAAAGTATTGACCTCACTTGATCGCGGGCGGAGGTCAAGAAGACACCTGCAATCCCATATTGACATATTTTTATGACTCCTGCATTTATCTTTCTAAAGATCCTCAGTCCGCTTTTCTTTCCCAACACCGAACCGAGCATCGTGGGCTACCGCCTATGCGGTACCATTTTACATATGTTGAAATTCTTGCCTCAAAGCCTGTTAGAAGGCTATTGCAGGCTTCGGTCAGCCCGCTCTTGGCGAGTGAATTTTCGAATCACCACACTCATAATAAAGGCGGTGTTCCTCTTGATGGAGGCGCCATTGGCGCCTCAAAGAATTATCCGCACCTCCGGTTGGGACGGAGGCAGCCGGCGTCTCGGTCTTGCCCTTCTTACGAAGGGGTCGCCCACGGACTCGGAGCCACCGCGGCCTCCCGGCTGAGTCCGGTGCAGTCCGGGAGGGTGTCTGCGACACCTCGGGGCCTCCTCCCGGTGGGTCCTTTTCGATCCCACCTCGGCCTCGTCATGGCAGGGGGGTGGAGGCAGTCGGAAGGAATCCATATCCGACGACCCAAGGACCCGCCGACAAACGGGAAGATCATCCTTGGGCGGACTGCAGGGTTGTATGCGGCATTAGAAAGACGTTATGTGGCGAAAACAAAACCTTGAGGTTATTCGAGTCCGGATACTTACGATCTCGCTAGGGGCTTGGCCCTTGGATGCCGATCTTAAATGCGTCACATCAAGGGCATTTGGCGGAGCAGTCCGGAGGAAGAGTTTTTCCTTCTTGACCCTTCGCCTCCCTTGTTGGGGAGGCCTTCCTTTCTTTCCTCCCTCGCTGGGAGAGGCTTTCTTCTTCTCCCCTCACCTTGGTGGAGGAGTCGGCCTCGGATTCATCATCCGATAGCTTTCTGAAAACGGAACTCTTCCGAGTCCCGTGGCCGCCTTCTTGGCCTTCTTCTTCGCACCACGTGGGGTGCGGAGCCAGCAACCCGTTAGGCGGGCGTCTGCTGGGTCCTTCGGCAATGGGGCGGACAGGTAGTCCGCTCGCCTTCGCCACCATTCCTATCAAAGGCAAGGGAGTTTAGATCCCAGATAGAGCCAAACTATGGAAAACAAGTGGTGAAATCACTTACCTCGTCACTGGACATCTGCGAGCGAATCCGCGATCTTGATAGCGGATGCGGGAGCTTCGCGCGTTTGAACAGCACCTTCCGGACATCTTCGCACGTAGTGTCAAGAGCCCGCCAGGTCCGGTGTGCGCTGGATCAAACTCCCACATATTAAAGCCCGTCGCGGGCTTCGGAGAATCCGCGGATGAGCATGAACTGGACTACGTTGACGAGCTTGAGCTTTTGCCCACCACACGGATACGGGCTTGGAGTCCGGTCGGCTCCTCCGAATCCCCAAATTCAGCCACTCTCTTTCCAAGAGGAGAGCCGTGGGAATACCAAATCTAAATTGGGGCCGCTGCCCAATCAGGGTCACGCGGCTCGGTGATGTAGAACCACCCGATTGCCACCCCTTGATGGTTTCCACGAAAGTACCCTCCACCACGTAACGTGGGACATCCTGCCCACCATGGCGCCTCCGACTCCGCTTGGCTGCCCTTCACAACCTTCGCTTGACATCAAGGTCTTGAGCCACAAGTCAAGTGGGGCTGGATGCGAGAGGAATGCCTCGCACACAACGATAAACGCCGAGATGTTGAGGATGAAATTTGGGGCCGATCATGGAAATCTAGGCCGTAGTAGAACATGAGCCCCGGACAAAGGGATGAAGGGAAGCCCAGTCCAGCGGAGGAAATGGGGAAGAAATACTACCTCACATGGTGCCAGGGTTGGGGACGAGCTCTCCCTCGTCGGGAGCCGCGCGCGATGTTGCCGGACAGATATCCGTCGTCAGCAGCTTCGGATCTGCCCTCCGTGACGGAGGAGGCCATCCACTGCCTCCCGCTCCGGACATAATTGGAGAAGGTTGAGGTGAGAAGTGCGGACTTGGGCGCTGGAGCTCGAGTTCATGGAGATGGATAAGCCAAGGAGGAAGAAGGCGCAGTAAAAGGGCTGGATCCTTATCCCTTATATGGGCGGACAAAACATGTGTCCCCACCGCCCGGTAAAACTCGCTTATCTCCCAAGCGCCACAATCAATGGCGCGGTTGGGTTACCCACGTCCGTATTGATGGGAATCCGGAATAGGGGAACACGATCTCGCCTCGACAAGACGTGCCAAGGAAACCGCCGCTAAACGCTACCGAGGTGGAACAGAAAACAATTTGAATAAAGGCTTGGTAGTGGTGCGACGTCACGCCACAAAATATGTCACAGATTGATCTTGTGTAACATTATTCTCTCAACGGTGGTATGTGGAATTTATTTTTGCAGAGCCGGACACTATCCTGGTGTTCACAATCTTCTATAAATTATTCGGAGTAAGAACCCGCCTTGCAACGCCGAAGACAATATACGCGCCGGACTCATCGTCATTGAAGCCTGGTTCAGGGGCTACTGAGGGAGTTCCGGACTAGGGGGTGTCCGGATAGCCGAACTATCATCATCGGCCGGACTCCAAGACTATGAAGATACAAGATTGAAGACTTCGTCCCGTGTCCGGATGGGACTTTCCTTGGCGTGGAAGGCAAGCTTGGCGGTACGGATATGTAGATCTCCTACCATTGTAACCGACTCTGTGTAACCCTAACCCTATCCGGTGTCTATATAAACCGGAGGGTTTTAGTCCGTAGGATGAACAATCATACCATAGGCTAGCTTCTAGGGTTTAGCCTCTTTGATCTCGTGATAGATCTACTCTTGTAACACACATCATCAATATTAATCTAGCAGGACGTAGGGTTTTACCTCCATCGAGAGGGCCCGAACCTGGGTAAAACATCGTGTCCCTTGTCTCCTGTTACCATCCGCCTAGACGCACAGTTCGGGACCCCCTACCCGAGATCCGCCGGTTTTGACACCGATACCACCTTTTGTCAAAACACCATTCATTTCACATAGATCTGAATGTATAAGTTCTAGTGGTGCAAGATTTCTCGTCTCTGCAGTCACGTGAGACTAACGAGGTTGCTTAGCTTGCATGCACACTTGACACTTAGATCCCTTGACAGTGGTGAAACTAGGGATTAAGTTCAACTTCGCTAGTCGCGACATGCAACCAAAGTTAACATGACAAAGACGTGAATGCCACACATTTGATTCACTATTGTTGCAAATATGATTAACAACTTTATTGCAAACGTCTGACAAGGATAAACGAAACAGGCCTCCTGAGTCATAGCCTTTACCGACAAAGGTTCCATACTTGGATATTACAAATTTATTCGACTAAAGACAAGCTTGTAGCCATCTCTACACGTAAGAGATCCGCTAACAAGATTTTTATTGACGGAGGGGACATAATGCACGTTCTTCACCGACGATCTTCCCCAAGTAAACTTCAGATCGACCGTGCCAACACCACGAGCGAAGCACTTGAACCGTTGGCCATCAAGACGGTTGAAGTCCTCATGATCCGATAAGACGAAAACATGGAAATATCACCGCATACATGCACATTAGCACCCGTGTCAATCAACCAATCAGAGAATGACATCTCGAAAGAATAGTAGGAAATATACCATACCCAAAGATCCTTCATGTCGTTGTTCCAATGACAACATTAGCGGTCTTTCCGCCTTTCCTGTGATGACGCTTGTCATAGTGATTAGGGCAACTAGGAGCCCAATGACAAGGATCTCCACACACATGACAAGCACCTTTCTTCTTGCCATTCTTCTTCTTGAAGTTCGTGTGTTGCCTGCCTTGTTCTTTCCATCAAACTTTGCTTTACCATCAAACTTGCCCTTGTTCTTGAACTTGTGGGATTTGGAAGTTCGCTACGCACCACATTGGCACTAGATCCTCCTCAATACCTCAAGCACGTGTGTCCTTTGCTCTCACCTTTCTTCCACATCAAGAGTACCAATGAGATCCGGAACGGAAAACTCCATCTCTTATGCTTCAAGAAGGTAGCAAAGTTCCTCCATGAAGGAGGAAGCTTAGTAATGATACCCCGCAACAAACTTGTCGGTAGTATGCAATTGAAGTGCTCAAGTTCTCTAGCAAATGATCAGATCTCATGAGCCTGCTCAACCACGGAGCGCTCACCATCATCCTGTAATCATAGAATTGCTCCATGATGTACAGCTCGGTGCGGCATCCGAGACCCCAAACTTGGCCTCGAGTGCATCCCACATATCTTTTCCATTGTCAATTGACGATAAGCATCAACTATGTTCTCACCAAGAACACTCAAGAGAGCAGCCTTAAACAAGGTATCCATTTTCGAAAAGCTTGTGCCATTGGGCATCTTGCTCTCCTTCAGGTTTGCCAAGAGTGGCGTCATAGCAACTCATGGTTTGAAACCATAAGACTGCTCTCACACGCCACCTCTTATAATGGATACCCTCAAACATAGGAGGTCTCATGGAAGCAGCAAAACCACTTGGGGTAAATTGCCTATAATAAGGTTTTTGGATTGTTGGAAATATGAGCAATTTACCGAGTGATTTTATTAAGAGAAATACTAGATAAAACATGACTAAAGTAGCAAATATAAAGTAAGTCATGCAATCTGACAGAGAGAAGGTAAACATCGCTCGATATATGAACTTGAGGTAAACACATCTAAATGTACACTAGATGAAGTTGCTTATACTAAATGTAACCTAACATACGAGGGAAGAAACTAGAGCCAAGAACTTTAGGAGGACTTCTAATGAAAGGAGAAGAACACGTGACGACACAGCAGCAGCAGGTTACTGGACTTGAGGTCGGTGTCTTTGCCCGCCATGTCGCCGAGGAGGTCGTGGACGCCGGGACTAAGTCGCTCGTCGGGAAGTAGTCGTCGGCCCACCGGATCGTCCGTGATGAAGCAGCCAGTAGTCGCGTTGAGCGCTCCCCAAAAAACATTATCACCCTTCTCCCGTACAGGACTCAAAAGGTGTGGTCTCGGAGGCCTACTGTCTCAACGTGTGGTGCACGCCGCAAGTGGGGATGAGGAAGACAGCAGTAGCGCAGAGATTGGAACTGTGTGGCGAGAGGAAGAGGACCTTCTGATGTGTCTCTCTGGAGAGGAGCGACCTCTCTTATATAGGCACAGGAGAGGGACGCGAACAGGCTGCGACGAGAGGTGAAGCAACGGAGGGAGACGAAGTGAGCAGGCAGCACGCGAAGAGGTGCGCCGTTCGTATTCATTATCCACTACCGCAAAAACTTTTCACCCCCCAAGTGAACTTTCGTTTACCCGTAGTGCGTGGCAAACATTAGACATCGGCTCGGCTCATTCTAGAACCCGCGGCGCGTCATGACGATGCGTGGCGTGGCGTGGTGAGGCGGGCGGCGGAGGAGGAGCGCGCGTGGATGTCCCTCTTGTTCTCATGCTCATACAAGTGGGGAAAGAACCTCCCTTATAAGGAGGTCCAATTCCCACTCAACTAGCAATGTGGGACTAAACTTTAGTAGTATCCCTTGCCTTGCACAAATGGGCTAAGTGGGCCTCTAGGATTTATTAGGAATTTCTGAAATAGTTATTGGGCTGCCCCAATATAGACTAAATTCCAGCAATCCCCCACCAGATCCCAGAGGCACACAGAAATTTGCATTTGGTTCCAAAACACTGTTTTATATACCGGTATCACTGTGGAGACTGTTAAGTTGAACTTCACCTAGAACTCTATGCTACACTAGTAAGCAACTTGAGCAGTGGATGGGCCTTGAGCGCAAGTTTTCTGCGAATCTAGCTTCACATAAAGCCTTGACCGATATGTGGCTACCGTGGGTCTTCCCCGCGGGTGGAGCTTATGCGTCATACTCCGTGACCTTTCATGAGTTTACTAGAGAGAACCCTACTCTCATAGATTGCGAAGTTTGACAATCCGACTCATATGGGTGTGTTATTCAAAAGATGTTCTGCAGGATAACATCTCTGCTTAAATAAGCCACTTAGAACACATTCAGATTGTTGGAAATATGCCCTAGAGGCAATAATAAATTAGTTATTATTATATTTCCTTGTTCACGATAATCGTTTATTATCCATGCTATAATTGTATTGATAGGAAACTCAGATACATGTGTGGGTAAATAGACAACACCATGTCCCTAGTAAGCCTCTATTGACTAGCTCGTTGATCAATAGATGGTTACGGTTTCCTAACCATGGACATCGGATGTCATTGATAACGGGATCACATCATTAGTAGAATGATGTGATGGACAAGACCCAATCCTAAGCCTAGCACAAAGATCGTAGTTCGTATGCTAAAGCTTTTCTAATGTCAAGTATCTTTTCCTTAGACCATGAGATTGTGCAACTCCCGGATACCGTAGGAATGCTTTGGGTGTACCAAACATCACAACGTAATCGGGTGACTATAAAGGTGCACTACGGTATCTCCGAAAGTGTCATTGGGTTGGCACGAATCGAGACTGGATTTGTCACTCCGTAAACGGAGAGGTATCTCTAGGCCCACTCGGTAGGACATCATCATAATGTGCACAATGTGACCAAGGGGTTGATCACGGATGATGTGTTACGGAACGAGTAAAGAGACTTGCCGTAACGAGATTGAACAAGGTATCGGATACCGACGATCGAATCTCGGGCAAGTGCAATGCCGCTAGACAAAGGGAATTGTATACGGATCGATTGAGTCCTTGACATCGTGGTTCATCCGATGAGATCATCGTGGAACATGTAGGAGCCAACATGGGTATCCAGATCCGCTGTTGGTTATTGACCGAGAACGCCTCGGTCATGTTCAGATGGTTCCCGAACCCGTAGGGTCTACACACTTAAGGTTCGATGGCGCTTAGGGTTATAAAGGAAGTTTGTATGTGGTTACCGAATGTTGTTCGAGTCCGGATGAGATCCCGGACGTCACGAGGAGTTCCGGAATGGTCCGGAGGTAAAGATTTATATATGGGAAGTCATGTTTGGTCACGGAAAAGTTTGGGCTATATCGGTAATGTCTGGGACCACGGGAGGGTCCTGGGTCCACCAAGTGGGGCCACCTACCCCAGAAGATCTGCGTGGGCCAAGTGTGGGAGGGACCAGCCCGGGTGGGCTGGTGCGCCCACACAGGCCCAAGGCGCAGGAAGTGGGGAAGGGGGCAAACCCTAGGCAGATGGGCCCTAAGGCCCATCTAGTGGGCGCCCTCTCTCCCCTTGTGGCCGCCACCCATAGATGGGTTTTGGGGCTGCCCCCTCTAGGGGTGGGAACCCCAGAGGGGCGCACCTCCTCCCTTCCCTATATATATGAGGCCTAGGGGCTGCCCAACACACGCGATTCAATCTCTGTCTCTTGGTGCAGCCCTGCGTCTCTTCTTCCTCCTCCTCCTCTCCCTTGGTGCTTGGCGAAGCCCTGCTGGATTGCCACGCTCCTCCATCACCACCACGCCGTTGTGCTGCTGCTGGACGGAGTCTTCCTCAACCTCTCCCTCTCTCCTTGCTGGATCAAGGCGTGGGAGACGCCACCGGCTGTACGTGTGTTGAACGCGGAGGTGCCGTCTGTTCGCACTAGGATCTCCGGTGATTTGGATCACGACGAGTACGACTCCATCAACCCCGTTCACTTGAACGCTTCCTCTTAGCGATCTACAAGGGTATGTAGATGCACTCTCCTTCCTCTCGTTGCTAGTTTCTCCATAGATAGATCTTGGTGACACGAGGAAAATTTTGAATTTCGCTCACGCCCCAACAGTGGAATCGAGCTAGGTCTATTGCGTAGATTATTTGCACGAGTAGAACACAAAGTAGTTGTGGGCGTTGATGATGTTCAATATGCTTACCGTTACTAGTCCAATCTTGTTTCGACGGTATTGTGGGATGAAGCGCCCGGACCGACCTTACACGCATTTCCACGTGAGACAAAGTTCCACCGATCGACATGCACTTGGTGCATAAGGTGGCTAGCGGGTGCCGCTCTCCCACTTTAGTCGGAACGGATTCGATGAAAAGGGTCCTTATGAAGGGTAAATAGCAATTGGCATATCACGTTGTGGTTTTGCGAGGTAAGAAACGTTTTGCTAGAAACCCATAGCAGCCACGTAAAACATGCAACAACAATTAGAGGACGCCTAACTTGTTTTTGCGGGGTATGCTATGTGATGTGATATGGCCAAGAAGAATGTGATGAATGATATGTGATGTATGAGATTGATCATGTTCTTGTAATAGGATTCACGACTTGCATGTCGATGAGTATGACAACCGGCAGGAGCCATAGGAGTTGTCTTTATTTATTGTATGACCTGCGTGTCATTAAACAACGCCATGTAATTACTTTACTTTATTGCTAACCGTAGCCATAGTAGTAGAAGTAATAGTTGGCGAGACAACTTCATGAAGACACGACGATGGAGATCATGATGATGGAGATCATGGTGTCATGCCGGTGACGATGATGATCATGGAGCCCCGAAGATGGAGATCAATGGAGCTATATGATATTGGCCATATCATGTCACTACTATATAATTGCATGTGATGTTTATTATGTTTATGCATCTTGTTTACTTAGAACGACGGTAGTAAATAAGATGATCCCTTACAACAATTTCAAGAAGTGTTCTCCCCTAACTGTGCACCGTTGCTAAAGTTCGTCGCTTCTAAGCACCACGTGATGATCGGTGTGATGGATTCTTACGTTCACATACAACGGTGTTGACGAGCCTAGCATGTATGCACATGGCCTCGGAACACACGCAATACACTTAGGGTTAACTTGACGAGCCTAGCATGTACAGACATGGCCTCGGAACACGAGACCGAAAGATCGAGCATGAGTCGTATAGTAGATACGATCAACATGAAGATGTTCACCGAAGATGACTAGTCCGTCTCACGTGATGATCGGACACGGCCTAGTTGACTCGGATCATGTAATCACTTAGATGACCAGAGGGATGTCTATCTGAGTGGGAGTTCATAAGATGAACTTAATTATCTTGAACATAGTCAAAAGACCTTTTGCAAAATTATGTCATAAGCTCGCGCTTTAGTTCCACTGTTTAGATATGTTCCTAGAGAAAATATAGTTGAAAGTTGAAAGTAGCGATTATGCGCATGAGAAAGCTTATGTACTTAATGCACCGCTCGGTGTGTTGAACCCCAAACGTCGTTTGTGGATGTTGCGAACATCGGACATACACGTTTTGATAACTACGTGATAGTTCAGTTAAACGGTTTAGAGTTGAGGCACCAAAGAGGATTTCGAAACGTCGCGGAACATATGAGATGTTTCAAGGGCTGAAATTGGGATTTCAGGCTCGTGCCCACGTCAAGAGGTATAAGACCTCCGACGATTTTCTTAGCCTACAAACTAAGGGAGAAAAGCTCAATCGTTGAGCTTATGCTCAGATTGTCTGAGTGCAACAATCACTTGAATCGAGTGGGAGTTAATCTTCCAGATGAGATAGTGATGTTTCTCCAAAGTCATTGCCGCCAAGCTACTAGAGCTTCGTGATGAACTATAACATATCAGGGATAGATATGATGATCCTTGAGGTATTCGCGTTGTTTGACATCGCGAAAGTAAAAATCAAGAAGGAGCATCAATTGTTGATGGTTGGTGAAACCACTAGTTTCAGGAAGGGCAAGGGCAAGAAGGGATACTTCATGAAACGGCAAATCAGCTGCTGCACTAGTGAAGAAACCCAAGGTTGAACCCAAACCCGAGACTAAGTGCTTCTGTAATAAGGGGAACAACCACTGGAGCAGAACTACCCTAGGTACTTGGTAGATAAGAAGGCTGGCAAGGTCGATAGAAGTATATTGGATATACATTTTGTTAATGTGTAATTTATTAGTACTCCTAGTAGCACCAGGGTATTAGATACCGGTTCGGTTGCTAAGTGTTAGTAACTCGAAATAAAAGCTACGGAATAAACGGAGACTAGCTAAAGGTGAGCTGTCGATATGTGTTGGAAGTGTTTCCAAGGTTGATGTGATCAAGCATCGCACGCTCCCTCTACCATCGAGATTGGTGCTAAACCTGAATATTGTTATTTGGTGTTTGCGTTGAGCATAGACATGATTGGATTATGTCTATTGCAATGCGGTTATTCATTTAAGGAGAATAATGGTTACTCTAATTATTTGAATAATACCTTAAATGGTCTTACACCTAAAAGAATGGTTTATTGAATCTCGATCGTAGTGATACACATTTTCATGCCAAAAGATATAAGATAGTAATGATAGTACCACTTACTTGTGGCACTGCCATGTAAGTCATATTGGTATAAAACGCATGAAGAAGCTCCATGTTGATGGATCTTTGGACTCACTCGTTTTTGAAAAGTTTGAGACATGCAAACCATGTCTATTGGTGTATACGCATGATGAAACTCCATTCAGATGGACAGTTTGGACTCACTTGATTTTGAATCACTTGAGATATGCAAATCATACCACATGGGCAAGATGGTGAAAAGCCTCGGTTTCAGTAAGATGGAACAAGATAGCAACTTGTTGGAAGTAACACATTTTGATGTGTGCAATCCAATGAGTGCTGAGGCATGCAGTGAATATCGTTATGTTTTTACTTCACAGATGATTTGAGTAGATGTTGAGTATATTTACTTGATGAAACACAAGTCTGAATTATTGAAAGGTTCAAGTAATTTCAGAGTGAAGTTGAAGATCTTCGTGACAAGAGGATAAAATGTCTGCGATATGATCATAGAGATGAATATCTGAGTTATGAGTTTTGGCACACAATTAAGACATTGTGCAAATTGTTTCACAATTAATACCGCCTGGAACACCATAGTGTGATGGTGTGTCCGAACATCATAGTTGCACTCTATTGGATATGGTGCGTACCATGATATCTCTTATCGAATTACCACTATCGTTCATGGGTTAGGCATTAGAGACAACCGCACTCACTTTAATGGGGCACCACGTAATTCCGTTGAGACGACACCGTTTGGAGAAACCTAAGTTGTCGTTTCTTGAAAGTTTGGGGCTGCGACGCTTATGTGAAAAAGTTTCAGTTGATAAGCTCGAACCCAAAGTGGATAAAATGCATCTTCATAGGACACCCAAAACAGTTGGGTATACCTCCTAATTCAGATCCGAAAGCAATAGGGATTGTTTCTTGAATCGGGTCCTTTCTCGAGGAAAAGTTTGTCTCGGAAAGTTGAGTGGGAGGATGGTGGAGACTTGATGAGGTTATTGAACCGTCACTTCAACAAGTGTGTAGCAGGGGCACGGGAAGTTGTTCTGTGGCACCTACACCAATTGAAGTCGAAGCTTATGATAGTGATCATGAAGTTTTGGATCAAGTCACTACTGCACCTCGTGAGGGTGACAAGGATGCGATCGCTTGAGTGGTACGTGATCCTGTCTTGAAGGTCATGTTGCTAGACAACAATGAACCCACGAGCTATGGAGAAGCGATGGTGGGCCCAAACTCCGACAAATGGTTAGAAGCCATGAAATCCGAGATAGGATCCATGTATCGTAACAAAGCATGGACTTTGGTGGACTTTCCCGATGATCGGCAAGCCATTGAGATAAATGGATCTTTAAGAAGAAGACGGACGTGGATGGTAATGTCACCGCCTATGAAGCTCGACTTGTGGAGAAGAGTTTTCACAAGTTCAAGGAGTTGTCTACGATGAGATTTTCTCATCCGTAGCGATGCTTAAGTCCGTCGAATCATGTTAGCATTAGCTGCATTTATGAAATCGGCGGATGGATGTCAAAACGGGTTTCCTTACTACCACGTAAGGAAAGGTTGTATGTGATACAATCAGCAAGTTTTTGTCGATCCTAAGGATGCTAAAGGTATGCTGGCTCCAATGATCCTTCTAAGGACCGGAGTAAGCATCTCGGAGTTGGAATGTGCGCTTTGATGATCAAAGATTTTGGGTTTATACAAAGTTTATGAGAAACTTGTATTTCCAAAGAAGTGAGTGGGAGCACTATAGAATTTCGATGAGTATATGTTGTTGACATATTGATGATCAAAATGATGTAGAATTTCGGAAAGCATATAGGGTTATTTGAAAGATGTTTTCAATAGAAAACCTGGATTAAGCTACTTGAACATTGAGCATCAAGATCTATGAGGATAGATTAAAACGCTTAATGGTACTTTCAAATGAGCACATACCTTGACATAATCTTGAAGGTGTTCAAGATGGATCACCAAAGAAGGAGTTCTTGCACGAGATGTAAGGTATGAAGTTAAGACTTAAAGCTCGACCACGACGTAAAAGAGAGAAAGGACGAAGGTCGCCCCTATGCTTCGTATATAGGCTCTATAGTATGCTATGTTGTGTACCGCACGGAAGTGTGCCTTGCCATGAGTCGGTAGGGGTACAAGAATGATCCAGAATGGATCATTGGACAATGATCAATAATTGTCCTTGGAGTAAATAAGGACATGTTTCTCGATTATGGAGGTAGTAAAGAGTTGGCGTAAGGGGTTACGCCGATGCAAGCTTTAACACCTATCCGAGTGACTCGAGTAGCAAACCGGATACGATAGTGGAGCAACCATTAGGAATAAGCTTCAAGTGGAGCGTGGAAGCAGCATTTACAATATGACATAGAGAATTATGAGTACACACGGATCCGAAAGGTTCGCACCGCTGACTAAAACCTCTCTCACAAGCAAAACATGATCAAACCTCGGAACTCATTGAGTCTTAATCACATGATGATGTGAACTAGTTTAAGACACTAGTAGACTCTTTGGATGTTGGTCACATGGCTATGTGACCTATCACTGTTGATCACATGGCGATGTGAACTAGATTATTGACTCTAGTGCAAGTGGGAGACTGTTGGAAATATGCCCTAGAGGCAATAATAAATTAGTTATTATTATATTTCCTTGTTCACGATAATCGTTTATTATCCATGCTATAATTGTATTGATAGGAAACTCAGATACATGTGTGGGTACATAGACAACACCATGTCCCTAGTAAGCCTCTATTGACTAGCTCGTTGATCAATAGATGGTTACGGTTTCCTAACCATGGACATTGGATGTCATTGATAACGGGATCACATCATTAGTAGAATGATGTGATGGACAAGACCCAATCCTAAGACTAGCACAAAGATTGTAGTTCGTATGCTAAAGCTTTTCTAATGTCAAGTATCTTTTCCTTAGACCATTATAACGCCCTTGATGCGGCTATATCTCCCACGTGTCGAAGCACGACTTAGAGGCATAACCGCATTGAAAGCAATGTCGCAAGTGAGGTAATCTTCACACAACCCATGTAATACATAAGGGAAAGAGATACATAGTTGGCTTACAATCGCCACTTCACACAATACATGAGTAAAACATTACATCATACATATACAATCAAGGTCCGACTACGGAACCAAAATAAAAGAAGACTACCCCAACAGCTACACAGATCCCCGATCGTCCCAACTGGGCTCCACTACTGATCAGCTGAAACGAAACAACACAATGCACAAAGTCTTCATCGAGCTCCTCCTTGAGCTCGGGTGCATCACCTGCACGGTTTCATCGGCACCGCAAACTGGTTTTGAAGTATCGTGAGTCACGGGACTCAGCAATCTCACACCCGCGAGATCAAGACTATTTAAGCTTAAAGGTAGGACAGGTAGTGAGGTGGAGCTGCAGCAAGCGGCTAGCATATATGGTGGATACATACGCAAATGAGAGCGAGAAGAGAAGGCAAAAGCACGGTCGAACAACTATGATCAAGAAGTGATCCCGAAACTACTTACGTCAAACATAACTCCAACATCGTGTTCACTTCCGGACCACGAGAAGAGACCATCACGGTTACACACGCCGTTGGTGTATTTTAATTAAGATCAACTTCGGTTTTCTACAACCGACATTAACAAATTCCCATCGCCACATAACCGCGGGCACGGCTTTCGAAAGTTCAAACCCTGCAGGGTGTCCCAACTTAGCCCATGATAAGCTCTTGCGATCAACGAAGGATATTCCTTCTCCCGGAAGACCCGATCAGTCTCGGAATCCGGCTACAAGACATTTCACAGCAATAAAACAAGACCAGCAAAGCCACCAGACAAAGCCGACAAAACTCGATAGGAGCTGCACATATCTCGGTCTCGAGGCACACCGGATTGTCCAAACTTCCTAGAGGCGAACCCAGAGTTGCCCTGGTACACCGGCGGTCGATAGATTTGGACCAGCACTCACGACGAGCACCGCCCGGGGGTAAAATAAGATGACCCTTGGGCTCCTAAACCCAAGGGAAAAAGGGCATAGGTGAGGCAAATGGTAAAACCAATGTTGGGCCTTCTTGGAAAAGTCTTATTCAAAGCGAACTGTCAAGGGGTCCCATAAATCACCCGACCGCGTTAGGGACGCAAAATCCGGGAACATAACACCGGTATGACGGAAACTAGGCGGCAAGTGGAACAAAACACCTGCATAAGGCCGAGCCTTCCACCCTTTACCAAGTGTATAGATGCATTAATTAAATAAGATATATTGTGATATCCCAACAAGTAAACATGTTCCAACAAGGAACAACATCTCCATGTTCCAACAAGGAACAAACTTCATCTTCACCTGCAACTAACAACGCTATAAGAGGGGCTGAGCAAAGCGGTAACATAGCCAAACAACGGTTTGCTAGGAAAGGATGGTTAGAGGTTGGACATGGCAATGTGGGTGGCATGATATAGCAAGTGGTAGGCATCGTAGCATAGGCATAGCAAAAGAGCGAGCATCTAGCAAGCAAAGATAGAAGTGATTTCGAGGGTATGGTCATCTTGCCTGAAATCCCGCAAGGAAGAAGAACGAGTCCATGAAGAAGACAAACGGACGAAGTCGAACGAATCCTCACAACTCCGGATCGAAACCGAAGCTAACGAGAGAAGCAAACCGGAAAGAAGCAAACAACATAGTAAACACACAATCATAAACATGGCATGATGCACAATCAAGTATGATGCATGTCCGGTTTAAAGAGGCATGGCATGGCAATATGCACAAACAACACTACAAGTTAAGTGGAGCTCAATATGCAACGGGTTGCATATTGACAAAACTTCACAACATTTATTTAGTTCTCTCCCGATTAGGTACTCAACAATATTAAATGTTGTTAAACATGGCAAGAGGTGAAGCATGATGAAACTACCTATCTAGGCAAGTTTAAATGAGGCCGGAAACAACAACAACAATTCCGGAAAAATCCTCATATCCATATTTCGAATTTGGTACTGTTCTGACCTAAAGCATATTTTAGAGTTGTTAAACATGCAAAGTAATGCTACCATGTTAATCTATGCATTTTTCTACCCCATTTACATATGTAATTTATTTAAATCCGAGCTACGGTTATTTAGTTATGAAATAAATCATTTTAGCATGGCATTTAAGCAAATTAATGCAAACAACAATTTTAAACCTTTAAATGTTGTTATCATGATGCGGATGACATGTGCAAGTTTTATGCAATTTTTATGAAAATGTTGACAAGAGCATGTTATGAAGCATTATGTCACCGTGGTGGAAGAAAGGGGTGCCACGGCAACGAATCCGGAAATGATGCCACGGCAACATATTGGTTCCGATAACTCGATTGAGATACCGGTGCAAAGGAAAGTGTGGACGTGCGGAACATGCAAACGATGGTGGGGTGATCCCGGATACCGGGTTCCCACGGAACGATGGCATGGCAACGAGGAGGAACAAGCGAGTGACAATTCGGACACGGTGCAAACATATCGTGCATTTCATACATGCAAGGGCATCTCATCGCGGTCGTCTCGGGTTATACCTTCGGATCGTTCAAACGGGACGGTTCGCGTTTCGTAGAGGGAAGTAGTGGTTCACGTTCGTCGAGGGAAGTAGAGGAAGTAGTCGTTCTCGCGATGTAGTGGAAGTAGTCGTACACGGCGACGGTAGAGGAAGTAGTGTTTCACGCTCGTTTTCAAGAGGTACTTGACGGGTCCGAATCCTTCGGGTTGTCGTGGTACTTGCGGTCTCGCGATGGTAGTCGTACGGCGTAGGGGAAGTAGACGCTCATGTTCGGCGGTAGTGGTACATCTCGTCATCGGAAGTAGTTGTTCATGTCCCGTGGATGTTCGGGGTCCACGGGTCTTCGAGGGTCGATGAGTGGTACACACGTTTTCGTAGATGTTCGGATCGACGGTAGCGGTACTTGAAGAATCCGAAACGGACTTGGCGCCTTCGCGAGGGGTACTTGTCGTTATCCACCTCGGATGTAGTCGCTCCGTGTAGTCGAACTTGACGATCCGAGGGGGTTACTTGGCGCATCACCGTGTAGTCGTGCGTTTGTTCGGAGGGGAACTTGGCGAAACCCACAAAGGCTTCCTCGGGCTTCCTGGTTGCCGAGCCTTGGCAGCAACGGAGGGGCGAACAGAGACGCTTCCTCCACCCCGCTCGAACGAGGCGAGGCGGGCAGGGGCCCATCTGGTCCCCGCCGGCGGGACTCCATGGGCGGCGGCCATGGCGTCGGGTGGCCTCCCGAGGTGGGGCGGGGAGGCGCGGCCATGGCAGGGCTCGGCGAATCCGGGCGGGCGGCGCGTGGACGACGGAGGGCGACGCTTGAGGCAGGGGGCGCCGGAGTTGGGACGGCGGGCGGCTTGGGAAGACCAGCGGGCGCGGTGGTCGAGCAGCCGAGGGCGACGGGCATGGGGACGCTGGGAGGAGAAGAGAGGCGGCGAGGGAGAGAGCGAGGGAGATAGGATCGGGAGGAGGCCGAGGGGAGACCGGGCGCGACGCGGGATCAAGGAGAGGAGGAGAAGGATCGAGGGGATGGGGCGATGAGGGAGAGAAGGGGATCGAGAGGGAGAGATGGAATCGGGGGATCGGGCAGGGAGGCGGCGCTGGTGGGAGGACGAGGGAGATGGCTGCGGGGATGGAGTCGGGCTAGGGTTAAGGGCAGGGGCGGCTGGGCCTTGGAAGCCGGCCCGGTAGAGAAGGAAGTGGCCAGAGGCCTGTCTGGAGGCCTGGCTGGGCTGCTGGGCTCTATTCTCCCTCTCTCTTCTATATTTAGCAGAAAAGAAAATAGAGAGACAAAAAGAAAGAGAGGGTTAGGGAAAGAATTTGGACACACGGATAATTTTCCCGGGCTCACAAAAATATGAAGAATTTAACAAAAATGGCCCGAGGATTTTTTGTGGAACTCCGGAAAATGATGAAAGAAATATTGGCAAGGTTTTGAGGTCAACTCGGAGCAGAAAAGGCATGGGATTTATTATGCAAGTGGGTTATGGTGATTCCAAAACAATGGAATATTTTAAATATAGCTCCCTAATATTGGGAGGATATGTTATAAAGAGAAGTCACCATGTGAATCCCTCGGTTTAAATGGATCGAAAAATCCATACAATTTATTTAGTTGAGTTTCAAAATTAAAGAGATGATGGCATGATGAGATGATGCAATGCAAAAACAAAACAAACCGCACGACAAAACTCGGAAACCCTGGAAGGCAACTGAAGCTCCGGTCTTGGGGCGTCACAACCATGAGATTGTGCAACTCCCGGATACCGTAGGAATGCTTTGGGTGTACCAAACGTCACAACGTAACTGGGTGACTATAAAGGTGCACTACAGGTATCTCCGAAAGTGTCATTGGGTTGGTACTAATCGAGACCGGATTTGTCACTCCGTAAACGGAGAGGTATCTCTGGGCCCACTCGGTAGGACATCATCATAATGTGCACAATGTGACCAAGGGGTTGATCACGGATGATGTGTTCTGAACGAGTAAAGAGACTTGCCAAGAACGAGATTGAACAAGGTATCGGTATACCGACGATCGAATCTCGGGCAAGTGCAATGCCGCTAGACAAAGGGAATTGTATACGGATCGATTGAGTCCTTGACATCGTGGTTCATCCGATGAGATCATCGTGGAACATGTGGGAGCCAACATGGGTATCCAGATCCCGCTGTTGGTTATTGACCGGAGAACGTCTGGTCATGTCGCATGGTTCCCGAACCCGTAGGGTCTACACTTAAGGTTCGATGACGCTTAGGGTTATAAAGGAAGTTTGTATGTGGTTACCAAATGTTGTTGAGTCCGGATGAGATCCCGGACGTCACGAGGAGTTCGGAATGGTCCGGAGGTAAAGATTTATATATGGGAAGTCATGTTTTGGTCACCGGAAAAGTTTCTGCTATATCGGTAATGTCTGGGACCACCGGAGGGTCCGGGTCCACCAAGTGGGGCCACCTACCCCAGAAGGCTGCGTGGGCCAAGTGTGGGAGGGACCAGCCCGGTGGGCTGGTGCGCCCCACAGGCCCAAGCGCAGGAAGTGGGGAAGGGGGCAACCCTAGGCAGATGGGCCTAAGGCCCATCTAGTGGGCGCCCCTCTCTCCCCTTGTGGCCGCCACCCATAGATGGGTTTTGGGGCTGCCGCCCCTCTAGGGGTGGGAACCCCAGAGGGGCGCACCTCCTCCCTTCCTTATATATATGAGGCCTAGGGCTGCCCAACACACGCGATTCAATCTCTGTCTCTTGGTGCAACCTGCGTCTCTTCTTCCTCCTCCTCCTCTCCCTTGGTGCTTGGCGAAGCCTCGCTGGATTGCCACGCCTCCATCACCACCACGCCGCCAGTGCTGCTGCTGCTGGACGGAGTCTTCCTCAACCTCTCCCTCTCTCCTTGCTGGATCAAGGCGGGAGACGCCACCGGCTGTACGTGTGTTGAACGCGGAGGTGCCGTCTGCTCGGCACTAGGATCTCCGGTGATTTGGATCACGACGAGCACGACTCCATCAACCCTGTTCACTTGAACGCTTCCGCTTAGCGATCTACAAGGGTATGTAGATGCACTCTCCTTCCCTCGTTGCTAGTTTCTCCATAGATAGATCTTGGTGACACGTGAGGAAAATTTTGAATTTCTGCCACGCTCCCCAACAGTGGAATCGAGCTAGGTCTATTGCGAGATTATTTGCACGAGTAGAACACAAAGTAGTTGTGGGCGTTGATGATGTTCAATATGCTTACCTTTACTAGTCCAATCTTGTTTCGACGGTATTGTGGGATGAAGCGGCCCGGACCGACCTTACACGCATTTACGTGAGATGTGTTCCACCGACCGACATGCACTTGGTGCATAAGGTGGCTAGCGGGTGCCGCCTCCCACTTTAGTCTGAACAGATTCAATGAAAAGGGTCCTTATGAAGGGTAAATAGCAATTGGCATATCACGTTGTGGTTTTGCGAGGTAAGAAACGTTTTGCTAGAAACCCATAGCAGCCACGTAAAACATGCAACAACAATTAGAGGACGCCTAACTTGTTTTTGCAGGGTATGCTATGTGATGTGATATGGCCAAGAAGAATGTGATGAATGATATGTGATGTATGAGATTGATCATGTTCTTGTAATAGGATTCACGACTTGCATGTCGATGAGTATGACAACCGGCAGGAGCCATAGGAGTTGTCTTTATTTATTGTATGACCTGCGTGTCATTAAACAACGCCATGTAATTACTTTACTTTATTGCTAACGGTAGCCATAGTAGTAGAAGTAATAGTTGGCTAGACAACTTCATGAAGACACGATGATGGAGATCATGATGATGGAGATCATGGTGTCATGCCGGTGACGATGATGATCATGGAGCCCCGAAGATGGAGATCAATGGAGCTATATGATATTGGCCATATCATGTCACTACTATATAATTGCATGTGATGTTTATTATGTTTATGCATCTTGTTTACTTAGAACGACGGTAGTAAATAAGATGATCCTTACAACAATTTCAAGAAGTGTTCTCCCTAACGTGCACCGTTGCTAAAGTTCGTCGCTTCTAAGCACCACGTGATGATCGGGTGTGATGGATTCTTACGTTCACATACAACGGTGTTGACGAGCCTAGCATGTCTGGACATGGCCTCGGAACACACGCAATACACTTAGGGTTAACTTGACGAGCCTAGCATGTACAGACATGGCCTCGAACACAGAGACCGAAAGATCTCTAGCAATTCTTCGATTCTTTCAAGCAAAGACACTAGCATCATATGGTGTTGGAGAGGGCTTGCGGTCACTATAGCCAAAGCGACTCAAGATCTTTTCCACATAGTGAGATTGAAGCAATGTAATCCCACCATCATCATCTCTCAACAACTTGATGTTTAGAATGACATCACCACTCCTAAATCCTTCATCTCAAAACAATGAGATAGTAAATCCTTGACCTCCTTAATAACATTCAGATTTGTTCAAAATCAGTATGTCATCAACATACAAGCAAAGCATAACTCCCTCGCCCCACCATGGCGATAGTACACACATTTGTAAACCGTTCACAACAAAGCTGCAGGTGTTAAAGTTCTTTCAACTTCTCATGCCATTGCTTGGGTGCTTGCTTGAGTCCATACAAAGACTTCAAGAACTTGCACACTTTCCTTTCGACCATCTATTACAAACCCATCTGGTTGTTCCATATAAATTTCCTCATCCAACTCTCCATTTAGGAAAGCAGTCTTAACATCCATCTGGTGAACGAGAAGACCATGTGAGGCAGCTAGTGAAAGTAGAACTCGAATAGTGGTCAGTCTAGCCACAGGTGAGTAAGTATCAAAGAATTATTCACCTTCTTTTTGGGTATAACCCTTAGACACGAGCCGAGCCTTGTACTTTTTGATAGTACCATCAGGCCTAAGCTTCTTCTTGAATACCCATTTGCATCCTATAGGTTTGCACCCATAAGGACGATCAGTAATCTCCCAAGTTTCATTCGCCAAGATGGAGTCCATCTCGCTTCTGAACCGCTTCCTTCCAAGAGTCAGCATCTTCGATGCATAGGCCTCTGAAATAGAACTGGGAGTGTCATCTATGAGATACACAAGAAAATCATCACCAAAGGACTTTGCAGTCCTCTATCTCTTGCTCCTAGTAGGAACTTCATTGTTCTCCTCCACAGGACTTTCAAAGTGTTCCATCAAAATGTCGGGTTCGATAATTGTAATCGGTTCTCCGATTCGATGAACTAGGCATCTCCGATTAGATTAGGTAGCCATATCCTTCATGGGAAAGATATCTTCAAAGAAAGTCGCATCATTCGACTCCATGATCGTACCGACATGCATGTCAGGTACCTCAGATTTTACAACCAAGAATCTATAGTCAATGCTATGAAAAGCATATCCCAGGAAAACACAATCCACAGTCTTTGGTCCAAGCTTCCGCTTCTTTGGAATTGAAACATTGACTTTCGCCAAACAACCCCATGTTCGCAGATAAGAGAATTTTAAACTTTTCTTCTCCCATTCCTCGAATGGAGTTATCTCTTTGTTCTTTGTGGGGACTCAATTTAGGACATGACATGCTGTCAATATCGCCTCCCCCCACCATGCCTTGGAGAGACCCGATGTGTCTAACATGGCGTTAACCAAATCAGTTAGAGTACGGTTCTTTCTTTCGGCCACCCCATTTGACTGAGATGAGTAGGGAGGCGTCCTCTCATGGATTATACCATGTTCAACACAAAAAGCATCAAATTCATCGGAAAAATACTCTCCACCACGGTCGGACCTAAGCCTCTTGATTTTTCGATCAAGTTGGTTTTCCACTTCTGCTTTATAGATCTTGAAAAAGTTCAAAGCCTCATCCTTAGATTTTAGAAGATACACACGACAGTATCTAGTGGAGTCATCAATTAACGTCATGAGATATTTCTTTCCACCTTTTGTCAAAACACCATTCATTTCACATAGATCTGAAAGTATAAGTTCTAGTGGTGCAAGATTTCTTGTCTTCGCAGTCACGTGAGACTTATGAGGTTGCTTAGCTTGCACGCACACTTGACACTTAGATCCCTTGACAGTGGTGAAACTAGGGATTAAGTTCAACTTGGCTAGTCGCGACATGCAACCAAAGTTAACATGACAAAGACGTGAATGCCACACATTTGATTCACTATTGTTGCAAATATGATTAACAACTTTATTGCAAACGTCTGACAAGGATAAACGAAACAGGCCTCTGAGTCATAGCCTTTACCGACAAAGGTTCCATACTTGGATATTACAAATTTATTCGACTAAAGACAAGCTTGTAGCCATCTCTACACGTAAGAGATCCGCTAACAAGATTTTTATTGACGGAGGGACATAATGCATGTTCTTCACCAGACGATCTTCCCCAAGTAAACTTCAGATCGACCGTGCCAACACCACTTAACGAAGCACTTGAACCGCTGCCCATCAAGATGGTTGAAGTCCTGCTGATCCGATAAGACGAAAACATGGAAATATCACCGCATACATGCACATTAGCACCGTGTCAATCAACCAATCAGAGAATGACATACCGAAAGAATAGTAGGAAATATACCATACCCAAAGATCCTTCATGTCGTTGTCTCCAATGACAACATTAGCGGTCTTGCCGCCTTTCCCACGATGACGCTTGTCATAGTGATTAGGGAAACTAGGAGCCCAATGATCAGGATCTCCACACACATGACAAGCACCTTTCTTCTTGCCATTTTTCTTCTTGAAGTTCGTGTGTTGCACAACCTTGTTCTTTCCATCAAACTTTGCTTTACCATCAAACTTTCCCATGTTCTTGAACTTGTGGGACTGGAAGTTACTTCTACACCACATTGGCACTAGATCCTCCTCAATACCTCGAGCACGTGTGTCCTTTGCTCTCGCCTTTTCTTCCACATCAAGAGTACCAATGAGATCCGAATGGAAAACTCCCATCTCTTATGCTTCAAGAAGGTAGCAAAGTTCATCCATGAAGGAGGAAGCTTAGTAATGATACCCATGACAACAAACTTGTCCGGTAGTATGCAATTGAAGTGCTCAAGTTCTCTAGCAAATGATCAGATCTCATGAGCCCGCTCAACCACGGGCGCTCTTCACCATCCTGTAATCATAGAATTGCTCCATGATGTACAACTTAGTGCCGACATCCGAGACCCCAAACTTGGCCTCGAGTGCATCCCACATATCTTTTCCATTGTCAATTGACGATAAGCATCAACTATGTTCTCACCAAGAACACTCAAGAGAGCAGCCTTAAACAAGGTATCCATTTTTCGAAAAGCTTGTGCCTCTGTTGGGCATCTTGCTCTCCTTCAGTTTGCCAAGAGTGGCGTCATAGCAACTCATGGTTTGAAACCATAAGACTGCTCTCACACGCCACCTCTTATAATGGATACCCTCAAACATAGGAGGTCTCATGGAAGCAGCAAAACCACTTGGGGTAAATTGCCTATAATAAGTTTTTTGGATTGTTGGAAATATGACCAATTTACCGAGTGATTTTATTAACAGAAATACTAGATAAAGCATGAATAAAGTAGCAAATATAAAGTAAGTCATGCAATCTGACAGAGAGAAGGTAAACATAAATGCGCGATATATGAACTTGAGGTAAACACATCTAGAACAGACACTAGATGAAGTTGCTTATACGAAATGAACTTAACATCGTGAGGGCGTAAACTAGAGCCAAGAATTGTAGGAGGACTTCTAATGAAAGGAGAAGAACACGACGACACAAAGACCAAAGCAGGTTATTTGGACTTGGGGTCGGTGTCCTCGCCTGCCATGTCGTCGAGGAGGTCATGGACACCGGGGAAGAAGTCGTCGTCGGGGAAGTAGTCGTCGGCGACCGGATCGTCCGTGATGAAGTAGCCAGTAGTCACGCTGAGCGCTCCCCAAAAAACCTTATCACCCTTCTCCCGTACAAGACTCAAAAGGTGCGGTAAGACAGCAGTAGCGCAGAGATTGGAACTGTGTGGCGAGAGGAAGAGGACCTTCTGATGTGTCTCTCTGGAGAGGAGCGACCTCTCTTATATAGGCACAGGAGAGGGACGCGAACAGGCTGCGACGGGAGGAGAAGCAACGGAGGGAGACGAAGTGAACATGCAGCACACGAAGAGGTGCACCTTTCGTATCCACTACCGCAAAAACTTTTCAGCTCCCATGTGACCTTTCGTTTACCCGTAGTGCGTCCAAAAAATTAGACATCGGCTCGGCTCATTCCCGCGGCGCGGCGCGTCGCGACGAGGCGTGGCGTGCGTGGCGTGGCGTGGCGTGGCGAGGCGGGCGGCGGAGGAGGAGCGCGCGTGGATGTCCCTCTTGTTCTCATGCTCATACAAGTGGGGAAAGAACCTCCCTTATAAGGAGGTCCAATTCCCACTCAACTAGCAATGTGGGACTAAACTTTAGTAGTATCCCTTGCCTTGCACAAATGGGCTAAGTGGGCTTCTAGGATTTATTAGGAATTTCTGAAATAGTTATTGGGCTGCCCTAATATAGACTAAATTCAAGAACACCCCACCGATCCCGAGGCACACGTAAATTTGCCTTTGGTTCCAAAACACTGCTTTTATATACCAGATCTGCAGTGGAGGCTGTTAAGTTGAACTTCCACCTAGAACTCTATGCTACACTAGTAAGCAACTTGAGCAAAGGATCGGCCTTGAAGCGCAAGTTTCTGCGAATCTAGCTTCACATAAAGCCTTGACCGATACGTGGCTACCGTGGGTCTTCCCCATGGTGGAGCTTATCGTCATACTCGTGACCTTTCATGAGTTTACTAGAGAGAACCCTACTCTCATAGATTGCGACGTTTGACAATCAGACTCATATAGGTGTGTTCTTCAAAAGATGTTCTCGCAGGATAACATCTACGCTTAAATAAGCCACTTAGAACACATTAAGATATACATCAACCTGCCATGCAGATTAGGAGAGTATTGCGTCTTCATGGAGTGGTATTGTGAATAGTAGGATACTCTCCTCTCGGTTGACCAACACTTGTCTTCCACATCTAATTCACGGGATCTCGATCACAAAGAATAGGTTACCACTGTGAACAACTCATATTGTGGGTCTCATACCCATCTCCTCGATGCATTATCTACCATATTACGCGATAGACCCTTAGTAAAAGGATCGCTTGATTTTTAGTCGTTTGGATATAATCCAACGCAATAACTCGGAGTTTTCATTTTCTGACAGACTTTAACCTTCTCTGAACGTGTCTTGATGACTTCATGTTATCCTTTGAGCTTCTCACTTTCGTGATCTTTGTTTGATTGTCGCAGATTCATAAGGACACCCGTACAGAGTTTCTCAACAACCGCAAGTCATTCAAGAGCCAGTAAGCCAATCTGCTTCAACCGTAGCTGTATCTAGTCCGTGAGTTCTGCTTCCATTGTTGACCTTGTTAAGATGGTGCGCTTGCAAGACTTCCAAGAAACAGCGCCACCTCCATGAGTGAATACATATCCGCTCGTGGCCTTTATCTCATCAACATCTAAGATCCAGTTTGAGTCACTATACCCTTCAAGCACCTTTGGGTGCCGGTGTAGTGAATTCCATAATTTCTGATGCCTTTCAAATAATGCAAAACTCTCTAGAGCTTTCCAATGCACATCTCTGGTTTTGAGACAAACCGACTCGGTTTGCTAACAACAAAAGAGATGTCGGTCTTGTAGCATCGACTAAGTACATAAGCGAGCCAATAATCGAGAATACTTCAATTGATCTCTAACAATTCTTGATTCTTTTGAAGCAAGACGCTAGCATCATATGGTGTTGGAGAGGGCTTGCAGTCACTATAGCCAAAGCGACTCAAGATCTTTTCCACATAGTGAGATTGAAGCAATGTAATCCCACCATCATCATCTCTCAACAACTTGATGTTTAGAATGACATCACCACTCCTAAATCCTTCATCTCAAAACAATGAGATAGAAAATCCTTGACCTCCTTAATAACATTCAGATTTGTTCCAAAATCGGTATGTCATCAACATACAAGCAAAGCATAACTCCCTCGCCCCCACCATGGCGATAGTACACACATTTGTAAACCGTTCACAACAAAGCTCGCAATTTGTTAAAGTTCTTTCAACTTCTCATGCCCTTGTTTGGGTGCTTGCTTGAGTCCATACAAAGACTTGAGAACTTGCACACTTTCCTTCGACCATCTATTACAAACCCATCTGGTTGTTCCATATAAATTTCCTCATCCAACTCTCCATTTAGGAAAGCTGTCTTAACATCCATCTGGTGAACGAGAAGACCATGTGAGGCAGCTAGTGAAAGTAGAACTCGAATAGTGGTCAGTCGAGCCACATGTGAGTAAGTATCAAAGAAGAATTCACCTTCCTTTTTGGTATAACCTTAGCCACGAGCCGAGCCTTGTACTTTTCGATAGTACCATCAGGCCTAAGCTTCTTCATGAATACCCATTTGCATCCTAGAGGTTTGCACCCATAAGGACGATCAGTTATCTCCCAAGTTTCATTCGCCAAGATGGAATCCATCTCGCTTGAACCGCTTCCTTCCAAGAGTCGGCATCTTCGATGCATAGGCCTCTGAAATAGAGCGGGAGTGTCATCTATGAGATACACAAGAAAATCATCACCAAAGGACTTTGCAGTCCTCTGTCTCTTGCTCCTAGTAGGAACTTCATTGTTCTCCTCCACAGGACTTTCAAAGTGTTCCATCGAAATGCCAGGTTCAATAATTATAACTGGTTCCTGATTTGATGAACTAGGCATCTCCTGATTAGATGAGGTAACCATATCCTTCATGGGAAAGATATCTTCAAAGAAAGTCGCATCATTCGACTCCACGATCTTAGCGACATGCATGTCAGGTACCTCAGATTTTACAACCAAGAATCTATAGCCAATGCTATGAAAAGCATATCCCAGGAAAACACAATCCACAGTCTTTGGTCCAAGCTTCCGCTTCTTTGGAATTGGAACATTGACTTTCGCCAAATAACCCCATGTTCGCAGATAAGAGAGTTTTAACCTTTTCTTCTCCCGTTCCTCGAATGGAGTTATCTCTTTGTTCTTTGTGGGGACTCGATTTAGGACATGACATGCTGTCAATATCGTCTTCCCCCACCATGCCTTGGAGAGACCCGATGTGTCTAACATGGCGTTAACCAAATCATTTAGAGTACGGTTCTTTCGGCCACCCCATTTGACTGAGGTGAGTAGGGAGGCGTCCTCTCATGGATTATACCATGTTCCGCACAAAAAGCATCAAATTCATTGGAAAAATACTCTCCACCACGGTCGGACCTAAGCCTCTTGATTTTTCGATCAAGTTGGTTTTCCACTTCTGCTTTATAGATCTTGAAGTTCAAAGCCTCATCCTTAGCTTTCAGAAGATACACACGACAGTATCTAGTGGAGTCGTCAATTAACGTCATGAAATATTTTTCCACCTTTGTCAAAACACCCTTCATTTCACATAGATCTGAATGTATAAGTTCTAGTGGTGCAAGATTTCTCGTCTCCGCAGTCACGTGAGACTTACGAGGTTGCTTAGCTTGCACGCACACTTGACACTTAGATCCCTTGACAGTGGTGAAACTAGGGATTAAGTTCAACTTCGCTAGTCGCGAGATGCAACCAAAGTTAACATGACAAAGACGTGAATGCCACACATTTGATTCACTATTGTTGCAAATATGATTAACAACTTTATTGCAAACGTCTGACAAGGATAAACGAAACAGGCCTCTGAGTCATAGCCTTTACCGACAAAGGTTCCATACTTGGATATTACAAATTTATTCGACTCAAAGACAAGCTTGTAGCCATGTCTACACGTAAGAGATCCGCTAACAAGATTTTTATTGACGGAGGGACATAATGCACGTTCTTGACCGCACGATCTTCCCGAAGTAACTTCGGATCGACCGTGCCAACACCACGAACATAAGCACTTGAACCGTTGCCCATCGGCGCGGTTGAAGTCCCTGATCCGATAAGACGAAAACATGGAAATATCACCGCATACATGCACATTAGCACCCGTGTCAATCAACCAATCGGAGAATGACATCTTTGAAAGAATAGTAGGAAATATACCATACCCAAAGATCCTTCATGTCGGTGTCTCCAATGACAACATTAGCGGTCTTGCCGCCTTTCCCGAGATGGCGCTTGTCATAGTGATTACTGCAACTAGGAGCCCAATGACCAGGATCTTCACACATGACAAGCACCTTTCTTCTTGCCATTCTTCTTCTTGAAGTTCGTGTGTTGCATAGCCTTGTTCTTTCCATCAAACTTTGCTTTACCATCAAACTTGCCCTTGTTCTTGAACTTGTGGGGATGGAAGTTCTCGCTTCGTACCACATTGGCACTAGATCCTCCTCAATACCTCGAGCACGTGTGTCCTTTGCTCTCGCCTTTTCTTCCACATCAAGAGTACCAATGAGATCCGGAACGGAAAACTCCTGTCTCTTATGCTTGAAGAGTAGCAAAGTTCCTCCATGAAGGAGGAAGCTTAGTAATGATACCCCCGGCAACAAACTTGTCCGGTAGTATGCAATTGAAGTGATCAAGTTCTCTAGCAAATGACTGTATCTCATGAGCCTGCTCAACCACCGAGCGCTCTTCAGTCATCCTGTAATCATAAAATTGCTCCATGATGTACAGCTCAGTGCCGGCATCCGAGACCTCAAACTTGGCCTCGAGTGCATCCCACATATATTTTCCATTGTCAATTGACGCATAAGCATCAACTATGTTCTCACCAAGAACACTCAAGAGAGCAGTCTTAAACAAGGTATCCATTTTCTGAAAAGCTTGTGCCTGTTGGGCATCTTGCTCTCCTTCATGTTTGCCAAGAGTGGCATCATAGCAACTCATGGTTTGAAACCATAAGACTGCTCTCACACGTCACCTCTTATAATGGATACCCTCAAACATAGGATGTCTCATGGAAGCAGCAAAACCACTTGGGGTAAATTGCCTATAATAAGTTTTTTGGATTGTTGGAAATATGACCAATTTACCGAGTGATTTTATTAACAGAAATACTAGATAAAGCATGACTAAAGTAGCAAATATAAAGTAAGTCATGCAATCTGATGAGAGAAGGTAAACATAAATGCATATATGAACTTGAGGTAAACACATCTAGAACAGACACTAGATGAAGTTCCTTATCTGAAACAGAACCTAACATACGTAGGGCGAAACTAGAGCCAAGAAGCATACGAGGACTTCTAATGAAAGGAGAAGAACACGACGGCAAGAAGCAGCAGCAGGTTACTGGACTTGGTGTCGGTGTCCTCGCCGCCATGTCGTCGAGGAGGTCGTGGGCGTCGGGGAAGAAGTCGTCGTCGGGAAGTAGTCGTCGGCGACCGGATCGTCTGAAATGAAGTAGCCAAGAGTCGCATGAAGCGCTCCCAAAACCTTATCACCCTTCTCCGTCTGGGACTCAAAAGGTGCGGTCTCGGAGGCCTATTGTCCGACGTGCGGTGCACGCCGCAAGTCGGGATGAGGAAGAGAGCAGTAGCGCAAAGATTGGAACTGTGTGGCGAGAGGAAGAGGACCTTCTGATGTGTCTCTCTAGAGAGGAGCGACCTCTCTTATATAGGCACAGAAGAGGGACGCTAACAGGCTGCACGCGAAGAGGTGCGTGCGCTGTTCGTATTCATTATCCACTACCGCCCCAAGTGACCTTTTGTTTGGCAAAATTAGACATTGGCTCGGTTCATTCATGGCGCGCGCGTGCATCGAAGCGAGGAGGAGGCGTGGGCGCCCCTCTTGTTCTCACTTCATCTGAGTGGGGAAAGAACCTCCTTATAAGGAGGTCCAATTCCCACTCAACTAGCAATGTGGGACTAAACTTTAATAGTATCCCTTGTCTTGCACAAATGGGTTAAGTGGGCCTTTAAAATTTATTAGGAATTTCTGAAATAGTTATTGGGCTTCCGCAATATAGACTAAATTCCAGCAAAAAAAAAGCACGCCGTAGACGTTCGAACGAGGTGCCTATCCGCTAATGCACGCGGGCTCACCGCACACGGCCCGTCGCCCTACTAGTCGCCCAGTCACCGCACGGCTCACATCGCTATCCAACGATCGGCTGATATACGCGGGACCCGCATGTAAGCGAGGTAACACGGATCATATTCCGATTCCCAAGTACTCATGCTGTCCTACATAATCCCGGTAATACTAGCTGTTCATCCCAAAGAGCTTATCCTCCGAATATTCCGTCAACGTCGGGGCGCAGTATCGGTGGGTGAGAAGATAAAAAAAGGAAGAAGAGGATGATACGTAACGGCGTGACGGAAAGAAAAAGCGGGAGCGAATAGAGAGAGAGGGGGCCCGGCCGTCACGTCGTCTTCCTCCTTGCTCCATTAGAGCCGAGCTCTCGGGTCTCCGCCTGTCCTCGCCTCCCACTGTTATCGGGACCGCAGCGGACGAAGCAGCGGCACTATGCGTCCGTCCCTCTGTAAGCTCCCCTCCCCCCTCTCCGATTAGCTGGCCTCCCCCCCGATACTTCCCCGCCGCGCCGATCTACCGAGCGGAGCCCGTCGAGTTGTTTATCCTCTTTTTCCTACCGTACGACTCTGACTCTTTTTCTGATACCATACGCGCGGTTGAGCGATAAACTGGGAAGTGGCGATGTGCAGGCACGAATTGAGGCGATTCCTGATGCGGCAATTAGGGAGTTTAGGCAATGGCCGCTATTTTGTGCAGATTGGGACTTCAGAAGTTTGAGCTAGAATTGGGTTGGGCGGCAACTTGCCAATGAACTTGCTCTGGGGTTGCTTACTTATAGCTAGTCCGCGCGATTCTGTACAATTTCTGCAGTGTTAATGGAAGACTGGTAGTTCCTCTTTCTTTGGTCTAGGGAATCGTCGGTAGTGCTTTGTTAGGTGCATTACTATTTTTAGTTAGGTATCATGCCTGTTCAGTGCTTCATTTTTGTGGGGAAAGTGTTGCTTGGTTGGGCAGATTGGACCAGGGTGCTCACATTTAGACTGCAGGAGAAGATATATAGAGAAGTTTCTGGTCTCAGACTTTTCCTCATTTGATATGTTCTGCTATGCCAAGAGTTTTTTTCTTTGTTTCGTTCATGCCGTAGAACTTGCTGTGAACTCCTGATGTTAGTGGTTTCTTTTAATCGAAATCGTTGGTGTGGGAAGCCCTGACATTATCCTTAAAAGAGTCAAGATAAGTTCTAAACAAGTGGCACTGAAGAAACTCACAAACTCGATCGTGTGAATTATGACCTTCACAATATATAATGAAATACAACTGAAACCAAGAAATTATATACATTAAAAACTGAGGAATTCACTTCTTTTGAACAATACTATAGTCCGCAAAGAATCTTTCCTTGGCTGTATCCATAGTACAAACGTGCATATTCTTTCATCAATATGTTCAGAAGTATATTAGAAAATAAAGGGAGGAGAGCATCCATCCTTCTACATATTCTATCTATATAACTCCAAATTAAATCTGTGCACTTATGCGAACTCATTTCCAATCATAATAAATCTTCATGAAGAACAGGTGGCATCTTTTGTCTTTAAATGATTTTCTGTGGACGTATTTGACTCAGTTTATCTCCTCTGATAGTTTTGACACTACCCATATTTAACACCATGTAATGTTTTCAGCATTGCATGTTCACATGGCTATTGAAAAAAAATATTCAGAGGGATTTTTGTGGTAGTTATATTTGTCACTGCTGGAATATAGTTGAACTCTTCCATTCGGACAGGATATGAGGATCTAATAATAGTGTTAAATATGTAACATTTATACACCAATGATTTAAAGGAATGTTGTTGCGTGTCTGTAGTTGAGGGCACCTCCTCACCTAGCTGTAGTCACTTGGCGAGGACGGTCGTGTGTGTGTGTGCGTGTGCGTGTGTGTGTGTGTGTCCCTCCTTTCTGGAGGTTGTACCCCCGATGTCTTCCTGTTCAATGCAATGAAACGCAACTCTTTTCCGTTTTCTCGAAAAAAAAACTGTCTACAAAGGTCACGATGAAATATTTTGTCAAGCTATCTTATTTTAGTTCTGTTATCATCCTTGGCAGGTCATGTTCCTTTTCTTCTTCTGCTACTATTACATGTGGTCATTGCTAGACCATTCTTTCCACTGCCAAGTAAGACTAGTAATGAAGAGAAGAAGCCCATACAGACATTTCGAGCGTATAACATTGCTCACCGTGGCTCAAACGGGGAAATCCCGGAGGAAACAAGTGCTGCTTACCTGGTACGGCTCATAGAATTTATATGACAAATAAAATGGTATATCTCTTTTTTGCATATGGAAGATGATACCCTTATTTAGAGGATATACCATTTGATGGTTAGGTTTATTAAATTGACCATTGCAAATGCTAGAAACTCAATTCTGATAAGTTTCAATCATGTGATTTTTCACCGTTGGAAAATTATGTTAACAGATTTCATTGAAAAATCCTGTTGCAGAGGGCTATTGAAGAAGGTGCAGATTTTATAGAGACTGACATCCTTGCTAGCAAAGATGGTGTATTGATCTGCTTTCATGATGTAACACTTGATGATACAACTGATATTTCCAGCCGTAAGGAATTCGCCAATCGAAGGAGAACCTATGAGGTGGAATGGGCCAACGTTACTGGCTGGTTTGTAGGTCTGCTTATTATTACCAACCCTGATTTCTTCATTCATTCTTGTAAATCTGTTCAGATATATATGTGCAGTATCAAAAGTTAGCAACAGAATGCAAGAAAAATACATCAAATTATACTATTCCTTGACTCAAATTTAGGAAGTTGACACTACGTGCATGATTTCCAAGAACCATTACCTGCTGCATTCTGCCAGCATTTAACAATTGGTATATATATGGTATTTTGAACGTAATGCCACAAGCTATGAGCATCTAGTGGCAAGACTGGCCTGTGGCTAACTGACCATGGCCCACCAGCATAGATAGCATATAGCTCTGTGGTTGATAAATCATGGCAATATCATATTGGTTTATCTGCACCTGCTGCTGAACTGACACTACCTGCAGATTGCTAGTATATGAACTGAATGTGAATGGTGAACCTGTGAGCCTATTATTTCTCTATTTTTCTGATACTTAGGTGTCCATATGCAGTGGATTTCACGCTGGAGGAACTTAAAACACTTAAAGTGAAGCAGCGATACTCATTCAGAGATCAACAATATAATGGTATGTGGTTGTGCCCTTGAGCTTCCACTTTTATTTTTCTTTACCGTGATCACATTCTCCTCTCTACGAATCAAGCTATTGTACTTCCAAAATAAACTTAGAGCCTCGTAAAAAGTATGTATTCAGAGCCTCACAAAAAGAATCAATCCGGAGGGATTCTTATGTTTTTTAGAAAAGCTCATAGGTGTTGTAATTAATGACTACTTCTCTGTTCAATAACCTGCCTTCCAGTTCCCACCAACTAATACCTGGGAATTTATTCCATGGTTGATGTATGCATTTAGTCTTCTCCCAAAATGTGTTTTTCATTTACTTCGTCAAAGTTTCTTTGATTTTTTTTATTTTTTAAATCTAGCATGCTCTTATTTATAGTAGACCCATTTTGCATTTCAGTTATTTAAACTAGGAAAAAACTAACGCCCACACGTGTGGCATCTTGCACATTACCCACACGCCTCCTTTACCACACATTTTGCCACATGCGAACAGATGACATCAGCAGGAATCTTTTTGGTTTTCGGCTTAAAAATGTTTTATCTCCTAATTAAAAAATTGAATTAAAAATCCGTCTCTACGAGATCTTCAAAACTAGACCCCATGTTGATATGTTTGGACAATTTTTTTTTTGCCCAAAAGTTGCCATGATGTTTACACTGTAGTTGCCATAGTGCTTAAACTAAAGTTGCCATGTGGCAATTTCAGTTTGTAGAGCACGGCAATTTTAGTATTTTGATGATGGCAACTCCAGTACTTTGACCATGAAAATTATTTTTTGTATGAACCATGGCAATTTTAAGTGCATGTATCATGGCAATTTTAGTTTATGGTTCATGGCAAGTCTAGTTTCTTAATTCCCCGTTTTATGAATGTCAAAATTTACTTCTAAATGTAGAAGAAAATAGCTGAAACATATCATGGCAATTCATGTGCAATAGACATGGCAACTTTTAACCCGAAAAAAAATTCGTCGAAATATATTGATATGAGATCTAGTTTTGAAGATCTCATCGCGAGGGATTTAATGGTGAAAACGGATTTTCAATCGGATTTTTCATTTAAGAGATAAAACATTTTAAAAACTGAAAAGCCAAAAAGATTCCCACATGCATGCATGCGGTAACGTGGCGCAGCCTGTGTGATATAGGGCATGTGGGCGGGTTTCGCTCCCACCACACGTGTGGGCGTTAGCGTTGTCCTTAAACTAACAGAATACATGAACTAGTCTGAAAGATGTAATCTGATGGCATATTTGTGAACTAAGAATCATCAATGATATTGTCTGGACATGCAGGCAAATTTTCAATCATCACATTTGAAGAATTCATTTCAGTTGCCTTAGATGCAAGCAGAACCGTTGGAATATATCCAGAGATAAAAGATCCAGTTTTTATCAACAAGCATGTAAGTCCGCCTGTTCTCAATAAGCAATAGGGTACTTTAAGGATTCTCGTAATTCTCTAATCAAGCCTTTTCTGGCAAGAAATGTGCTTAGAAGCTATACGTAAATTTGCTATGAAAATGGTTATTGTAGGGAATGGATTAGCTTTTGCAAAGATATATTGATAGTATATGGGTGGAGAGAACAATGCTGCAGCTGATATATTTAAGTACTTCACCTTGAATTTGATGAGCTGTACAATTCAATAGCTTTGGATTTATTCAGTACAATCTTAGGCGTCTTCCAATTTCTGAAGTGCTTCAAGCAATGAGCTTGTATTCTACTCTTGACAGGTAAAGTGGGCAGATGGAAAGAAGTTTGAGGACAAATTTGTGGATACCTTACTAAAGTATGGATACAGGGGTCAATATATGTCCGAAAATTGGCTAAAACAGCCATTATTTATACAATCATTTGCTCCCTCTTCCCTTGTACATGTATCAAAATTGACAGACTCTCCGAAGATCTTTTTGATTGATGATATCACAGTGAGAACACAAGACACAAACCAGGTATAGATCTTGAGTAACCAAATTTATTTTATACTACATCAATGTCAATTGTTTGGAAGAAAAGTGAGTAGTATGCAGTTTTGGTGTTTTTTGCAACTTGAGCAGAAGCATCTGATTGCATGGATATTACTTATGTTATTTTTTGCTTGCAGTCATACTGGGAAATCACTTCAGATGACTACCTTGCATATATTAGTAACTATGTTGTCGGCCTCGGTCCATGGAAAGATACTATTGTTCCAGTTGCAAATAACTATTTGCTGGAACCAACTGATCTTGTTGCAAGAGCGCATGCTCATAATCTCCAGGTATGCTATTTGTTTGTATTCCTTACAATTGTCTAGAGTTACAGTTTACACACATGCTCATAAAGTAATTGATGTTAGACCGACATCAGTTCTGACCACCTTCAGCATTGTTTTGTTCAAGTGCCTTTTTGGTCACTCTGAAAGTATGAATCGAAACAGATATAGACGGAGTGTCTGCGACCCCGAGTTGGCCTGCTCCCCCGCTCGGGCTCCCGCTCCCGTTAGGGTTTCCCCCCACCGCCGCCGCCGCCTCCCGCCGCCGCCCCGCCCGGTGGCGCGCCTGCTCCCCTTCCCTCCTCCTTCCCGTACCCCGCCGCCTCCCGAGCGAGGCGACGGGCTCTTCTTCCGCCCTCCCAGCGGCCCTCCTCCTATCTCTCCCGCCGCGGCGTAGGCCACCGGGCTGGCTCGCCTGATCGTGGCGGCGGCCCTTCTTTTCTCTCTCGCTGCTCAGAGCTCGGCGTTGGCGCCGGCGGGTGCACCAGCCGGCGTCGGATCCGGTGGCGGCTTCGTCTTCGCGGCGGCGTGGCTGCGGCGGCGCGATGGTCGGCGGCGGCGCCTTCCCTTTGGGCCCCATCTGGTCAGGTGCTTTCCGGCGTCATCTCCGGCGGACGGAGGTGTGGCTTGGGCTGGGGGTGGCGGAGACGGTGGCGCGTGTACTGCAGCGCAGCGACGGAGCTTCACGAGCCCGCCGGGCTCGGCGGGCAGGTGCTGGTTTGCTCTGAGCTACGTCCGGTCGGTCACCGCCGAGGTGGTGGAGGTTGTCCCTCCCACGTGGCGTGACCCTGCTGCTCCTCGTCGCGGCTGGTTCCTCTTGATCCCGCCGGTCTCGCTCCGCTTGTCACGGTGAGACGGCAATGGTGACTGCGAGTCCGTGGTGGCGCATATCGGTGGACGGCAAGTATGGTGGAGCGCGATGGATCGTCTGGGGTCGTGGTTGGTTGGAGGTTGGGAGAAATCCTTGTCGGCTTGTTCGGCACCGACGCGGTGACGCCCATGGGCGCCGCCGTGCCTTCCTGAAGGCGTCGGATATCCCCCTTCCTCCCACGGCCCTTCGCGTAGCGGGGGAAACCCTAGGCCATGTCCGGTAGCAGCGTCGTTGTCGTCGCGTTCCTTCTTGAAGGTGTTACTTGGTATGCGGCGTTTCGTGGTGCTAGGAGCGTGGTGGAATTCTCCGGCGGGCGCAACGGTTGCGAGTCATCTTCGTTTTCGTTGATCCGCCGTTGTCGGCATTTTTTTCCTTTTGTGTTTTCTCTTTCTTTTCTTTTGGGCGTGCCTGTGCTGCTTCCGCCCCAGCACCTTCGTGGGTTGTATCGATGTTGTTGCTTTGTAATACAAAGCGGGGGGAAACCCTTTTTCGGTAAAGTATGAATCACCAGAAGAACCAATTAAATGTCATGGTTGTCATGTACTCCCCCCCGTCCCATAATATTAGATGTTATTACAGCCAATATATGACTACATTGGTTGTAATAACATCTTATATTTTAGGACGGAGGGAGTATTTTTTTATCTCATTAGGATTTGACAAATTATTAACTCAATTCATTGGAAGAAAACACATGGTATGACTGTCGACATCTGCATCAGGAACTCTCAGCTGTGTCCTCCTGGTCCTCACCTTGCAATGGACTGATTTGGGACGAATGCTCTCATTTAAAGTTCTAGCTGAACTAACCATTGCAATCTATTCTCATAAACTCAGATTTAACTAGTGTGTTAACTTTGCTTTAAATGATCCCAATGGACCGAAGCCGTACTACATGTCAACTACAACTTGATGGCAGGCAGGTAGTTTGTTCCTGGACGCATGTTAAACTGAATTCCATCGTTTCTGCAGGTACACCCTTACACATACAGGAACGAGAACCAGTTTCTGCACTTCGACTTTCATCAGGATCCCTATGCCGAGTTCGATTTTTGGATAAATACGATGGGGGTTGACGGATTATTCACAGATTTCGCTGGAAGCGTACACAAGTACCAAGAACTGAAATCTCCACACCCGAAGGACGCAACCGCGAACAGCCTCCTAGTAAAAATTGCTCAGTTGATCGCGGCATACGAAGGCCACTGAATAAGTCTGTGTTCCAGCAAAATCACTGCCATTTTCAGTGATTGATGCGCAAGACCCAAATGAGTTGACATTTGACGACCCGCAGTGACCTGGAAAGGTCACTAATAGATGTTGGTTTACGCTGTTATATAGTGTTAACACGAGTTCATGTATACCTCTTCATTGAACCCCTGAATCTCAACGGGGAGATCTTTATTATCGCAATAACCATTTTTTTCCGGAAGGTTTCCACACGAAATTTAATGGTTGATGTATAGCTCATCCGATGGGATATCGTTTCAACAATCTCCCAAGTTGGGGTGTTCATATGTACAAGTGGAATTGGTGTTGAAATGCTAAAAGTTAGTGTTGACAGTTGACCTGTGGTTCAGGTAAATAGGAATCACCTTTCTGCAACTTGTGCCCTGTTGTAAGTAGCTGACCACTTGATCTGGCAGCCGCAGCCGCAGCCGCAGCCCCCGCGTGTCCCTGTCAATTCTTGATAATTTTGTAAGGAACCGGTCTGCTCTTGGCTTTTGGATGGATGTTTCCCTCACCAATCTCGATGCAGGGGCAGGGGAGGATAAGCTGGACAGAGCCCAACGGAGTTGTATCGGGCGAGCCATTGAAGGATAAAGAAGATTTGAGGCCACACAGCTCCAGCAGCGGAAGGATGGAGGCTGCGGCCCTGGCCCGGCTGCCGGAATATGCCTCCACCACGGCGCCGCTCACCGGTAACGGCAGCTCTTCTCAGTGCTCACTCAGCTAATCGCTTTCTAAGTATCCCCTCTGTAAAGAAATATGGAAGCGTTTAAATCACTACTCTAATGATCTAAATGCTCTATATTTCTTTAGGGAGGGAGTGGTAGTAGGTAATATGTGATCTTATTCTTTGCCGTGGAGGTTTCAGTGTCCAACGAGGTACTAGTTATCCAGGAAACAGAGGGCGTTAAATCATAGAGGTCAGCTAATCAGGGGTCAAGGTCGGCTGAGCTGCAGAATCAGAGTCAGTCCTCCTTTGTATTAATACAATTCACTACTAGCAAACTGGCAAGGCACTAGTAGATTGCATCTTTGACTCAAAAGGTTGGGTGATGAGAATTTTAGGAAATTTCTGTACCGATCTACTAGGTAGTAGAATCAGCCGTTTAGTCAACTTCTAACCCAACCGGTGCTATTCCAACTGGCATGGCTACGCATGTCTACTCCCTGAAGTATGTGGTTACCGGATATTGTGGATTTTTCTACTAGTCGATCATGTAACCTCTTGGTTAATCCATGATAGTTAACCGCACCCGTTGGTCCTAAATTTTGCAGTCAACCTCTACAAAACTGCCCATACAATCACAGGCACAGTATTGCGCTGCTTGCGCGAGTTCGATGGGTACTGTATTCATGCTGTACCCAGCAGTGTCATATCATTATCATCAGACGATATGCTGAATCTTCAGAATTTGACCGGTATTTATTTGGCTCGCAACCCTTTTGACCGGGACCTGCAACTTGGCTAAAGAAACCTAGCACTCCGGCTTTACCTGAGCATGACCAGCAGCTCCTCCGAAACCTGCTGAGAAACATCATGGAAGCACGCCTTCCTTTAGTCTGGGAATATTTCCTCGGAGAAAGCTTGCCGCACCTTCCCAACTTTTGTAGTACGTACGGAAAATCGACACCGGGCGGCCGGCAGCCCACCTTTGAATTGAATTGAATTGAATTGAGCGACGCTTCCGTCTTTCAAAAGCAAAAGCGAGCGAAAGTGGGACAGAGCAACATTTTTAGATGGCACAATCGTGGCAGCATACCCGTCAAATGCTCCCCGATTTCCATCAATAGTCAGAGAGCGTTACCACTTCGTTTGATTTCCTGTAATTTTCTCTGCATGTACCACCACATCGCTACGTGCAGGCAAAAGATGGTCTTTGCCCCGTGCCCAGAGGCGATCGCCCAGGGCGGCAGCACTGGCGCCCGGAGTCGCGAGCTTCTTCTTCTCCAGCGCATCTCCCACTACGAGACCACCGAGAATTCAACGCCGAGGCCCCGGGACAAAGGTCAGAGTCCCATCCATCCATCCATCCGTCGTGGAACGGTTCAAGATAGATAGATATCGTTACTGTTCAGTCGATCAATCATTCAATCATGGCAACAATTTTCTGCGTTGTGCAGTGTCTGATGATGACTCTATTTTGTGTGCGATGTGGATTTTGGTTTGGCAGTGTGCGGGGCGCAGGAGGCGGGCGGACATCCAGTCGGACACGTACGTGCTGCTGGAGCCCGGGATGGACGAGGAGTTCGTGTCCAAGGAGGAGCTGGAGGAGAGGCTGCGTGGGTGGCTGGAGAGGTGGCCGGGGGGCGCGCTGCCGCCGGACCTCGCCAGGTTCGACACGGTGGACGACGCCGTCTCGTACCTCGTCAGGTCGGTGTGCGAGCTCGAGGTCGACGGCGAGGTGGGCTCCGTGCAGTGGTACCAGGTCCAGATCGAATGAATGGCTAGAGCTAGCAGAACCATCCGTCCAATGCTGCGTGACTGCATGTGTATGTGGTTCTGAGTGACGAAATTTTGGGCTGAGACATATGGAGCCCTTTGGCACCCGTGGACCGCCAACGCGAGTAGTACTTTCGGAGAAACTGAACCGTGTCATTAGACAAATCGTTTGGTGTTGCGTGCGGAGAGCTCGCAGTCGCGGGGCCCGACGGACATCGAGAAACCAATAGTTTTGTTTTGATATGGACGTGAAGGGAGGGACGTTATCATAGTCCCGGAAATGAACAAACAATATAGTAAGAACATGATTCGTGTCCATGTGAGGTCACGGCCAGGCGGTCAGCGGAAGCCGGTCGGTCAGTCCAGTGCGAAAGCTCGCCCTTCTTCCTCCGTTTTCCACAGGGCCAAAGAAAACCGGAGCGAGTGTGTGTGTGTGTGTGTGTGTGTGTGTGTGTGTGTGTTTCTTTCTCCCGTCAGAACGGAGCGGCATAGAGTGAAGGAACGGAACAGAGAGAGAGAGACCCCGGCGTCACGGCATCCGTTCCGAATTCCATTCCACGGACCATTCCGCAGTCTGTCTCGCTCCCGTCGCCCTCGCCCCTCGCCGTCGCCACCCTCGGGTTGACTTGACTTGCCCTCCCATACCTGACCTTCCTCCCCTGCCCACTCCAATCCCGTCTCCCTCTCATCTCTCTCTCTCTCTCTCTCTCTCTCTCTCTCCTTATTCTGCAACCAATCTTGGGTTGCGCCGGCGGGCTCCAGTACGGCCGCGGCTGCCGGGGAAAGCGAAGCAGCAGCAGCTCGCCAGTGCTGCGGTGAGTTCCTCATATCACCCTTCTAGCCAGGGCCTTTATTTTTCATTTTTCTTTTCGGGGGAGCAGCATCCGCTTTCTTAGCCTTTTTCCGGTTTAGAGCTTGGGCTGGTTTTATATGGTAGCGGTGGGCATCTGAACTGCTTGTTTTCAGAGTTTTAGAGAACTATTTGTGGTTGGCCTTGGTATTAAATTTTCTTCTTCCGGTAGGGAAGATCTTCACAGAAAGTGGTAACTAGTAGGGAAACTTTGGCCTAATTAATTTCAAGTGGTAAATATGGATGAACTTATGGAGTAGCAGCAGCATAGTAATCTATAACAAAAGTACTGTCCTTTGTAGCTAGTATCGTTCGTTGGCGTTTTTTTTTGGAAAGTTACCACGACCCAATCAGCAGTATCCTTAACTTCTGATGGAGATGCTGGCAAAAGGTGTTCTGAAAGTACAGAGGAATCATCTGTTTTTTTTTTTGGGTTTATGCGGATCAAATTAATCTAATGGATATTATTTATAGCTCAAAATTAATAAGTTGTACTATGTTTTGGGAGCAAGAAGTGATAAGTGCTGCTCCTGCTACGTGCCTTTGTGGCAACCTAATCAAATCAAACCTAGGAATATGCATTCATGTTTTCAACTTATTGAAATATGAGTAAATAAAGAGATTTGCGTGGTTAACAACAAACTAGGGGAAAAAGGATAATATCACCTTTACCCGTAGGGCTGCCATGTTCTCTTGGTACCATTACTGGTAATTGTGTTATGACATCCCTGTATATCAGTCTCTCGAGGTGCTCAAAAGATTACTTTTCGCTAATTTAGCTCCCAGTGTCTACTTTCTTTGTTCTTTTGCATTGTCGATGTCTTGCGGTACTTCTCATCATATGATCTTCACTACCTTAAGTGTTCTTCATCTGAACCTTTTCCAAATTTGGAGTTGGACCTGATCTTTGTTATAAACATGTGAAGCAGGGAAAGGAAACGGGAAGACGCTGAATATAAAATCTCAAAATGATGGCTCCTGAGTTGGATAAGCAATACTCAAACATCCAGCTGGGAGAAGAAGTGGAGATATGTGATATTAAGCTTGCGCTCAAGGCATTGCGAAAGAAGATCCTTAGTTTGGATTTTCATAACTCCTTGCATGTTCATGATCCACAGAACTCATTTGAGTACTTAGAAGTGTTGTACAAATTACGGCAGCTGTCTGAGAAGTTAGGTAATTTGGACCCTGGTGGAGAAGCCAAAGAGCACAAGGAACTCACTGTATATGCTGACGACCTTTTTGAAATGGCGATGGCGAGGCTTGAAGAGGAGTTTGTTTACCTTCTTACGTACTACAAACAGCCATTAGAACAGGAGCTTCTCTCCTTCCGTTCTACAGAGGATGGCAGCACGGATGAATTTTCAAGCAGCTCATTCAGTGAGGAACAAAGTGAAGGCAAGTCAACACAAACCGGTAGCAGCGGAGGATCTGAATATTTTGTGGCTGATTTGATCCAACCTGGTGCACTCTCTGCTGTCAAGTCCATTGCCAACTTCATGTTCCTGAGTGACTACAATAACGAGTGTTGCCAGGCTTATATCAATGCACGGCAGGGTGCAATAGATGAGTTCATTGGGTCTCTTCACATCGACAAGCACAGCATCGAAGAACTTATGAGCACTAAATGGAACAAACTGAGCGCATCAATAAAGCGGTGGAATCGGGCAATGAAGGCTTTTGTCCGAGTCTACCTTGCGAGCGAGAGGCACCTTAGCAGTCTTGTCTTTGGTGACCTTTCAGAAACAGCTGTAGACTTGTGTTTCTATGAGATTTCATTTAGCTCGGTTATGCAGCTTCTGAGCTTTTATGAGTCTGTAGCAATTGGACCACCTAAGCCGGAAAAGCTTTTCCGGATTCTTGATATGTATGATGTCCTGGATGATCTGCTCCCTGAAGCAGAGTTCTTGTTCCAAGCAGGGGGCAGTGATATGGTTTTAGCTGAGTATCATGAAGTCCTACTTCAGCTGGGAGAATCGGCAAGGAAAACATTTGCAGAGTTCAAGTATGCCATCCAATCCTACACGTCATCCAGTGCAGTGCCTACTGGTGCAGTGCATCCCCTCACCAAGTATGTCATGAACTATATAAAGGCTGTCACTGTTTACAGCAAAACTCTTGATTCACTGCTAAAGGATGCGGATCAACAGCCTATACCAAACTCATGCACTCATTTCACGGCTACAGCATTGCATCTGCAGTCTGTTGCTGCAGTTTTAGAAGCAAATCTTGAAGCCGGGTCTAGATTGTACAGAGATTGTCGATTACGGAACATCTTTATGATGAACAATATCTGCTACATGGTCCAGAAAGTGAAGAACTCGGATCTCAAGAGCTTTCTTGGCGACGACTGGATCCGGCTGCACAACCGAATGTTTCAGCATCAGGCGACCAACTACGAGAGGGCGTCGTGGAGTCAGGTGCTCTCTTACCTGAGTGATGATGGCCTATGTGCCGCCGGAGGTGCCGCTTCTCGTAAAATCATCAGGGAGAAGTTCAAAAACTTCAACCTGTCCTTTGAAGATGTTTATCGAGTTCAGACGGCATGGTCTGTCCCTGATGACCAACTCCGCGAAGATGTCAGGATTTCCATATCACTGAAAGTCATACAGGCTTACAGGACATTTGTGGGAAGATACTCTGCCTTCCTTGATGGCACCAAGCAGAGAGATCGCTACATAAAGTACAGGCCTGAGGATCTGGAGGAACTTTTGCTGGATCTGTTTGAAGGAACTCAAAAGTCATTGCAGCATTCTGGCCGAGCTTGAAGCTGAAAGCACAGTTCCTCGAGGGATAACGCGGTGGTTGTAATTTTGCTTTGTACCAATTAAAAGATTTTTATTGCTTGTTTTGTTGTATTGATGTCCATGCTCAAAAGAATATATTTTTGGATGCCTTGTGTTTGCAGAAGTGTATCAGTTCCTTCATGGCAGCCATGGTGCTTAAAGTGCTTCATGTACTATATATGTAACCGAAGTACAGATGATGCTTAGATGTAAGTAGGTAGCAATACGTTTTTTGCCATAACATTTTTAACAAAAAGCCTGTATAGTTTCTGAATGCACTCGGTTACTGATTTAGTAATCTTCCACACACGGGTGGAACCGTGGAAAGGTATGTTTTTCCTTAGAACTAGACAAACCTATTCTGGTTTCCGTATGGGTACGCCCACTTGTCGCCTCCAAGTGTGCAAACTATTACATGACCAAAATATAAACGAGCTACTAAACATGGTTTCTAGCTGCCGCCTGCGCGGCCAACAACACCCCTAATTAACGGGCTTGCTAAACGTCAGTCGAATGAGATTCAGTCAAGTCTCAGTCGACTGCATAGCCGTTAGTTCTTAGCATGGAGATTCGTGCGGGACTAAGCACTGTCCAACGGACCTTGCAGCATTTTGTCCCATCGTTTGCAACATATCTTGCTACCAGTTGCAGCATGCATCTTGCTGGTTGTAGGCCCTGACAAAATCCTTTCTTAAACGAGAACTTTATACATCTGGTGTCCGGTTTATCACCATCTCACGCGAATGCACTCGTTGCCATTGGAAGGACACACACAAACCTTGAAGCAGTACATGAGACATTTAAGCTTCGAGGAATTGTTCGTTGGAACTGCACATTGACGTGAACGAAAACCTGCGCAACTCATCTCTCACTCCCGGTCTCCATCTCACTCACTTCTCCTCTCCTCTCTCACTCCCAGTCCCCCATTGATGGAGTCAAATCCAGCAGATCTCGGTTGGGGGTCCGAACAGGTAGCCTTGGTGCGATGGTGAAAGGAGACACAAGGATTTACCCAGGTTCGGGTTCTCTTGAAGAGCTAACAACCTACATCCTTCTTTGATTGTATTGATTTCGGGGGAGTACAGATTATAGGTTGATCTACCGCGAGATCGTTGTGTGTCTAGAATATGATCCGACGACTAGCCTAGCTTCGGTTTATATAAGAACACCGGAGGCCTAGGTTAACAGGAGCCCTAGTCGGTTATGTTAGTGGAGAGGAGTCCTCCACGGATCAGGAGTCCTTGTCTTGAACGCCAAGGCTTCTTGATTCTTCCTTGTATGCGTCATGGGCCTTCTTAGGATGGTCCCTTGATGAACCGTCACGGGGGTCCTTGGCCCGACCCACCTGGCTGGGAGACGACGTGGTGGATGACCCCTAATTCAGGACACCATCACCCATCTCAATCACCTCTCAGGCGACAAGGCGGGCTGCGCCGGCGACTAGGCAGGCAACGGGAGACAAGGTTGCGGTGGGTTGCATGGGCGGCGCCATCGATGAGGACAAGCACCCCTCCTCCCCTCTCAAGCCACTCGCCATACACGGGGCATGCATGGTGGACCTCGCCCCTCCCCCCTCTCTGTTGTTTGCCGTCCACACGCATGACATGGCGGGCCTGTGTTGCTCCTCCGTTCACCGTTGCTGGTCGTCGATGGGTCGGTGCCCTCACCACTTGATATGTTGGGGTGGTGCGCCGGAGGAGGTGCTTCCACTACTAGGGAAAAGCCTATACACAGAATCTTAGCAGCAGCGCGGCTCAAAAAGGGCGCTGCTGCTAATTAGTAGTAGCGCGTGTGCGGAAACTTCGCTCTTGACAAGTTTTTAGCGATGGCGCTCGGTGTAAACCATGCTGCTACAAATATCGACCGGTCGTGTCCACCAAACTCCATTTAGCAATGGCTGGTGTGCATGAAAGCGCTCTTTGCTATGGATGTAGTAGTAGCGCTTTTTCGAGGTCGTTCTGCTAAATTTCAAATTGGCACACTTTTAGGTCCCGATTAGCGATGGCGTCGTTGCCCAAAGCGCTGCTGCTGCTACTTCCTTAGCAGCAGCGCATTTTAACTCCCAGCCATCGCTAATCCGCACCAACCCACCACCTTTTCCCCACCGTCCCTCCCCCCCCCTCCTCTCTTCCCTTTCCCCTACCTCCCACATGCTCCCACTCTCACTCTTCTTCTTCCTCAATACTTCTCCCCCATTACTCTCCCTCTTCTATCTACCTTTCTCTCTCTTCATTACTCCTACCTAACTACACCACCTTCATTAATGCATCTCCTTTCTCTTTTTCCTTCCCCCTCCACTAGTTGAAGTTGTATCCTCCCAAATTAGGTAGCTAGGTAGATGTAGGATTTAGTTAAGTGACCTATTTGCCCCCTAACTAGATCTATCTTTGTCAAGAAGAGCTTTGTGCACTTTTGATCTCCCTACAACATCATCTCCACCGTGTGATCGATCTCGAGATAGAGGTGTGATTAAAATTTCATGCTTTTGCAAAATGGAAATATGTTTATGTGTGTGTGATATGTTTATGGAAATTGTGTGTGTGGCATGATTTGACGCCAAATTGTGCTTTTGAGTTGCCTATGTTTTGCCGAAATGTCGATTTATTTCCGTTTGGCTAATTCCGCAAACTCTAGATCCATATATGTCCTATTTTTAGGGAAGGTCATGCGAATTTTTGTATGACTTTGATGCATGCACGCATTTTATAATCAATTTGTTTTATTATTACCGTGCGACGTTCATGATGGTCGATGGAGCGATGGTGGACAGGTGGTTGCGATCGGCGGTGCAGGACATGAAAGAAAATAACTGACAGAGGTTTTATGTCCGTGTCGAAAATGCAAAGGAATAGTTTGGCTCGACCCTATGGCGATGGTCGTGTCAAAGCGCACCTGCTCATGACTGGTTTCATGGATGGCTATACTCGGTGGATAAGCGAAGATAAGGATGACGATGTTGAGGATGCCGACGGGCGAGCAATGATGACATGGGGCAAGACGAAGAGATGATCGATAATGGCGGCGGGAAGAGGCGGACATGGCGGCGGAGAAGGGGCGGACATGGCGGAGGAGAAGGGCCGGACATGGCGGCGGAGAGAACGACATGGACTCCACGCAGCAGAGTAAATCGGTACTAAGTTTAATCGTGCGGGACCCTCATGTTCATGCATTGCTTCGCAAGGAGACGCAAAATCGAGAGAGCTGCTTCTAGAGAGGAGGCTAAGCTGGAGCAACTGGTGGTAGACTCGAACACTCCATTGTATGATGGTTGCAATCTGAGGTGACCCGCTTGAGTTTCACGCTCCAACTCCTCGAAGACGAAGGCTAAAACAAATGGACCGACACTAGCCTTGATGAGCATCTCAAGTACCTAAAGGATGTTCTTCCCATGGGTAATCTATGTCCTACTAGTGTTGATGAGGCCAAGAAGATCGTGTGCCCTCTTGATCGCCACACGTTAGATACCATGCATGCATCAACGATTGCATAATTTATCGGAAGGAGCACGGAAAAACAAGCTGCCGGTGTGCAATGCCTCTCGATACAAGAAGGCGGAAGAAATGTCCCCGAAAGTTGTATGGTACTTACCGATCACTCCCGTCTCGGAGGTATTTTGTAGATCCCAAGGAAGCAAAGCTAATGCTGCCGCACGCGGAGAGGAAGAAGCCCGACGATGGAGATGATCCAAGCTGAGACACGTGAAGGATGGAAGCCAGTGGAGAGCGTTGAACAGCTTCTATCGGTATTTCAAATGTGATGCAAGGAACATCATGCTCGGCGCGTGTACCGATGGCATGAATCCGTTTGGCAACCGAACACCAACCATAGCACATGGCCCGTGTTTGTATGGATGTACAACCTCCCCCGGTTGTGCATGAAATCAAGTACATTCACATGAGCATGCTTATTCAAGGGCGAAACAACCAGGAAATAATATTAATTTGTATTTGGGGCTACTTCAAGAGGAGTTAGACACGTTATGGAAAACACCGCCAAGACATGGGGCCTTGACAAAGGCGAGTATTTCAAAATGAGAGCCACGCGATCACGGCGATGCACGACTATCTCGATTACGGATATGTGGCAGGCCGGTGTGCCATGGATATTGCGGATGCACGCGGTGCATGGATGATCTGACGTCTCAGCAGCTAACGTCAAGGAAAGATGGCGGTGCAGGAAAATCGTGTACATGGGGCATCGAAGATGGCTTGAACAGACGACCCGTGGAGAAACCGTGGAGATCTATTCAATGGTCACGCTGAGCATCGAGGACCTCCACGTAAGCGGGCGGTGCGAAATCGATGAGCTGTTGAAAACTGGAAGGAGTGCCCGCGGCCGAAAGAGCGATGAGAAAGGCGCGGAGCCGCTGCTGAAGGTATGGAAGGCGAGGTCGTGATTCGGGACTTGGAGTATGGCACAAACTCGATACACCTCATTGCCTTGATCAAATGCATATCTGTAATAATGTCCTTGAGAGCTTGCTCGCAACAACGATGAACATGCCGGATAAGACCAAGGATGGGCGAAGGCAAGAAAAGACTTGCAAGATTTGAAAATCAGGGAAGATCGCACATGCCGCCCGTAAAATGTCGAGACGAGAGAGCGGAGACAGAGGCACGGGAGAAGAAGGGCAAGAAAATAAAGAAAGAGGATTATTGCCCCCTTCTTGCTTCACCTTAAGTCGGCTGAGATCAATCAATTCTTTAAGTGCCTTACGAGTCAAAGTTAGTTCCGATTCTTGTGGCAAGATAAGCAGATATCTAGACACGGACAAGAAAATGTTCAGCGGGATGAAGTCTCATGACTGTCATGTGATGATGACGCGGATACTACTGTTGCCCTTAGAGGATAATGGACAAACACGTCCGTGACACGCTTATTGGTCTCGCAACTTTTTCAACGTCATCTCTCGAAAGTCGATCGGTGTGAAGTAGCTCAAGGCTACAGGAAGAGATCGTTGTGATCTTGAATGAGCTTGAGATGTACTTCCGCCCGCGTTCTTTGGCGTGATGGTGCATCTATGTGTCCATATTGTGGATGACATAATAGACACAGGGCCGTCATTCCTGCACAACATGATGCCGTTTGAGAGGATGAATGGGATCATCAAAGGATTCGTTAAGTAACATGTCCCGTCTGGATGGAAGCATCGTCCGAGGCTATTTGACACAAGAGTGCATCTCTTTTCGTGAGAATTTTCTATATGGCGCAGACCAGCCGCTGGTGTTAGTGTTGGTTTGCCCGTTAATAAGCACGATGGAGGCTCGAAGGAGATGGTCACTGCAACGGTCGCAGGAACTGCACGTGGCATACTCAGATCGACGCAGCGACTTTGTGAGCAAACTTGGTAGTGATACAACACCTAGACGAGGTAGATCCTTTCGTGGCCTTCGCACAAAGAAATTATTGCAAAGAAGTATCGTGACGGGGTATGCGGGAATGACGCCGAAGTTACTAGAGAGCACAACTCCACTTTCTGCATTGGTTCAAAGAGCATATTATTGCTAATCCCCCGGAGGAGGGCTCTAAGGACGGATTGCTCATATACGCCTTAGCACATGGCCCCTCGCCCAACCTCGTAACCTATCGGGCATATGATATCAACGGATACACGTTCTACACGGAGGCCAAAGATATGGACAGTGATGATCAGAACTCAGGGGTGACGATGGAATGCATGACCGGCAGCGACAACGGCGCAACTGAACGATTTTATGGAAGGGTCGAGGAGATCTGGGAGCTTGACTACTCTGGACTGCACAACACGACGATGTTCCGTGTCAGATGGGCTAAGAATGTCGAAAGAGAAAACCGGATTTTCACTACCATGACTATACCCGACGCCAAGAGCGCTACCATGAACGCTATCGCAAAAAACGAGCCATGGGTACACGCTAAGCACGTGACACAATGCTTCTTCATAACCGACCCATGCAATCCCAGTCGTGTTGTCGTGAGGAGAGGCAAAAGGAACATCATTGGAATGGATGGAGTCGCCAACGAGGAAGACTATGATCGAGACGGCAACCCAATGAGGGAAGATGGCGATGATGATGAAGTATCGTCAAAAGAAGAATCAATACTACATTACCTAAGAAAAATCATACTCCATGGAAAAGGCAAAGTCACAATGAGGGGCTCAATTATTCTTCGACGAACAAGAAGGGAAAGAAGCTGACTAAAAAACGAAAACGTTAGCGCTGAGGAACCGTATGTTATCGGCCAAATGATGTAATATATATATATATATATATATATATATATATATATATATATATATATATATATATATATATATATATATGTTCCTATTTTGTATACACACTTAGCCATTATTATGCATGGGTCCAATGATGTAATATATATGTTCCTATTTTGCATACATATTTAACCGTCAAATGATGCAATATATATCGCCTCCCTTCGTTCACTGCTCTCGGAAATAAAAATGGGAGAAAATAAAGGAAAAGAAAAGGAAAACTGGCAGTAGCGAAGGTAGTAGCGCATTTTTCTAAACCGCATACTGACTCTTGAAGGTAGTAGTAGCGCATTTCGTATAAACCGCTACAACTCTCGAAGGTAGTAGCAGCGCGTTTTGTCCAAGCGCTGCTGCTGCTCGTCCACTTAACCCAAAATTCTCACTCTCCTGCTTCATCCCGCCTTTTCCCCAAATCCCCTCTCTCTTCCCGTCGCCGCCTCGACCCGGCCCTCGCCCTCGACCCGACCCGGCGCCGCCCCGACCGGCCTTCGCCCGACCCGGCGCCGGCCTTCGCCTGACCCAGCGCTCGCCCCGACCTCGGCTTCGCCCGCCCGACCCGTCGGCCCTCGCCTCCCTCCTCTGCTTCCTCCCCTCCCAACCTCGGCCATCGTCGGGCCTGCCTCCTCGCCCCTGCACCCTCTGTAACCCCCCTCTCTCTGCTAGGGTTCTTCGGTTAATTTACTTAGGTTTTAGTTAGGGTAGTATGTTAATTAGGTTATCTATTTAGTTATGAATTTAGCTAGGTTTCAAAATTAGCTGAATTTATATGCAAATTTGAACTGGACATGTGATATGTGGATATGTCATGTTTTGGACATGTCATGTTTGGAAAATGATCCGAGTGGCCTATGTTACGCCGGAATGTTGATTCATTTCTGTTCCGGTGAATTTCAGGTGCTCGATATGTCCATTTTTAGCAAAGGTCATGCGAAATTTCCGTGAATAAAGGCATGATTTGTGCTACATAGTTGGCATATCAGTCTTGGCACATAGATTTCTTTTTATGTCATTTCTCATTTATTCATACTTTTAGAAATAAATGAGGACACTTAATCATAGGAAACATGTCGAACAACGAAGAAACCGGGCCTTGACCAAGATGCAGCGAGATGGATTATGAGGGTGAACAAGAGTACCTCGACTATTTGTTGCTAAGCAAGGTTTGCAGGTCGGCCTCGATGATGGTATCGACGCCGACATCGACATCGACGGCGCCGGCACCGATGGCGGCGCCGAGACCGATGGGGAAGGTACCGCGGGAAGATATCGGGGAAGGTACCGACCCGATGCCGCCACCGAAAAGAGGAAGCATAAGCAGATGATAAGAAAACCTAACAAACTAGGGATTGGATGACTTGTGATCACAAAGATGGCACTGGCAAGTTTGAGCCGTTAGAGCGGAAGAACCTCGCAAGTGCTATGGGAACCAAGTAGGATGCATCCTACGGAATGCTTGAGCATCAACGACGATGACTTAAGGAGTAAAGAACATTTGACGCAGTTGCTCCTAACGAAGCTGCACAAGAGATTCAAGTTCCCCGACCGGGATGATAACATAGAACAACCGTGGGATGACCCGAAGATGAAAAATATTAACAATCACGCCATGGGCATGTTCAGCAATGATTTGGCCTCCTGGAAAGGGAGGGTGAAACGAGCTATTGAGGCTGATGAACCCCTATCCAAGATTCTGGAGGAAAATCCGACACTTACGGAAGAGGACTTCGAAAAGTTCAAGGACACTTGCGACGATCATCATGAAAGAAGTCGTCGATGAGAAGGGGATGTTCCACCACGGCCCTATATCGCGAGCTGACGTCCGAACTCGCATAGGCATGCAATGTCTAGACCTCACGCCGTTCAAGAAGCTAGGGTTCATCGTCGATGATATGGAAGGATGGAACCTCTAGTGATTTATGATGCCGATGATGATGATATGTGTCGGTTGAACTTGTATACTTTTTGTAGCGATGAAACTTTGTGATGTCCACGGTCCCTGTCGAACTTGCGTAACGCTACTTTGTTAGTTTGCGTACGATGACCTGCGTACCTCTAGTTAATTAATTTGCGTACTTTATGTTGCATCTAGTGGCTAACCCTTTCTTTTTCGGTGTTGCTCTAGTATATTTTGTTGCATATATATGATTGTACATCCTCTTCATGAACATGCATCTCTAACGGTACCTAGTTTCTTGATGGCGAGATGGAATTGCTATGTAGGTGTACAAAGGGAAGGTTCGGGTGTACAACGAGTGGCATGAGTGTCGGGTGCAAGTGAATGGGTTCACGGAGCCAGCCATAAAGGCTTCAAAAGCAGACAAGAAGGAGAAGCTAGTTACTTGAGGTTCACGCTAGCGAGAGAGGACTCAGTATCGCCACCTCATGTACTACATAGTTCCGCTCTCACTCATAGTGATAGCTCTTCTTGCGTATACCTTTGTTTAGATGGATGACGTTGTTGTAGTTGCAAGTATTCGAGACTTGCATGTATCGCTATTTTCGAGATGATGACAAGATACCACTTTGTGTTGGATGATGATTATGATGAGACTATTTGTATGTATATGCTATGATTACATTTGTGGTCTCGCAGGCATTTGTATGTGTATCATGATGACATTTCTATGTGCTAAAGATTATTCTATAAAGCCTGTTCAAATACAAAACAAATATGCCGAAAAAACAAAAACTACTTAAATTAGCGATAGCGAGTGTATAAAAGTTAGCAGCAGCACCGCAATAGCGATGAGTGCGCCCAGCAAAGCGCTAGAGATACTAGCGAGAGTGAGCTTCCACTAAAGCTGCTGCTGCTACACTTGTGTAGCAGTAGCGCTGGTGAGCACGCGCTACTGCTATGTGTTAGCTGTAGTGCCTTATTAGTAGTGCCACTCCCCACGCTACTGATACACTTAAAACCCGCGCTGCTGCTAGCCTTTTCCCTAGTAGTGTTCCTCTCACGGAGGCGGTGGTGTCGAAGGAAAAGTTGTTGCTCGTGAGGTGACGGTGCCAGAGGAGGTACTGCTACTACACGGAGGTAGTGCGCTATAGGAGGAGCTGCTATTGCTTGTGTAGGCAACACTGTCGAAGGAGGTAATGCTACTACGCAGAGGCGACACACTAGAGGAGGAGCCTCTGCTACTCGCAGAAGCGACGTGCCGTGCAACACACCTTCCCTGCCGTTATCGTCGGCTCGCGACAATTCGTACGTTAGGCCACTGCATTCGGTACCAATTTGGTGAGGGCCAAAATGGTGATTTCGTATCCCTTCACTAGTTTGTGACCGATGGATCGAATCGAGTAGCAAATTCATGTCGATCCTTACCAATATTTTCAAAATCTAGATCGAACTAAGTTTATCCAGTAACTAATATTGCACATATGCAACTGAAAATTAGTAACTAGCTACATGTAACAATTTTCTTTGTCGCATCAGTTTGCCAACTGAATTGCTCGAGGACAAGCAATAAGCTAAGCTTGGGGGAGCTAATACGTCTCAAATGTATCTAATTTTGAGAGCTCTTTTTCTATGGTTTTATCCTCTAAATTGCATGATTTCGATAAAAATAACCTAGACCAACGTTGTTTTCAGCATAATTACCCCTTAGTGTTAATTTTTGTGCAGAAATAAAGTTTTCCGAATCGAGCCCAAAATTTTATTGAATTTTTTCTAGAAGAAGAGAGCCACGGAGCCAGAAGGACACCCGGAGGCGGCCACGAGGTGGGCACACACCCCCACCATGCACATTCCCCATGGAGGTGCATGGGCCTACTATGTGGGGCCCTCGGGCACCGCCGTATGCTCTTCTTTAGCTATAATATCAGCCTGACTTAAAACACGTGCATTTTTTGAGAATTTTTCGTGGTACGGAGCTGCCGCCACCTTAGTTCTTCGTCTGAAGAGCTAATCTAGAGGCTGTTCTGGGCCTCTAGAGAGGGGAATTCGATGCCATCACCAACCTCTTCTTCATCACCACCATCATGATCTCCTCTCTCATGTGTGAGTAATATCGATGTACGCACATGGGGATGGCTGGAATTGGATGAGATTTTCTATGTAATAGATGCGGGATTTGTTAGTTTGATCCCTAGTTCCCTCTATGTTATAAGATTGATGTTGCTATGACTTTTCTATTCTTAATTCTTGTCATTAGAGCCCCGAGTGCCATGATTTCAGATATGTGTTTTTTATGTTTTCATGAATATTCGTGTGTTTTGGATCTTATATGCAAGTGATATGCACTCGTTATAGTTCTGAACCATAGACGTTGAAGTGAGAATAATCAGGGTATCAACGAGGATGACTATGATTTGAGGATTACGTTTATTCATTGTCTGTTAATGCTTTATTCTAGTACTTTGTAAAAGGAGTACCTTAATTACCTGTAATTTTCATCAGGGTCCTGCTAAAACGGGCAACGATTACCTACAAGTATAGGGGATCAATTGTAGCTCTATTGATAAATAAGAGTGTCGAACCGAACGAGGATCTAAAGATAGGATTTATATTTCCTTCAAGTTCTATCGACCACCGGTACAACTCTATGCACACTTAACGTTTGCTTTACCTAGAACAAGTATGACACTATTTAGTAGGTGATAGGATAGTTTGCATGAAGAAAACTAGGTGTACTTAGCGAGAATAAAACTACGAGTAATTTGCAAGATAATAAAGTTAATTGTTTATTAGAGAGACTTTTGTAACACAAGAGAAGTATTTTGTCCCTAGGCAATCGATAACTAGACCGATAATCATTATTGCAATTTTATATGAGGGAGAGGCACAAGCTAACATACTTTTCGTACTTGGATCATATGCACTTATGATTGGAACTCTAGCAAGCATCCGCAACTACCAAAGATCACTAAGGTAAAACCCAACCATAGCATTAAGTATCAAGTCCTCTTTACTCCCATATGTAAAAACCCCATTACTCGGGTATAAGCTTCTGTCACTCTTGCCACCCACTATAAGTGAATTATGAACGTATTGCAACACCCTACATTGGGAATCCCACACGTTTGCGCGACACGGAGGGCACCATAGGATAGCACCAAAATAAAACATACAACTCAAACCAATCATGATCATCAATCAACCCATACGACAAAATGAATCTACTCAAATATCATAGGATGGCCATACATCATTGGATAATAATATATAACATTAAGCATCATGTTTAAGTAGATATTATAGTGGTGAGAAGAGGTGTTAGACCACTGCATATAGGGGGACAGAGTTGGTGATGATGGCAACAAAGTTGTTGGTGTGGATCGTCGTCACGATGATTGCCCCGACGGTGTTTCGGCACCACCAGGAGAGAGGGGGAGAGAGCCCCCTCCTCCTTCTTCCTCCCCCCTAGATGGGAGGATAGTTCCCACTCTGTTCCATGGTCTCCATGGCGGCGGAGGGGCAGGAGCCCCTCCTAGATTGGATCTCTCTTTATTCTCTTCTGTTTCGCTTTCCTATTTTCTTGTCGAAACCGTTTCTTAAATTCCAGAGATCTGTAACTTCGATTGGCTGAAATTTTAACACAATTTTTTCTGGATATTATCTTTCTTGCGGCGAAACAAGGGTAGCAACCGACTTACGAGGTGCCCACAACACACCTGGGCGCGCCCTGGTGCCTTGTGGGCCCCTCAAGCACCGTATTGCGTTGATTCTTCTTCCCAAAAATCACATATATTCCAAAATAAATCTCCATAAAATTTTATCGTGTTTGGACTTTGTTTGATTTCTGCAAAACAAAAAACATGCAACAAATAGGAACTGACACTGGGCACTGGGTCAATATGTTAGCCCAATAAATCATATAAATTGTTGCCAGAAATATGTGAAAGTTGTATAATATTGGCATGGAATAATAAAAATTATAGATATGACGGAGACATATCAACATCCCCAAGCTATAATTCCTGCTCGTCCTCGAGTAGGTAAATGATAAAAAAGATAATTTTTGATGTGGAATGCTACCTAGCATAATCTTGATCATATCACTACAAAAAAAAATACACTTCCGTGATGATACGTGTTTGTCACAGTAGGTCACGTTTTCTGTCATGCATGTACATCCATGAAAAATTTATGACAGAATCAAGATAGTCATACCTGTGTTGTCGTAGAAGTGTTCCATGACATTACCAAAATTATCATCACGGAAGTGTCCACTTCCATGACGATAAATTGCGCGTCACAGAAGTGCTTTCGTCAAGGATGACCGACACGTGGCATCCACCGTAACGGAACGTCGTTAAGCTATCGGGTCCGGTTTTGGATCCTATAACCCGTTAACAGCCCCGACCAATGGAGATTTTCCACGTGTAAAATCATCATTGGCTGGAGGGAACACGTGTCGGCTCGCCGCTGGGACAGATGTCATCCGCTCATTGGACTCAAAGCGCCTATGATACGTCGACACGTGGCACGACACAACAGAGGCCCATTCCTGTGAAAAGGCCGACCCGTTTGACTTGGTCAAAAGGTGGTGGGCCGGCCCACGACAAGCCTGTTAATGGCATGTTCACATATAGCCCATTTATAGCCCGCTAACCTAGGCCCCGTTTACGACCTATCCGAATTAGGCCCAGTAGCGTCATCTGGGCCGTCCAATATAATTCTAGCCCATTTTAACGTCTGGCCCATGTATGGCCCATGATGTCTTTCGGCCCATATGAGGCCCTTAGTAACCCTCGACCCTGTAACATCCCAAATTTTCCTATTTGGAATGTTTTACAATTATAGCTAAGCATCCTATGCATCTGTTTGAATTTGAATACCATTTGAAGTTTCAGAGAGTTTTGAATTTGAAATTTGAATTCCAAACTTTGGCATGTGAAACAATTCCAAAACCAAGCACGATAAATACTTGATCAAAAGTATGAGAGGAGCAAACATGACACTCCAAAAATATCGAGGAAACAATGCCAAAAGAATTGGATTCAAATCTGAAATTTTATTTGAATTTGAAAAAATGGATTTTCATAAAGTTTGGATTTTGCCTTTGGAAAAATGTTCAAATGAAAGGAATATTCCCTGATCATTTTGGTATATATATACCTATATAAAATATTTATAGTTTAGGTTTTATTTTTGTTTTTGGTTTTATTAAAAAAATAAAGGAAAACCTTTTGAGCGCCAGACCGAACCACCGAGCCCAGCAAAGACCGCGCCCTCAGCCACCCGCACACCAGCCCGCCAGCCCGGCCCACTAGGCCAACAGCCACCCACCGCCCGCGCCCCCCCGCCCGATTCCCTAAGATTCGGTCGACCGACCGAACCTCCCCTCTCTCCCTCGTGACGGTGGGACCCCCTCTCTTCTTCCCCTCGACCACGTTTGAACCTCATGGGAGATCCGCCGGATCCGAAGGATCCGGATCTCCAATCACCCCGATGCCCTTCGCCCCTCACCGAGGCCCTGGCTATATAAGCCCGAGCCCCGCACCCCATTCCCCCTTAGCCTCATGGAGCCCTCTCTCTCTCTCTCCGGCAAGCTTGCCGAGCCCGAGCTCACCTCCGCCAAAACCCTCGCCGTCGCCGCTCTGGTGCACCCGACCCACCCCAACTCCACCGAACCATCCCAGAGCTCCCGCACCTCCCGACGTCTCGCTGAAGCTCGCATGGCCTCAAGCCCCGGAGCACTCTCGCCGCCGCCGCCGCGTCATGAGTCCGGTAAGCCCAGCATCCCTCCACCGTTAGATCCTAAACCTAGGGTTAGGATTAGAAGCCCCAAGGGTAAGTTTTAGTTAGAAAACCGGACGGCCGAGCGGTTTATTTTTATTAGTTAGGTTTATTTTAGTTAGGCGGATTCTGTTAGTTAAACCCTAGGCCCGTTAGACTAAACTACATACGAGGCACAGATATAGGCCCATTGGGCTTTTTCTTTTATTTAGATTTTCTGTTTTAGCGATTTGTTTCAAATTTCAAAATGTATATCTTTTATTCTGTTTATTATTTTTGAGTGATTCTTTTTTGTTGGATTGCAAATTTTATGTAGTTTCTGAAAAACATATATTTAGCTATGTTAAAAATAATTAAAAATGCTTTAATATTGTTTTAGTCAGAATAGCAAATCTGCTATAGTTTTAGTTAGAAAAATTATTTTTGCATGATTCTTTTTGCAATCACTTTATTTTGATATTGCCAAACCCTAGAAATTAACTTTGGTATTTTAGGATTAATAAATAATTAATTCTAGGCAGAATCCTATTAATCCTAATTAATTGATTAGTTCTGTTTTCCTAATTAATTAATTAGTAAATTAATTTAGTTTTAACTTGTGATTAGTTATTCTAGGTTAGTTTCTGTCATTCCATTAGATGAACTTTTATTTACAATTAATAAAAGTTTTAAATTAATTTTCCTAATAGAAATTGGATTAGGCCTAAAGTGAGTTTTATAATAGCTATTTAATTATTTCTTTTTGCTCCTAGTTGCTTAGTTAATCCTTTTCTGTTAAGTTAACCTAAAACCATGATTAGGTTATGTTGAGGAATTTTGTTATATAAAAACTATTTTTGTTATTGTTTGGAATAGGGAAAAACTTTGAATTTGATTTCTTTGAGTTTTCCTTTTGATTTGGTTTTGATTGTTTGGTTGTGTTATGTTATCTTGGTTATCTTGTGTGATCCTCTTGCTTTGTGCTTATTATGTTATTGTTTGTCTCGGTAGAGTTCCTGAGTCTAAGCTTGCTACTCGACTCTTTAGCTTACGAGGATCATCAAGCAAGGCAAGTTTTGATCATGTTATTTCTATACCTATGTTTTTGTGCATTAGTAGTTGTCACCACCCCACCATTGCATGCAGTAGTGATAATCTTGAAGTCATTAAACTTGAGTAGTATCATGTGGTAGGATGAACCAATCCCTTGTTACCATGGCCCCGGGCGTAGTAGTTATTTTGCTATGCTCGAGAGCGGGATTTGGGATGAGTGAAATTCATAAGTAAGATGTGAGAGTCAATGATGATGATGATGACCCCATGGACTACAATGATCAAGATGGACTTGGAAAATCACTCTTGGGTGGAGGGCGGTTGACGGGCACCTGGAGCACCAGTGGTGGCGGGATGCATGGAGAAGCGCCATGACATCCTGCGGAAAGATTCACCCAGCCACGAAGAGAAGGATGGATGCCCCATGACCGGAAGCTTACATGCAGCCGCAAGCCATTATGGGCTCTGGCTGGGTTGACCCTTGTAGTGAAGCTGGCTGGGCGGTACTACGAGAAGTAGACGAGCGGTAGGGTTGGATGGGTACCGCGGTGGCGGAAGAACTCTTTGGAAGACCTGTTTCATTAGTCCGTCTTCAAACACCATGAAGTGCGAAGACTTTAAAAGGAGGAATGATTCTTGCGGGTAAAGTGTACAAACCTCTGCAGAGTGTTATAACCTAATCGATTAGCCGTGTCCCGATTACGGACATTTGAGCATCTGGACCTTGGAAGTATTCGGATATCTCAACACTTAACTCTAATGAATTAATTTGATGGGTTTATGACTTAATAATAATTTGGGAGCGAGATATTGGTTGGCGGAACCATCTCAATAACTACCAACAATTTGTAGTAATTTGCAAATAAGTCCTTTGTAGTAGGATAAAATTGGCTTTACATAAAATGATGAAACTTAGAGCTCCACACCAAATTGCATATAGTGTTAGTAACTTTATTATTGTTATTCTTCATGACTTGCCGACTTATTCCAAAAGCTGACCTACATGGCTGCAACGTATTATGTTGCGTAGATATATTCGATCGGGAGTGAGGCTACGCTCGCGCTTGGCGATTGCCCTTTGAGTCGGATGGACTCGCTTATCTTCGACGCTTCGCAGCATTTTAGTTTATTTCTCATGAGTTGGCCTTGAGCGAATTTATTCCCTTGTAATAAAGACTCTATATGAGAATCGATTAATGATATTCAGGTGTGATTGAACTTTGATTACTTTATCGATGTCTTGTGAGTACCGGCATGATCTTGGGATGGTATGAATACGTAGATTTGACCGATTTTGGGTCAGGTCGCTCAGAGATGGTATCGAGCACACGCCGACCGAGGATCGTAACCCTAGGATCGGAAAGCCATAGCGAGACCATTTACTTTGAACCCTCTTTCATTCTATAATTCTTCCCCGATCTATTCGACTCTTCTCTCCTTTGCAACATTCTAGATGGCGTCGAGTTCACCCCAATTTTGCTACGGAGTTACGCTGCCCGATGAGGCGATGCCCTTGGAAGGAAGCTGGTCCAGATGGTGAAGCTGCTGAAGATTGCTCGCCCTCGATCCTTTGGAAACCCACTAATGCACTTCCGACGGACACCCGCTCTGAGATTGAGGTGCATATCCTGGGAGGACCTTTGGAGGACGACGGAGCCTATCAACTTTGAGTTCACGAGTTCAAGCTGGATCATCGGAAGAGACGTGGCGATCTACCGAGCACTTGGACATCTCCGAGAGGATCTGAGGACCGAGCTCGATCACTCGAGACCTCGCCATGGTTTCTCGCGGGGCAAGGAATGGAGATATCATCCGTACCATCGAGGGCGATTCCACTCTCTCTTACATTCAGGACTTGGAGTGTCTTCTCGAAGCGGAGATTCGGGCTCGCCGTAACTCAAGACACACCGGAAGCTTTTGTTCCATGAATGGGCTGGAGGAGAAGGCTCGCGCAGACTTCCTTGGCCATGAGGAAGAAATCACGGACTTCATGGAGATAGTCGGCGACTGAAGATGAAGCTTGCGCGATTGAGGAAAAGATGGACTTGGGAGAGGACCTTTACCCGAGTGGAGATGAAGCACCCTCGTGAGCAATGATCAGGATTTGAAGGAGTACCACGAAGGAAACCCCAAGAGGAGGCGCCAGCGATGCAGACTTTTTAGTCGACCACCATGTTATCTTTTATTTCCTTTAAATCGATCAGTTAGGCCGATGTTTTTCCTTGATTAGTCATGAGCTTTTGTAATCGAGTTTGAACCATGTTTGAATGGAATGAATAAATGATTGGTGTGTAATGATTGTGCATTCATATGGGTAGTGTTATTCCTCATAGACCATTGTTCTATTCTAATTTTCTCATCCCTCCAAAACACGGATGCCTCAGAGGCGTGACCTTTGGTTTCCCGGAGCTCACCCAGCTGCTCCAGCAGCAGAATGCTGTGATGCAGCTCGATTGAATCGTAACAACCCGCCAACAATCCACCACCACCACCACCCTTGTGGACAACTTGACTCGATTTACGAGGTTGAATCCGCCATGTTCTCTAGTAGCACCGAGCCGATTGTGGTGACGACGGCTCCGCAAGATTGGAAGAGAGCTAGTCACCGTTGGATGCACCGATCTTTGAGAAGGTGCGCTTTGCAGCGCATCAAGCTGGATGGACCTGCAGCTTCATGGTGGGAGAATTACACGCCACTTTTCCTTGGGTGGCATCACTTGGGATCAATTCAGCAGGCCTTTCAGACTTTGCTCATGTCTCATCTGGAGCCATGAGTGCGAAGAAGCGTGAGTTCGCAACTTGCGCCGAGGGAACCGTCTTGTGGCACGATGCGTGGAGGAATTCAGCAAGCTTGCCCGCTATGCCCCGATGATGTGGCCACCGATGCCGCCAAGGGGAGAAATTCCTTGAAGGACTCAATGATGAATTGAGCATGCAGCTTATTGTGGCTACTTTCAACAACTACCAGAGCTGGTAGACAAGGCCACCATCTCGGAAGGCAAGCAGCAGCAGATAGAGAGCCGCAAGAGGAAGTACAGCCAGGGAAGCACAACCAGAGCTCACAGAAGCCCGCTATGCACCGTACTCGGGAGGGCACATCCATCACAACCATGGGGTCATAACCATGGTGGAAATGGAAACAACCGCAGCCAGGACAACAAGTCAGGCCATGGCAATGGCAATGGCGATGGTAATGGCAATCAGCACCGTTCTGCCCGGCTCGAAGGATCTGAGCCACATCACCGCTTCAAGTGCGGAAGGCGGGGCACTACGCCACCGACGCCCGGAGGCCAAGCGGAGGAGCAGGAATGGCAATGGAGGCTCGTGAAGAAGCCCAATCCTTCCCTCGTGCACAAGTGAATCACATCGGCGTGAAGAGCGTCTCGATCAACCGGACAATCGTGGTTGGTAAGTTTTATTGAATTCACGTTCAGTTTTGGTTACTGTTTGATTACGGTGCAGCGCATTCATTCATATCAAGGGTAGTTGTGGATAAGTACGGATTACGCACTAGAACCCTTAGAAGCCCCTCCGCGTCGGTTCAGGAGGAGAAATGATGGCAGGTTTAAGTTGTCCTGCAAACCTCAACATCGGGAACCACAAATTTCCGTAGAACTCATAGTGTTGGAAACTCAGACCTTGGATGTAATCCTAGGCATGGATTGGTTGTCAAAGTATGAAGGAAACATTGGTGTGCCGGCAAGTCTATTACGCTCACCACCCCGGGCGTAAGAGGATCAAGTATGTAGCCGGCACAGCCGGATGAAGAATCAGTGCATTCCCTCACGGGAGTTGTTCGGGAGGAAGTGCACGTGAGTGCAAGAATTTCGATGTGTTCCGGAGGAATTACCAGAATGCCACGGACGGAGACATTGAGTTTCGATCGAGTTATTGCCGGCACAGCCCCAATATCCACGAGACCTTATCGGATGCCACCGAATGAGTTGAAAGAGATCAAGGAACAAATAAATGAGTTATTGGAGAAAGGATATATTCGTCCAAGCTCATCACCTTGGGGAGCCCAGTTATTTTGGTAGAGAAGAAGGATGGAAGCTTGAGGATGGTTGTGGATTATCGTGCATTGAGCGAGGTAACCATCAAGAACAAGTACCCTCTGCCCATGATCAATGACTTGTTTGATCAGCTTGTTGGAGCCAAGGTATTCTCTAAGATCGATCTTGATCGAGGGTATCACCGATTGAAAATTCGTGAGAAGGATATACCCAAAACAGCATTCACCACTGGTATGGTTTATCTGAGTATACCGTCATGTCATTTGGATTGACTAATGCTCCTGCATACTTCATGAATTTGATGAACAAGGTGTTCATGGAGTACTTGGACAAGTTTGTCGTGGTGTTCATCGATGACATATTGATATTCTCCAAGAGCGAGGAAGAGCATAAGGAACATTTGCGTCTAGTTACGGAGAAACTTGAGAACATCATTTGTATGCCAAATTCAGCAAATGTGAATTTTGGTTGAAGGAAGTTGGATTTCTCGGACATGTTATTTCAGGAGAAGGAATAGCAGTTGATCCGCCAAGGTTGAATCAGTCACCGATTGGCGTCACCCACCTCGATCAAGGAGATCCGCAGTTTTCTCGGACTTGCAGGATACTATCGGAGGTTCATTGAGAACTTCTCGAAGATTGCCAAGCCCATGACTGAGCTGTTGAAGAAGGAAGCCAAGTATGTTTGGACCGAGGAATGTGAGGCCAGTTTTGAGAATTGAAGAAGCGGTTGGTCACAGCTCGGTGTTGATATTGCGGACATACATAAGGAATATCAGGTCTATTGTGGCGCTTCTCGTCAAGGACTCGGAGGAGTATTGATGCAGGAAGGTAAGGTTGTAGCTTATGCATCCGACAGCTCTGACCACATGAGATGAATTATGCCACGCATGATTTGGAGTTAGCGGTGTAGTGCATGCACTCAAGACTTGGAGACATTTCCTCATTGGAAATCGTTGTGATGTCTATACGGATCACAAGAGTTTGAAATATATCTTCACGCAGAAGGAATTGAACCTCAGGCAGAGGAGATGGCTAGAGTTGATAAAGGACTATGACATGAGGTTGCATTACCACCCCGGTAAAGCCAATGTTGTAGCAGATGCTTTGAGCCGTAAGAGTTATGTGAATACTATTACCACCGGAGGATTACCCCAGGAGTTGGCTGATGACCTCAGAGATCTCCGACTGGAGATAGTTCCGAAAGGATTTGTTGCAACCCTGGAAGTTCAGTCCACCTTGACCGAAAGGATTCGTGAAGCCCAGAAGTCGGACAAGGAAATCGATGAGATTAAGCAAAAGATGGAGGATGGAAAAGCTAAAGGATTCCGAAAGGATGAACATGGAACTATATGGTTTGAGGATCGTATTTATGTGCCCAATGATCCCGAGCTCGGGAAGCTAATTCTCTGGGAGGCACATGATTCACCGTACTCGATTCACCCGGCAACACCAAGATGTACTGGATTTGAAGCAAAGTTTACGGTGGACAGGAATGAAGAAGGACATTGCCGAGCACGTGGCCGTATCGATGTTTGCCAGCGTGTAAAGGCAGAACATCGAAGCCAGCGAGGTTACTTCAACCTTTGCGATTCCCGATTGGAAATGGGAGAAACTTGGTATGGATTTCATCACAGGATTACCGGGACCCGTTCGGGTTATGATTCTATCTGGGTAGTGGTTGATCGTTTGACTAAGGTAGCTCACTTCATTCCGTGAAGACTACCTATACCAGTGCCAAGTTGGCCAAGATATACATGACCAGGATCGTATGTCGCATGGAGTTCGAGGAAAATCGTGTCGATAGAGGAACGCAGTTTACCTCAAAGTTTTGGAAGCAATTGCATGAAACTTTGGGTACGAGGCTGGAATTCAGTACAGCCTTTCATCCGCAGACAGATGGACAGACCGAGAGAGTCAATCAGATTCTAGAGGACATGTTGAGAGCTTGTGTGCTAGACTATGGGTCTAGCTGGGATGATAACTTGCCTTACGCAGAGTTCTCATACAACAACAGTTATCAATCCAGTTTAAAGATGGCCCCTTTCGAAGCTCTATACGGAAGGAGGTGCAGGACGCCACTGTTGTGGGATAGTGTTGGAGATCGATCACTTTTCGGTTCCGATCTTATCAAGGATTCCGAAGAGAAAGTCAAGCTGATTCGAGACCGGCTCAAGATAGCACGATCCTGACAGAAGAGTTATGCCGACGAGAAGCGCAAGGAGGTGACTTACGAAGTGGGAGACCGAGCATATCTTCGTGTGTCTCACTTCGTGGAATCAAGAGGTTTGGAGTCAAGGAAAGCTAGCACCCGATTCATTGGCCCTACAAAATCCTCGAGCGTCGTGGAGAAGTTGCATACAAGTTGGAATTGCGGAAGGATTGTCCGGAGTTCATGATGTCTTTCACGTTTCTCGATTGAAGAAGTGCCATGCCGACATGGCGATGTTCCGTTGAGAGACACACGGTGCCCCTAGAGGCCATACAGACAGCGGTGATTTGACTTACAAGGAGAAACCCGTCAAAATTCTCGAGGCTGCAAGCGAGTCACCCGACAAAGTTATCAAGTTTTGCAAAGTTGTGGAGTCACCACACCGAGGAAGAAGCCACACAGGACGCGAAGAAGATCTTCGTCGAGACCATCCGCACCTATTGCTAGCCAACCCAAATCTCGAGGGGCGAGATTCATCTTAAGGTGGGTAGGTTTGTAACATCCCAAATTTTCCTATTTGGAATGTTTTACAATTATAGCTAAGCATCCTATGCATCTGTTTGAATTTGAATACCATTTGAAGTTTCAGAGAGTTTTGAATTTGAAATTTGAATTCCAAACTTTGGCATGTGGGAAACAATTCCAAAACCAAGCACGATAAATACTTGATCAAAAGTATGAGAGGAGCAAACATGACACTCCAAAAATATCGGAGGAAACAATGCCAAAAGAATTGGATTCAAATCTGAAATTTTATTTGAATTTGAAAAAATGGATTTTCATAAAGTTTGGATTTTGCCTTTGGAAAAATGTTCAAATGAAAGGAATATTCCTGATCATTTTGGTATATATATACCCTATATAAAATATTTATAGTTTAGGTTTTATTTTTGTTTTGGTTTTATTAAAAAATAAAGGAAAAACCTTTTTGGCGCCACCAAAGCCACCCGAGCCCAGCCAACCGCGCCCTCAGCCACCCGCGCACCAGCCCAGCCTAACCGCCCACTAGGCCAACAGGCCACCCGACCGACCGCCGCGCCACCCCTCGCCCGATTCCCTAAGATTGGTCGACCGACCGAACCTCCCCCCTCTCTCCCTCGTGACGGTGGGACCCCTCTCTTCTTCCCCTCGACCACGTTTGAACCTCATGGGAGATCCGCGGATCCCGAAGGATCCGGATCTCCAATCACCCCGATGCCCTTCGCCCCTCACCGAGGCCCGGGCTATAAGCCCGAGCCCCGCACCCCATTCCCCCCTTAGCCTCATGGAGCCCCTCTCTCTCTCTCCCGGCACGCTGGAGCCCGAGCTCACCTCGCCGCCAAAACCCTCGCCGTCGCCGCTCTGGTGCACCCCGACCCACCCCAACTCCACCGAACCATCCCCCGAGCTCCCCCGCACCTCCCCGACGTCTCGCTGAAGCTCGCCGACGCCCGAAGCCCCCGGAGCACTCTCGCCGCCGCCGCCGACGTCGCCGGAGTCCGGTAAGCCCCGGCATCCCCCCTCCACCGTTAGATCCTAAACCTAGGGTTAGGATTAGAAGCCCCCGAAGGGGTAAGTTTTAGTTAGAAAACCGGAAGGCCGAGCGGTTTATTTTTATTAGTTAGGTTTATTTTAGTTAGGCCGGATTCTGTTAGTTAAACCCTAGGCCCGTTAGACTAAACTACGCACAGGGCACAGTATAGGCCCATTGGGCTTTTTCTTTTTATTTAGATTTTCTGTTTTAGCCGATTTGTTTCAAATTTCAAAAATGTATATCTTTTATTATGTTTATTATTTTTGAGTGATTCTTTTTTTGTTGGATTGCAAATTTTATGTAGTTTCTGAAAAACATATATTTAGCTATGTTAAAAATAATTAAAAATGCTTTAATATTGTTTTAGTCAGAATAGCAAATCTGCTATAGTTTTAGTTAGAAAAATTATTTTTTGCATGATTCTTTTGCAATCACTTTATTTTGATATTGCCAAACCCTAGAAATTAACTTTGGTATTTTAGGATTAATAAATAATTAATTCTAGGCAGAATCCTATTAATCCTAATTAATTGATTAGTTCTGTTTTCCTAATTAATTAATTAGTAAATTAATTTAGTTTTAACTTGTGATTAGTTATTCTAGGTTAGTTTCTGTCATTCCATTAGATGAACTTTTATTTACAATTAATAAAAGTTTTAAATTAATTTTCTAATAGAAATTGGATTAGGCCTAAAGTGAGTTTTATAATAGCTATTTAATTATTTCTTTTTGCTCCTAGTTGCTTAGTTAATCCTTTTCTGTTAAGTTAACCTAAAACCATGATTAGGTTATGTTGAGGAATTTTGTTATATAAAAACTATTTTTGTTATTGTTTGGAATAGGAAAAACTTTGAATTTGATTTCTTTGAGTTTTCCTTTTGATTTGGTTTTGATTGTTTGGTTGTGTTATGTTATCTTGGTTATCTTGTGTGATCCTCTTGCTTTGTGCTTATTATGTTATTGTTTGTCTCGGTAGAGTTCAGTCTGAAGCTTGCTACTCGACTCTTTAGCTTCGAGGATCATCGGCAAGGCAAGTTTTGATCATGTTATTTCTATACCTATGTTTTTGTGCATTAGTAGTTGTCACCACCCCACCATTGCATGCAGTAGTGATAATCTTGAAGTCATTAAACTTGAGTAGTATCATGTGGTAGGATGAACCAATCCCTTGTTACCATGGCCCGGGACGTAGTAGTTATTTTGCTATGCTCGTGAGCGGGATTTGGGATGAGTGAAATTCATAAGTAAGATGTGAGAGTCAATGATGATGATGATGACCCCATGGACTACAATGATCAAGATGGACTTGGAAAATCACTCTTGGGTGGAGGGCGGTTGTGGGCACCTGGAGCACCAGTGGTGGCGGGATGCATGGAGAAGCGCCATGACATCCTCATGGAAAGCTTCACCCAGCCACGAAGAGAAGGATGGATGCCCCATGACGGAAGCTTACATGCAGCCGCAAGCCATTATGGGCTCTGGCTGGGTTGACCCTTGTAGTGAAGCTGGCTGGGCGGTACTACGAGAAGTAGGCGAGCGGTAGGGTTGGATGGGTACCGGCGGTGGCGGAAGAACTCTTTGGAAGACCTGTTTCATTCGTCCGTCTTCAAACACCATGAAGTGCGAAGACTTTAAAAGGAGGAATGATTCTTGCGGGTAAAGTGTACAAACCTCTGCAGAGTGTTATAACCTAATCGATTAGCCGTGTCCCGATTACGGACATTTGAGCATCTGGACCTTGGAAGTATTGGATATCTCAACACTTAACTCTAATGAATTAATTTGATGGGTTTATGACTTAATAATAATTTGGGAGCGAGATATTGGTTGGCGGAACCATCTCAATAACTACCAACAATTTGTAGTAATTTGCAAATAAGTCCTTTGTAGTAGGATAAAATTGGCTTTACATAAAATGATGAAACTTAGAGCTCCACACCAAATTGCATATAGTGTTAGTAACTTTATTATTGTTATTCTTCATGACTTGCCGACTTATTCCAAAAGCTGACCTACATGGCTGCAACGTATTATGTTGCGTAGATATATTCGATCAGAGTGAGGCTACGCTCCGCGCTTGGCGATTGCCCTTTGAGTCGGATGGACTCGCTTATCTTCGACGCTTCGCAGCATTTTAGTTTATTTCTCATGAGTTGGCCTTGAGCGAATTTATTCCCTTGTAATAAAGACTCTATATGAGAATCGATTAATGATATTCAGGTGTGATTGAACTTTGATTACTTTATCGATGTCTTTGTGAGTACCAAAGCATGATCTTGGGATGGTATGCAGATACGTAGATTTGACCGATTTTGGGTCGGTCGCTCTGAGACCCATTAACGGCCCGTGGTAAAACGGCCCGTAATGAGCGATGTATCACTTTATACCTATTAACGGCCCATTATACCGTTGGGCGTTTCAATATGTTATCTTTCAGCCTTCTCGGGGCCCATTTATTCTTGGGCTCATTTCCAGCATTCTTTTACTTTTGGCCCGTTACTGTCATTTTCTGCTTGTGGGCCAAATTCAGCCCGTGAATTCTGATCGGCCCGTTTGTGGCCCGTTAATACGTTGGGCCATTTTCATAGCGTCATCAAATATGGCCGATTAACAACGGCCCGTTATGGTCGGCCCATGAACGGACGATTTCAACTCTAGCCCATTTACGACCATAATGTGGTCTGTTATTGGCCCATGTTTGGCCAAACGATCATACGGCCCGTAGAAGGCCCATTGATGATACGACCCTTAGAAGGCCCATTGTGTCTATGGCTCGTATAAGGCCCATTGTTTCTACGCCCCGTAGAAGGCCCATTATTTCTACGGCCCTTAGAAGGCCCATTGTTTCTATGGCCCGTAGGAGGCCCATGTTAACTACAATAAATATGTAGCCCATGGTTAATGTGGCCTAGTTTTAAAAAATAGGCTATTGTGGCCACTAGCAAACCGCGGAAAAAAACTGCACTGACTACAAGAAAACAAATAAAAAAACAATAAGGAAATAAATAGGCAAGCAACTTACGCTAGGCTATCACGGCTATTACACATATTACATCCACTGGGCATCAAAGTTCGCCACCAGTGCAAATATAGGGAACAAAGCAGCATATAAACGCTGCAGCAAAACAAGTCCAGAACTAAAACCACTTCAGAAGAGCTCAAGAAACAATATCCTGGGTACCCATAATGCTGGCAAGATGCTTAGCAAGCTTATTAACTTTCTCTCGTTTGGCACTTAAATTCTCCGGCACTTGTCATTGCACGAAAGTATGCATCTGAATTCTCGCAGGACTTCCTCGGTCCTTGACTTCTGTCGCATAACATCGATCGATGTCTTTCAACTTGAAGTTGAGACTCAAGAAGCGAAATGATTCAGCAAGCGAGTTCAAGAGCTGGTGCCAGCAGTAGTAGCCAAGATAACTTCGAACACTACATCAAGACAAGACTTTGGGGTTGTCTCAGTGTCTTCAATATAGTTTTTATCAGCTTTCTTGGAGACCAACAGGGATGTCTCACTATCTTGAACCTTATCTGCATTACTTCCTATACCATTGCATAACGGGGTACTCTTCTCCAATATTTTATCCGCATTCTAAAAGAGAAACAAACAAACACATCATAGGTTTACAATGTAGTATATGAAACTCGTTTTGGTAAACCAATTCAGTAGTAAGGTGGACATGATAACAACATGAAACAAACATATATCTATGTAGTATGGTCACTGTATGGTCTATATCATTCTAGTTTATGTTGCCAAATCAAGATAGATACAGTTTGAATCATATCTATTTAAGACAAAGCAGCTTAGACAGAATATAAGTGTGGGAAACTACACAGCAATAACAACACTTGTAAGGTGCATGGCATGAGAATATAACTGTTTATTCAATTGAAACTGAAATCAACATAGAGAAAGTTACAACAGCAAACACGTTAAAGAAACAGTTTTAAAACATACCTGTTGCGCCATTGGAGTTTCAATTGCATCCTTCAAATTTGAAATTAGTTGGTATAAGTAAATACAGTGATGCAAGAGTAAAGTAGTATGAACCATAGCTACGGAACCTGACCTGAGAACAATTGTTCTTCTGCTTTAAACGTTGACTTGGGGTTTGGAGTGGTGGTCCTCGTGCTTGGCACTGCAGTTGCCTTACTAACTGCTTGTGTTTGGGTGCTCTGTGGTGGAGACGGTGCTGTGTCAACGAGAACTGGGTTACTATCTGCCGAGGTTGGGGTTAGAAGGGGTGTAGCTGGTTCTCTGTCCAACTTGGTAGGGGTACAATCTGCGTGAGTCTGAGTTATGTGTGGTGGGGCTGGTTCTTGGGCAAGTACAACCGTGGTTCTATCTCCATCGACAGGTAGCACGATCTTTTCTGAAGACCATGTTTTTACTCCCACAGATACTGCCATCACCCCCTCCAATTGAAATGGCTGATAAACAAGAAAAGTAATTGAATTTACAAACATTGTAAGATAGACAGGTGCAATGGATAGTAGGGAAGAAAATAGGGCATGAAATAATTCACATTTATGTTGTCTAACCAAACAGAATAGCAGGACATAATTTCACATATATGATGGCTAATTAAACAAGATAGCATGACAAAATTTCACATGTATGATGGCTAACTAAACATGATAGAATGACATACTTCAAAATATGATGACTATGTAAACAGGATGACATGATATAACTATACGATGTGTCTATTAAAGTGGTTGGCATGCCATAAATCACAAACATGCCGTCGATGGAAACATGATGGCATGATACAATTCATGGATAGAATGACATAATTCAAAATATGATGACTATGTGAATAGGATGAGATGATATAACTATATTATGTCTTTAGAAAATGGGTTGGCATGCCATAATTCAGATACATGCTGTCTATGTAAACATCATGGCATGATATAATTCAAATATATGATTTATATACTAAGGAAGTGAGCAGAGGGCAATCACATATATGATGTGTCAACTAAGGAGATGTCATTCAATATCATGTATATGATGTAAAAACTAAGCATTCCAATACAACATATGCATGATATGAGTTAACCCTGCCAAGTTTGAGCATACACCTTAGGGGGATAATAGGACTGGTCATCTGCCTCTGAATCCTCCTATGAAGAGCTATCTGTAACCAGCAAGATATCTGCTTCACCAGGTAGCATTGTCTGCTCTGAAGACCTTGTTTTCACTCCAGATTTCTCCATCACCAATTCAAATGGCTGATGCACAGGAAAAGCAGTTGAATATACAAACATTGTCGACAAAAGCAATGATATAATTCACATATATGACGCTTGGCTAAACAGCATGGCATTGCATAATTCACATATATAATGCCTTGCAACAAGATAGCATTGCATAATTCACATATATAATGTCTTGCAACAAGATGGCATTGCATAATTTACATATATGGTAATTAGACACTAAACAGGTGGCATTCACACAAAGAATGTCTAAACTAAGCAAATGACATAGCAATGCAAGATACCATATGCATGATATGAGCATCATAACCCTGCCAAGTTAGAGCATGCACCTCGGGGGTAATAGGACTGGTCATCTGTCTCTGAATCCTCCTTGAGGAGCTATCTGTAACCAGCAAGACATGCGCTTCGTCAGATAGCATTGTCTGCTCTGAAGACCTTGTTTCCACTCCAGATTTTTTCATGACCGTGCCGAATGGCTGATGCACAGGAAGAGTAATTGAATGCTAAAATTGTTGACAAATTTAACACGTAATAAAAAATGATGTCATAATATAATTCACATATAAGATGACTGGCTAACCAGGGTGGCATTGCAAAATTCACATATATGATGCCTGGCTAAACAAGATGGCATCGCATGATTCACATATACGATAAGAAACTAAACAGATGGCATTGACACAAAGCATGTCTAAACTAAGCAGATGACATCTTTGATGTATACAGTAAGCAATGCAAGGCACCATATGCATGATATGACCAACATCAGCATGCCAAGTTAGAGCGAAGACCTCATGGGGTAAAAGGAGTGGTCTTCGCTTACGAATCCCCTCGAACAGTTATCTTCCTCTTGATTACGATCCGAAATGGGTGGAGGGGCTGCCTTTGCGCCCACCATGGGCGGCGTCTTCATGAAATTTTATTGCCACACAAGGCTCGTCTCTTTTGCTCTACATGTTCAGTTCCATTGTGTACAATAAGCGACATGCATAGGAATAAAACATAGCGAGATTATGTAAGGTGTGCATGCACAAATCCAGAGTGATGGTAGCAAAGCGTGGATAGACCCAAAACAAATGATAGCGAGGCAGATAATAGCTTTAGTTAAAAATACAGATAATGGCTCCTTTAATGTTTGTTTGCACCCAACATGAAACTCATAGTAGACACCGAGATTAACGGATAGTAGACAAATAGTACTGATTGCTGCCCCAATATGTACCCCACAACCATTTAAAAACTCAAGTTTCAGCATAAGTTTGGACCTGAGTCGGAGTCTAATAGGTGAACACGACGATAAAGTAGCATGTCATCATATTAAGCGATCCATAATGTAAGCAGACACGGAAGAGTGCAACCTCTCTTGCGGACCCGTGCAGTCCTCAAGGTCATCTGCTCAGTTGATGATGGTAATGCAGTTGTCGTGGCTGCCGGCGGCGGGGAAGAAGATCTGAGGCGGCGAAAGACAGTCTGGAGAGCGAATCCCTGCTGTGGTGAACCCTTCCGTCATTGGAGCAGCTGAGCTGGGGTGGAACACAGCACCGCAGGAGCAGGACAAACCACACACGGTTTTCTTTGACACATATCTGTAACAGAAGTAATTGTGTAAGGGCTTGTTTGAATTTGAGGATTCTAACAACGCAGGGATAGGAAATAGACAGGAATAGGATAGGAATGCACGTGCAAAACAGAGAATTTAAAAACACAGGATTTCTGCCAATCTGGGTGTTTGGTTCACAAGAATTGGAAGATCACAGGATGCAAAGAAGCATGTTGAGATTAAGTCAAACCACAAGAAGTGTACAACCTCTTTGGCGAAGCCATGTCGATCTCAGCGTGATTGGGTTGGCCGGTGAGGATGCTCCAGCTGACTTGGCTGTCGGAGGAGGGGAAGAAGATCTTAGGCGTCTGGAGATGGAGCCCGAGGTACTGCTCCGATGTGATGGAGGGTTTCATTGTTGGAGCAGCTCCGGTGAGTTGTACGACGCCAAGGCCGAAGCAGGACAAGAGAGACAACGTTAACCTGAGTGGAATTCTAATAGCATCTCCAATAGATGACGTAAAATACATAACCACAAAGTGCTATATGTATACATCAGCCGCTCATCTCTGAACTTAACTGTCGAAACTGAACTTAACTGTCAAAACTGAACTTAACTGTTGAAACCGAATTTTGCTGTCGAAACTGAATTTTACTGTCGAAACTGAACGCACTAGAGGTGAGGCTACAACTCAGTCGACTGACCTTTTCATCTCTGGTCAGTCGATTTTGCAGCCGTTGGATACGAAATCAAGGGCCTGAAGTTCATCTTCAACCTCCACCCCCCTGAGCCGCCAGCTAGCACCGGCCAAACAGCCGCCCCCCGCCGCCCCGCCCGCCCCGAAAACACTCCCCACCACCGGTCCGCCGCCGCCCCGACCATCCCTGTAGGCCCCCCCCATGCCGAGCTTTTTCTCCGCGATCCCACACCATCGCCCCCACCATGGCGACCACCGCCCCACCACGAACCCTAAGATAGGTAGTGGGGTACCTCTCTGGCGAGCCCTCCTCCCTGCTGCGGCTGGTTCTTCCTTAACTCCGGCGAGCCCCCCCACCCCCTGAAAATTGACTGACCCAAAAGTCGATTCAGTCGACTGAAGTGTATCTAAATTGGAGCAGCATTGCAAGCAAGAGCAAGAGCGAGAGCAGCAGTGCGAGCAAGAGCAAGAGCAGACCAGGCAGGGGACCGAGAGCAAGAGCACAGCAGCAGCGCGAGCGGGAGCTAAAGCAGCAGCAGCTCCTACTGATGTGGACGTCGCTGCCGAGGGAGTGACACCATGGAGGAAGTGGCCGGCGATGCCGGCGTGGATGGAGCCGCGTCGTGTAGGCTCGGTACCGAGCGCCAGCGGCACCGTGAGATCGAATCAAGAAGAAAATGCAGCGATTAGTGTACAACCTCTTTGGTGACGCCGATTAGGCCGCAGCTTCATCCGAGGAAATGGTGATGATGATGCTCTTCGGTGGTGCAGGTGAAGACGGTGGTGTGGGAATGGAGGTGGCGCGAAAGACGAGGGGAACGTCGGGGCAGCTCCTTGGAGGTGGAGGACGGGGTGGCTGAACCGGCGGGACGACCAGATCATCGACGGATCCTCATCCGGTACGGTGGATGAGGGACGTCGAGGTGTTGCTGTGGACGACGTCGTCGGGGAAGAGGCTCCGGCTGGGTGGCGGACGGAGGAGGGTTTGGGGCTTCGCGGGTTTTGCCGGCCTCGGTGTACGAATGGGTGGGCAGATGGGATGGGAGTGGGGAACCATGGCTTAGGGACGCGCTTGTCTGAAATGTGGGGTAAGTTATGAAAGTACCCCCACCTATTTGAGGCGGTTCTTTCGGTTCAGGGGTATCACGGGCATTTCATGTGTCGGGATTTCACAGGAGGTGGGAGTTTTCGCGCGCGTTGTAATTTTGGAATAGCAAGGCGCGGGTTGAGATGGAGGGAGTTATCGGAGCACAACGAGACAAAGATATATCTTAAATATTTCGGGCTAACAAGGCGCGGGTTGAAGAGGCGGGAGTTTTGCAGCACGATAGACAACGATGCTAGCTTGAAATTTCAGCATAACAAGGCGCGGCTTGAAATTTCGGGAGAACAAGCTTAACGTGTACCAAAAAAGAAGATAATTTAGACTAGTATGATATACCACGTACAATGTGCTTAACATGCACAACACACACAGACACCATTTAGACTAGTAAGGTACGCGTGCATTGCACGCATGAGATTTGGCGACCAAATTATGAATAAATACCACATTATAGCATGTAAGCTTTGAGTCATATATGCATGATGTAGATGTTCGTTTAATTCTTATAGTTCATTTCATTCAAAATCATCTAGTTTTTATAAGAAAGCTAATCTATTTTAACATTCATGGAATTGTGTGTTGTAAGGCATAAAGTAAAAAACAAATCATGTAGAAAAACATTTGGGCAATTATGATACGGAAGATTCTAGAACAAAGACGAAGTGCTTGTGTTTTGAGGTTTGTGCATTATGCTTAAGTTCAACCATAGAGTCTTCTAGATTGTACATGTGGCAAAATCTGGTGGAATCTAGATGATATCGAACGACCAGTAGTGCTCAAATTTGCCAGCTCTGCACCATCGGATTGGCCTCATCCAATGACCATCTTTCAAAGTTAAAGTTATCCGCACACTATATAAAAAATATAAAATATAATATATATAGGGGTATAGATATAGATATGTGATGCGAAAGCCACCCATCATCTCCAATTAGAATATTTTGTCCATGCATGGATGCAATGTGGCCAAACGATGTCTGCCATCGGTATCTCAAATTCAAACCAATATGACCTTGTTCAATGTGTATACATTGCAACATGCTCGTTTCCAAACCACACCGCGCAGATCTCCGTTATATTCATGCATGCATGGGTTTCAAACATCATGATCTCTTATTCAAATATTTGAGTTCAACTTTACATTGATTATGACCTCACCTAGTCTTTTACACCCACACATTGGTCTTATCTTTATAATTGTACCACTAACTTTCTCTCGTGCATGCATGCACACAGACTACCAATCGGCATTATCCATCGCACACATGCAATATTTTTCTTCAGGTCGGTCTCCCATGAAGGCACACACACACACATCCCCCTATCCATCATATCGGGCATTCTTTATCTCTGACGTGCATGCGCAACGATCGATGTTCCTCTATGTGTTTGTGTGTGTGTGTGTGTGTGTGTGTGTAGCTAGGTCTTTCATAGTTTTCCACATAAACCGATCAATCTATATATCTAGTGAGGTCTCACCCTCTTTCCCATGTCCACATCGATCAATCTATACCTCTCTATATAGGATTACATATATAGCTAATACACCCACATTAATTATATATCCAACGCCCCCCTCTCATCATCCATGCCTTCCGCTTCATCTCTCAAACGCGCGCACAATGGCCAAGACAGGGGGCAGCAAGGGCCTTGCCCCCCTAACATCACTATATATCGAGGCTAATATGAATGTGATCATTATACAATTGCTGGTAAAAATGGTTTAAGTTGATGAATTGGCCCTCCTCGTAAAGGATTAGCAATGCTTGGCCCCCTAGCTCATGGGACATTTTTCATGGCTCCGCCACTGCGCGCAACAGCGCATGTTCTCGCCCCCTCTCTCTAAATATCGATCTCGCAGTTGTGCACTCCTTCATAGTCTTCCTCCACTCGGCCCCTCGCACCATCTTCTAGCCCCCCACCGGATTTTGCCACATGTACAATCTAGCAGACTCCATGGTTGAACTTAAGCATAATGCACAAATCTTAAAACAACAGTGGTTCTCCTTTGTTCTAGAATCTTCCGTATCGTAACTGCCCAAACTTCTTTTCTAATTGAATTGCCATTCTTTGTTTGTACTTTATGCTTTACAACGCACAATTCCATGAATCATAAAATAGATTAAGGGCTTCTTTGATTCAAAGGATTCTAATCCTTAGGAATTTTTCCTATCTTGGTTGTTTGATTCGTAGGATTGTAAACCATAGGAATTTTTCCATATGATTCATTTGCACTAGATATCATATGAAACATCCCATCCACTCAAACCTCTTTGAAAGAATTCTGCATTTTTTCTATGCACAATCAAACATTCGTACCATCCTGTAGGATTCAAGACGACATTCCACTCTAATCCCATGTTCTTCCTATTCCCGCATTTTGGAAATCCTACGAATCGAAGAGGCCCTAGGTTTTTTATAAAAACTAATTGATTTTGAATGAGATGAACTATAAGAATTAAACGAAGGGTCTACATCAGGCATATATGACTCGAGCTTACATGCTACAAATGTGGTATTTATTCGTAATTTGGTTGCAAAATCTGACGCGTGCAATGCACGTGTACCTTACTAGTACTTCGAGTATGTGCAAAACACAGTGGCACGCTACACAGTGTCTCTCTTACAGTTCATGAAGCCACGTGGGCACGTGGCACATGTGGAGGCGCTGTCGCGACATCCTTGTGTGGATTGATCATAGTGACGTGCTGCTGGTTCCAGAAGAATGTACTCGTCCTCCCTGAGCTGCACTGGCGGTACATGCACGAAGCGAAGATGTGCACGCACGCCACACACACACACTCATTCCCTCGCACGCACACGCGGGTACACGGGCGGACGCAATTTTGTACCAAGATCCACCCCATGTGATAATTTGACGCGTGTAAAGTCCTTCACTTCATTGATGGTCAATTAATACAGCGCATGCAAATTGAGTGGACCTGAGGGCAGAAGAAAGACATTACTACTCCACTGCGCGCATGCGAGTAGTTAAATCATGGGTTGCTAGTAGTACTTCCATTGGCCTCCTTCATATTTTGTTCCAATTTTTGACAGTAACATAATATTTACACATCTGAGCAGTGCAGTCTACATGAAATTTATGTTCCACTAAACTCATTGGGAGCCGTTTCGGGCCTCGAAACCAAAAACCATCAATTAATGTTTACCTTGTTCCCATCACATTCGAAAGTACTAGTGCTACAATTAAGTGCAAGCCTGCTCACACCTACCAGTACGTACCAAACCTGAACGTGTTCCCACTATGCAGGTTTTAGTACTAGTGCTAGTACTTAGGTTATAAAAAGGGGAACTACCTAACCAAAAATTACTCTACCTTCCTCCTCATAAGTCCTGCTTCTTCGTCCGTCCTTGCGATGGCCGGTGTGCAGAGCTCTAGGTCGAGAACTACTCGTAACAAGGGAGCAGCAACCAAGTCTGTGGAAAAAAAGAGAGGGCTCGCCGCCACGCAGAGACCTCGAAAGATCTCTCACGGGCAGGCGATGGCTCCCAGGAGTACCCTAGATGCGGAGGTGAACATGCTGAGCTGGCAGCGTTGGAGCCGTTATCCCTCGACGGCATGCCCGATCAGCTCAATAAGCACCTCAATAAGCAGAAGGAGTTCATCCACGGCTTGGTGGAGCTGCTGAAGGAGAGCCTCGACGACATGCCCGCTGAGCTCAATGAGCAGGGGGAGTTGATCCCGGCATGGTGATCTCTTTGAAGAAGAGCATTGCCTCGGAGAAGAAGGCGACCGGCGAAATCCTGCAACTTCAGGAGGACAACGCGAAGCTCTGCCACGAGCTCGACCTGCTGAAGGAGGAGAACGCCGGCTGGAAGAAGCTGCATGAGAATAGTAGTTCCTCGATGAAGATGTTGTAGGCCCTCGTCATGGAACAGAAGGAGGAGTTGGCGAAGCTCCGCATCGAGCACCCGACTGCTGTCAAGGTACGTAATGCGGCCTTGGAACAGACAATGAAGGCTCGCGTCAAGAAATCCCGCGTCATGGACACAATGATGAAGATGGCGGAGGAGACGCGCAAGGAGATGGAGGTCGTGAGGCGATGAAGAAGCAGTTACGACTCCACGGCCAACAACCCTTCATGTAGTGAGAGCAGCGCCCCAGACTTGTGTGTGCATCTTCCTTCTTTTTTTGGGGTGATAATCCTCCTTCTTCTTTTGCTCCTGTGTTTCTTATTTTTCTTCGGGTGTTTCGCCGCACGTGTCACCTTCTCTGCGAGGCATGAATAGAACAATGCTAAAAATGAGATGACTAGCAAATTAGATCATTCTTTATCACCAATAGAACAATGCCTCTTGCTAGTAATATATAATAAGAGTAGAGAGTAGAGGATATGGCACTGGGCTGCCATGTTTCGTGCTCCTCCGTCGTACTCCGGTGGAAAACTTGAGTATACCGCACGGTTCTTTGCTCCAGATCCTCAGGTCGTCGGCACATTTATACGAGCAGTCAAATCACAAGGCCCCGCCTTCCAGCAGTAATGAGCCATCTGAAGGAAATATGCCCTAGAGGCAATAATAAAGTTATTATTTATTTCCTTATATCATGATAAATGTTTATTATTCATGCTAGAATTGTATTAACCGAAAACATAATACATGTGTGAATACATAGACAAACAGAGTGTCACTAGTATGCCTCTACTTGACTAGCTCGTTAATCAAAGATGGTTATGTTTCCTAAACATAGACATGAGTTGTCATTTGATTAACGGGATCACATCATTAGGAGAATGATCTGATTGACATGACCCATTCCGTTAGCCTAGCACTTGATCGTTTAGTATGTTGCTATTGCTTTCTTCATGACTTATACATGTTCCTGTAACTATGAGATTATGCATCTCCGTTTACGGAGGAACACTTTGGTGCTACCAAGCGTCACAACGAATCGGGTGATTATAAAGGAGTACTACAGGTGTCTCCAAAGGTACATGTTGGGTTGGCGTATTTGAGATTAGGTTTTGTCACTCCGATTGTCGGAGAGGTATCTCGGGCCCTCTCGGTAATGCACATCACTATAAGCCTTGCAAGCAATGTAGCTAATGAGTTAGTTACGGAATGATGCATTACGTAACGAGTAAAGAGACTTGCCGGTAACGAGATTGAACTAGGTATTGGATACCGACGATCAAATCTCGGGCAAGCAACATACCGATGACAAAGGGAACAAAGTATGTTGTTATGCGGTTTGACCGATAAAGATCTTCGTAGAATATGCAGGAGCCAACATGGGCATCTAGGTCCCGCTATTGGTTATTGACCGAGAATAGTTCTAGGTCATGTCTACATAGTTCTCGAACCCGTAGGGTCCGCACGCTTAAGGTTTCGATGACAGTTATATTATGAGTTTATAAGTTTGATGTACCGAAGGTTTTTCGGAGTCCCGGATGTGATCACGGACATGACGAGGAGTCTCGAAATGGTCGAGACATAAAGATTGATATATTGAAGCCTATGTTTGGACTTGGAAAGGTTCGAATGAAAACAGGAAGTTACCGGAACACCGGGGTTACGGAACCCCGGGGTCAATGGGCCTTGATGGGCCATAGGAAGAAGAGGAAGGGCGGCCGGGGCAGGCCGCGCCCCTCCCCTCTAGTCCGAATAGGACAAGGAGAAGGGGCGGCCCCTTCCCTCTTCCCTCCTCCAATCCTAATCCAACTAGGAAAGGGGGAGTCCTACTCGGTGGGAGTAGGACTCCTCAGCGCCCCTAGGGCTGGCCGCACCCCTTGCTCCTTTATATACTGGGGGGGGCACCCTGAACACACAAGTTGATCTACGGATCGTTCCTTAGCCGTGTGCGATGCCCCCTCCACCATATTCCACTTCGGTCATATCATCGCGGAGCTTAGGCGAAGCCCTGCGCGGAGAAGTCATATCGCCCATGAGCTTAAGCGAAGCCCTGCGTCGGTGGAGCATCATCATCGTCCACCACGCCGTCGTCTTGTGGAACTCATCCCGACACTTTGCTGGATCGAGTCCGGGATCGTCATCGAGCTGAGCGTGTGCAGAACTCGGAGGTGCCGTGACGTTTGGTGCTTGGATCGGTCGGATCGTGAAGGCGTCGACTACATCAACAGCGTTGTTATAACGCTTCCGCTTTCGGTCTCACGAGGGTGCGTGGACAGACACTCTCCCTCTCGTTGCTATGCCATCACCATGGTCTTGCATATGCGTAGGAATTTTTTGAAATTACTCGTTCCCCAATGATGGCATCCGAGCCTGGTTTTATGCGTTGATTTCATATGCACGAGTAGAACACAAGTGAGTTGTGGGCGATATAAGTCATACCGCTTACCAGCATGTCATACTTTGGTTCGGCGGTATTGTGAGATGAAGCGGCCCGGACCGACATTACGCAGACGCTTACGCGAGACTGGTTTCACCGCTTGAGCACTGGTTGCTTAAAGGTGACCGGCGGTGTCTGTTTCTCTCACTTTAGTTGAACTGAGTGTGGCTACGCCCGGTCCTTGCGAAGGTTAAAACAACACCAACTTGACAAACTATCGTTGTGGTTTTGATGCGTAGGTAAAACGGTTCTTGCTCAGCCCGTAGCAGCCACGTAAAACTTGCAACAACAAAGTAGAGGACGTCTAACTTGTTTTTGCAGGGCATGTTGTGATGTGATGTGGTCAAGGCGTGATGCTATATTTTATTGTATGAGATGATCATGTTTTGTAACCGAGTTATCGGCAATCGGCAGGAGCCATATGGTTGTCGCTTTATTGTATGAAATGCAAAAGCCATGTAATTGCTTTACTTTATCACTAAGCAGAGCGATAGTCGTAGAAGCAATAGTTGGCGAGGCGACAATGATGCTACGATGGAGATCAAGGTGTCGCGCCGGTGGCGATGGTGATCATGGCGGTGCTTGGCGATGGAATCACAAGCACAAGATGATGATGACCATATCATATCACTTATATTGATTGCATGTGATGTTTATCCTTTATGCATCTTATCTTGCTTTGATTGGCGGTAGCATTATAAGATGATCTCTCACTAAAATTATCAAGAAGTGTTCTCCCGAGTATGCACCGTTGCGAAAGTTCTTCGTCTTTGAGACACCACGTGATGATCGGGTGTGATAGGCTCTACGTTCAAATACAACGGGTGCAAAACAGTTGCACACGCGGAATACTCAGGTTAAACTTGACGAGCCTAGCATATAACAGATATGGCCTCGGAACACGGAGACCGAAAGGTCGAACATGAATCATATAGTGGATATGATCAACATATTGATGTTCACCGTTGAAACTACTCCATCTCACGTGACGATCGGACATGGTGTAGTTGATATGGATCACGTAATCACTTAGAAGATTAGAGGGATGTCTATCTAAGTGGGAGTTCTTAAGTAATATGATTAATTGAACTTTAATTTATCATGAACTTAGTCCTGGTAGTATTTTGCAAATTATGTTGTAGATCAATAGCTCGCGTTGTTGCTTTCATATGATTATTTTAATGTGTTCCTAGAGAAAATTGTATTGAAAAATGTTAGTAGCAATGTTGCGGATTGGATCCGTGATCTGAGGTTTATCCTCATTGCTGCCTGAAGAATTATGTCCTTGATGCACCGCTAGGTGACAGACCTATTGCAAGAGCAAGATGCGAGCGTTATGAGCGTTTGGCTAGCTCAATATGATGACTACTTGGTAGTTTAGTGCACCATGCTTAAGCGGCTTAGAATCGGGACTTCAAAGGCGTTTTGAGCGTCATGGACCATATGAGATGTTCCAGGAGTTGAAGTTAATATTTCAAGCAAATACCGAGTTGAGAGATATGAAGTCTCCAACAAGTTCTATAGCTAAAAGATGGAGGAGAATCGCTCAACTAGTGAGCATGTGCTCAGATTATGCAGGTACTTCAATCGCTTGAATCAAGTGGGAATTAATCTCCCGGATAAGATAGTAATTGACAGAATTCTCTAGTCACCATCACTAAGTTACTAGAACTTCGTGATGAACTATAGTATGCAAGGATGGCGAAAACGATTCCGAGCTCTTCGTGATGTTGAAATCGGCGAAGGTAGAAATCGAGAAAGAGCATCAAGTGTTGATGCTTGACAAGACCACTAGTTTCAAGAAAAGGGCAAAGGAAAGAAAGGGAACTTCAAGTAGAATGACAAGCAAGTTGTCACTCCCACGAAGAAACCCAAAGCTGAACCAAAGCCTAAAACGAGTGCTTATAATTGCATAGGAAATGGTCCTTTGAAGCGGAAATACCGAGATATTTGGTGGATAAGAAGGATGGCAAAGTGAACAAGGGTATATTTGATATACAGGTTATTGATGTGTGCTTAACTAGTGTTTATAGTAGCCCTGAGTATTTGATACTTGTTTGGTTGCTAAGATTAGTAACTTCGAAACAGGAGTTCTGAGAATAAGCAGAGACTAGTTGAAGGGAAGTAACGATGAGTGTTGGGAGTAGTTCAAGATTGATATGATCATCATCGCACACTCCTATACTATCGAGATTAGTGTTTATAGTAGCCCCGAGTATTTGATACTTGTTCGTTTGCTAAGATTAGTAACTCGAAACAGGAGTTCTGAGAAAAGCAGAGAGTAGTTGAAGGGAAGTGACGATGAGTGTTGGAAGTAGTTCCAAGATTGATATGATCATCATCGCACACTCCCTATACTTTCGGGATTAGTGTTGAACCTAAATAAATGTTATTTGGCGTTTGCGTTGAGCATGGATATGATTTGATCATGTTTATTGCAAAACGGTTATTCATTTAAAGTCAAAGAATAATTGTTGTTCTGTTTAAATGAATAAAACCTTCAATGGTCATACACCCAATAAAAATAGTATGTTGGATCTCGATCGTAGTGATACACATATTCATAATATTGATGCCAAAAGATGCAAAGTTAATAATGATAGTGCAACTTATTTGTGGCACTGCCGTTTAGGTCATATTGGTGTAAAGCGCATGAAGAAACTCCATGCTGATGGACTTTCGGAATCACTTGGTTATGAATCATTTGATGCTTGCGAACCGTGTCGCGGAGCTTAGGCGAAGCCCTGCGCCGGAGAAGTCATATCGTCGCGGAGCTTAGGCGAAGCCCTGCGTCGGTGGAGCATCATCATTGTCACCACGCCGTCGTCTTGTGGAACTCATCCCGACACTTCTTTGGATCGGAGTCCGGGATCGTCATCGAGCTGAGCGTGTGCGAGAACTCGGAGGTGCCGTGACGTTCGGTGCTTGGATCGGTCGGATCGTGAAGACGCGTCGACTACATCAACAGCGTTGTTATAACGCTTCGCTTTCGGTCTCACGAGTGCGTGGACAGACACTCTCCCTCTCGTTGCTATGCCATCACCATGGTCTTGCGTGTGCGTAGGAAATTTTTTGAAATTACTACGTTCCCCAACACCATCAAATCACAAAGGCCCTCGCCTCTCGTGAAAAGGACCAAGCTAGACTGCCCCACCCTCTAGCCTTTTTAAAAATGTATACATTTGTACAGTAGTAGTATTGATGGATTGCGCCATGGAGCAAAACTATGCATATACTATATGACACTACCAACTATGAAGGTACTAGTAACTGGTCTATGTTACTGTTCACTATGACCAGCCAAAGTCGAGGCACGGATACCAACGAGGGCCTAGTTGTGTCTATACTTGGACAACTCACCCGACTGCATGTGCACCAGGCAGATGAAGCCCGTGTCGTGTTGGTGCCGTGTGCGGCCCGCACATTAACCAAAACCTTGCGCCTCCATCTTAGCCTCCGCGCTTAAAACATCTCAATCTCAAGGCCAAGGAGCAACGTGAAACCTATGATAGAGCCAATTGATACGTCCATTTTGCATCATGCTTTTATATCGATATTTATTGCATTAAGGGCTGTTATTACACGTTATGTCACAATACTTATGCCTATTCTCTCTTATTTTACAAGGTTTACATAAGGAGGAGAATGCTTAATTTGGAATTCGAAATGGAAAAGGAGCAAATATTAGACCTATTCTACACAACTCCAAAAGTCCTGAAACTCCACGAAAGTTATTTTTGGAAATAATAAAAAAAATATTGAGCGGAAGAAGTACTTCAGAGGGGGACCCACCTGGCCACGAGGGTGGGGGCGCGCCCTACCACCAGGGCGCGCTCCCTGCCTCGTGGGCCCCCTGTTGGCTCTCCGGTGTCCATCTTATGCTATATGAAGTCTTTCGTCAAGGAAAAAAATCATAAGCAACCTTTCGGGACGAGACTCCGCCGCCACGAGGCGGAACCTTGGCGGAACCAATCTAGGGCTCCGGCAGAGCTGTTCTGCCGGGGACACATCCCTCCGGGAGGGGGAAATCATCGCCATCGTCATCACCAAAGCTCCTCTCATCGGGAGAGGGCAATCTCCATCAACATCTTCACCAACACTATCTCTTCTCAAAACCCTAGTTCATCTCTTGTATCCAATTCTTTTCTCCAAGTCCGGGATTGGTACTAGTAGGTTGCTAGTAGTGTTGATTACTCCTTGTAGTTGATGCTAGTTGGTTTATTTGGTGGAAGATCATATGTTCAGATCCTTTGTGCATATTAATACCCCTCTGATTATGAACATGAATATGCTTTGTGAGTAGTTACGTTTGTTCCTGAGGACATGGGAGAAGTCTTGCTATTAGTAGTCATGTGAATTTGGTATTCGTTCGATATTTTGATGAGATGTATGTTGTCTAGCCTCTAGTGGTGTTATGTGAACGTCAACTACATAACACTTCACCATTATTTGGGCCTAGAGGAAGGCATTGGGAAGTAATAAGTAGATGATGGGTTGCTAGAGTGATGAAGCTTAAACCCTAGTTTACGCGTTGCTTCGTAAGGGGTTGATTTGGATCCATATGTTTCATGCTATGGTTAGGTTTACCTTAATACTTTTGTTGCAGTTGCGGATGCTTGCAATAGAGGTTAATCATAAGTGGGATGCTTGTTCAAGTAAGAACAGCACCCAAGCACCGGTCCACCCACATATCAAATTATCAAAGTACCGAACGCGAATCATATGAACGTAATGAAAACTAGCTTGACGATAATTCCCATGTGTCCTCGGGAGCGCTTTTCTCTATATAAGAGTTTGTCCAGGCTTGTCCTTTGCTACAAAATGGATTGGGCCACTTTTCTGCACCTTATTTACTTTTGTTACTTGTTGCTCGTTACAAATTATCTTATCACAAAACTATCTGTTACTACTTATTTCAGTACTTGCAGAGAATACCTTGCTGAAAACCGCTTATCATTTCCTTCTGCTCCTCGTTGGGTTCGACACTCTTACTTATCGAAAGGATTACGATAGATCCCCTATACTTGTGGGTCATCAAGACTCTTTTCTGGCGCCGTTGCCGGGGAGTGAAGCGTCTTTGGTAGGTGGAATTTGGTAAGGAAAAATTTATATAGTGTGCTGAAATTTACTGTCATTTGTTACTATGGAAAGTAATCCTCTGAGGGGCTTGTTTGGGGTATCTTCACCCCGACCAGTAGAGCAAAGAGTTTCTCCTCAACCTACTGAACCTACTGAAAATGAAAATGTTCCCTTTGAAGTTCCTTCGGGTATGTTAGAAAAACTGCTAGATAATCCTTTTGCAGGAGATGGAACAAAGCACCCTGATGAGCACCTAATCTCTGTGGATGAAGTTTATGGATTATTTAAGCTTGTAGGTATACCCGATGATGTTGTTAAGAAGAAGGTCTTCCCTTTATCTTTGAAAGGAGATGCATCGACATGGTATAGGCTATGTGATGACACGGGATCATGGAACTATAAACGAATGAAATTGGAATTTCATCAGAAGTATTATCCTATGCATCTTGTTCATCGTGATCGCAATTATATATATAATTTTTGACCTCGCAAAGGAGAAAGCATCACTCAAGCTTGGGTGAGGCTTAAATCAATGTTATATTCATGCCCCAATCATGAGCTCCCAAGAGAAATAATTCTCCAAAGTTTTTATGCTCGGCTTTCCCGTAATGATCAATCCATGCTCGATACTTCTTGTGCTGGCTCTTTTATGATGAAGACTATTGAATTCAAATGGAATTTATTGGATAGAATTAAACGCAACTATGAAGATTGGGATCTCGACGAAGGTAAGGAGTCAGGTATGACACCTAAGTTTGATTGTGTTAAGTCTTTTATGGATACCGATATTTTCCGTAAGTTTAGCACTAAATATGGACTTGACTCTGAGATAGTAGCTTCTTTCTGTGAATCTTTTGCTACTTATGTTGATCTCCCCAAGGAGAAGTGGTTTAAATATCATCCTCCCATAGAAGTAAAAGTAGCTGCACCTACTAAAGTTGAAGAAAATACTGTCACTTATAATGATCCCGTTGTTCCTACCTCTTATGTTGAGAAACCACCTTTCCCTGTTAGGATAAAGGATCATGCTAAAGCTTCAACTGTGGTTCGTAAAAGAAATATTAGAACTTATACACCTCCTGAGAAAGTTAAAGTTGAACCTAGTATTGCTATTGTTAAAGATCTCTTGGCTGATAATATTGATGGGCATGTTATTTATTTCTGCGGTGAAACTGCTAGAATTGCCAAACCTTGTGCTAAAGATAAACATAGACCTGTGGTAGGCACACCTGTTATTTCTATTAAAATAGGAGATCATTGTTATCATGGCTTATGTGATATGGGTGCTAGCATTAGCGTTATACCTATTGCCTTATACAACGAAATTAAGCATGATATTGCACCTGCTGAGTTAGAAGATATTGATGTCACAATTAAGCTTGCCAATAGAGATACTATATCACCAATGGGAATTGTTAGAGATGTTGAAGTCTTGTGTGGGAAAACTAAATATCCTGCTGATTTTCTTGTTCTTGGTTCCCCACAAGATAGCTTTTGTCCCATTATTTTTGGTAGACCCTTCTTGAACACTGTCAATGCTAGAATAGACTGCGAAAAGAATGTTGTTACTATTGGCTTGGGTGATATGTCTCATGAGTTTAATTTCTCTAAATTTAGTAGACAACACCATGAAGAAGAATTGCCTAGTAAGGATGAAATTATTGGTCTTGCTTCTATTGCCGTACCTCCTAGTGATCCTTTAGCAATATTTGCTAGACCATGAAAATGGCATGTTTATGTATGAAAGAAGGGAAATAGATGAAGTATTCTTTAAACAAGAACCTATTCTGAAACACAATTCGCCTGTTGAAATCCTAGGGGATCCTCCTCCACCCAAGGGTGATCCCGTGTTTGAGCTTAAACCGTTGCCTGATACTCTTAAATATGCTTATCTTGATGAAAAGAAGATATATCCTGTTATTATTAGTGCTAACCTTTCAGAGCATGAAGAAGAGAGATTATTGAAAACTTTGAAGAAGCACCGTGCTGCTATGGGATATACTCTTGATGATCTTAAGGGCGTTAGCCCCACTCTATGTCAACATAAAATAAATTTGGAAGAAGATGCCAAACCGGTTGTTAATCATCAACGACGTCTGAATCCTAAAATGAAAGAAGTGGTAAGAAAGGAAATACTAAAGCTCCTTGAGGCAGGTATAATTTATCCCGTTGCTGATAGTCAGTGGGTAAGTCATGTCCATTGTGTCCCTAATAAGGGAGGTATTACTGTTGTTCCTAATGATAAAGATGAATTGATTCCACAAAGAATTATTACAGGTTATAGGATGGTAATTGATTTCCGCAAATTAAATAAAGCTACTAAGAAAGCTCATTACCCCTTACCTTTTATCGATCAAATGCTAGAAAGATTATGCAAACATACACATTATTGCTTTCTAGATGGTTATTCTGGTTTCTCTCAAATACCTGTGTCAGCTAATGATCAATCAAAGACTACTTTTACTTGCCCTTTTGGTACTTTTGCTTATAGACGTATGCCTTTTGGTTTATGTAATGCACCTGCTACCTTTCAAAGATGCATGATGGCTATATTCTCTGACTTCTGTGCAAAGATTTGTGTGGTTTTCATGGACGACTTCTCCGTCTATGGATCCTCTTTTGATGATTGCTTGAGCAACCTTGATCGAGTTTTGCAGAGATGTGAAGAAACTAATCTTGTTTTGAATTGGGAAAAGTGCCACTTTATGGTTAATGAAGGCATTATCTTGGGGCATAAAGTTTCTGAAAGAGGTATTGAAGTTGATAAAGCCAAGGTTGATGCTATTGAGAAGATGCCGTGTCCCAAGGACATCAAAGGTATAAGAAGTTTCCTTGGTCACACCAGATTTTATAGGAGGTTCATTAAGGACTTCTCCAAAATTTCTCGGCCTCTGAATAATTTATTACAAAAAGATATACCATTCGTCTTTGATGATGATTGTGTAGAAGCATTTGAAATACTTAAGAAAGCATTGATCTCTGCACCTATTGTTCAGCCACCTGATTGGAATTTACCCTTTGAAATTATGTGTGATGCTAGTGATTATGCTGTAGGTGCTGTTTTAGGGCAAAGAGTTGATAAGAAGTTAAATGTTATTCAATATGCTAGTAAGACTCTAGACAATGCTCAGAGAAATTACGCTACTACTGAAAAAGAATTCTTAGCAGTCGTATTTGCTTGTGATAAGTTCAGACCTTATATTGTTGATTCTAAAGTAACTATTCACACAGATCATGCTGCTATTAAATATCTTATGGAAAAGAAAGATGCTAAACCTAGACTCATTAGATGGGTTCTCTTGCTACAAGAATTTGATTTGCATATTCTTGATAGAAAGGGAGCTGAGAACCCCGTTGCAGACAACTTGTCTAGGTTAGAAAATGTTCTTGATGACCCACTACCTATTGATGATAACTTTCCTGATGAACAATTAAATGTTATAAGTACTTCTCGTAGTACTCCATGGTATGCTGATTATGCTAATTACATTGTTGCTAAATTTATACCACCTAGTTTCACATACCAACAAAAGAAAAAGTTCTTCTATGATTTGAGACATTACTTTTGGGATGACCCACACCTTTATAAAGAAAGAGTAGATGGTGTTATTAGATGTTGTGTACCTGAGCATGAACAGGAACAGATCCTACGCAAGTGTCACTCCGAAGCTTATGGAGGACACCACGCTGGAGATAGAACTGCACATAAGGTATTGCAATCTGGTTTTTATTGGCCTGCTCTCTTCAAGGATGCCCGTAAGTTTGTCTTATCTTGTGATGAATGTCAAAGAATTGGTAATATTAGTAGACGTCAAGAAATGCCTATGAATTATTCACTTGTTATTGAACCTTTTGATGTTTGGGGCTTTAATTATATGGGACCTTTTCCTGCCTCTAATGGTTACACACATATTTTAGTTGCTGTTGATTACGTTACTAAGTGGGTAGAAGCTATTCCAACTAGTAGTGCTGATCATAACACTTCTATTAAGATGCTTAAAGAAGTTATTTTTCCGAGGTTTGGAGTCCCTAGATATTTAATGACTGATGGTGGTTCACATTTTATTCATGGCGCTTTCCGTAAAATGCTTGCTAAGTATGATGTTAATCATAGAATTGCATCTCCTTATCACCCACAGTCTAGTGGTCAAGTAGAATTGAGTAATAGAGAGCTCGAATTAATTTTGCAAAAGACTGTCAATAGGTCTAGAAAGAATTGGTCCAAGAAACTTGATGATGCATTATGGGCCTATAGAACTGCATATAAAAATCCTATGGGTATGTCTCCGTGTAAAATGGTTTATGGAAAAGCATGTCACTTACCTCTCGAACTAGAACATAAGGCATACTGGGCTATTAAAGAGCTCAACTATGATTTCAAACTTGCCGGTGAGAAGAGGTTATTTGATATTAGCTCACTTGATGAATGGAGAACCCAAGCTTATGAGAATGCCAAGTTGTTTAAAGAAAAAGTTAAAAGATGGCATGACAAAAGGATACAAAAGCGTGAGTTTAATGTAGGTGATTATGTATTGCTATACAACTCTCGTTTAAGATTTTTTGCAGGAAAACTTCTTTCTAAATGGGAAGGTCCCTACGTTATCGAGGAGGTCTATCGTTCCGGTGCCATAAAAATCAACAACTTCGAAGGTACAAATCCGAAGGTGGTGAACAGTCAAAGAATCAAACATTATATCTCAGGTAATCCCATAAATGTTGAAACAAATATTATTGAAACCGTAACCCCGGAGGAATACATAAGGGACACTTTCCGGAACGTTTCGGACTCCGAAAAGGAATAGGTATGTGGCACGGTAAGTAAGCCGACTCCAAAACAGTTCTAAAGGCAATATTTCTCCGTTTTGGAATATTTAGAAAAATAGAAAAATAATAAGCAGTCCGGGAAGGATACGAGGGCCCCACGAGGGTGGAGGGCGCGCCCTACCCCCTGGACGCGCCCCCTACCTCATGGGCACCTCGTGTGCCTTCTGGACTCCGTTTTCTTGCACGATTCGTATTTTGGTCGGTAAAAATTCATTATATATTCTCTCGAAGGTTTTGACTCCTGTATCACGCAAATACCTTCTGTTCTTGTTTCAAGTTGTCTTGCTGCAGATTAGAGCAACATGTCGTCCCAGGATTCGGAAGGAGAAAGCTATGTGGATGATTACCTTGCAGATCCTAAGGTCTATGGAGATGTGGAGCATTGTGGTTGGACTACTGAGGAAGAAGAGGACTATGAACCCAAGGGAAAGGAGGAGACGAGCTCGGATGAAGATGAAGTCCCATTACCTCAACCGGGGGACATACATGTGGAGTTCAAAAAGTCAAGCCTCCCTGATAGGGCAAAGAAACTAAAGGTCGAGTTTATCCCTTTTCGTCTCTTGCAGGAAAACAAGCAGGAGCTATGCAAAAAGATATTAACCCTGGAGCGGGAGATTGATGACTTGAGGGATCAAAATTCTGTCCTCAAGCGCAAATTAAGGGAGAAGCCTACGTCATCAACAAAACCAACACCTCCACCTTCTCCATCAACAAAGAAGGAGACATAATCATATGGGTATGGGCACTCCCCTTGGCAACTGCCAAGCTTGGGGGAGGTGCCCCAGTATCGTATCACCATCACACTCCTATCTTTACCGTTTTTCTTAGTTCGATCCTATTAGTAGTATCTTTATCTAGTAGAATAAAGTTTACGGCATGATCTAGTTTTGAGTTTTGCCTTATGATCTCTCTATGTAATCGAGTCCATGAGCTATATATAATAAAGATTAGTGTTGAGTCAAGGGCTTGAATATTTTGCCATGATCTTGAGTGAATAATAAAAAAAGGAAGAGAAAAAGAATAAAAAGAAATAAAGAGTCCATATTGATCTTATCGAGAGTAATGACTTCACATAGAAAGAGTATGATGATTAAAAGTTGTTGAGAGTTGGCAACCATAGCTTTGGTCATCGTTGCAATTAATAGGAAGTAATAAGGAAAGAGAGGTTTCACATATAAATGTATTATCATTGACATCTTTTATGATTGGGAGCACTCATTAAAATATGACATGCTAAAGAGTTGATGTTGGACAAGGAAGACAGCATAATGGGTTATGTTTTCTTATATCTGAGATAAAGTATATTGTCCTGGATCATCCAACATGTTGAGCTTGCCTTTCCCCCTCATGCTAGCCAAATTCTTAGCACCAAGTAGAGATACTACTTGTGCTTCCAAAAACCCTTAAACCAGTTTTGCCATGAGAGTCCACCATACCTACCTATGGATTGAGTAAGATCCTTCAAGTAAGTTGTCATCGGTGCAAACAATAAAAATTGCTCTCTAAATATGTATGACTTATTAGTGTGGGAGAAAATAAGCTTTACACGATCCTGTGATGTGGAAGAAATAAAGCGACGAACTGCATAATAAAGGTTCATATCACAAGGGGCAATATAAAGTGACGTTCTTTTGCATTAAGATTTTGTGCATCCAACCTTAAAGTGCATGGCAACCTCTGCTTCCCTCTGCGAAGGGCCTATCTTTTACTATTATCTTCTACCTTATGCAAGAGTCATGGTGATCTTCACCTTTACTTTTTACATTTTATCCTTTGGCAAGCACAAGGTGTTGGAAAGATCCTGATAGATATATCTAATTGGATGTAGGGGAGCATGAGTTATTATTGTTGACATTACCCTTGAGGTAAAATGTTGGGAGGCGAAACTATAAGCCCCCATCTTTCTCTGTGTCCGATTAAAACTCAATAACCACAAGTATTGCGTGAGTGTTAGCAATTATGAAAGACTAAATGATAGTTGAGTATGTGGACTTGCTAGAAAGCTCTGACATAGACTCTTTCTGATGTTATGATAAATTGCAATTGTTTCAATGACTGAGATCACAATTTGTTGGTTCTCAATAAAGTTTATAATTCGTACTTTTGCATTGTGAATGGATTATTACTTGAGCATAAGAAATCATATGACAATATCAATATATGTTGCTGTTATGAAAATAATCATGATGCCCTCATGTGCGTATTTTATTTTTATCGACACCTCTACCTCTAAACATGTGGACATATTTATCGTTATCGGCTTCCGCTTGAGGACAAGCGAGGTCTAAGCTTGGGGGAGTTGATACGTCCATTTTGCATCATGCTTTTATATCGATATTTATTGCATTAAGGGCTGTTATTACACGTTATGTCACAATACTTATGCCTATTCTCTCTTATTTTACAAGGTTTACATAAGGAGGAGAATGCTTGGCACTGGAATTCAGGCTGGAAAAGGAGCAAATATTAGAGACCTATTCGCACAACTCCAAAAGTCCTGAAACTCCACGAAAGTTATTTTGGAAATAATAAAAATATTGAGCGGAAGAAGTACGTCGAGGGGCCCCACTGCCACGACGGTGGGGGCGCACCTACCCCCAGTATGCCCCGCCTCATGGCCCCCCTGTTGGCTCTCTGGTGGCCATCTTCTGCTATATGAGGTCTTTCGTCACGGAAAAAAATCATAAGCAACCTTTCGGGACGAGACTCCGCCGCCACGAGGCGGAACCTTGGCGGAACCAATCTAGGGCTCCGGCAGAGCTGTTCTGCCGGGGACACTTCCCTCCGGGAGGGGGAAATCATCGCCATCGTCATCACCAACGGTCCTCTCATCGGGAGAGGGCAATCTCCATCAACATCTTCACCAGCACCATCTCTTCTCAAAACCCTAGTTCATCTCTTATATCCAATTCTTGTCTCCAAGTCTGGGATTGGTACTAGTAGGTTGCTAGTAGTGTCGATTACTCCTTGTAGTTGATGCTAGTTGGTTTATTTGGTGGAAGATCATATGTTCAGATCCTTTATGCATATTAATACCCCTCTGATTATGAACATGAATATGCTTTGTGAGTAGTTACATTTGTTCCTGAGGACATGGGAGAAGTCTTGCTATTAGTAGTCATGTGAATTTGGTATTAGATTCGATATTTTGATGAGATGTATGTTGTCTAGCCTCTCTTGGTGTTATGTGAGCGTCGACTACATAACACTTCACGATTATTTGGGCCTAGAGGAAGGCATTGGGAAGTAATAAGTAGATGATGGGTTGCTAGAGTGACAAAAGCTTAAACCCTAGTTTATCGTTGTTTCGTAAGGGCTGATTTGGATCCATATGTTTCATGCTATGGTTAGGTTTACCTTATTACTTTTGTTGTAGTTGCGGATGCTTGCAATAGAGGTTAATCATAAGTGGGATGCTTGTTCAAGTAAGAACATCATCCAAGCACCGGTCCACCCACATATCAAATTATCAAAGTACCGAATGCGAATCATATGAACCTGATGAAAACTAGCTTGACGATAATTCCCATGTGTCCTCGGGAGCGCTTTTCTCTATATAAGAGTTTTTCCAGGCTTGTCCTTTGCTACAAAAGGGATTGGGCCACCTTGCTGCACCTTATTTTCTTTTGTTACTTGTTGCTCGTTACAAATTATCTTATCACAAAACTATCTGTTACTACTTATTTCAGTACTTGCAGAGGATACCTTGCTGAAAACCGTTTATCATTTCCTTCTACTCCTCGTTGGTTTCAACACTCTTACTTATCGAAAGGACTACGATAGATCCCCTATAGTTGTGGGTCATCACCAATCGGATGGTTGAGAACACTACAATTCGTAGCTACAGATGCGTGTGTGAGAGAGGACGAGTGCGTGCGTGCACCTCTTCTCAGAGTACAACTGTATGTGGGTGGCATCAGCCTAGGGAGCAGTGATGGTGCGTGCGAGAAGTCCCAAGAGATAGGTGTAATGCGTATGAAAAAATACTAGTCTATAGCTCGCCACGAGGCTATTCCTGTCGAACGCCAAGCGTAAGATATGTATCCGACGGTGCCAGTTTTTGCACGTACACAACAGTAGAAAAAGAACTAGTAGTACCATGGCATATGCTACACCACGGCTGAGAAAACGTGCCGACGTTACGCCATCCGGGAATAGTGCCGCACTTTGAAACTAGAACCGTCAATAAATCTTGAGCGCGTCTCGTCACATTCCAAATTACTACTACTACCACGCTATATTTAATTGTAAACCTGTTCACACCGATCACAACCTAAATGGTTTCCCACTTAGGAGCGTATTAGTAGTACTCGGTTATAAATACTACTATGCTAAGATGACTATACATTCCTCCTCAACTCCTCCTCCACAAGAAACAATCAAGCCATAGCCAGCGTGAGTTCTGGGTCGAGAGATTTCCACCAGAGAGAGGTGAGCATGGAAGAGGAAACATGAGAGATGTCCCACCTCGCCGCGAAAGCAGGCGACATGTCCAGCCGTGCAGCAGTAGCAGCACAGAGGTCCCGCCACGCCGCCGAAGTAGCAGGGAGGTCCCGCCACGCTGTCGATGTAGCAGACTGGTCCGGCCACGCCGCAGAAGCAGCAGAGATGTCCCGCCACGCCGCCGAAGCTGCAGGGAGGTCCCGCCGCGCTGCGGCGGCCTGGGAAAATTTCTCGCGGGCAGGCGAGGACTCTTACAGGCACATGCATGCGATAGTCCATAGCCAGATGGATCAGATATCCAGCTGGACGAGGATGCAGGACGAGACTACCGGCGTCATCCGACAACTCGGTGTGGGCAATGCGAAGCTCCAGGGCGAGCGTGACCTGCTGAGGGCGAAGATCGCCGGAAGGGCGTAGCAGGAGGAGGAGACCACTGTCGTGTTGCAGAGGACGGACGTCATCATCAAGAAACTTATGGACGAGAATGCCATGCTCCGCATCGAGCGCAACAGGCTGTTGGAGGAAGCCATGGATGCTTCCAAGCAGCGTATTAAGGACATGAAACTGATGAAAGAGATCATCGCCCGCCGCGAGAACTAGTCTCCGCGACCTGCAGCGCATAAAGAAAGTAGAGATCAGCGAGCCAGATCGTTGTATGCGTCTTCCTTCTTCTTTTGCCCTTGTGTATTTCGGGCGTAGCCGCATGTGACTTTTTTTAATTATCTTCCTAATTATGCAAGACAATTATTATCCACTCTCGTCATCCTTATATATATGCATTAGTCTTGCTATAAGTCGCAGTAGATGCTATATAGGTTGGTCGGATCTTACATCAAGATCAGTGCAAAATTTTCTTTTCATATTTTCTTTTTTCTCTCTTAAATCTTAGTCGAGTGAGACATTGCCATGCCATTAAACATAGGCTCGGGCGCCATTAATGGTACCTTGGGAGAGAGGTGGACGGCAGATGGAGGTCAAAGGGCTCTCCTCCCGATAAGCACGCGCAGGGGTCTGATCGCATGCCTCCCGTACTCAAATAGCTACCCTGCACGGCGCCTCCTAGCTAATAAAAAAGGGGATGCATGCGACACGTAAATGGTAAATAGAACACCCACGGTTTCAATAATACTTGTGTTTCCGATTGTAACGTGACAACACTTGTTCCAAAATGACTTTGTTGATTGTTAATGTGTGCGCCTTCGCAAATCGGACAGAAAAATTACCGCAACATGTTGGTGCCATGTCATGGCACCAAGCCAAGTTTCATGATTTTCATGCGTTTTTCGGATTTACAGGAATTAAAAAACCAAGTTTCTCAATGTTTCCAGCCAAGCCATGACGCCCAAATGTTTGAATTTCATTCCAATTTCTGGCATGGGACCTAGAAATTTACCCGAGGACACACATGTGATTTTTCAACCATCTTTGGTGCACTGGAGCATGTGCTTGTATTTAAAATTTGAATGATGCACACAAAGGTGACACGTTCCCTCTCAGAACCACGGGCCTTCTTGAGAGAAGCTCTGGTTTGCAAGAAACTTATACCAAAACTTGTTCCTATTCTACAATTTTTTTACGACAGCATGGTAGTACCATGACATGACACCATGCCAAGTTTCATGATTTTCAGGTGTGTTTTGGATTTACAAGAATTTTAAAACCAAGCTTCTCAATGTTCTCGGCTGAACCACGATGCCCAGATGTTTGAATTTCATTCCTGTCGGGGAGAACTGATCGTATCCCACGAACACCTATGGGACCCGGGGTCCCTTGTGGTTCGGAGGGGGGCGGAGATTGCACGAAGAGCGGATCGAGGCGATGCACACGAGCAGATTTACCCAACTTCGGAGCTCTCCGGAGAGATAATACTCCTACTGCTGCTTTGTGGATTATCTTGTGTTCTTGCTAGGGAGCAATGGGAGCTACAAAACCTAGCTTGAGTGTGTGTGTGAGTTGGATGAACTAAGTTGGAGCTGACCCGAACCCTTTCTACGTTGCACTTGGGCCTCCTTTTATAGGCACAAGGGGTCACCACATGTGGCAAGTAGACAAGGGTAAGATAGTAAAAACATAGGTTGGTACACCGCACTATACAAAGGTGTCTGATAATCTATACCTAACTCTGACGGCAAGGGACAAGAGTCATCAATGCCCGTCTCAGTCGCCCGAATAGTGTAACAGGGACCGTCAAGTGCGCCTCCGTTTGCCACGATGGTAGCTTGTCAGCGCCGCTTATCGCTACTCCCCGCTGGCTGCACAGCCCGTCGACACGTGTTTCTGGAGAAGCCCCGTGGCGACACGTTGGCGGATGAGCTGGAGCGGAGATGAAGAGAGGTTGCCCGCCCGGCAAGCGCCTTGCATGGCAGGAACCTTGTCGCGGCAGGGGCTCGGCGCCCACCAAGCCTTCCGGCAAGATCCCTTCGGCAAGCTCCTCTTGCCGGGCCTTGTTTCTTCATCTTGAGTTCTCCTCTTGCCGGGTCTTGTTTTCCGAAGGGCGCGGAGGTCTTGGCAGGCGCCCGGCAAGGCTTGCCACGGGACGCTGCGATGCCCGTGCAGAGTGTTCGGGGTACTAAGGTACCCTACTTTAGTACACCGACAGAGCCCCGGTGCAGGCCATACACGGTGCCGAAGCGCTGTTGGGCCAGGTTCAAACAGGCACGAACGCGCGCGCCTGGGTCCAAACCAAATCCACTCCGTATCCGCGCGTTCCCCGTAGCAGCACGCGTCAATTGTGGTGTCGTGGGGAAGTGGGCGGCGTCTTGAGGTCGCCTCATCCGTCGCCTCGGTTCTGCATCCCGCCACGTGGTTCCCATGCTCTTGGGGTCGCGGACGGTGGAAGTGGGAAGCTGGGCGTTCTGCGGCAGAGGCAGCAGGTCTGCCCGATTCCCTGCTCTTCCTATGCCTTGATTCTTTGGGCGGGCGAGCCCCACCTTGCTTCTTTAAGAAGAGCGGAAGGGGAGCTTGCAAGCCCGCACTCTCCCATCTCTTCCTTTCCTCGGCCGCTCCCTTTCTCTCATTCGTCATGGAGAAAGGGAACCTTGGTTCTTCATCGGTGGCGGCGAGGGTCGCCACTAGACAGCGACCCCTCCCAACCCCACCCCGGGTAGTAGCGAGCCAGCCACAAGGGAAGAGGAGAGGCGAGGTTGTGGACGAGGTCGAGGCGCTCGGGAAGAAGCGGACGGGCGCGCGCCGTCTCCGCCTCCGCCGGGCGGTTCCCCTCCCTGGCGGTCCATACAGGGCGACCCTTGCGAGTTCTTCGTCGAGGCTGCGCTGGCGCCTCGTCGTCGCCTCCGGCTTCCAGCTCCGTTCATGGCGCGATGGAGTCGGATCCGCCGAGACATCGAGATCTGCACATGAGGGCTGTGGGATCAGCCGCACGCGAGTCCGCGTTGTATTCCCAGCCCCTAATGTGATGTATCTTGATCGTGGGTGGAAGACGTTCACCGCATCCACAGCTGATGGCGGGTTTACCCTCCATTTTAAGTTAATGGAGGTGATCTCCTCTCCGTCAAGGTTTTCGGGGATCTCGGCACTCGGGCGAAGTGCTGCGTGGATAGCTCCTCCGACAGTGAAGATTCCCCCTCGAGCGAGAGTGACGAGGAGGAGAGCGACAACGACGACGAGGGTAGCGGGCCCGATTAGTTGTCAGGCGCCTCTTCGTGCGTCACCGGCGACCCCATCATCCGCGTCGCCGGCTCCTTGAACTCCCCGGGGTCGTCTCCTTGGGCGACTGGCGTAGGGAGGCTGCAGAAGGGGAAGAGGGATGGCGAAAAGGCCGTCAAGTCGGAGTACGAGGGCGTAGTGCCCTCGACAGCGTGCTGACGTCCTGCCGCCCCGTCTTCGAGCCCCGCTTCCGGCGCCGCCGTCTCCGTTAAGCCCTCGGAGAGCCCCGGATGTTCCCTTGGTGCCTTTCGCACTGTAGCTTGCCTAGGCGCTCCTTTTGCCCTTCTCGCCTCCTTGACCTACCTCTCAAGAGAGGGATAGGAAAAGGATTACGGGCATCTTATCTTTTTAATTTGTAAGCCTTGGGCCTTATCCGCATTTAAAACTTGTAATCCTCTCTTTCTTGTTTTTCATTCTCCACGGATTTGTATCCGAGTAGGATGTTTTAATGAAAAGGGATGCTTGAAAAGGGACGAAGGCTTATCGATACCGCAGCCCTCGGCAACTCTGGCTTGCCGCAGCCCCCGCAACTCTGGCTTGCCGGGTTTGGGTGCTTGCGCCCTTCTTCTCCTCTTCGCTGTTATTTCAGTTCGAGAACAATTTAGTGATGCCGCAATAAGTTATTTTTGTAATATAACTTTATTTCAGGCAATATTTGCTATGTTACTTCCTTTACTCGACTCTTGGCTTTGTATGTTACTGCCCTCGCTTTTCAGGAAACTTGCGGTGCAGCAGCACCCTTGCCATGGCGAGAAAAGGAACTTCAGCAGCCTCTTTGGCGGGGCCGCTACCGACAAGCAACCTTGTCGCGGACTAGCCGCAGCTCACTTAAGTTGTTGAGCGGACTCGAAACAAAGTAAGGGCGCGACCAGTCACGATTTGGTTCCTTCGCGCACAGGTTTTCCATACAAAGCGCGGTCATTCAAGGAAAATAACTTTTAAAAAATCGAATGCTCAAACTTTGGCAACTTAGCTTTTCTGTCGTTCGCTTCCCGACAAGGCGAAACTAGGTCACTGCTACGCACCAGTACTCAAAGCCCCCGACAACGCGAGGGAAAGGGCCGAGGATGTCGAGTCCCCAGACCGAAAATGGCCAGGATAAAGGGACCGTCTGGAGAGCTTGAGCTGGTTGATGAATCTGTTTTGAATGGAACTGGCACGCTTCACACTTGGTTACTTGTGCAGTTGCATCCTGGAGGGCTTGTCGGCCAGAAGAAACCTTGCCGAAACGCTTTGCCGGCAAGTGCTCTCGCGCCAATGTGGTGACCACATATGCCTCTATGTATCTCCGCCAACAGCTTATGTCCATCTTCCCGGCAAATACACTTCAATTTCACACCGTTGAGTCTTCTTCTGTACAGTGTGTTGTCAACAAACTGGTACATACTTGACTGCCGTGCTACTTTTTCCGCTTCTTCTTGCTCTTCGGAAGTTCTCCGTCTCAAGGAAATGGACGATTTGTTGTGCCCATGCCGGAGCTTGTGGCTCGACAACAAGGACTAAAGGCTCTTCTATCATGCGGGAACATCAGCTTCTCTGGCGAGAACTCGTGGTTCCGCCGAGCTTGATGATCCCCGCAAGCTTGCCGGAGTGAAACTTGTCGGGAGCGTTTGTTTCAACGATACAAACTGCATGGTTTGTCGGAGCAGACTGCTCCTCGCTGATATTTGCGCTGATTTTAGGGACCTTCTTGGCGGCGGCTTGTGGAGCTCTGCGGAAAGTAGTCGCGGAAACCAGTTTTCTCTTCTTGCTCGTCCTGTTGATGGTGTTACGGTTGGCTGAGTCAGCTTGAGCACAAAATTCCTGGTTCCACAGGTAACTTAAGTGCGGCACATTTGGAGAGGCCATCAGCTATATCATTTCGAGCTCTTGGAACGTGTTCCATCTGCGAGCCTTCAAAGTGCTCTTCTAGCTTTCTCACTTCATCGACGAGGCTTCCATCAACGGACTTTGATAATCTTTATTTACTTGTCGGACGACAAGTTGTGAGTCCCCGACAATGAGCTTCTTGATCCCAAGGTCTACCGCAATCTCGAGACGGCAAGCAAACCTTCATACTCTGCAGTATTGTTTGTTGCTTGTTCCTTGGGAAAGTGCATCTGGACTATGTATTTGAGATGCTCTCCGGTGGGTGCGATAAGCAGCACGCCGGCACCGGCGCCTTGCAGCGAGAAAGCACCATCAAAGTACATCAGCCACTCTTTATTTGCCTCTTTGACGGGGATGCTCGTCTCTGGAATTTCTTCATCTTCTTCCTTGTCGCGGCCGCGGGGAGGTCTGTCACCTTGCCGCTGCTTGGCCTTGCCGCGGCGTCCTCCCCGACCAAGTCTCTTTTTACTTGCTGCACCTGCACCTTCTTGGGCCTTCTCCTTGTCTCGCCGCTCGTACTCAGCTCTCTGTAGCTCAACAAGCTGCTCGACTTTCTTGCAGCTCTGGAGATCGTGGCCCTTGGTGCGGTGGATTTTACAGTACTGCTTGTTGGAGCTGTCAGGCTTGTCGGCGGCCGCCACAGCTTGGCGGTCGGCGTCAACGGCAACCTACTTGCCGGAGCCACCAGCCTTGGCTTTGTTGGCGGCCCCATCCTTGCCGGACTGCTCGACAACTAGTACTTCTTGGTTTTTCTTCCTCCTGTTGTTTCGCCACGGCTCTTTCTTGCAGGCGATCTCCTCACTTGTCCGACTCTGCTCCCACATTCTCTCCAGGAGTCTTCTTCCTTCTTCGTAGCGTGCACACTTGTCGGCCAGGCGTGAGAGCTGTTGACGATTTCACTTTGCACATCGCCATCTCCTCCCTCATCCTGCGGTTTCGTACATTACGATGAAATGCATTGATCACCGCGCAGGGTGGACGCGGGATGTTGTAGTGCACTCGATTGAATCTCTGGATGAACTTGCGCAGGACTCTCCCTCCTTCGGGCAAGCAGGTGGAGGTCACTCTCCGGCCATGAGGCTTGTGGCCGCCTGTGAAGGCGCCAACAAACTGGTGGCACAAATCTGCCCAAGAAGAAATAGAGCCATCCGGCAAGTGCATGAGCCAAGATCTGACGTTTGGCTTGAGCACCATGGGAAAGTAGTTGGCGAGGATCTTGTCGTCTCGTCCCCCCGCGGCCTGCACCGCGATGGTGTAGATGATGAGGAACTCCGATGGGAGTGTCCTGCCATCATACTTTTCTGGCACATCTGGTTTGAAGTTTTTCTTGTCGGGCCACCGGACTTGCCGCAGCTCACGAGTGAACGCAGGGCAACCTACCGCATACGGTAAGTCGCTGGTTCTTCGGGCGCATGCATATCGACGATGGGCGGCGCGTTGGTCGATTGATTTGCGCTTCTCTTGGCGCCGATACGGGTTCGAAGCGTCTTCTTCTTGCCGTTCTCGGAGAACTTGGCGCTGGTCGCGACGAGCTCGCGGATCCGACGACGCTGTGGAGTCATTGCCGAGGTGGATCCGCGAGTCGGCGATCTTGGTCTTCGGAAGGGGAGTGCACGTGGCTGCACCCCGCAAGTCTCGTCGCCATCAGCTCGCGCCTTGTCGCCTTGCCGCGGCTGCGAGGCACTCGGTTGCTGCGGGGCGTTGCCGCTAAGCGGCCGATGGGACTCTGAATTGTGGCCCTCCATTCGTCGACCTTGTCGGCCGTTGGAGGGTAGTCTAGAAGTAGCTGTGCTCTTGCCAAGGCTTCTGCTGGTGTGGTGGGTGGCAATGGCGTACGCAGCGAGGAACGGGAGGTGCTCGGACTCCTAACCAAGTTAGGAGGAGCAGCATCCCGCCCAAGCGACCGTACTCCACTCGTACCGGCATGCTGAGGTGCATGCGGGTCTCGAGGGCCTCGGGATCCTCCAGCTTGGCCTTGATCCAACGAGCGATGGTGCCGCGAGCATCATGACGCTGTCGATCCCGCGCCTCCTGCGAAGGACGCGGTGCGGACTCGGACGCCGACGCCTGAGCTGCCTTGTCCTTGGACCTGGCGGCATTGTGGGCTCTCTCGACGACGCCGGTTCCTCCGCCAGTGTTTCCCCCACCACCTGACAGCTCCGGCGGTGATGGGTTCGACGCGGACGGCTCTGCTGCTGCCGAAGACTTCTTCTTCGGTGCCATGTTGACGAAGATGTTGATGAAGTTGCTCGTGTGACCGCCGGATCGGGTTCACACAGCCTCGACGCCCCCTACCTGGCGCGCCAAAGATGTCGGGGAGAACTGATCGTATCCCACGAACACCTATGGGACCCGGGGTCCCTTGTGGTTCGGAGGGGGGCGGAGATTGCACGAAGAGCGGATCGAGGCGATGCACACGAGCAGATTTACCCAGCTTCGGAGCTCTCCGGAGAGATAATACTCCTACTGCTGCTTTGTGGATTATCTTGTGTTCTTGCTAGGGAGCAATGGGAGCTACAAAACCTAGCTTGAGTGTGTGTGAGTTGGATGAACTAAGTCGAGCTGACCCGAACCCTTTCTACGTTGCACTTGGGCCTCCTTTTATAGGCACAAGGGGTCACCACATGTGGCAAGTAGACAAGGGTAAGATAGTAAAAACATAGGTTGGTACACCGCACTATATAGTGTACAGTAATCTATACCTAACTCTGACGGCAAGGGACAAGAGTCATCAATGCCCGCCTCGATCGCCCGAAACGGTAACAGGACCGTCAAGTGCGCCTCCGCTTGCCACGATGGTAGCTTGTCGCCGCTTATCGCTACTCCCCGCTGGCTGCACAGCCCGTCGACACGCGTTTCTGGAGAAGCCCCGTGGCGACACGTTGGCGGATGAGCTGGAGCGGAGATGAAGAGAGGTTGCCCGCCCCGGCAAGTGCCTTGCCGCGGCAGGAACCTTGTCGCGCTTGGGGGCTCGGCGCCCACCAAGCCTTCCCGGCAAGATCCCCTTCCCGGCAAGCTCCTCTTGCCGGGGCCTTGTTTCTTCATCTTGAGTTCTCCTCTTGCCGGGGTCTTGTTTTCCAAGGGTCATGGAGGGTCTTGGCAGACGCCCGGCAAGGCTTGCCACGGGGACGCCATGCGATCGCCCGTGCACAAGGTTCGGGGTACTAAGGTACCCCTACTTTAGTACACCGACAATTCCCATTTCTTGCATGGGACCTAGAAATTCACCCGAGGACACACATGTGATTTTTCAGTCAACTTTGGTGCATGGGAGCATGTGCTTGTAGTTCAAATTTGAATTATGCACATTAAATGACCAGAAACTCAATTAATTTATAAAAAAGGCCAAACGAACCCGGAATAATTCCAAAGTTTAACAGGGCACTCATATAGTTCTATGTTGCCTCTGTAAAGAAAATCTGGCGATAGGCAGCGTATGTTGTTCCGCACACAAAGGTATAAAGAAATAAGGAAATTAGCCCTATTTAATTCTTGGGTTCTTATTATTTATGCCACTAGTTGTGTATCACTACTCAGTTTTGCCATTAGAAGTTACAACTACTCAAAAAATGCCATCGCCGTGAGATGCCTGCTCAAAAATGCAATTAGATATCTAAAAAATGCCATCGTTAAGTTAGATGTTTGCTCAGAAATTCCATTAGACATTGTTATTTTCACGTCAAACCCCGTTGACCATGTTACATGAAAAAAATAAGCCGATTCTCACAATGATAAGTTAACGGTGTCCAGCACAACACACCCCTCAAATAAAACTAAGCACCCTCGAATTCTTTGACAAAACTAAGCACCCTGAAATTCTTTGACAACTAAACTACTGGCTATATGATGTTGGCCATATATATTGTACGTATATAATGTCAAGAAACGAGTGGTAGTACTATACCAACTAAAAGATGAAATGTACGAAGTATAACGAGAAGAAACATAACATAGTTCTGCTGGGGGCTCAGCACAACACACCCCTCAAATAAAACTACGCACACCAGAAATTAAACTAAGCAACTAATCCGTAGACACTGCATTAGAACCACCATGAGCAACGACATCGCCACCTTACTCGGGTCCTCGCCCACGCCCCTCGACTTCGTCCTTGTCCCTCTTCCTCTTGGGCGATACTTCTTTGCTTGAACTATACACTTGGCTCTTGCTCTTCATCCAACCCTTGTAGATATTGAAACAAAGGTAGCCATCCATTGCAGCGTAGTGGATGTGGTCCATATCTAGTACATTCCACTGCCATGCATGACGATGAAACGTGTACGGAGGTTTCTCTAGTTTACCGTACAAAGGATGAACCATGGCTCCTGCCAGGGTCAGCATTGAAGGCTGATCAAGGGAGGGCACTAGCCCTTCCTTCTGGAGGTTGAAGGGGTCGCCTACAATGAGGCCTATCCGACCCAGGATTTCCTTGTCGTTCCTAAAGTCTACAGTAACGAATTTGACTCGGCTGCCCTTGAGGAACTTCTTAAATTCCTCGCACTCAACGTCGACATGGCATATGTGGTAGACCAAGAATAAGTCATGCACGCAAACCTAGATCACGGTGGGCTTCTTCTTCTCTTCCTCCTTTAGTTTCTTCTCGCTTCCCAGGACTGTGTTGTACTCAACATCTAGCCCAGCGACCCACTCATCATTTGACTTTTCGAACATGTGTTTGAAGCGAGCAAGGCATTCTTTCACCGTTGCGGAAGAACGGGTGTAGATGACGTCGAACTCATCGCCGGTGATGGTTCTAACCTTGTACTCACCACCGATCATGGAGATTTGGGACGCCATGGATTTGGGAGGAGGGTTAGGATTAGTGGAACTGCCGTAATGTGAAAGGACGGGACGACTAGGAGCGGTTTGTCGATTGTAAAAATGTCGATTGGGGGGGGGGGGGGCGGGGGCGTGAGAATGGCAGGGTAGTGGCTTGCCTGGTGGATAAATGGATTCATGCACAGTACTATGGGGGCCCAATTAGATGTCATGTCTACTCGACGCCCAATTAAATGGCTTTCAATGTCATGTCAAGCGTTGGGAAAATTACAGGTGATACAAAGCTTTCCATTCTCCCATGATACGGGCTTCTAAGAGCCCTTGGATCTAAGATCCAACGGTTGCATGGCGTGATTCTAGACCTATGGGTGAATATCCTATCCTGGAGGGTTATTCCGCAAATTTTCAGCAATTTAGCATGCGACCGTTCGATCTCAGATACAAGGGCTGCCAGCAGCCCGTATCATGGTCGCGCCTACCACGACCGTCGCCTCGCTCGCGCGATCGCGCCCTTGGAGATTTAACACGGTGCATTAGGCTATCTGATGTTGGCATGTCATACATAGTCATCACTTAGTCACTCATACAACAAGCTTAGCTATAAGGTTGGCTATAAGAGTATTTTTTGTTTACTTCTCTCTATCTCTTTCTTCGTAGTATTTATTGCATTTGCCAAGGAGTGACCTCTTCCAATGAAATGGTGCTTAGATGAGGTGCCATGGGCATTAAATGGCTTAGCAACTCAAGTCCCCAATGCATAGGTGCTTAGTTTTTTATTGCTAAGTTTGCTTCATCTAGGTACACGCGCTTAGCTCCGTTTCTTCCTGGGGTCACCAAACTAGTCTCTCTCTTCTTAATTAACTTGCCACATCAGACTTTATGCCTATGTGGCAGGCTTAGCACAATAGTGGGCTATAAGCCCGCTTTACATGGCATTTTTGCATATGTGGGGGAAAGAGGCAAGGAAAAAGTGGAGGAGTGGGCTCTCAAGCAAGAGCCAGCCTCTACATGGTGGAGCATCGGGAGAGGCACCTGTGTGGAGGTGGTCAGGAATCATGAGACTCAAGCCGGTCGTAGCGCCGTAGTTAAAATGATAATGGCAAGTCAAATCACCGGGCCCCACCTGTCCAGCAGTAACTCACTGTCAAATCACACAACCCTACATTTGCAGCAGCCTACTCCCTCATCTTCTCGCGTCTCTGTCGAACCGACTAGGCGGAACTGCCCCGCCTACCGCGCGGGAAAAGCCCCGCCCTCGACTTTTAAATAGTACAGTATACTAATTTTGTATCCATGGATTGCGCCATGGAGCAAAGCCTCAAGAAAACGATGGTACACATGTACGGAGTATACAGCACGCCCGTCACGTTCACGTCGCACCCTAGACGGCCGGTCGGTCTGGCACGCCACTCTTCGAATGGAACACGCGTCATATTGCATTTGCACACACATGTGTGACCGCAGTTGAGAACCGACCATAGGCACACTCCCCGGCCCCGCAAGTCGGCTGAGTTAATAGAAGCACATACTCCACCTTGGTACTTGGACGATCCTTGCAAGAGACGGAAGATCAGTTCGTCCATGCATGTGACCAGACTCCAGCAGACACGCCTGGATTGGCTATCGTCTACATATCGTGCAGGCTGTGTTGTACATGGCTGTAGTTCTAGTGAGAAATCTAAAAAAAGGTTTCTTGTCATCTCGCAAAATTAGGTGTCTTGTGCTTCCGATCACGCGAGGGTTAAACAACGACAACTGAGTTGGGCTAGTCATTGGGGGCACATGCACGAAGACTACTCGGCTGCCATCTAAGGTCAAGCCAGCTATGTTAATTAGGACATCTATCGACGGACCCCTTTTCTATGAGTTTATCTTTAATTTGAGCTTTGATCCTCGTCTAGTTTGTCCGTCGGGATTCATCTTGTCTCCTTTGGGCAGTGAGGTTATGATTTCTTGTCATGTGGCATTTTTTCGTGTTATATGTTATAATTCGGTGCTTCAGATTAAAATGACGACAACCGCGCCTCCGGGGCACGTGCATGAAGACTTCTCGACAGTCATTGCCGAGGTCAAGCCGGCTCCGGCCGATAGACAAAAGAAAACTAGTACTCCACTATATAGGCAGGAGCCTCCGCGCTTGCTTGCTAGTGTTGCTCTCTTCACACTGTCTCGTCCTCTCCAGATCTAAACACGACAGCGGTGGCCACCCTCTCTCTCTACTCACCGCTGGTCACAGATCCAGCCGGATCCTCTCCGTCGGGGAAGGTGAGAAGGTGCAACGTTCACGCGGTCGTCCTCGGCGACGGCTCTTACCCACTGCCGGCGCGTCCCGATCAGCGTGCCTTCCGTTCTCTCCCAAGCATCGCTGGCGAGGGAGGGCCTCCCACCCCTTCTTTCTCGCTGCCGTAGTGTGGGTAGATCCGGCCTCCCGCCGCCCACCTAGCGACATCCCAGCGACCCTCAGGTATAACTTCCTTCGAAACCGGCCTTGCTCTACTTCCCGAGCTCCTGACGTCGCTGCATTTGTATCTTTTATTACTATTTCTCAGGCCCCCTCGTGTAGATAGGATCGATCGGTTATTCGAAAACCACCTAATTTTTTACTGTTAAGAGGTAAAACTAGTTCATGCACTCGAATCTAGTAGTACTTCGTTCAAACAAGGAAGAAAGGGGTGGGGGGGGGGAAGATTTGTTACCTGAATCCAGGACTTGGTCGAAAGAGGAAATAATGGGGGCGAAAAGTAGCAGAGACTGGCTATCCAACTGGTCTCTAGGTCTAATAGGGAAATAAAGGAACGCAGTACAAACTCAATATAAACCTGATCTATTGGTTGAAAAAGGAAAGAAAGTGGGGACTGGGGACAAGTCAGCGAGTAAGTCCAACACTAGATTTGCTAGCCTCACACAAGTATAAGGTGGCTATATACCGAACAAAAATGGGACCAACCTAGATATCCTCTTCGATGTTTGTTGCCCCGAGCCGCTCTTATGTAATGCCACCGTAAAATGTAGTAGTCGCCTTTGTTAAAAGTAAGGACACGTTAAACCAATGTTGTTTTCAATGTAATGCCTCCAGTAATATGAATCAATGGCACTTTTTTTCATGTCCTGCTAAATTTCCCATTAAGATAAGTTGCTTCTTTTTGTTAGATATGCAACTGTCCTGGTCTGCCTACTCTCCAGGAGCTTCACGACCAACCTTGATGTTGCTCAATTTTATTGCAACTAATGAAGAAGCTCTGTGGGTTTCGTTTTCTGATGGAAATGGAACCGGGGCTGGAGCCCTTTTCTTAAAAGAAGAAGAAGAAGAAGCTACTAGCTCATGGGACATTGCTTCATTTTAGGTGAACTGCACCAAAAGGCCCCATGAATTGAATCATCCATGTTGGTGACTGGTGTCATCCCTTCTACGATGGCGTTGGCTGTAGATATGAATGTTCCTTTTTGGCCTGACCGTTTGCCAAAGATCCTGCATGTTGATCCTGCTCTTGTGCTACTGTTTTGGCACTGCCATGATAAAGCAGTAATGTTATTATTTTGCACCTTAATCTAGTGGCACTATAAATTTGAGGCAACGTTTTGGCACCGCTAGTGCCACTATTTTTTTATATGTCGAAAGAGGGGGTTCCCTCCGATTTCATTAAAGAAACCCAACCATAGAGAACCATTATCTGACAACATCTCAGTGTAAATGGGTAGTTATGCAACTACTACTAGAACAGACTGAGTACTAGCAGGAGACAAGTTTGCCACATAAGCTAGGCAGGTAGTGGGACGCAGCACACCAGCTCGACCAAGTTTGGATTACAACCCAAATGCTACCACAAAAACATCAGGGGGGAGATAGGGACTAAAAGAGCCAGATTCAGCATCCCAGTCTAAGCACCCCCGGCCTTCATCCTTGCGACGCATGGTACACCTCGTTTGCCACCTGCTCGACCCTAGTGTCACTGATAAATGAAGTAATAATACAGTTAAAATAGAGCGAGTGTCCTCTCTATCATTTCATTTCCAATGTAGATAAAGAAAGTGCTTCTCTTTGTTAATGTATGTTTCATCAACTAGTCCCATTGTTAATGTTTAAGTGTTTCTGCAAATTGGGGTGTTTAATTTTAGTTGATCTGCACAAAAATAGAGATTTGAATGTCTCAAGGCCCCTCCTTGTACTACCGCTGTAATCGATGTTCATCCTTTGGCGAGAAGGTGTATCCGGAGACTTGGGTCGATTTCAAATATGATGTAATATTTTCTTCTGTTTATTAGTGTATGTTTCATCAACTAGTGCCACTATAATCTAATCACGCCTTTTCATTATCTGTGCAAACAGGGTTATTCAGCTGCATTTTGGTGGAACTGCACAAATGCATGGATGGAACCGACATATATGCAGAGTGTGAGGTGCCAAGTAAAAATTATCGACACCAACCCCGCTCAATCTAAGCATTGGCATCCACCACCATCAGTGGGATGTGTGGCGCTCACTGTGGATGGATCTTTCTCGGCAGCAAATCCTCTAACCAAATACTAGTAGCTTAGACTTCAAAAAATACTAGTAGCTTATATTGGCAGTTTTCTAGGGGTGTACTCTTTTCTAAAAGAAGCACCAATCTATTTTTCTTTATTTGTACACAGTGTCACAACTTTGACCCAAAGGTCGAGAGCTATTTTAGGGTGATTGGTGTAGTACTTGGAGACTGATTGTAAGCATGATTTTTATTAGTTGTCACACTGATTGTAAGCATGAGCAGATGGAAGATTAAGTTAGTTCAAAGCTTACCTTAAACTCTACCGACGCCGTTGAAATGAGGCAAGCATCGAGGGAACCATGGAGAATGGCGGGGAAGCGACGTCACGCCATCCGGCCTCCTCTTGTGGTGGGAGAACGAATACTCCCGTGGCTCCGGCTGGCTCTGCACCCTCACGAACGGCACACCGTACTCGATCGATTCGTATCCTCTGGATGCTCGACCTTCGACCTGAGCGCCCACCACCTCCGCCTGACTTTCGCCTCGGGCGAATCTGTCTGCTCCATCGCCCAGAGGAGATACTCGATGAACTCGAAGGACTGCGGCGTGACTGCCACCGAGGAGTACATCGCCGCCCTCATCGCCGTCGTCTCGCTCTTTCGCATACATTGCCACATGGCCCTCACCGTCCTCGAAATCTCCCAATCATTGTCAAACCAAGTAAGGATCTCCTTCAACCTGGCTAACTTTACCTGGTCGTCGTCGGCGATCTGCCTGATTCGTTGCGGCATCCCCTCCATAGATGTCCTTCTGAGTGGTCTGGTGCTAGCTTTGGAAGATGGGAGGAGAGACGGTGGTCTTGCAATAGAGAAGAGGGAGATGCGAGATGGTGGTTTTGGAATGGAGATGATGGAGAGGAGAGGGGGTGGTTTTGAAATGGAGAAGGGGGAGAGGCGAGGCGGTGGTTTGGGAATGGAGATGATGGAGAGGAGAGGTTCCCCTGCCTTTCGGTCGCTGACAGGTGGGCCCCGCGCTTGGTGGGACCCATGTGTCAGTGTCTCAATGGCAGGATGGGCTACATTAGAGGATCCTTGTCCGAGGAGAGAGGAGGTGGTTTTGCAATGGAGAAGAGGGAGAGGCGAGACGGTGGTTTTGGAATGGAGATGATGGAGAGGAGAGGAGGTGGTTTTGCAATGGAGAAGAGGGAGTGGAGCATGCGGCAGCAATTTAGGATTGGACGAGAGGGCCGGCGCACTATGACTGGATCAAAATCAAAATCAATTTATGCTTCAATTAAGAAAGTGACCCCACATTAACTAGTCTCCCTTTTATTCTGGGTCATAATTGACCACGATTTTTGCAAATAAAATATATGTTATACGTTGCAAAAATAATATAATTTGAAAGTACATTCAGGTATGAACCAAATGATACAATTTTTGGTGACATGTATTCACATTTTGCTTGTCAAATACAGTACGTGGTCAAACTTTGACCCAAAATACGCAAAACAAAAAAAAATACTTCCAAGATCAGCGCCGCTCTTCCGCTCTTCTCCTCTTAAACCACCGCCGCTCCTCTCCTGTTCCAATCTAAATCCAGCGCCGCTCCTCTCCTCTTCCATTTCAATACCACGCCCCTCCTCTCCTATTCCAATCCAAAACCAGCGTCACTCCTCTCCCGTTCTAAACCAAAACCAGCGCTGCTCCTCTCCTCTTCCATTAAAAATCCACCGCCGGCGAGTGAAGGTGCTGTGGAGAAGTAGATCGATGGAGGAGTACAACGGATACGTGAGGATCGCAGACGGCGACCCTGTGAAGCTAGCTAGGATGTTGGAGATATAGTCTTGGTTTGACAACAAGGACCAACTAGCGGCGACGACGACATCCATGCCCAAATATCTGCAACAGAGCGAAAAGGCGGCGATACTCCCAGAGGGAGTCGCGCGGGAGTACATAGAGCTGCTCCTCTGGGCCATGGAGAAAATAGATTCACCGAATCCTATCGTGAGGGAGCGATGGTGGGAGTATCGATCCCAGATGGAGCATCCACCAGAGATTGAAGGATCGAGCATCTACAGGGTGCTGTTTGTGAGGGTGACGTGCCAGAGCGAGCCGGTGGAGTCTTCGTCGACCGAACCCAACTGCAAGAGGAGAAAAATAGTTGGCCCGGCGACGCTTCCCCGCCATCCTCTCCCTCGCCGTTCACATCGTCTCACGGGGCGGCTGTCTGCCGCCGAGGAATAGGAGGATTTGCCCCCCCCCCCCCCAGACCAATAGTCGGCCAGGTTGTGAATTGTTAGGAGGACCTTAGGGTTGTTAGTATTTGTAGGTTGTGAATTGTGTTTTGTGTTGTGTATTTTGAGAGTACCTTCAGATATGAATGTCTTTTGAATTTCAGATTTGCAGTATTGAGCATATGAAGTATTTTATGAATTCTAGAGATCTATTTTTAGCACTTAAAAAATGTAGTTTCATAGGAGTATAAAAGTGCAGACAATGTGATTCTCAGAGAAGAAACTGCAAGTTTCAGTTTTAGATAAGAAACTCCAATTCAGTTTCAGATAAGAAACTACAACTTTCAGAGGCAGATCATTTATATTAACACGGCCTTTTCAAACATTGTTAACATCATGCTGGAAGTTTTATTCATGGTCGAAACTGGAACTAACAAGAGGAATCTGGAGAGGACTGTATGTGGAGAGTGGATAGTTGGGACCCACCAGGTCTATGGCCGTACGCAAGCAAGTGCCTCATCGAAAAAATACTTCCTCCTAATGCTATACTGACGTTGGGGCCCACGGGTTTGTCAACATAGTTACATTTTTTAGGTGCTTCAACGAGATAAATTCACAACGAAGCCGGGGAGCTGGCATGTATCATTTATTATCACTAGGGCAGCAAGTATCAGCTGGGTTTTGGGCTGCCCCGTCTAGGCTTTCTTTTTTTACATGCGCAGCCCACGACCTCGGATGGGAGGTCCATAAGGCTGTTTGTATTTTCTTGAGGGACGTCATGTATCGACCGGCCTATGGACCTCCCATCCGAGGTTTTATTTTTCCTGAAACATCGGCAGCCCAATTTATGTATTTTTTTTTGAAGAAAACGCATAGGTCTGTTCTATTTTTCTATATAAGTATAGGAACGCCTGGTCCAACTTATGTTTCCGTTCTAACTATATTATATATATTTAAATTATTTTATATGTTATTATATATTATTGTTATTGTCATCATATATTTAACAGATACTTACATATGTACAAAAACAATATCCCACATCTTGTTAACTTATAAAAATAATTTCTTAACAATAAAATCCTGGATTTTTTTGGCAACGAAAATCCTGGTGATTGTGTACAAAAGCTTGGTAAGATTTAAGGACCAATGTAATAATAAATCACTTATTTATATATATATATATATATATATACACACACACACACACACACACACATATATATATAGCAAAATGCTCAGCCCCTGTTTATTTTTTGATAACATTGCTGCGCCCACCCCAACATTATAATTAGAATCAGCCCAGCAAAATCGTGTATTTCGAGAAAGTGCAAATGGCCTGTAATTTTTTAGGAAAAACATAAATGGGCCACATGGACGCTACATTATTTGTTCACCCAACCCAGCTAATGGACTGCAATTCAAAAAAAAAGAGATCAAATGGACTGTAAAATTCTACCCCGCAAAAAAGAGACTGTAAATTCTGAAAAAATGGGTTGAATACGTGCCACATTTTTGGAGGCTGAAATGTGGGCCAATAGGCCGAAGCCAATGCAAGTCGTTGTCAACTTAGTCAACAAATGATTCTGACATCGTTAGCCGTTGGATTTACATCCAACGACCGGCATCTATCTTCAATCTCTCATCTTCTTCCTCCAGCGCCGCCGGGACCACCTGCTTCCGCCTCCTGCTGCTAGCAGCTCTGCTTAGCACGCTTCACTGTGAAGCGCTACTCCACCGTTGGCCAGGCCATCCCTCCACCACTCCACACCTCCTGTTCTTCTCCGCCGACTGCCGAACCACACCGCACCAGAACCAGTTAGCCCTCGTACACCTCTCCGTCTGCGACTCTACTCCCGCGTCTTCCCATCTCCGGCTCGTTGCTGTCCGGGGCTTCGCAGTCGTCCACCACCTTGGATGCGCTCGGCGCGGAGTGGGTCAGCATGGTCAACGAACGACACCATCGGAAGTAGACTGTGCGAGGAGAGGCTGACAGCTGGGTCCACGGCCGCACGCAAGGAAATGTCTCCTTATTATGTGTAAAATAATGATTCCTCCACCTGACAGCTGGGTCCCACCGGAAGGGCCTCTGTATTTCATGAAAAAAATGTTCCCACCGCTGACAGGTCGGACCCACCAGCTATATCTTCGCACGCAAGGAAGTGCCTCCTTATTACGCACAAAAAATGAATACCCCCCCTGCTAGTTGGGACCCACCTTGGTGGGAGGCTGACTTGTGGGCCTACTAAGTTGACGGGGACGGAGTGCTTTGTCAACTTAGTCAATATGAACGATTCTAGCTCCAGTGACCGTACGATGTCCATCCAATGGCCGTAGTGCTTCTTCAACCTCTGGTCTTGTTGCTCCAGCCGCCCAAAGCAGCGCCGGTCGTGCCGCATGCTCCTGCCTCCTGTGGCCGGCTGTGCTGCCGCGGAGGCCTCACCACCCCCTACAATTCCCACCGCTGGCCAGGCCATCCCTCTACTCACCCACAACCGCTGTTATTCTGCGGCGACGGCAGCTTCACATCGCAGCGAACCAATGAACCCTCGTACTCCTCTACGCGTGGGCATCTACTGCCGCGTCTTCCCTGGCTCTGCGTCGTCCCCTTCCTAGGCCTCACCGTCGTCCACCGCCCTAGTGCTCTCGGCGCGGCGTGGTCAACATGGTCAAGAATGGCTTCCATCGGACGTGGACTATACATGGAGAGGCTGACAGCTGGGTCCACGGCCGCAGCAAGGAAGTGCCTCCTTATTACGCGCAAAATAATTATTCCTCCACCTGACAACGGGGACCCACCGGACGGGCCACCGTATTTCGCAAAAAAAACGTTTCCCCCTGACTACTGGGACCCACCAGCTACATCTTCGCACGCAAGGAAGTGCGTCCGGGCAAAAAAAATAATGATTCACCCCCCTGACTGCTGGGACCCACCAGCTACATCTTCGTACGCAAGGAAGTGCCTGACAGTCGGGACCCACCTGGTCGAAGTGTACATAACATTGTCATTCGGTCGCATGGCGTACGTACATACCGGTCGTCGAGTAGGCGCGTGTTGTAGTAGAGGCGCGCACGTAGCATGTACACGTGCGTACAACGGCCAGGGTGCAAGAAAGTAAATATGGCCACGTACGTACATATGGGCGGGGTCTCGAACGCCTACTCACGCGTACGTATGGCTGGGTCAGAACGGAGAAACAACACCATCGTCGTGTTCATGGGGAGCCAACCGGCTGGGTTAGAACGAAATGCATCGTCGTGTTCATCGGGAGGGCTTGGACGGAACAACCGATGGAAACGAGGCCTGGCGTACTGCAGAACGGGGGAAACGGCCTTGTGTTTGACCGGCCACATTCGAAACGGGATCCTGTTGATCGGGAGGGTCCGCGTACCGCAAAGCGGAAGAAACGGACCTCCTCTCGTCAAACGGGGTCCCTGTTGATCGGGAGGGGTGTGGCATACCGCAAAACAGAGGAAACAGACTTGTGTTGGAGCGCTACGGTCGAAACGGGGGTCCTGTTCATCAGGAGGGGTGTGGCGTACCGCAAAACGGGACTCCACGGGATACTATTCATCTCCACCGTCGACCCCCTCCAGCCTCCACGGGCTACTGTTCATCCACCGTCGACCTCCTCCAGCCTCCACCTGAGACTGTTCATCCACGGGCTCCTGTTCATCCAGCCTCCACCGCGCGCTAATCCACCGGCTACTGTTCAACCAGCCCTCTCCACGGGCTCCTGTTCAAACACCCCTCCATGGGCTACTGTTCATCCAGCCCTCCACCGTCTACTGTTCATCCTACCCTCCACGAGGTGGTCCTGTTCATCCTGCCCTCCATGGGGTCGTGTTCATCCAGCCCCAACCGGCTCGATCGATCGGGGTCCTGTTCATCCAGAGGCAACACCACGGGGTTCTGTTCATCCACCCCCACCAGGGACTGTTCATCCAAACCCCCCCAGCAACACTCACTGTTCATCCAGAGGCAGCATCGATCGGCTTTAGTTAGCAGCGAGCGCGGCGAATCGCTCGATCGGGTTCGATTAACACCATCGATCGATCGCTTGGGTTCGATGTCGTAGCTGCAAAGGTAATCGCTCGGATTGATTAGAGCCCAACGCCGCACCTACAGCGCAGCGTGCGTGTCACGAGAGAAATGCGATCGCTCGCCCCAACCACCCACCGTAACGGGAACACCCGATATTTTCCTCGCCCTCGATTCTACCACGGTTTTTTCTGTCATGGGCGGCCCAAAGAATGTCATGCAGCTGCGTCTCCGGCCCGCCAGACGAAAAGCCCATTTTATGTCATGATTTTTGTCATAGAAGTAGGACCCCACCACATCTATGATGATACCGGTTTTGTCACAATTATCGTCATAGAAGTGTCATAAGTATGACAGAAAAGATTTTCGTTCGGCCCAAAATGTCACGGATGTGTCTTTTTTTGTAGTGTATAATCTAATCATGGTATGAATATTAAGACATGAGTGATTCAAAGCAATAGTCTATAATTTGACATAAAGACATCAATACTCAGGCATCCCAACAAACAATCATGTCTTTCAAAATATCAATCCTAAAGAACGTTATCCCTACAAAATCATATAGCCTTGTCATGCTCCATCTTCTTAACACAAAATATTAATCATGTACTACCCTAGTGTCAGCCAAGCTATTGGTTCATACTTTTTAACGTCTTCATCTTTTTCAACCCCCACGCAATACATGGGCGCAAACCATGGATATATCACTATGGGTGGAATAGAGTATGGTGGTAGAGATTAATATGGAGAAGACAAAGAAGGAAGAAAGTCTCACATCGATGGGGCTAATCAATGGGCTATGGAGATGCCCATCAATTGATGTCAAAGCGATGAGTAGGCATTGCCATGTAGCGGATGCACCTAGAGCTATAAGTGTATGAAATCTCAATATGAAAACTAAGTGGGTGTGCATCCAACTTGCTTGCTCAAGACCTCGGGCATTTGAGGAATCCCATCATTGGAATATACAAGACAAATTCTATAATGAAAAATTCCCACTAGTATATGAAAGTTACAACATAGGAGACTCTCTATGAAAAACATGATGCTACTCTGAAGCACAAGTGTGGTAAAATGATAGTAACATTGCCCCTTCTCTCTTTTTCTCTCATTTTTCTTTTCTTTCTTTTTTTGCTTTTTTTGTTGGGATCTTTTTGGCCTCTTTTTGTCCACCATTTTTTCTTTTTTTATTTGTCCGGAGTCTCATCCCAACTTGAGGGGGAATCATAGTCTCCATCATCCTTTCCTCATTGGGACAATGCACTAATAATGAACAATGATGATCATCACACTTCTATTTACTTACAACTAAAAAAAATTACAATTCGATACTAGAACAAAGTATGACTCTATATGAATGCCTCTGGCATTGTACTAGGATGTGCAATGATCCAGCGTAGAAAGGATATCAAAAAACGGATAAGCCATGAAAATATCATGCTAGCTATCTTATGATCATGCAAAGCAATATGGCAATGCATGCTCAAGTCATGTATACGATGATGATGGAAGTTGCATGGCAATATATCTCGGAATGGCTATGGAAATGCCATAATAGGTAGGTATGGTGGCTGTTTTGAGGAAGATATAATGAGGGTTATGTGTGATAGAGCATATCATATCATGGGGTTTGGATGCACCGACAAAGTTTGCACCGACTCTCAATGTGATAAAGGGCAATGCACGGTACCGAATAGGCTAGCAAATTGCGGAAAGGTGAGAGTGCGTATAATCCATGGACTCACATTATTTATAAAGAACTCACACACTTATTGCAGAAGTTTATTAGCCCTTGAAGCAAAGTACTACTATGCATGCCCCTAGGGGGAGGTTGGTAGGAGTTAAACATCGCACGCTCCCGACCTCCACACAAAGGAAGACAATCAATAATAAATCATGCTTCAACTTCTTAGCATAACGAGAGATTATACGTGCATGCTTCAGGAATCACAAACCTTAACACCAATATTCCTACTAAGCCACAAGCATTCACTAGTACCTCCCACATATTACCATCTCTATATCGCAAAACTATTGCAAGGAATCAAACACATCATATTCAATGATCTACAAGTTTTATGTAGGATTTTATGACTAACCATGTGAATGACTAAGTCTTGTGGAATCTCTAAATAGAAATAAGTGAAGCATGAGAGTTTAATTATTTATATAAAATACTTACCCACGCTCTAACAAATATAAGTGAAGCAAAAGAGCATTTACAAATAATGGTTTTTTGTATGTAGAGAAACAGGCATCCAAACTTCAAATGATATAAGTGAAGCACATGAAGCATTCTATAAAGTCATACTCAAAAGATATAAGGGAAGTGAAAAGATCATTCTATAAATCAACCAAGGACTATATCATACCAGCATGGTGCATTATTAAAATAAAAATAAATGGCACACGACGCTCCAAGAATTTACGCATATCATGTGAACAAAAAAACCCGAGACATACCAATAATTGTTGAATAAATATGGGATGCCTTCCGGGGCATCCCCAAGCTAAGACGCTTGAGTCTCCTTTAATATTTACTTGGGGTGCCTTGGGCATCCCCAAGCTTGAGCTCTTTCCTCCCCTCATTCTTCTCATATCAATGCCTCCTCGATTTTCGAACACTTCATCAACACAAAACTTAACAAAACCTTTGTGAGATCCGTTAGTATAACAAAGCAAACCACCACTTTAAGTAATGTTGTAAACCCATTCATATTTTATTATTTCTTTATACCTACTATATTCTAACTTCACCATGGCTTATACCCCCCGATACAATCCATAGATTCATCAAAACAAGAAAGCATCCCAACAAAAACAGAATCTGTCAAAAACAGAACCGTCTGTAGTAACCTGAACATTGACCATACTTCTGTAACTCGAAAAATTCAGAAAAAGTAGGAAAAAATAATAAATTTGCATAGCAGTATTTTGTAAATAAATTCAGAATTTTGCATATTCCAGTAAAAAATAAAACTTCACGCACTATAGCAAAAGTTTCTGTTTTGCACCGCACACACCAAACAAGAAATTTAAACATCCTAAAGGTAAATCTTGGCACATTATTTTTATAATACAATTGATTTGTACAAGGCGATAATTATTTTTCTTGAAAAGTTTTTGTAATCAAGGTTCACAAAGTTTCCATAGGCATGAACAAGTTCAAGGATATCCCCCACTTCCACGGCGCTTGTCTTTCAACATAGCAAGCATCGATTTCATAAAAAATCGGTATTTGAAATGAATCAATAGGATCATAGCAATCTTCATAGCATTCATCCTTTAGTAAGCACGAAGGAAAATTAAACAAGGTATGATTTGAAGAGTTACTCTCATTAGACGGTGGGCACGGGTAGCTAATCCGCTCTTCCTCCTTTTGTTCTTCGCTCTCCTCCTCATCTTTTTCATCCAATGAGCTCACAGTTTCAACAATTTCTTCTTCCATAGTTCCCTGCAAAATATTAATCTCTTCTTGGACAGCGGAGGAGTCCTCAATATATGGTTTGACATAAGCATTATAAGCATAGTTTTCATAGCAATATTTAGGTATGGCAAAATTTTCAGATTTGTAAAGAGTAGCATCATACTTTTCAATCAAAGAAGAAATTTCATAAGCACCCTTAAAAGCAACAAATTCTTCAATTTGTTTAATATCATAGTACCTATAAACACCTTTAGCATAAGAAGATAGGATTCCATTATCACTAAACTCGCATTGGTAGGAAAGGTGTTTCTTAGGGTCTTCGGAACAACAAGTAAACTCATATATTATGCATAAATTCCAAGCATAGCAATGTACATTATTAATATGATGCCATAAAAGTTTCCCTTTTTGAGATAAGCGGTGTCACACAAAATAAGCATGCTTATTTAATTATTTTCCCTCAACTAAGCTAGTTGGTTTTTCAGCACGAGCACAAAGGGATCAAAGATGATCCAAGTAGAAAGCTTCAGTAGTATGATAGATTCTGGGTGGTTCACCAACCATTGGTTTAGCAGGTACACACAATTTTTTTAGTATTTTATGTTTCCTACCCATAACTAAAGATAGAAAAGCAGAGCACAAAATAAAATCTACTTAGCGATGAAGCAAACAAGCACACATGAGAATATTCACCCCACGCTATTGCTCCCTGGCAATGATGCCAGAAAAAGGTCTTGATAACCCACAAGTATAGGGGATCAATTGTAGCTTTTTGATAAATAAGAGTGTCGAACACAACGAGGAGCTAAAGGTAGGTTTTTATTCCCTTCAAGTTCTATCAACCACCAATACAACTCTACGCACACTTAACGTTTGCTTTACCTAGAACAAGCATGAAACTATTTTGTTGGTGATAGGATAGTATGCAGGAATAAAACTAGATGTACTTAGAGAGAATAAAACTATGAGTAATTTGCAAGATAATAAAGTTAATTGTTTAGTAGAGAGATTTTTGTAACACAAGAGAAGTATTTTGTCCCTAGGCAATCGATAACTAGACCGGTAATTATTATCACAATTTTATATGAGGGAGAGGCATGAGCTAACATACTTTCCGTACTTGGATCATATGCACTTATGATTGGAACTCTAGCAAGCATCCGCAACTACCAAATATCATTAAGGTAAAACCCAACCATAGCATTAAGTATCGAGTACTCTTTACTCCCATACTCAACAACCCCCTAACTTGGGTATAAGCTTCTGTCACTCTCGCCACCCACTATAACCGAATTATGAACGTATTGCAATACCCTACAATGGGAATCCCACACGCTTGCACGACACGGAGGGCACCATGGGACAACACCAAAATAAAACATACAACTCAAACCAATCACAATCGTCAATCAACCCATAGGAAAAAACCTATACCGCATCTCCCCTCCTCTTCGGGGAAAATCCCAACACATCTCACAAGTAGCAGGAAGAATTTCTGGCGCCGTTGCTGGGGAGACATCATCAAAACCTATCAAGTACCTTTGCACAAACTATCATCTACTTGCTCTACTTTTTATTTTCCTTTGCGCCTCATTTTCATCTCCCCCACTTATAATTAAAAAAATACAAAAACACAAAATTATTTATGTTTGCTCATTTGCTTGCTCTGCCATTATGGCTAGTTATTCGCTTGTTGCTTGTACCCCTGAGAATGAAGTGCTAAATTTTAAACAAAGGGGAGGTGAAACTTTAAAATATGCTTGGCATGGGATTTGCGATGCTCAAAATAGATAAACTCGTAAGCAATCCACTAGCGTTCTTCTCCATAATTTTTATGTGGGTGTTACTAGTTGGTATAGATTTGTGCTAGACACTATTACCAGAGGGAATTTCTTGAGTAGTCACCCTATGTATGCTTTCAATTCTATGGGAAATCTAGTAGGATCAACACCTATTACTATTAGTGAAACAACATTGACTTTGGAACATGTTATGCAAAGGTTGGAAGCCATTGAAAATAAAATGCCTACTATTGAACATATTGAAAATATAGATAAGAAGATCCATAATCACATCACTCAGTTTGGTTCAAAGCTAGGAACTACATTAAAGATGCTAAAAGAGAAGGAACCAATAATTAATGAGAGAATAGAGCAAAGTCCTTCTAGAATTGATAAGTTGGAAGAAGTCATCACCAATTTGGGATCCATTTTTTCTTCTAAAACTATCGAAAGAACTCCTCCTACTAAGAATCCCAAGTTTATTTATTGTCAGGGGGATGGACCCCGGGTAGCCTCATACGCGCCCAATGACATTTCAAGACATCGGGGCTGGCCAAAGCCTCTAATGCCGACTAGTCACGTGGCTGGCTCCTTGGGCCGGCTAGGACCATGCGGCTGGCTTTGAGAAGACGGCACACCACTGGAAGACGGCTTCGGGGATGGGCCGGCCTCCAATAGATGGCCCCTCCTTCTCCTCGGAGTCTGCACTCACCCACTACGACAAGACGAGGCGTAGCTACAGTGACGCCTGCTCCCCCCAAATCCCGGAGGAGCGTGGCTACAGTGTGCACTGACCAGACGACCACCTACCTGCACGGCCCGGGACTGTAGCCATGCGACTCATGACGCGGCCTCCGTCAACAAGGACAGAGCTACATCGAAAGGCAATCGGCATGGCCCGCAGGTGGCGGGCCCTACCCGTCGGTCGGATTCTCGGCAGCCGGCGGGGCCCTCCAGAGGCGGGCCCCAGCAGTCGGCGGAGAACCCGACGACCCTAGCCACTGACACCCGGGTCCTACACCCGGACGTATTACCATTGTACGCCTGGGGGGTCGGCCTATAAGACCCCCCAGGGCTCACCCATGCAAAGGGTTGAGCCTTCATTCCACACACACTCACCATAGCTAGGAGAAGAGAGGGAGCTATACCCTTGTTCCTCCTCTAGCAACACAACTCAAGGAGCAACCTTATATACACTTGATCATAGTCATCATAGCAGGACTAGGGTTTTTATCTCTCTGGAGAGCCCCAAACCTGGATACGTCTTGTGTGCTATCGAGCTCGTGCTCACCCTCGCTTCCAGAACCCGACGATGTCCTCATGGCTCCACCCACGATATGCCACCCCTTATCATCTGATGTGAGATTACCACGACATTTATGTTTGTCAGAATAAAGGTGCCACATCTATAAATGGAAGTGAGGATCTTTAAATGATTAGTGTGCACCCCAATTTCATTGATTTGATAAAGGAACCTGTCTATGAAAGTAAATCTCTTAACTTTATCCCCAGGAGTGTGATTATTAAAAACACATGTGCTAAGCCTCCTAGGAAGCATGGATGCGTAATTGAGGAGTTGTATTTGAAGGATGACAATACTTGAAATATGCCTTACGCCTAGCTACGGGCATAAAACAATAGCGCTTACTGGGAGGCAACCCAATAGTTATCTTTATTTCCCCTTTTTGTTTTATGTTTTTTGTGTGTTAACACAATTATTCTACTGCTATGATTGTGTTTTCATGTTTTAATTAGTGTTTGTGCCAAGTAAAGCCTTTGGGGTGATTTGGTTCATAGTTGATTTGATTCTGTGAAAAAAATAGAAACTTTTGCGCTCACTCCAGGAATTATTAAAAATCACTGGAACATGCTTTTGATCTGAATTTTTTACACATCATTGATATAGAAATTTTCCATGTTGTCCTAATTTTTCAGTTTTTTGGAGTAAAACTATGGCATTTATTCAGATCATTACAAACTATTCTGTTTTAGACAGATTCTGTTTTGGTTGCATAGTTTTCTTGTTTTCATGATGCTATGGATTATATCGAGGGTATAAGTCATGTATAAGTTATAATATAGTAGGTATTATGCAATAATAAAATATGAATGGGTTAACAGCAATACCTAAAGTTTATGATTTGCTTGTTATACTAACGAATCTCACGAGGTTTCTGTTGAGTTTTGTGTGCTTAAGTTTTTAAGTTTTGGGTGAGATCACGATGAATGAAGGAATAAGGAGCGGCAAGGCCCTAGGCTTGGGGATTCCCCAGATGGCATCCCCTCTTTGTTCTACAAACCATCGGTATATTACTTGGAGCTATGCTTTTGTTCATCACATGATATGAGTTTTACTTGGAGCATTGTGTGCCATAGTAGTTCTTGCTTTCTTTTCTTTTTAGTTTGCCACAATCATTATTTGTTGGAAACACCTTTTGAGAGGGGCATGCATTTATTCGTGATTTGTTTGAATACTCTTTGTGCTTCACTTATATCTTTTGAGCTAGGCAGTTGCTCTAGTGCTTCACTTATATCTTTTAGAGCACGACAGTGGTTATATTTTAAAGAAATAGTTGCACTCTCATAGTTCACTTAAATCTTTTTGAGAGTCTAATAACTAGTAATGGCAATATGCACATGTTGTGAAATTGGTCCTCATATGATAGGTATTCAAGAGGGATATAATAAAAACTTTCATGTAGATCACTGAATATGATTTGTTTGATTCCTTGAAATAGTTTTGCGATATTAAGATGGTGATATGTGGATGTACAAGTGAATGATTGTGGCTTAGTAAGAATATTGGTGTTAAGGTTTGTGATTCCCTAAGCATGCACGTATAGTCTCTAGTTATGCAATGATGTTGGAGCATGGTTTATTATTGAGGTTCTACCTTATGAGTGGTGGTCGGGGACGAGCGATGGTCTTTTCTACCAATCTATCCCCCTAGGGGCATGCGCGGTAGTACTTTGTTTTGAGGGCTAATAGACTTTCACAATAAGCATGTGAGTTATTTATGACTAATGTGAGTCCATGGATTATACACACTCTCACCTTTCCGTAATTTGCTAGCCTCTTTCGTACCGTGCATTGCCCTTTCTCACCAGGGGAGTTGTGCAAACTTCACCGGTGCATCCAAACCTTGTGATATGATACACTCTATCACACATAAGCCTCCCTATATCTTCCTCAAATTAAAACAACCACCATATGTACCTATCACCACATTTCCATAGCCATCCCAAGATATATTGCCATGCAACTTCCACCGTTCTGTTTTTATGACATGCATATTCATTGTCATATTGCTTTGCTTGATCATATAGCTGACATAGTATTTGTGGCTCAACCACCATTCATGATTCTTATACATGTTACGCTAGGTCATTGCACAACCTAGTACACAACTAGAGGCATTCATATAGAGTCATATTTTTCTGGTTATCGACTGGTAATATTGAGTTGTCGGTATGTAGAAGTGTGATGATGATCATTATTACAGAATTGTCCTAGTGAGGAAAGGATGATGGTGACTATGATTCCCCCAAAGCCGGGATGAGAAACCGAACGAAAAAAGAGAGGCCAAAAAGAGCCCACCCAAAAAGAAAAATGAGAGAAAAAGAGAGAAGGGGCAATGTTACTATCCTTTTACACACTTGTGCTTCAAAGTAGCACCATGTTTTTCATATAGAGAGTCTCCTGAGTTGTCACTTTCATATACTAGTGGGAAATTAATGTTATAGAACTTGAGTTGTATATTTCGATGATGGGCTTCCTCAAATGCATGAGGTCTTCATGAGCAAGCAAGTTGGATGCACACCCACTTAGTTTCCATTTGAGCTTTCATACACTTATAGCTCTTAGTGCATTCGTTGCATGGCAATCCCTACTCCTTGCATTGATATCAATTAATAGGCATCTCCATAGCCCATTGATTAGCCGCATCGATGCGAGACTATTAGGACCGAGAGTATATCGACCAGAGGGGGGGGGGGTGAATGGGAGATCCAAAAATTATTCCGAATGTTTTGAGATGATATCAAACACAACAGCGAAAATAAGATTCGGTAGAAAAGAACTTGATCAAGTACGTTACTGAGGAACAAAAGTATCAATGTAGGAAGCAATAATAGATCAAGCGCAGGATATCACATGTTTGATAATAACGATGGTAATGTAGCATGCAAACAGATACTGTAGCATCAGAGAAACCAAGATGTGAGCTGTGAGGAAAAAACACGACAGTCTCAATAGTATATGTGCGAGGAGAAATTCACATGACTGGGATGACTAAAATAAATGATGAGAATGCAACATGATGAGCAACAAACATAGCAGATGGGAACGACAGATATAACAGAGACGAATGACATGCAACAGTCAATGATTGATCTGATAAACTATCATCACAGAGCACGACTATAAATTGCTGAAGATAATGCAGTAAAGTAAAGTGAACCAGTGGTGCTCGATGGAGACAAGTGCATTTGGTAGACCAGTTCGCCCTTCTGCCAAAGGACTATGTCTCGTTGGAGGGCTTGTGATTTAACATAGAAGATAAACTCTCTTCGCCCTGTTCTCCTTCAACTAGGAGCTGATCAGACTCTAGTTTATTTCACTTGTGGTAGATACTTGTCGGCGATCTCCAAACCTTCGACAGACCCTCCTTGCGAACCATAATAACTCTTGGTTGCTGAAGATCTTGCTCGGTGAAGACAATGACTCTTCAACACTCGAGCCGACACCTATCCGTCTAGAGAGTACGCAACTCTCAAGAGTAATAAGGAGTGAGAAGACCCTAAGATTGGGGATGCCCAAGGCACCCCAAGTTAATATTCAAGGAAGATCCAAGCAACTAAGCTTGGGGATGCACGGAAGGCATCCCCTCTTTCGTCTCCAACATTATCGACAACCTTACTTGGAGCTATATTTTTATTCGTCACATGATATGAGTTTTACTTGGAGCGTCATTTTCTTTTGCTAGTATTGCTTTATGTTATTTAGAATAATATTTTGCATCTTTATTTTCGATAAAAATGTCATGTATAGCCTTTGCCATGCTTATCTTGCAAGTATACATGTTGCTGTTTGAAAACAGCAAGTTTACCGCTGTTGCAAAAATTCCCTAGAAAAGTCGGAATGTGATAAAATGTTGAAACTTTTTGCATAATAAGCTCTGATAAATTTTCTACAGTGTGGTAAAACTTCCGTAATTTTTTGAGTTAGGGAATTATGATGAATATTGCATTCTTTACAGACTGTACTGTTTTGGCATATTGCTGTTATGTTTGCATTGTTTGCATATGTTTGCTTGTTTAATGATTCTACTTGAGGATGGGAGTGTTAAATGTGTAGAGGCATTTAGTATGCAATTTTTAATAATAATTTTAGTGATTTTCTACAGTAGAGAATGATAAGGTTTTTGCATTGGTTTATACTAACTTATCTCACGAGTTCTTGTTGAGTTTTGTGTGGATGAAGCTTTTGAGATTTAGGAAAACCATGATATGAGAAGAATTAAGGAGACACAAAAGCTCAAGCTTGGGGATGCCCAAGGCATCCCAAGATAATATTCAAGAAGTCTCAAGCATCTAAGCTTGGGGATTCCCCGGTAGGCATCCCAGCTTTCTTCTTCAACAATTATCGGTTAGTATCGGTTGAGCCTAAGTTTTTGCTTCTTCACATGAGTTGTGCTATCATTGGAATGTCATTTTATTTTGTTTTGCTTTCTGTTTTAATAAAGTACTTAGATCTGAAAGTTTTTCAATAAAATATAGTCCTCAAATAGTTGTCAGGGAGGCTACGTAAGCGGCACTCACACCCCGTAAACGAAGCTCTTTCTATGGAATTGCTCTAGTGCTTCACTTATATCTTTTTGAGAACGGTGTGCTTTTGTATTTTTGAGGAAATTATCTCTTGCTTCACACAAATTAATTTGAGAGAAAAAAATATTATTCTCATGATCTTCACTTATATTTGTTTGAGCTTATCAAAAGCAACACATGAAAATTAGTTCCAAAGTGATAGATATCCAAGAAGGATATAATAAAAATGTCAGGACCCCGATTCCAAGTCACATCGATCTAGCCGGTAACACCTCATATCACTTTGTGGCCTCACGCACGGTATTCCCACGGGTGTCGCCTTACCATGGCCCGGGACCGTTTGCGCCTTTTGGCTCACGTATATGATAGTGCCGCTAGCATCCATATGACAGAGAACCCGGGCCGACATGACTAGTCGTGAACCCAAAGTGGCACTAACTTATAGGGACAGGCATACATGAATCAACATCTAGCATGTCGGTCAGCAGCGTGCGAATCCGGGCTGTAGCACTTGGCTAACAGGACTCCGGGAACCCGGGCTGTAGCAGGCTAGACAGGACTCCGGATGTCACCGCGTGACATTTCCCGAAGGGATGACAGGAAGGCAAGTGAATCACATGCCGGCCAGATCAAGTGTTCCGGAGCAGTAGTCTTTGGGCTAGCAGGACTCGTGAATCGGGCTGTAGCGGACTACTATGGCTCATGGAAGCACAAGACTACATTTCCCCATAAGAGAGGCTACCAAGGATAAACAACTAGGTTGTCGGATCCCACACATACCAAGCATTTCAATCATACACACAATATGCTCGATATGTGTAAATACAACATGGCATCACAACATAACTCTACGACTCAAGTATTTATTCATTAGGCTCCGAGGAACCAGATATTACAAACATGGGTCTCATGACCCAACATTCAGAGCATACAAATAAAAACACATGCGGAAGCTTAACATGTCTGAGTACAGACATCTACAAATGAAAAAGCCTTAGAAGCCTAACTATCTACCAGATTCTGCCGAGGGCACAAGATCGTAGCTGAGGTAACAAGCTAAACGTCGAAGTCCACACGGAACTACTAGCGAGACTGACGTCTCTCTGCAAAACATAAAATAGGCAAACGTGAGTACTAATGTACCCAGCAAGACTTACATCAGAACTAACTGCATATGCATCGGTATCAACAAAGGGGGTGGTGGAGTTTGACTGCAGCAAGCCAACTTTGACTCGGTGGCTATCCTAAACTACGACTGTAAGTAACTCTTTTGAGGTGGCGCACACGAGCCCACATATTCACCATATCAATACACCACTATGTATCCGCTCCCGTTTCCCTACGAGAAATAGCACTCACACTTATCTTGCGCATTTTAGAGTATCCACTTTCACTTGTCTATGAACTGTTGTAGGCAACCCAGAAGTCCTTTACCGCGGACACAGCTGTTCGAATAGATGATGTTAACCCTGCAGGGGTGTACTTCTTCATACATGTTTCCACCACTTAGCGTCTGCACACGACATGTGCTCGACAGACTTCAAGCGAAAGCCGACGTGGGTGTAGACCATGACCTACCTAAACACTCAAGTCTCTAGTCCAGGTTTATCGCCTATTCAGGTTCCATCCGCAGGGAGTCCGGCCGAGGTTTCCACATACGGCCCCGAACGATGTGTACGGGGTTCCGCGACACCAAACGGGCGCCCGGCATACCTGTCCACGTGCCTACCGCCACACAGCCCACCCCTCGGGTCAGCGCTGCCCACGACCTCCAGCATACTACAAACACCAGAAACTACTTGCAACTCCTGGACAGAGGACAAGGGTGATTGAGAAGTCGAGCGGGGTCATATTTCAGGGCCCAATGCATGGTAGTAGCTGTTTCATGGATCACAAACACAGAACTCAGTTCCTGAGGACGGCTTCAATGAAACAACCCACCATGTACTCCTACATGGCCTCTCACCAATACCTTTACCAAATCGTGTTCACACACTTAGCTCTCAACAGTAGGACATGTTCACACACCTCCGATTCATCCCCGATGAATCAAACCTGACACAACTCTTAAGCAATAGCAGGCACGACAAACAAGCATGAATGAGTAGGCACATCAGGGCTCAAACAACTCCTACTCATGCTAGTGGGTTTCATCTATTTACTGTGGCAATGACAGGTCATGCAGAGGATAAGGGGTTCAACTACCGCAGCAAGTGACAGTTGAATCGTTGTTGTCCTAATGCAGTAAAAGAGAGCAGGAGCGAGAGAGTGGGATTGTATCGGAATGAACAAGGGGGTTTTGCTTGCCTGGCACTTCTGAAGAAAGTATAGTTCTTCATCGGTGTCATCGATCTCATCGTCGGTGTCACGTCTATCGAGAGGGGACAAATACCGGCAACAGAGAAGGAAAACACAATCAATGTAGTGCAAAATATGATGCATGATCATGACATGTCAATATGCTGTGTTTTGAGCTAATGCAACTAGCAACATGTTAAATGGAGTTGATTTGAACCCTAGGTTCAAATTCAAACTCCATATGTGAGAGTTTAAATGCCATTTATATGATTTGGCCTAAACATCAGCCATAAGTTGATCTAACATGCATGAAAGTGGTACATATGGATAGATTGGATTTTTCTAATCATTTTGCATATATAATTTGTTCGATTTCGAGTTACAGATTAATTTCTATGAATTTTAGAAGTTTTGGGCATTTTCTGGAATTTCCTGAGTAACAATAAATCCAGAAAATGAGTTATTGCGTCAGCATTAGGTCATGCTGACCTCAGCAGTTCAACAGGCGGGTCCAGGTCAAACCTGACCAGTGAGGTCCACTGGTCAGTGACTGGGGCTGGTTAGTGTCGCTGACATGTGGGCCCAGTCAACAGCCACGTCATCTTGGTCAACTTTGACACGTGGGGCCCGTTGGGTTATGAACTAATTTAAGCAGGAAATTAGACTAACCTAAGCAGGCACTGGGGCCCACATGGCAGTGGCCCTGGGGGTGTTTAGCGGGGTTATTAGCGCTAATTAACTGGCGTCACGTCAACAGGTGACGCCGGCGACCACAGCAGCGGCGGGAACTCGCCGGAGTTGGTCGGGCGGCGCTTCTGCCGCGCCCGGGCATCTTGAGGGCACCAGGAGGGAGCCTGTGCTCCCGCGCGTCTAGGGGCGCACGCAGCCGGGCACAGGGAGGCCGGGGTCGACGGCGGCGACCACTTGGGCGGCGGCCGAAGCTACGGGTGTTGACAGATTCATCGCTATGGTGAGCAAGGCGTGCGTTGCTTGGCATCTACGGCGGCTGCACGTGCTAACAAGGCTGTTGGGCAGTCTAGCATGACCAAAGGGTCACCGGACTAACGCCGGTGACGAGGTCGGGCGGAGGTGAGCTTCGGCCTCGATGAACACGACGGCTACGGTGTGCAAAAGGACGAGGCGTTAGGGGGAAAATGACCGGAGGCTCACAACGCGTCGATTGAAGTACTCGTCGGGCTCGGGGAAGGCCTGTAGACGACGGAGCGACGACGGTGATCGCCGGATCCCGCGGAAGAAGATGGCGGCGTTCAGGATGAATCAGGGCTTCCCGACCCGTGCGGCTCGGCGAGGACGAGTATGGCGACGGGGCGGTTCTTTTAGACACGACGGAGAGGCGGGGCAGTGGCTCTGGCCGCAGCGAACGGCGTCTGTGGCGGTGGGCATGCTCAGCCATCGGGAGGGAAAGTAGAGGAGCGAGGAGGAGAGAGAATCAGAGAGCGAGAGAGGGGCAGAGAGGTGCGTGGCATCTCCAGGGCGATGTCGGGGAGGCGGCAAGCGGGAGGTGTGGCAGCGTCTTCGGGCGTCGGGCACACGCCCTCCTGCCTACTGGCAGGAGGTCGAAGACGGTGGCGGCTGCGGTGGGCTGGGCCGCTGGAGTTGGGCCAGGTGGGCTGCACAGTAGCTGGGCCGCAGGTGGGTCTTCTCTCTCTCTTTTTTTATTTTTGTTTTGTTTTCTATTTTCTGTAATTCGTTTTTGATTTAGTTTTCAAACTAAATCAAATTTACTGCTTCTGATAAATATTGTGTGGGCTAGTTGAGCTATTCCAGAGCCCCACACAAATTTAAAGAATTATTGGACTTATATTAAATATATAGCAAATATAAATCCAATGCAAATAGTTGTTGCATTAACTCCAAAAGCCCAAAATAAATATTTATGAGCTCCTAAAATATTGGTTTGAATTTTACCTCTGGCTAATATTTTCAGGGAGAAACATGAACATTTTGTTGGACCTATTTGAAGCAATTTTTATCTTGGTCATTTTCAGAAATGATTTCTGAGGCTTTCACATGTCCCCATTTCAAATTCATTGAAATTAAAACATGATGCACACATGACTAGCTACTCTAGGTCATACCAGAACTAGGGATGTGACAACTCACCCCCACTAAACAAGAATCTCGTCCCGAGATTCAAGTCATGAGGTAAGAAGACAGAGGGACACAAGCTAACACAATCTTCACGATCCAGATGTCTTTCTCGAGGATGTTGATTCATTGCATCACCTTGATCTCGACGTCTTGCTTTGAGAGCTACAACCAACATGACAACGAGTAGAAAGGGAGAATTTTAGAAGAATCAATCTTCCTGAGGTTCGAGCAACTTAGGATCATCTTAATGGTCACAAGATCAACTCACGGAATGGGACATAGAAACATCTCTGGAGCCGAGAGGCAAAACATGCATCAGGAGGGACGGAAGAAACAATTTGACGAGGGTTTCAGAATAGCGAGGAAGAATTGCCATGATTCCATAACGGGGCACCTTAGGGAAGGTGACTCCTAGAAGTATTACCTTAAGTGGCAAAAAGAACTACTTTTGATAAAGAGATCATTGAGGCTCTCTATACCAGCCTAGGGCAATCTCGAGCGATCGTTTGGAGGAGTTTGGTAGAATGGCATACTCAGAATAGAATGGACGATGTGGATTACCTTGTTGAAGACAACGCAATGGATGATTTTTGCTTATCATCGGAAATGGATGGGACCCATGGTAGACTGGCACAATGACGGGTGCTAGCTGGGAACAAAATGCAAATACTGGGAATGATTCTAGTAACTGGGGGGAAACTCAACAGTAGAGAGTGATTCCACTGTTGGAATGGTTATAGCATAACCGAGGAAGCTGGGAGCAATCCCAGTTATTGCCGATGATAACACCTAGTGCTTGTGCGTGCTTTCAAGAACTTGAGCATTTCCATATTCATCAAGGTTTTACCAATATCCGTGTCAAGGATCCTGGCAACACAACGTACTACCATGATGAATACCGGTGGAAGATGGAGATGCAAAGGAAGATAACACCTTCTCAGATTTCACCTTGGCGGAGCCAAGAGGCAAAATCTGGATGATCGACCGAGAGACATTTAGCACTCCGCTTCTAATGTTCTCCTTGATGTGCTAGCATAATCCATTCATAGATATGGTTTAATATCTAGAACATCAAGTAAAAGGTCGGACTTCGGGAACTCAAAAATCCATAAGGAACAACTAGGAAGTAAATCCTACGAAATCCCTATGGGGAGGTGGCCAACTTCCCCAATCAAGATACTACAATAATAGGTCTTCCGGCTGGGTGTGTTGGCCACGACATCCACTTTACCGTTATTGAGAGACCAATATTATAGTTCTTGGGAGATGTTCCAACCATCATATCTGCCTGAGATTTAGATCTGGTTGGTGTCAGAATATTCCAGACTCATCAAGTCTAGAAAGAAAAATTAAAGTTTGCAACACAAATCGACGAGATGACGTTGCAAGATTCTCGGGAAATGAACTACGATAGCAAGCTCCAAAACATGAGCTAGGTCTGCTACAAACATGTGAACACGTTGTCCTAGACAGGCATGGTCACACAGTAGTCTTATAATAAAACACTACCGAGTTCAGGTGGGGAAACCATCATTGCGGATAACGAAGTCCTTGCATAAGTCATATGATTAGCTCTTATGAAGGAATTCCTTTTCCTGGAACAAATCAGTTAGTGGCTTGGTGTGCTAGGGATACCCATAGAATGAAGATGATCATCTATCAGACCATGGAATACTTCGCACGTGCATGACTGACTTGGGATGATTTCAGAGGAAGTTAAAACAACTTTTCTCAAATTCACGGCGGCAACTTGCATCAAATGCACATGAACTGGAGATAGTCACTTCTTACATCCGAACATAGACTTCATGAGCAGGTCATGAAGATAATGCTTATAAAAGTTTCCAATACTAACTGGATGTTCAGCACGAATCATGGAGAAGATAAAAATGTTGATGATGGGTTCAACAACTCATCGGAATTTCCGTATCACTGGACTTCCACCATTATGTGAAAAATGTGATAGTATTGGTTACACCAAAAGATGTAATGGTGTATGCTCGAGGAATCAACCACAAGTAAGACAACATTACGAATATCGTTGGTTCTAACTTGATTTGACGATGGCCCATACTCAAATCAAATATTGGGTAAGACAATAGGTCCAACAACTGATCACGAGGACCAATTGATGAAGATATCATCTTTCTTCTACACACATACACACAAAAAGATATCCCTTAACATGAACTAAGTCAGACAAGCTTTTATCTTCCAACTCTCCAAGTTGTTGTTTAGCTTAACCAACTAGTTCAGGGGTATCCAACACGGATTCTTGGAGAATGGGTGGTTTAGAGGAAAACCAACTTGATCACAAACTCATCATAGCGGTCAGGTGACAATCTGGTGATACTTCCGAGAAGATATTCGGAAAATCACGAACCACCGATATGTTATTAAGCTCGAGAACAATCTTGCTTTTTAGAGCAAGACAATATGATCAAACGAGCAAGGGATTGACACAATCCTAACTCATTGATCGAAGAGTGCACCAGAATTAGGGACTAGGGGGCACGATCAACCTTAGGGTGATGATTCGATAACCAACACACTAAGAATGAGATTTTCATCCATTAACCACTAAGTAACATGGTTGCTAGGTGTATTGATTTCAAACATCATGATTCACTTGTCGGCATTCCGGTTGCAACAACACGGGACCGAGGAATGAATAATGATGGCGAGAAGTATCACTGCATCAAGAATTCATAAGAGGTTGTGCAATTCCCATGACATTCTTGACATAAGATGGCAATACTCCAGGGTAGAACAGATTAGAAGTTAGATTGGCATTTGATCTGCGGAATACAACTATTTTGACCCAATCCCGGATATGGATGAGGTACTGGAGTTTGTTTCTCCTAGTCATTCTGAAACAGAATGGCTTAACGGACCACAAGAATAATAAGCATCGATGAACGGATGCATGCATACTCTTGATTATCAATTGATAGATGGAGGTCAGAAAACAACTAAAGAGGGACAACTCAAAGGAACATATGTTTTTTTCTGAGTTGTGGATGCATAGATTAGTATGTCGAGCGAAGCTCAACATTTCTTCCGGATAACCCATGCGGAAAGGGTAGAACTGGCAGATTTACAATTATGAATGGAGAACTCCTCAAGAGTACTCTGATTGTGATCCTTCGGTCCAGCGAGGAACTTCTGCCATACGCGGTTCATAGTATTTGGAAGAAGGAAATACCACAGACCTCGAGGACTATCGCAAAGTTACTAATATCCTAAAGGAACTAGCAAACACTATCAACAGGAGGTAAGTAGGGTGAATCTAGGGTTCAAGAATACCTACTACTAAATGGCATCACAGGATGCTTTCGAGAATAATGGCCAGAATCATCACACCGGGAACACAAAACATGGCTAGTTTACTAGGTAATCTTCTAAGACACCTAGGGTCGTAATAATAACTCCAACATATATGTCGAGGCAATAAATTACCTCAACGCACCGATTAGTGTGCTTATTCTGACCATAAAGGACATCGGGAACAGAAAGAAAGGATTTGCAAATGCATCAGACTATTTAGAAACCTGGGATGACTCGGACAGCATAACGGCTGTAAATGCTCAAAAAGTTTTGAGACATCCTGCAAAAATGGTGGCATAACCACTCAGAAGCACAAAATCAAGGTTTCGAGATCAACAGTTAACATACGGAAATAGTAGGAACTTAACTGAGCTTAAATCCAGCAATCTTATAAGTCTACGGATTAGTAACACGTGATCCTGATAGATAGATGAGAAATCCTAGTTCTTAATCCCCGTAGAAGAGAATATGATGACTCAGATCAGAAGGGCATAAGATAAAGGAGTAAAAGAGCCTTACGTTCCATCCCACAATCAATTCCCCTACATATAACTATTCTAGACTCAGCTTCGACCGGTTTGGCTTGGTAATCCTACAGGCAGTCAGGCTCTGATACCAAAGCTGCCAGGACCCGGATTCCAAGTCACATCGATCTAGCCGGTAACACCTCATATCACTTTGCGGCCTCACACACGGTATTCCCACGGGTGTCGCCTTACCATGGCCCGGGACCGTTTGAGCCTTTTGGCTCACGTATATGATAGTGCTGCTAGCATCCATATGACAGAGAACCCGGGCCGACATGACTAGTCGTGAACCCAAAGTGGCACTAACTTATAGGGACAGGCATACATGAATCAACATCGAGCATGTCGGTCAGCAGCGTGTGAATCCGGGCTGTAGCACTGGGCTAACAGGACTCCGGGAACCCGAGCTGTAGCAGGCTAGGCAGGACTCCGGATGTCACCGCGTGACATTTCCCCGAAGGGACAGACACAAGAACGAAGTGAATCACATGCCGGTCAGTCAAGTGTTCAGGAGCAGTAGTGCTGGGCTAGCAGGACTCCGGTGAACTGGGCTGTAGTGGACTACTATGGCTCATGGAAGCACAAGACTACATTTCCCCATAAGAGAGGCTACCAAGGATAAACAACTAGGTTGTCGGATCCCACACATACCAAGCATTTCAATCATACACACAATATGCTCGATATGTGTAAATACAACATGGCATCACAACATAACTCTACGACTCAAGTATTTATTCATTAGGCTCCGAGGAACGAGATATTACAAACATGGGTCTCATGACCCAACATTCAGAGCATACAAATCAAAACACATGCGGAAGCTTAACATGTCTGAGTACAGACATCTACAAGTGAAAAAGGCTTAGAAGCCTGACTATCTACCAGATTCTGCCGAGGGCACAAGATCGTAGCTGAGGTAACAAGCTAAATGTCGAAGTCCACACGGAACTACTAGCGAGACTGACGTCTCTCTACAAAACATAAAATAGGCAAACGTGAGTACAAATGTACCCAGCAAGACTTACATCAGAACTAACTGCATATGCATCGGTATCAACAAAGGGGGTGGTGGAGTTTGACTGCAGCAAGCCAACTTTGACTCGGTGGCTATCCTAAACTACGACTGTAAGTAACTCTTTTGAGGTGGCGCACACGAGTCCACATATTCACCATATCAATACACCACTATGGATCCGCTCCCGTTTCCCTACGAGAACGCCATCCATAGCACTCACACTTATCTTGCGCATTTTAGAGTATCCACTTTCACTTGTCTATGAACTGTTATAGGCAACCCAGAAGTCCTTTACCACGGACACAGCTATTCGAATAGATGATGTTAACCCTGCAGGGGTGTACTTCTTCATACATGTTTCCACCACTTAGCGTCTGCACACGACATGTGCTCGGCAGACTTCAAGCGAAAGCCGACGTGGGTGTAGACCACGACCTACCTAAACACTCAAGCCTCTAGTCCAGGTTTATCGCCTATTCAGGTTCCATCCACAGGGAGTCCGACCGAGGTTTCCACATACGGCCCCGAACGATTTGTACAGGGTTCCGCGATACCAAACGGGCGCCCGGCATACCCGGCCACGTGCCTACCGCATCACAGCCCACCCCTCGGGTCAGCGCTGCCCACAGCCTCCAGCATACTACAAAAACCAGAAACTACTTGCAACTCCTGGACAGAGGACAAGGGTGATTAAGAAGTCGAGCGGGGTCATATTTCAGGGCCCAATGCATGGTAGTAGCTGTTTCATGGATCACAAACACAGAACTCTGTTCCTGAGGACGGCTTCAATGAGACAACCCACCATGTACTCCTACATGGCCTCTCACCAATACCTTTACCAAATCATGTTCACACACTTAGCTCTCAACAGTAGGACATGTTCACACACCTCTGATTCATCCCCGATGAATCAGACCTGACACAACTCTAAGTAATAGCAGGCACGACAAACAAGCATGAATGAGTAGGCACATCAGGGCTCAAACAACTCCTACTCATGCTAGTGGGTTTCATCTATTTACTGTGGCAATGGCAGGTCATGCAGAGGATAAGGGGTTCAACAACCGCAGCAAGTGACAGTTGAATCGTTGTTGTCCTAATGCAGTAAAAGAGAGCAGGAGCGAGAGAGTGGGATTGTATCGGAATGAGCAAGGGGGTTTTGCTTGCCTGGCACTTCTGAAGATAGTATAGTTCTTCATCGGTGTCATTGATCTCATCGTCGGTGTCACGTCTATCGAGAGGGGACAAATACTGGCAACAGAGAAGGAAAACACAATCAATGCAGTGCACAATATGATGCATGATCATGACATGTCAATATGCTGTGTTTTGAGCTAATGCAACTAACAACATGTTAAATGGAGTTGGTTTGAACCCTAGGTTCAAATTCAAACTCCATATGTGAGAGTTTAAATGACATTTATATGATTTGGCCTAAACAGCAGCCATAAGTTGATCTAACATGCATGAAAGTGGTACAAATGGATAGATTGGATTTTTCTAATCATTTTGCATATATAGTTTTGGGCATTCTCTGGAATTTCCTGAATAATAATAAATCCATAAAATGAGTTATTGTGTCAGCATTAGGTCATCTTGACCTCGCAGAGTCAACAGCGGGTCAGTCAAACCGACGGTGGGGTCCACCGGTCGCTGATCTGGCTGGTTAGTGTCACGACATGTGGGCCCGATAAACAGCCACGTCAGCTTGGTCAACTCTGACACGTGGGGCCCGTTGGGTTATCAACTAATTTAAGCAGGAAATTAGACTAACCTAAGCAGGCACTAGGGCCCACATGGCGTGTACAGGGTGTTTAGCGGGTTATTAGCGCTAATTAAGCGGCGTCACGTCGGCAGGTGACGCCGGCGACCACAAAGAGCGGCGGAACTTCATTGGAGTTGGTCGGGCGGCGCTTCTGAGCGCGGCTGGGCACGCTGAGGGCACCAGGAGGGAGCCCGTGCTCCCGCGCGTCTAGGGGCGCACGCAGCCGGGCACAGGGAGGTCGGGGTCGACGGCCGGAGCTACGGGTGTTGACGGATTCGTCGCTACGGTGAGCAAGGCATGCGTTGCTTGGCATCTACGGCGGCTGCACGTGCTAACAACGCTGTTGGGCAGTCTAGCATGACCAAAGGGTCACCGGACTGACGCCGGCGATGAGCTCGGGCCGAGGTGAGCTTCGGCCTCGATGAACACAATGGCTACGGTGTGCAAAAGGACGAGGCGTTAGGGGGAAAATGACCGGAGGCTCACAGCGCGTCGATTGAAGTACTCATTGGGCTCGGGGAAGGCCTGCAGACGACAGAGCGACGACGGGGATCGCCGGATCCCGCGAAAGAAGACGGCGGCGTTCAGGATGAAGCAGGGCTTCCCGACCCGTGCGGCTCGACGAGGAGGAGTAGGGCGACGGGCGGTTCTTTTAGGAACGACGGAGAGGCGGGGCAGTGGCTCTGGCCGCAGCGAACGGCGTCGGTGGCGGTGGGCATGCTCGACCATCGGGAGGGAAAGCAGAGGAGCGAGGAGGAGAGAGAATCAGAGAGCGAGAGAGGGGCAGAGAGGTGCGTGGCATCTCCAGGGCGACGTCGGGGAGGCGGCAGCAAGCAGGAGGTGGTGCACGCGTGCTGTCGGGCGTCGGGCGTCGGGCACACGCCCTCCTGCCTACTGGCAGGAGGTTGAAGACGGTGGCGGCTGCGGTGGGCTGGGCCGCTGGAGTTGGGTCAGGTGGACTGCACAGTAGCTGGGCCGCAGGTGGGTCTTCCCTCTCTCTTTTTTTTATTTTTGTTTTGTTTTCTATTTTCTGTAATTTGTTTTTGATTTAGTATTCAAACTAAATCAAATTTACTGCTTCTGATAAATATTGTGTGGGCTAGTTGAGCTATTCCAGAGCCCCACACAAATTTACAGAATTATTGGACTTATATTAAATATATAGCAAATATAAATCCAATGCAAATAGTTGTTGCATTAACTCCAAAAGCCCAAAATAAATATTTATGAGCTCCTAAAATATTTGTTTGAATTTTACCTCTGGCCAATATTTTCAGGGAGGAACATGAACATTTTTTTGGTCCTATTTGAAGCAATTTTTTTTATCTTGGTCATTTTCAGAAATGATTTCTGAGGCTTTCACATGTCCCCATTTCAAATTCATTGAAATTAAAACATGATGCACACATGACTATCTACTCTAGGTCATACCAGAACTAGGGATGTGACAAAAAACTTTCATGAAGATCATTGGACAAAATAAACTTGATTCCTTGTAATAGTTTCGAGATATGATGATGTGATATGTGAATCATGTTGATGACTAATTATGCTTTAGTAAGAATATTGGTGTTAAGGTTTGTGATTCCCTATGCAAGCACGAAAGTCAATAGTTATGCAATGAAATTATATCCTACTTGTGGTGCATTATTCAGTATTAATTATGGTTAATGCTCGCTTATGAGATTATTCGTTTCTTGGTTGGTCGCTTCCCAATTTTTTGCTAGCCGCCATTTTGCATTAAGTATGATCACTTGTGCATCCAAAATCCTTTAAACCAGTTTTGCGACATGAGTCCACTATACCTACCTATATGCGGTATTCTTTTGCCGTTCTAAGCAAATTTGTATGTGCCATCTCTAATGTTCAAAATAAATTTCTCTTTTGTGTGCTCGTACCGCTCGCGAGGCGGTGAGGGGTGGCCAATATTTTCCATGCTAGATGTATTATTCTCATGATGAGTGTTTATTCACTTGTCATTGCACGAGAGTAAGGCAAAGGTATTAGGGATGCCCAGTCCCGAAATGAAAAATGAATTTACTTTCTGTTGTCAAATAATAAATTTCTTGGAAAGTGTTGGTATGGAGGGCACCCGTGGATACTGTTAGCCATGGAAAGTGAAAGTATGGTGGAAAAAGGAATAAACTTTATTTTCTGTTTGGGAACCGCCTATGATATATCTAGCATGGAAAGTGTTGGGAGCTCTAAGTCATTTTCGTTGGTGGGAAAAGTATGCTTTGAAAATGTTTTTATCCCTCAATTTTCACTTTGAGCTCTGGCACCTCTACAAATCCCTACTTCCCTCTGCGAAGGGCCTTTCTTTTACTTTATGCAATTTTTATTTTTAATTTGAGTCTCCATCTTCTCTTACAAAGCACCAACTAGGAGGTACTATGATCATACTTGAGCATTGGATGTAGCTAATATGCGAGTGTGTTTCATGAATGGATCAATGATTGAGCATGATGGGCTAGGGATAACTTGCTTTAGTATTGATATTTTGAAATACATGGTTGTTTGTTGATATGCTGGAGTATTAAAGTCTCATGTCAAAACTAGAGTATTGCATTGAACCATATAAAAGTCCAAATGTCCATACTACAAAAGAAAAGAATATATGATGAATATGATAGGTAGCTTTCCACAACAAATATTCCATTTTCAATTGCTGCTTTATCATGATAAGTTTTATGAGAAAGAGTTGCTGTTATGATGCTAGGAAAAGTGATTGAAATTGTCATTGATCAAACTTGTGCACTTTCCTAGCATTCACACTTCATAAATTATTTCTTTTATCATTTACCTACTCGAGGACGAGTAGGAATTAAGCTTGGGGATGTTGATACGTCTCCAACGTATCTATAATTTATGAAGTATTAATTCCATGTTTACAACAATTTTATATGGTTTTGGTATGATTTTGCATGGAACTAACCCGGAATGATGCTGTTTTCAGCAGAACTACCGTGGTGTTGTTTTTCATGCAGAAATGAAAGTTCTCCAAATGAGCTGAAACTTTTTGACCAATTTTTTGGAACAAAAGAGACTCCCGAAGCTTCGTGGAAGGACCGATAGGTGAAGGAATAGGGCATAAGACACCAGGGCGCGCCCGGGCCCTTGTCCGTGCCCCGGTGGGTTGTGCTCACCTCGAGGCCCATCTTCGTGTGAAACCTACGCAAAAAAATCCTATAAATAGAGAAACCATCAGAAATAACCCTAGATTAGAAGTTCCGCCGCCGCAAGGCTCTGTAGCCACCGGAAACCAATCTAGACCCCATTCTGGCACCCTGCCGGAGGGGGGGGGATCATCTCCGGTGGCCATATTCATCATCCCGGTGGCCACCACGATGAGGACGGAGTAGTCCACTGATACGTCTCCAATGTATCTATAATTTTTTATTGTTCCATGCTGTTTTATTATCAATCTTGGATGTTTTATAATCATTTTATAGTCATTTTATATCATTTTTTGGTACTAACCTATTGACATAGTGCCAAGTGACAGTTGCTATTTTTCCATGTTTTTTACATCGCAGGAAATCAATATCGAACGGAGTCCAAATGCCACGAAATTTCACGATGATTTTTATGGGCCAAAAGGAAGCATATGGGCCCTGGTTGGACCTGGGGGAGTCCCGAGGAGGGGGACAACCCACCAGGGCGCGCCAGGAGGCCCTGGCGCGCCCTGGTGGGTTGTGCCCACCTCGGGTGCCCCTCTGGACCGCCTCTTTGCTCTGCAAATACCACAATATTCCAGAAACCCTATATGTGTCGACGAAATATTCATCCAGCCGCCGCAGAGTCAAGAACCATCAGATCCAATCTAGACACCATCTCAGATGGGGTTCACCACCTCCATTGGTGCCTCTCCGATGATGCGTGGGTAGTTCTTTGTAGACCTTCTGGTCCGTAGTTAGTAGCTAGATGGCTTTCTCTCTCCTGCTGAATTCTCAATACAATGGTCCCTTGGAGATCCATATGATGTAACTCTTTTGTGGCGTGTTTGTTGGGATCTGACGAAGTTCGAGTTTATGATCAGTCATATCTTTTTATATCCATGAAAGTTATTTGAGTTTCTTTGATCTCTTATATGCATGATCACTTATAGCCTCGTATTTCTTCTCCGATATTTGGGTTTTGTTTGGCCAACTTGATCTATTTATCTTGCAATGGGAAGAGGTGCCCGGTAGTGGGTTTGATCTTACTGTGCTTGATCCCAGTGACAGAAAGGGAACCGACACGTATGTATCGTTGCCACTAAGGATAAAAAGACGAGATCTATATCTACCTCCATATAGATAAACGGATCTTGTCTACATCATGTCATCGTTCTTATTGCATTACTCTTTTTTCCATGAACTTAATACACTAGATGCATGCTGGATAGCGGTCGATGTGTGGAGTAATAGTAGTAGATGCAGGCAGGAGTCAGTCTAGTAATATTGGACGTGATGCCTATGTAATGATCATTGCCTGGATATCATCATAATTATTTTAAGTTCTATCAATTGCCCAACAGTAATTTGTTTACCCATTGTTTGCTATTTTTCTCGAGAGAATCCACTAGTGAAACCTACGACCCTCGGGTCTTATTTATCATATATTGCTTTGCGATCTATTTTATTCGCTCTTTTCATTCAGATCTATTAAACCAAAAATACAAAAATACTTTGCTGCAGTTTATTTTATTTGCGATCTATTATTTCAATCTATTACAATTTTCTCCCGTATCCGTGCCAATTTTTGGCGCCGTTACCCGAAAGGGATTGACAACCCCTTTAACACGTCGGGTTGCGAGTGGCTGTTATTTGTGTGCAGGGGCTGTTTACGTTGTGTTTTCTTGGTTCTCCTACTGGTTTGATAACCTTTGGTTTCATATCTAAGGGAAATACATACCGCCGCTGTGCTGCTTCATCCCTTCCTCTTTGGGGTAAAACCGACGTAGCTTCAAGCAGCATCAAAAGGAATTTCTGGCCCCATTCCCGGGGAGGATCTTCAACATAACCAGGTTCCTAATCACAAATCTCATCTCCTCGCAATTTACATTATTTGCCATTTGCCTCTCGTTTTCCTCTCCTCCACTTCACAAAAATTTGCCATTTTATTCACCTCTCTTTTTCGTTCGCCGTTTTCTTGTCAGATCTATTCTCTGCTTGCAATCATGAGTTATTTCAGTATGGCGCCAACAGATGATGGCCTGACTCCTAAGATTGGACGTACAAGCATTCTGGATGCTAAATTTTTTATCTTGGGGCAAGGGAATGTTATGGGAAAGGAACGTATCCAAGAATTTTTCAATTGTGTTGGAAATATGAGTCTTGATGATGCTCCTATACTTAAAACTACTAGATCTTATGCGGATGCTATTTCAGCACTAGTTCTCGCTTGTTCCTGAAACTTGAAAGTAAATTTATCCGCACTCATCCTACTTTGCAAAGTTTGTTTTTTGAGCTTCTCGAAATGAAGAATCCTAGAGCCAAAAAGTACGCCACTCTAGTTCTTATGAACGAGTTTGACTACATAATCCGGGAAGCTAGGTAAATCTTTGAATTTTATGGTATGAATCGTGAAAAACCCGTAATAGATGAAATTATTTACAATAGTGACTATGCACTAAGGAATTTTCTTGGGGATAATAAGATCTTTGATGAGAATCTTAAAAAGGAGGTTCCTGTGCTAGAAATAATCTAACAAGTTTTTAATAATGTTAATCAACACTATTCCTGGATTGTTGCGGGAAATCAAAGGGGTTATGATGAAAATCAACTAAGGAATGCTAAAGTTTCTATGGATAATATGTTTTATGTTGTGTGTACAAAACCTCCTGATAAAAACACCCCTAAGAAAATTAAGAAGAACAAAGATGAAAAAACTTAAATCCTTGCCTTATGCCTAGCTAAGGGCGTAAAACTATAGCGCTTGTTGGGAGGCAACCCAATGAAGAAAATTTATTTTGTCTTTTTGCTATATGTTCTTGTGTGTTAGCACAATTATGCTACTGTTATGATTGTGTTTTTTGTGTTTTAGTTAGTGTTTGTGCCAAGTAGAACCAATAGGATCTTCTTGGGTGATTGTTGTTTGATCTTGCTGAAAAAGACATAAACTTTATGCTCACTCAAATAATTGTTAAAATTCACCAGAACGTGATAAAATTATAATTCTTTTTGAAGAAGATCAATATACAAATTATCCAAGTTGTCCTTGTTTTTCAGAATTTTTGGAGTCCCAGAAGTATTCGAACAAATTAGATTACTACAGACTGTTCTGTTTTGACCGATTCTGTTTTCTTTGTGTTGTGTGCTTATTTTGATGGCTCTATGGTTTTCTTTGATGAGTTTTTGCCATAGAAAAGTTGGAATACAATAGATATAATACAAAAACAAAATATTAATTGGTTTGATACATCACTTATAGTAGTGGTTTATTTTTCTTACACTAATGGATCTCACGAAGGTTTTGTTGAGTTTTGTGTGATTGAAGTTTTCAAGTTTTGGGTTATCTTACGATGGATGAAGGAAGGATGTAAGAGCGTAAGCTTGGGGATGCCCCGGCATCCCAAGATATTATCGAAGAATGAGCAACCAACTAATCTTGGGGATGCCCCCGAGTGGCATCCCCACTTTCTTCCAACAACTATCGGTATTTTACTCGAGGCTATATTTTTATTCGTCACATGATAAGTGTTTTGCTTGGAGCGTCTTGTATGATATGTGTCTTTGCTTGTTTTATTTTGTGTTTTAAGTCATCAATCCTTGCTGGACACACCTATTTGAGAGAGCCAAAATTATACCATGACTTGTTAGAATTGCTCTCTATGATTCACTCAAATCTTTTATGAGCTAGGACTTGCTATAGTGCTTCACTTATATCTTTTTGAGCACGGTGTGCTTTGTTATTTTTGAAGAAATGCTCTCTTGCTTCACTTAGATTTATTTGAGAGTTAGTAAAATTTTGAATAAATTCTCTCTTGCTTCACTTAAATTATTTTGAGAGAAAGAAAATTTGTTATGCTCATGATCTTCACTTATATTTGTTTGAGCTTATGAAAAGCAACACATGAAAAATAGTTCCAAAGTGATAGATATCCAAGAAGCATAAAGAAAAGAAAATGTCATGAAGGTCATTGGACAAAATAAACTTGATTCTTAGTAATAGTTTTGAGATATGATAATGTGATATGTGAGTTATGTTGATGAGTAATTGTGCTCTAGTAAGAATATTGGTGTTAAGGTTTGTGATTCCCTATGCATGCACGAAAGTCAATAATCATGCAATGAAAATTATATCCTACTTGTGGTGCATTATTCGGTGTTAATTATGCTTAATGCTTGCTTATGAGATTATTCATTTCTTGGTTCGTCGCTTCTCAATCTTTTTGCTAGCCTTCATTTTGCACTAAGTATGACCTGTACTTGTGCATCCAAAATCTTTTAAACCAGTTTTGCCACATGAGTCCACTATACCTACCTATATGCGGTATTATTTTGCCGTTTTAAGCAAATTTGCATTTTCCATCTCGAATTTTCAAAATGAACTTCTCTTTTGTGTGTTTGTTTCGCTCGCGGAACGGTAACGGGTGGCTAATATTTTCCATGCTAGATGTGTTATTCTCAAGATGAGTGTTTATTCACTTGTCATTGCACGAGAGTAAGGCAACGGTTTTAGGGATGCCAGTCTCGAAATGCAAAAAAATATTTACTTTATGTTGTCAAATAATAAATTCCTTGGGAAGTGTTGGTATGGAGGGCACCCGTGGATATGGCTAGCCATGGAAAGTGAAAGAATGGTGGAAAAAGGAATAAACTTTATTTTCTGTTTGGGAACCGCCTATGGCATATCTAGCATGGAAAGTGTTCGTAACTCTACGTCATTTTCATTGGTGGGATGGATACACCTCCCAAATTTTTTTTGATCTCTAATTTTTTGCTTTGAGCTCTAGCACATCTACAAATCCCTACTTCCCTCTACGAAGGGCCTTTCTTTTACTTTACGCAATTTTCATTTTGAGTCTCCATCTTCTCTCATAAAAAGCACCAACTAGGAGGCAATATGATCGTGCTCAAGTATTGGGTGTAGTTAATATTCGAGTGTGTTCCATGAATGGATCAATGTTTGAGCATGATGGGCTAGGGATAACTTATTTTAGCATTGTTATTTTGAAAGACATGGTTGCTTGTTGATATGCTTGAGTATCTAAATTATTGTGCCAAAACTAGACTATTCCTTTGAATCACATGAAAGTCCAAATGTCCATGCTATAAAGAAAATAATATGATATTGTAACATCCCAAAATTCTAAATTTTGGAATGTTATATTAAATAAATAACTATGCTTGATTTTCTGATTGTTGGTTTGATGGATTGAGTGAAACTGATTGAAATTTGAAAACTTTTGAAAGTTGAATGAGAGGGAATGCAATGACTTTCCCAAAACTTTCCCCTTTGCCTTTTGGATCCCAATGAATTCAAATTCATACCAACACCAAAGCCTAGAGTGAGGATGACATGACTTCTTCCATTTTTAAATGAATAGGGTTTTGGAAAAAGATTTGAATTTCATTTGGGAAGATTTCAAGTTCAAAGCTTTATGCAACTCAATGATTTTCATGAGGGAAGATAAAATGACTTCTTCAATTATATGAAATAGGAGTTGGAAGTTATAATGAATCAAGTTGAAAATCATTTGAAAGTGCTTTGAAACCCTCTTTCAAATTTTGAGTTTTGAAATTGAATTTCAAACTTTGGCATGTGGGAAACATTTCAAAAACTAAGCCTGATAAATACTTGATCAAAAGTATGAGAGGAGCAAACATGACACTCCAAAAATATCAGAGGAAACAATGCCAAAAGATTTGGATTCAAATCTGAAATTTATTTGAATTTGAAAAAAATAGATTTTTATGAAGTTTGGATTTTGACTTTGGAAAAATGTTCAAATGAAAGGGAATATTCCCCTGATCATTTTGGTATATATATACCCTATATAAATTATTTTTAGATTTGGTTTTATTTTTGTTTTAATTTTATTTAAAAAAAAATAAAAGAAAACCCCCCGGGCGCCAGCCAGGCCACCCCTGGCCCAGCCAGTGCTTGAACCCCATGGCGGGCCCCAGGCGCTTGCCCACTGGCCAAGTGAGCCGGCCCAGCTCCTCCTCTCCCTCCTCGCCCGAACTCTCTCCCGCTCGGTCGACCGACGACTCGCCCTCCCCTCTCTCTCGACCCATGGGACCCACCCCTTCTTCCCCCCCCCACGCCACCCCGATCTCATGGGAGATCGCGGATCGAGGATCCGGATCCCCGATCGCCCGATCCCTTCCAAAGCTCGCGGACCCCCGGCTATATAAGCCACCACCCCCCCCATTCCCCTCCCGAGACCACGCCGGACCCCCTCTCTCCCCCGCTCGTGCTCGCCGGAGCCCGAGCATCTCCCCGCCGCCATTGTCGCCGCCGACGACGCCCTAGCCCTCCCCGAGCTCCCCCGACCCCACCGAACTCCTCGCCGGCCTCCCCCGCACCCGCACGGCGACTCCCTCGAGCTCACCGATGCCCCGACGCCTCGGAGCACTCTCGCCGCCGCCGCCGCCGTCGCCGGAGTCCGGTGAGTCCCCGGAACCATCTCCCCCGTCCGATCCCAATCGTGTGGCCACGATTAGAACCCCCGAAGGGGTACGTTTTTATTAGAAAACCGGCCGGCCCGATGCGGTTTATTTTTAGTTAGGTTTATTTAGTTAGGCCGGTTCGTTTTAGTTTTAACCCGAGGCCCATTTAGACTAAGTTACGCACAGGGCACAGTTTAGGCCCATTAGGCCTTTTTCTTTTTATTTCGATTTTCTGTTTTAGCCGATTTGTTTCAAATTTCAAAAATGTATATCTTTTATTCTGTTTAATATTTTTGAGTGATTCTTTTTTTGTTGGATTGCAAATTTTATGTAGTTTCTGAAAAACATATATTCAGCTATGTTAAAAATAATTAAAAATGCTTTAATATTGTTTTAGTCAGAATAGCAAATCTGCTATAGTTTTAGTTAGAGAAATTATTTTGCATGATTCTTTTGCCATCACTTTATTTTGATATTGCCAAACCCTAGAAATTAACTTTGGTATTTTAGGGTTAATAAATAATTAATTCTAGGCAGAATCCTATTAATCCTAATTAATTGATTAGTTCCTGTTTTCCTAATTAATAAATTAGTAAATTAATTTATTTTCAACTTGTGATTAGTTATTCTAGGTTAGTTTCTGTCCTTCCATTAGATGAACTTTTATTTACAATTAATAAAAGTTTTAAATTATTTTTCTTAATAGAAATTGGATTAGGCCTAAAATGAGTTTTATAATAGCTTTTTAATTAATTCTTTTTGCTCCTAATTGCTTAGTGAATCCTTTTCTGTTAAGTTAATCTAAAACCATGATTTGGTTATATTAGGGAATTTTTGTTATATAAAAACTATTTTTGCTATTGTTTGGAGTAGGGAAAAACTTTGAATTTGATTTCTTTGAGTTTTCCTTTTGATTTGGTTTTGATTGTTTTGTTGTGCTATGTTACCTTTGTTATGTTGTGTTATGTGACCCTATTGCTATGTGCTTATCATAGTTATTGTTTGCCTCGGTAGAATTTCCGGAGTGCGAAGATTACTACTACGAAACCCTAGTTTCTTTCGAAGATCGTCAACCAGGCAAGTTCACTTTGATCATTGCTTTCATACCTATGTTTTTATTGCATTTAGTGGCACCTTTGCAACCATCCCTCAGTAGTGTTATTGAATCCTTGTAGTTGAGTAGTATGCATGAGGTAGGAACCCACCACCCTGTTACCAAGCCCGGGACGTTATTTATTTTAATGCTACGCTATAGTAGACGGGGTTTGGTATGAGTGCTCGGGAGTGGTGTGAGAATGGAGGCTCTACGTCAATGACGACAACTCCGTGATGGAAATCTGCAAGGACTGCATCTTCAAGACCTCAAGACTTCAAGACTCGAGACAGGATTTCAATACACACTACTGGGTGAAGGACGGTTGACGGGCAGCCCTGGAGAAACCAGTGGTTGGCCGGGATGCATGGAGAAGCGCCATGACATCTCGCGGAAAGCTTCACCCAGACTCAAAGAGACGGAAGAATACTTCACGCCCGGAAGCTTACCTGTGCAACCGCAAGTCATTATGGGCTCTGGCTTGGTTGACCTTAGTGGTGACTCTGGCTGGGACGGTACTAGCAGATGTAGAAGAACGGTAGGATTGGATGGGTACCGGACAGTGGTCAGAGGAACTCTTTGGAAGACCATGTTTCGGTCATCTTGTTCTCAAACACTCTGAAGTGCGAGAACGTAAAGAGAGAGATCGAATCTTGCGGGTAAAGTGTACAAACCTCTGCAGAGGGTTAAAACCTAATCGATTAGCCGTGTCCCCGGTTACGGACAATTTGAGCATCTGGACTTGGATCTATCTCGGAACTCTCAACACCGGATTGATAACTTAATTGTGGGCAACTTATGATGACTTTGGGCTATGAGACATCGGTTGGCGGAACCATGTCATGATAGAAAACTCCATAGTACAGACTCAATTTATTCCTTTGATGTAGGTAAAATAAAATCAGCTTTTACATAAACAAAACTCGATCTGAGCCACAAAGCCAAATTGCATATAGTATAGTTTTACCATCTGTTTATTCATATTGTGATCTTGCGGTACATTCAATGTCTTGACCTACACGGCTGCAACGTATCATGTTGCAGATATTTTCTCGACGAGTAAGAGTGCAGTGCAGGGTTACGGTCTACACTCAACTTTGCCGATGGCGTTGATGGGACTCCACACCCGTTTGATTGTTTCGCTGAGTATTATGAGGTATATATCAGTTTCGTTATTTATGCATGTGATTGCACTTTGATATATACATTGATGTCTTGTGTGTGCCGACATACTGATCCAGGATGGCACAAGAACACGTAGGCTTGACCGTCGAGGTCGGGTCGCTCTGAGATGGTATCGAGCACATGTTGGTATGAGGACGTGACCCTAGAAACGGAAAAAAAAAACCCTAGGACAGGATATCTCAAAACTTTGTTTACAAAAGACTCTTAATTCTCATCTTTTCTGATTTTATCAAATAGACCCTCTCACCTCAAATAGTTAGAATATACCCTTATCCTTTGATCACCGGAGGATCAATGAAGACGCCCAAGAAGGATTTGATATCGGAGAACTGATGACCCCTTGAGTAAAGAGGATTTCTCCATTAGAATCTACAACAGTTGAAGACTCAAGACTTGAAGGATCTGAAGAATTATTTGACCTTTAGAAGACCAAACCCCTGCTATACACCTACGTTAGATGCGATGATTTTGTGAGCTGTCATTTGTTTGATGTTTTCCGACAGCCCCAAAATAAAAACTTGTTTCTTCAAAAACTATTGGTTGTATTGTGTATATCCCCCTCATCTCTCTCACCTCACCCTAAAACCCTTGAACCCCATAGATGATGAATGAAGTTGGTGATATTCTCTGGACCGAAGACTCAGCCGGAGGCAGAGCTATGGATGCAGAACATGGAGAGTCACTTCGGGAACAATTTGGTTTCAAGGAAGTATGAGGTCCAATACGCTCTTCAGTACTTTACAGAAAGTGCTGCAACCTGGTGGAAAATGCATCAAGCCATACAGGGATTTAATGGAGCAAGAACTTGGGAGGATTTCAAGAAGACCCTGTTGAGATCACGTCTTATCCGGAAGCACCATGATACACCAGGAATTAAACCTTGTGCCTGCAGGATTTGCGGAGAAATAGGACACACCCAGGAGGAACACAAGGATGGATGCCCTCATTGTGAGGAGAAACACCCAGCTGAGGAATGCCCAACTAGTCAGGTGACTTGCTTCTGTGTGAAGGAACCACCCACTACCGGTGCGATGTCACATTTACTCCACGGTGCAACGAACTATCCCAAGCAGGAAGATGGAATGAAAGAAGCCCTCAAGGAAGACCTAGAAGAACCAGTAATGAATGAAAGTGTTGAAGACCTGGATGGAGAAGGTCTCAACAGATTTTACTCAATGCACGCTATTCATGTGGAGAAGAAGGACATTTTCACATGATTGCACCAAGGAAAGAAAAGAGTATCCGGATACTTCCGCGAAGCAATAGAGTTTGACCCACAGGGAATAGAAGGATTGATCGAGCGAGGAAACCTGGGAAGAGAAAACAAAGACACCCTCGAACAACCCAATTTCTGCAAATAGGGACAAGAGTCATATTACCTGTTTTGAATGTAAGGACGTCGGGCATTATGCCAATCAATGTCCCGAAAGGAAGCAAGGAACTCAAGGAGCAGGCACCATCTCCAAGAAGCCCAAAGACTTATCGAAAGTCATTTGTTTTCGCTGCAAGGAAGCAGGACATTATGCTACTAAATGTTCCGACAAGACGAAAGCTGGAGCTGAGTAGTTGGAATTTTGATTATGGATAATAAGAGTAGTAGGAAGCAATTTCATTTTCATGAGCTCAATGAATTGAGTTATGTAATAGATTACTCTGAGATTGTAATAGTTCATGACTCAATAAAGTTGTAATGTCACATACTGAAAAGCTTTAAGGAGTTGTCATATTTTATCTTGGAAGTTAATATTCTGGATGAACATGGAAGAAAGTGAGTTGTGATGCATAAATTGGATATTGGAAATTGAGTTTGAAGTTTTGTTGGATGATATGATTGTGTGCCCCGGAGATAAGTACCTTAATTCGAGCATCATTTCTGTTTCACAACTGCAGATGGCGACCCTTTACGAGTCTTTCCTTAAAGGTCCGGAAACCATCATGACCACGACAAGTGATCATGATTACCGAAGATCTGAAGGACATGATGAAGCATATTCACCTTGAAGGAGATGCAGTCTACAAAGGCTACCCTTCATGCATAAGGGAGTGGAACTTTGGTATGTGGAGGTACACCTCCACCGTGTGAAAGGAGTTTGCCCAAAGAGGATGGGGCATTACTTCTTCATTTCACGTGTGCCACAAGCAACTTTCTTTGATGCTGTTCGTGAAGCAGCCATGGAAGCCATACGTCAGATCGGAGAAATACTTGAAGCAAGACTCCGTCATACTCAGGAATACCTAAGTGAAGTGCATACGGAGATGATGGAGGTGAAGCTCAAGGCCACCACAATGAACGAGAAGATTGAAGAATTCAAGGCACATGTCGCACAATTCCAGTGGGACTGAAGAATCCTCAAGGAGGAAAAAAAATGAATAAAGTTGGAAGTAATGTCTGACCATACCGAACCATGTGGGTGGCAGCATTTGTAACAAAGTACTTATTGGAATTTGGATTCACGAAAAATGATTAAGGATGTAATGAAAGATTGATATGAGAATAATGAGATGTTATGGATAAACTTGTGCATTTATTTTGGTCATAGTACACTGTAAAACCACAGGATCAATGAAGAAAGAAATGTGTTATTCATGACGGTTCATAGAAGGAAGCTGGAAAAAAATAAGTTGAAATTTTGCTTTTGATATGATGGTATGAAGAAACAGAGTACTGCTGGATTTAAAGGAGGTGTAACAAGAGGGTTACTCCAAGGATGAGTTAAAGCTGCACTAGTGTTGAAGTGGGCCATAACCCACAGGCCCAGGATTTTGATAAGGAACAGATGTAACCTTGATAAAGGAGTATATTTGGAAGAATCGGTGATCCAATCAGCATACGTTTAGAGAGTTACATAAAAAACCTAAGAGTGGTGAAGTAAGCGATAGATGTTTTGTTTGGCTTGCGAACCCATGGATTTACTCGAACCCAGTTCGTGGACAAGAGAAATTCTGTAATGCTTGTGAGAATGACCGAGTGTTAGAATCGAGATTCGCTAAACCTTATCTGTGGTAATGATCTGGGTGCGGAATGGATTGATCACCATACCGACTTACTCGTATCTTTCGCTCTTGCTATTTGGAATGGTAAATCGAGAGACTTAACCATAGTAAAGTGGCGACGCTCGTTGAAGCCTTGCTTAAGCCCTAGAGTGGTAGGATGATAAGCCCATGTACATGGCAGCTGTTGCCAAACGAGGTTATACGGTGAGGTTCAACCTGCACCCGTTTTCGCAAGAGAAACCATAAATTGTAGACCACCATGAGTATTTCGATAGCTGTCTAGAATGGACACGGACCTATCAGCTAAGAAGATCCGGTCTCGACGAACCACAACTTTGAAGAACCGACCCAAGGTTTCGAGGAAAACTTTACGCCCTAACGTAAGAGCGTTAATGAAGGAGTTATTGTAAGATATGTGAAGATACATACATTGTCAGCACTCGGAGGAAGTATCTGAGTTTATTGGAACCGTAACCTTGATTTTAAGTGTGGTAGCCCACGACCTTTCGACTGAACATTTGCCGAAGACCCCAACCCTAACCTTTTCTTGTTAGCCTCTTGAATCTCGAGGACGAGATTCATTTTAAGTGTGTAGGTTTGTAACATCCCAAAATTCTAAATTTTGGAATGTTATATTAAATAAATAACTATGCTTGATTTTCGATTGTTGGTTTGATGGATTGAGTGAAACTGATTGAAATTTGAAAACTTTTGAAAGTTGAATGAGAGGAATGCAATGACTTTCCCAAAACTTTCCCTTTGCCTTTTGGATCCCAATGAATTCAAATTCATACCAACACCAAAGCCTAGAGTGAGGATGACATGACTTCTTCCATTTTTAAATGAATAGGGTTTTGGAAAAAGATTTGAATTTCATTTGGGAAGATTTCAAGTTCAAAGCTTTATGCAACTCAATGATTTTCATGAGGAAGATAAAATGACTTCTTCAATTATATGAAATAGGAGTTGGAAGTTATAATGAATCAAGTTGAAAATCATTTGAAAGTGCTTTGAAACCCTCTTTCAAATTTTGAGTTTTGAAATTGAATTTCAAACTTTGGCATGTGGGAAACATTTCAAAAACTAAGCCCGATAAATACTTGATCAAAAGTATGAGAGGAGCAAACATGACACTCCAAAAATATCAGAGGAAACAATGCCAAAAGATTTGGATTCAAATCTGAAATTTATTTGAATTTGAAAAAATAGATTTTTATGAAGTTTGGATTTTGACTTTGGAAAATGTTCAAATGAAAGGAATATTCCCTGATCATTTTGGTATATATATACCCTATATAAATTATTTTTAGATTTGGTTTTATTTTTGTTTTAATTTTATTTAAAAAAAAAAAAAAAACCCCAGGCGCCACCAAGCCACCCCAGCCCAGCCAGCCTTGACCCCCTTGGCCAGGCCCACAGGCCTTGACCCACTTGGCCAGATGAGCCGGCCCAGCTCCTCCTCTCCTCCCCCTCGCGCCCGAACTCTCTCCCGCTCGGTCGACCGACGACTCGCCCTCCCCTCTCTCTCGACCCTGGGACCCACCCCTTCTTCCCCCCGCCCCACGCCACCCCGATCTCGCCGGAGATCGCCGGATCCCGAAGGATCCGGGATCCCCCGATCGCCCCGATCCCCTTCCAAAGCTCGCCGGACCCCCCTGGCTATATAAGCCACCACCCCGCACCCCATTCCCCTCCCGAGACCACGCGGACCCCTCTCTCCCCTTCGTGCTCGCTGGAGCCGAGCATCTCCCGCCGCCATTGTCGCCGCCGATGACGCCCTAGCCTCCCGAGCTCCCCGACCCCACCGAACTCCTCGCGGCCTCCCCGCACCAAGACGGCGACTCCTCGAGCTCACCGATGCCCCGACGCCTCGGAGCACTCTCGCCGCCGCCGCCGCCGTCGCCGGAGTCCGGTGAGTCCCCGGAACCATCTCCCCCGTCCGATCCCAATCGTGTGGCCACGATTAGAACCCCCGAAGGGGTACGTTTTTATTAGAAAACCGGCCGGCCCGATGCGGTTTATTTTTAGTTAGGTTTATTTAGTTAGGCCGGTTCGTTTTAGTTTTAACCCGAGGCCCATTTAGACTAAGTTACGCACAGGGCACAGTTTAGGCCCATTAGGCCTTTTTCTTTTTATTTCGATTTTCTGTTTTAGCCGATTTGTTTCAAATTTCAAAAATGTATATCTTTTATTCTGTTTAATATTTTTGAGTGATTCTTTTTTGTTGGATTGCAAATTTTATGTAGTTTCTGAAAAACATATATTCAGCTATGTTAAAATAATTAAAAATGCTTTAATATTGTTTTAGTCAGAATAGCAAATCTGCTATAGTTTTAGTTAGAGAAATTATTTTTGCATGATTCTTTTGCCATCACTTTATTTTGATATTGCCAAACCCTAGAAATTAACTTTGGTATTTTAGGGTTAATAAATAATTAATTCTAGGCAGAATCCTATTAATCCTAATTAATTGATTAGTTCCTGTTTTCCTAATTAATAAATTAGTAAATTAATTTATTTTCAACTTGTGATTAGTTATTCTAGGTTAGTTTCTGTCCTTCCATTAGATGAACTTTTATTTACAATTAATAAAAGTTTTAAATTATTTTCTTAATAGAAATTGGATTAGGCCTAAAATGAGTTTTATAATAGCTTTTAATTAATTCTTTTTGCTCCTAATTGCTTAGTGAATCCTTTTCTGTTAAGTTAATCTAAAACCATGATTTGGTTATATTAGGAATTTTGTTATATAAAACTATTTTTGCTATTGTTTGGAGTAGGGAAAACTTTGAATTTGATTTCTTTGAGTTTTCCTTTTGATTTGGTTTTGATTGTTTTGTTGTGCTATGTTACCTTTGTTATGTTGTGTTATGTGACCCTATTGCTATGTGCTTATCATAGTTATTGTTTGCCTCGGTAGAATTTCCGAGTGCGAAGATTACTACTACTGAAACCCTAGTTTCTTTGAAGATCGTCAACCGTGCAAGTTCACTTTGATCATTGCTTTCATACCTATGTTTTATTGCATTTAGTGGCACCTTTGCAACCATCCCTCGATAGTGTTATTGAATCCTTGTAGTTGAGTAGTATGCATGAGGTAGGAACCCACCACCTGTTACCAAGCCCGGACGTTATTTATTTTAATGCTACGCTATAGTAGACGGGGTTTGGTATGAGTGCTCGGGAGTGGTGTGAGAATGGAGGCTCTACGTCAATGACGACAACTCCGTGATGGAAATCTGCAAGGACTGCATCTTCAAGACCTCAAGACTTCAAGACTCGAGACAGGATTTCAATACACACTCTCTGGGTGAAGGACGGTTGACGGGCAGCCTGGAGAAACCGGTGGTTGGCGGGATGCATGGAGAAGCGCCATGACATCTCGCTGAAAGCTTCACCCAGACTCAAAGAGACGGAAGAATACTTCACGCCCGGAAGCTTACCTGTGCAACCGCAAGTCATTATGGGCTCTGGCTTGGTTGACCTTAGTGGTGACTCTGGCTGGGACGGTACTAGCAGATGTAGAAGAACGGTAGGATTGGATGGGTACGGACGGTGGTCGAGGAACTCTTTGGAAGACCATGTTTGGTCATCTTGTTCTCAAACACTCGAAGTGCGAGAACGTAAAGAGAGAGATCGAATCTTGCGGGTAAAGTGTACAAACCTCTGCAGAGGGTTAAAACCTAATCGATTAGCCGTGTCCCGATTCACGGACAATTTGAGCATCTGGACTTGGATCTATCTGGAACTCTCAACACGGATTGATAACTTAATTGTGGGCAACTTATGATGACTTTGGGCTATGAGACATCGGTTGGCGGAACCATGTCATGATAGAAAACTCCATAGTACAGACTCAATTTATTCCTTTGATGTAGGTAAAATAAAATCAGCTTTTACATAAACAAAACAGATATCTGAGCCACAAAGCCAAATTGCATATAGTATAGTTTTACCATCTGTTTATTCATATTGTGATCTTGCGGTACATTCAATGTCTTGACCTACACGGCTGCAACGTATCATGTTGCAGATATTTTCCTCGACAGTAAGAGTGCAGTGCAGGGTTACGGTCTACACTCAACCTGCCGATGGCGTTGATGGGACTCCACACCCGTTTGATTGTTTCCGCTGAGTATTATGAGGTATATATCAGTTTTACGTTATTTATGCATGTGATTGCACTTTGATATATACATTGATGTACTGTGTGTGCCAGCATACTGATCCAGGGATGGCACAGTAACACAGAGGCTTGACCGTCTGAGGTCGGGTCGCTACAGATATGACTTGATGAACAACACTCCACATCAAAAATTCTGTTTTTATCACATACCTACTCGAGGACGAGTAGGAGTTAAGGTTGGGGATGCTGATACTTCTCCAACGTATCTATAATTTTTGATTGTTCCATGCTGTTTTATTATCGATCTTGGATGTTCTATAATCATTTTATAGTCATTTTATATCATTTTTGGTACTAACCTATTGACATAGTGCCAAGTGCCAGTTGCTGTTTTTTCCATGTTTTTTACATCGCAGGAAATCAATATCAAACAGAGTCCAAATGCCACGAAACTTCAAGATGATTTTTATGGGCCAAAAGGAAGTAGATGGGCCCTGGTTGCACCTGGGAGGAGGCCCTGGCGCGCCCTATTGGGTTGTGCGCACCTCGGGTGCCCCCCGGACCGCCTCTTTGCTCTATAAATACCATAATATTCCAGAAACCCTAAATGTGTCGACGAAATATTCATCTAGCCGCCGTAGAGTCCAGAACCACCAGATCCAATCTAGACACCATCTCGGATGGGGTTCACCACCTCCATTGGTGCATCCCTGATGATGCGTGAGTAGTTCTTTGTAGACCTTCAGGTCTGTAGTTAGTAGCTAGATGGCTTTATCTCTCTCGCTGAATTCTCAATACAATGGTCTCTTGGAGATCCATATGATGTAACTCTTTTGCGGCATGTTTGTTGGGATCTGACGAACTTAGAGTTTATGATCAATCATATCTTTTTATATCCATGAAAGTTACTTGAGTTTCTTTGATCTCTTATATGCATGATCTCTTATAGCCCTGTATTTATTCTTCGATATTTGGGTTTTTTTTGGCCAACTTGATCTACTTTTCTTGCAATGGGAAGAGGTGCCCGGTTGTGGTTCGGTCTTACGGTGCTTGATCCTAGTAACAGAAAGGGAACCGACACATATGTATCGTTGCTACTAAGGATAAAAAGACAAGATCTATATCTACCTCCATATAGATAAACGGATCTTGTCTACATCATGTCATCGTTCTTATGGCATCATGTCGACACATATTGTATTGTTGCCATCGAGGATAACAAGATGGGGTTTTCATCATATTGCTTGAGTTTATCCCGCTACATCATGTCATCTTACTTAATGCGTTATTCTATTCTATGAACTTAATACTCTAGATGCAGGCAGGAGTTGGTCGATGTGTGGAGTAATAGTAGTAGATGTAGGCAGGAGTCGGTCTACTTGACACAGACGTGATGCCTATATTCATGATCATTGCCTTAGATATCGTCATAACGTTGCGCTTTTCTATCAATTGCTCGGCAGTAATTTGTTCACCCATCCTAATATTTTATATCTTGAGAGAAGCCTCTAGTGAAACCTATGGCACCCGGGTCTATTTTACATCATATTATCTTCTATTTTCCATCATATAATCTTCTATTTTCCATCATATAAGTTTCTGATCTACTATTTTGCAATCTTTTACTTTCCGATCTATAAACCAAAAATACCAAAAATATTTACTTTACCGTTTATCTATCTCTATCAGATCTCACTTTTGCAAGTAACTGTGAATGGATTGACAACCCCTTTATCGCATTGGGTGCAAGTTGTTGATTATTTGTGTAGGTATTCAGTGACTTGTTCGTTGTCTCCTACTGGATTGATACCTTGGTTCTCAAAACTGAGGGAAATACTTACTCTACTTTGCTGCATCACCCTTTCCTCTTCAAGGGAAAAACCAATGCAAGCTCAATAGGTAGCATAGTGTTGAATCAATAAATCTGGGTTGTAATACTTCCCTCGAATACTGTTGTGATCCCATACACTTGTGGATTGTCAAAGGGTAGTTGGTAACATTGCAGGAACCTGAAGCTAGAACCACTTTATTCATTATAGCATCAATTCATTCTTTAATGGAAACTGATGTTGGATAAGTATCTTGTAGTTTTTACTTCTCCTGAAGGCTTACCTCCAAGTAGAGATTATGATCACACAACCACTTTACTACCTGGTGCTAGGCCTTTGTCTATAAGACATTACAGAGTGGTTTCATATCTTAAAGATGACTTAGAAGCACAAGTCTCTGCTTTAATAAAATCAGGCATGATCAGAAAAGTGCCTTTTCTTCTCGAGTTATATTAGTCAATAAAAAAGATACCTCAAGAATGGCAGTGGATTACATGTATTTAAATGCCTTGACAATCAAGAGCAAGTTTCCATTGCCTGTCACGGATGAAATGTTAGATGAGCTTGTAGGAGCCAATTGGTTTTCTAAATTGGATTTAAAAGATGGTTACCATGGAATCAGATTAGCATCAGGAGAGGAATACAAAACAACTTTCACACACACAATAGCCACTTCGAACTCACTATCATGGCTTATGGTTTAACTGGAGCACCTGGCATCTTTCAGGGAGTAATGAACAACTATCTCTCTCTCTCTCACACACACACACTCTCTCCCTCTCTCCCTTCACCATTCTTAGAAGATGTGCTCTAGTATTCTTTGGTGATATTCTAATATAAAAAAGACTTTGGAAGAGCATTTAATGCATGTTCAGCAAGTGTTACAACTACTGGTGGATAACGATGCGTCTCCAACGTATCTATAATTTTTTATTGTTCCATGCTGTTTTACTATCAATCCTGGATGTTTTATAATCATTTTATAGTCATTTTATATAATTTTTTTACTAACCTATTGACATAGTGCCAAGTGTCAGTTGCTATTTTTTTCCATGTTTTCACATTGCAGGAAATCAATATCAAACGGAGCCCAAATGCCATGAAACTTCACGATGATATTTTATGGGCCAAAAGGAAGCAGATGGGCCACAGTTGCGCTGGGGTGCCACGAGGGGCACAACCCACTGTAGCGCCAGAGGCCCAGGCACGCCTTGGTGGGTTGTGCCCACCTCGAGTGCCCCCCCCCCCCAGACCGCCTCTTTGCTCTATAAATACCACAATATTCCAGAAACCCTAGATGTGTCAATGAAATATTCAGCTAGCCGCCGCAGAGTCCAGAACCACCAGATCCAATCTAGATACCATAACGGATGGGGTTCACCACCTCCATTGGTGCCTCTCCGATAATGATGTGTGAGTAGTTCTTTGTAGACCTTCGGGTCCGTAGTTAGTAGCTAGATGGCTTTCTCTCTCTCGTTGAATCCTCAATGCAATGGTCTCTTGGAGATCCATATGATGTAACTCTTTTGCGGTGTGTTTGTTGGGATCTGATGAACTTCGAGTTTATGATCAGTTATATATTTTTATATCCATGGAAGTTATTTGAGTTTCTTTGATCTCTTATATGCATGATCTATTATAGCCTCGTATTTCTTCTCCGATATTTGGGTTTTGTTTGGCCAACTTGATCTATTTATCTTGCAATGGGAAGAGGTGCCCGGTAGTGGGTTCGATCTTACGGTGCTTGATCCCAGTGAGAGAAAGGGAACCGACACGTATGTATCGTTGCTACTAAGGATAAAAATACGAGATCTATATCTACCGCCATATAGATAAACAGATCTTGTCTTCATCATGCTATCGTTCTTACTGCATTACTCTATTTTTCCATGAACTTAATACACTAGATGCAGGGCCGGGCCCATAGATGTACAAACTGTGCGGCCTGCACAGGGCCCATAAATTTTGGGGGCCCAAAATTTTTTATAGGCTTGTGTATTTATTTTTCCTGGGATGGGCACAGGTCCACGCATTGCTGGGCCGCTCGCGCTGGCGCTGGCGCATGAGTAAGCCTCGACCATCTCCCGTCCTTGGTTTTTCTCAAAAAAAATTATCGTCCCAGGCCGCCTGCTCAATCGGTTTTTGCTCGATGCCTCAATGGCAGGATGCAGGTTCGACTCAATAGGAAAGGAAACTGAATGGCGAACCTGGAAGGTAGGGATCGATCTCATCTAGAGGAAACTGAACGACGCGGGATCTTGGTTCGGTTCTAGATCCGGCGAAGCCGTGATGGGCGACACAGCAAGAGGTACATGAATTACAGCCCTCATTGGTTCGCATCCATGATCCATCGTTTATTCCTCTCGTAGTCTCATGATCTCAGGTTCTTAGAGAGGAATTTTCAATGATATACCCATGGCACCCATGTCATGAGAGTATCTAGTGTTATCTGCTAGCTAGCTATTGTGATTCTATCATTCTAGTTTTTGTGATTCGATGATATACCTATTGTGATTCTAGCTATCTGCTAGCTAGCTATTGTGTTATCAATACGATATATACCTAGTTATTGTGATTCAGGTTCTCATGGAGAAAAAATGCTTCTTATATACGGCATATACGTTGGACAGCCCTCATTGTACTCCTAATTCTACTCCTATTCTCCTAATTCCTATTTCCATACATTCACACACAATCTCCAATTGATATCTGCTGCCGTATGAATAGGTATATTTATATATCCAATTATTATGTAAGACATTATATCATATACTTTATAGTTACTCATTAGTTCATTTTAGTGAGATAGGGCCCCATTTTTTAGTTTGGCATAGGGCCCCCAATTTTGCCGGCCCGGCCCTGACTAGATGCATGCTGGATAGCGGTCGATGTGTGGAGTAATAGTAGTAGATGCAGGCAGGAGTCGGTCTACTAATATTGGATGTGATGCCTATGTAATGATCATTGCCTGGATATCATCATAATTATTTGAAGTTCTATCAATTTCCCAACAATAATTTGTTTACCCATTGTTTGCTATTTTTCTCGAGAGAAGCCACTAGTGAAACCTACGACCCCCGGGTCTTATTTCTCATATATTTGATTTGCGATCTATTTTATTCGCTCTTTTTATTCAGATCTATTAAACCAAAAATACAAAAATACTTTGGTGCACTTTATTTTATTTGCGATCTATTATTTCAATCTATTACAATTTTCTCTCGTATCCATGCCAGTTTCTGGTGCCGTTACCCGAAAGGGATTGACAACCCCTTTAACACGTCGGGTTGCGAGTGGCTGTTATTTGTGTGCAGGTCCTATTTATGTTGTGTTTTCTTGGTTCTCCTACTAGTTCGATAACCTTGGTTTCATATATGAGGGAAATACTTACCGCCGCTGTGCTGCATCATCCCTTCCTCTTTGGGAAAAAACCGACGTAGCTTCAAGCGACATCATCCACCCTCGGGCCTGAGGGTTTGTACCAGTAGCTATGTGTTTAATCTCTCTCTCTCTCTCTCGTGTTCTTGAGATGTCACGATCTTGATGTATCGCGGGCTTTGTTAATATACTCGGATCATATGATGTTTTCCCCTCTCTATCTTGTTGTGATGAATTGAGTTTTTCCCTTTGAGATTTCATTGATCGGATTGAATACCTTTATGGATTTGAGAACACTTGATATATGTCTTGCAATTAAATACTCGTGGTGACAATGTGGTATCGTATTTATTCACGTGATATATGTTTTGGCACTCAACTCGCGGATTCCCAAGGTGACATTGGGGTAATCTATGCATAGGGGTTGATGCACATTCTTGTCTTTGTTTCCCCGGTAGAAATCTTGGGGCACTCTTTGAAGTTCTTTGTGTTGGATTGAATATTATGAATCTGAATTTGCTTTGGTGTTAGTTTAGTACAAGCTGTCAGGACCCCGATTCCATGTCACATCGATCTAGCCGGTAACACCTCATATCACTTTGCGGCCTCACGCACGGTATTCCCACAGGTGTCGCCTTACCATGGCCCGGGACCGTTTGCGCCTTTTGGCTCACGTATATGATAGTGTCGCTAGCATCCATATGACAGAGAACCCGGGCCGACATGACTAGTCGTGAACCCAAAGCGGCACTAACCCATGGGGACAGGCATACATGAATCAACTTCGAGCATGTCGGTCAGCAGCGTGAGAATCCGGGCTGTAGCACTGGGCTAACAGGACTCCGGGAACCCGGGCTGTAGCAGGCTAGGCAGGACTCCGGATGTCACCGCGTGACATTTCCCCGAAGGAACAGACACAAAAACAAAGTGAAACACATGCCGGCCAGTCAAGTGTTCCGGAGCAGTAGTGCTGGGCTAGCAGGACTCCGGTGAACCGGGCTGTAGCGGACTACTATGGCTCAAGGAAGCACTAGACTACATTTCCCCATAAGAGAGGCTGCCAAGGATAAACAACTAGATTGTCGGATCCCACACATACCAAGCATTTCAAACATACACACAATATGCTCGATATGTGTAAATACAACATGGCATCACAACATAACTCTACGACTCAAGTATTTATTCATTAGGCTCCGAGGAGCAAGATATTACAAACATGGGTCTCATGACCCAACATTCAGAGCATACAAGTCAAAGCACAAGCGGAAGCTTAACATGTCTGAGTACAGACATCTACAAATGAAAAAAAGCTTAGAAGCCTGACTATCTACTAGATCCTACCGAGGGCACAAGATCGTAGCTGAGGTATCAAGCTAAACGTCGAAGTCCACACGGAACTACTAGCAAGACTGACATCTCTCTGCAAAAACATAAAATAGGCAAACGTGAGTACAAATGTACTCAGCAAGACTTACATCAGAACTAACTACATATGCATCATTATCAACAAAGGGGGTGGTGGAGTTTGACTGCAGCAAGCCAGCTTTGACTCGGTGGCTATCCTAACTACGACTGCAAGTAACTCTTTTGAGGTGGCGCACGAGTCCACATATTCACCATATCAATACACCACTATGGATCCGCCCCGTCTCCCCACGAGAACGCCATCCATAGCACTCACGCTATCTTGCGCATTTTAGAGTATCCACTTTCACTTGTCTATGAACTGCACAGCAACCCGAAGTCCTTTACGCGAACACGGCTATTCGAATAGATAATGTTAACCTGCAGGGGTGTACCTCTTCACACACGCTCTCGCCACTTACCACCATGTACACGTCGTGTATCTCGGCAACCTTCAAGCGGAAGCCTGGCGAAGGAGTCGGCCACGACCTGACTAACCACACAAGTCTCTAGTCCAGGTTTATTGCCTATTCGGGTTCCATCCGCAAGGAGATCCGGCCGGGGTGTCGCTCATGGCCCCAAACGATGTGTGCAGGGTTCTCGAGACACCAAACGGGCGCTCGGTACACCGGGCCACGGTGTATCTACCGCATCATAGCCCACCCCTAGGGTCAGCGCTACGCACGGCCTCCAACACATATCCTACAAACACCAGAAACTAGTTGCAACTCCTCGACAGAGATCGAGGCGATTAATAAGCCGACAGGGGTCGAGTTACCGGAACCCAATGTGTGGTAGTAACTGTTCATGGATCACAAACGTTCCTGAGGACGGCTGCAATGAGACAACCCACCATGTACTCCTACATGGCCTCTCACCGCTACCTTTACCAAAACGTGTTCACACACTTAGCTCACACACAGTAGGACATGTTCACACACCTCTGATTCATCCTCGATGAATCAGACCTGACTCAACTCTAAGCAGTAGCAGGCATGACAAACAAGCATGAATGAGTAGGCACAACAGGGCTCAAACAACTCCTACTCATGCTAGTGGGTTTCATCTATTTACTGTGCCAATGACAGGTCATGCAGAGGATAAGGGGTTCAGCTACCGCAGCAAGTAACAGTTGAATCGTTGTTGTCCTAATGTAGTAAAAGAGAGCAGGAGCGAGAGAGTGGGATTGTATCGGAATGAACAAGGAGGTTTTGCTTGCCTGGCACTTCTGAAGATAATATAGTTCTTCATCGGTGTCATCGAACATGTCATCGGAACACGTCTATCGAGAGGGAACAACCACCGACAAACAAAGGAGAAACACAATCAATGCCATGCAACAATATGATGCATGAAGGTGACATGGCAATATGCTGTTGATTGGCCTAATGCAACTAGCAACAAGTTAAATGGGGTTGGTTTGAACACTAGGTTCAAATTCAAACTCCATATGTGAGAGTTTAAATGCCATTTAATTGATTTGACCTGATAAGCAGGTATAAGTTGTTCTAACATGCATGAAAATGGTACAGATGGATAGATTGGATTTTTCTGAACATTTTTCATATATAAATTATTTAATTTGGAGTTACGGTTGAATTTCTATGAATTTTAGAAGTTTAGATCATTTTCTGGAATTTCCTGTAAAAGAATAAATCCAGAAAAAGAGTTACTGCGTCAGCATGACGTAGGTGTGATGTCAGCCGGTCAAAGGGCGACTCCAGGTCAAACCTGACGTGTGGGGTCCACACGTCATTGACTCAACTAACTAACAAGGTTAATTAATCAAATTAACAGGCACTGGGCCCACTGTCAGTGTCAGAAGTGGGGTGATTAGTCCTAAACTAAACGAGTCAGGGGCAGGGCCCACATGAATTGACCCCAGGGAGGTCAAATCCCGGGTCGAACGGGTCAAACTCGCCGGCGTTGAGTCGCCGGCGAGGTCAGCGGCGGCGAGGGGCTTCGGAGAACCCTTCTAGTGCACCGTTCGGCACGCGGTTGGGCTCTCCGGGGCGTTGGCGAAGCGGCGCACAATGGCGATGGCCTCTGGGCCTGGGGTGGCCGGAAACACCGATGGCGAGCAGTGCTGCGGCGGCCGGAGCTTGGGCCCGCTCGGGTTAGGTTCTACGGCGCGCAAACGCGCAAACTAAAGCTCGGGAGCTGCTCTACGTGAGGCTGCTAACGCGTTGCACACCGGCGCATGACCAAATGGTCACCGGAGTGTCGCCGGCGTCGAGCTTGTGCGGTGGAGCGTCTCGGCTTCGGTGGAGGAGGCGGCTAGAGCTCGAAATCGGGCATGGAGTTAGGGGGAAACGAAGCAGGGGCTCACATGGAGTCGGTAGGGCGGCTCAGCAAGCTCGGGGAGGTCCGGACGGCGGCGGAATCACGGCGGCGATCGTCGGGACCCGAGGATGAAGAGGACATCTATGGCGGCACTCCAAGGGCCTTCCAGTCGCGTGGATCGGCGGGGACGACGTAGCGGATGACGGCGGAGCTCGTGGGCCGGTCGGGGGAGCGAGGGGATCACGGTGGACGGCGGCAGCGAGCGGCGGCGGCAGCTGCTTCGGTGTGCTCGGGAGAGAAAGCAGAGGAGGGGAGGAGCACAGGGGAGAGGGAGAGGGGTCGGGGGGTTGCGTGGCGTCGCGGAAGACGTCCAGGGCGACGAGGGGACAGCCAGGCAGGCAGCTGCCGGCGTGCCACGCCGCGGCACCGTGGCTAGCTTCTCCTCTGCCTTCTGGCAGGAGGAAGAAGACGCCCCTGCCCTCGGTGGGCCGGCCAGGTGGCTGGGCAGCCAGGTGGGCTGGGCCTACTGGAGGAGCTGGGCCAGGTAAGTGGCCCAGGAGGGCTTCCTCTCTCTCTTCGTTTATTAGTAACTTCAGGGATTTCTTAAAAATGCCAGGGCGTTTCCAAAAATCATGAAACTAATCATGGCTACTGTTTAGAATATATCCAACAGTAAACATTTTAGTTTATGATTATTTGATCATTTAAAATATTTTATAGCATTTAAATGCCCAAATGAAAATACTATAGGATTTAATTCAAAAGTCCAAAAATGGCCTAGAATTATGTGCATCATTTTTGCCAGAGGTTTTCACCTTTATCAAAAATCATGAACTTTTCCAGAGGACATTTTGGATTTATTGAAAAGGATTTTATTTGATCCTATTTGAATTCACTTGGTGCTAGGGTTTGGATCAATCCCCATTTCAACTTCATGAAACTTAAACATGATGCATGGATGCAATGCCACTAGTTACAAGCAAACTCTAGGGATGTAACAAAACTCTTGGTTAGATCGATCAGAAAGAATAGCTTCGTGTTATTTTAGTATGGACTCTAGGATAGATTGATCGGAAAGAATAGCTTTGAGGTCGTTTCGTACCATACAAGCAATTCCGTCTTATGTTCTCCACTAGATAGGAACTTTGGAGTGATTCTTCATTGCACTTTGAGGGACGGCTATACGATCCAATTATATTAGCACTGTTGAGAGATTGCACTAGCGAAAGTACGGACCCTAGGCCTCATTTTCAAGCATTGCAATACCGTTTTTGTTCCCGTTTACTATTTGCTACCTTGCTGTTTTTATTTATTCAGATTATAAAAATATATTTCTACCATCCATATTACACTTTTATCGCCATCTCTTCGCCGAACTACTGCACCTATACAAATTGCCATTGTATTGGGTGTGTTGGGGACACAAGAGATTCTTGTATTTGATTGCAGGGTTGTTTCAGAGAGACCATCTTCATCCTACGCCTCCCACGGATTGATAAACCTTAGGTCATCCACTTGAGGGAAAATTGCTACTATCCTACAAAACTCTCTCCGCTTGGAGGCCCAACACGTGTCTACAAGAACAAGGTTGCATAGTAGACATCAGAGGCGGCGCTGCAAGAGGAAGGGTAGCCTGCGAGGGGGCGGCTCCTACCTCTTGATCATGCTTTGGTTTTCCCTTGAAGAGGAAAGGGTGATGCAGCAAAGTAGCGTAAGTATTTCCCTCAGTTTAGAGAACCAAGGTATCAATCCAGTAGGAGATAATGCAGAAGTCCCCTAGTGCCTGCACAAACAATCAAGAACCTTGCAACCAACGCGATAAAAGGGGTTGTCAATCCCTTCACGGTCACTCGCAAAAGTGAGATATAATAAAGATAGTAAAGTAAATATTTTTTTGTATTTTTGTTGTATAGATTGGAAAGTAAAGATTGCAAAATAGTAAAGGAGATGCGATGTAAATAAAAGAGATGCAATATAATAAGAAAGAGAACCGGGGGCCATAGGTTTCACTAGTGGCTTCTCTCAAGATAGCATGTATTACGGTGGGTGAACAAATTACTGCTGAGCAATTGATAGAAAAGCGCATAGTTATGGAGATATCTAAGGCAATGTTCATGAATATAGGCATCATGTCCGTGTCAAGTAGACCGAAACGATTCTGCATCTACTACTATTACTCCACACATCGACCGCTATACAGCATGCATCTAGAGTATTAAGTTCATAAGAACAGAGTAACTCATTCAGCAAGATGACATAATGTAGAGGGATAAACTCAAGCAATATGATGTAAACCCCATCTTTTTATCCTCAATGGCAACAATACAATATGTGCCTTGCTGCCCCTACTGTCACTAGGAAAGGACATCGCAAGATTGAACCCAAAGCTAGGCATTTCTCCCATTGCAAGAAAGATCAATCATGCATATAAGAATTCAAAGAAGAACCAAATAATATTCATAGATAATCTTGTTCATAAATCCACAATTCATCGGATCTCGGCAAACACGCCGCAAAAGAGTATTACATCGAATAGATCTCCAAGAACATCGAGGAGAACTTTGTATTGAGAACCAAAGAGAGAGAAGAAGCCATCTAGCTAATAACTATGGACCCGAAGGTCTGTGGTAAACTACTCACGCTTCATCGGAGAGGCAATGGTGTTGACGTAGAAGCCCTCCATGATCGATTCCCCCTCCGTAGATCGCCGGCAAAGTCCCCAAGATGGGATCTCATGGGTAAAGAAGGTTGCGGCGGTTGAAAAGTGGTTTCGTGGCTCTCTTTGATTGATCTATGGTATAAGAGTATATATAGGCGAAAGAAGTACGTCGGTGGAGCTACGAGGGGCCCATGAGGGTGGTGGGCGCGCCTACCCCCTGGGCACGCCCTCCTGCCTCGTGGCCGCCTCGTGGTGTTCCAGACTTCAACTGTAAGTCTTTTGGTTTGCTTCTGGTCCAAGAAAGATCATCATGAAGGTTTCATTCCATTTGGACTCCGTTTGGTATTCCTTTTCCGCGAAACTCTAAAATAGGCAAAAAACAAGAAACTGACATTGGGCCTCCGGTTAATAGGTTAGTCCCAAAAATAATATAAAAGAGCATATTAAAGCCCATTAAACATCCAAAACAGATAATATAATAGCATGGAACAATAAAAAGTTATAGATATGTTGGAGACGTATCAAGCATCCCCAAGCTTAATTCCTGCCCGTCCTCGAGTAGGTGAATGATAAAAACAGAATTTTTGATGTGGAATGCTACCTAACATAATTATCAATGTAATTTTATTTATTGTGGCATGAATGTTCAGATCCGGAAGATTCAAGACAAAAGTTTAATATTGACATAAAAATAATAATACTTCAAGCATACCAACAAAGTAATCGTGTCTTCTCAAAATAACATGTCCAAAGAAAGTTCATCCCTACAAAATCATATAGTGTGGCTATGCTCCATCTTCGTCACACAAAATATTCAAATCATGCACAACCCCGATGACAAGCCAAGCAATTGTTTCATACTTTAGTATTCTCAAACTTTTTCGAATTTCATGCAATACATGAGCGTGAGCCATGGACATAGCACTATAGGTGGAATAGAATGGTGGTTGTGGAGAAGACAAAAAGGAGGAAGATGGTCTCACATCAACTAGGCGTAGTAATGGGCTATGGAGATGCCCATCAATGGATATCAATGTGAGTGAGTAGGGATTGCCATGCAATATATGCACTAGAGCTATAAATGTATGAAAGTTCAACAAAAGAAACTAAGTGGGTGTGCATCCAACTTGCTTGCTCACGAAGACCTAGAGCATTTTGAGGAAGCCCATTATTAGAATATACAAGCCAAGTTCTATAACGAAAAATTCCCACTAGTATATGAAAGTGACAAAATAAGAGACTCTCTATCATGAAGATCATGGTGCTACTTTGAAGCACAAGTGTGGAAAAAGGATAGTAGCATTGCCCCTTCTTTCTTTTTTTGTTTGGCTTCTTTGGCCTCTTTTTCTTTCCTCACACGGGACAATGCTCTAATAATGATGATCATCACACTTCTATTTATTTACAACTCTAGGATTACAACTCGATACTTAGAACAAAATATGACTCTATGTGAATGCCTCCGGCAGTGTACTGGGATGTGCAATGAATCAAGAATGACATGTATGAAAGAACTATGAAAGGTGGCTTTGCCACAAATACTATGTCAACTACATGATCATGCAAAGCAATATGACAATGATGAAGCGTGTCACAATAAACGGAACGGTGGAAAGTTGCATGGTAATATATCTCGGAATGGCTATGGAAATGCCATAATAGGTAGGTATGGTGGCTGTTTTGAGGAAGGTAAATGGCGGGTTTATGATACCGGCGAAAGTTGCGCAGTACTAGAGAGGCTAGCAATGGTGGAAGGGTGAGAGGGCATATAATCCATGGACTCAACATTAGTCATAAAGAACTCACATACTTATTGCAAAAATCTACAAGTCATCAAAACCAAGCACTACGCGCATGCTCCTAGGGGGATAGATTGGTAGGAAAAGACCATCGCTCGTCCCCGACCGCCACTCATAAGGAAGACAATCAAAGAAACACCTCATGCTTCAAATTTGTTACACAATGGTTACCATACGTGCATGCTACGGGACTTGCAAACCTCAACACAAGTATTTCTCAAATTCACAATTATCTACTAGCATGACTCTAATATCACCATCCTCATGTCTCAAAACAATCATCAAGCATCAAACTTCTCATAGTATTCAACGCACTTTATATGAAAGTTTTTATTATACCCATTTTGGATGCCCATCATATTAGAACTAGTTTTATAGCCAAAGCAAATTATCATCCTGTTCTAAAAGACTCTCAAAATAATATAAGTGAAGCATGAGAGATCAATAATTTCTATGAAATAAAACCACCACCGTGCTCTAAAAAGATATAAATGAAGCACTAGAGCAACATTATCTAGCTCAAAAGATATAAGTGAAGCACATAGAGTATTCTAATAAATTCCGATTCATGCGTGTCTCTCCCAAAAGGTGTGTACAGCAAGGATGATTGTGGTAAACTAAAAATCAAAGACTCAAATCATACAAGACGCTCCAAGCAAAACACATATCATGTGGTGAATAAAAATATAGCCTCAAGTAAAGTTACCGATAGATGAAGACGAAAGAGAGGCTGCCTTCCGAGGCATCCCCAAGCTTAGGCTCTTGCCACTCCTTATTCCAAAATCCATCTAATCTTTACCCCAAAACTTGAAAACTTCACAACACAAAATCTCATGAGCTCTGTTAGTATAAGAAAATAAACCATCACTTTAAGGTACTGTAATGAACTCATTATTTATTTATATTGGTGTTAAACCTACTATATTACAACTTCTCTATGGTTCATACCCCCCCTCCCCCCAATACTACTCATAGATTCATCAAAATAAGCAAACAACACACGAGAAACTGAATCTGTCAAAACAGAACAGTCTGTAGCAATCTGATTTGTTTGAATACTTCTGGAACTCTAAAAATTCTGAAAAGCTAGAAAAACTTGTATAATTAGTATATTGATATACCGCAAAAATAATTAGTATTTTAGCACGTTCTTGTGAATTTTAACAATTATTTTAGTGAGCACAAAGTTTCTGTCTTTTTCAGCAAGATCAAACAACTATCACCCAAGAAGATCCTGTTGGTTCTACTTGGCACAAACACTAATCAAAAAATAAAACCATATCCAACCAGAGGCTAGATGAATTATTTATTACTAAATAGGAACAAAAAGCAAGGAACAAAAATAAAATTGGGTTGCCTCCCAACAAGCGCTATCGTTTAACGCTCCTAGCTAGGCATTAATAATTTTGAAGATGCTCACTTGAAAGACAAGAATTGAAGCGCAAAGAGAGCATCATGAAACACGTGACAAACACATCTAAGTGTAACATACTACCTATGCATAGGCATCTTATAGGCAAACAAATTATCATAGCAAGCAAAAACTAGCATATGCAAGGAAGAGGAAAGAAACAATAGCAATCTCAACATAAAGAGAAGTAATTTAGTAACATGAAAATTTCTACAACCATATTTTACTCTCTCATAATAATTACATGTGGGATCATAAGAAAATTCAACAAAATAGCTATCACATAAAATATTTTTAGCACGATCCACATGCATGCGAAGTTGACACTCTTCCAAAATAGTGGGATTAACATTAACTAAAGTCATGACCTCTCCGAACCCACTTTTATCAAAAGTTTCATAAGATTGAATATTCTCCAAATATGTGGGAGCTAAAGTTGACACTCTTCCAAACCCACTTTCAATATTATTGCAAACATTATAATCAATCTTGTATTCATCATGGGGCTTAAATAAATTTTCAAGATCATAAGAAGAATCACCCCAATGATGATCATTGCAACAAGTAGTGGACATAGCAAAACTAGCATCCCCAATCTTAGGGTTTTGCATATCATTAACACAATTGACATTAATGGAATTTATAATAATATCATTGCCATCATGCTTTTCATTCAAGGCACTATCATGAATCACTTTATTATTTTCTTCTTTCAACACTTCATCAAATTCATGAATTTCAAGCAAAACCTCATAAAGATAATCTAGTGCACTCAACTCACTAGCAATTGGTTCATCTTAGTTGGATCTCTTAAAAAGATTAGCAAGTGGATGTGGATCCATAAACTTTTAGCAAGCGAAGATGCAAGCAAAAAGAAGGCACATGGAAACACAAACAAAGATACATACGGGAAGAAGGTGAAGAAAAAGCAAAGGTTTTTGAAAATCGTTTTAGAAGTAGGGGACAGGAAAACAAGAGGCGAATGGCAAATAATGTAATACGAGGGAGAAGAGTTTATGATGGGTACTTGGTATGTCTTGACTTGGCGTAGATCTCCCCGGCAACGGCGCAGAAATCCGTCTTGCTACCTCTTGAGCATGCGTTGGTTTTCCCTTGGATAGGAAAGGGTGATGCAGCAAAGTAGCGTAAGTATTTCCCTCAGTTTTGAGAATCAAGGTATCAATCCAGTAGGAGACAACGCACAAGTCACCTAGTACCTGCACAAACAATCAAGAATCTTGCAACCAACGCGATAAAGGGGTTGTCAATCCCTTCACAGTCACTCGCAAAAGTGAGATCTAATAAAGATAGTAAAGTAAATATTTTTGGTATTTTTGATGTATAGATTGGAAAGTAAAGATTGCAAAATAGTAAAGGAGATGTGATGTAAATAAAAGAGATGCAATATAATAAGAAAGAGACCAGGGGGCCATAGGTTTCACTAGTGGCTTCTCTCAAGATAGCATGTATTACGGTGGGTGAACAAATTACTGCCGAGCAATTGATAGAAAAGCGCATAGTTATGAAGATATCTAAGGCAATGATTAGGAATATAGGCATCACATCCATGTCAAGTAGACCGAAACGATTCTGCATCTACTACTATTACTCCACACATCGACCGCTATCCGGCATGCATCTAGAGTATTAAGTTCATAAGAACAGAGTAACGCAATCAACAAGATGACATGATGTAGAGGGATAAACTCAAGCAATATGATATAAACCCCATCTTTTTATCCTCAATGGCAACAATACAATACGTGCCTTGCTGCCCCTACTATCACTGGGAAAGGACACCGAAAGATTGAACCCAAAGCTAATCACTTCTCCCATTGCAAGAAAGATCAATCTAGTAGGCCAAACTAAACCGACAATTCAAAGAGACTTGCAAAGACATAAAATCATGCATATACGAATTTAGAGAAGAACCAAATAGTATTCATAGATAATCTTGTTCATAAATCCACAATTCATCGGATCTCGACAAACACATCGCAAAAGAGTATTAGATCGAATAGATCTCCAAGAACATCGAGGAGAACTTTGTATTGAGAATCAAAGAGAGAGAAGAAGCCATCTAGCTAATAACTATGGACCCGAAGGTCTGTGGTAAACTACTCACGCTTCATCGGAGAGGCAATGGTGTTGATGTAGAAGCCCTCCATGATCGATTCCCCCTCCGGTAGATCGTCGGAAAAGGCCTCAAGATGGGATCTCACGGCTACGGAAGGTTGCGGCGGTGGAAAAGTGGTTTCATGGCTCTCCCTGGTCGATCTAGGGTATAAGAGTTTATATAGGCGAAAGAAGTACGTCGGTGGAGCTTTGAGGGGCCCACAAGGGTGGGGGCACGCCTACCCCCTGGGCGCGCCCTCCTGCCTCGTGGCTGCCTCGTGGCATTTCAGACTTCAACTCCAAGTCTTTTGGTTTGCTTCTAGTCCAAGAAAGATCATCGTGAAGGTTTCATTCCGTTTGGACTCTGTTTGGTATTCCTTTTCTGCGAAACTCTAAAATAGGAAAAAAACAGAAACTGGCACTAGGCCTCCGGTTAATAGGTTAGTCCCAAAAATAAACTAAAAGAGCATATTAAAGCCCATTAAACATCCAAAACAGATAATATAATAGCATGGAACAATAAAAAATTATAGATACGTTGGAGACGTATCAGCGTCGCTGCAAGAAGAAGGGTAGCCGGTGAGGAGGCGTCGCTGCAAGAAGAAGGGTCGCCGGCGAGGAGGCTGAGCTGCCAGTAAGAAGCAGTGAAGGTTGGAACTTGGAAAGCAAGGAGGAAAGTGGAAATGTGGCTTTTGGTGGGAGGGAGGGGGCGGGGAGATAGATATTTCCGTGGTGGCAAAAAGTTTCACTCGGTGCCGCGAGAAACTGGCGCACAAGTGTGGTTCAAGCGGTGGCGGTGGACTATAGACAATGAAGCTTCCTGCGTAAGCCAGACAAGACGCTGTGCCAAGATATTTTATATTGCATCCCACACGATTCTTTCTAATAAACTATTTGTGGTATACCTGATTTTTTCATTATGTTTTGAAAGACAAAATGGTGTTACAGAGGGAAAGGATGGTGTTTGAATTGCTAGAACTTTTAGGTACAGTGAACATGCAACTAGTACATCAGTGTCATGTTTAAATTTTGAATAATTCCGCATTCATTTAGCATTTTAATGCATTAATTGAGTTTCTTGGCATTTAATGTGCATAATTCAAATTTGAACTACAAGCACATGCTCCAGTGCACCAAAGTTTGTTGAAATATCACATAGGTGTCTTTGGGTGAATTTATAGGTCCCACGCAAGAAACGAGAATGAAATTCAAACATCTGGGCGTCGTGGCTCGACCGAAAATATTGAGAAACTTGGTTTTTTAATTCCTATAAATCCAAAACACGCCTGAAAATCATGAAACTTGGCATGGTGTCATGACATGGCACTAACAAGCTACGATAAATTTTTGGGCCGAATTGGGACAAGTTTGGTATAAGCTTCTTGCAAACCAGAGCTTCCTTCAAGAGGCTTGTGGTTCCGAGAGGGAACGTGTCACCTAGCTCCGTGTGCTAAACGACATACGTACACTGCCTTCTCCCGCCATAATTTTTTTTACACAGGCAGATTAGACCAAATAGAAGTATCGTGCTAAATTCTGGAATTATTCCGGGTTCGTTTGGCCTTTTTTATACATTAATTGAGTTTTTGGGCATTTAATGTGCATAATTCAAATTTGAACTACAAGCACATGCTCCAGTGCACCAAAGTTGGTTGAAAATTCACATATGTGTCCTTGGGTGAATTTGTAGGTCCCATGCAAGAAATGGAAGTTGTGACGCCCCCGATTCAATCGTACACTAATCATACACGCAAACGTGTACGATCAAAATCAGGGACTCACGGGAAGATATCACAACACAACTCTAAAAATAAAATAAGTCATACAAGCATCATAATACAAGCCAGGGGCCTCGAGGGCTCGAATACAAGAGCTCGATCATAGGCAGTCGTGGAAGCAACAATATCTGAGTCTGGACATAAGTTAAACAAGTTTGCCTTAAGAAGGCTAGCACAAACTGGGATACAGATCGAAAGAGGCGCATGCCTCTTGCCTGGGATCCTCCTAACTACTCCTGGTCGTCGTCAGCGGGCTGCACGTAGTAGTAGGCACCTCCGGGGAGTAGTCGTCATCGACGGTGGCGTCTGGCTCCTGGGCTCCATCGTCTGGTTGCAGCAATCGGGTAAAGAAAGGGGAAAAGGGGAACAAGGCAACCGTGAGTACTCATCCAAAGTACTCGCAAGCAAGGAGCTACACTACATATGCATGGATATATGTGTAAAGGGCCATATCAGTGGACTGAACTGCAGAATGCCAGAATAAGAGGGGGATAGCTAATCCTGTCGAAGACTACGCTTCCGGCAGCCTCCGCCTTGTAGCATGTAGCGTAGAGAGTAGGTGAAGTCCTCAAGTAGCATCACATAGCAATAATCCTACCCGCGATCCTCCTCGTAACCACGAGAGAGCGACCACCGGGTTGTATCCGCACTTGGAAGGGTGTGTTTTATTATGTATCCGATTCTAGTCGTCATAAGGTCATGGTACAACTCCAAGTCGCCCTGTTATCAAGATCACGGCTATTGAATAGATTAACTTCCTGCAGGGTGCACCACATAACCCAACACGCTTGATCCCATTTGGCCGGACACACTTTCCTGGGTCATGCCCGGCCGCGGAAGATCAACACGTCGCAGCCCCACCTAGGCACAACAGAGAGGTCAGCACGCCGGTCTAAACCTAAGCGCACAGGGGTCTGGGCCCATCGCACTTAGCACACCTGCACGTTGCATGGGCGGCCGGAAGCAGAACTAGCCCCCTTAATACAAGAGCAGGCCTACGTTTCAATCCGGCGCGCGCCTCTCAGTCGCTGACGTCACGAAGTGCTTCGGCTGATACCACGACGTCGAGTGCCCATAAATGTTCCCGCGTAGTTGGTTAGTGCGTATAGACCAAATGGCCAGACTCAGATCAAATACCAAGATCTCGTTAAGCGTATTAAGTATCCATGACGCCGACCAGGCCAGGCCCACCTCTCTCCTAGGTGGTCTCAACCTGCCTGTCGCTCCGCCACAAAGTAACGATCGGGGCCGTGGGGAACCCAGCCCACCTCTATCGAGATGGAGCCACCGTCCTTTCAGCCCCCATCTCCGAACAGTATCACGAGTAATGTAATAGTGTAAAGTATATAGTATATGCCCGTGATCACCTCCCAAGTGATCACAGCCCGAAGAGTATAGCATGGCGACGGACAAGAATGTAGGTCCACCGATGGAACACTAGCATCCTATACTAAGCAAGAGGATAGCGGTAAAGGTAACAACGGTGGTAGCAAGGACATGCTATGCAGCGATATAGGATTAAGCGAAAGCAAGTAACATGCTACACTACTCTAATGCAAGCAGTATAGAGAAGAGTAGGCGATATCTGGTGATCAAAGGGGGGGCTTGCCTGGTTGCTCCGGCAAGAGAGAGGGGTCGTCAACTCCGTAGTCGTACTGGGTAGCAGCGGCGTCGGTCTCGGTGTCTAGCGAGAGAAGAGGGGGAAGAAACAATAAATATTTAAGCAAATAGATGCATAGCGGTGCATGACAAAGCAAAGCGTGATGCTAGGCGTGCCCTAACGCGGTATGTGGTGATACCGGTGAAGGGGGGAAACATCCGGGAAAGCATCCCCGGCGTTTCGCGTTTTCGGGCGGAGGAGCCGGAGGGGGAAAGTTGCGAGTTCGATAGGTTAGGGGGGTGTGGCGGACGAACGGGTTGCGTATCCGGAATCGTCTCGTCGTTCTGAGCAACTTTCATGTAGAGAGTATTTTCATCCGAGTTACGGATTAAAAGATATGATTTTCTAAAGATTTAATCATTTTCTGATTTTAATTATTTATTTAAATCCAACATTATCCAAAACAGTGTTTGCTGACGTCATCATGACGTCATCATGATGTCAGCATGACGTCAGCAGTCAACAGAGGTGTTGACTGGTCAACTGACGTGTGGGTCCCGCATGCCATTGACTGTTAATTAACCTAACAGATTAATTAACTAAATTAGGTGATTAGGTTAATCTTATCAGGATTAATTAAGTTAATTAATTCTTTAATTAATTAACTAATTAATATTTTATTTTTTTTAAATCCCTTTTTTTTAATTTTTGTTCTGGGGTGGGGCCCCTTTGTCAGTGGGCCAAAGGCCAAAGTGGGTTCGGGCGCTACGGGCGAAGCCCCAACCCGATTGGGCGCTGGCCTAGGCGAACGATGAGGGGGGCGCCGGCGACGGGCGCAGGCCGGCGCGAGGTTGTGGCGGTAGGGCGGTGCGTGGCGGGGTGGGAGCAGGGGGAACGGCGGCGCGACAGTTGGGGGCTCGGCCATGGCGGCGCCAGCAAAGAAAGCGGAGCCGGGCGAGGTCGAGGCGGAGCGCGGCACGGCGAATGCTGGGCGAAGCGGCGGCGCGTTCACGAGGAGGGGCGAGCAAAAGCGGAGTGTTGTCGCACAAGACAATGATCGGGCGGGCGATGCATGCAGGGCGGCAGAGAGAGGGCCGCCATGTAAGGCGCTAAGCGGGGAAGGAGGACGGGTCCTCACCATCCGCTGAGGAAGAAGCGTCGGCGTGATGGCGACCGGGCGGGAGGAGGACGAGGAGGTGATCCGCGGCGGCGCGATGTGGCGGCGTTGAGGCGCGATGGCGACCGGTGGGGAGGGGGACGAGAGGCGATCCGGCGATGGCGATGGGGCGGCGTTCACCGGGGTTGGCGAAAGGCGGGCGGCGTCGCGAGCGGGGGTCTCGGCGAGTGGGATGATGGCGACGATAGCGGGGTGGCGTCGGGCGACCTCAGTCTTCGCCCGATCTCGATCCAGCTCGGGGGACAGCGGCGAGTGGGGGAGGAGGAGCGAGTCGGGAACATGGGCTAGGGTTTCGGGGTCCAGGGGGGTTATGGAGAGGTGCGGTTGGGCCGGCTGGGCCGGCCGGTTTGGCGGCCAACTGGGCCAAGGCCCAGGGGGCCTTTCTTCTATTTTTTTTGTTTGCTTTTGTTTTGTTTATCTTTTAATCATTCTTTTCTGCTTTCTTTTAGTTCCTAATTTTAGTTTTAATAAAATACCAAAATGGCACCTAAATTGATGTTACAAATTATGTCACAACCACAAAAGTTTCATTCCAGAATAATATAGTTTAGTATTTTACAAAATATAAAAGGCATTTAATTAAAGGTTTTAGCTACTGATTTAATTAGTTTAGTTCATTTAAACATTTTAAAGACTTGGTTTCTCCACCAATATATCTTATGAATTATTTTTCACAATAAGAACGTTTTAGTTTTGACTTTTGGAAACTTTTATTGTTTGACTTGTTTTTGAATTTGGATTTTGAATCAGTTTTGAATTAACGCGGGATTAGCAACAGTAACGAAGGTGACGTGTCATCATTAGCAGAGGTTCACTGTAGCTTAATTATCCGGGCGTCACAATTCTCCTCCACTACAAGAAATCTCGTCCCGAGATTTATGAGGTAGTGAAAGGGGGAAAGAATAGGTTACGAAATTCTAACGATTCTTCTCGGTCTTGGTTGCTCTTCTCGAAGTGGTCGATCCATAGCGCTGATGTCTTCATTCCTATGCATCAATGCATCATGATGACGTTGTCGTCCTTTCTTCAGGAACTCCATCGTACTTACGATAATGATAAGGGTTAACTTCTGAAGAACGGACTTTCAAGGTCATATATCTGGCAGATAACTCAGGGAATGTGGTAGAAAGTAACTCTCGAATAGATACTTAAGAAATTATCGAGAGTAAGGTAAGAAGGTACCATGAGAAGTTTCCAATGGCAAGCAATCGTTCGATGGCCTAATCAGAAGGTGAAAGGGGTTCAAAGCAACAAGAATAAGTATTGCGTCTGATGCCAAAGTCGATGATCTCTTGGAAGGTGGCTCATGAATTACATATGAGGCCACGCGTGAGGAACAACCTTGGGTACAGGGGTATAGGAGAGTCAGGTTTCGATCCTGTGGAACTGTGGGTTATGGGCCCACCATGTGGATTAAAAGTAGAAAGGCATTGACAGCTTGCGTGGTCATGATAGCAAGGCATGTTAGAGGGTAGCCTGTCAGTTATATGTCAGCAACATCGTCGGTACCAAGGGCGAGGGACGAAGAGAACCATTTTCCTGCTCGTTGAAACGAGGCGGACCAATAGGCAAAGTTCTCGTCCATCGGTGGTTACCGGAATGTCATCAACAATAGTAACAGGGTCTTACTGACCGAGTTGTACACCACGGTGTTTACATAAGCAGGGAGATAGTACTGCTTATGTCATATAGATCATAGAAAGTTAAACAAAACAATGGAAAGGAAATTATGTTTATCAGATTAAACAAAACAATGGAAGGGAAAATGTGTTTAAACACATATTTCAGGGGTATATCCTTCCCAAGGACAAGCAGAGCATGATATCCTTGATAGGATATAAAGTAGAAAACCCTTTCAGGTAAGAGGAGATAAATTTCATGACCTTACCCATACAACGGTGTTTGGATAATTGAGCAGGAAACTTTTAGCATTGGGCTTCAAATGTTCCTGTTGAAAATCAGAGTACCATAGACATGCTTTAGGATAGCATTGACATGGTCTTCAAGCAAAAGGTCAGACTCTGGATACACGAAGGATTCATCAGGAACAACTTATAGAATAAGTCTTACCATTTCCTCATAAAAGAATAGATAACCTTGCTAAAAAGGAAAACTATAACATTAGGTCCTCCGGCCAGGGGTGCTGGGCATGACATCACCTTACCGGGTCATAAAAGACCAGTGTTATAACTCTTGGAATTATGTCCCAACCATCATATCCGAGCTAGATTCAGATCTGCTTGGGGTCAGGATACCTCAGACTCAGGATGCCTGAGAAGAAAAAGGTGCAACGCAATTCGACGAGAGGACATCGTAAGATTCTCGGGAAAGGAACTATGTAAGCGAGTTCTGAAACAAGAGTTCATCATTAAATCAAAGAGAGGATGAGGAGGTGGCTGATGGTCTCAGCGACAATTCATCGAGATTTCCAAAAGATGGATCTCCACAATTATGTGAACAAGGAGATAACGTTTAACAGATCAATGATATAATGATGTATGCTCGAGGGAAACATACACAATTAATCACTGGTTGAAAGGTGCACCCTAAGTATGACCTTAGGCTGCAAGATCAATGTTAGAGTGACGATCCAATAACCAACAGTCTAAGAACAAACTGTCGATCATTAACTTCAAAGCAATAAGGTTGCTAGAAGTTTGGAATTACACCGCACATTTCATTTGTTGGTATTCCGGTTAGCAACAACACGGAAACCATGATAGGATGATGATGGTGAAATTCTTGCCACATTCTTGACATAAAAGACGGTAATACTCCAAGGTAGAGAAGAATAGATGCTGGATAGCAAGGAACTCAAGGTATAACACAAAACTCAATCAAGTTTGTGTTGGAGGGAAGTAAAAGAAAGTGGTCGATGATAACATAGATCATCGAGGGCAAGGATGGTATTTCTCATCATGAACTCAATTGATATCCTGGAAGAGCTCCGAATGCTGATGATGATCACGACACATTTGTCGAGAGGTTTCAAGAAGATGTAATCGATCGGCGACGACATCAAGTCAAAGGAATGATGAAGCGAAAGGTTATTGGAACCACGGGTTCGACACAAACTCGAAATCAAGCTTACTGTTCAAGGCGAAATGATATGACAAGGAAAATCGACGTAAGCTTAGCTCATCATCGAAAATTGTGCTTCGAGAAGAAGGACCAGGTAGCACAGTTAAAAGTTGCACGATAATGATATAGCCGATCAGGCTAGGAATGACTTGAAGGATTATTAAACACATAAGCAACGGAGATTACTTTATTGAATCGGAGTGCAGAATTGATTCACTTATCAATGTCCTTGAGTGTCTAACAACTCGTAACCACAGGAAAATTGGAATCGGTGAGAATAATACTTGAAGAACTCATAATAAGTTATGCGTTCCATGATATTCTTGAGATACCGAGTTTAATACTCAACGGTAGAGCAAAGTAAAGGTTGGACAGGTGCAATGATCTGCAGAAGACAAGTACTTCAACTTGTCCAAGAAATGGTATTTAAAAGGCGAACATGGCCGGAACTACGATTGCAAAAGGCCGAATCCCAGATATAAGAACTTATACCAAAGAGGGTTTAAGAGGAGCATCCATGATAAGATTAGCATCGTGTCCATGGGCATGAACACAAAGTTCAAGGTCGACTCCCACTTCTCCAATGCATGACCATTCATTCACTTCTCTATTAAAATGAGTTGAGTGTGAAACCTACCTAGTGAAATTACCAAAGGAGTATGACCCGTGAAATTTTATAGGTTCACACAGATTAAGGAAGGTATATGTTCAACCCCTCGGGGCATCGTGGAAACATATACCACAAGCTTCAATAGTAAAAATCACCAGCTCGAAAGCAGAGCATGGTTGGCCAAATCAGAGAATAGGATTTACCAACGACATTATGTATCAGGGAAAGAACTTCCAACGTGATTGAATATGAAGGATATTGTCGGATAAAATCCAACAAAGGACTTGATGGTCCACAAAGGATCTGATGTGAGTATCAGTACTCAACCAGAAGAAGAAAGAATGAAAATGCAACAGGTTATGGAATCATCTGAATAATTCGAAGCTTAAATGCAAAGGAATTATGATTCCAAATCGAAGGATCAGAAGCAGCTACTCTGATCAAGGATGAACAAGTTGAATAGACTTAGGGGTAAAATCGATGGCAATTTGATGGTCGAGAACCAGCTCATGTTTAAAATGACATCTGAGCCAGAAGAATGCCTATGATCTGATTAAGGATTGCGAGAATTCACAAAGTAATAAATCAAGGGGAACGAAATAATAGCAACAAAGGATGTCAATGGAGATTGCTAGAAATATGGAATTAACCATAATACCAGAAGGCAAGGAATTCAGGAGCAATAGGCTCCTAAGGATTTTTAGAAAACCGAATAGTATCCTTAAGAATTTTGTGAAACACAAAAACAACTAGGAATGAAGAAATTCTCGATAAGTGTGAGAATTTATGCGTCGGTGTAATCCTGCAGAAAAGAGCTGCAAGGCAGCAAGCACGAAGGATTCTCGGAATAGCGGGAAGTAGTTCTGGGTATCTTGTAGTAACAAGAGTAATCGAAAATGAAGGTAAGGGTCGCAAGTATAAGTAGCTATCCATAGGGATGTCTTGGTGGTAGGGTTGCAAACCCGATGAGCACAAGCTCTCGGAAGAACATCGGAGAGTATCTTCAGAACCCTATGGTGCGCCAAGCAATCATCTGGAGTGACGGGCTCTCCGGGAGAAAGTACTTACGAGATCCTAGAGTTAGAGTTAGCAATATCTGAGTACAGACATAAGTTAAACAAGTTTGCCTTAAGAAGGTTAGCACAAACTGGGATCAGATCGAAGAGGCGCATGCCTCCCGCTGGATCCTCCTAACTACTCACGGTCGTCGCCGTGGGCTGCACGTAGTAGTAGGCACCTCCGGGAGTAGTCATCATCGACGGTGGCGTCGGCTCCCGGCTCCATCGTCTGTTGCAGCAATCGGGTAAAGAAAGGGGAAAAGGGGGAACAAGGCAACCGTGAGTACTCATCCAAAGTACTCGCAAGCAAGGAGCTACATTACATATGCATGGATATATGTGTAAAGGGCCATATCAGTGGACTGAACTGCAGAATGCCAGAATAAGAGGGGGATAGCTAATCCTGTCGAAGACTACGCTTCTGGCAGCCTCCGCCTTGTAGCATGTAGCAGAGAGTAGACTGAAGTCCTCCAAGTAGCATCACTTGGCAATAATCCTACCCGGCGATCCCCTCCTAGTAACCCTTAGAGAGAGCGACCACCGGGTTGTATCTGGCACTTGGAAGGGTGTGTTTTATTATGTATCCGGTTCTAGTCGTCATAAGGTCAAGGTAAAACTCCAAGTCGTCCTGTTACCGAAGATCACGGCTATTCGAATAGATTAACTTCCCTGCAGGGGTGCACCACATAACCCAACACGCTTGATCCCATTTGGCCGGACACACTTTCCTGGGTCATGCCCGGTCGCGGAAGATCAAAACGTCGCAGCCCCACCTAGGCACAACAGAGAGGTCAGCACGCCGGTCTAAACCTAAGAGCACAGGGGTCTGGGCCCATCGCCCTTAGCACACCTGCACGTTGTGTGGGCGGCCGGAAGTAGAACTAGCCCCCTTAATACAAGAGCAGGCCTACATTCCAATCCGGCGCGCGCCGCTCAGTCGCTGACATCACGAAGTGCTTCGGCTGATACCATGAAGTCGAGTGCCCATAACTGTTCCCGCGTAGTTGGTTAGTGCGTATAGACCAAATGGCCAGACTCAGATCAAATACTAAGATCTCGTTAAGCGTATTAAGTATCCATGACGCCGACCAGGGCCAGCCCACCTCTCTCCTAGGTGGTCTCAACCTGCCTGTCGCTCCGCCCTAAAGTAACGATCGTGGGCCGTCGGGAACCCAGGCCCACCTCACCGGATGGAGCCACCGTCCTTTCAGCCCCATCTCCGAACAAATATCATGTAATGTAATAGTGTAAAGTATATAGTATATGCCCGTGATCACCTCCCAAGTGATCACAGCCCGAGAGTATAGCATGGCGAGACGGACAAGAATGTAGGCCATCGATGGAACACTAGCATCCTATACTAAGCGAGAGGATAGCAGTAAAGGTAACAATGAGAGTAGCAAGGACAAGCTATGCAAAGAAGATAGGATTAATCGAAAGCGTAACATGCTACACTACTCTAATGCAAGCATTATAGAGAAGAGTAGGCGATATCCGTGATCAAAGGGGGCTTGCCTGGTTGCTCGGCAAGAGAGAGGGTCGTCAACTCCGTAGTCGTCTTGGGTAGCAGGCGTCGATCTCGGTGTCTAGCGAGAGAAGAGGGGGAAGAAACAATAAATATTTAAGCAAACAGATGCATAGCAATGCATGACAAAGCAAAGCGTGATGCTAGGCGTGCCCTAACGCGGTATGTGGTGATACCGGTGAAGGGGGGAAACATCCGGGAAAGCATCCCCGGCGTTTAGCGTTTCAAGCGGAGGAGCCGGGGGAAAGTTGCGAGTTCGATAGGTTAGGGGGGTGTGGCAGACGAACGGGTTGCGTATCCGGAATCGTCTCGTCGTTCTGAGCAACTTTCATGTAGAGAGTATTTTCATCCGAGTTACAGATTAAAAGATATGATTTTCTAAAGATTTAATCAATTTCTGATTTTAATTATTTATTTAAATCCAACATTATCCAAAACAGTGTTTGCTGACGTCATCATGACGTCAGCATGACGTCAGCAGTCAACAGAGGTGTTGACTGGTCAACTGACGTGTGGGTCCCGCATGCCATTGACTGTTAATTAACCTAACAGATTAATTAACTAAACTAGGTGATTAGGTTAATCTAATCAGGATTAATTAAGTTAATTAATTCTTTAATTAATTAACTAATTAATATTTTAATTATTATTTTTTAAAATCCCTTGTTTTTTAATTTTCGTTCTGGGGCTGGGGCCCCTTTGTCAGTGGGCCAAAGGCCAAAGTGGGTTCGGGCGCTACGGGCGAAGCCCCAACCCGATTGGGCGCTGGCCTAGGGGAACGGTGACGGGCGCAGGCTGGCGCGAGGTTGCGGCGGTAGGGCGGTGCGTGGCGGGGTGGGAGCAGGGGGAACGACGGCGCGACAGTTGGGGGCTCCGTCCATGGCAGGCGCTAAGCAGTGAGCAGGCGAGGTCGAGGCGGAGCGGGGCACGGCGAAGCTGGGACGGGCGAAGGGCGCGTTCACGAGGAGAGGCGAAGCAAAAGCGGAGCGCCGTCAAGACGCGACAATGATCGGGGCGGCGGCGGCACGGGGGCGGCAGAGGCGAGGGCGCCATGGTAAGGCGCTAAGCGGGGAAGGAGGACCGGGTCCTCACCGTCTGATGGAGGGAAGGGGCGTCGGCGTGATGGCGACCGGTGGGGAGGAGGACGAGGAGGCGATCCCGGCGGCGACGGGCGGCGTTGAGGCGTGATGGCGACCGGTTGGGAGGGGGACGAGGAGGCGATCCGGCGATGGCGACTGGGCGGCGTTCACCAGGGTTGGCGTAGGGGCGGGAGGGCGTCGCAGCGAGGGGGGTCTCCGGCGTAGTGGGATGATGGCGACGATAGCGGGGTGGCGTCGGGCGACTTCAGGTCTTCGCCCCGATCTCGATCCAGATCGGGGGGACAGCGAGCGAGTGGGGGGGGAGGAGGAGCGAGTGGGGAACGTGGGCTAGGGTTTCGGGGTCCAGGGGGGTTATGGAGAGGTGCGGTTGGGCCGGCTGGGCCGGCCGGTTTGGCGGCCAGCTGGGCCAAGGCCTAGGGGGCCTTTCTTCTATTTTTTTGTTTGATTTTGTTTTGTTTATCTTTTTAATCATTCTTTTCTGCTTTCTTTTAGTTCCTAATTTTAGTTTTAATAAAATACCAAAATGGCACCTAAATTGATGTTACAAATTATGTCACAACCACAAAAGTTTCATCCCAGAATAATATAGTTTAGTATTTTACAAAATATAAAAGGCATTTAATTAAATGTTTTAGCTACTGATTTAATTAGTTTAGTGCATTTAAACATTTTATAAAGACTTGGTTTCTCCACCAATATATCTTATGTATTATTTTTCACAATAAGAACGTTTTTGTTTTGACTTTTGAAAACTTTAATTGTTTGACTTGTTTTTGAATTTGGATGTTGAATCAGTTTTGAATTAACGCGGGATTAGAAACAGTAACGGAGGTGACGTGTCATCATTAGCAGAGATTCACTGTAGCTTAATTATGCGGGCGTCACAGAAGTGAAATTCAAATATCTGGGCATCGTGGCTCGGCCGGAAAGATTGAGAAACTTGGTTTTTTAATCCTGTAAATCCAAAACACGCCTGAAAATCATGAAACTTGGCATGGTTTCATGACGTGGCACCAACATGGTGCGGTAATTTTTTTGGCCGAATTGGGACAAGCTTTGGTGTAAGCTGCTTGCAAACCGGAGCTTCTCTCAAGAAGGCTCGTGGGTCCGAGAGGGAATGTATCACCTCCGTGTGCGAAATGACATATGTACACTGCCTTCTCCCGCCTTAATTTTTTACACAAGCAGATTAGACCAAATAGAGTTATCGTGCTAAAATTTTGAATTATTCCAAGTTCGTTTGGCCTTTTTTATACATTAATTGAGTTTTTGGGCATTTAATGTGCATAATTAAGATTTGAACTACAAGCACACGCTCCAGTGCACCAAAGTTGGTTGAAAAATCACATGTGTGTACTTGGGTGAATTTTTATGTCCGATGCAAGAAATGGGAATGAAATTCAAACATCTGGGGCTCGTGGCTTGGCCGGAAAGAATGAGAAACTTGGTTTTTTTAATTCTTGTAAATCCGAAACACGCCTGAAAATCATAAAACTCGGCATGGTGTCAAGAAATGGCACCAACAGGCTGCGGTAATGTTTTTGGTCGAATTGGGACAAGCTTTGGTGTAAGCTTCTTGCAAACTGGGCTTCCCTCAAGAAGGCTCGTGGTTCCGCGAAGGAGCGTGTCACCTCCGTGTGCGAAACAACATATGTACACTGCCTTCTCCCGCCTTAATTTTTTTACACAGGCAGATTAGACCAAATAGAAGTATCGTGCTAAATTTTGGAATTATTCCAGGTTCATTTGGGCTTTTTACAGATTAATTGAATTTCTGGGCATTTAATGTGCATAATTAAAATTTGAATTACAAGCACATGCACCAGTGCACCAATGTTGGTTGAGAAAGCACATGTGTTTCCTTGGGTGAATTTCTAGGTCCCATGCAAGAAATGGGAATGAAGTTCAAACATCTGGGCGTCGTGGGTCGGCCAGTAAGATTGAGAAACTTGGTTTTTTAATTCATGTAAATCCAAAACACGCCTGAAAATCATGAAACTTGGCATGGTGTCATGACATGGCACCAACATGCTCCGGTAAATTTTTTGGCCAAATTTGGACAAGCTTTGGTGTGAGCTTCTTGCAAACCGGAGCTTCCCTCAAAAAGGCTCATGGTTCCGACAGGGAACGTGTCACCTCCGTGTGCGAAACGACATACGTACACTCCCTTCTCTCGCCTTAATTTTTTTACACAGGCAGATTAGACCAAATAGAAGTATCATGCTAAATTCTGGAATTACTCCGGGTTCGTTTGGCCTTTTTTTATACATTAATTGAGTTTCTTGGCATTTAATGTGCATAATTCAAATTTGAACTACAAGCACATGCTCCAGGGCACCAAAGTTGGTTGAAAAATCACATGTGTGTCCTTGGGTGAATTTCTAGGTCCCACGCAAGAACTGGTAATAAATTCAAACTTCTGGGCGTCGTAACTCGGCCGGAAAGATTGAGAAACTCGGTTTTTTAATTCTTGTAAATCCAAAACACGCCTAAAAATCTTGAAACTTGGCATGGAGTGATGACATGGCACCAACATTGTGCGGTAAATTTTATGGCCGAATTGGGACAAGCTTTGGTGTAAGCTTCTTGCAAACCGGAGCTTCTCTCAAGAAAGCTCGTGGTTTCGAGAGGGAACGTGTCACCTCCATGTGCGAAACGGCATATGTACACTGCATTCTCCCACCTTAATTTTTTTACAGAGGCAGATTAGACCAAATAGAAGTATCGTGCGAAATTTTGGAATTATTCCGTGTTCGTTTGGCCTTTTTTATACACTAATTGAGTTTCTAGGCATTTAATGTGCATAATTCAAATTTGAACTACAAGCACATGCTCCAGTGCACCAAAGTTGGTTGAAAAATCACATGTGTATCCTTGGGTGAATTTCTAGGTCCCATGCAAGAAATGGGAATGAAATTCAAATATCTGGGCGTCGTGGCTCGGCCGGAAAGAGTGTGAAACTTGGTTTTTTAATTCCTATAAATCCAAAACACGCCTGAAAATCATGAAATTGGCATGGTGTCATGACATGGCACCAATATGCTAAGGTAATTTTTTGGCCCAATTGGGACTAGCTTTGGTGTAAGTTTCTTGCAAACCGGAGCTCTCTCAAGAAGGCTCATGGTTCCGAGAGGGAACGTGTCACCTCCGTGTGCAAAACAACATACGCACACTCCCTTCTCCCGCCTTAATTTTTTTACACAGACTTATTAGACCAAATAGAAGTATCGTGCTAAATTTTGGATCTATTCCGGATTCGTTTGGCCTTTTTAATACATTAATTGAGTTTCTGGGCATTTAATGTGCATAATTCAAATTTGAACTACAAACACATGCTCCAGCGCACCAAAGTTGGTTGAAAATCACATGTGTGTCCTTGGGTGAATTTCTAGGTCCCATGCAAGAAATGAGATGAAATTCGAACAACTGGGCGTCGTGGCTCAGCCGGAAAGATTGAGAAACTTGGTTTTTTAATTCCTATAAATCCAAAACATGCCTGAAAATCATGAAACTTGGCATGGTGTCATGACATGGCACCAACATGCTGCAGTAATTTTGTTGGCCGAATTGGGACAAGCTTTGGTGTAAGCTTCTTGCAAACCGGAGCTTCCCTCAAGAAGGCTCGTGGTTCCGAGAGGGAACGTGTCACCTCCGTGTGCGAAATGACATACGTACACTGCCTTCTCCTGCCTAAATTTTTTTACATATGCAGATTACACCAAATAGAAGTATCGTGCTAAATTTTGTAATTATTCCGGATTCATTTGGCCTTTTTTATACATTAATTGAATTTACAATGTGCATTAAATCAAATTTGCATTACAAGCACATGCTCCAGTGCACCAAAGTTGGTTGAAAAATCACATGTGTGTCCTTGGGTGAATTTCCAGGTCCCTTCCAAGAAATGGGAATGAAATTCAAACATCTGGGCGTCGTGGCTCGGCCAGAAAGACTGACAAATTTGGTTTATTAATACCTGTAAATCCAAAATATGCTTGAAAATCATGAAACTTGGCATGGTGTCATGACATGGCACCAACATGCTCTGGTAAATTTTTTGGCCGAATTGGGACAAGCTTTGGTGTAAACTTCTTGCAAACCAGAGCTTGCCTCAAGAAGGCTCATGGTTCCGAGAGGGAACATGTCACCTCCATGTGCGAAACGACATACGTACACTCCCTTCTCCTGCCTTAATTTTTTTACACAGGAAGATTAGACGAAATAGAAGTATCGTGCTAAATTTTGGAATTATTCCAGGTTAGTTTGGCATTTTTTATACATTAATTGAGTTTCTGGGCATTTAATGTGCATAATTCAAATTTGCACTACAAGCACATGCTCCTATGCACCAAAGTTGGTTGAAAAATCACATGTGAGTCCTTGGGTGAATGTTTAGGTCCCATGCAAGAAATGAGAATGAAATTCAAACATCTGGGCGTCGTGGCTCGGCCAGAAAGACTGAGAAACTTGGTTTTTAATTCCTGTAAATCCAAAACACGCCTGAAAATCATGAAACCTGGCATGGTGTCATGACATGGCACAAACATGCTCTGGTAATTTTTTTGGCCGAATTGGGACAAGATTTGGTGTAAACTTCTTGCAAACCGGAGCTTCCTTACACCGGAGCTTCCCTCAAGAAGGCTCGTGGTTCCAAGAGTGAACATGTCACCTCCGTGTGCGAAATGACATACGTACACTCCCTTCTCCCGCCTTAAATTTTTTACACAGGAAGATTAGACCAAATAGTAGTATCGTGCTAAGTTTTGGAATTATTTTGTGTTCGTTTGGCCCTTTTTATACAATAATTGAGTTTCTGGGCATTTAATGTGCATAATTCAAATTTGAACTACAAGCACATGCTCCAGTGCACCAAAGTTGGTTGAAAAATCACATGTGTTTCCTTGGGTGAATTTATTGGTCCCATGAAGCAAATGGGAATGAAATTCAAACATCTGGGCGTCGTGGCTTGGCCGGAAAGATTGAGAAACTTGGTTTTTTAATTCCTATAAATTCAAAACATGGCTGAAAATCATGAAACTTGGCATGGTGTCATGACATGACACCAACATGCTGCGGTAAATTTTTTGGCCGAATTGGGACAAGCTTTGGTGTAAGCTTCTCTCAAGAAGGCTCGTGGTTTCGAGAGGGAACGTGTCACCTCCGTGTGCGAAATGACATGCGTACACTGCATTCTCCCGCCTTAATTTTTTTACACAGGAAGATTAGACCAAATAGCAATATCGTGCTAAATTTTGGAATTATTCCGGGTTCGTTTGGCCTTTTTATACATTAATTTAGTTTTTGGGCATTTAATGTGCATAATTAAAATTTGAATTACAAGCACATGCTCCAGTGCACCAAAGTTGGTTGAAAACTCACATGTATGTCCTTGGGTGAATTTTTAGGTTCAAAGCAAGAAATGGGAATGAAAATTCAAACATCTGGGCGTCGTGGCTCGGCCAAAAAGATTGAGAAACTTGGTTTTTTAATTTTTGTAAATCCAAAACACGCCTGAAAATCATGAAACTTGGCATGGTGTCATGACATGGCACCAACAAGCTGCGGTTAATTTTTTAGCCGAATTGGGACAAGCTTTGGTGTAAGCTTCTTGCAAACCAGAGCTTCCCTCAAGAATGCTCGTGGTTCCGAGAGGGAACGTGTCCCCTCCGTGTGCGAAACGACAAACGTACACTGCCTTCTCCCACCTAATTTTTTTTACACAGGCAGATTAGACCAAATAGAAGTATCGTGCTAAATTTTGGAATTATTCCGGGTTCGTATGGCCTTTCTTATAAATTAATTGAATTTCTGGGCATTTAATGTGCATAATTCCAATTTGAACAACAAGCACATGCTCCAGTGCACCAAAGTTGGTTGAAAAATCACATGAGTGTCCTTGGGTGAATTTTTAGGTCCCATGCAAGAAATGGGAATGAAATTCAAATATCTGGGCGTCGTGGCTCGGCCGGAAAGATTGAGAAACTTGGTTTTTTAATTCTTGTAAATCCAAAACACGCCTGAAAATCATGAAACTTGGCATGGTGTCATGACATGGCACCAACATGCTGTAGTAATTTTTTTGGCCGAATTGGGACAAGGTTTGGTGTAAGCTTCTTGCAAACCGGAGCTTCTCTCAAGAAGGCTCGTGGTTCCTAGTGGGAACGTGTCACCTCCGTGTGCGAAACGACATATGTACACTCCCTTCTCCCGCCTTAAATTTTTTACACGAGCAGATTTGACCAAATAGAAGTATCATGCTAAATTTTGAAATTATTCTGGGTTTGTTTGGCCCTTTTATCCATTAATTGAGTTTCTGGGCATTTAATGGGCATAATTTAAATTTGAACTACAAGCACATGCTCCAGTGCACCAAAGTTGGTTGAAATATTACATGTGTGTCCTTGGGTGAATTTCTAAGTCCCATCCAACAAATGGGAATGAAATTCAAACATCTAGGCATCGTGGCTCGGCCAGAAAGATTGAGAAACTAGGTTTTTTAATTCCTGTAAATCCAAAACACGCCTGAAAATCATGAAACTTGGCATGGTGTCATTACATGGCACCAACATGCTGCGGTAATTTTTTTTGCCAAGTTGGGACGAGCTTTCGTGTAAGATTCTTGCAAACCGGAGCTTTCTCTCAAGAAGGCTCATCGTTCCGAGAGGGAACGTGTCACCTCCGTGTGTGAAGCGACATACGTACACTGCCTTATCCCGCCTTAATTTTTTTACACAGGAAGATTAGACCAAATAGAAGTATCGTGCTAAATTTTGGAATTATTCCGGGTTCATTTGGCCTTTTTTATACATTAATTGAATTTGCAATGTGCATAATTAAAATTTAAAATACATGCATATGCTCCAGTGCACCAAAGTTGGTTGAAAAATCACATGTGTGTCCTTGGGTGAATTTCTAGGTTCCATGCAAGAAATGAGAATGAAATTCAAACATCTGGGCGTCGTGGCTCGGCCGGAAAGGTTGAGAAACTTGGTTTTTTAACTCCTATAAATCCAAAACATGCCTGAAAATCATGAAACTTGGCATGGTGTCATGACATGACACCAACATGCTGTGGTATTTTTTCTGTTCGATTTGCGAAGGCGCACACATTAACAATCAACAAAGTCATTTTGGAACAAGTGATGTCACGCTACAAATCGGAAACACAAGTATTATTGAAATCATGGGCGTTCTACTTAGCAATTACATGCCGCCATGCGTCCACTTTTTTTATTGGCTAGGAGGTGTCGTGCGGGGTAGCTATTTGAGTACGGGAGGCGTGCGATCAGACCCCTGCGCGTGCTCATCGGGAGGAGAGCCCTTTGACCTCTACCCGCCGCGCACCTCCCTCCCAACGTCTCCATCAATGGCGCCCAAGCCCCTGTTCTACGGTGTGGCTATATGTCTCACTGGACTGATTTAAGAGAGAAAAATGAAAATCTGAAAAGAAAGTTTTGCACGGATCTTGATGTAAGATCCGACGGACCTATATAGCATCGACTGCGACTTATGGCAAGCATGATGAATATAAGGACGATGAAAGTGGATAACAATTGTCTTACATATTTATGAACATAATTTAAAAAAGCCACATGCGGCAACGCCCGAAATACACAAGGGAAAAAGAAGATGGAAGACAACGATCTGGCCCGCTGATCTCTACTTTCTTGATGCATTGCTGCAAGCCGCGGGAACTAGTCTCCGCGACGAGCGGCGATGAGCTCTTTCTTGTCCTCAAGATGCTGCTTGAGAGCATCCACGGGTTCCTCCACCAGCCTTCTACGCTCGATGCACAACATGCCATTCTCGTCCATAAGTTTCTCGACGATGATGCCATTCCTCTTCAACAAGGCAGTGGTCTCCTCCTGCTGCTCCGCACTTCCGACGAGCTTCGCCCACAGCAGGTCGCGCTCGGCCAGGAGCTTCGCATTGCTTTCATTTAGTTGTCGGATGACGCCGGTAGTCTGTTCAAAAGAGGCTTTCATGTCGTCTTGCAACCTCGCCCAGCCGGAGATCTGATCCATCTGACTATGGACGATCGCATGCATGCGCCTGTAAGAGTCCTCACCTGCCTGCGAGACATTTTCCCAGGCTGCCGCAGCGCGGGAGGACATCTCTGCTGCATTCGCGACACAGCGAGACATCTCTTCTGCTTCCGCGGCGCGGCCGGACCAGTCCGCTGCATTGACGGCGCCGCGGGACCTATGTGCTGCTACGGCCACGCGGCGAGACATGCCGGTTACATTTGCAGCGAGGCAGGACATCTCTCGTGCTTCCGCTTCCATGCTCGCATCTCCCTGGTGGCAATCTCTCGACCCAAAACTCATGCTGGCCATGGCAGACGCAAGGGAACGATGATGGATGACTTGTTTGTTTTTGTGGATGAGGAGTTGAGGAGGAATGTGCGGTCATCTTGGAGTAGTAGTACTTATATACGAGCACTAATATGCTCCTAAGTGAGAAACCGTTTAGGTTTTGATCGGTATGAACAGGTTTGGAATGAAATATAGCGTGGCAGTAAATTGGAATGTGACGGGACATAGGCTCAAAATTTATTGACGGTTATAAGTGCTGCACTATTCTCGGAAGGCGTAACATGGGCACGCCTTCTCGGCCGCGTACGTGGCGTTTGCACCGCAATAGGCAATGTCAGCACATGTCTTGTTCCAACAACCGTGCGCGCTCGTTATTACCATCGTGCACGCTTCTTTTAATTAGAATGTGTGTGCCCGTCTAGCGCACACATGTTGATCTATCTAACTATTTTTGTTTATTGTGGCTAATCGCAAATAGTTCATCAGTGTGAAGCGTATGCCATCAATCGCAAACACTTTGATCTGGTTGACCCGTTTCTGTTATGTTGCCTAATCGCAAACAGTTAATCCTTCTAAAGCGCATGCCCTCAATCGCACACACCTTTATCTAGTTGCCCGTTTCTATTGTTCTTCCGCATCACAAACAGTTCATCCGAGTGAACCATATGCTGCATATCGCACACGCCTTCATCTGGCTGTCCGTTCCTTTTGTTCCACCTCATCGCAAATAGTTCATTGAACTGAACCGTATGCCCTGCATCGCACACGCAATTAAAATCAGAACCGTGTTTGATGCATCCGGCATCGCAATCATTTTGCACCTTTTTTGGCGGTTCTTTTACACCACCATTTGCGATTATTGCATCGCACATAGTTTCGTTGAAGGTCTCTGATCGTAGTGTCGCATTAGCAGCAACCTGCAGTAGTAACAAGTCTTCTAACTGCCCGTTCGGTGACGACTCTAGTATACGGCATACCCCCCTTAGACAAGATGGAAACCATCTCATCAGCAGTTGACCAAATATGCAAATAGGGACACGTGCTCCGCTACCCCAATCATGCTTCCGAGGATAACGTCCCTCGACACCATATTACATTCTGAAAAAATCTTGGGGGCTAGTGGGGCATATGCTAGACAGGGTGATTTTCCCGATGTTAGATAAACTGGCAACAATGATATCATCGGAAAACAGGCGTCAAGCTACTGGTCCATTTCGAGATTTCTAGGCCCAGACGAGTTATAAAACCCATGCCTAGCAGCAAATAGGTACAAGTCAATGCACCCACAAGCTATGGGCATAGGCATGGTGCACCCCAACGGAGCTATTTCCTACAAGGTACCACTGCCGGTAGGCCTCCTTACAACACGGTCACTTCCTCTTTGGATCCCCGGATGCTCATCAAGACTATCGCCAAAATGATCCAATCGAGCCTGACTAGCAGGTTATCGTTGCCCTGAACTTTTGTGGCCAATGTCATATCCATGTGGCATCCTTTCGTGTAAAGAACGTAGTGAATCATTATCGAAGAATGTGAAGGTCACCATTTGTCGCACTCCTCAAGTTAGACATATAGCCCACAACTGTTACGCTCACACAACGTAACCACAAGTTGACCAAGTCTAAGCCATCACCACATTTTATATGCTCAATCTAGTTTAATATCTCAAACATTAAATGATAGTGGCATATAGTCCTAGAAACTGATCGAACTAATTTGTATAGTATATGTGCACCCAATCTCTAGTGTGCAGTTATCTCCAGCAAAAACACACTCGTCTCCTTGAGCCCAAGATTAATGTCGCATACTTATCATTACATAAAAAGGAAGTGATTGATGCATCAATTAATGCAAAGAGAAGAGAGGATTCAAGAGTGTCTATCAAAGAGCATTCGACACCGAAAAAACAACATTTCTCGATCGATTGGCCCTGTACCTTCTGAGACTGTCTTCTGTTGCATTGTGAGTCAGCACCCTTGCTCGATCAATCAATCTCATACCCACACACTCATCTTTTGCAATGGCAGGCTGCCTGCTACTGGCCCTGGTCTTCATGTTGTGTCCTCCTGGACCGGCATTAGAGCAGGCGGCTGGAGCGAGGGCCTCAGTACATGTGGGCGACCTCGATCAAGGCATGGCAGAAGGGCAGCTCTACACCCTCTTTTGTGAGGTCATGCACATGGCGTTTGTCCATATCTGTCGGGACGTCACTGGCAGATCGCTCAGATACGGCTATGTGAATTTCTATACTCAGGAGGATGGTCAGTGAACATGCAAAGACACCAAGACAACACTCACCATCTTCCCGAGTGTAGAAGTTCACATAGACGTACTCGAGCGACCTTCCAATGATGTCTCAGCAGATACAAACGGACGCCACGAGCACTACCTGGCAGAAGAGCGCATAGAGTTTCCCCTCCACCACGCCTTGATCGAGGCCGCCCACATATAGAGAGGCATTCGAGCAAGCCGCCTGTTCCAATGTCGGTCTAGGAGGACGCAATGTTACAACCGGGGCTAGTACCGAGCGACCTGTGATTGCGGAAGATGGTCATGTGCATACAAGATCGACTGATCGAGCAAGGGTGCCAAATCAAAAGGCAACTGAAGACACTCTCATAAGGTACATCATAGATTGATGGAGCAAGGGTACTGACTCAGAAAGCAACTGAAGACACTCCCAAAAGGTACATGATTGATTGATTGATTGAGCAAGGGTATTTTTATAGGCGTCGAATGCTCTTGGATAGATGCTCTCGAGTCCTATCTTTGCTTTTGAATTTATTGATGCATTAATCACTTCCTTTTTTATGTAATGATAAGGATTGGGAATTAATCTTGGGGTCGACAATATGATTGTGCTTTTTCTGGAGATATCTGCACGCTGGAGATTGGGTCCGCATATAATATATGAATTAGTTTGATCGGTTTCCAGGGCATATATCTCTACCGTTTAATCTTCGAGATACTAAATTGGATCAAACGTAGATAGTGTGGTGATGGCTTTGACTTGGTCAAGTTGTGCACTCCTCATGTGTGGTGATACCTATTCATCTCAAAGAGGGCGGAGAGTGTAGGACAACATGACAACACTGCACCTAAAGCCGAAAGCTCAACCCCGGAATGCCATCTCTACTATGTTGCTCTATACCTATTTTTGGTATTTTCATTTTGTTGTTGTTTAGTTCGATTTTTGCGCTCGACCTTCGCTTGAATTAAATAAAGAGATAACCCAAATTTTGGTTGCTTATATGTGCCCATGATGCATCAAATACGTCTTTGTCATATCTATAATTTTTTATTGTTTCATGTCAATATTATACAACTTTCAAATACTTTTGGCAACATTTTATATGATTTATTGGACTAACCTATTGATCCAGTGCCTAGTGCTAGTTACTATCTTTTTGTATGTTTTTTGCTTCGCAGAATACCCATATCAAACAAAGTCCAAACGCAATAAAAGTTACGGAGAATTATTCTGGAATATTTGTGATTTTTGGGAAGTGGAATCATCGCAAACGGGGGCCCACAGCCACCACAAGACACCTGGGCACGCCAGACAGTCCAGGCACGTGGTGGTGGGTTGTGCCCTCCTTGTACATCAGTTGGAGCTCTACTTAGGGCGCAAGGAAGCTTATATCCAGAAAAAAAATTGTGTTAAAATCTCAGTGTAATCGGACTTACGGATCTCCGGGAATATAAGAAACGGATTTCGGCCAGAAAACAGGAACGCGAAACAGAAGAGAGCAAAGGGATAGATCCAATCTCGAAGGGGCTCCCGCCCCTTTGCCTCCTTGAGGCCATGGACCAGAGGTGGAACTCTCCTCCCATCTAGGGGGGAGGCCAAGGAAGAAGAAGAAGGAGGGGGTTCTCTCGCCCTCTCTCTCGATGGTGCCAGAACGCCGCGGGGGCAAGGATCGTGACGGCGATCTACATCAATAATCTTGCTACCATCAACACCAACTTTCTCCCCCTCTATGTAGCGGTTTAACACTTCTCTTCCCCGCTATAATCTCTACTTAAACATGGCGTTCAACACTATATATTATTTCCCAATGATATGTGGTTATCCTATGATGTTTGAGTAGATCCATTTTGTCCTATGGGATAATTGATGGTCGTGGTTGGTTTGAGTGTATATTTTATTTATGGTGCTGTCCTACGGTGCCCTCCGTCTTGCTCAAACGTGAGGGGTCCCTGCTGTCGGGTGTTGCAATACGTTCATAATTTGCTTGTTGTCGGTTGTCGGAGTGACAGAAGCCTGAACACGGACAACTGGGTTGTTGCGTATGGGAGTAAAGAGGACTTGATACTTAATGCTATGGTTGGGTTTCACGACCTTAATGATCTTTGGTAGTTGCGTATGCTTGCTAGAGTTCCAATCATAAGTGCATATGATCCAAGTAGAGAAAGTATTGTAGCTCATGCCTCTCCCTCATATAAAATTGCAAGAATGATTACCGGTCTAGTTATCGATTGCCTAGGGCAAATAAATTTCTCATTGACAAAAGCTATCTACTTTTATTACCTTGCAATTTATTCATAGTTTTATTATCGCAAAGTACTCGTAGTTTTATTCTTGCAAAATAGTTTCATACTTGTTCTACGTAAAGCAAATGTCAAGTGTGCGTAGAATTGTATCGGTGGTCGATAGAACTTGAAGGAATATTTGTTCTGCCTTTAGCTCCTCGTTGGGTTCGACACTCTTATTTATTGGAAAATGCTACAAACGATCCCCTGTACTTGTGGGTTATCAAGACATTTTTCTGGCGCGGTTGCCAGGGATCAATAGCGTGGGGTGAATATACTCATGTGTGTTTGTTTGTTTTATCACTAAGTAGTTTTTATTTTCTATTCTAAGTTGTTCTCTATCTTTAGTTATGGATATGGATGGGGAACCTCCTAAAACCCTTGATGCTTATTATGTAAAAAATATTCAATACTACTTTGATAATCCTGAGAAAACCCCATTCAACATGATAATGGGAGACACGTTGGATCAACGTGAATACTTTAGGGATTGCCGCTTGACTCAAAAAGAGAAACTTTTATGGGATCAAATTGAAATGTTGCAATAGTATGCTTGGAATTTATGCTCGAGATATGATTATACTTGTTGCTCTAGGATGAAGGTTCGACACCTTCCCTTTTTACGTAAATTTAGTGATAATAAAACATTGGCTTCTTATGCTAATGGTAGATATGATTACTATGATGTGGACTGAAAATAGAAGAATTTGTTGCTTTTAAGGGTGCTTATGAAATTGAATCTCTGTTTGAAAAGTGTGAAGATTATGATGATACTATTTATAGACCTAATTTTTTCCCATCCTTAAATATTGCTACGAAAATTATGAATACAATGCCGATATTGATGCATTTATTGAGAAATTCTCTGCTGTCCAAGAAGACACTAATATTTTGCAGGAATCTATGGAAGAGGAAATTGATAAAACTGTGAGTTCATTGGATGAAAAAGATGATGAGGAGAGTGAAGAACAAAAGGAGGAAGAGCGGATTAGCTACCTGTGCCCACCTTCTAATGAGAGTAACTCTTCAACTCATACATTATTTAATGTCCCTTCGTTCTTACCGAAGGATGAATGCTATGATAATTGCTATGATCACGTTGATTCATTTGAAATATCCCTTTTTGATGAACTTGATGCTTGCTATGCTTGTGGCCAAGATGCCAATATGAATTATCTTTATGGACTTGCTATAGTTCCTTATGTTAAGAATGAAATTGTTTCTATTGCACCCACACATGATAGTCCTATTATCTTTTTGAATTCTCCCAACTACACTATATTGGAGAAGTTTGCACTTATTAAGGATTACATTGATGGGTTGCCTTCTACCGTTGCACATGATGATTCTGATGAATATAATATGTATGTGCTTGCTGCTCCTACTTGCAATTATTAGGAGAGAGGAACTATATCTCCACCTCTCTATGTTTCCAACACGATAAAATTGCAAGAAATTGCTTATACTATGTATTGGCCTTTACTTGATGTGCATGAATTGTTCTTGTATGACATGCCGATGCATAGGAAGAGAGTTAGACTTCGTCATTGCATGATATATGTTGCTTTGTGCTCAGTACTAAATGTTAAATCATTGTTAATTAAAATTGGTTTTGATATACCTTGGGATCCGGGTAGATCCATTACTTGAGCACTTTATAGAAAGCGCTGCCAGGGAGACAACCTGGAAGTTTTAGAGAGTCATTTATTTCTGTTGAGTGCTTTTATAAAGTTTAAAAACAAAAAATATAGAGGGAAACCTAAAAACCTTTTTGTAAAAGAGAAGCCATTGAAAGGCGATGCATTGGAGAAGTGAGGGTCGACCTTGAACACTTGTGTTCATTCTCTTGGAAACAATGTAAATTTTTCATGGAAGTTTCTCACGAAAATAATTATCCCCTTGTACAAATCCATTGTATCATAAAAATAATGTGCCAATATTTGCCTTTAGGGAGATTGCTTGTTGGTATGTGCGGTGCAAAAACAGAAACTTTGGCTGTAGTGCGCGATTTTACATTTTTTACTCGAATGTCGAAAGTTTCTGAAACTTTCTGCACAGTATTGCTACATAAATTGTCTATTTTGTCCTAATTTTTCCTAATTTTTGGAGTACCAGAAGTATGGTTAGAGTTCAGATTTCTACAAACGGTCATTTTTAAGACATATTCTATTTTTGATGCATTATTTTGCTTGTTTTGATGAAACTATCGACTATATCCGTGGTATAAGCCATGGAAAACTTATAATACAGTAGCTACAACGCAAAAAAAATATGAATTGGTTTGCAATAGTACTTAAAGTAGTGATTTACTTTATTATATTAACGGATTCTACCGGTTTTCTGTTAAGTTTTGTGTGGATGAAGTGTTCAAAGATCAAAGAGGTCTCGATATGAGGAGAAGGTGGAGAGGCAAGAGTTCAAGCTTGGGGATTCCCAAGGCACCCCAAGTAAATATCCAAGGAGACTCAAGCGTCTAAGATTGGGGATTCCCCAGAAGGCATCCCATATTTCTTCAACAAGTATCGGTATGTTTTCGTTTTCGTTTCGTTCATGTGATATGTGTAAATCTTGGAGCGTCTTTTGTGTTTAGTTTTCACTATTTTTTTGCACAATGATGGTATGAGATAGTCCATGGTTTATTTATAGAATACTCATTGCACTTCACTTATATCTTTTGAGTATGGCTTTATAGAATGCTTCATGTGCTTCACTTATATCATTTGAAGTTTGGATTGCCTGTTTTTCTTCACATAGAAAATCGTTGTTTGTAGAATGCTCTTTTGATTCACTTATATTTATTAGAGCATGTGTAAGTCTTTTGTAGAAATAATTAAACTATCATGCTTCACTTATATCTATTTAGAGAGTCAACAGGAATTGGTCATTTGCATGGTTAGTCATAAAATCCTACATTAAACTTGTGGATCACTAAATATGATGTGTTTGATGTGGGAGGTACTAGTAAATGCTTGTGGTTAGTAAGAAATTGATTGTCTTCCTTACGAGTGGCGGTCGGGGATGAACGATGGTCTTTTCCTACCAATCTATCTCCCTAGGGGCATGCATAATAGTACTTTGCTTCGAGGGCTAATAAAATTTTGCAATAAGTATACGAGTTCTTTATGACTAATGTGAGTCACTACAAAAAAAGACACATCTGTGACATTTTGGGCCGAACGAATTTTTTTTCTATCATGCTCATGACACTTCTATGACGATAATTGTGACAAAACCCGGTATCATCATAGATGTGGTGGGATCCTACTTCTATGAAAAAAATCATGACGGAAAATGGGCTTTTCGTCCTGGGCGGGCCGGAGATGCAGCTGCATGACATTCTTTGGGCCGTCCATGACGGAAAGAACAGTGGTAGAAGCGAGGGCGAGGAAAATATTGGGGAGTTCTCGGTTACGGTGGGTGGTCGGGGCCGAGAGATGCACGGAGGGATTGCGTGTTTCTCTCATACACGTATGCGCGTGGGTGCAAGGCGTTGGGCTCTAATTGAACCCGAGCGAGGCATTCACCTACTGAACCTGAGCGATTGCACTGCATACTACGCGTTACTGAACCAGAGCGATTGATCGACCTGGCTGTTAACAGAACCCGATCGAGCGATTCCTTCGCTACTGCTGCTAACTGAAGCCGATCGAACCTGTGATACGTCCCCAACGTATCTATAGTTTTTGATTGTTCCATGCTATTATATTATCTATCTTGGATGTTTTATATGCATTTATATGCTACTTTATATGATTTTTGGGAATAACCTATTAACCTAGAGCCCAGTGCCAGTTTATGTTTTTTCCTTGTTTTTGAGCTTCGCAGGAAAGGAATATCAAACAGAGTCCAATTGACCTGAAACTTTACGATGATGGTTTTTGGACCAAAAGAAGCCCCCGAAGCAAAAGAGTTCGGCCAGAAGAGCCACGAGGTCTCCACAAGGGTGGAGGGAGCGCCCTAGCCCCCCGGGCGCGCCCTCTGACCTTGTGGGCCCCTCGTGGAATCCCCTGACTTTTTCCCGACGCCAACACCTCTTATATATCCCAAAACCTCCAGAACAGAACCTAGATCGGGAGTTTCGCCACTGCAAGCCTCTATAGCCACCAAAAACCAATCGGGACCCTGTTCTGGCACCCTGCCGGAGGGGGAAATCATCACTGGTGGCCATCTTCATCATCCCGGCGCTCTCCATGACGAGGAGGGAGTATTTCACCCTCGGAGCTGAGGGTATGTACAAGTAGCTATGTGTTTGATCTCTCTCTCTCTCTCTCTCTCTCTCTCTCTCTCTCTCTCTCTCGTGTTCTTGATTTGGCACGATCTTGATGTACCGCGAGCTTTGCTATTATAGTTGGATCTTATGATGTTTCTCCCCCTCTACCTTCTTTTAATGGATTGAGTTTTCCCTTTGAAGTTATCTCATCGGATTGAGTCTTTAAGGATTTGAGAACACTTGATGTATATCTTGCATGTGCTTATCTGTGGTGAGAATGGGATATTCACGTGATCTACTTGATGTATGTTTTGGTGATCAACTTGCGGGTTATGTGACCTTGTGAACTTATGCATAGGGGTTGGCACACGTTTTCGTCTTGACTCTCCGGTAGAAACTTTGGGGCAATCTTTGAAGTTCTTTGTGTTGGTTTGAATAGACGAATCTGAGATTGTGTGATGCATATCGTATAATCAAACCCGCGGATACTTGTGGTGACATTGGAGTATCTAGGTGACATTAGGGTTTTGGTTGATGTGTGTCTTAAGGTGTTATTTTAGTACAAACTCTAGGGATGTTTGTGACACTTATAGGAATAGCCCAATAGATCGATCAGAAAGAATAACTTTGAGGTGGTTTTGTACCTACAATAATCTTTTTGTTTGTTCTCCGCTATTAGTGACTTTGGAGTGACTCTTTGTTGCACGTTGAGGGATTGTCATATGATCTAACCATGTTTTCGTTGTTGAGAGAACTTGCACTAGTGAAATTATGAACCCTAGGCCTTGTTTCTAAGCATTGCAATACCGTTTTCGCTCACTTTTACCACTCATTACCTTGCTGTTTTTGTATTTTCAGATTACAAAAACCTATATCTACCATCCATATTGCACTTGTATCACCATATCTTCGCCGAACTAGTGCACTTATACAATTTACCATTGTATTTGGTGTGTTGGGGACACAAGAGACTCTTTGTTATTTGGTTGCAGGGTTGTTTGAGAGAGACCATCTTCATCCTACGCCTCCCATGGATTAATAAACCATAGGTCATCCACTTGAGGGAAATTTGCTACCGTCCTACAAAACTCCGTGCTTGGAGGTCCAACACGAGTCTACAAGAAGAAGGTTGTGTAGTAGGCATCAACCTGCTGCCTCTTGATGAACAGTGAGTGTTGTTAGCAGTTGGATGAACAGTTCCCGATGGGGGTTGGATGAACAGGACCCCGTGGTAGTAGAGGCCATTGCCGCTAGATGAATAGGACCCCGTGGAGGGCTGGATGAACAGTAGCCGGTGGAAGGCTGGTTGACAGTAGCCGGTGGAGGGCTGGATGAACAGTAGCCCGTGGAGGGGTGGTTGAACTAGACCCCGTGGAGAGGGCTAGTTAAACAATAGCCGGTGGAGGCTGGATGAATAGGAGCCCATTGATGAACAGTAGCTGGTGGAGGCAGGAGGGAGACGCCGTGGATGACCAGTCGCAGGTGGAGGCTGGAGGAGGTCGACGGTGGATGAACAGTAGCCCATGGAGGTTGGAGCGAGGCAGTAGACGGTGGATGAATAGTAGCCCGTGGATTCCCTTTTTGCGGTATGCCACACCCCTCCCGATGAACATGACCCCTGTTTCGACCGTAGGGGGTCGAAGAGAAGTTCGTTTCCTCCGTTTTGCGGTATGCCACACCCCTCCCGATCAACAGGACCCCGTTTCGACCGTAGGAGGTCGAAGAGAAGTCTGTTTCCTCCATTTTGCCGTACGCCAGACCCCTCCCGGTGAACAGGATCCCTTTTCGACCGTAGGCGGTCGAACACAAGGCCGTTTCCTTTGTTCTGCGGTACGCCAGGCCTCGTTTCGGCTGTTCCGTCCAAGCCGGTTGGCTCCTGATGAACACGACGCATTCCATTGCCTCCCGATGAACACGACGACGCAGTTTCTCCATTCCGACCCAGCCGGTTTGCTGCCGATGAACAGGACGCCGTTGCTGCCTCTCCATGTACACGAGCCCTGGGCGTACGTATGCGCGAGTAGGCGTTTGAGACCCCACTCGTATGTGCGTATGTGGCCGTATTTACTTTTTTGCACCCTGGTTATACGTACGTATACACGATATTGACAGGACTGCGTGCCATGCTACGTCCGCGCCTCTACTACGACAGGTGCCCTTCCTTACTCGGCCAAGGTTCATCGATGCAGCCTACAGACAGACCGATCGACTAGTATGTACACACACATTCACGACCAGAATGGCAATGCTACGTAAGCTTCGACCAGGTGGGTCCCGACTGTCAAGGTGAATAAGGAGGCACTTCCTTGCATGCGAAGTTATTGCTGGTGGGTCCCAGCTGTCAGGGGGAGAATCATTTTTTTCCCGTAATATGGACGCACTTCCTTGCGTTTGAAGATGTACCTGGTGGGTCCCAGCAGTCAGGGGGAAACATTTTTTTATGAAATATGGTGGCCCGTCAGGTGGGTCCCTGCTGTCAGGTGGAGGAATCATTATTTTACGCGTAATAAGGACTTCCTTGCTGCGGCCGTGGACCCAGCTGGCAGCCTCTCCATGTACAGTACTCTTCCGATGGAAGTCGTTCCTTGACCACATTGACCACGCCGCGCCGAGAGCACCAAGGCGGTGAACGATGGCGAGGCCTAGGAAGGGGACGACGCGGAGCCGAGGAAGATGCGATAGTAGATGCCCATGCGGAGAGGAGTACGAGGGTTGACTGGTTTGGCTGCGGTGTGAGGCTGTCGTCGCCGCAGAATAACAGGGGGTGTGGGTGAGTAGAGGGATGGCTTGGCCAACGGTGGGAGTAGTAGAGGGCGGTGAGGCCTCCGCGGCAGCATAGCCGGCCACTGGAGGCAGGAGCAGGCGACACGACCGGTGCTGGTTTGGGCGGCTGGAGCAAGAAGACCAGAGGTTGAAGAAGCACTACGGCCATTGGATGGACACCGTACGGTCACTGGAGCTAGAATCGTTCATATTGACTAAGTTGACAAAGACCTCCGTCTGCCTCAGTAGGCCCACAAGTCAGCCTCCAACTATGGTGGGTCCCAGCTAGCAGGGGGAGTATTCATTTTTTATGCGTAATAAGGAGGCACTTCCTTGCGTGCGAGCTTTGGGTTCAATGTGGTGCTTGATCCCAGTGGCAGAAGGGGAATCGACACGTATTGTATTGTTGCCATCGGTGATAACAAGATGGGGTTTTCATCACACTGCTTGAGTTTATCCTGCTACATCATGTCATCTTTGTCGGATTTTGCGTTCCGGCAGACCCTCTAGGTTCGAACTCTGGGGTGCACGCGGAGATCACACCTCCAACCTACCTACACCTCGTCGCCTTGCAAGGATCTAAACTACACAAAGAGCAACACAAGGGACACAAGGTTTATACTGGTTCGGGCCACCATTGCGATGTAATACCCTACTCCAGTGTGTGGTGTGGTGGATTGCCACAGGGGCTGATGATGAACAGTACAAGGAAGAACAGCCTCGCGAGGGTCTATTCTTGGGCGGTGCGATGAACTGCTAGGGGGAGTTTAGTCGCTTTTCTCTCTCTCTCTCTCTCTCTCTCTCTCTCTCTCTCTCTAAGATGCCTCTACCCTGTGGGTGGCTAGTCCTATTTATAGGCAGAGGCCCTGGGCCTCTTCCCAAATATTGAGCGGGAAGGGCGCCAACAATTGGCCATTTTGAAGGGGAACATCTAGTACCCTTATCGTGACTAAAGTCGGTCCTCGCCTGCCAAAGACTCTGACGGTGACGTCGGCTTGGGCTCCACGATGACCTCTTTCCTGCCGTTCTACTGGTCTTGGTCTTGTTGCACCAAAATGGTTGCCTTTGCTTGATACTCTTGGCCTGCGCTTGCCTCCCTTGCACCAAAGGGGAAACGAGGACACTGCGCGGGCTGGCGCCCGGCTGGCACTCTCGATCGTCATGGCTTGCATCATGGGCACCTCGCGAGGTACCCTGCCTTGATCTCTCCGCCTCCTCGCGAGCCAGCCTGACGAGGTCGTGCCTGAGGAAGCTTCCTGTCGTCCGCCCTGTGAGGCTTGGCCCCTCGCGAGGGTCTTGAGCTTGTGCTGATGAAGATGGGTCATACTGGGCCACCCCTTGAGCCACGCCGGAGGCCGCAGGCAGGCAAGTCTGGGTACCCCCGTTTCCAGAACGCCGACAGTAGCCCCAGGGCCCAAGGCGCGCCTGGACTTGGCTTAGCAGAGAAGCGAAGGGACAAGTGCGAAGCGCCGCGGGCCCCAATAGCATGCGGCCTTGGGCGCCGCGTAGCGGTTGATTGGACGTGAGCGCCCTTGTTCCCCCACGCCTCCTTATTTTGCGCCCAGCAAGGCGGACCCGTGGTTGCACACAGTCATCCCTCTTCTCGCCGCTTGAGCGTCTCCTGCCCTTCCTCCTCTCGAGCTCTAGTCTCCGCTTCCAATCCAATCTCGAATCCTCCCCCTTCCCGTCGCCGTGGCTCCGACAAAGAAGGGGAAAGGGAAAAAGCCTGTGCCTCCGCCCCGCTCGCCGTCGCCGACGGCTCCTGCTGTCGATCGGTCGATCATACTCAACCGGGAAGGCTTGCACAAGGTCAGCTCGGCCCTCGCCACCATCTTCAACGAATGTGGGAGGACGACGGTCTGGCCCGCGTCTCACTTCTCCATGGACAGAATAGTCACCGAGGTCCGGTACTTTGCCGACGCCCTGTGGGCGGGACTGGTTCCCCCCTTTTCTGATTTCTTCAATGTCGTGCTTTCCCATTACCAGATCCACATGATGCATTTGGGTCCCGAATCCATTACTCTTCTTTCCGTTTTCGCTTTTGTCTGCGAGGCGATGATGGGCATTCCTCCTTCAGTTTCCATGCTGCGCCACTTCTTCTCTCTGCGCCTCAGTGACCCCACCCAATGCTCGGGGTGCGTGAGCTTCCTTGCCGCACCAAAAACAGCGGCTTCGGGAATTGATTTCAGCCTTCCTCCGCCTGCGACTGGGTTCCGTGAGCGGTGGCTGTACGTGGATGTCGGGGTGCCCAGCCCCCTGCTTTTGGAGCCAACCTTACCTGCTATCCCCAATTCGGGTTGGGGCCAAGAGACTCTCACGAGCCCCCGGCTCATCTTCGTCTGGCATCGCTTTGCGAACTTGAGGGCGCTCGGCATGACGGCGCCCAAGGTGGTGAAGGAGTTCCTCCAATGCCGCATTGCCCCTCTCCAGCGCCATTCCCGCCGGATGTGGGCCTTTGGGGGGTCGTGAAGACCGCATGAGGCTCCAGGAGGAGGATCGGCGCTGAAGTCTTGAGGAAGGTTCTCATGATCTTGACTGGGGACCCTTCCCCTGGCAACATCCGGCAAGGGGGTGCCCTGCTGTACCTTTGCTCGAATAGGGGTGATTTCGCGAAGCAGATGCCCAGCTTCGACGAATGGGGGCTGCGCCCCACAGGCCTCACGGGACCTCGTGAGAACCCAGTTGTGGTGGTTGCCCTTTCGGTTGCCCACGGCGGTCCTTCCTCGAGTGGTGGAGCTGGGAGGCAAGGGCCACCGGGGGCTGAGGGGGCCTCCGCCGGGATGATGACGCCATGTGGCACTCCTGAGGCGGCAGCTCCTGTGGCCCGTCCTGCGGCGGCTGAAGGCGTTGAGCCGCGGCCTGCGGCTCCCGTGGCAAGGGCCCCTGAGGCCCCGGCCACCCTTCTTGGTGAGGCGACTGGCGGCATGCGCCAGGATGACGCCCCTGACACTGGTCACTTTGGCGCTTCTTCCTCATCGCAGGCTGACCCCTGCGCGAGCTCCTGGGCCACTTCCGCGTGGACTTCGAGGCTCTATAAAAGAGAAAGGAGGCCTTGGGTGATGATTACCCTTGCCGCCTACTGAAGCGCAGGAAGTACTTCGCCATTGATGAGTAAGCCTTCCCCTTTCTTAGTTCCTTATTTTCCCATTGCTTCGGCTGACCCTTGCCCTGCAGGGCCCTTCCTGCCGAGCTCACGGAGACGGCGGAGGAGCCATCCCCTCAGGCCTCGCCCTCTCCACCGTCCCCAAGCGCTCCGAGCTCAAGCACTGCCCTCGTGGTGAGGCCGGTTGGAGAGGTGAGCCATCCTGTGATGCATCATGGTTCTGCGCACCTGGTGACCCTCCTTCGCGAGCCTTCCCGGGATATAGCCAGCCTGCCTTGGGCTCTTCGATTGGTCGTGGACGGCGATTGGCTGAGGTCGGCCCTGCCTTCTTCCTTTGGGGATGAGCCGGCTCTGGGCCGGGCTTCTGGCGAGGCGCGCCCGGCCACCGCGAGGGCGCCAGCCCCCAGCCCCCTGCCTAGAGGGGGAGTGCTGATTTGTGGCTCCCCGCGCACGCCTGGGGCGGATGACGACGCGGAAGACGTGCTCGAGCGCGCCCGGGAGCGCCGCGCCCTTCGCCTAGGGTTTCTCCGGAGGGCGGCCGACGCAGTGAGCCAGCTTGGTGTAGAGCTTGCTGACGAGGACGCATGCCTTGAAGCTGAGGGCCTGCGCCTAGCTGAAGAGAGGCGCAAGCTAAAGGTGGCCATTGCCCTTGCGCGGCACCAGCGTGACCTCGACAATGAGAAAGCCGAGGTGTCGCTGGCGGCTTCTCGGGAGGCCCGCTCCCGGGCCGTCGAGGAGGCCCAGGAGGCTGGCCGGCGGCGTGAGGCGGCGGAGGAGCGGGCGCGGGAGCTCCAGGCCTGGAGCAATTCCCTGGAGCAGCAGGTGGAGCTGCGTGAGGCGGCCCTTGCATCGATGAAGGGGGCTTCGGCCGACCAGGCGGAGCTCCAGAGACGTGAGGAGGCACTGACGCTGGAAGCTGCCGAGCGCGCCCGTGACCTTGAGCAGCTGGAGACGAGGGAGCGCTTGGTGGCGCAGGCGGAGGACGATGTCGCTGCGCGGGAGGCCCGAGTCCCGGAAGAGGTTGATCGCCGGGTGGTGACGACCCGCTCGAACCTCGAGCGCGAGTTTGAGGAGAGGCTAGAGTTGATCAGGGTCGAAGCAGAAGGCAGGACCGCCACCCTGAGGGCCAAGCTGGATGAAGTGACGCGGCGGGCTGACGCTTTCTGGGCCGCCCTTGGCGCGACACAGGAGGAGCTGACTTCCTCCCGCGCCGAGGTGCTTCTTCTCCGTCAACGGGTGGACGCGGCTGAGGCCGTTGCGTGGCGGAACGAGGACGAGACACGCCAGCGGCAGATCCTGGAGCACGAGCATGGCCCTATGCTCCGCACGCTCCGGGAAAGAGCTAACACGGCCTTGGGCAACATCTGTGAGGCGGCCGTTGGGGAGCCTCATGCAGTTAACTATGCTGGTAACCTCCGGTTCTTCATCGATGTGGTGGCGCTTGGTGGAGGCTTGATCGGGCAGAGCCAACAGGTTGGTGGAGGAGAGAGCCGTGCCCTGCTCGGGCGTGCTTTTTTCGCGTCTTGATCATCTTGAACATGGATCCCCACTTTGACTTTGATGCCGCCATCGCCCCAGTACCCCAGGCCATCCGGGACGACCTGGCGCACTGGGTGGAAGACAACGTGGATGCCCTCGTCAGGGCCTTCACTACTGATAACGACGACGTGGTCGTGGTTGCTGATGAATGCGGCGTGGTGAACGGCCCTGACGCCGCTGACGGTGACGCGGAGGGTGATGGCGAGGCCAGTGACGATTCAGGAGGTGCCCTTGAGAATGCATTGGGGCATTTATCCGATTAACCGCGTGTTGTTCTCGCTTTCTACCCTGTGCAGATAGAGTTCGGGCTTGGCCCTGAAGCTTGTAAGAGCATTTTGGGAGGGGGAGCCCCTCATGTAAAAACTTGCAGTTAGCGTATTAGCAGATACGATATCACCCGTACGCCTGCGCCAAGTGGCTGGCCTGGCGACAAGCCGGCTGGCTTGTTTACCTTCGACCAGCGTGGGCCCGAGATAGCTGCGGAGGGCTGTGGTGTCTGAGTGCCTCTGAGCGAGCCAATTGAACCTGTAATGAGAACCTCCCGAGAGGCGTGGCGGCGGCAGTCCGGGCTGCACGCATGCTAGGCTGGCCCGGCTCGCGAGGGGCTCACGAGGGAGGCAAGCGAGGCGGCGGTAACGAGCGTGAGAGATTGCTCGAGCGAGACTAAACACCCCTTCCCCGAACACACACAAATCTCAAGCTCAGATCCAACTTAAATCCAAACGGGGGGAAAAGCGACAGTCAAGGGGAAAAGCAAGAAAAGAAGAAAAAGCCGAGCCTGGCACCTAGTCTAGTCTTGGACGTATTCTCACCAGCGCTGAGCTAAGTGATGCCACTGGGCGTGGGCGGGAGCCCCAGAGGCCCGAGGGCGGCTCTCCGGAGACTCCGGGGCGTGTACAGCCCCACTCATTATTACGTGAGAGTGTCACGGGGCGGCGACCTTCACAAGCACTGGGCCTTCTTCACAGGTACCAGCCTTGCTTCATATCGCCAGACGAGGGCCCCGCCTTGCACCACACTGTAGTGCCATCGACGACAGCTGGAGACCGAGGACTCCGCCGATGGGGTAGAGCGGTCGCCAGCGGTTCCCCCGGCGACCACGGGTCCTCTGCCGGGGGTAGGCCCTGAGGCACCTCCCCGGCAGAGGGCCTACCTCCTGAGGACGCCTTGCTCCGAACGCCGCGGTGGTGATGCCGGATCTCGGCCCCTCTCCTGCAGCCCCCGGCGCCCTCCTCCTGAGGGGTAGGAAGCTGCTGGATTGGGGCAGCCATCCGCCGTGACGACCTGTACCTCCTGCGATCCATGGTTACTGTATGCCTGCTTCTGAGGAATTAGCGGTACCCGATAATCGCTGCCTTCCCCCCAGCTTGGGCCGAGGAGCGAGCCATGGTCTCCCTCCTGCGCGTGCCCTTGATCCATCATGTGGGGCACATACTCTTCCGGGGCCGCCACCCCGAATGCTTCGCTGTAGTGCCCGGTGTGCCACGCAGCCCCGCTTGAGGCGCCCACCTGGGGGTGGTAGCGCGGCGGCCCACTAGGACCGTGGGCTATGGCGAGTCCTCCTTCGCTGGCTAGGGGCGGAGGCAGCGCCGCTGTTAGCCCGGTGCTGACAGCCTGGTTGGCGTTGGAGTGGCCTTGGAATCCACTCGGAGCTGCTTGCTGAGTGTGCTTGGGGCCTCCGTCTTGTCCGCCCCTGAACTGAGGCGGCGGCTGGGTGCAGAAAGGGTGAGCCCCCGATGCGGCGAAGCCCAGGAGATCTGCCACCCGCTCCAGCAGCACGTCGTGGCCGCCCTCCAGCAGCCTGCACTGCAGTAGCTCTCGGCCCACCATGAGCGCGGCCCTCGAGTTCGCCTGCTCCCGACGGGTGTACGACATCGTGGCCGCGGCGTGGTTCTAGGCCCTCGCCGCCGACCGGACTTGCCGCGGGCTGCCTAGGGCACGGGGTTGAGGTCGCCCAGGGCAAGCGGCTCCGCGCGGGCGGGCCAGGCTGCCCAGGGATCGGGATTGCCCGCTGGGTAGCCGGACATGATGATGACGATGCGGCGGGGCGCGAGGCGGCAGAAGGCGGGTTCCAGTGCACCCCTACCTAGCGCGCCAAATGTCGGATTTCGGGTTCCGGCAGACCCTCTAGGTTCGAACTCTAGGGTGCACGCAGAGATCACACCTCCAACTTACCTACACCTCGTTGCCTCGCAAGGATCTACACTACACAAACAGCAACACAAGGGACACAAGGTTTATACTGGTTCGGGCCACCATTACGGTGTAATACCCTACTCCAGTATGTGGTGTGGTGGATTGCCTCAGGGGCTGATGATGAATAGTACAAGGAAGAACAACCTCGCGAGGGTCTGTTCTTGGCCGGTGCGATGAACTGCAAGGGGGAGTTCAGTCGCTTCTCTCTCTCTCTCTCTCTCTCTCTCTCTCTCTCTCTAAGATGCCTCTACCCTGTGGGTGGCTAGTCCTATTTATAGGTAGAGGCCCTGGGCCTCTTCCCAAATATTGGCGGGAAGGGCGCCAACAAGCAGCCATTTGAAGGGAACATCTAGTACACTTATCCTGACTAAAGTCGGTCCTCGCCTGCCAAAGACTCTGACGGTGACGCCGGCTTGGGCTCCACGATGACCTCTTTCCTGCCGTTCTACTGGTCTTGGTCTTGTTGCACCGAAATGGTTGCCTTTGCTTGATACTCTTGGCCTGCGCTTGCCTCCCTTGCACCAAAGGGGAAACAAGGACACTGCGCGGGCTGGCGCCCGCCTGGCGCCCTCGGTCGTCATGGGTTGCGTCATGGGCACCTCGCGATGTACGCCGCCTTGATCTCTCCGCCTCCTTGGGAGCCAGCCTGACGAGGTCGTGCCTGGGGAAGCTTCCTGTCGTCCGCCCCGCGAGGCTTGGCCCCTCGCGAGGGTCTTGATCTTGTGCTGATGAAGATGGGCCATACTAGGCCACCCCTTGAGCCACGCCGCAGGCCGCAGGCAGGCAAGTCTAGGTACCCCCGTTCCCAGAACGCCGACAATCTTACTTAATGTGTTACTCTGTTCTATGAACTTAATACTCTAGATGTAGGCATGAGTTGGTCGATGTGTGGAGTAATAGTAGTAGATGCAGGCAGGAGTCGGTCTACTTGACACAGAAGTGATGCCTATATTTATGATCAATGCCTTAGATATCGTCATAACGTTGCGCTTTTCTATCATTTGCTCGGTACTAATTTGTTCACCCACCGTAATATTTTCTATCTTGAGAGAAGCCTCTAGTGAAACCTATGGCGCCCGGGTCTATTTTCCATCATATAATATTCTATTTTCCATCATATAAGTTTCCGATCTACTATTTTTGCAATCTTTTACTTTCCGATCTATAAACCAAAAATACCAAAACTATTTACTTTACCGTTTATCTATCTCTATCAGATCTCACTTTTGCAAGTAACCGTGAAGGGATTGACAACCCCTTTATCGCGTTGGGTGCAAGTTGTTGATTGTTTGTGCAGGTATTCGGTGACTTGTTTGTTGTCTCCTATTGGATTGATACCTTGGTTCTCAAAATGGAGGGAAATACTTAATCTACTTTGCTGCATCACCCTTTCCTCTTCAAGGGAAAAACCAACACAAGCTCAAGAGGTAGTGGGTAGAATTTCAGGCGCTGTTACCGGGGAGGTTTACGCCAAGTCAAGTCAAGATTTGATCTCCCGTCAACTTGCCAATTCTGGCGCCATTGCCAGGGAGATCTACGCCAAGTCAAGACATACCAAGTACCCATCATAAACTCTCATCTCTCGCATTACATTAGTTGTCATTTGCCTCTTGTTTTCCTCTCCCCCACTTCTAAAACAATTTTTGAAAAGATTTTCCCTTTCTTTCGCCCTTCTTCCATTCGTCTTTTCGCTTGCTTTTGGTTTGCTCGTTTGCTATCTTTGTTTGTGTTACCATGTGCCCTCTATTTGCTTTCATCTTCGCTTGCTAAAAAACTAAGTTTATGGATCCTCATCCACTTGCTAATATTTTTAAAAGATCCAATTATGATGAACCAATTTCTAGCGCCTTGAGTGCACTAGATTATCTTTATGATGTTTTGCTTGAAATCCGTGAATCTGAAAATTGTGATGAAGTGCTTTATGATGTGATTCACGAGAGATCCCTGAATAAAAGCATGATTGCAATGGTTTTACTATAAATTATGTTGATGTCAATTGTGATAATAATATGCAAAACCCTAAGCTTGGGGATGCTAGTTTTGCTATGTCCACTACTTATTGCAATGATCATGATTGGGATGATTCTTCTTATGATCTTGAAAATTTATTTAAGCCTCATGATAATAGTGTCTGCAATAATATTGTAAGTTGGTTCGGAAGAGTGTCAACTCTAGGTAACAATGATCCCACTACTTTGGAGAGTGATAAGTCTTATGAATTTTTTGATAAAAGTGGGTTTGGAGAGGTCATGACTTTATTTGATGATAATCCCACTATTTTGGAAGAGTGTCAACTTTGCATGCATGAGGATCATGTTGAGAATATTTTATGTCATGGAATAGTCACGGCAGATGTCCTAGTGAGAGGACTTAGTTGTGAGGCCAACGCATCTATGTAGTAGCTTGAGAGGGGTTGATCGGAATCGAGAGACGCAACACAAGACAAGGGTTTAGACAGCTTCGGGCACCGGGAACATCATCCGGTTACAACCCTACATGATGTTTGTGGCTAGGTCTCATTATCATCAGGAGGTAGTCGCCGTATCTTCGGCTCTCCTAGTTGTGTCTAGCCTTAACGATTATTCCACCTCTCCCCCCTTGGGGTGCCCTGCCCCTCCTTATATAAGTTGAAGGGGAGGGTTACATGTAGAGTCCAACTCGGATCAGGACTTAAACTATTCTGACTTCTCATCACGGGCTTCTCTCCATGGGCTTCTTAACGTCTTGGGTTTCTTAACGTCTCGGGCTTATTAACCCCAGGCGACTCTGTTTGCCGGCATACCGTCTGGCTTACAATCTGACTTATAATCTGGCTTAGAATCTGTCTGCCGACTTACCATCTGGCTTACAATCTGACTTATAATCTGGCTTATAATCTGTCCGCCAGCTTACCATCTGGCTTACAATATGACTTATAATCTGGCTTATAATCTGTCTGCTGGCTTACCATCTGGCTTACAATCTGACTTATAATCTGGCTTATAATCTGTCCGCCGGCTTACCATTTGGCTTACAATCTGGCTTATAATCTGCCTGGTCATCAATGAAATACCAAGTCCTGACCGGGTCATACCGTGGGGTATATCCCCGACATTAACCCCTAGTTTAATTTGGATTTATCCATGTGAAACAGATACTGCAACATAAACACAAGAACAAATTTGACAGCTTGTGCTCCGGGTTAAATATTCTTGTAAGCCGGCACCTGATCATTCTTAAGTTCTCATCATTTCCTTCTTCTAGAAAATTTGGGTCAACAGGCCAGCTTCATAATCAATTTGCTGATATTGGTTTCTCACAGAAAAATATTGTGAAGAATAATTCATTTGATTCAGCTTCCAATGCTCTAACTTGATAAAAATGTTGGTCTTGAAATACTCATTTGATTTTCAGCCGGTTTAAAGATGTAGAGCTTACCGAATTATAATTGTTGCTAACATCAATCTTGAAAATGTACCTTCCTTATATGCATATCACTTGTAGCCCCCGAGTCTTAAGAAGGGAGTGTAGTAACAGCTTAAGACTTGCTTCAATATAAATGTCACAACCTTGGAGAAATCCAGGTTGTTCTTCTTAGTCACTAGTCATAAACTGAATATTCCACATATGTAGCCCCCACGTGTCGGGTTGTCATGCTTGCACAACACAGGGACTTATAATTACCTTATGCTCATAAAAACTTCAACGATGTAGCCCCCAAGGGCGGGTCATTATGCAATAATGAGCAGGGACTTCTGAATATGATCATTGAAAATAACATCATATGATGTAGCCTTCATCGCATGGCTTGAACCCACGTCCACAAGGTTAAGAGCCTTGTGCTTTACCAACTGAGAAATGGGCCCTTCAATATAATGGATTTAATTTGTGTACCTTGAATTTTTAACAGGAGCAATTGGTAGCCCCCAAGGGCCGGCTCATTATGATGTGATGAGTCATGTCTTCAATAAGGAAAGTAAAAATGACTTTGCATTAGCCCCCAAGTGCCATGGTGCATGCTGGCAGTGACATGGGACTTGCATATTTGATGTAATCTCAATTTGACTAATGTAGCCCCCAAGTGCCGGGTCGTAAGCCCGTAGCGACTCGGGACTATTCCTTCCGTTGTAGAATAAATCATATCCATTGATAAAATAATAGCCATTGCGCTAAAGCGACTTTGAAAACCTCAATCATAATACTGGTTAAATCCAGGCATGGTGGCTATTCAAGATTTGAATAATATAATTTGTCGCGGGTATTGACCCGTAGGCAAGCAATATCATAATTTTGATTGCTCAAGGCAAAGATATCCTAGCAACTTTAACGCCCTCTACCAGGACGGGTTATCAAAACCCAAAATATGCTCAAATATGAGTCATAGAATCAAGGCTACATGGCCTATGAAAACCATATGTTAATATGGAAGAAGGATATGAATCCAAAGGTTTCAGAAAAAACAGAAATCCAGAAAACAAGGCTTTCATAGGCCGCCAAGCCTAAAACTCAAGTGCTTTCAAGGGCCGCACAACCACTGACTTAAACCTTCATACAAACCTTATAAGCCAGACCTCACATAACCAGTCGTTGTTTTAACTTTGACAAGTTCAGAGTCTGTATAAGATTGACTTGTCAAAAGTACAGCGGGTCGTTCCAGGATTACCTAGGCGGAGTGGCAGACTTAAAAAGGCAGGATAACCCGGGTTTTTAGGTGAATACACCTGGCTTCCAAGCCTGAAGGGTTATGTTCTCTTTGGTGAATACACCCATGTTTGAACAGGATAACCCGGAAAGTTTTGGTGAATACACCTAGCATTCCACGCCAAAAAGGTCATGTCCTCTTTGGTGAATACACCTATGTTTGAACAAGATAACCTGGAAACTTTGGTGAATACACCTGGTGTTCCAAGCCAGTCAAGAGGGTAGTGACGCTATGTTCTCTTTGGTGAATACACCTATGTTTGAACAGGAAGCCCCCAAGTGATTTTTACATCCCAGCCTGTAAGCCGGATCAAAGGGTAGTCATAGCTATGCTCATTGAGCAGGAAGCCCCCAAGTATTTTGTAATCATGGCGTATAAGCCGGATCAAAGGGTAGTCATAGCTATGCTCGTTGAGCAGCAAACCCCCCAAGTGACCAATGATATGATAAGCCAATAAGGCAGGATACCCATGTTTGAACCGTGCATCATGGCAGCAAGTTCTCTTTGGCAACCTTTAATTTTTCTGAGAACTCGAACTTGCGAGAGATGAACTTTTTTTGAACCGGATGTTAAACCAGATAATGAGAGCTTCAACGCTTTATGGGAGAGAGATGTCTCTTGAGCCGGATTTAAACCGAAATCTTCATTTTGAGCCAGAAATTTTTTGACGGCCTTTAAATTTTCATCAATATGGCAGCAGCCTCCAGGACCGGGTTATCTTCCCCTTCAACGTCCTGGGGTTCTTGAATTTGCTGAAACCGGCAAGACTTGCTGAGTCATATCATTGTAGCCCCTGAGTCTTAAGACGACTCGAGGAGTTGGCTTGAGATTCTTCATATTTCAACTATAGAATAAAAGGTGTATTATTGGCATTTGATAACGATGTGAATCCACAGAAAGTTGAGGTGACTGCAATGGGTTATAAATGATCCCGTATGAGCTGTGTCATCAACTCGGCCAATGGTTCATCCCAACTGGCTGTTTTTGAAGTTAACCAAACTGTAGTGGCGGCAACTTGTGCGCCTGCTCATTGAACCATCCAGTGCAGACGGAGGCTGGTAATATATGATAATTGGCCTTCAAATTGTTGGAAGAAAAAACCGGGCTACCCGAGCAGCAACTTTCTTGCACTCAGTAAACAACTCATGCAGACGGTGCAGACTACAGCTGATAATATAGATCAGACCACATGGCGGTGGTTTGCACACGTCCATTGGATAGCTTGCACGAGCGGGTGTGACCCAGATGTGCTGATGTAAATTGGTCCACAAGAGCGGCAACTTAGGCGCTTCTATTTGAGCAGCACGGCAAGGACAATCATCCGTGATATAACGCCATTTTGAAAAAATTGTCCTGACATATTTTGTCGGAAACTATCAACCACGAGGTTGACGATGACTGTGGTATAATTGAAGTCCATCGCGGGCGAGTTGCAGACATTCGTAATAACTGACGTGTGTACTCTGATAAATTTTGAGCTGACCACACCGAGTAAAACTCCTTGGTCCTTGTTTCTTCGCTGGCGTCCATACCCATAGGAAATTCCGGGTGAATGTAATAATTGTACCGATGTTGGATCAGTACCCATAGCAATTCGACCAAGCAATGCCCTCTGGGTAGCACCAAGTGCAAATTTAGAACCGGCCAAAGCAATGGAATTTCTTCACCGCAACCCGCCAAGTAAGTGCTACTTTGTAGAAGCAAGCATATACAGTCAAGCTCTGCAGCAATATCGGCTTGTTTGTGATGCAAAACATTAGCTCCACATCCTCTCATAGTCAAACAATGGCATTAGAGAGCTGGCGTGTCAAAGTTTTGCAATATCTCTTCTTGTCGAAGACCCTCCTAACTCTGAACTCCCTTCAACAGCTGCTCAAGCTCACACCCTCCACGGTTGACACAGAGAATAAAATAATTGGTGAGACTTCCCTGCAGCAGTACGAGAAAAATAATTCCCACATTGCCGGTTCAGAAAGGCGGTTTTCAAGGCACTGATGTACGGAGATAGAAAAGGAAAAGATCGGTGGCGGCTGAGGCAAGGCCGTGGGAACGGTGCTCGACAACGGACAATGGTTTAGAGGCACAAGCTAATGATGGCGGATTAGAGCCCGGCTTTTAAAAACAACTTAAATCCAACCGACGACCCGCGGGCACGGAGGCAGGCCGCGAGCATCGAAGTAGAGGCGATTTGGTTTACAGGAGCAACTCCTGACGGTGGCATCTTTTAGGCGAGGCCTGGGTCGATGAAGTGGCAGAGACCGGCCACTACGGTGGAGTGAGACAGGTTGCAGAAGTGGCGACGCAGCGCAAAAGCGAGGCCACAGCAAAGGGGCCAGGCCGGCTCTGGTAGCGGCGGGCGTTGCAGGCGCGTAGAAGCGGGTTGCCGCAAGGAGCAGCCCGCGGTGGTCCGAGGCAGCTCGGAACAACGGCGGTTTATCCAACGCTGACGACGAGATGCCACAATGGCGGTTTTGGTGAAGTGGCAACGGCTTGGCGCTAGAAAGATGGCGACTCAAAGCGGCACGGTCGCGACAGCCGAAAGGCGGCCCAGCGGCTCAGAAATGGAAGTGAGCAACAACACAGGTGGCTCAGAAGCAGTGACTCAAGGCCACGGTGGTAGCTCAAGGCGTCAATGCCGCGGTAGTAGAGAGGCACCGGCAAACCGATGGGTGGAAAGCAGTGAGCCGGCGATGGCAGTGGTGCCTCGAGGTAGTAGAGGTGGGTCAACCAAGCTTGACGCGCGTCCACGACGACAGGGCCGTGGAAGGTGACCCGGATCGGCAGCTTAAAGTGGAACCAGGTGGCTTGCAGCTGTTGTAGGAGTGGAAACGGCGGCGACTTGACGACACTGGCTGGCTCAGCAGCGGCGACTCATGGCCGAAACGAGGGGTGCGTCGCTCCGATGCCATAGTGAGGTGCAGCGGCCGGCGGGTCAGCCACGGCGGATTGATACGTCTCCAATGTATCTATAATTTTTGATTGTTCCATGCTATTATATTATCTGTTTGGATGTTTAATGGGCTTTACTAAGCACTTTTATATGATTTTTGGGACTAACCTATTAACCTAGAGCCCAGTGCCAGTTTCTGTTTTTCCCCTTGTTTTTGAGTATCACAGAAAAGGAAAACCAAACGGAGTTTAATTGACCTGAAACTTCACGGAACTTATTTTTGGACCAGAAGAAGGCCATGGAGTAAAAGAGTTGGGCCAGAAGAGTCCCGGGCTGCCCACGAGGGTGGGGGGCGCGCCTCCCTACCTCGTGGACAGCCCGGAGACCCCCCTGACTTGTTCTCGACGCCAAAACCTCTTATATATACTGAAACTTCCAGAACATAACCTAGATCGGGAGTTCCGTCGCCGCAAGCCTCTGTAGCCACGAAAACCAATCTAGACCCATTCCGGCACCCCCGCAGGGGAACCCTCACCGGTGGCCATCTTCATCATCCCGCGCTCTCCATGATGAGGAGGGAGTAGTTCATCCCTCGAAATTTGAGGGTATGTACCGATAGCTATGTGTTTGATCTCTCTCTCTCTCTCGTGTTCTTGATTCGACATGATCTTGATGTATCGCGAGCTTTGCTATTATAGTTGGATCTTATGATGTTTCTCCCCCTCTACTCTCTTGTAATGGATTGAGTTTTCCCTTTGGAGTTATCTTATCGGATTGAGTCTTTAAGGATTTGAGAACACTTGATGTATGTCTTGCATGTGCTTATCTGCGGTGACAATGGCATATCACGTGATTCCCTTGATGTATGTTTTGGTGATCAACTTGCGAGTTCCGCAACCTCGTGAACTTATGCATAGGGGTTGGTGATGAAGCCATGCACCTAGGGTAGGGTCATAGGCCTGACCTAGACACCCTCCCGAAGGGCATCACCCTCAAGACAGAAGCATTTGAAGGATGCCATCATCCACTCGACCAGGGATATTCCACTCGGAAGAATCAATGTCACTCGACCGTCGCAGAAACCACTTGACATACAGAAGATCTAAAGTCACTCTACACTGCAATGGTCAGGTGTTTACTCATAGACTTAATTACCATTTATAACACTTTATTGCAGACGTTACCTGTAATGATTACTCTTTATGATCATTGAACCCTGTGTAACAAAGGGGAGCTGGGGTCCTGGTGCACTCTATATAAGCCACCCCCTCCTCTAGGACATGTCCAACTGATGGTGACGCGCAGGGCGGCCGAGGGGAGAGGACGTGTACAACCGAGTGGTGACGCGCGGAGTGGCCGAGTGGTTAAGACATGCACAACTGAGTGGCGATGCGCGAAGCGGCTGAGTGGTGAAGACGTGCCCAACCGAGTGGCGATGCGCGGGGCGACCGAGTCATGATGTGCGAGGTGGCCGAATGATGAAGACGTGCACAACTGAGTGGCAATGCGCGGGGCGGCCAAGTGGTGAAGACGTGCACAAGCGAGAGGCGACGCACGGAGCGGCCTAGTGGTGAAGACATGCACAACCGAGTGGCGCGGTGCGGGACGGCCGAGTGAGGATGTGCGAGGTGGCCGAGTGAAGGACTACATGTCCAGCCAAGTGGTGATGCGCGGGATGGTCGAATGTTGAAGACGTGCAGAACCGAGAGGCGACGCACGGAGCGGCCGAGTAGTGAAGACGTGCACAGCCGAGTCGCACGGTGCAGGACGACCGAGTAAGGATGCGCGAGGTGGCCGAGTGAAGGACTACGTGTCCAGCCAAGTGGTGATACGCGGGGTGGTCGAGTGACAGATTGCGTGTCCAGCCAAGTGGCTAAAATGGTCTTCGAAGGAGTTAGCCAGATGCTTTCGAAGCTAATGTAGCGACGAGCTCGGTGTAGTGTGGTTGTGACACAACAAGACCAGCATGACAACTGAGTTTGAGTAGGAATGAAGATGGTATGCAGAGCCTCTGGGTGATTATAAAACTTGTCAAAGTGGTGGATCGAATGCACTTGTTGAAGTGAAGGATCTGACTGGTGATGAAGTACTCGACTACTCAAGAGAGTGTCATTCCAAATGAGATGCAGCCCCCGACTGCGGCGTAGCCCCCGAGCGTACTATAGGCTTCGACAACGGACATGTCGGAGTACGAGAAATATAGTTTTGAATGGATGATTTGCAGTTCATCAAATCGGACTCAGGTAAAGATGAGGAGAAGGTTCCGAGTGATGCTCGAAAGAGGCAAACTCGCAAAAGAGTGAAGTCTAAAGTTTAATTACAAAAGGGACGTATCTGTCTCATGCCTGACAAGGTCTATATCATTGATACGATGAAGAGGATTCCACAGAGGGGTTGGCCGGATGTGTTTGAAGTTTACAGAGTGACAAGGTCGGTGTTGTGGTGCGTTAGAACCGGTATGGTGACCGAGTCCAAGCAGCAATGAAGTTGGCGCATAGGGCCGTCGAGTGATCGCGTAACTTGTGTAAAAAATGGCACAAGCCAAAAAAAATATTTTCTCGAGGAAATTTGATGTGTGCTGAAATGATTTGTATGAATAACACCCATAGACACCAACTGGGAGTGCAAGGGGCTTGCTGGTTAACCAGCAAGAGTCTGAAAGAGCGAAGGATTCATTCGAACTTGTCAAAGCGACGGATCCGACTGAACTCATTGGAATACTGGCTCAAATAAAACGGAAGTGTAGTGCTTCGACTGAGTTGCAGCCCCGGAGAACCGATGCAAACTTGAAATGAAGAACGACACATGGTGTTCGTGAATGATGTATGCGAAAAAATGGAAGTTGGACTCAGGAGTCATATAACCAGTACTAAGCAAGTATGTGAAAATAAGCAGCCGAGCGTAGAGGTACACTCTGTGGCGTGGCCTCTGAGTCATTGTGATGTGTGAATTACGGGATACTCGAGAAGACGGAAATAACAGAATGTAAAATGACTTAGCTGTCTGAAGGCGCGCGAGTGGCCGAGTGGTGATGAGGCGACCTACCGAGTGGCGATGCGCGGGGCGGCCGAGTGGTTATGAGGTGACCAACCGAGTGGCGGCAATGAAGCGGCGGCAGTGGTGATGAGGTGACCAACCGAGTGGTGGTGGCAGGCGGCAGTGGTGATGAGGTGACCAACCGATGGCGACGCGCGGGGCGGCCGAGTGGCAATGAGGCGACCAACCGATGGCGACACATGAGGCGGCCGAGTGGTGATGAGGTGACCAACCGAGTGGCAATGCGCGGGGCGGCCGAGTGGTGATGAGGTGACCAACCGAGCGACGACGCGCGGGGCCAACTGTCGTGGATCTAAGACTGACAGTAGAATGGGGGTAGGTATGAGGAGGCAAGATCCTAGCTATGGCGAAGTTGTACACGCGAGTTTTACGAGTTCAGGCCCTTCACGGAGGAAGTAACAGCCCTACGTCTCGAAGCCCGGAGGCGGTCGACTGGATTATGTGCGTGTGAGTTACAGGGGGTGCGAACCCTTGTCCTAGAGGAGGGGGTGGCTTATATAGAGTGCGCCAGGACCCCAGCTCCCCTCTGTTACACAGGGTTCAATGATCATAAAGAGTAAGCGTTACAGGTAACGTCTGCAATAAAGTGTTATAAATGGGTATTAAGTCTATGAGTAAACGCCTGACCGTTGCAGTGTAGAGTGACTTTAGATCTTCTGTATGTCGAGTGGTTTCTGTGTCGGTCGAGTGACATTGATTCTTCCGAGTGGAATATCCCTGGTCGAGTGGATGATGGTACCCTTCGAATGCTTCTGTCTTGAGGGTGATGCCCTTGGGGAGGGTGTCTAGGTCAGGCCTATGACCCTACCCTAGGTGCATGGCTTCATCATTAGCCCCCGAATGGTTCAGGGTTTGAGTGGAGAAGGAGTTGAAAATACTTCCGATTCAGCTCTTGCACTTTGGGAGTGTCTGGTTGGGATCTATGGATCAACACGGTGACATCAACTTCTTTTTCAGTCGCCTTGATCCATTCTTGGTTTTGTCGAGTGAACTTTTACCAAAAAGCTTCGAGCGTTGATATGGAGGAAATCTTCCGTCTGACAGGTTGCTCTGTTGCCCGCGGATCTCACGGGATTCAAATTTTTGGGAAGCGAGCGGGGCGGAGGATGCCGCAGCAATCGGACTGGATAAGGCAGGGCCGCCTCGATTTCCGTGCCGCCTTTTTCGCCACGTACCGCTCGCGCGACTGTTGCGGGATTTGATAAGATCGCCCGGGCCCACAAGTCAGTCACTCGGAAGCAACCTCATATAAGGCGTCGGTACAGGGTTTTTGAACAGTGCGCTCTCATTCTTCCTCTTCCTTCCCTGTTTTCTCCACCACATCCGCTCCTGCCCCGACGCCGCTGCTCCGTTCGAGCTTTGTCTGCTGCGATGGGGAAGGAGAAGACGATGGCATTGGAGCACGTGAAGAAGGCGACGGCGAAGGCGAAGGGGAAGAAATCCAGCCGGGGCGGATCTTCCTCGAGGTCTAGTCTGCCATGCGGCTGGATCCAGGGAGATTGGATCCGGCCGACGATTCTCTAGGACAACATCGACGATCTAGCCAATGAGGGATTGATCCCCCATGGATCCGCGCGGCTCCCGGCGGACGAGACTGAGCCCCGACCCTAGGAAGGTGAGTGCATCCTCCTAGCCACCCACGTCGACCACGGGTTTTCTTTGCCTCCCCATCCTTCTTTCTGAGCTGTTTTGAACTTGTTTGGAGCACAACTTCATCATTTCCCCCCCAACACCATCGTGTATCTTGCCGCTTTCGTGTCCATTTTCGAAAACTTCTTGGGTTGTCGACCACACTGGGGCCTCTTCGAACACATTTTCACGTGTCGCTCCCAGTCGGTCAAAAAAGCTAATCCGAGTGATGAGAGGACAAAAGTGATCCAGATGTGTGGGGTCTTGGAATCAAATGAGGGTAAGAGATCTTTCCAGCCATAATCCTACCGAAGTCGGTCCGAGGGTGGCAGCCGACCTGGTTTTACTGCAAAGATCAGCCGACTCCCGGTCAGTCGACTGGACTTCCCCCCTTTTCCATGGCTCGAGTAGAGAAGCCCTCCGCCCTGAAAGTGACCCAGGGGGAGAAAGCAGAGGTGAAGGTGCTGGTTGAGCGAGTGGTCCAGCTCATCCGTGATGGCGTGACCGGCATGGATCTGTTGGAAGTCTTCCTAAGGCGACGCATTCAACCGCTTCAAGCCCGTGACCATCCGATGTGGATGTTTTCGGGCATTGACGATTCCACTCGGATCCATCCGGAAGAAGTCGACGAGGATACGGTGGAGAAGTGGTTGAGGGGCATCACTGGCAACAAAGATAACCCCAGGGGGGCCAGGAGAGTCCCTCCACTTCACAACTCGCACCAAATAGACAAGGTCCAACTCTGAATTGCCGAGTGTTATCTTGATTTATCATGTAACTGCTTGCAATCAACCGACTGACTTTTGTCTTGCTTCTTGTCTTCTAGGCTCTTACTGAGATGTATTCGATGCCCAACGGAGAGCAGGAGCAGGATCCGGAGGGGGAGGCGAGCGGAGGTGAGAGCGGCGAGTGGCATTCTGATGGTGAAGGGGATGAGGAGAGCTCCGACCCGAGTGATGAAGAAGAGGTCGACTCACCTCCCCATAGGGAAAGGCGATCCAAGCTCACCCACGATCCCGCAAGGTATCGCGACAAGGCAACTGTTCAGACTGGACAGTCGTCAAAGCGTCCTCGGACGTCTTCTCCGGCACCGACTGAAAAGGATCCGAAACAATCCAAGGTTGTATCACAGAAGACTCGAAAGGCGCTGCCCAGAATCAAAATCGACATCCCTGTTGCCTCTGCGTAAGTGTCCTGCCTTCAGTTTTACCCGAAATTCTACTTTGTCTATTTTCCCTTGGTTTGACCGAATGGATCTTGAAACTAGCAGTGCCGCTACTTCTAGGACCTCTGCTTACAAAAATGAGGATGAAGACATGGAAGATGCGGTCACCTCCAACCTAGGTATAATATTTTGATCTTGTCTTTGCTTTGTCGATTGAATTGCGATATAATCAATCGAGAATGAACTTTTGGCGACTGATCTTTTTACAGCTCCTCTCAACATCATTGATCTCCCCGACGATCATGAGGACGAGCCACAGAGACCCTTGGGGAGAAGAAATAGGAAAACGTCCGCTGACAAGACGCCTCAGTCGACGCCGGTGGCGGAACCGGTGATTCAGGACGCCGGCGGTGCCAATCGGACTTCGGTCTCCTTCGCCATACCGCTGTCGAGCACTCAGCCTTCAACGTCAGCCATGCAGACTCCCGCCGACCCACCTTCACTTTTTGTTGCACATCATGTCCCAGAAGACCAGGTGGGTGCTGCCAAAGAGGCTATACGCCAGGCGGGCATCATGATGGAGAAGATGAAGATGGTGCGGGAGGCCAGCCAAGCTGCTTATGACGCCAGCTCCGCTCTCCAGAGCAACGTCCAGGTTAGCAGATTGCCGACTGACTCTTCTAGCTTGTTCTGTTAGGATATGCTACCTGAAAACTCTTTTCAAGGAATCTTCTCATCTATCCGCGCTTTGCATCCGTACACCCACTGGGTGTTTTGATTTGCATTGAGAAAACTTGTATCTTGAGTCGATTGGATTTTTAAACTAGTGGGGGCATGCTGAGTGCACCCACTGGGTGTAGAGCCCGAGACCATAGTTGACTGCGGGTAGTCGACTATGGTTTGAGAACCTAAATTTTCCACTCGGTCTGGACGGACCATGTTGAGTGGAATCTGAACCAGTGGGGGCACGCTAAGTGCACCCACTGGGTGTAGTTCCCGAGACCATGGTCGACTGCGGGCAGTCGACTATGGTCTTAGATGCTCTTTTTTTTACACTCGGCCTGGACAGACCACGTCGAGTGGAAACTGGACTAGTGGGGGCACGCTAAGTGCACCCATTGTGTGAATCCCGAGACCGTGGTTGATCAAGGGCGAATGACTACGGTCTGAAAACAACTTGAATTTATCAAAAAATTGTTCTGAGGTAACTAATCTTTCCATCTGTCAATTGACTGTCCCTTGATTACAGAAATCTTGTGAACTCGGAGTTCGTTTTGCTAAATTGGAGAAAAAACAGATTCAGCTTAACCTCTATCTGGAACTGGCTAAGACAAATCTGCAGAAGGCCAAGGATGAAGCTACTGGTAAGAGAAAACTTGCCGACTGACTTGTCTCTGGACCGGATTTTATTTTGCTTTTTCTGAACCGAGCGTTGTTTTTTTTCAGAGACAATGAATCAAGCTCTGGTGAAGAAGGACCAAGATCTTGCGGCCACACAGAAAGCAGCTGACTAGAAAACTGCACTCGCCGAACAGAAGCTAGCTTCAGTCGGTAAACTGGAGGAGGAAAATTCCAAGCTGAAAACTGCCCTTGATGAAGCCAATAAGGAAGCGACTCGCCTAAAGAAGGACAAGAACAATCTGAACGACAAGATGGAAGGCATTTCTCGCAGGAGGGACGATCTGGAGAATTATCTGGGAGGTCTTGCCAAGAAGCTGTTCGTCATGCTTGAAGGTATTTTCTTTGAACCGACTGACTTGTCACTGTCGACTCGATATACAACCGCTGACTCATCTTTGAATTGTACGTGCAGAGTTTAGCCGGAACTTCGAGGAAGAGACTGGGCGAATTGAGACAAGCTTGGACCCCATCCATTCTCTGGTGAAAGACGAGGCTGCCATGAATGTATTCCGATTGGAATCTCGTGTTGCTGGTGTTGTTGATTATCTTGCTCGACTGAAGGTCGCAAAGTCGCGGATCGACACAGCACTCTGGCCAAGAGCAACGCTCCAGAATGACCTCGAGTCTCTGATGGCTCGACTTAACGAGATTCCCGGTCGAGTGCAAGAATGGAAGAAGTCTTCTGCCCGGTGCGGCGTTGATGTGGCTCTGTCTTTGGTTCGTGTCCACTGCAAGGAAGCGCGGGAAGAGAAGCTGGCGGCGATCAAGGTCGCTGTCGGTGTCAAAACCGGCGGATCTCGGGTAGGGGGTCCCGATCTGTGCGTCAAGGCTGATGGTAACAGGAAGCAAGGGACACAGATGTTTACCCAGGTTCGGGCCCTCTCGATGGAGGTAAAACCCTACTTCCTGCTTGATTAATATTGATGATATGGGTAGTACAAGAGTAGATCTACCACGAGATTATAGAGGCTAAACCCTAAGAGCTAGCCTATGATGGTATGATTGTAATTGTGATCGGTCTTCTAAGGACCAACCTCTCCGGTTTATATAGACACCGGAGAGGACTAGGGTTTACATGGAGTCGGTTACTAGGAAGGAAATATAATATCCGGATTGCCAAGCTTGCCTTCCACGCCAAGGAAAGTCCCATCCGGACACGGGCCGAAGTCTTGAGTCTTGTACCTCCATGCTTCAATAGTCCGGACGTTGTATACAGTCCAGCTGTCCGGATACCCCCTAATCCAGGACTCCTCAATAGCCCCTGAACCAGGCTTCAATGACGATGAGTATGGCGCGCAGTCTTGTCTTCGGCATTGCAGGGCGGGTTCCTCCTCCGAATACTCCAAGGTAATTATCGAACACTTAAACCGTGTCCGGATCCACAAGATGATCTTCGCATGCCACCGTAGAGAGAATGATGTTTCACAAATGCAATCTGCTGACAACTTTTTAGGCAATGCGACGTGTCAATATGGTCGGGTCATTATTCGAACCGTTTTCCCACAACCAGCTACAGCGCATATTACGAGGCGGTTTCCTTGACACGTCTTGTCGAAGCAGAGATCGTGTCCCCTTATCACGGGATTCTCATCAATACGGGTATGGGTAATCCCACCACATCATCAATCGTGGCGCTTGGGAAGCAAGCGATTCCCAACGGGCAAGTGGGAAGGCACACCGCTTTCGTCGCCTCTATAAAGGGATAAGATTTCCTCATTTTTACCCACGCCTTCTTCCTTCTTTGCCCATTCTTTCCCCCTCGAGCTCCAGCGCTCAAGCCCAAGTCTTCTCCGCACAGCTAGACATGTCCGGAGCAGGAGGCAAGTGGGTGGCTTCCACCGTCAAGGAGAAGCACATCACAAATCTTCGGGCGGCGGGATACTTGGCCGCAGACATAGCGCAGGACGCTGGGCAGGTCATTCTGACCCCGGGACCCCACAAGAGACTCGTGTTCGTCGCCCACTTCATCCGTGGACTGGGGTTTCCACTTCACCCCTTCGTCTGCGGGCTCATGTTCTACTACGGGCTAGATTTCCATGATCTAGCCCCGAATTTCGTCCTCAACATCTCGGCGTTCATCGTCGTATGCGAGGCTTTCCTCCGCATCCGGCCTCATTTTGGCCTATGGCTCAAACCTTCTGCGTGAAGCCTAAGGTTTTAAGCGGCCAGCAAGCGGAGTGCGGGGGAGCCATGGTGGGCAAGATGCCTAACATCACCTGGCTGGACGGTTCCTTCGCGGAAACCGTAAAGGATGGCAATCGGGGTGGTTCTACATCACCGAGCCGCGCGGCGCCAGCTGGGCAGCGGCCCCCGAGTTCCGATCCGGGACCCCCATGCGGCTCACCTCCTGGGAAAAGAAGGGCATGTCCTGGGGCGATTCCACGGAGCTGGCCGGACTCCAGACATGCATCAAAATCATGAAGGACAAGAACATCAAGCTTGTCAACGTGATCCAGGTCATGCTCGTTCGCCGGATCCTGGCCTGCCAAAGGCGGGCAGTTAATCTGTGGGAGTTCATCCCGGACGAACACCAGACGCTCCGGAAGCTCTACGACATGACGCACCAAGGCGCATGGAAAGTGTTGTTCAAGGCCTCCGAAGTACCTCCTCCCACATCCTAGGACCGCGGGCTTCATGCCGCGCGGGCTCCTAGTCAGGTGAGTTCTCAGACTGCCACCGGACCCAGTTTTTCCTAATATATTTATGGGAATCCCTTAAGTAATCATGCATATTTGCTTCAGGGCTATGTGGAGACAGCGGAGCGGATCTACTTTATCGGCCCGCTGCCGAAGGCCCAGGTACGCTCTCCCGACGGAGATCTGGTCCGGCACCGCATAAGGTGCCGGAGAAGAAAAACGAAAAAGAAGGCCCTGAGGACTGGGAAGGGTCTCCGGCGTAAGGTTGTGCCAGAGGCCTCGTCCGAAGACGACGAGGCGCACTCCTCCCCCGAAGAGGAGGAAGAAGAAGAAGAAGAAGAAGCCGCCCCATCCGGAAAGGATGAGAGGCCTGAGGGGACGGGCCGTGGGGCCGGGAGAGGCCCTCGACGCAAGGCCGTCATACCCACGTCGTTTGATGACGACGAAACAGATTCTTCCCTCGGAGGCGGGGGGAAGCAAGAAGAAACTCCACCTCCCCATACTGGGGAGGAGAAAAAGAGGAAAGCCGCCCCGGAGGGGGAGGCTGGGACGCCCAAGAAGGGAAAGACGTCCCTTCCAGACTACTCCACCACGGCCGCTTATAGCGAGGAAGGGTGGCTGCCCAGGGGGAAGCCCCTGGCGCGATCGTAAGTGTCTGCACTCTACCGTGATTTTCACTTCATAATTGTTTAATAACGCCAAACATTGATGCAGTCCGGCCCGGGATCATCCAGAGGTGTCGTCTTCGGATGGGTCTCTGAGCGCTTCAGCGATGAACTCGCTCCCAACGGCCACCACTCCTCAGCCTGCGGATGACATGGAGGTGTTATCCCGAAGATTCCCCGAGCAGGGGTAGGTGACCCTGGAGATGCCCCAAGGCGTTCTTCCCAATGCCGGACATGCGGGGTTCAAGATCCCCGCGGAACGCGTCGATGAGAGCCGCAACTAGACGAACTCTTGACTGAACACTGCTCCAGAACCTCCGACGGTTCTGGACTCAGGCGGGCAGCCCCTCGTTAGGGAGGGCGAGCCGCCCGTGCCGAGGACTTCCGTCGCATCAACGGCGCCGGATAGTCTGGTGGAAGCGCTTCAAGGCGCTTCCATGGAAGAAGAGCACTGTACTCTTATGAGTGCGGTGATTCAAAAGGTTCTGTCCGCCAAAAACGGACTAACCGAAGCCTGCACAAGCCTCCTGATGGGCTTTGAGGTAAGTAATAAAAATGTACAAAATTATCACCCGATAGGTAGTAGCCCCTGATACTCTGGTTGGTGTTCGGAAAGAAAAGCCAAATGGAGGGTCAATCACAATCCACAGGAGTCTAAAAAGCTTTTATGTGAATAAGCAGGCAGTGCTGCTTGCAGCTGCTGCCCATACTGCCGAAGTTGCCGAACTGAAGCGGGATCTGGAGCAGACGCAGGGAGAGCTTGGCCTCATGAAGAGGCAGCTCGAGGAGAATAAAGGTAAGTGATTCCCCATTCGTATGTGTTCAAAGATAAGCAAAATTGGTCAATCTAGCATAAGCGTCGTGAGCTGTGTAATGAGGGCCACCGCCAAGTGGCGTCCCGAAGAAAGCGTTGTCGAGGCGAAGACAAAGGCGGCCTTGGAATGCAAGGAGCCGAGAAGCAAAGTGCTAGAGTGGGCGAGGTACAGCAAGAGCTCCAGGACCTCGGCAAAAAGTGCAAGTCCGTGGAGCATGATCTGAAGATGGAGGAGGCCGAGCTTGCGAAGGCCCTTGTCGGTGTCAAAACCGGCGGATCTCGGGTAGGGGGTCCCGAACTGTGCGTCTAGGCGGATGGTAACAGGAGACAAGGGACACGATGTTTTACCCAGTTGGGCCCTCTCGATGGAGTAATACCCTACTCCTGCTTGATTAATATTGATGATATGGGTAGTACAAGAGTAGATCTACCACGAGATCAAGGAGGCTAAACCCTAGAAGCTAGCCTATGGTATGATTGTTGTTCGTCCTACGGACTAAAACCCTCCGGTTTATATAGACACCAGGTAGGTTAGGGTTACACAGAGTCAATTACAATGGTAGGAGATCTACATATCCGTATCGCCAAGCTTGCCTTCCACGCCAAGGAAAGTCCCATCCGGACACGGGACGAAGTCTTCAATCTTGTATCTTATAGTCTTGGAGTCGGCCGTGATGATAGTCCGGCTATCCGGACACCCCTAGTCGAGACTCCTCGGTAGCCCTCGAACCAGGCTTCAATGACGCACGAGTCCGACGCATATTATCTTCGGCATTGCAAGGCGGGTTCCTCCTCGAATACTTCATAGAAGGTTTTGAACACTAGGATAGTGTCGGCTCGCAAAACAAGTTCCACATACCACCGTAGAGAGAATAACTTTTGCACAGATCTGGCGGCGTATTCAGCGGCGTGACATCACACCGTGGGCAGGTCTTTATATGAATTGTTTTTTGCTGTTCCACCTCAGCGCGTTTAGCGAGGCGGTTTCCTTGGCACGTCTTATCAAAGCATGGATCGTGCCCCTTATTCGGGATTCCCATCAATACGGACGTGGGTAACCCATCCGCGCCATTGATTACGGCCCTTGGGAGATAGAAAGTTTTACCCGGGCTGGTGGGGGCGCATAACCGTCCGTCCATATAAGGGATAAGGATCCACCTTTTCACCTCGCCTTCTTCCTCCTTTGCTCATCCATTTCGCTTTTCGAGCTCCAGCGCCCAAATCCGCATATCCCACCTCAACCTTCTCCAACCATGTCGAGGCGGGAGGCGGGTGGATGGCCTCCTCCGTCACGGAGGGCACATCCAAAGACTGCGGGAGGCGGATATTTGTCCAGCGACATCGCGCCAGGCTGCCCGACCGGGCAGCTCATTCCAACCCCAGGCCCCATGAGAGGTGGTGTTTCTCCCCACTTCCTCCGCGGACTAGGTTTTCCACTTCACCCGTTTGTCCAGGGGCTCATGTTCTCTACGGCACTGGACTTCCACGACTGGCCCCAATTTCATCCTCAACATCTCGGCGTTTATAAATGGTGTGTGAAACCTTCCTCTGCATCAGCCCCACGGCCTATGGCTGAAGATTTTCAATGTCGGGCGAAGGTAGTGGGTGGCCGTCAAGCGGAGTCTTGGAGGCTCCATGGTTGGCAAGATGGCCAAGGTCCTATGGCTCGAGGCGCCTTTGTGGATACAATAAAGGGGTGGCAATCGGGGTGGTTCTACATCACCGAGCCCGCGACCCGAATGGGTGGCGGCCCCAATTCGATCTGGCTTCCCCACGGCTCTCGTCATGGAAAGGCGGGCTGGCGTGGGTGAATTCGGACGAGCTATCCGGACTCCAAACATGCGTCCGAAACCTGGTGGACAAGAATCTCGGGCTTGTCGGCGTAATCGGTGATGCTCATCCGCGGATTCTCCCATGCCAACAACGGGCCTTTAATTTGTGGGAGTTCGATCGGCACAACACGAACAACAGGCGGCTCTTGACACTACGTGCGAAGATGCACGGAAGGTGTTGTTCAAAAGCGGCTGAAGCCCACATCCGCTAACAAAGATTGTGGATACAGCTCATGGCGTCAAGCCCGGCGAGGTAAGTTATTACCCTTTACGGGACTCTTTTTCATAGATTGACTCTATGTGGGATCTAAAACTCCCTAATCTTTGACAAGACTAGCTGAAGGCGTCCGGGCAGATTAGCTGTCGGCTCCTTTTGCGGAAGACCCGCGGACGCCTTGGCCCAGCGGGGCTGCTGGCTCCGTACCCCATGTGGTGCGGAGAAGAAGGCTGAAGGAGGGCCACGGAACTGAAGGAGCTCCCACGCCAGTGCTGTCGATTCTGAAGCGAGAATCTTCTCCCGAGGATGAGGAGGAGGAAAAAGCTTTTCCCCAGTGAAGAGGAGGAGGAGGAAGGCCGCCTAGGCCCAGGGAGGCGGAGGAATCAAGAAGGAAGAACCCTTCCTCCGGACTTCTCCACCAACTTCGACGACGAGGAGGAGGATTGGCCTACAAAGTCCAAGCCCCTGGCGAGATCCTAAGTGTCTAGATACCCATGGCTTTTTTATTATTGCAGAGTGTTCTCTAATGTCGAACAATCGTGCAGCCCGCCCAAGGGCGAGTTCGCCAGTTCGTCGAGCGGGTCCCTGAGTTCGTTGGAAATGGAGAGTACTTCACTTCCGACCGCCTCCTCACCTCACGCTGCGGATGGCCGTGGTGGGGCCCCAAGGGGCTTGGTCAAGAGGAGGTGGCGCGGGGAGGCGCCGCAAGGCAACCTCCGGACTCGAGTGCGTGGGGGGCAAGACCCCTAGGGCTCTAAGCCCGACCCTTGTCCGGACTCCATGCGGAACCTTGGCGGTTCGAGTCCGGCAAGCGGTCCCTTCGTAAAAGAAAGGTAAGGCGCGTGTCCTCCGTCCAACGGAGGCACGGATAGCTCTTGGGCGCTTAACAGCGCCTCCATCAGGAAGGAGCACCGCCTTTATTATGAGTGCGGTGATCCGGACGATTCGATCCGCCAAAGCGGGTGACGAAGCACATACCAGCCTTCTAACGGGCTTTGAGGTAAGTTTAGAATATGTAAAAATATTACCGCGTAGAGCAGTAGCCTGATGCTTAGTTGGTGTTGGAAAGAAAAGCCGGACTAAGGATCTAAAAGATATCTTGAGGAGTCTAACATAAGCATGTCAATATGGGAATGCAGGCTGCGCTGCTGACCTCTGTCCGATCATGGAGGTCAATGCATTGAAGCAGAGCCTCGGCGGTCGAGCAGCTCGGCCAAGCCAAGAAGCAGCTCGAGGACAAGGAAGGTAAGTAGTACCTTATTAAAGAAATACCTTATAGAAAGGTTTTGGTTGGAAAAATAACAGGAATAACATGGATCATGAGGGGCCACGAACAAGGTGGCGACCCTGAAGGAAGCGGTGTCCATGGCCGAAAACAAAGCGGCTGCGGAACGCACCGAGCGAGAAAAGGGGGAGGCCCAGCTGGCGGAGGTGCGGGAAGAGCTCCAGGCTCTCGTGGAAAACCACGAGGGTTTGGAGCGTGACTCGAAGACCCGAGAGTCCGAGCTTGCCTCGGCTCTTCAGAGTGCCAAAGCTGCTAAGGCCGAGGCCCAAAAATCCCTCCAAGAAATTGAATCGCTAAAGAAGATAGCGGCGGGTAAGGCATTCTTTATGCAAAGCAAGCATGTGAAAGTGAATTACCTATTACTTACCCGGATTCGGAGTTCTCCAGGAGCATTCGCGGATATGTCCCGTGGTGTGTCGATCTTTGCCGCATTCTACCGCGCCAAGGAGGGAGCTCAGCGGAGAAGGTGTTACGGTCTCAATATCTTTGTGGCGGACATCCGCTGCCCTGGCGACCAGTGAAGCAGCTGGTCGAGCTCCACAAGGTCGCCGAACAGGCCATGAAGGGCCTTATAGTTAATTTGTGGCCATTGGAAGCCATGCACAGGAGCTACTTGGCTTAGTCTGCGGCGGCTGGTGGGCGCCTGTCCACGAGATTGAAGTCATCAAGCGCTCCGTCTGCATTGAAGGTGTCCATCGGGCCCTTGCCCATGCTAAAGTGCTTTGGGGCAAGCTGGATGCGAGAAGCTTGTGAAGGGCCAGACCACAAGAAGGGCAAGGAGCATCGCACACCCAAAATGTACTATGAGGGCCTCTGAAGGGTGCCATGAATAGCGGATGAGTGCTCCAAAGATGTAATTTTTGAATAGACTCGCATTTGTTATCACTGCGCTGAAAACTTGTTCATATCGCTAAGCAACGCTTTGTTAATTTAAAATATTACCTTACATGCGGCCGTTTATCAAATTTGAGAGATGGCAAGTCGTTGGCTTCAGCCCCCATGCCACAGTCTTTGGGGTGTTAGGGATAAACTTGAGCACTCTTGTTCCCATTCTTGGGTCCATCTAGGAGGCGCTCAACACAACGAACAAGGCAATCGGACTTATAATGCTTGAACACTCTCACTTAGCCATAGAATTCTATAATTTTAAATTTGGTGAAGCCCCTAGTATTCGGAAGACCGAGTTGAGGCGCTATCACGCCTTGGCGGACAACTCCGGTTCCTCGCTCTAAGCGGCATAAGTCTTTAGGGACCGAAAAACCTCTCGAACAGCGACCGCTCTCGCCCTATCATGGCGGTCAGTTTTAGCTTTCTCCTTTGAGGTGCTCGACCCAGCTCAAGCTGGGGCACAATCGCGATGGTTCTCCGATGCTACCTTAGCGATATAGCGGGCGTAAGGTACCAAAACACGGGGAGGGCAAACCCAACTATTGACCCAAGACATGATTGGAGCCGATTCATATAATGCTATAAGTTAGGGGTGCCGCTTGTGAAAGTGTTCGGACTTATCACACCATAATTTTGGGGTACTTAAGCCCCTGGTGTATTGGCCGTACCAAAGTGTACGGATCGTAATGTCATGAAATGAACATATATATAGATAAAGAAAAGAGTGCAATAATAGGCAAAAGCCATGTATTGTTTATTCAAAAATGTACTGCAATGAAAGCAGAATGATACAAATAGTGCGATAAGCAAGGGATGGGACTATCTAACATGTCCCCCTCCAGGGGTAAGCTGCGGGATGGTATGTAAAACAGGTATAATGCTCGTAATAAAGACCACGAACACTCGGCGTAGCTACGCTGCTTCCTGGCTGTTGCATCGTGAGTTCGGCGATTGTAGTGTCGGACAGGACTTCGAAGACGGAGTCCTGAAAGTAAGAAAAGGAAAAAGAAAAGAATGACACAATTGGGGCCCACAGTGCGGTTGAGCCGTATTCTTGGCGTGCCGTGGTCGTGCCCCTCCCGTTATGCCCATGGTATCTCTAGGCGTAGTTATGTGCGCGTAATCTTTAACCGCAATTTTGCGAGGATGGGGTTGGGGCGGATTACTCTGGCGATGCTTGAATCGTGCGAGCGGTCTTGTTGTAGGTTACTCGGTAGCGGCAGCGGTGTCCGGACGCTTAATGGCTGGACTTGAGAATTGCTGTGAGAGGCTGCTTTGTACCTCCGCCGCGGAGCAGCCGTGTGCTCCTCCGTTCGGAGAAGAGCGTTGGTGTTTCCATTGACCGTGATTACTCCTCGAGGGCTGGCATCTTGAGCTTGAGGTATGCATAGTGCGGCACCGGATTGAATTTTACCGTGCGGTTCGTCCGAAAGCGATGCATGATAGCGCTGCGCGAGCGGGACGATGTCGAAGATTAACTCTTCGCCGGAAGTTATCCGGGATCCGAAGACCACCGAGTGTAAGCGAGCCCGTACAACTGGCCTCTACACGGTATGATGCCTTTAAAGGTCGTCTTTGTAGGTTTAATCCTTGAGGGTCTATGCCCATTTTGCGCCTTTGTATCACGATAAAAGCGAGTTCAGGCTCTTGCCGCCAAATCCATCGGGACTCTTGTGAGTGAAATCCGTCAATAATTGGGTAGAACCAATGCGGCGAAACCGCCGTGGCGAATGCTAGTGGGGTGGTCCCTTCGATCGAAGGTGATCGGGCAGGAAGACCATGGGTTGAACTTTGGGGCGGCTGGCTCCATCGCATATACGTCCCTTAGTGCACGCTTCCGCTCCCTTTTGGGTATGTGGGTTGCGTATATCATGTTCACCGTCCGCTTTTGTGTAGGAAAACCCTTACATCCTCTATTGTTTGGCGGCGGGGCTCTACCTCGTCATCGCTATGCAGCCCTTGTCATTGAGTCGGCACTTAACTTGCCTGCTTGCTTGAACACCCAACAATCCCTGTTGGTGTGATTGGCTGATTTTTCGAGGGTGCCATGTATCTGGCACAAGTGATCGACTATTCGGTCCAAGTTGGACGGGCCCTGGGTATTTCTTTTGAATGGCTTCTTCCGGCTGACGGGTTTAGAGCCTCTGAATCCGGCATTGGCGGCCGTATCTTCAGCATTATCGCCGTTAATCGGCGCTTGTTCTTATTCTTGACGCGACCTGCCATTGCTGTCCTTGGTATCCGAACTATCGGTGTTTGGACAAGTTGTTGCTTGAGCTAGCCAGCTGTCCTCTCCCGCACAAAAGCGGGTCATGAGTGTTGTGAGGGCTGCCATGGATTTGGCTTTTCCTGTCCTAGGTGCCGGGCAAGCCATTCGTCGCGGATGTTATGTTTGAAGGCTGCAAGGGCCTGCATTGAGACGATCAACGATTTGATTTTTCTTTGTTAGGAACCGTGTACGAATTGTCGGCGATTCTTACGGCTGCTGAATTATGTGGCTAAGGTCATCGGCGTCGGTGGTCGCACATATGTGCCTGGAAGTTATCAAGGAATGCGGCTTCCGGGTCCTCCCAACAACCAATTGATTCTGCGGCAAGCTGTTGAGCCAATGTCGAGCTGGTCCTTTAACCTTGAGTGGGAGGTATTTGATGGCATGTAGATCATCACATGGGCCATGTGGATATGGAGGAGATAGTCCTCGATCCAGACCACATGATCTATGGTACCATCGTATGATTCGATGTTTACGGGTTTGAAGCCCTCGGGGATTTGATGATCCATTACTTCATCTGTGAAGCATAGTGGGTGTCTTGGCGCCTACGTATTGGGCTATATCACGGCGTAGCTCATATGAGCTTTGTCTCTTGTGTTCGACCCGACCGAGTTTCTTTGTATCCGGTAGCGACGGTAATCATCCGCGTCGTGGGCGCCCGCGATCCGTAGTCGATCTTGTATGTTTTGCCTTATCCTCCAATATATCTACTTAAGTCCGGCGCGTTTTCCGTGCCTTGGTACTATTTGAGCAGCGTCGGGGTGTGGCTTGGCGGAGGGCCGAGAGGCTTCTCTGTCGCTGACCCACGGGTGGCCGTGATCTGCCATGTCGTCGTGCTGGTGACTTGGGTGCTTCCTCCCTCGATCGAGGCAGCGGCCTGCGTTTGGGGTAGCTTTTGGAGGCGTTGAGTTCATACTCTTTGGCTGCAAGGACTTGAGTCCATCATCGGCCAGCAGGTCTTAGTCGAGATCTAATTTGTAGCTACTTTTTTCTTGAGGCTGCTTGCCGTGGCTATAAGCCTGTGTTTGAAATGGTCCTGTTGGCGGGATCCTCGGGCACGACAAATTAAATCGTCGTCGAGGCTTGCCTCATCTTGGAGGGGGCGCATAATTATCGTCCTCGACCTTTCTTTGCCCCGCCTTGTCGTGCGGACACTTCTCCCTCCTCTGTGCTGAGATTACTGCTTTGGAGGGTTGTCTTGACCTTGTCAGGGGTGTTATTATCTCCGTCTTTGGAATCACCGTTTTGCTATGGCGGGATTTAGGCGGCGCCGCTGAGCGTCGGCGCTTGGTTGCTTCTTGGAGGTCATCCTCCGTTGTTCCATCGCCGTTCCGTCTTTTGGGATGTCCACCATGTATATGTCATATGTGAGGTGACCTTCGGTGCCATGTAAGGCGCTGGGTCTTGGTCGTCTCGGCATCGTCGTCCATACCGTCGATGTCTTGGTCGAAGTCGAGCATGTCGGTTAAATCATCGGCAGTGGCTACAAAGTGGGTGGTGGGTGGGCGTTGAATTTCTTCGTCATCCGCATCCCAACCTTCCTGTCCGTAGTCCGGCGAGGCTCTCGGATAAAAAGAGACTTTAGTGAATTCAGGATGTCGCCAAAGGCGAGTCTTTGAAAGATGTCCTTGGCGATGAACTCCATGACGGCGCCGGTCGGTTCGATTGGCGAAGCGCGGAGGTTGAGTCCGGAGAGGAGTCGGCACCACAGTCAAGGTCTTCGCAAAGGACAGGGATGGAGTTGAGCTCGATCGCCGTAGAGATTATAGCCCCGAGGTGGTGTCCAGCCACTGCGTCCTCGATCGAGGAATCCGGCTCCGGATTAAGGGTCGGGCAGATCTTGGTGCGGCCTCTAGGGCCTTTGTTACTCTGAGCTAGATCATGCCCATCGAGACAGTCGCGGCACGCTTGCAGCTCGCGGCTCGAATCCGTCGAAGATCAAGTCTCCGTGGATATCGACCGTATAGTTCAAACTTCCAAATCTAACCTGATGGCGGGCGTAGCTTCGATCTGCTCCGGATGGCCAAGCGAATTGGCCCATGATGCAAAGCCGCCGAATCGAAGATCTGTCCGGGAGAAAAGTCTCACCCTGGACAGCGTCGTTATTGATGATCGAAGGAGGCATCGGGCCTATCGGTGGCGACAGAGGAACTCTCAATGATAGCACCAATGTCGATGTCAAAACCGGCGGATCTCGGGTAGGGGTCCCAGCTGTGCGTCTAGGCGGATGGTAACGAGGAGACAAGGGACAAGATGTTTTTACCCAGGTTGGGCCCTCTCGATGGAGGTAATACCCTACTCTGCTTGATTAATATTGATGATATGGGTAGTACAAGAGTAGATCTACCACGAGATCAAGGAGGCTAAACCCTAGAAGCTAGCCTATGGTATGATTGTTGTTAGTCCTCTGGACTAAAACCCTCCGGTTTATATAGACATGGGATAGGTTAGGGTTACGAGTCGGTTACAATGGTAGGAGATCTACATATCCGTGTCGCCAAGCTTGCCTTCCACGCCAAAGAAAGTCCCATCCGGAAGCGGGGCGAAGTCTTCAATCTTGTATCTTCATAGTCTTGGAGTCGGCCGTGATGATAGTTCGGCTATCCGGACACCCCCTAGTCCAGGACTCCCTCAGCCCTTGTAAGTTTGAAAGATGCCAAGGCCGAAGCCGAGAAAGCACAGCAGGAGATCCAGGAGGCCAAAATGATAGCAGCGGGTAAGAAATTCTATATGCAAAGCAAACTTGTGGAGGAGGCGTTTCTTTTACTTACTCGAATACAGAACTCTCCAGGGGCATTTGTAGATCTGCCATGCAGCGTCTCAGACGCTATGGAGTTCTACCGTGCCCAGGAGGGGAGCTCAACGGAGAGGCTGTTACGGTCCCGATATCTTGGGGCGATCATCCGATGCCTCTGGCGACCAATGAACGATTGATCGAACTCCGCAGGCGGCGAGGCTGGCTATGAAGGACTTCATAGTCGGGATGTGGCCTGAGTGAGCTTCTGCTTGATAGCTACTTTGGCACGATCAAGCGGATGGTGGATGCACTGCCGCGGCTTGAAGTGATCAAGCGATCTGTTTGCATCGAAGGTGCCGCCGAGCCTTTACCAGCGTCAAGGTGCATTGGGGCAAGCTGGATGCGAAGAAGCTGGTCGGGGCGGGCCATCGGAGGAGCCGCGGCGCGCCGCCATCATGAAGGGTGCTCGTCTCGTTGCCGATGAGTGTACCAGGGCGCCATTTTGGAATGAATTCATACATCATGTTTGTAATTGAAGATGAAGTTACTTGCGCTATGTAGTGCTTTTGTTATTTAAAATATTACCTTACGTGCGGCTGTTTATAAAATCACGAAAGTAGGCGTTAAGTGGCTTTAAGCCCCGTGACTAACCTTTGGGGTGTTAAGTGGAAAACCGGACACTCTTTATCCAAATTTTTGGTCCCTTAAGGAGGTGTCGGCCTTGGCGAACAAGGCAATCGGACTATCGGACTTTATAACTTTCACTTAGCCATAGAAGTCTACAATTTTAAATTTAGTGAAGCCCTAGAATCGAGAAGACTGAATCGAGCGCTATACGACTAGATCGGACGAAGCCGATTTATCACCTAAAGCGGAAAATCTTTAAGGATTTTAAAACCTCTCGAACAGCGACCAGCTCTCGCCACATCATGCGGTCAGTTTTGGCTTTCTCTCTTGAGGTGCTCGTCCGGAAGAACCGGGACACGATCGCTGATAGTTCTCCTGCGCTACCTTAGCCGATATAGCGGGCGTAAGGCACCAAAACAAAGGGGCCAGGCTATCCCAACTGTAGACCCAAGACATGATTGGGCTGATGCATATAGTGCTATAAGTTGAGGTGCGCATTGTTGAAAGTGTTAGGACTTTAGTTGCCATATTACGAGCGCCATAAGAAGCTCTGGCAAACCGGCCGCACCAAGGTGTCTGGATGCAATATCAAATAAACATTTATAAGAGAAAAAATGCTCAAATAAGAATAATAAGCTGGCGCCATATATAATCTCCCATTGTGAAAAATACATTTAAGCGTACATTTACAATGGATGCGTTAGCGAAGATAAAATAGGACTATTTGACATGTCCTATCCGAGGGGCGATCTGTGTTCGGATAGATAAAGCAGGTATAATGATGGTAAATAGATTCCACAGGTATTTCATACATGCTGGCGTCTGTTGCCTCCTTGGATGTCTCTCCCCTATAAGTCCGGCAATTCGGCTCTTTTGAGGATGCTGCGCCAACGCGGTGTCCTGAAAGGTAAGAGGGAAAGAGTATGAAAGTATTTGGCGGTTACCCTCACTATTGACTAAGTCGTTGATGCGCCTCCGCCTATGCCCATGGTATTTTAAGTGCGTAATTGTGTGCGCATGGCACGAATGCTGCTTTGATGGGGCTTAAGCGGAGGCCGGACTACTAGTCTCGCTCTTGGCGTGCCTGATGATCCTGTTGCGGGGTGCTCCGGACTCACTTGACTGTGCTCGAAGTTGTTGTCGCCGGATTGGTTTGTCAGAGAAGGCCGCATTGTACTTCTGCCGCAAGGGCTGCGGTATGTTCTTCTGTTCATAGAGAGCGGTCCATATTTCCGTTCACTGTTGTGACCCTGCGTGGTCCTGGCATCTTGAGCTTGAGATATCGTAGTGTGGTACCTCATTGAATCTGGCGAATCACGGTTTGTCCGGCGGTGCATGGTAACCCACTGCGAAAGGGGCGATATCGAAGATTAACTCTTTGCTTGGAAGTTATCCGGAGATCGAAGACCACTTCCAATGTTATAGAGCCCGTCAGAGGCCTCTACTCCAGGAATTACACCTTTAAAGGTGATTTTAGTGGGCTTGATCCTTGAAGGGTCAATGCCCATTTTCTTTCTTGTGTCTGGTAAAGCGAGTTCGAGGCTGCTGCCACCGATCCATAAGGGCAGCGTGAGTGGAATCCGTCAATGATTGGGTCTAGGACCAATGCGGCCGAGCCTCCGTGGCGGATGCTAGTAGGGTGATCCCTACGATCAAAGGTGATCGGACAAGCTGACCATGGGTTGAATTTGGGGCGACTAGCTCCATCGCATAAACGTCCCTTAGTGCCGCTTCCGTTCCGCCTTGGATGTGTGTGGCGTAGATCATGTTGACCGTTTTCACACAGGGAAATTTCTTACATCCCCGTGTTGGACGTCGGGGCTCCTCGTCATCGTCATTTGTGCAGCCCCTTGTCCTTGTCTTGGCGTTTATCTTGCGGCATGTTTGAATACCCAGCAATCTCTATTGGTGTGGTTGGCTGGCTTATCCGGTGCCATGAATTTGTACGGCGCTCGATATCACGGTCGGCTGGGCGGTCCTGATTATTTCTTTTGAGCGGCTTCTTCCGCTGACCGGGCTTAGATCCGCTGAATCCGGCGTTGACTGCCGTGTCTTCAGTGCTGTTGCCGTTGTTCCGTCTCTTATGTCTGTTACATCGTAGTTTGCCTCTATTGTAGCGAACATCCAAATTGCCAGAATGTGGCATAGTGCTGCTGCGAGCCAACCAACTGCCCTCGCCCATGCAAAAGCGGGTCATTAGTGTTGTGAGAACTGCCATGGACTTGGGTTTTTCCTGGCCGAGGTGTCGAGCGAGCCACTCGTCACGGGTATTATGCTCAAAAGCCGCCAGGGCTTCGGCGTCCGGACAGTCGACTATTTGGTTCTTTTTAGTTAGGAACCGAGTCCAGAATTTCCTGGCTGACTCTCCGGGCTATTGAGTAATGTGGCTCAAGTCATCGGCGTCAGGTGGTCGCACATATGTGCCCTAGAAGTTGTCGAGGAATGTGGCTTCCAGGTTTTCCCAGCTGCCAATGGAATTTGCTGGCAGGCTGTTTAGCCAGTGTTGGGCTGGTCCTTTGAGCTTAAGGGGAAGATACTTGATGGCGTGCAGATCGTCTCCGCGGGCCATGTGAATGTGGAGAAGAAAATCTTGATCCATAATCGAGGTCTGTTGTGCCATCGTATGATTCGATGTTCTGAGTTTGAAATCTTACAGAATTCATGATCCATTACTTGTCGGTGAAGCGGAGGGTGCAGGCGCCTACGTGCCGGGCTATGTAGCTCTGGTCGAATTGCTCTGGTGGCTATATTGGCCCGGCGGACTTATTGAAGGTGTGTCCGTGTGGCGATCTTCATCGCTTTGCCAGCGCGCCCTGTGATCCGTAGATCGATCTTGGCTGTCCTGTTTTGTTGCCCCGGTGTTGGTGTCAAAACCGGCGGATCTCAGGTAGGGGGTCCCGATCTGTGCGTCAAGGCTGATGGTAACAAGAAGCAAGGGACACAGATGTTTACCCAGGTTCGGGCCCTCTCGATGGAGGTAAAACCCTACTTCCTGCTTGATTAATATGGATGATATGGGTAGTACAAGAGTAGATCTACCACGAGATCGTAGAGGCTAAACCCTAAGAGCTAGCCTATGATGGTATGATTGTAATTGTGATCGGCCTTCTAAGGACCAACCTCTCGGTTTATATAGACCTTAGGAGAGGGCTAGAAATTTACATGGAGTCGGTTACAAGGAAGGAAATATAATATCCGGATCGCCAAGCTTGCCTTCCACGCCAAGGAAAGTCCCATCCGGACACGGGCGAAGTCTTGAGTCTTGTATCTTCACGCTTCAATAGTCGGACGTTGTACACGATCCGGCTATCCGGATACCCCTAATCCGGGACTCCCTCGGTAGCCACGAACTAGGCTTCAATGATGATGAGTCGGCGCGTAGTATTGTCTTGACATTGCAAAGCGGGTTCCTTCTTGAATACTCAAAGTACTGTTATGAATGAATAGTGTCCGGCCTCCAATCAATGTTGTGCTCCTCGGCCGATTGCCTCGATGTAATGACCACCCCCCGTGTCGGCGAATCACGAGTCGAACATTTTGCATTTGCCACCCTCGATCCTTGACTAACCGTCTATCTGAATGGGCCGGGATTCTCAATTCAAACCTCACTCTCCTCAAGAGCCGACATCCAGCAGTGCTCCACGAAAAGCCATTCCAACATGGTCGGCCGTCGCAACTCTTACCTTGCCCTTCTCGTTCCAAGTCGAGGATTGGGAGAGTGTTCGATTCCTCATAGCCGTTTGATAAAGTTACAAACCCAAGGGTTTCTCCACGGCGTTCATGGTCCCGTCCGAGCTGGAATAGCCACTTATGCGGAGGAGACCAAGCTGAGGATCTCCTAACCCATCTCCGGAGGGCGTATATATCGATCCCTCATTTCTTTGAGGCGTCGAGTTCCTGTCCACTGTTTCTTGGCGGGCTCTGGAGTTCTCGGCCTCGATTACGATCTTACCCTGCCTCTATTATGCACATAGCGGGGTATGTTGCCCTTTGCGAGCTGTTTTTAGGCTCACGAACCACACTTTGATTATGGAGGAAGCTGTTACGCCTTGTCCCCGCGCAGAAGTCCCTATGTCAAGTGGGCGGGGCGAAGTATGGCGCATTGCGAGACGGATACCTGTCCGGCACTCACGAGAAGGCACCAGAAAACTGGCCTTGGTGGTTCTATATAAGCAGCGTCCCCCTTCCGGATCCGGTCCGGACAGGTCTCCGCAAGTTCAGCAACGCCCCGAGAAATACGCCCAAGCTGGCGCCCGGGGCCCTCAAGAAGAAGGACACAAGGAAATATTCCTCTGATGGACAGGATAAAATTCTTGGCCAAATCCGGATGGCGATAGTTGAGGTTATGGCGATATGCATAAGGCAGAGTGCAGCCGCTCCAATATCGGGGGAAGCCCATGTGGCATTTCAACGGGGAAGACGACGCCACCCGCTGCGGTCGTAAGGGTCCGGACTCCGCTGCCGCTCTGGCCGAGATTTGTACAAAGGGGAAGAGGAAGAATTCCTTCGCATAAAAATGCAGGACGGATTCTCCATGTACAAACCCCCAGCGTGGGTAAGTTGCCATTCTTTTTCCCTGCTTTACTTACTCTAGCGTTCTTACGCTAAGATTACTTGCATCAATGTACAGGCAGGAACTAAGGAGGGCCGTAGAAGGAATGTTCAGCCCCTTCCCGCAACCAGAGGACCCTGGAAGGGCCCTAGATCCGGGACTTAAAGTGGATCCGGATATCCTTTGTGGAGCTTGTTAGCAGGGTATTCTATCGGCGAGTGGGATGGCGCCTAGTGGCCATTCTGACCGACTACCTGAGCTGCTCGGCTTGGCGTGTAAGCGAACTAAAGACCCTATCCTTCAAAAAGACTCCCCGGGTATTACAATTTACCTTTGAGCGTCGTTCTATTTGCGAAGCAGCGGCGGCGGAGCTAGGGGCGAGCCCCTAGTGACTCATCAACCACGGAGTCCAGATCGGGCAGGCTCAAGAGGAAGGCGGTGAGGTTGACACACCGCTCTGAGGTAAAGCAATAACCTGTCCTGTAATTATAAATTTAAAATGTAATAGCGCCCTTTGTATGCGGCGGGAAGAGGAATAACGGACTATATCAGGAGACCCTACCAATCACGCCTCCTCTGGCGGGTTCGAGAACCCGGCTTGAAGCAGGCGGTTCTGAGGCCAGCACGCATAGCTCTCCAGAGAGTGCGGATATGTTCTCAGCCACGAATTCCAGTAGAGGCGCCATGAATCCACGGCGCCCGGCAGGCCATGCCGGAACAACATCTTTCGAAGAGGCATTTAATGCCTTCAATTCGGAAGGCGCATACATCGAGCTCTTTGAAGGCGGACTTGCCCGGCGACGGACGATATACCAAAGATATCTGGGTAAGAAAATTTGATAAGCATGTGTAGCAGTAGCCCCTGAGACTTGAAACGGTTAGAACAACAGTTTTAAGGATCAATCTATGCACATGTCCTTGTAGAAAAGAACGAGCAATTGTCTCGGGAGCTGGAGGGATGCAAGGCCGAACTAAGGGCCGCAGTTGCCAAATTAGAGGAACCCCAAAAGCCCTCATCTGGTAACAATTGTCACAATTGCATGAAGATGCACCAGTTAGTAAATGGCTGATGTGACAAGTCTAACAGAAAATTCTGCAGACAATCTCGGGGTGTTCCGGAGGGCGTAAGAGAGGACGCACCGCATCTCAAAAAGCAGCTGGAGGCTGGCGAGCGCATTCTTACGCGAGTTAGGCGGGAGAAGAACGATCTTCAAGATGCCAAAGTCCAGCTGGACGTGGAGCTAAAAGATCTCCGCGCTCAGCTGGCGGACTCCGTGAAGGAGAACAAGAGGCTTCGGCGTGGCATTTCTGGTAAGTGCCTGGGCGAGCTGTAGTGTAGTTCGGCGAAGTATATTGAAAAGAATTTTGCGTGCGAGGAATGTTAGCAGGTTGCCACTGAGGAGGAGATGCCCTCATCGCAAGTGATTTACTGCAAGACCTTCGCAAGCTGCATGGCGAGCTCGACAAGTGATGCGGGGTGTTGCTCGAGCTTTATGGCCATCAAGCTTGCTGCCGAATGGCATGGCGAACTTGTGAATATGCTTCAAGAACGCGATGGGCGCTTCCGACTCGGAAGGTGTCCGCTTGCCCGGCAAGGCACTAGAAGCTTGGGCTATGGTGAAGACCGCTACACCAAGCTGGACCTGAACCATATGGCGAAGTAGGACCGGCGGGGCCCGATGGGCAAGAAATTCCCGTGAGTCTGGTGTATGACCAGGTAGCGTTAGCTGCTAAGTATTCTCAACAGGATTGTAAGCTAGATAACCTGTTGGACAGTATAGAGGAGGAATATAGTCAGTCCAAGTGACTTTGTAATTTAATGGGCATGATTAGCCCCTAGCCAGATTAAAATCATTTGTCATGGCGGACCTTTTCGCTTCAGCCCCCGGATCCTATAGTCCGGGTGTGTCCGAATACCCACTCAGTTATACAAAACTGGGATATGCGTGGAAACAAGGCGTAGGGGTCATAAGTGCTTGAACAGACAAGTACCCAACTAGTTATGTTATATTACATGGATAGTAAGAAACATCTTCGAGGAGAATAGTTCCATTAGGGGTTCCTTTCACAGGTATGCATCTGACGATCGCATACCGGACTATGACGATGGCACAAGATATAAGACTTACGTGGATTTACGTTGTAATAAGCGAACACATCTTTTGTTCACCGACGAATATTCTCTTAAGGAAGCTAGCTTTTGGCTTCACCGGTCGAGGTACATCCGGCTGAATCGTGATAACAATGTGAGAGGTGCTCCCCTTATGCCCTAGCGAATTGGCGGGAGCGTGGGGCATAAACACAAGAGCGGACAACCCAGCTTGGCAACATCTTAAGTCATATCGATGCATATAATGGTGAAGAAAAGGCACATATGGAAAAAGAATGCATATGTGATGGGCAGAAAGCCATGTGAGTAATTATTTTTATCTTCCGTATAGGAAGCCCCCAGGTATTGCTTACACACTTAGTGCGGCCGGAGTGGTCCGGAAATCCGCACTGTATTGAATACTTTGTGTGAAGAGAGAAAAAAGTTCGAGAAAGGAAAAAGGGATGGGGCATAATTAAAAGGGAGGGGTTGGGAGACGAGCACCGTGTTCGGCGCTAGGCATAGAATCTCCAAGTAGTCGGCGCGTCCATGGGTTGGCTCGAGTGCATTATCGGATGCATTACGTGTCGATGCGCTCCTCGGTGAGAACTTTTCAATGTGAAGGACCCTCCACTTGGGTTTGAGTTTGTCCTTCTTCTTCTCCGGTAGTCGTAGAACAAGCTCGCCAATATTGTAAGTTTTGGCCGCACTTCTACTGCTTTGGTATCGTCGGGCTGATCTTTGATAGAATACGGAGCGGGCTTTTGCAACATCGCGCTCCTCCTCTAGGGCATCAAATTATCCTGCCGATCTAACTCGGCTTCCTTCTCTTCGTACATGCGTCTGGCGTGGCAAATCATGTATTATGTCACAAGGTAATACTGCTTCCGCGTCGTACACCATAAAAGTGGTGTATATCCGGTGGTGCCATTTGGCGTGGTCCGTAGCCCCCAGAGTACGGAGTCGAGCTCCTCCACCCAGTGCGTATCCGACTCTGTCAAGGATCGCACTAGTCTGGGTTTGATGCCGCTCATGATGAGACCATTTGCCTGCTCCACCTGGTCGTTTGTTTGGGGATGGTAGACAGAAGCGTAATCGAGCATAATGCCCATTTTTGTGCACCAAGTTTTCACTTCGTCGGCTGTGAAATTTGAGCCATTATCGATGTGATGATGTGGGGACACCGTGTTGGTGTCTGACCGCGGATATGAAGTCTATTACTGGTCCGGATTCAGCCGTTTTGACTGGTTTAGCTTCTATCCATTTGGTGAACTTGTCCACCATGACCAATAAGTATTTTTTCTTATGGCCTCCCCCTTTAAGAGGTCCGACCATATCTAGCCCCCAGACCGCAAAGGGCCAAGTTATGGGGATTGTTTGGAGAGCGGTATGGGGCATATGACTCTGATTGGCAAAGAGCTGGCAACCGACGCAATGTTGGACAAGGTTTTGTGCGTCTGCTCGGGCCGTCGGCCAATAGAAACCTGTATGGAAGGCATTGCTGACTAATGCCCGAGCCGCAGCGTGGTGCCCACCCAGGCCGGCATGGATTTCAGCCAAGAGCTGCCGCCCTTCCTCTTCGGAGATGCATCTTTGGAGTACTCCGGTAGTGCTTTTCTTGTAGAGTTCCCCTTCGTAGACTTTGTAAGCTTTAGAACGCCGGACAATGCAGCGTGCTTCATTTTGGTCTTGAGGAGCTCCTGCCTATTTAGGTAGGCCAAGAAGGGCTCGGTCCGCAAGCGATTACAGCCATCATTTTGTGGGCGAGGGCGTTATTCGAGGTAGAACCTCCGACTATGTCGATGGTTGGAATGCAGGGGTGTATTCGGATCCGTGCTAGTATTGCTGGACTCCCTTCCCATACTACGGATGGCTTGAACAGCCGTTCAAGAATATATTAGGTGGGGCAGAATTCGCGTTTAGCGCCGATATGGCGAGGACATCCGCCGCTTGATTGTTTTCTCGGTCATGGTGGAATTGAGCCCCTCGAACCGAGCTGACATTTGAGGGCGACATTACGGTGAGCCGCCATTTTGGTCCTTGGCATCAAAATCTCCGTTTATCTGTGATATTGCAAGGTTTGAGTCCCAGCACTTCTAGGCATTGAATGCCCATAGAGCGCCATCCGAAGACCGTGCATGAGCCTCGTATTGGCTGCATTGTTGGAGTCTGTGTATAATATTTGGAGGGCGTCTTTGGACCGTGTCTCGGTGGGGACATCAGGACTACACCTGCTCCCAATCCGGCCAGCATTTTAGAGCCGTCGAAGTGCATGATCCAGTTTGAGTATGCGCCGTACTCTTTAGGGAGTTCGGTTTCTGTCCATTCGGCGACGAAGTCACCCAAAACTTGCGACTTGATGGCCCACCGTGGTTTGTACGTTATGTCGAACGGAAGGAGCTCAATGGCCCATTTGGCAATCCTGCCCGTAGCATCGCGGTTATTTATTATGTCATTGAGTGGTACTTCGGAGGCCACCGTAATCGAACACTCTTGAAAGTAGTGTCGTAGCTTCCGGGATACCATGAACACCGGTATGCTATTTTTTGATAGAGTGGGTATTGGGATTTGCATGGGGTTAGGACCGTGGACACGTAGTAGACCGGCTTCTGGAGCAGGTATTTGTATCCGTCGGCCTCTCGTTCAACGACGAGCACTGCGCTTACGACTTTATGCGTTGCAGCTATGTACAACAGCATAGGTTCATCGATATTCGGCACTGTTAGTACTGGATTACTGGCCAATAAGGTCTTTCTTTCCTCCAGTCCGGCCGTGGCTGCATCCGTCCATACGAAGTGTTCGATCTTGCCGAAGAAGCGATAAGCGATAGTGCCTTTTCTCCTAACACGGAGATAAAGCGGTGAGCAGCAGCCCGCATCCGGCTAGTTTTGGATGTGCTTGAGGTCATTGGTATAGCCAATTGTGATGAGCTCGGATCTTTGCGGATTAAGCTTCAATTCCTCTGTTGGAAGCGATGAAGCGAGTAGCTTCCGAGGGGCGCCAAAAGCGCATTTTTCGGTTCAGCTTGATGTCGTATGTCGGATATTGTCGAATGTAAGCCTCAAGTCATCTATTAGGGTTTCGGCGTGTCTTTTTTATGACCCGTCGTCCATGTATGCCTCCACTGTTTTGCCGATTTGCTTTTCCGGGCATGTTTGAATCATGCGTTGGTAGGTTGCACCGGCGTTCTTGAGCCAAAAGGCATAGTGTTGAAGCGAAAGGGCCATATGGCGTTATGAAAGCTGTTGCAGCTTGGTGGGACTCTGCCATCTTTATTTGATGGTATCCGGTATCGTCGAGCTCTGCAATGAGTCGTGTCCTGCTGTGGCATCGATGATTTGATCGTCGAGGAGAAAGGATCCTTGGGGCAAGCCTTGTTGAGGTCTTTAAAGTTGACACATAGGCGCCAGGATTTGTCCTTCTTTGGTACCATTACCAGGTTTGCCAGCCAATCCGGATGCTTGATATCTCCGATGAATCCGGCCTCGAGTAGTTTGGCTAGTTCTTCCCCCATGGCCTGCCGTTTGGGCTCTGAAAACCGTCTTAGAGTTTGCTTGACCGGTTTGTATCCTTTTAGTATATTGAGGCTGTGTTCGGCCAATCTACGTGGGATGCCTGTCATGTCCGATGGGTGCCAGGCGAAGATGTCCCAATTCTCGCGTAAGAAGTCTCGCAGTGCGGCGTCCATCGCGGGGCTTAGCTGTGTCCCGACGGAAGCTGTCTTCGTGTGGTCTATTGGATGGACTTGGAATTTGATTATCTCATCTACGGGTTTAAATGAGGTAGACTTGGGTCGCTTGTCGAGTATCACGTCGTCCCTGTCCATGGTGGCCCGTAGTGTTGTTAATTCTTCGGCTGCTAGGGCCTCGGATAATGCCTCCAGGGCTAGTGATGCGATTTTGTTTTCGGTGAAGTGTGGCGTCCGGATCAGCTGGCTAGAGTGATGATTCCATTGGGCCGGGCATTTTAAGCTTCATGTACCCGTAATGGGGTATAGCTTGAAAGCTTGCAAGCGCGTCCATACTGAAAGGCGTGGTATCCGCTGCTGAAAGGGCCACTTGGAATGTGATTTCTTGGACCTATAATTCTCCGGGTGCGAATACCATGTCAAGTGTGATTTTTCCGTACACCTGCTTCCCGACTAGGGATAATTCCCCTGAAGGTTATGCGCTTTGTTCAATCGGACCTTTGTCAATTCCATCTTGTTGAGTGTCTCTTCATAGATCAAATTTAATCCGCTTCCACCATCCATGAGCACTTTGGTGAGCGAAATTTAGTCACGATTGGGCTAAGAACTAGGCGGCTGGTGCGGACAGTCGGGATCGAGGTTTATCTTTGGCATTAAAAGTTATAGCAGTGTCGTTTCAAGGGTTTATTTTTGCCACATGGTAAATTTCAGCGGAGCTTCGATGAGCTCGCTTGCGCCTATTGTTTGAGGCAAAAGTCTTGAAGACTGTTAGTACCGTATTGTGTTATTTGGCAGGATGTTGTTCCGCTTTATGGCCCATAAGAAGATCCTCACCACTTTTGCCACCTGCGGAGTATCCAACATGCCTTAAGGCTATGAGTAGGTGTTGTATCCGAATCTTGTGGAGCTTACATGGCCCGTCGAGCCATTCTTCCATCTGGTCTCCATACAGGTGGGCTTTGGTTTCTTGGGGGTTGGGTCGGACGACTTACGAGTTCGTCCATTTAGTTCGGACAAAGGTTTTGGCGAGCGATCTATCCCAAAATTATGTTTGGGTCTTCAAGCGCTCTCCATCACACAGTACTTCGTACTATGGTTGCCAAGTCCGTGAAGCGTACTATGTCGGCGGTTTATAGCATTGAGAGTCCCCGTCCGTGCAGTTTTGCATAAAAGTGAGACCATGTTCTCTTGGCAGTCCTTGACCTTGTTAAGCGCAAGGAGAATCTGGCCCGATGGCGATGTCACAGTTCACAGGGCTCTTGCCTGATCTTGGGGAGAGCAGTTTAGGTCGGGCAGGTGTTGTCGGCGAGAATCCGGATTTTGATCGATCGATGCCCAAAAGCGTGGCGGTCCCGAGCTCAACAGCTCGAGAATCCAGTGCCCAATTTCTTGACCCAATGCCCGATGGCGGTGTCTGGACTAGGGGTACTCACCACGTCGTCCCCGATCGGTTAGATTGGGCGAGGACCCCAGGGCCGCATACTCATGGGCCAGTCCGGACAGGTGCCGCGTACAAGGAAGATTCCACAAGACTTGGTGATCAAGACAAGGACTCCTCCCCCACCGGCGTATTCGGCTAGGACTCTTGTTATCCTAGGCCTCTAGTGCATTATATAAACCAGGGCCAGGCTAGTCGACAGATATACAATATACAAAAATCATACCATAGGCTAGCTTCTAGGGTTTAGCCTCCTTGATCTCGTGGTAGATCTACTCTTGTACTACCCATATCATCAATATTAATCAAGCGGGGTAGGGTATTACCTCCATCGAGAGGGCCGAACCTGGGTAAAACATCGTGTCCCTTGTCTCCTGTTACCATCCGCCTTAGGCGCTGAGTTGGGACCCCCTACCGAGATCCGCGGTTTGACACCGACATTGGTGCTTTCATTGAGAGTTCCGCTGTGTGTTGGCAAAGGATCGATGGCTCGCTGCGAGATCAAGCTGCGACTTGACATCTTCGTCACCAGCTCATTGGTCACCTTGAATTCGACCAAGGACTGCACCCTACCTCCGATCGTCATGTTGGGATGAGGGCCTTTATCAACATCAACTCCGATCTCTATCAAGATCATGGAGGAATCATCCGAGGAGCCGGGGCTCAGCGTCAACATTGCCCTCGGGCGACCGTCTTATTTTTCGGACAGCGGACTTGTGTCGCCGCCACCGCCTCCTCAAGCGTTGTTTTAACGATTGCTTGGTGGAATTATGCGGAATTGAGTCTACAACAACCCTGGAAAATTTACGTCGAGTTCCGATGGAGGAATCTCGGCAATCTCCGGTATCCGGAGCCGCATTGAATCTGGATGAGAATCCGGACGAGTTTAGGGCGTGGTGTCCAGCTTCTAGCTCGGACTTCCTTTGGAAGATCAACCGTTGATCGGCTGCGGAATTCCTATATCTACCACCCTCAAAATTTCAGCTCGATCCGACCGTCCAAACTCCGGGAACCTTCCGATTGGTGCATCACTTTTGGGATCTGTTTTCTGCGCAGCGAATCCGACCGAGTTCGTCTTTTTATGAGCAGGATTTGGACATCCTTTTGAAGGAAGTTTTGTATGGGGTATTGTGTTTGTTTCGAACACATCCCACTAACATTAAGATCTTTTGAACATGATCTTCAACATCATGCTGGTGTCAAACCAGTCCGGCAATATTGCTCAGCGGTGCCGACCTGCGCTGAACACGTCGTCACTTTGTTGAGCGAGCTCAACTTCTTGGATCATCATCTCGGCAAGCCAAACAAAAGTCCGGCATCATGAAGGATAAATCATCACCAACATCGCGCCCCACGGATTACGGGTGGGCATACCGGCATCGCGCCGCGGTCGTTCATCAAGCGGCATCGACCCGTCACGACACTGCATCGGCGAGGCGCACTATTGCTTCTTCAAGCTGGTGTCCATCACGCCGACCTACTTCGACATCTCGGCTGGACCGGGGGCTTCGCCATCTCTTCATCAACCTACTCCGAACACTTCGGCGTCACTAGTCGACCAGGCAATGGGTGCGCGGATCGAGTCCCAATTTTGGGAATCACCTTCCTTCGGATTGCTACAACAAATAAACCAGGTGCTATTAATCCTAGTATTTCTTTTTGCTTGTTTGGGTTAATTTTTCCCAAAGAATTATTACTCTAGTTTGTCCATCATATGTACGCAGGTCTATCAAATGGTGGCCGCATTAACCACGGTTGCATGGTGGTTCGGTCAGTTTCCGTACATAGTCCGGCGAACGCCGCATCCGGAACTCGAACCGACCTGTGAATTCAGGCCTTGCCATGCCTTTACCGCATCACGCCGCCGCCCTGCATCGACATTGACTTTGGGGCCAGGCCATATTTATTTTATTACTCACTTTGCATAAATTATTTATTATGCAACGATTTTTTTATCATTATTACTATTATCTCCAGTTTGCACCATTTTTTGTGCACAGGAAAATGATCCGGGGACTTCGTCGTCACTCTGCCGGTCTGCATTGACCCTGCTATGTCACCACTTCGGCGTGCCAAGCTCTTTGCTCCGCCACCTCGGGACCGGCTTGGGGGATGGAACCTTGTCCCGCATCAAGCTCGGACCGCATTGTCAATACCGAACACATTAACCAGCTAAGTTGCCTTCATGCTCAAAGTTTTAAATTTCTAACTTGTGTTCGGTTCGACCAAGCATTATACTTTTTGGAAAAAGTTGCTTGTAAAAAATTTCTTGTCGAAACTTTGTTACTTTTACACTTGACAGCGCTACCCGCTCATTATACCAGGGGCTTCTTTAACGAAGCTTATTATCTGGGCTTTATGCCCAACACATGTGTCACACTTCCGCATGTACCTTTTATTCACCATTATATGCATCGATATGACTTAAGTTTTGGCCAAGCTGGGTTGCTGGCTCTGTGCTTACCCCTCGTTCCCGATTGTTCGGCTAGGTGGTAAAGGAGCACCTCTGCGAGATTATTCTGCGGGTCAGCGGATGTGTACCTCGGTGGGTGAAGCCGAAAGCTAGCGTTCTTAAGAGAATACTCGGTCGGTGAACTAAAAGATGATTTCTTACCTATTTATTTACCTGCCCCAGATGTTTTCTGCTCTTTTACTTGATCCAGTACATGCACTTTAGGGCATGCCTCCTAGGAAAGGAACCCTAACGGAACTATTCTCCTGGAAGGCGTTTCTTACTAACCATGTAATATAACATAACTAGTTGGGCACTTGTCTAATAAAGCACTAATGACCCCTCGCCTGGTCTCCACGCATGCCCGGTTTTTATAACCGCGAGGTATTCGGACACACTCCGGACTATTGGGTCCAGAGGTTGAAGCGAAAAGGTCCTCTCGACAAATGATCTACAATCCGGCTAGAAGGCATTCTACATGTCACCTTACATTTTATAGTCAACTTTTACCCAAGTCACTTGGGGGCTCTTATGTTTATTTGAGTCGTTTCATACTAAGTGTTTTTCTTCTTAGTCGTTGCAAAGTTAAAGCCGACGAAGCACCTTTTTCTAAAGTCCAATTTTTGGATTGGCACGAACACTTGATCTTGTTGGACGTCATGTTTTCTTGGCGTTTTTGCTTTTCAAACTTTTGGCACTTTTAAACTATTTGTGTGTTTTCAGCACAAGTCTCGCGATTGCAACGCGGACACCTTTAGAGATTGGCAAAAACATTCTCGGATATTGCTATATATGCATCAGTTTAGAATTGTCTCTTGATCAATAGTTGGGTTGCCCGGCTCGCGCTTGCCTCCTATGTTCCGCTTTGTTCGCTAGGTGTGCAAAGGAGAACCACATGATTGTGCTTCCAGCTCGCATGGTCAAGCACCTCGGTGGAGAAAGCCAAAACTGACTGTCACAATAGGTGTAAACTGGTCAGTGATCCGATGACTATTAAATAGCGGGCCATTCATAACATTGGCGAAGTGTTTCAGCTTGACCTCATTGTCGCCGAACACTACCGGGGCTAATGGCGGCCTCCCAAACTAAATCCTCAATATTTTGCTCTTAAATTGGAGCTGAGGTTTCATGATCATGCTTAGCATGACAACCCAAAAGAAAGGAACCGATAAGCGGGACTATTTTCTTTGGAAGACATTTCTTACATTAAGCAGTAACATAACATATCTCTCGCGTACCTTTGTTTATAAAACTGTATGGCAGATTGCCTGTTTGTCGTAAATCTTTGCCCTCATAAAGGCTTTATAAAGTAGGACAAACACTCCTCGACTCTTGGCGAGGAGGTTAAGCCGATGGTCGGTCAACAAAGTTTTGTACAATGTGGATCCGAGCATTAATGGCATAGAGTACTTGGATACATTGAGTCATTACACATAATTTGTGATTTTACTATGGATATCGATCCTTAATTGGCCACCCGTTCCGCATTAAAGTAGCGGGGCTCTTGGGCTTGGGATTATTATTTACAAATATTAAAGGGCACATCAATCCCCGATCTGGTGTTGCCACTCGACCCGTGTCTCGGGGGCTCTTGCATTGCACATTCTATGCGAGAAAATTTTAAGTCTGTCTGATTTCGAGAGATTTTGATCCTCGGGTTGGTCGGTCGCACCCAACCCGAGTCTCGAGGACTGAGCATGCCGCTTTTGTGTCGAAGTATTGTGCGAGCTAGGACTTGATCCTCGGGCTGATTTTGCAAATCAACTTTGAGTCTCGGTGACTCTTGGGATCAGCGGTCGTCGTCATCCTTTAGGTGCATCTCGGGTTTTAGACCGATACACACCTTGTGGGCTACTGGCTATGTATCTCGGCAGAGAATAAATTGCACCAATAAAAATATTGACAAAAATCGGCCCACATTCGGGGTGGTGCACCACCTCGGAAGCAGTCCGGCATAAAGCTCGGGCGCTAGTGGCTGGCTCCATAGAGGGCATTTCCGGCATTAAGCTCGGCTAAACTCCTTCAAACTTCTTTGAACCAAGGTGATTTACGACACCTCGAATACAGTCCGGCGTTGGAGCTCGGATACATAGTCCGGCGATGGAGCTCGGATACTGTCCGGCGTTAGAGCTGGGAAGCAGTCCGGCATTGGTGCTCGGCTGCAAGAGATACCTTGAATGCAGTCCGGCGTTAGAGCTCGGACGCAAGAGGACACTGCCTCCTGGGAACAATTTCGAATCCGAGGTGTGGCATAAAAATAACAAGGCGTTGATAAAGGCTGGAAACTTAAAGGGGCTCCTCGGATACCCGACGTGTAAACTCGTCGAATGCATTTCGGCGATCCTCAAGATCGAAGATGAGAAGATTTATTGAACCAGTTTTCAAGACCGGCAACCGAAGATGAAGAACAGTTCGGAAGAATCAAGGCGTCCCTAACGAAGACGGTTCGGGGGGCTCTTGACGGTGTCCTGGACTAGGGGGTACTCACCATGTCGTCCCCCCCTCGGTTAGATTGGGCCGAGGACCCCCAGGGCCGCATACTCACGGGCCAGTCCAGGCAGGTGCCACATACAAGGAAGATTCCACAAGACTTGGTGATCAAGACAAGGACTCCTCCCCCACCGGCGTATTCGGCTAGGACTCTTGTTATCCTAGGCCTCTGGTGCACTATATAAACCAGGGCCAGGCTAGTCGACGGATATACAATATACAACAATCATACCATAGGCTAGCTTCTAGGGTTTAGCCTCCTTGATCTCGTGGTAGATCTACTCTTTTACTACCCATATCATCAATGTTAATCAAGCAGGAGTAGGGTATTACCTCCATCGAGAGGGCCCGAACCTGGGTAAAAACATCGTGTCCCTTGTCTCCTGTTACCATCCGCCTTAGACGCACAGTTCGGGACCCCCTACCCGAGATCCGCCGGTTTTGACACCAACACCCGATTCTAAGTCCGGGACCTGGGTCAGGTTTTCCTTTGAGCAGGTATTTGGCTCAAGGAGTTCAGTGATCCGAACACATCTTGTCCTCAAAGTTGAGGGGCAATCCGCGTGCGGTTCCTCCACTATCACTATCTCATGGGTGGCCAGCGGCGACCTGATGTCCCTTTGGTCGGGTTTAAGCCCAATCCGTCGTAGTCCGTGGCGACTCCAGGAGGCGATGCGATCCAAGAGTTCGTTAAGGAAGGAGAGCTCCATTGGATCCATGTGTTCGGCAAGTTCCGAACCGACGCGAAGGTTATGATTGATGACCCGAGAGGTCATCATCGGCGCCACCGCCGATGGGGCGTCCATGATAAAGTCATGGCTGGAGCATCGGCCTACAGCGAGCCCCTCGAGGTAATGTCGTCCTTGGCGATGAGGCGAGCCATCGAGCCTTGTGGCGGCGCCACGAGGAACTCTCAATGAAAGCACCAATGTCGGTGTCAAAACCGGCGGATCTCGGGTAGGGGTCGATCGTGCGTCAAGGCTGATGGTAACGAGGAAGCAAGGGACACGAGATGTTTACCGAGGTTCGGACCCTCTCGATGGAGGTAAAACCCTACTTCCTGCTTGATTAATATTGATGATATGGGTAGTACAAGAGTAGATCTACCACGAGATCGTAGAGGCTAAACCAAAGAGCTAGCCTATGATGGTATGATTGTAATTGTGATCGGCCTTCTAAGGACCAACCTCTCCGGTTTATCTGAGACAGGAGAGGGCTAGGGTTTACATGGAGTCGGTTACAAGGAAGGAAATATAATATCCGGATCGCCAAGCTTGCCTTCCACGCCAAGGAAAGTCCCATCCGGACACGGGCTGAAGTCTTGAGTCTTGTATCTTCACGCTTCAATAGTCCGGACGTTGTACACAGTCCGGCTGTCCGGATACCCCCTAATCCAGGACTCCCTCACCCGGGCCATAGTGTGTTGGCGTGGGGGTGTTGGCTGGTATGCGGACTGGTATGCCATTTTATCCCGGCCACAAGGTGGCGGTAAGCTATATGGTGCTCGAGTCTGTATTCCTCGGCTGCGGGACTTGATCCATCATGCGTGAGCAGGTGCGGATGAGCTTGGAGTTGCTGCTGCTTCTTTTTCAGGCTCCTCGCGGTGGCTATAAGCGACGCTTGCAAGCGCTCTGATCTACGGGATCCTCGAGCACGCCCGAACTTCGTCATCGCCGAGGCTAATCTCGTCTTCGGAGGGCATGTAGCTGTCCTCCTCCGGTATTAAATCATCGCCTGTTCTTACAGGCTGACCTGCTCATCCTCTGTTCGGCCTGCTCGGCGGGCTGATTAAGGGTGTATTCTTCTTGGCACCATTCGGATTGTTTTCGTCTCTGGGCGGTATTGGTGTGGTGGGGCTTGGAGTGGCGCCGGCGGCGCCCATTCTTTGCTTTTTTCCACGAGGTTTTATCCTCGTTGCCTCATCGCCATTTGTTTCCTTGAATGTCCACCATATATATATCATAAGAAGAGGTGGCTGTCCACCGCCCGATGGTGATGATTCATGTTCTTCTCCTGCATAAATCGTCCATACCGTCGATGTCTTGAATCGAAGTTCAGTACCTCGGTTAAGTCATCGACCGTGGCAATGAAGTGGGTGGTGGGTGGGCAGCGAATTCCTTCATCGCTTGCCTCCCCTCGAGCAGGACATAGTTGGTGAAGAGCCTCCTAACAAAGAGAGAGACTTTAATGAGTCTAGCATGTCACCAAAGGCGAGTCTTTGGAAGATATCCGATGGTGAACTCCATTACGGAGCCCATCCGGCCCGGCGGGCTCGGGAGTGTCTTGATTTGGAACCAACGTCCGGATCTGAATCCGGGGTTAGTCCTGAGCCACCGCAGAGGTAAGACTCGTGTTCGGCTCCACCGCCGATGAGTGTGCGACTTGTGGGGCGGGGTCCATCCCTCTGCCCTTAGGCAGCGCAGCCTGCTCCGGATCTAGGTCCGAGGATACTACGGGGGTGATACCCCGAGCTTTGTCCGACGGCAGGTCTAAGCCGTGCTCGTCGTGACTGTCCGGTGCTCCTGGCATAGGCCCCAATCCATCGAAGAGCAAGTCTCCGCGGATGTCTGCCGTGTAGTTCAGGTTTCCGAACCTGCTCTGGTGGCCAGGGGCGTAGCTGTCGATCTGCTCCAGATGGCCAAGCGAGTTGGCATGCAGTGCGAAGCCGCTGAACACGAAGATCTGTCCGGGGAGGAAAGTCTCGCCTTGGATAGCGTCGTTGATGATGATTGAAGGAGCCATCGAGCCTGACAGCGACGACACAGAGGAACTCTCAATGAAAGCACCAATGTCGGTGTCAAAACCGGCGGATCTCGGGTAGGGGGTCCCGATCTGTGCGTCAAGGCTGATGGTAACTGGAAGCAAGGGACACAGATGTTTACCTAGGTTCGGGCCCTCTCGATGGAGGTAAAACCCTACTTCCTGCTTGATTTATATTGATGATATAGGTAGTACAAGAGTAGATCTACCACGAGATCGTAGAGGCTAAACCCTAAGAGCTAGCCTATGATGGTATGATTGTAATTGTGATCGGCCTTCTAAGGACCAACCTCTCCGGTTTATATAGACACCGGAGAGGACTAGGGTTTACATGGAGTCAGTTACTAGGAAGGAAATATAATATCCAGATTGCGAAGCTTGCCTTCCACGCCAAGGAAAGTCCCATCTGGACACGGGCCGAAGTCTTGAATCTTGTACCTCCACGCTTCAATAGTCCGAAGTTGTATACAGTCCGGCTGTCCGGATACCCCCTAATCCAGGACTCCCTCAGTCGCCAAAACCAAGAAGCATGACTTCCAATTGTTCATGGAGACCTTCATTGCTGCTGCCACTCGAATTGCCGACGGAATTGATCTGGACGAATTCGTCGAGCCTGCCAGCCCTCCTCCTGCGGAGTGAACAAACTTTTATGTCCTACCTTAAATTTGCCTCAGAATGCCGAATGATTGTGTAACCTTTAAACTCCTTCGGGCTTGATGCCCGAGTACTTTAATCTGCGGTCAGAACCTTAGGATTTATCTGAATTTGGTTTATCTCCGAATATGCTTTTGCTTGCCTGCGAGTGGAATTTGTTCTTCACTCGAAATATTGTTTTATACTTGAGATGCAGCTCTGGGGAAGAGGTTCCAGTCGACCTGCGCCTCATCGTCCTTGCGGATGAGGATGGAGCGCATGTTATACTTGTGGCGTAGCTCTGAGGAGAAGGTTGCAGTCGACCTGCACTTCGTCGTCCTTGCAGATAAGGATGGAGCACACATTGTATTTGTGGCGCAGCTCTGAGGAGAAGGTTGCAGTCGACCTGCACTTCGTCGTCCTGGCAGATAAGGATGGAGCGCACATTGTATTTGTGGCGTAGCTCCGAAGAAAAAGTTGCAGTTGACCTGCACCTCGTCGTCCTTGCGGATGAGGATGTGTTTCAAACTTAAGCGAGTACCGGACTGCAGCTAAGCCCCCGAGTGGGAAGGTTGCTCACCACTCGGTGGGATTTTTCAACCTTAGGCGAGTGCTGGACTGCAGCTAAGCCCCCAAGTGGGAGGGTTCCTCACCACTCGGTAGGATTTTTCGAACTTAGGCGAGTACTGGACTGCAGCTAAGCCCCTGAGTGGGAGGCTTGCTCACCACTCGGTAGGATTTTTCAAACTTAGGCAAGTACTGGACTACAGCTAAGCCCCCGAGTGAGAGGCTTGCTCACCACTCGGTAGGATTTTTAAAACTTAGTAGTCTTGGATTGCAGCTAAGCCCCCGAGTGAGAGGCTTTCTCACCACTCGGTAGGATTTTTTAAACTTAGGCGAAACGGATTCGCAGCTAAGCCACCCACTGGGGGATTTTAGACACAAATATAAGCCATGACAATCATTTTAGAAGACTGTAAAAATCTTGTCTTTGATAAACAAACTACAAAGGTATTTCTTATTACATCTCAACAGAATGAGTGCTTAAGTATAAAAGGGGCGGAGCAGCTCCGCATTCCAAGCATGCGGCTCGCCTTTCTTGTGCTCGACATTGTAGAGGTGGTACGCTCCGTTGTGGAGCACTCTGGTGACAATGAAGGGACCTTCCCAGGCCAGAGCCAGCTTGTGTGGTTTCTGTTGATCCACTCGGAGAACCAAGTCTCCCTCTTGAAATGCCCGACCCCTCATGTTTCTGGCGTGGAATCGATGCAAGTCTTGCTGATAGATGGTCGATCGGACCAGGGCCATCTCTCTTTCTTCTTCCAGGAGATCGACTGCATCTTGTCGTGCATGTTCTGCTTCATCTTCTGAGAAAAGCTCGACTCGGGTGCATTGTGAAGCAAGTCACTCGGAAGTACAACTTCGGCTCCATAAACCAAGAAGAATGGAGTTCGGCCAGTCGACCGATTTTCATCGACCCAGGATCCTGCTGTGTGTTTGAGATCACGCATCAGTCGGGGTTTCAGTCCTTTGAGAATTAATCCGTTTGCTCTTTCATCTTGTCCATTCGACTGGAGGTGGGCGACTGAAGCATAGTCGACTTGAGTACCTTGGGAAGCACAGAAGGCTCTAAACTCATCAGAATCGAAGTTCGACCCATTGTCAGTGATGATGTTGTGCGGAATACCATATCTGAATGTTAACTCTCTAATGAAGCTGACAGCAGTACTGGCTTCAAGGTTTTGATAGTCTTGGCCCGATCCATTTGGTGAACTTGTCATTGCCATGAGCACGTGAGTGAAACCGCTCCTACCAGTCCTCGAGGTCAACCATATCAAACCCCAAACAGCAAATTGCGGGCGAGTGGAATGGTCTTGGGGCTGATCTTTGGCTTGTGAGACATGTTGGAGTAAAGCGGCAACCTTCACATTTGTCGACTATTTCTTTTGCCATCTCATTTGCTCGTGGCCAATAAAATCCCGCTCGGTATGCTTTGGCCACAATGGTCCGAGAGGACGCATGGTGACCACAGGTCACCGAGGGGATGCCATTGAGGATCACTCGACCTTCTTCTGGTGTTATGCATTTCTGACAGACTCCATTCACACTCTCTTTGAACAACTGTCCTTTTATCATAGTAAAGGCTTTGGATCGACGGACGATCTGTCAAGCCTCTTCTTAATCTTCTGGGAGTTCCTTTCTAAGAATGTATGAGATGTACAGCACTGTCCAATCGGGAGTGATGACCAAAACCTCCATGATCAAGTCAACCACGGCTGGGACTTCGACTTCAGTCGGATCGGTGGCACTCTTTGGTTGTGGGGGCTCTTCAGTGAAAGGATCTTCTTGAACTGAAGGTGAATGTATATGTTCCAAGAACACATTGTTGGGAATGGCTTCTCTCTTGGAACCTATCTTTGCCAGATCATCGGCAGCTTGATTTTTCAGTTGGGGTATGTGATGGAGCTCTAACCCCTCAAACTTCTTCTCTAACTTTCTCACTGCATTACAATAACCAGTCTTAGCTGGACTTCTGACGTCCCACTCCTTTATCACTTGATTGACCACTAAATCCGAGTCGCCATAAACCATTAGGCGACGGACACCGAGTGAAATGGCCATACACAACCCATACAGAAGTGCTTCATATTCAGCTTCGTTGTTGGAGGAATCAAAGTGAATCTGGAGGACATATCTGAGCGTGTCTCCTCGGGGGGATACCAATACCATCCCAGCACCAGAATCATTCAGCATCTTGGATCCGTCAAAGAACATGGTCCAATACTCCAAGTGAACTTGAGTCAGGAGTTGTTGTTCGATCCACTCGGCGAGGAAATCTGCTATTTCTTGGGACTTGATAGCTTTCTTTGCCTCAAACTTGATATCCAAGGGAAGGAGTTCAATCGCCCACTTTGCCACTCGACCAGTTGCATCTCTGTTGTTCAGGATCTCTGACAATGGTGCGTCCCTGACGACTGTAATGGAGTGATCAGAGAAGTAATGTGCAACCTTCTTCGTGGTCATGTAAATCCCATAAACAAGCTTCTGATAATGCAGGTATCTTTGCTTGGATGGAGTCAGAACTTCAGAAACATAGTACACTGGGCGCTGAACTTTATAGACTTTTCCTTCTTCTTCTCGCTCGACCGTGAGCACCGTACTGACAACTTGTCCTGTGGCGGCAATATAAAGCAGTAAAGGCTCTTTGTTGATTGGGGCAGCAAGCACCGGCTGGGTGGAAAGCAGGGCTTTGATTTACGCAAGCGCTGCGTCGACTTCATCATCCCTCGAACTTGTCGATTTCTTCATCGATCGGTAAAAGGCGGGGCCTTTTCACCGAGCCGAGATATGAATCGACTCAAGGTGGCCAAACAACCAGTAAGCTTCTGGACATCATGTACACGCACAGGGCGCTTCATCTGGAGTATGGCACCAACTTTCTCTGGGTTCGCGTTGATCCCTCGTTCGGAAACGAGGAAACCGAGAAACTTTCTGCCAGGAACTCCGAGTGTACACTTTCATGGATTAAGGTTGATAGCATACCTTCTGAGGTTGGCAAAAGTTTCAGCAAGGTCAGCCAGCAGGTCGGAACTCTTTCGTGACTTGACCACAATGTCATCCATGTATGCTTCCAAATTCTGAATGATTTCAGTGAGCAGACACTTCTGAATCATCCTCATGAATGTGGCTCCAGCGTTCTTCAGGACGAATGGCATGGTGACATAACAGAAACATCTGAATGGAGTGATGAAAGCTGTTTTTATCTCATCGGGTCCATAGAGTCGGATCTGATGATACCCGGAATAGGCATCCAGAAAAGACAGTCGCTCACACCCCGCAGTTGAGTCGACAATTTGTTCGATGCAGGGGAGAGGAAAATGATCTTTCGGGCAGGCCTGATTGATATGCTTGAAGTCAATGCACATGTGAAGTGATTCGTCCTTCTTGGGGACCATGACTACATTGGCGAGCCACTCGGAGTGGAAAATCTCTCAGATGAACTCAGCTGCCAGGAGCCGAGCCACTTCTTCACCAATTGTTGTTCTCTTCTGTACGACGGACCGTCAAAGATGTTCCTTGACTGGTTTCACTTTCGGGTCGACTCGTAAACGGTGCTCAGCCAGTCCCCTGGGTACACCCGGCATGTCAGAAGGTTTCCATGCAAAGATGTCCCAGTTCTCACGGAGGAATTGGATGAGCGCTTCTTCCTATTTGCCGTCGAGTGTTGTTGTGATATGAGTCGGAGCAGCATTGGGATCGGTCGGGTGAATATGAATAAACCGTTTCACCGGACGGCGGAATCTGAGAGGCGTGGCAGGCTTCTTGGCTGCAACAAATCACTCGGATCTGCATTTTCGGTACTCTTGCAATTCCACTCGCCATTTGCGCATCGGCGATTTTGAGCCCTTACGGAAGCACTCTTACGCATACGCGATTGCGGTGATAGTGATCACTCCTCTGGGACAAGGCATCTTCAATTTGAGATACACGTAACATGGTCGAGCCATAAAAAGTGCATAAGCAGGTCTACCCAGAATAGCATGATAAGCATTCTGGAAATCCACAACTTCAAATGTCAACTTTTCCTTGCGGTAATTCTTGGAATCACCGAAAACCACATCAAGGGTGATCTGGCCGAGTGATTCAACCTTCTTGCCAGGTATAACCCCATGGAAACTCATATTGCTTTCGCTAAGCTTGGACATCGGAATGCCCATCCTCTTTAAAGTTTCAGCATAGATGATATTCAGGCCACTACCACCATCCATTAACACTTTGGTCAGTCGAGTGCCTTCGACCACTGGGTCGACCACGAACGTCTGCCTCCCAGGGGTGGCTATACGCGCAGGGTGATCCGACTGGTCGAATGTAATGGCAGTCTGGGACCACTTCAAATAACTGGGTGTTGCGGAGCAACCATATCCACTTCTCTGTTGATAACTTTCAGTCGACTTTCGCTTTCAACATCAGCAAAAATCATCAGAGTGGAATTGACATTGAGAAAACCATCATCGTCTTCTTCCTTATCCTCACCCTTGTCCGACTCCTTTTCCTTTTCCTTGGGTTGTTTCTCTCGGAATTGCTGGATCAGGAGCCGACACTGTCGACTGGTATGTTTAGGGTATATCAGATTCCCCTCTTCATCTTTTTTGATGTTAATGTGACAGGGTAAATCCAACACATCATTTCCATCTTGATCTTTCACTTTCTTTGGGTTCCAGCGTCCTTTAGGCTTCCCCTTGAACTTTCCTTGAGCCACCACTAAAGCTTCACCAGGAGCAGCTGGTTCGGCTTTGCGCTTCTGCTTCCGATTGGAATTCCCTCCTCCGGTTTCCTGGGCGACTGTTTTATGTTTGCCGCTCCGGAGTCGTTCTTCCTCTTCACCATTAGCATACTTGGTGGTAATCTCCATCATCCGGGACAGGGACATATCTCCTGTCCGACCGAATTTCAGATTCAACTCTCAATACTTAACACCCTCCTTGAAGGCACAAACTGCTTGGTGATCTGACACATTCTCAACTGTATGGTGCAATGTGATCCATCTCTGGATGTAATCTCTCAAGGTCTCATTCGGCTTCTCTACGCAGGACTGCAATTCTGTTAACCCTGCCGGCCATTTGCAAGTACCCTCAAAGGTTCTGACAAACACTTGGGTGAGTTCTTCCCAACTGTATATGCTGTCAGCTGCTAACTGATTCAACCACGCTCTGGCTGAGCCTTCCAACATAAGAGGAAGGTGTTTCATGGCCACTTCATCATTGCCGCCACCGATTTGCATAGCCACTCGGTAGTCCTCAAGCCAAGTGTCAGGCTTGGACTCACCAGTGAACTTGCTGACTCCAGTCGCCAACCTGAAGTTGGGAGGAATCACCGCAGCCCTGATGGCTCTGCTAAAGCACTCTGGGCCTGAAACATGTACTCTGCTGCCAGTCGGGTGATCTCTGTCATGACCCTCTCTGTGTGCTCTGTTTCTGTCGACCAGACCTTGAACAATAATAGATCTCGCATCAAAGCCTGGCTCTCTGGGATCGACTGGAATTCTTCGCCCACCACTGTGAGGGCGTCTGTCATCGTGCTGCCGAGGCACATATGACCCACTCCTCGGGGGAGGCGTGGGCACTCGACGACGGTCATCGTCGTTTCTGTACTGATCTCGCCGGTCCCCACGTCCCTCACGCCGCGGGGGCGATCATGGGCTGTGAGCCGACTGAACTGTGTCTGCCACCACAGACCTGCTATGAATTCTATTCCATGATTGTGATACTGCTGTGTTCTGCTCTCCTGCAGCCCGGAGTAAACCCCGGATCTGCATCAAACCTCTGCGAGCTTCTGACTGGGAAGGCTGAATCAACTCTACTATTTGGGCTGCAGCTGTGAGATTTTGAATTGGAGTTTGGTATACCTGAGTGGGAGGCGGAAAAAGTTGTCGTCGACTGGATTCAGGGATCCGTTATCGAGCACGCTCGTCGAGTGTGTGCTGGAGGTTCTCCAGTCGAGTGCGCTCAGCCAGGTTGGCCAGGCGCGCCTCCTCCAAGGCCCGGGCCTTGGGGGTTTCTCCAACGACAGGAGTGTGAAGTGCATCCATGTTACGGCGGTGAAGCTCTTCCCTCTGCTGCGAAGAGAGGGGCTCAGGGCGGTACTCCTCGTGGACGCGCGACGGATCACCGCCGCCATCGCCACCATCGTCGCGGGGGAAGCCAGGAGGACTGGATGGTCCGTTGACCATCAAGACTTCCGCCGCGGGGTCACTGCTGTCGCACTCAGATGCAGTCTCGGCGGAGTCAGTCGAGCAGGCCGTACAGAGTTTCGTCGGGCTCAATTGCCGCAACTTGCGGGGTGGCTGATTGGCGGGCCACTGCATGCCTCACCCACCGCTGGAGGCGCGACCGGCCGGAACGCTTGCGCCGGCAAACAGCGGGGAGCGAGGACGCCACAGGAGCCGACTGATACTGAGTCGACGGCTGCCGAAGAAGGACGTCGCAGACGCACGCGCAAAAGTGCGTTGCCCCACGGACGCGGAGCGCCTCGACGTCGGTGGAGCCTCTTGGAGCCAAGCGAAGTTGTCGGCGACGAACAAGAGCGCGCCGAGACAGATCTCGCGGCCCTCAGCCAATCCTCCACCGGAAACCATGATGACGGGGATCGGAAAAATCACAACTTCTCCAACAAGTCGCTAAGACACCTGCCCCACGGTGGGCGCCAACTGTCGTGGATCTAAGACTGATAGTAGAATGGGGGTAGGTATGAGGAGGCAAGATCCTAGCTATGGCGAAGTTGTACCTTGAGTTTCACGAGTTCGGGCCCTTGGCGGAGAAGTAGCAGCCCTACGTCTCGGGCCGTGGCGATCATTGGATTATGCGTGTGTGAGTTAACCACATAATCCGATCGACCGCCATAGCTAGGATCTTGCCTCCTCATACCTACTCCCCATTCTACTGATCTTAGATCCACTTATAGCTGGCACACATTAAATCTTGACTCTCGATAGAAACTTTGGGGCACTCTTTGAAGTACTTTGTGTTGGTTTGAATAGATGAATCTGAGATTGTGTGATGCATATCGTATAATCATACACACGGATACTTGAGGTGACATTGGAGTATCTAGGTGACATTAGGGTTTTGGTTGATTTGTGTCTTAAGGTGTTATTCTAGTACGAACTCTATGATAGATCAAACGGAAAGAATAGCTTCGTGTTATTTTACTACGGACTCTTGAATAGATCGATCAGAAAGGATAACTTTGAGGAGGTTTCGTACCCTACCATAATCTCTTCGTTTGTTCTCCGCTATTAGTGACATTGGAGTGACTCTTTGTTGCATGTTGAGGGATAGTTATATGATCCAGTTATGTTATTATTGTTGAGAGAACTTGCACTAGTGAAAGTATGAACCCTAGGCCTTGTTTTCTAGCATTGCAATACCGTTTACGCTCACTTTTACCACTTGTTATCTTGCTGTTTTTATATTTTCAGATTACAAAAAACTATATTTACCATCCATATTGCACTTGTATCACCATCTCTTCGCCGAACTAGTGCACCTATAAAATTTACCATTGTATTGGGTGTGTTGGGGACACAAGAGACTCTTTGTTATTTGGTTGCAGGGTTGTTTGAGAGAGACCATCTTCAACCTACGCCTCCCACGGATTGATAAACCTTAGGTCATCCACTTGAGGGAAATTTGCTACTGTCCAACAAACCTCTGCACTTGGAGGCCCAACAACGTCTACAAGAAGATGGTTGTCTAGTAGAAATCACGGATCGACCATGGCGGAGGCAGCTCAGAGACGAGGGCCGGTCAAGTCCACGACGGCGGCTTAGCGGGGGCAAGGCCCAGCAGCAGAAGCGCGCCGGTGAGGTACAACCATAGTGGAGGCAGCTTAGAGAAGAGGGCGCAGGTGAGCTGTGGTAGAGGGCGTGCCGGCGGAGCTCAGCCGCGACGGAGGCGGCTTGTTGCCGAGGAGGGCGAAGGCGGCTCAAGACCAGAGCGGCGGCTACTCGAGGCAATGGAGTCTCGTGACTTAGCATGGGGCGGTTCAGCGTCAGACGGGCGACTGGAAGCTCTGGCGGAGGCGACTCGGACTCGCCGTGAATTGAAGCTCTCACGGAAACGGAGCCAGCGGAGTTGTAGCAAGGCAAGTCAGGCAAGGACTCGGAGTGGAGACCTGAGGTGGCCGACGGCAGTGGCGCGAGGCCGAGCGGGGCCGACTCGGAGGTGCAAGGCCATGGCGGAGGCAGAGACCGCTGCGGCGGCTCGGTGAGGCACCAAGTGCTCGGGGGCGACTTGGCGATTGTGTCAGGTGGCCAATCGGAGGTGAAGACGGATTAGGGCGAGGGTAGACAGACCCCCAGCGACTTAGAAGTGAGGCCAGGCACGTTCACCCGCCGTATAGGATGTGGCTCGACGGTGTCTTGCGTGCTTCGGGCGGCTCTGCGAGGCGATCTGGAGGCAAGCCGCATGGAGGTGCGAGCTCGAGGTGCACTACGGCAGAAAACCGGTTGGGAGACCACGGCAGCGGCGGGTTGAAAGCAGATCGCGATAGTGGCGTGACGGGTCAGCAGTCACGAGGAAACCGAATCCGGGTCGTAGGCGTCTTGGACAATTCACGTCTTGCCTCTCTCTTTCTTTGACTTTTTCCTTGTTTGATGATGGTTAATTGGCAAACCCAAAAAACGAAGCGGCGAGTTACCAATGGAAACTTGACACACCGAGGGCAAAATAGGCCATAGAGGGAGACGATGGTATTGGTGACTTGGGGTGGTCATAAGATCGAAGTTGATGTAGATCCTTTCCATCCATCTCTTCTTCATCGGAAATTGCAAACCTCTCGATCCCTGTGAAAGATCCCTTCAAGAACTCATCACTACCGTGCGCGGGCCCACGGTGGGCGCCAACTGTCGTGGAATAGTCACGGCAGGTGTCCTAGTGAGAGGACTTAGTTGTGAGGCCAACGCATCTCTGTAGTAGCTTGAGAGGGGTTGATCGGAATCGAGAGACGCAACAAAGACAAGGGTTTAGACAGCTTCGGGCCCTGGGAAACATCATCCGGTAACAACCCTACATGCCGTTTGTGGCTAGATCTCATTATCATCACGAGGGAGTCGCCGTATCTCCAGCTCTCCTAGTTGTGTCTAGCCTTAATGATTATTCCACCTCTCCCCCCTTGGGGTGCCCTGCCCCTCCTTATATAAGTTGAAGGGGCGGGTTACATGTAGAGTCCAACTCGGATCAGGACTTAAACTATTCTGACTTCTCATCACGGGCTTCTCTCCATGGGCTTCTTAACGTCTCGGGCTTATTAACCCCAGGCGACTCTGTCTCCCGGCTTACCATCTGGCTTACAATCTGACTTATAATCTGGCTTATAATCTATCCGCCGGCTTACCATCTGGCTTACAATCTGACTATAATCTGGCTTATAATCTGTCCGCCGGCTTACCATCTGGCTTACAATCTGACTTATAATCTGGCTTATAATCTGTCCACCGGCTTACCATCTGGCTTACAATCTGACTTATAATCTGGCTTATAATCTATCCGCCGGCTTACCATATGGCTTACAATCTGACTTACAATATGGCTTATAATCTGCCTTGTCATCAATGAAATACCAAGTCCCGGCCGGGTCATATCTCCGGCCGAGTCATACCGCGGGGTATATCCCCGACATTTTGTGTGATAGTTATATTGTTTAATTTGATTATGATCCTACATGTAATTATTATGAGAGAGGAAAATATGGTTGTTCAAATTTTCATGTTACAAAATTACCTCTCGTTATGTTGAGCTTGCTATTGTTTCTTTTTTCTTCCTTGCATATGCTAGTTTTTGCTTGTCTTCATAATTTGTTTGCTTATATAATGCCTATGCATAGGAAGTATCTTAGACTTAAACTTGTTTTTCACATGCTACATGATGCTCTCTTCGTGTTTCAATTGTTATATTTCATGTGAGCATCATTGAAACCTCAATGCCTAGCTAAGGGCGTTAAACAATATCGCTTGTTGGGAGGCAACCCAATTTTATTTTTTGCGTTTGCTTTTGAGGTTTTTTTTGCATTAAATAATTCATCTAGCCTCTAGTTAGATGTGGTTTTGTGTTTTAATTAGTGTTTGTGCCAAGTAAGGCCTTTCACTGGTGTGCGTTGGTCCTAAACAAACGGTTTTTTACCCCTTTCCGCGATGGCATTTGGAACCGTCGCCAAGTGAGTGTGTGCGATAGGGTGTCCTTCCCACACGATCCAGAAATCGTCGGGGATAGGCCCTCCTGGGACCCAGGCTGGGGCCGTGTGTGATCAGGCGAGGCATCAAAACCCAATCCTTTCCGTAGGTATGTACATCCCACACGGTGAATCCCAGAAATCATTTCCGTAGGTATGTACATCCCACACGATAAATCCCAAAAATCATTTCCGTAGGTATGTACATCCCACATGGTGAATCCCAGAAAATCATTTCTGTTCGTATGTATATCACACACAGTCAATCCAAGGAATACGTTTCCGTTCTTATGTACATCCCACACAGTCAATCCAGGGAAAATGTTTCCGTTCAGATGTACATCCCACACGGTTTTATGTATACGCTCGTGTGTGAAAGGTGTAACTATCACACAGCTCTGCCTTGGTTAACTGTTTGCTTTCATTAACTACATCACACACAATCTGATGTAGAAAACTGTGTGGCATTGGGCTATCCATCGCAAGCGCTTTTACTGCTAGAACCGTTTGCAAAGGTCCATGACCGTCTGTTCTATTTTTATTTTTGCCTGTAATTTATTATTCTAATTGGAAATTTTGAAATACGAAACGTGCAATTCAAATTCTCAGCACAATGGTTCAACAACAAATCCATAAATAAAATTGCAAGTACAATATGTTCAGTAATTACAGGATTAGGCAACAATTAATTATGATGAACCGCGGTATTTAAAGGCGGTAAAGGTGAAGAGACAAGTGCAAATAATTTTGACTGCCGACGGCGTTGAAGAAGCGGAATGCCCATAATATGCCTTCCTGCATGCCATAGGCACGAACCACTTTTGTCCAACCCCTTGTGATGATCGAACGCCCATCGTTCACCGCCTTCAGAAGACTTCTAGAGCGTTATCATGGTAGCATGAATTATATACTTTAACCTTAGTTTCCTCCACTCCGGTCATGTAGTTTGCAAGGTAATCGTCGGTAAATAGCTTCAGAAACCACTAAAAAGAGAAAAATATCAGATACTGAGGTCTAATAGAGTAACTTGTTGTGGGCAGGGGGAAAAGGCAACACATTACTTACCATCCTAAAGTTCACTGTTGCCTTCGACAAAGTGTAAATAAAGAGCTTAATTCCAATCACCCTTTGGCCTAACAATCTTTCTTAGTTTCCTCACTTGACGATTGTTCATGAATATCTCATTGCCCCATATGCAAAAGGGATCAAAGCGTGGATCAGTACCCCTCATATATGTACCTACAACCAACCAGTAAATGTTAGAAGCTAAACTGAGATTGCACAAATGATGTAAAATACAACTACCTATGTTCCTAAGTACAAGTTTTTTTTGAGATTTCAATATGAACTACATACGGATGTATATAAAATTACAGATATAGTTCAGATTAGAATCTAGATTCATTGATTTTGCTCCTTATGTAGTCTATATTGGAATCTCTAAAAATACTTATATTTAGGAATAGATGGTGTATAAGACATGGGATGCAACTAACTTCGATGGCAAACAACAGCATCGCCCATTGTAGCCCTGTGTAAGTACATGGAAAGCCAATATTAACTACAACAGGGTTAACATCCACCAAAAATAGCAAATGGTAATAAAACGGCAGCATCTGTAGTGATATCTTCATTTTGAAAGAGTAGCACAGTAGCAAAGGGACGGATTAAAAATGGATACAACTATTAATTGCAACAGGCTTAACAACATCCTAATTCATGTTTTGTAAGTTTGTAGCCATTGAAATACAACTCTTTGAAAATGGATACAACTGTTAATTGCAACAGGCTTAATGGCCATTGAAACCGGTACTGATAAAAATGCAATTGGCAGAGTTAAACATCACAGGGTAGGTGTTGCTAGAGCAGATAATGGCCCAGTTGTCTATAAAAAGGTAGGGAAAATAGCTCAAACATGTTAGGCATGTTTACTACAACATGCTTAATACATCGATAGTACAAAACATAGCCATTAATTGCAACTGGTATTGGTAAGATTGAACTAGTGGGTACATACTTGGTAAGTCCTGAGAGGTAGTTGCTGGGGCACTTCATCTTGGACAGAGCCCGCCCAAAGTCAGCGGAGGCGGAGGCGAGCTGTTCCTCCGGGTCGAAGCATGCATCAGTGCCACTGACATGTGTACCTACAGGCAACCAGTAAATGGTAGAAGTTAAACGGGAATTGCACAAATGATGTGAAATATTGTAAGACATGGGATGCAGCTAACCTTGACGGCAAACAATAGCATCAGCCGTTATGACCCTGCGTAAGTACATGGACAAGCATGTTAAGTACAACAGGGTTAGCATCCACCAAAAAAGCAAATGGGGCAACATCTCTAGTATATCTTCATTGCGGAGAGTAGCATGGTAGCAAATGGACAGATTAAAAAATGGATGCAACTGTTAATTGCAATAGGCTTAACAACATCCTAAGTCATGTTTTGTAAGTTTGTAGCCATTGAAATGCAACTGTTTAAAATGGATTCAACTATTAATTGCAACAGGCTTAATAGACATTGAAACCGGTACTGATAAAAATGCAATTGGCATAGTTAAACATCACAAGGTAGGTGCTGCCAAAGCAGAGAATGGCCCGGATGTCTATAAAAAGGTAGGGAAAGTAGCAAAAACGTGTTAGGCATGTTTACTAGAACATGCTTAATACATCGACCGTACAGAACATAGCCATTAATTGCAACTGGTATTGGTATGATTGAACTAGTGAGTACATACTTGGTAAGTCCTGAGAGGTAGTTGCTGGGGCACTTCATCTTGGCCAGAGCTCGCCCAAAGTTAGCGACGATGGAGGCGAGCTATTCCTTCGGGTCGAAGCATGGATCAGTGCCACTGACATGTGTACCTACTAGCAACCAGTAAATGGGTAGAAGTTAAACTGCAATTGCACAAATTATGTGAAATATTGTAAGACATGAGATGCAGCTCACCTCGACGGCAAACAAAAGCACCGGCCGTTATGACCCTGCGTAAGTACATGGACAGGCATGCTAAGTGCAACAGGGTTAGCATCCACTAAAAATAGCAAACGGGCAGCATCTCTAGTGATATCCTGAGTCATGTATTGTAAGTTTGTTGCTGGTATTGGTGAAATTGAGCTGGACATGGTAATATTTGAACATCACAGTGTGTAGTACTGAAATAAACAAGGCACGAACATGCTTAATACATCAACCGTACAAATCATAGCCGTTGCAAGTGGTATTGGTAAGATTTAGCTAGTCAGTTCTTACCTGTTAAGTCCTGGGGGTAGTCGCTGGGGGACTTCATCTAGGCCAGAGCCTGCACCATGTCGGTAGCGGCGGCGGAGGCGAGGTGTTCCTCCGGGTCAACACGCACAGCGGCCATCGTGCCATGGACCGCCATCAGCTCCTGGCGGGGGGGGGGGGATTGGAGGCATGAGGATGTTTCGCAGGCGCCATTTAAGCAACCAGGTCGGGCACGTGATAGAGATCGGTCGGTTACCTGACTGGATCTGAGCAGAACGTAGATGTGGTTGAAGCTGTGGTTGCGGCTGCGGCGGTTTGAGATGCCGGTAGGGGGAGGCGCGAGGGAGGGGGATACTGAGGGGAAGGGGATGTGGTTGGAGGAATAAATTGTGAAATCACGCGCCTAATGAAAATTTCGGTGCGAAATTTGAAACTTGGGCGGGGGAAACACACAACATAGATGAAGCGCGTAAAATACTCGTTTGCGAGAAAAAAGAAAGTTGGCAGATCCCGTCTCCAAAAAAATGTACAAGTGTACTTGATTTTTTTTGGCCAATGGTACGCCTGGTTTCTCAGGAAATATCGCACAGGTAACTGACTTATGGGTCATTAACGCAAAAAATGCAGACGGGTACGGCCTAGAAACCGTGTGTTTTGTGATCTTCTAATGATTAATGCAAAAAAACGCACACAAGCACACATGCTAATCAATGCTCTTACCGACATTGTACTTTAATACTGCAAACTTAAAGTACTACTGGTAATTTTCTCTAATACTACAAACTTAAACTACTTCACACATGATGCCATCAGGGCATGCTGGCCAGACGCCGGCGTTCTCCTTCCCGGCCTTGTAGGCGGCAGCCCACCATGCTTCGATCTCCGCCAAGCTCTCCTCACCACGGCATGCGGCCTCGGCGGCAGGACTCTCTTTTCTTGACTGCTTTCTGCCTTTTCCGCTCCTTCTGTGCGGCTTTGGCCGCCTCTAGATCCACCACCCATTCAGACATAGCAACCTCAAAGTCCGCCCATGTAACTATCTGGCCGCCGGCGGTGATGAACTCGGCACGGCGAGATGCCATCGCTTCCTTACCATGTGTGCGGTCTCGGGCGGCGAGGAACACAGCGCAGCGGGATGCCATCGCTTCCTTACCAGTTACTGTGCACCGCGGTGCCATGGACGACGCCTGGAGAGAGCTCTGGGACGGAGGGGCTAGGCAGCCGTACAGTACGGTGGTATTCAAGAGCTCAACCACAAATGACAACAGAAATTTGGCTTCCCTTACAATTTTGCTCGTTCATTATCGCACACGGTTCATCTCCGTCGCTTCTAGAAACAGTGTGCGCTGAGCCTATTGTCTGTTGCGTTATGATTGGCCGGAACCCCAGCCACGTGGATCGCGCGTGTGCACCCTTGGATGCACCGTGATCGAACGACAATCCACGTCCCTCACGTCACACCCGTGCACCAGTAGCTGGATTGGATTTATATGCGCTAAATGCCTAGAAAATGCACATAATCCCCTAAATATGGTAAATGAGCCCGAAAAAATGCCAAATTTGAACACGGTGATTTGCAGGGTGTATGTTTGTCATAGAAAAAAAAACTCCAGGGCAAAGAACGAAGAAAATTTGAATTCCCCTTCAATCTTGAGAATTTCCCTTTTGAAAGCATGGAACTTCCTCGGTGATGGTTCGATTTATGAAGGGCGTGCATGACAACATAAGCCAAACCTTCTCAAATTTTTACCAAGGCATGGTGAGGTCATACCATGGCACCATGCCAGGTGTCATGTTTTTTAAGCATTTATTTCATTTTTCTATAGTTTAAAACCCAACAAACAGACATTTGTGGTTGACTATTGCCACACATTTCATTGAAATATATGTCCATTCCTTGTAAAAGGCATGAGAATTTACTAAATGGCACGAGCATGGTTTTCTAGGCCGTTCTTGTGGACCCTTTCATGCATCGGTTTGAACTTGAATTATGCACATTAATGCCTAGGAAATGCACATAATCCCCTAAATATGGCAAATGAACCCGGAAAAGTGCCAAATTTGAACACGGTGATTTGCAGGCTGTATGCTCATAATAGAAAAAAATTGTGGACAAAGGACAAAGGAAATTTGGATCCCCCTTCAATCTTGGTGATTTCCCCCTCGAAACCATGAAACTTCCTCGGTGATGGTTCGATTTATGAAAGGCGCGCATCACGACATAAGGAAAACATTCTCCAATTTTTACCAGGGCATGGTGAGGCCATACCATGGCACCACGCCAGGCGTAATGTTTTCCAACCATGTGTTTCATTTTTTGTATAGTTGTTAACCGAGTAAACGACGCGTTTATGGTTGACTATTGCCACACATTTCCTTCAAATATCTGCCCATTCCTTGTAAAAGGCATGAAAATGTGCTAAATAACACGAACATGGTTTTCCAGACCGTTCTTGTGCACCTTTTCATGCACCGATTGTTCGAATTTGAATTAGGTCCATTAATGCCTAGAAAATGCACATAATCCCCTAAATATGGTAAATGAGCCCGAGAAAATGTCAAATTTGAACACGTTGCATTTGAGGCGGTATGTTGATCGTTGGAAAAAAACTGAATGACAAACTAGGACGGAAATTAGGATTCCCCTTCAATCTTGGGGATTTTCCCTCTCGAAAGCATGGAACTTCCTCGGTGATGGTTTGATTTATGAAGGGCGTGCATGACGACATAAGACAAACCTTCTCAAATTTTTACCAGGGCATGGTGAGGTCATACCATGGCACCATGCCAGGCGTCATGTTTTTAAGCATTTATTTCATTTTTTTCTATAGTTGAAAACCCAACAAACAGACATTTGTGGTTGACTATTGCCACACATTTCATCGAGATATTTGTCCATTCCTTGTAAAAGGCATGAGAAATTACTAAATGGCAAGAGCATGGTTTTCTAGGCCGTTCTTGTGGACCCTTTCATGCATCGATTGTTTGAACTTGAATTATGCGCATTAATGCCTAGGAAATGCACATAATCCCCTAACTATGGCAAATGAACCCGGAAAAGTGCCAAATTTGAACACGCTGATTTGCAGGTTGTATGCTCATCATAGAAAAACACTCGTGGACAAAGGACAAAGGAAATTTGGACCCCCCTTCAAACTTGGTGATTTCCCCCTCGAAACCATGAAACTTCCTCGGATGTTGGTTCGTTTTATGAAAGGCGCACATCACGACATAAGGAAAACATTCTCCAATTTTTACCAGGGCATGGTGAGGCCATACCATGGCACCACACAAGGCGTCATGTTTTCCAACCATGTGTTTCATTTTTTGTATAGCACGAGCATGGTTTTCCAGACCGTTCTTGTGCACCTTTTCATGCACCGATTGTTTGAATTTGAATTATGTGCATAATTGATGCCTAGAAAATGCACACAATCCCCTAAATATGGTAAATGAGTTCGGGAAAATGTCAAATTTGAACACGTTTCATTTTAGGCGGTATGTTGATCATTGGAAAAAAAATGAATGACAAACTAGGAGGAAAATTTGGATCCCCTTCAATCTTGGTGATTTCCCTCTCGAAAGCATTGAACTTCCTCGGTGATGGTTCGATTTATGAAGGGCGTGCATGACGACATAAATCAAACCTTCTCAGGTTTTAACCAGGGCACAGTGAGGCCATACTATGGCACCATGCCAGCCCTCATGTTTTTCAAGCACATATTTCATTGTTCTATAGTGGATAACCTAGTAAATGACGCGTTTGTGGTTGACTATTGCCACACATTCCATTGAAATCTCTGCCCATTCCTTGTAAAAGGCTTGAGAAATTACTAAATACCACGAGTATGGTTTTGCCAGACCGTTCTTGTGCACCCTTTCATGCACCAATCGTTTGAATTTGAATTACGTGCATTAATGCCTACAAAATGCACATAATCCCCTAAATATTGTAAATGAACCTGGAAAAGTGTCATTGAACATGGTGATTAGCAGGGTTTATGTTCATCGTAGAAAAAAACTCATGGATGAAGGACAAAGGAAATTTGGATTCCCATTCAATCTCGGTGATTTACTATCACACACGATTCATCTCCGTCGCCTCTACGAACCGTGCGTGTTCACTCACACATGCAAAAGGAAAAGAAAACCCTCGCCCACTTCGTCCCCACTCACTCGTCATGGACTCCTCTGCAACTCTGCACCCTAAGCTCGATGGCTGTTGGCGGCGGGCGTAGGTCGCGGTCCAAACGGCACCGGATTTCGCCTCCACTACTTTCCGCCGCCTATCTGCACCGACATTCTAGACTCTGGTTGACTGGGGTTTTCTGCGAGATTGGGCCGGGGATTTTTCTCATGGAGAAGGTAATCAACTTAATTAGCGAAATATTCACTCATCTCTTATCGCAGTCCATCCGTCGCTATTAATCAACCGGCGGAAATCACCGTGGAATCATTTTTGTTCTAGCTGATTCATGGGTGTTCATTCATGTGTGCACAGTGCGAGCACAAATCGGGCAACTGTGGTCGTGGCTAGTCGGAAATGAAGTTCTATATCACCATTCCGGATGACTTCAGGGAGCGCTTAGTATGTTCAATCTCAACCTACCATGGTCGGCATGGCCTAAATTTGTGAACATATACCGTCAGTTGCTACATTATCTATATATTTGCATAAAATCTTTGTTACATTATCTATTTTTAATTCTATATTTTTGTACTTTGCTTGCATCTATATATGGATATGTTCTATCAGTTACTCCCATATTTGCATCTTGCTCGGTTATTTCAATATATCTAATTTACGATCTTAATTTTCATTTCAAGCAGTACATCCCTTGCTTTGCAAGAACAAGAGTAGAAGGAAATCTTGGGCTTTACTTTGCTGATGACTCCCAGGATGTCATATTGACAATGCAACATGGATTTACAATGACGGTTCTCGGTGTTCTGGGAATGGGGGTCCCCCGACTTGCCTGCCTGCGGCCTGCGGCGTGGCTCAAAGGGGGGCCCGTCACGGCCCATCTTCATCAACACAAGCGCAAGACCCTCGCGAGGGGCCAAGCCTCGCGGGGCGGACAACAGGGAGCTTCCTCAGGCACGGCCTCATCGGGCTGGCTCACGAGGAGGCGGAGAGATCAAGGCGGGGTACCTCACGAGGTGCCCATGACGCAAGCCATGACGACCAAGGGCACCAGGCGGGCGCCAGCCCGCGCAGTGTCCTCCTTTCCTCTTTGGTGCAAAGGGAGCAAGCGCAGGCGAGAGCATCAAGCAAAGGCGTCCATTTCGGTGCAACAAGACCAAGACCAGCCCAACGGCAGGAAGGAAGTCATTGTGGAGCCCAAGCCGGCGTCACCACGAGCCTTTTGGCGAGGACCAACTTTAGTCAGTATAAGTGTACCAGATGTTCCCCTTCAAAATGGCCAATTGGTGGCGCCCTTACCGCTCAATATTTGGGAAGAGGCCCAGGGCCTTTGCCTATAAATAGGACTAATCTCCCACAGGGTAGAGGCATCTTGGATCCAGGGTCCAGAATCCAGAGAGAGAAAGAGAGAGCGATCGAACTCCCCCTAGCAGTTCATCGCACCGGCCAAGAACAGACCCTCACGAGGCCGTTCTTCCTTGTATTGTTCATCACCATCAGCCCAAGAGGCAATCCACCACACCACAAACTAGAGTAGGGTATTACACCACAATGGTGGCCCGAACTAGTATAAACCTTGTGTCTCTTGTGTTGTTCCTTTCAGTAGTTTAGATCCAAGCGGCGGCGGGGTGCGGTAGGTAGAGGCGAGATCTCCGCGTGCACCCGGTGTTGAACCTCAAGGGTCTGCGAACCGAAATCCGACATTTGGCGCGCCCGGTAAAGTGCGCCAGGTTTTTCCTACGCCACCGCCGCGACCGCCTCGCGATGAGCAGCGCTGCCGCTCCGACCGCCGGCGCCGGTAGCGGGGCGGGGCTCGAGCCCTGGCCCGGCCTTGCAACGGAATGCGGTGGCGGACAAGTTCAAGCCGATGACGCCGCCAAGCGCTAACGGCGCGACCGATCCCAGCCTTCCCTTTGGCGTCACGAGAGCCGTCCTCGGCTGGGGGTGACGACATGTCACAGCCCAGATCAGCCCTAGAGCTTGCTTGTAACGGTGGCATTGCATCCATGCATCATGTTTAATTTCATGGAAATTTGAAATGGGGATGACCAAGCCCTAGCACCAAAAACAATTCAAATAGGTTCAATTAAGAAATATTTTCAATGAACCAAATGGCCTTCAAAATGTTCACCATTTTTGGAAAAATCTTGAAGCTTGATAACGGAGATGTTGCACATTTTTCCATGACATTTGGACCTTTGAATTAATTCATATGGTATTTGCATTTGGGCATTTAAATACTATAAAATATTTTAAATGCTCAAATAATCATAAACTTAAATGTTTGCTGTTGGATATTTTCCAAGCAGAGGCTGAACAAGTTTCATGATTTTTGGGGTAGCATTAGTATTTTTAATAAAGCCACGAAAGTTACAGAAAATTAGAAAACTAAAACAAATAAAAGAGAGAGAGAGAAGGACTACCTGGCGCTTACCTGGCAGTCCACTTACGGCCTTCTCTTGTAGCAGCCCAGCCCACCACCGCAGCCATCCTGTCGTCTTCCTCCTCGGGCCAGTGGGCGGGGCGTGCGTGCGCAGCGTGGCCACACGCCGCCACCTCCTCCTCGCTGGCTGCCTTCCCTCCCCTAGGCGCTTCCCGAGCGACACGCACCCCCACCGATCCCTTTCTCCCTCGCCGTGGCCTCTCCCTCCTCGGCCCTCTCTCACGCTGACCGAGCGGGCTACGTCGCCGCCGCCGCCACCACCGCGCCACAGGCCTACCTCGCTCCCCAACTAGCCCACCAGCTCCGCCCTCCATCCTCGCCCTCCCGCCATCACACGCGACCGAGAAGCCCGAGGCGCCGCCCGCCGTTTTCCCCTCCTCGGACCCACTTGATGCCGTCGCCCGATTCATCGGCTCGGTGCCTCCCGAGCTCGCCGATGCCACCGCCCGCACCCGCCGTGAGCTCCTCTGTCGTTTCCCCCTCTTCCCCGACTCGTTCTCCTCCTCTAGCCACCGTTCCCACCGCGGCCGAAGCTCGCCGCCGCCGTGCCTCGTCGCCGGCGTGGCTAGAGCCTCAATGGCTCGAAGCCAACCCCACCTCTGTGCTCGGCGCAGCACCGAGAGCCCGCAGCACCCTCCGCACCTCCCTGCCGTGCCTCCTAGCGGCGTGCCCGAACTCGCCCGAGCTCGCCGCCGCCAAACACGTCGCCGGCGTCGATCCGGCCACCCGACTCGGCTAACCCACCAATAGCCCGGCTCCTCCCGGCTCTTCCTAGATGCCCTCCATGAGCCATTTGGTGCCGGAGTGGCAAAACCACTTTCACTGCCGGCGTCGGGCTGCGCCGTGACTAAACGCCGGCAGCCAACGTGGAATTTGACCACGGTGGGCCTGGTTGACTCTCTGAGTCAATGACAAGTGGGGCCCACCACGTTAAATAATTAGGTTTAGTTTTAACTAAAAGTTAGTTAAGCTAATTACTCGACACGTGGGACCCACTGCCAGTTTGACCTGGACCGCCCAGATTGACTTGATGGCGTCACCCTGACGTGGTGCTGACGCCATAATCATTTTCTGGATTTAGTTTAATTCAGGGAATTTCAGGAAATACTCTAAACTTCAATAAATCATAGAAATTCAACCGTAACTCGGATTGAAATAATTTATATATGAAAAATGATCAGAAAAATATGAAGAATCTGTTTATGGCATTTTCATGCATATCTGAGCAAGTTAACCTCACTGAATAGGATGAATCATGATTAGGGTAATTTATGAAATAGCATTTGGAGTTGGAGTTCAACCTTGTTTGAATTCCACTTCAACTAACTTGGATTACTATTGCATTAGGTGAATTCAGTACCTTAATATGACATGTCATTCATGTGAATGTGCATTGCATTGATTGTGTTCTCTCTTGTTTGCGATAATTGTCCCTCTCGGTGAGCGGCGTTCGAGCGATTGTTCAATGACACCGATGAAGAGCTGTATTATCTTGAAGTGCGGGCAAGCAAAACCCCTTGTTCATTCGATACAATCCCACTCTCTCGCTCCTGCTCTATTTTACTGCATTAGGACAACAACGACTCATGTGTTACTTGCTGCGGTAGCTGAACCCCTTGATCCTTTGCATGACCTGTCATTCCACAGTAATTAGATGAAACCCACTAGCATGAGTAGGAATTGTTTGAGCCATGTTGTGCCTACTCATTTATGCCTATTGTCATGCCTGCTACCGCTTAGAGTTGAGTCGGGTCTGATTCATCGGGAATGAATTGGAATTGTTATGAACATGTCCTATTGTGTGTGAACTAAGTGTGTGAACACGATTTGGTAAAGGTAGCGGTGAGAGGCCATGTAGGAGTACATGGTGGGTTGTCTCATTGAAACCGTCCTCGAGGAACTGAGTTACGTGTTTGTGATCCATGAAACAGTTACTACCACGCATTGGGATCCTTAATTGACCCTCTCGGCTTCCTAACCACCCTTGTCCTCGGTCCAGGGAGTTGCAAGTAGTTTCGGTGTTTGTAGCATCTTTGGGGGCACGCATAGCGCTAACCTTAGGGGTGGGTTGTGTTGCGGTAGGCACCGTGGGTCGTGTACCAGTGCCCGTTTGGTATCTGGGAACCCTGCACACATCGTTCGGGCTGTATGGGAAACCTCGGCGGACTCCTGCGGATGGAACCCGAATAGGCGATAAACCTGGACTAGGGACTTGAGTGTTTAGGTAGGCCGTGGCCGACACCCACGTTGGGCTTCCGCTTGAAGGTTGCAGTACATGTCGTGTAAGCGGCGGTAAGTGGTGAGCGCGTGTGAAGAAGTACACCTGCGGGGTTAATATGATCTATTGAATAGCCGTGTCCACGGAGAAGGACTTGGGTTGCCTATATCAGTTCATAGACAAGTGAAAGTGGATACTCTAAAATGCGCAAGATAAGCGTGAGTGCTATGGATGGCGTTCTCGTAGGGAGACGGGAGCGGGTCCATAGTGGTGTATTGATATGGTGGATATGTGGACTCGTGTGCGCCGCCTCAAAAGAGTTACTTGCAGTCGTAGTTCAGGATAGCCACCGAGTCAAAGCTGGCTTGCTGCAGTCAAACTCCACCACCCCCCCTTGATAATGATGCATATGTAGTTAGATCTGATGTAAGTCTTGCTGAGTACAATTGTACTCACGTTTGCTTATTTTATGTTTTGCAGAGAGACGTCAGTCTCGCTAGTAGTTCCGCTTGGACTTCGACGTTTAGCTTGTTACCTCAGCTACGATCTTGTGCCCTCGGCGGAGATCAGTAGATAGTCGGGCTTCTCAGCCTTTTTCATTTATAGTTGTCTGTACTCAGACATGTTTAGATTCCGCTTGTGCTTTGACTTGTATGCTCTGAGTGTTGGGTCATGAGACCCATGTTTGTAATATCTCGCTCCTCGGAGCCTAATGAATAAGTAATTGAGTCGTAGAGTTATGTTGTGATGCCATGTTGTATCTACGCATATTGAGCATAATGTGTGTATGTTTGAAATGCTTGGTATGTGTGGGATCCGACAAACTAGTTGTTTATCCTTGGCAGCCTCTCATATGGGGAAATGTAGTCTCGTGATTACGGCGATAGTAGTCCGCTTCAGCCCGGTTCACGAGTCCTGCTAGCCCAGCACTACTGCTTGGACACTTGGTGGCGGCATGTGTTTCACTTCGTTCCTATGTCTGTTCCTTCGGGAAATGTCACGCGGTGTTATTCGAGTCCTGCCTAGCCTGCTACAGCCCGGGATACCGAGTCCTGTTAGCCAGTGCTACAGCCCGAATTTATCGTTGATGACCGACATGCTCGATGTGATTCATGTATGCCTGTCCCCATAGGTTAAGCGCCGCTTTGGGTTCACGACTAGCCATGTCGGCCGGGTTCTTTGTCATATGGATGCTAGCGACACTATCATATACGTGAGCCAAAAGGTGCAAACGGTCCCGGGCCATGGTAAGGCGACACCCGTGGGAATACCGTGCGTGAGGCCGCAAAGTGATATGATGTGTTACATGCTAGATCGGTGTGACCTAGGATCGGGGTCCTGACACGACAGGGTCATGGCCAACTGGCTTCCCATGGCCCTCACCGGCGCTCCGCGCGCATGGCTGCTCCACCTGCCGGCAGCCTCCGTGGCCTCTTGGGAAGAGCTGCGTGGCCTCTTCCTCACCCACCACGCTGCGCCGGCGCCCCTGTTCGTCGCGGCCCTCCTGGGCGGCTCGCAGGAGCCGCCTTCAAGTCACCACGTCAAGCCATTCATCCGCCGGGTCGGCGCCGCCTCCACGCGGCAGGGAGCTCCCCCGGACCGGTCGGCGCCCAAGGCCAGTCTGACCTTCAGCTCGGAGGACCACCCCTCCAACTCAGCCTGCTCGGGTGCGCTCTCCATGGTGTGCACCCCCACCATCTGCCAGGTGGCCATCACTAGGACTCTCATCGACGGCGGCGCGGGCCTCAACGTACTCTCAGTTGAGGCCTTCAACCTCCTCTGCATACCCCGGGAGCGGCTGCAGCCCAGCCGGCCCTTCTCGGGCGTCGGGGGCGGGTCATCCAGCTCCTTGGGACAGATCCGGCTCCCGGTAACCTTCGGCACCTACGACAACTTTCACGCAGAGCTGGTCGATTTCGACATCGCCCCCATCGGCCTCCCCTACAACGCCATCCTCGGCTACCCAGCACTGGCCCAATTCATGGCTGCGACTCACCCGGCGTACAACCTCATGAAGATGCCCGGGAGCAACGGTGTCCTCACCGTGCCCGGGGACACCGGAGATGCGCTGCGGGTGCTCAAGCTCACCTTCAAGACGGCGACGCCAGCACAGCCTGCCGACGCGGAGACCCCTGAGCCCAAGGGGGCTGCACCAACCAAGAAGAAATAGTTGTTCACCCAAGACAAGGCAGAGACCAAGCAAATACCCGTCGACGAGGACGGGTCCACTGACGCCACTTTCACCATAGGCGCCAACCTCGAGCCCGAAAGGGAGGAGGCCCTGGTCAAGTTCTGCTGGCAAACAAGAAGGTATTCACTGGGAGCCTGATCAGTTGGCGGGAACCCTAGAGGCGTGTCGAGCATCACCTCCACGTGTGCCCCAACGCACGCCCGTGAAGCGTAAAGCGAGGCGGCAGTCCACTGAAAAGCAAGACTTCATCGTCCAGGAGACCCGCAAACTAGAAGTCGCTGGGGTCATTCGCGAGGTCCGATATCCGGATTGGTTGGCCAACCCCGTCGTTGTGCCAAAGAAGGGAGGAAGGGCGCGCATGTGTCGACTTCACCAACCTCAACAAGGCATGCCCGCAAGATCTGTTCCGCTCCCTCGCATCGACCAGATCGTCGATTCCACCACTGAGTGCGACCTGTTATGCTTCTTGGATGCCTTCTCCGGGTATCACCAGATCAAGATGGCGGTAGAAGACGTGGAAAATACGGCCTTCCTGACCCCGTGTGGGGTGTACTGCTACACGTGCATGCCATTCGGGCTGCGCAACGCAGGGGCGACCTTCCAGCGGCTGATGCACATCACCTTGGGTCCGCAGCTCGGGAAGAATGTTGAGGCTTACGTCGATGACATTCTGGTGAAGTCTCGGGAGGCCAGAACCCTGATACAAGACCTGGAGGAAACCTTCGCGAGCCTCAATGCAGTGAACCTATGGCTCAACCCGGAGAAGTGTGTGTTTGGAGTCCCCTCCGGCAAGCTCTTGGGCTTCCTCGTATCCCACCGAGGCATCGAGGCTAACCCAGAAAAGGTCAAGGCGGTTGAGGACATGAGCCCGCCAAAGACCCTCAGGGAAATGCAGAAGCTCATGGGCGTGGCGGTGCTAGGGCGCTTCATCTCCAAGTTGGGGGAACGAGCTGCCTTTCTTCCAACTAATGAAGAAAAAGGACCCTTTGAATGGGTGAAGAGGCCGACAAAGGCGTTCAAGATCTCAAGAGGTACCTAACCAGCCATCCGGTCATGGTGGCCCCACGCCAGAACCCCCGGTGCTCTACCTCGCCGCCACTCCCTACTACCGCCGCCAAGAGCTGGTGGCGGTTCGGGAAGAGCGTCAAACCAAAACCACAACAGCAGCCCAGGTCAAGGCAAAGCAGGAACAAGGAAGACCCACAGAAACCACTACCACGGCTGAGAAGGATCAGCCGCCGCAGGGGAGCGCGCTGGGAACGGAAGAGGTCCCTCCCCCAGACTACCAGCCTCTGGAGGCTCCATCGCCTCAGGAGGCGCCACGGTCCCCAGAGGGTGCCATCGGCACTAGCGCTCCAAACCTCGTTGAGCACCAGTGTACTTCGTGAGCACGGTGTTGCGGGACGCGAGGGAACGGTACCCCATGCCTCAGAAACTCCTCCTCGCGCTATTGGTGGCCTCGCGCAAGCTGCGGCACTATTTTCAGGGTCACCCCATCAAGGTCGTCTCAGCGTACCCCTTGGAAAGGGTGCTCAGGAGCCCTAACTTAGCCGGAAGGGTCGTTGAGTGGAACATTGAACTGCAAGCGTTTCAGCTCGAATTCAGCACGACCAGAGTCATCAAGGGGGCCGCATTAGCGGATTTCGTGGCAGAATGGACGGAGGCACCGGGCCTCAAGGCCGACGAGGATCGGTCCCTCTCCCCGGGAAGCGAAGCGCCAGAAGGCTGGGTCATGTACTTCGATGGGGCGTTCTCCATGCATGGCGCTGGGGCTGGGGCGGTGCTCATATCTCCCACTCAGGACAAGCTCTACTACGCTATGCAGCTCTGTTTCCAGCAAGGTGAAAAGGTCTCCAACAACATAGCAGAGTATGAAGGTCTAATAGTGGGCTTGAAGGCCGCAGCTGCCTAGGGGTGAAGCGCCTTACCATCAAGGGCGATTCGCAGCTCCTCGTAAATTTCTCCAACAAGGTGTACGAGCCAAAAGATGAGCACATGGAAGCCTACCTTGCGGAGGTCCGCAGGATGGAGAAGCAGTTCTGGGGGTTGGAGTTGCAGCATGTGCCCCGCGGCACCAATCAGGAGGCCGACGACATGGCCAAACGAGCATCCATGCGGTTACCTCAGGAGCCTGGCGTCTTCGAGGAGCGGCTTTTCAAGCCCTCAGCCATGCCGTCACTATCAAAAACGGCGCAGCCTCGGGAGGAGCTCCCCCAGCCACCTGCCTCAGGAGCCCCGGTCTGTGGCCCGGCCTCAGGAGTGCGCCTGCTCCTGAAGATGGAGCCTCAGGAGGGGTGCTGGATCACAGAGCTCCGGAGCTACTTAACGCAAGGGACCCTGCCAGAGAAGGAGGAGGAAGCGGAGCGTGTGGCGCGGCAAGCCATAGCGTACTGCATCAGGGATGGAGAGCTCTATCGGAAGCGACCAAATGATGTGTCCCTACATCTCCAAGGAGCAAGGGAAAGAACTGCTGGCGGATATACACGGTGGAGACTGTGGGCATCACTCGTCATCACGAACCCTCGTGGGCAAGGCATTCCGGAGCGGTTTCTATTGGCCTACTGCGCTCAACAACGCCGTCCAACTAGTGAAGGCTTGCGAAGCCTGCCAATTCCATGCCAAGCAGATCCATCAGCCGGCAGGAGGTCCGCAAACTATACCCTCTCGTGGCCATTCGCGATCAGGGGCTGGATATCTGGGCCCGCTTCTCTCGGCGCCAGGGGCTATCGCTACTCTACGTCGCCATGGACAAGTTCACCAAGTGGGCCGAAGTGGAAGCCGTCCGCACCATCCCCGCCGGTTCTGCGGTCAAGTTCGTCAAGGGCATCGTGAGCCGGTTCGGGGTGCCGAACCACATCATCATCGTTAACGGTTCGCAGTTCACCAGTAACCTCTTCAAAACATACTGTGCTAACACAGGGCGCAGATATGCTACGCCCGTGGCGCACCCAAGCAACGGCCAGCCGAAGGGCGAACGCAGAGGTCCCGAGGGCCTCAAAACCGAACATTCAAGAAGAAACCTGGAGGCCTGCGGCAGAGGTTGGTACGACGAGCTTCATCCATCTTGTGGTCCATCCGCACGACCACGACCAAGCCAACCTGAGAGACCCGTTCTTCTGGTCTATGGAGCCAAGCGGTCCTCCCTCACGAGGTCGACGTCGTTCGCATGGGTCTGGCGTTCGACGAGGCGCAGCAGGACGCCATGCGGGGACCGACCTCGTCCGGGGAGGAGGCGTCGTCGAAGAAGCTGCGTTGCGAGCGGCGAGGTACCAACAAGCACTGCGATGATACCACTGCCGCAACATCTGCCCCAGAACTCTTGAGGTAGGGGACCTCGTGCTCAGGCGGGTTCTCTCCAGGGAGGGGCTGCATAAGCTCTCCCCGATGTGGGAGGGCCCGTTCAAGGTTGTTCATGTTTCCAGGCCCGGCTCCGCGCGCTTGGAGACTCAGGAGGGGGTACCAGTCTAGAACGCGTGGAAAATCCAGCACCTCCGGAGGTTCTACCCCTAAAAAGGCCCAGAGCCTGTGAAGAAGGCGAATGCCTGTGAAGCTTATCTTTTTGGAAAAGGCCCAGAGCCTGTGAAGAAGGCGAATGCCTGTGAAGCTTATCTTTTTGGAAAAGGCCCAGAGCCTGTGAAGAAGGTGAATGCCTGTGAAGCTTATCTTTTTGGAAAAGGCCCAGAGCCTGTGAAGAAGGCGAATGCCTGTGAAGCTTATCTTTTTGGAGAAGGCCCAGAGCCTGTGAAGAAGGCGAATGCCTGTGAAGCGGACGCGTTTTGGAAAAGGCCCAGAGCCTGTGAAGAGGGCCAATGCCCATGAAGCTTGCTTCCCCCAAGAAAGGCCCGGAGCCTGTGAAGAAGGCCAACGCCTATGAAGCTCGCCGCCCGTGACACTCTCACGTAATAATGAGTTGGGGCTGTACACGCCCGGGAGTCTCAGGAGCGCCGGCCTCAGGCCCTGGGGCTCCCTCCCACGCCCAGTGGCAGCACTTAGCTCCGCGCTAGTGAGAAGACGTCGAAGACTAGATTAGGTGCCGGACGCGGCTTTTTCATTTGCTTTCTGCAGTTGGCTTGTTCATTCTCATTTGAAGTTTTATTGAAGCTGTTGCCGTTTTTGATTTGTGGCTCTTCGACTTTTCGCTCTCCTGCCTCGATTTCTCTCGCGCAAGGTCTCGCGAGGGGGCAGCCTGAGCACCCTCGCGAGTGTTTTCTGCCCTTATCGTTCAAGGTTTCCCAAACTAGGTCCACCACAGGAGCATCCCTCCAGTCCGTGCCTCACGGGCACCGCGACACGAACACAGGACCTGGGTCGGTCACCCCCCATGGCTGAGGCTGGAAACTACCTACGCGCAGGCGTGCGGCCCGAAGGCACAATACCGAAATAGCAGAAAACAGTACGATGATTAACGGCGAAAGTCCAAACACGCCCCCACGGGGCCCCACACTACTGTCTTTCTACGCAGGAAAAGAAAAAGGAAGAACAAATCAGGCGCGGCTCGCCCGCCACCAGCCCGCAGGGAAGACTCGAGCCGCCTCCGGGGCTCAGGCGGACTCCCTCTCGCGCTTCACCGAGGCGCGATGGCGGGCGGACCCGCTACCACCCTCCAAGCAGGCACGACGGCATGGGGGCTGATCGCGGCCGCTGCTGGAAGAGCCGCTGCCCGAAGAAGAGTCGATGAAGGTCGAGGAGCCCTGAGTGCCGCCGACCATGCGTGCGCTGTCCTCTCCGTCATCGCCGGGGCTGGGCCGTCGGCCGCGATCGTCGTCCTCGGGGCAGCACCCAGCGCGGCGACCATCCTCCCCGAACACCCTCACGTAAAGGGTGGCATCACCGTCGAACTTGAAGTGCAAGGTGCACCGACAGCTCAGGCCACGCGCGCGGGCAAAGGTCTGCCACCATGAAGTCGAGGCAGGGCCCCGGCCGCGGAGACCTCCACGAAGCCTGGGAGGCCCGGCTGCAGCAGCCGCCCGCTGAGCTGAGGCCGCCCGGGCGCCAGCCGGGAGCTCACCTAGGAGGAAGCGAGGAAGCTGAAGCCGGGTGCAAGTCGGCTCCGCCGACCACACAACAAACTCCGGCAAAGCCTCCGCAGCGTGGAAGCGCGGCCTAGGGGGCCGCCCGGCCGCAGCCAGCCGTCCATCGCAGCGCGGAAGATCACCTCCGCGGCCACGGGGAGTCGCCGTGGGAGCCACAGGATGTTTGCGAGGGCGACCTCGACCGCGCTTGGGCGGGGGAGAGGCAGGCTCAACCTGGCGGGCCTTCCCCTTCTCTGCGGCCGAGAACTTCCTCGGCGGAGCCATGAAGAAGGAGGAGAAGCGAGAGGGGACAGAATGGGAGGGCACGCGTCGTTCCGTACTTAAAGCCAGAGGAGGCCAACCGCCGGCCTTCACAATCGCAGGTAATCATGACCCGCTTCGCGTGCAGGGACTTGTCAATTCATGCAGTTGCCGAGGCGTCGTGGGGAAGTGGAGACGCCCACGTCCAATCAACCGCCACGCTGGCGCCCAAGGCCGCAGAGCTATTAGGGCCCAGGCGTCAGACTTGCCCTTCGCCTCTTTGCTCGGCCAATCCCGGTGCGCCTTTGGGCCCGGGGCTCTGTCGGCGTTCGGGAACGGGGTCCCGTGCTTGCTCGCCCGCGGCCTGCGGCGTGGCTCCAAGGGGGGCCCGTCACGGCCCATCTTCATCAACACAAGCTCAAGACCCTCGCGAGGGGCCAAGCCTCGCGGGGCGGACAACAGGGAGCTTCCTCAGGCACGGCCTCATCGGGCTGGCTCGCGAGGAGGCGGAGAGATCAAGGCGGGTACCTCACGAGGTGCCCATGACGCAAGCCATGACGACCAAGGGCGCCAAGGAGGCGCCAGCCAGCAAGAGTGTCCTCCTTTCCTCTTTGGTGCAAAGGGAGCAAGCGCAGGCGAGAGCATCAAGCAAAGGCGTCCATTTCGGTGCAACAAGACCAAGACCAGCCCAACGGCAGGAAGGAAGTCATTGTGGAGCCCAAGCCGGCGTTACCACCAGAGCCTTTGACAGGCGAGGACCAACTTTAGTCAGGATAAGTGTACCAGATGTTCCCCTTCAAAATGGCCAATTGTTGGCGCCCTTCCCGCTCAATATTTGGGAACAGGCCCAGGGCCTTTGCCTATAAATAGGACTAGCCTCCCACAGGGTAGAGGCATATTGGATCCAGGGTCCGGAATCCAGAGAGAGAAAGAGAGAGCGATCGAACTCCCCCTAGCAGTTCATCGCACCGGCCAAGAACAGACCCTCGCGAGGCCGTTCTTCCTTGTATTGTTCATCACCATCAGCCCAAGAGGCAATCCACCACACCACAAACTAGAGTAGGGTATTACACCACAATGGTGGCCCGAACTAGTATAAACCTTGTGTCTCTTGTGTTGTTCCTTTCGTAGTTTAGATCCAAGCGAGGCGGCGGGGTGCAGGTAGGTAGAGGGCGAGATCTCCGCGTGCACCCCAGTGTTCGAACCTCAAGGGTCTGCCGGAACCCGAAATCCTACAAGGGTTACCGTAAAACTTGATAAAGATGGTCACTCCTATTTTAATGCGGACCTTTGAAGAAAAATGTCTAAGTGTTATGAATATAAAGCTGGCAATAAAATTCTAGTGCGTGCACCACAGCCTGGTCTAATTAACATGGATGTTTACTTCCCCAACGTCATCAGCCGATCAAAGTCTGATCGAGGTTAGTGTCATTTCAACTTTCTCCATGCTGTCATATTACTATTTAAGCAACCAATTGATCACTATTTAAGCAACCAATTGTGATATCATATTCTGACTCCGTTCCTAGGCAGTAACAAATTCTGTTTACCAATTTATGCGCACTATATGTTCTTCTTCCATGTTCTGAATAAATAATACCTTTCCACCTTTTAAGCAGGATATGTTGGATGCATAGTGAACGATCTGTATGTTACTAAGCGTACCATATTTCACTGGAAGGACTTGAAGCATGTCATAAAATTTGTTGATAATCTGACAGAGATAGCACAGTGTATGAACGCTGGATTTTGGATGGGATTAATTAGACGTATGGTGCACACACTGAACAAGACCAATTGTGTGCACAAAGCGCTGGTAAAAAGTCTTATTTTAATGTTTATGCTCATAAACTATATATATCTTCAACAATATGTTACAATTGTTTTTTATTCTACATGTCAATGAAATTGCCCTCGTAGTCGCTCCTGGATCGATTTCCCAGCGTGGTCGAATTACACTTGTGCCTCGCTAATAACGCCAAAGTGATTGCAAGGTACTGCATTTCCGCAAAATGGAACCATTCAAATTAACAAGTTCTCGCTTCTCGTGGCAATGCATCCATATTGGAAAATTGGAGGCACCGTTCTACTCCTGCTCTCCAAGGCACAGGAGGGCTCTTCCTTTTCATTGACGAGATGCCGAGTCGCCGTGATCAAGCTGCTTCCAGTGGATAGTTGTGGTTGTTGGCCCTCAGCCTCTTAAACTATGCTAGTTGTTACTATATATGTTAAGTATGTAGATATGGACCATATGGTTGTTGGCCCTTAGCCTCTTAAAATGTGATAGTTGTTACTATGTTAAGTATGTAGATATGGACCATATGGTTGTCAAAACCATGTTATGAAGATCCTCCTTTTATCGAATAGTGTAACCAATATATATATGTTACTCAAATGCTGTTACCCAAGTTCATAAATTTTTATGGAAAGTATTAGTATCGTACACAGTTCATTGAGTTTAAGCGTGTGCCCGATGTCCAGAAGGCATTTGCATATTAATTGTCCATATTGCAAATTCACACAGATGTTCACATAAGGAAACGTATGTGTGACATACTAATTATCGCACACGAGTACTCGCAGACGCATCGTGTGCGATACTCCTAGCCACCGCAAGCAACTAGTTTGCATTTTTCAAAGTTTTTTGTACACAGAGAATCACACACGAAGTAACTGTATTGACCGTCTGTGTTGTAATTTCTCATCACAAACTGTTCATCCGAGTCGGCTGTTTGCCACGTATCACACACATCTTGCACTACAAAAAAAGACACATCCGTGTCATTTTGGGCCGAACGAAATTTTTTTCTGTCATACATATGACACTTCTATGACGATAATTGTGACAAAACCCGGTATCATCATAGATGTGGTGGGATCCTACTTCTATGACAAAAAATCATGACAGAAAATGGGCTTTTCGTCCTGGGCGGGCCGGAGACGCAGCTGCATGACATTCTTTGGGCTGTCCATGACGGAAAAAACCATGGTAGAAGCGAGGGGGAGGAAAATTTCGAGGATTTGCCGGTTACGGTGGGAGGTCGGGGGCCGAGCGATGCGCGTGTGTGCGAGGCGTTGGCTCTAACTGAACCCGAGCGAGGCATTGGGCTCTAACTGAACCCGAGCGATTGCACTGCAGGCTACGCGTTACTGAACCCGAGGGATCGATCGATGGCTGTTAACTGAACCCGATGGAGCGATTCCTTCGCTACTGCTGCTAACTGAAGCCGATCGATTGGATGAACAGTGAGTGTTGCGGGGGGTTTGGATGAACAGTGAGCGGTGGTGTTGCCTCTGGATGAACAGGACCCCGTGGTGTGGAGGGCTGGATGAACAATAGACAATGGAGGGGTGGCCGTGGAGGGGTGGTTGAACAGGACCCCGTGGTGTGGAGGGCTGGATGAACAGTAGACGGTGGAGGGGTGCCCGTGGAGGGGTGGTTGAACAGTATCCGGTGGAGTAGCGCGCGGTGGAGGCTGGATGAACAGGAGCCTGTGGAGGCTGGAGGAGGTCGACGGTAGCCCGTGGAGGCTGGAGGAGGTCGACGGTGGAGATGAACGGTATCCCGTGGAGTCCCGTTTTGCAGTACGCCACACCCCTACCGATGAACAGGACCCCCGTTTCGACCGTAGCGCTCCAACACAAGTCCATTCCGTCCGTTTTGCGGTACGCCACACCCCTCCCGAACAACAGGACCCCGTTTCGACCGTAGGAGGTCTGTTTCCTCTGTTTTGCGGTACGCCACACCCCTCCCGATCAACAGGACCCCCGTTTCGACCGTAGGAGGTCAGTTTCCTCCGTTTTGCGGTACGCCACACCCCTCCCGATCAACAGGACCCCCGTTTAAACCGTAGGAGGTCCGTTTCCTCATTGTGCGGTACGCCAGGCCCCTCCCGATGAACAGGATCCCGTTTCGAACATGGTCGGTCGAACACAAGGCCGCTTCTCTGTTGCAGCGATACGCCAGGCCTCGCTTCCATCGCCTCTTCCGCCCAAGCCCCGGCGATGAACAAGACCACATTCCGCTTCCGACCCAGCCGGTTGGCTCCCCATGAACACGACGAGCGATGCTGTTTCTCCGTTCCGACCCAGCCATGTACGATGCGCGCGAGTAGGCGTTCGAGACCCTGCCCGTATGTACGTATGTGGTCAGATTTTCTTTCTTGCACCCTCGCCGATGTACGACGTGTACATGCTACGGCGCGCTCTACTACGACATGTGTACGCCTACATCTACGACACGCGCGCGCCTCTACATCGACCAAGATGTACGCATTACGTTCGCGACCGAATGACAACGCCACGTACACTTCGACCAGGTGGGTCCCGACTGTCAGGCACTTCCTTGCGTGCGAAGATGTAGCTGGTGGGTCCCAGCAATCGAGGGCGAAGTCGCTTTTTTTGCCGGACGCACTTCCTTGCATGCGAAGATGTAGCTGGCGGGTCCCAGCAGTCAGGGGGGCGAATTGTTTTTTTTGCCCGGACGCACTTCCTTGCGTGCGAAGATGTAGCTGGTGGGTCCCAGCAATTAGGGGGGTGAATCTTTTTTTGTGAAATACGGTGGCCCGTCCGGTGGGTCCCCGCTGTCAGGTGGAGGAATAATTATTTTGCACGTAATAAGGAGGCACTTCCTTGCTGCGGCCGTGGACCAAGCTGTCGCCTCTCCACGTCTGATCCACGTCCGATGGAAGCCGTTCCTTGACCACGTTGACCACGCCGCGCCGAGAGCACAGAGGCGGTGGACGACGGCGAGGCCTAGGAAGGGACGACGGAGCCCGGAAACGCGGCAGTGGATGCCCACGCATAGAGGAGTACGAGGGTTCACTGGTTCGCTGCGGTGTGGGGCTGCCGTCACCGCAGAATAACAGGGGGTGTGGGTGAGTAGAGGGATGGCCTAGTCAGTGGTGGGAGTAGTAGGGGGCGGTGAGGCCTCCGCCGCATCACAGCCGGCCACGGGAGGCAGGAGCACGAGGCACGACCGGCGCTGGTTTGGGCGGCTGGAGCAAGAAGACCAGAAGTTGAAGAAGCACTACGGCCGTTGGATGGACATCGACGGTCCTTTGGAGCTAGAATCGTGCATATTGACTAAGTTGACAAAGCCCTCCGTCCCCGTCAACTTAGTAGGCCCACAAGTCAGCCTGCCACTATACTGGGTCCCAGCTAACAGGCGGAGTATTCATTTTTTTTGTGCGTAATAAGGAGGCACTTCCTTACTTGCGAAGATATAGCTGGTGGGTCCGAGATGTCAGCGACGGTAATGTTTTTTTCATGAATTACAGAGGCCCTTTCAGTGGGTCCCTGATGTCAGGTGGAGGAATCATTATTTTGCGTGTAATAAGGAGGCATTTCCTTGCGTGCGGCCGTGGACCCAGCTGTCGGCCTCTCCACGTACAGTCCACTTCAGATGCATGTCGGTCGTTGACCACGTTGACCAGGCCGCGCCGAGAACACCAGGGCAGTGGACGACGGAGAGGCCTAGGAAGGGAACGACACGGAGGCAGGGAAGACTCAGCAGTTGTTTCCCACGCGGAGGGGAGTACGACTGAACGAGGGTTTACTGGTTCGTCTGCCGTCGCCGGAGAATAACAGCAGGTGTGGGTGAGTAGAGGGATGGCTAGGCCAGCGATGGGAGTACGGTGGGCGGTGAGGCCTCTGCTGGTAGTCTGATCGGCCATGGGAAGGAGGGAGCGAGAGTCCCGCCTTGGCGCTTGTTTGCCATTTGGAGCAGAAGAGCAGAGATTGAAGAAGACGGCGGCCGTTGGATGGCCATCCAACGATCCACCGCTTGTGTGTCAACCTTTTTAGGAAAGTCTCAAATCTGTGGAAAACAGCATACAGCCCATCTGCCATTATTTCTAATAATTTACAGCCCATTTGCTAATTCTTAAGGTTTTTGGAGCCCATATTCTTTTGTTAGCATTACAGCCCATCTGTGGCCACGGTTAAAAATTATACAAAATTTTGCATATTTCGGTGCGGTCCGAACTGTTTTTAATCCCGAAATTTCGACTCACATTCAAACTGATTTTAAAAATAAATGTATATCAATATAAAATCCAACAAATTCTCCATGCATAAAAATTAATGTAATTTAAAATCTCGAAATGAAAAAAAAAGATATTTGAAACTAATTGCCGGTTTGATGTGTTTTAAAAATGTACAACCCATTTCTCATTACTGATGGGCCATTTTCTCGGCCAGCCGAATGAAAGCTCTCCTCGTCTTGAAAGATTTGCAGCCCAACAGGCCTGACAAAGCGACTTACTTGGCAAATAACAAAAAACTAGGCTGTGGCCGTGGACCCAACTGTCAGCCTCTCCACGTACAGTACTCTTCCGATGGAAGTCGTTCCTTGACCACGTTGACCACGCTGCGCGGAGAGCACCACGGCGGTGGACGACGGCGAGGCCTAGGAAGGGACGACGCGGAGCCGGGAAGACGCGGCGGTGGAAGCCCGCGGAGAGGAGTACGAGGTTCACTTGGTTCGGCTGCGGTGTGAGGCTGCCGTCGCCGCAGAACTGGCGAGCGGTTGGAATAGTAGGGGCGGTGAGGCCTCCAGCGGCAAGACAGCCGGCCATGGGAGGCGAGAGCATGAGGCACGACCTGCACCTGGTTTGGGCGGTGGAGCAAGAAGACCAGAGGTTGAAGAAGCACTACGGCCGTTGGATGGACATCGACGGTCACAGGAGCTAGAATCGTTCATATTGACTAAGTTGACAAAGCCCTTCGTCCCGTCAACTTAGTAGGCCCATTAAGTCAGCCTCCCACCAAGGTGGGTCCCAGCTAGTGGGGAGTATTCATTTTTTGTGCGTAATAAGGAGGCACTTCGGTGGGTCCGAGTGACATGGGGCGTTTTTCTAAATACGGTGGCCCGTCGGTGGGTCCCAGCAGTTAGGGGGCAAACCTTTTTTTCACAAAATACGGTGGCCCGTCCAGTGGGTCCCTGCTGTCAGTTGGAGGAATCATTATTTTCCACGTAATAAGGAGGCACTTACTTGCTGCCGTGGACCCAGGTGAGACTCTCCACGTCAAGATACTTCCGATGGAAGTCGTTCCTTGACCACGTTGACCTCGCCGCGTTCCGCTGCATGCATGCGTCCATGGGCGTGGTGCGTCCCCACCGTCGACCTTCACGACAAATCATCTTCCGATGACTCTCGGTTGTTGACCACGTTGACCACACCGCGTCGAAAGTGCACCAGACCGAACGACCGGAGATGGGGAAGACGGGCGGTGGAGTCGCAGATGGAGAGGTGGGAAACTTCGCTGGTTGGTCTTGCGGCAGCACAGCAGCGGTGCACGGGAGGCAGGAGCAATAACAGAGGTTGAAGAAGGACCACGACTGTTGGATTAACATCCAACAGTCCAGCTGCTAGAATCATTTGTTGATTATGTTGACAAAGCCGTGCGTACACGTCCGCTTAGCAGGCCCACAAGTCAGTCACCAAATCTGACGGGTCCCAACTATCAATGCGATGAATAATTTTTTTTGCAAAACAAGGAGGCACTTCCTTCCGTGCGAAGATACAGCCAGTGGGTCCCAGCTGTCAGGTGGAGGAAACATTTTTTCAGCTTAATAAGGAGGAACTTTCCTTGCGTGCGACCATGGACCTCGTGGGTCCCAGCCGTTAGTCTCTCCACGTACAGTCCTCTTCCGATGACTCTCGTTTGTTGACCACGCTGCACTGAACACAGCGAGGCGCTGGACGACGGCGAGGCCCCGGACGGGAACGACTCGGAGATGGGAAAACGCGGCAGTGGAGTTGCAGATTGAGAGGAGGATAAGGGTTATAACTAGTTCTGTTGCGGCGTGGGGCTGTAGTCTGTGGAGAATAACAGGAGGTGTCGAGGGGTGGAGGGATAGCCTGGCCGGCGGTGGGGTAGCGCTTCGCAGCGATGCGTGCTAAGCAGAGCCGCTAGCCGCCGGAGGCCAGACCAGGTGGTCCCGGCGACGCTGGAGGAAGAAGACGATAGATTGAAGGTACATGCCGGCCGTTGGATATAAATCCAATGGTTGTGGATGACACAATCATTTGTTGACCAAGTTGACAATGCCCTGCGTAGGCTTCGACCTATTGGCCCACATGTCAGCCTGCAAAAATGTGGCATATATTTAACCCATGTTTTCTAGAATGTACAGTCCATTTGCTGGGCTGGGTGAACAAATAATTTCGCGTCAATCAAGCCCATTTATATTTTCTAAGAAACCCCAGCCCATTTGCACTTCCTTGAAATACACGTATTAGGTGGGCTCGTTATATATATAATGTTATGTTAGAAGGAGCAATTAATATCAAAGAATAAACCGGAGAGGCACATTTTCTATATATATATAATTAAGAAATTAGCGAGTTATTGCTCAAAATAAAAATGAGCGCGTTATTATTAAATTGGTCCTTAAAATCTTCGAAAGCTTTTGCATAATCACCAGGATTTTCCTTGCTCGTGAGTCAAAAACAACCAGGATTTTCCGTTAAACATTTACTTTTATAAGTTAATAACACGTGGGATATTTTTATAATGTATATATAAGTCTCTATAAAATATACGATAGGGTTAGAAGGGAAAACATAAATTGGACGGGGCACTACTTTTATAAGAGACCTGCGTTTTATACCCGATAGTAGGCATGCTAACAAGTTCACACACAAATACAACAGAAAAGGTAAACATTCATATCAAACTCAGGTTCACAGGACACGTTCATATTCATAGCCAACATTCACTATCAACAACTCAAAAGATTCATATATACACAAGCTCAGCATATCTATGCATCCAAATGATTGATAGATCACACGACAATATTCATACATAATTCACAAAAGATTCAGATATACACATGTTCAAGTATGTTTATGCATCCAAATGATTGAGATCACAGCCAATATGATCCATGGACGAACTTTAATTACCTAGGGTACAGACTGGTAAATGGTGTTCAATCGGAGGTACTTCTTGCTAAAATTAGTTCTTGTACGAGTAAACTTTCGAGTACATAAGAGGAAGCATGTACAATCTGAACTTTGCATGTAGGTTTATCCTCAAATAGTGGCCTCGTGTCGAGGAGGTTTGAGCAACTTGACCACTACTTTCATCCAACTAGTTTATTGGCTCATCTTGGTCATGTATCTCGCCAAAATTCTACATTGCGCAGCGAGAAAGGAGGCGGTTGAGAAAATGAACCACCCAAATTTTTGTGCAGTTCAACCGACGCGTGCGATCGATTAAGTGCCGATGAATATCTGCGTCAACCAACTTGTGCGGAATATTTAGACTCCATGCCATAGAGTTCGCTACCATATGTGCCGATAACAAACGGCACAAGTTGGGACCAAAGACTGGACTCGTTTTTCGGGCTATGCACCAAGCAATATTTTTGGCGTTCACTCTCCTAATACTTGAGTTTGACAATTGGTTGGCGCGGTTGATACTCGAATGAATATAGGCACTTCTTGTCAACATCGATGCTTGTCTGAGTGAACTTTGGAGTACATAGCAGCAGCATAAGTACCTATCCATCTGATCGTTTTGTGCAGTTCTATTGAAATCACCTGATGTAATGATTTGCCTGCGAGTTCAGGCTCCAAATTACTCCTTTATGAAATCGGCAAACAGTAGCACAATACCAAATTACCAATACATATGACACGCACAATAATCAGGATAAAGACCAGTACCAACATGTGTGAGGTAGCATATCAATTACTTTTTCCTTTGACTGGAAGCCGAGATAAGACAAGCGACTGACAGCAAAGGAAGAAAGCAAGCGGAGATTAGCGACTGACAGGAAAGGACAGAAGCTGTCGAGGCAATGAAGCACCCAAAGTTCTTGTGCAGTTCCACCAAAATCGAGCATCCCTGTTGGCACATATATTGAGTGAGATTACTGTAATAGTGGGACTAGTTGATGAAACATACACTAACAAATAGAAGCACCCTCATTATCTTAATGGGTAAAGTTAGCAACATAGTAGTCTTGCTTAAAGGGAGGTATTAGTTTATTTAATCAGTGCCAATTAGCTCAACTCAACACTCAAAGCATTGCCATTTATCATAGGTTGCAAAACTTAAAAGTGCAAAGATAAAGGAGTTTCTCATGACAAGAGTACGATACAAATAGAGATGACAAACAAACTAATATGGATGAAGGCCTTAGGCCCGTACCAACCTGAGAAAAAAGCTTATTCATGTAGTCCCATAAGAGATGATAAAGCACTCTTTGGAATCACACAATAGTATATATTTTGTGCACTTCAAATGTATGGTTGAAATCACTCTTGTTTACCGGTCTTGAGATTAAATCGAAGATTATCAAGAACTTCAGCAGAGAGTTAAAGCAATTGGCTGGGATACATTCATTGTATTGTCTTGTGTAGTTCCACTAAAATGTATGATTGGCACAACATGATCCCTGTTTGCACAAGTAGGAACAAGGTGAAACCTTCATTAGCTTAGTGAGAAAGGATAGGAATACATTAGCATATTACTCAAACAGTAGCATCAAATTCATGATGGAAAATACGCAAAACATTGCCTCATTGAACCAATGGCAATAAATTGACATGCAAAACAATAGCACTATTATGTCATGACACTAATAATATTCCCTCCCTGCTCCACCACATGATTCACCTCCATAGACAAACATTCACACGTACATGATTCAGCATAGGGTCCTACTAAAGATTTGTTTAACTCCAACAGGAAAACTAGGCAGTAATAAATTGGTGGTACTTAAGTACTCCTAATTAATTAAGTGAGACAGCAGAAGTGGAAGGGCTCCCTGGAGGATCGTCTCACATGTAAGGTAGTCATTGCCGGAGCCCTTGAATAGCCTCGACTGAGGCCTCTGGCTTCAGCAAGATCGTCTTGGCACTGTTTATTCTTCTTCTTCCTCCTCTTCATGCTCTGTTTCTCTTTCTCCTCACCAGTTGGTGAAACCAAGTACATGATTGGCCTTCTAATTTAGAATTGGTTTTGTCAGTGAGGGAGTACAAGTGTACTAGTAAAAACAGCATAATTTTCTCATGGCAGTCAGAAAATAGAGATGAACACATGCATTAAATATCATTCTTACCTAAAGGAAGGTTATGGCGCCAATATGGATGATGAGGATTGGAACACAGATCTCCCTTTGTGCAGTTCCACCAAAATGAACCAACTGTTCCATTCTGACATTCCAGTTAAACAACACAAAAGTCACTTCTTTTAAGAAGAGTTTTGTGCAGTGCACCAAAAGGTCACAACAGCAACTAGGTGAATTGGATATCCCTGTTTGCACAAAAAGGCACAGAGGAAACAGTCAGAGCCTCGAACAATTACAGGCAAAAACATTTTGCTAAACTTGTCAGAGTCTCAAACAATTACAGGCAAAACCAGTGGCATGGCTTCATTTTTACCAGGGACATTATATTAAGAACAGCTAAGGCTGCGTTCAGTTCACAGGTTTGGTGCAGGATTTTCGTAGGAACACAATTCCTACGGTATTCTTTCCCTTCCAACCGTTCGGAACACGGGAAAGGTGAATAGTGTTTCATAGGAAAGCTGGTCTGGTAGTACTGATTCCATCGGATTAGAAACATCCACGCGCTGCTCATTTTTTGGGCGGAAGCCCGAGGCAGGCGCTCGCTGCCATGCGTTAGACAGGTTGTTGTGCTGTGTTTGCCCGAATAAAAAAATCAACCTATGTGTGGTACGTGAGGTGAGGACAAGAGTAGTCACTGTGCAGCTGAATAAACAAATAGCATCTCATACTGCCAAGCATGCTACTCTAAAAAAACAAATCTATACATTTCGTAATCCATCCGAACACATTCTCTTGAGAGTTTCCTCCGGTTCTCTGTTCCATAGTTTTATACCTGCATTCCTTTCCTATTCCGGTCCTCTTTTCTGCCCCTTTATTCCGACCGGAGCCTAAATATTTGGTATAAGGGCATGGGACAGTGGGTGCACCAGCAGTACAGCAGTACCATGTACGTAAACAGGGGCATAAAGTGGTGATTCATAGTTTGTTGCCCCGAGAAACAAACATCCAAGAAACATATCTGAGCTGCTCCCATTTTTGTTCACTCTAGCCACCTACTCCTATGTGTGGATAGCAAATCTAGTCCTGGTCATACCACTGTGTACAGCGTTACCCCTATATTTCCCTTTTCAACCAAGAGATCAGTTGGATGACCAGTCTGTACTACTTTCATCCCCTTTCCTTCCTGTTTGTACCAAGTCCGATGTACATACTAAATTCCCCCACCCACACTCTATTTCAATGACAAGTATTTTCGGACGGAGGGAGTACAAGATTCGACTCCATGAAGTAGCTTTACCTTTAACAATAGAAGAAGAAAAATAGGTGACGTTGGACCATCCGATCAAGAAGGGCTGAGAGGTAGAAAATGATGCACATGCAGCGACGTAGCAAGCTGGGGAAGTAGAGCTAAGGCGGTTTCGAACGAAGATATACCTGATGGTCGTCGGGATGTGGATAGGTGGGCGGTGGGAGGCCAGATCCGCCCACAGGCAACAACGAAGGGATCGGAAGACCTCCGGCGCCGGCGCTCGGCCAGAGATAACGGTGCGGCCGGCAGTGGGTCTCCTCCCTCGCTGTCGACGACGGCCTTAACGCTGCCCCTCCTCCCCTTCACCGGCGGAGGGGGATACGTCCGGATCTGTAACCAGCGGTGAGGATAGAAAGCCAATGTTTTTTGAAGGGAGAAAGACAGTGTTACTACCCCTATCTTGTTTAGATCTGGAGAGGATGAGAGTGTGTGAATAGAGCAGCCCTAGCAAGCAAGCGCGGAGCTCCGGCCTATATATAAGTAGTGGGGTAGTTTTCCTTTTTCACTCCATCAAAACAATTGTTTAAAATTGTGTACTACTACAAGCCAGGTCGCGGTTTTTTTAGTTGTTGATTGTTTTTTGAGATAGCTACCCGCTTGTTCCAAGTGGTGTTACGGTGTGCCAGGTCGCACTTTGTATCGTTCAAGTCTGGTACTACAAGTCCCTCCATTAAATGAACAACCACCCCCTCGTAAAAATTGTGAACAAGCCCACGGCTAAAATTAGTGGAAACGTGGGTTGCCCCAACATGCATTATTATTTATATTTTCTACTCCCTCCGTTCCTAAATATAAGTCTTTTTTATTAGGCACACCTAAGACAAGAAATTTTTTATTAGCAGTGAACCCCACATGTCATAGACACAAAAATTGTGGCAAGATTCCCTTAGGCAAGCCAAACTGTGTCTAACAATTTGAGCAACTCAGGTTAGGCAAGTGTGGCAAGTGTGGGAAAAATAATGTGGCAGCATAAGACAAACATAGTCACAATCCAAACAGCCCCGTAATTTTTTGTGACATGCATGAAAATTTGGTTAGTTAAATTTATAGTCAAAATTTGGCAAGGTGCATCAAATCAACACATGCAAGAATCAAAAGGAAAGTCACGGCATGCATGCATGCGTTGTACTCCCCCCGTTTCCAAATATAAGTCTTTTTAGAGATTGCAACAAGTGACTACATATGAAGCAGAATATGTCTACTCCTACATATGAAGTAGCCCATTTGAAATGTGTAAAAGACTTTTATCGAGTGCGGTGCTTTGATGTGTCGCGTCAACTCGCATAAGACCGAGAAATTTGATTACTACGACGCCCTCTCCTCATGGACGAGCTCGGTGTTTTAATCGCACTGTCTTTGGCTGCATGACAGGTGGGCCAACCACCTGTTGGGCCCACTGTCATAGACGCAAAGGCAGGAGCAGTAAGTATAAGCTGCCACACGCTATCTCTCCCGCACGAGGTGGACGGACATGCAGCGATGGATTCGACATTGTAGAAGTAGGAGTAACATCATTGTTCGTCTTCTCGAAGAGGCGAAGAGCCAAGCGCAAACCGAATGTGGCAGTTGCGAACGCTCGCGTGGTGCGGTTCCTTGGAGTACTAGCCAGGCTCTTGCATGAGACAAAATTGCTATTGTTTAACAATTAAACTCCATTATCCATTGGTTGATACTCATTCTGCATAGGTCCACGCGCTTAGCACCGTTTCCTCCTGGGGTCACCAATGTTTCCATGCAATGAACTAGCCATTGCAAGTCATTAAAAGCATGCACACCTCTCATCTCTTATTGGTTGATACGTATGTCAAGAAACAAGTAACAAGGTAGAAATTAATGCACCGTGCCTAAGTGTTTTGGGACTATTTGGTTTTCGTAAGATGACTTACACACCTAGACGGAGGGAGTAGTATAGACTGCTACGTCTTGAGCTTGCGTTGGTTTTCCCCGAAGAGGAGAGGATGATGCAGCACAGTAGTGTAAGTATTTCCCTCAGTTTTTGAGAACCAAGGTATCAATCCAGTAGGAGGCCACGCGCAAGTCCCTCGTACTGCACAAAACGATAGCTACTCGCAACCAACACGATTAGGGGTTGTCAATCCCTTCACGGTCACTTACTTAGAGTGAGATCGATAGAGATAATATTTTTGGTATTTTGGTGTAAAGATGCAAAGTGAAAAGTAAAAGCAAAGCAAGTAAATAAAGTGATGGAGATTGATATGATGAGAATAGACCCGGGGGCCATAGGTTTCACTAGTGGCTTCTCTCAAGAGCATAGATATTCTACGGTGGGTGAACAAATTACTGTTGAGCAATTGATGAATTGAGCATAGTTATGAGTATATCTAGGCAATGATCATGTATATAGGCATCACGTCCGAGACAAGTAGACCAAACGATTCGCATCTACTACTATTACTCCACTCATCGACCGCTATCCAAAGATGCATCTAGAGTATTAAGTTAAAACAGAGTAACGCCTTAAGCAAGATGACATGATGTAGAGGAATAAATTTATGCAATATGATAAATACCCCATCTTGTTATCCTCGATGGCAACAATACAATACGTGCCTTGCAACCCCTTCTCGCATTGGGTAAGGTCACCGCAAGATTGAACCCAAAGCTAAGCACTTCTCCCATTGCAAGAACTACCAATCTAGTTGGCCAAACAAAACGGATAATTCGAAGAGACTTGCAAAGATAACTCAATCATACATAAAAGAATTCAGAGAAGAATCAAATATTTTCCATAGATAAGTTGGATCATAAACCCACAATTCATCGGTCTCAACAAACACACCGCAAAAAGAAGATTACATCGAATAGATCTCCACGAGAGAGGGGGAGAACATTGTATTGAGATCCAAAAAGAGAGAAGAAGCCATCTAGCTACTAGCTATGGACCCGAAGGTCTGAAGTAAACTACTCACACTTCATCGGAGGGGCTATGGTGTTGATGTAGAAGCCCTCCATGGTGGATGCCCCCTCCGGCGGAGCTCCGGAATAGGCCCCAAGATGGGATCTCGTGGATACAGGAAGTTGCGGCGGTGGAATTAGGTTTTTTGGCTCCGTTTGATATTCCATTTCTTTGAAACACTGAAATAGGCAAAAAACAGTAATTCTGGGCTGGGCCTCCGGTTAATAGGTTAGTCCCAAAAGTAATATAAAAGTGGAAAATAAAGCCCATTATAGTCCAAAACAATAGATAAAGTAGCATGGAGCAATCAAAATTATAGATACGCTGGAGACGTATCGTGCATCCCAAGCTTAATTCCTGCTCGTCCTCGAGTAGGTAAATGATAAAAAGAGAATTTTTGATGCAGAGTGATACTTTGGCATAATTTCAATGTAAATCTTCTTAATTGTGATATGAATATTCAGATAAGAAAGATTCAAGACAAAAGTTCATATTGACATAAAAATAATAATACTTCAAGCATACTAATCAAAATAATTATGTCATCTCAAAATAACATGGCCAAAGAAAGTTCATCCCTACAAAATCATATAGTTAGGCTATGCTTCATTTTCGTCACACAAAGATGTTCCCAACTTATATACCCCCGATGAGAAGCCAAGCAATTGTTTCATACTTAAATATTCTCAAACTTTTTCAACCTTCACGCAATACATGAGCGTGAGCCATGGATATAGCACTATGGGTGGAATAGAATATGATGATGGGGATTGTGTGGAGAAGACAAAAAAAGGAGAAAGTCTCACATTGACGAGGATAATCAACGGGCTATGGAGATGCCCATCAATTGATGTCAACATGAGGAGTAGGGATTGCCATGCAACGGATGCACTAGAGCTGTGAATGCTCAACAAAAGAAGACTAGTGGGTGTGCATCCAACTTGCTTGCTCATGAAGACCTAGGGCATTTGAGGAAGCCCATCGTAGGAATATACAAGCCAAGTTCTATAATGAAAAATTCGCACTAGTATGAAAAATACAACTTATGAGACTCACTATATGAAAAACATGGTGCTACTTTGAAGCACAATATATGAGACTCACTACATGACGAACAAGGTGCTACTTTGAAGCACAATATATGAGACTCACTACATGAAGAACATGGTGCTACTTTGAAGCACAAGTGTGGAAAAAGAGATAGTAGCATTGCCCTTTTCTTTTCTTTTTTTTTGGGCCTTTATTTTTTTATTTTGGCCTTTCTCTCTTTTTTTGGGCAATGCTCTAATAATGATGATCATCACACTTCTATTGATTACAACATAAAGATTACAACTCGAAACTAGAACAAGGTATGACTCTATATGAATGCCTCCGGCGGTGTACCGGGATGGTGCAATGAATCAAGAGTGACATGTATGAAAATAATGCATGGTGGCTTTGCCACAAATACGATGTCAACTACATGATCATGCAATGGCAATATGACAAAAGTAAGGTATGTCATGATGATGATGAATGGAACGGTGGAAAGTTGCATGGCAATATATCTCGGAATGGCTATGGAAATGCCATAATAGGTAGGTATGGTGGCTGTTTTGAGGAAGATATAGGATGTTTATGTGTGATAGAGCGATCATATCACGGGTTTGGACGCACCGCTAAGTTTGCACCAGCTCTCAATGTGAGAAAGGGCAATGCACGGCATCAAGAGGCTAGCAATGGCGGAAAGGTAAAAGTGCATATAATCCATGGACACAACATTAGTCAAAAGAACTCATATACTTATTGCAAAAATTTAGAAGTCATCAAAAATCAAGTACTACGCGCATGCTCCTAGGGGGATAGATTGGTAGGAAAAGACCATCGCTCGTCCCCGACCGCCACTCATAAGGATGCACAAGCCAGGTACACTTCATGTTTCAAATTTGTTACATAACTTTAACCATACGTGCATGCTACGGGATTTGCTAACTTCAACACAAGCATTTCTCATATTCACAACTACTCAACTAGCATGACTTTGATATTATCACCTCCATATCTCAAAACAATTATCTAGCATCAAACTTATCTTAGTATTCAACGCACTCAAAAGAAAGTTTAACATATCTTGAATACCAAGTATATTAACATTAAGAAAATTACCATGCTATTAACGACTCCCAAAATAATCTAAGTGAAGCATGGGAGATCAAGTTTCTTTAAAACATCTCCACCACCATGCTCTAAAATATCTAAGTGAAGCACTAGAGCAAAAATTATCACGCTCAAAAAGAAATAAGTGAAGCACTAGAGCAAAAATTATCACGCTCAAAAAGATATAAGTGAAGCACTATGAGCAAAACTATCAAGCTCAAAAGATATAAGTGAAGCACATAGAGTATTCTATCAAATTTGAATTCATGTATGGCTCTCTCAAAAGGTGTGTACAGCAAGGATGATTGTGGTAAACTAACAAGCAAAGACTCAAATAATACAAGACGCTCCAAGCAAAACACATATCATGTTGGTGAATAAAAATATAGCTCCAAGTAAATTACCGATGGAAGTAGATTTAAAGAGGGATGCCTTCCGGGGCATCCCCAAGCTTTGAATTTTTGGTGTCCTTGTATTATCTTGGGGGTGCCATGGGCATCCCCAAGCTTAGGCTCTTGCCACTCCTTGCTCCATAATCCATCAAAAGAATTCACCCAAAACTTGAAAACTTCACAACACAAAACTCAATAGAAATCTCGTGAGCTCCGTTAGAGAAAGAAAACAAAAGACTACTTTAAGGTACAGTAATTAACTCATTATTTATTTATATTGGTGTTAAACCTACTGTATTCCAACTTCTCTATGGATTATAAACTATTTTACTAACCATAGATTCATCAAAATAAGCAAACAACACACGCAAAACAGAATCTGTCAAAAACAGAACAGTCTGTAGTAATCTGTAACTAACGCAAACTTCTGGAACCCAAAAAATTCTACCAAAAGTAGACAACCTGGAAAATTTGTTTATTGATCATCAGCAATTGGAATCAGTATTTTATCACGTTCTGGTGATTTTTAACAATTCAGGCACTGAGCACAAAGATTCTGGAAATTACAGCAAGATCAAATAACTATCATCCAAGAAGATCCAATAGGTTCAACTTGGCACAAACACTAATTAAAAGATAAAACCACATATAAACAGAGGCTAGATGGATTATTTATTCCTAAACAGAAGAAAAAACAAAAAACTAAAAATAAAATTGGGTTGCCTCCCAACAAGCGCTATCGTTTAACGCCCCTAGCTAGGCATAAAAGCAAGGATAGATCTAGGTATTGCCATCTTTGGTAGGCAATCCATAAGTGGCTCTCATGATAGATTCATATGGTAATTTTATTTTTTTTCTAGGAAAGTGTTCCATGCCCTTCTTTAAAGGGAATTGGAATCTAATATTTCCTTCCTTCATATCAATAATTGCACCAATCGTTCTAAGGAAAGGTCTACCAAGAAGAATAGGACATGAAGGATTGCAATCTATATCAAGAACGATAAAATATACGGGCACATAATTCCTATTTGCAACAATAATAACATCATTAATTCTTCCCATAGGCTTTTTAATAGTGGAGTCCGCAAGATGCAAGTTTAGAGAGCAATCATCAAAATCACGGAAATCTAGCAAATCACACAAAGTTTTGGGAATAGTAGAGACACTAGCACTCAAATCACACAAAGCATGAAACTCATAATTTTTAATTTTAATTTTGATAGTAGGTTCCCACTCATCATGGAGTTTCCTAGGGTTAGAAATTTTCAACTCAAGCTTTTCTTCATAAGATTGCATCAAGGCATCAACAATGTGTTCGGTAAAAGCCTTATTTTGACTATAAGCATAAGGAGAATTTAGCACGGATTGCAACAAGGAAATACAATCAATTAAAGAGAAATTTTCATAATTAAATTCCTTGAGATCCAATATAGTGGGTTTAGCAACATCTAGATTTCTATTTCTTTCAATCCCACTTTTATCAGTTTCATCATTAAGATCTAAAAACTCCGAATTCTTAGAATGCCTTCTAGGAAAAGGAAGATCATATTCAGTTTCATCAAGATTCAAATTGCAAAACAAAGATTTAATAGGGGACACATCAATAACTTTTAGATCTTCATCTTGATTTTCATAGGAATTCAGTTTAGCGGCCATCTTATTGACTAAGGTAGCTTGCATATCCGAAATTTCAGCGGTCATCTTTTCAAGACGAGCGATTTGGGCTCTTATACCATCAAATTCTTTGGACATATCATCGAGCTCTTTATTCATATAACTCATAAAACTCTTTTGTTCCTTAAGCTCGTTTCTAAAGAAATTATTATGCTCAAATTGCAAAACCATAAACTTCCTGACATTGTTTTCGATCTCCTCTAGCCTTTTAAGGTGAAGATCACCAGATTTAGGTAGGGCCATTACGACAAACAAGCAAACTAACACACGAGCAAACAAACGGATGAGAAAAAGGCAAAGGGAAAAAGAGGAGGAGATTGGGAAAGAGAGGGCGAATAAAACGGCAAGGGTGAAGTGGGGGAGAGGAAAACGAGAGGCAAATGGCAAATAATGTAATGTGAGAGATAGGGATTGTGATGGGTACTTGGTATGTTGACTTTTACGTAGACCTCCCCGGCAACGGCGCCAGAAATCCTTCTTGCTACATCTTGAGCTTGCGTTGGTTTTCCCCGAAGAGGAGAGGATGATGCAGCACAGAGCGTAAGTATTTCCTCAGATTTTGAGAACCAAGGTATCAATCCAAGAGGAGGCCACGCAAGTTCCTCGTACTGCACAAAACGATAGCTACTCGCAACCAACGCGATTAGGGGTTGTCAATCCTTCACGGTCACTTACGAGAGTGAGATCGATAGAGATAATATTTTGGTATTTTTGGTATAAAGATGCAAAGTGAAAAGTAAAAGCAAAGCAAGTAAATAAAGTGATGGAGATTGATATGATGAGAATAGACCGGGGCCATAGGTTCCACTAGTGGCTTCTCTCAAGAGCATAGATATTCTACGGTGGGTGAACAAATTACTGTTGAGCAATTGATGAATTGAGCATAGTTATGAGTATATCTAGGCAATGATCATGTATATAGGCATCACGTCCGAGACAAGTAGACCAAACGATTCTGCATCTACTACTATTACTCCACTCATCGAGCGCTATCCAGCATGCATCTAGAGTATTAAGTTAAAAACAGAGTAACGCCTTAAGCAAGATGACATGATGTAGAGGAATAAATTCATGCAATATGATAAATACCCCATCTTGTTATCCTCGATGGCAACAATACAATACGTGCCTTGCAACCCCTTCTGTCACTGGGTAAGGTCACCGCAAGATTGAACCCAAAGCTAAGCACTTCTCCCATTGCAAGAACTACCAATCTAGTTGGCCAAACTAAATGGATAATTCGAAGAGACTTGCAAAGATAACTCAATCATACATAAAAGAATTCAGAGAAGAATCAAATATTTTCCATAGATAAGCTGGATCATAAACCCACAATTCATCGATCTCAACAAACACACCGCAAAAAGAAGATTACATCGAATAAATCTCCACGAGAGAGGGGGAGAACATTGTATTAAGATCCAAAAAGAGAGAAGAATCCATCTAGCTACTAGCTATGGACCCGAAGGTCTGAAGTAAACTACTCACACTTCATCGGAGGGGCTATGATGTTGATGTAGAAGCCCTCCGTGGTGGATGCCCCCTCCGGTGGAGCTCCGGAACAGGCCCCAAGATGGGATCTCGTGGATACAGGAAGTTGCGGCGGTGGAATTAGGTTTTTTGGCTCCGTTTGATATTCCATTTCTTCAAAACACTGAAATAGGCAAAAAACAACAATTCTGGGCTGGGCCTCCGGTTAATAGGTTAGTCCCAAAAGTAATATAAAAGTGGAAAATAAAGCCCATTATAGTCCAAAACAATAGATAAAGTAGCATGGAGCAATCAAAAATTATAGATACGTTGGAGACGTATCATAGACCTGTAAACCGGAAAGGAGTATTTGCCTTTCTAGAGATTTCAACAAGTGACTAGACTACACCGTGTGCAGTACCCCCTCCCTTCCGGTTTATAGGGCTCAAATCTCAAACCTCATGAACCAAGGCATTTTGCGATTGGAGGAATGTACTGTATCTCGTACTTTACAAAACTGCCCTAATTAAACTCATGCATTATGTAGTTCTCTCATTTTCCTCTCCGCCTTGGTCGCAGTGCACAATATTGAGCACTCCTACATTACTAGCCGCTCTATCTACATGCGGGACATTTCAAAGCATCCGGGCCCGCGTGCCATCCACCAAATCACAGCGAGGTGCTACAATCGAGACTCACTGTCACCCCGTGTGGCCGTCATGACCGTCATATCACAAAACCCACACCTTTACCAGAGTGGTAAGGTGGCCTCAAGTTGGACTGGACGAAGCAACCATCATTTCATTGAACGCTCGTTCAAGCCTTTTCTTCCTTTCTTGAAGAAAACCTCACCTGTGCTACTCACTTCGCCATTTTTTCTTCTATACCGACGAAGGAAAGGTGGGCTAATCAGTTATGCTGCTATATTTTCATTCCAATAATCTTCTTTTTGCGAAGCACCGACCGATTCTCACATCCTATTCTTTTCCCGTTTTCATTGCAATTGTGGTTTCCTTTCGATTGCTTTTTGTTTGTCAGTTCATTGATGGATCTGGAGCACTAGTCAAAGAGTTGCGGCGGACAACCCTTCGGAGACAGCGATCTCGTGAAGCGAAGCGCCGACCAACGAGTTGACCATGTTGGCGGGCCAACCCATGGAGACGAAGAACTCCAAGAAACAAGCACTAGCCAAAGAGTTGAGGATGTTGGCGGATGAACTCCTCAAAGAAAGTTGGAAGAACAGAAAGGGCCCCACCGAGCCTACCCCAGGAACTCTGATTGCTACCTATGTGAGGCTCAAGACCGAGTTTGAGGAGATAGTCGCCGTTGAGAAGCAGTATTCCCCTGGCAAGGTGATGGCCCCCATCGAGGACGAGGAGATGGCCCCCGGAGGGATGAGATCCCCTAGTGAGCTACACAAGGTAAAAAATAATGGCTTATTACCATAGTTGTGGTTTTTGATTATTTGCAATGTGCTTGCTTTTTGATTATTTGCAATGTGCTTGCTAATATGTTAGGGTTGTGCAGTGCGGTGGTTGTCCTTCATGATTCGATGTCGTGGCCCGCCCCTGTTGGCATCACCCGGAGATCGATTCGATGCCGTTGTCCATCCTGTGGACATCGCCCCAGAGATCGATTCCGATGTCGTGGTCAGTCCTGTGGACATCGCCCCAGAAATCGATTCCCATGCCACTGTCCGTGCTGTGGTCATTGCCGAGAGATCGATGACAAGAAATAGTTGGTCGCGCTAATCCTTCAGAGTAGTTTGCATTCCCTGTGTTTAATTACCAAAACGATGCGTGTCATCAAACCATCTTAGGGCTAGTGCACTGTCTTGTGTGGGCGGATCTTGCTACTTTTGTTTGATAGTGAATCATGCGATGAATCATGCAAACCCTCTCCGAGTTATGGAAACAGATGTATCCTCACCAACTTTTGATGTAATATATGACATGCTTAGATGTAATTTTGAACTATTTATCATATCAGCAGGGCTTGTTTGATGATTCTTGGTGTTAGTAGGCTAGCTACTGTGCGAGCTATAGTACTTGCAAAACACTCACCGAAGAGAAACGTTGGGGCTGATGAGCTCGTGGTACGCTTATACTTATCCCTCGTCGATCGACCAATAGCCCTAGCTCCTAAAATTGTAGGCTTAGCGATCGATCAGACAATAGTCGACATACATTCAGGCCTCATTTGGTTCATAGGGTAGGAAAATCATAGCAAAAGTACAGAGAACGTGCAACACAAAATCATAGCAGTGCAGAGACGTACTCCCTCCGCTCCAAAATAGATGACCTAGGCGGGCTAGTTTGACCTAGTGGGTTTCGATGATATGACGTGGTACAGTGTCGCCGGTCTTGGCGTGTGGTAGCGATATTATGGGTACAGTAAGTTTTCTTGAAGAAGCGGAATTCAACGAAGTCATGATGGTTCCTTCGTCCCAACAACTTACGATTGGGAAAGGTTGGGCCTGCGATACGACCGGGTAGACCAGGATAATTTTGTGCATGGCGGTGGACCGGGATGGTCGACGTCCCACATGTCGGCGAATGAAAGTATTCTTTCCGATATAGAGGATGAGCAACGAGTATTCATTGTTTATTTTTTATGAAAGCTATTGTCTCCACTGTTACTCCTTGACTTTGTCAATGCCTCTCTCTCCTCCACATAAGCGGGGACTACTTGTTATGCATGCAGCAGGCTACTGGCGTCTTGAGGGGCCAGGGCGGTGAGAGCGGGCTCCGGAAGCGGTCCAGACTCCAGCATGGCCCACCTCACATTATCACCGTATATTTCTTGGAGTCCGTGCGCGGCGGGCGGGCGATCTCTTCTCCCTCCCACGTTTCCCTCTTCTCAGCCAACGCCCACCAAGCGATTAGATTTCGGCTATCGACGGTTTATTCAATTACGGTCCCACATGTCAGTGAAATTGCAAGACAACGTGTGTCCCCTCTGGTGAGCGGCGTGCGAGTCGGACTGTCGGGGTTGCGACGCGTACGAGTCGTAAGTGTGCCGCCTTTTCCATTAGAACTTGCGAAGCATAACATTTTCGCGCGATCGATCGATAGAAATCCAGAACAAAATGATGAGGGCGGTGCTTTCCCGCTCGTTAGGCGGGCTAGTTCGAGTGATATGACGTGCTACAGTGTCGTCCACTTGCTCCATTTTTATGTAAGCAAGAGTTTACACTCTTACGCGGGAGGAGTGCGAAACACCGCGGATCTGATTTTGATCGAGGAATAACTGTTCCCTGCCAAATAATGGAGGATTGTTAGCGATTATAGCATGATAGTTAGGGCATCTCCAGCGCTGGCCCACAAATTTACACCGGCATCTGTCCGAGGACACTGATGGATGCCATCTGATGCTGCCTGCATACCTTTCGACAACTATATGAACTAACCGGACGAAATTCGTGCAAACAAAGCAAATTTCAAATTGACCAGATGAAATTCATTACATTTTGAGAACTTTTCCTATAAACTGGATGAAATTCATTACATATTTCGCACAAACTGTACTAAAACCTACTGTAAACCTAATCTAAACGATCGCTGGGCCCCGACCACCATGTCTGGCCATGAACTCGAGAAAGCAGGCCATTGCCTTTGCCTCCTCCTTATCTTCCTCGATAACCTCCTCCTCCGGAGCACAAGGTTATGAAGATTTCCACCTCCACGTCGCCATCAAGCGGCTAATCGGCCGCCGATTTTTATCCCACCGAGCTTGGCGTCGACTGAGTGGAGGAGCGGTGGCCTTCCTAGGACCAGAGCGGTGGCGACCTACCGTGTACTACTCTTCCTCGCTGCCGGCTGCGCCCGCGCACGCGCGCCGGCTTCGTGGTCGTGGTGGCGGAGGGCGTCCGGGGGGAGCCGGCGATCTCCTTCGTTTGCTCCTGCGACAGTACATCGAAGAGAGCTTTGGAGCGCGCCCGGAGTGGAGCCGCCGATGTCCCTCGTCTGCTCCTGCGATAGTACGTCCAAGAGAGCTTCGGAGCGCCAGGAGGCCATGGTTGAAGTGGTGCTGACAGAAGGAAGGGACCGGAGGAGAATAAGTGTGGGTCTTTGGCTATGGTTGGGAGCTGGGGCTCAAGTTAATATAGCGGGCGAATGGCAATGAGCCACGGCAGACGGATGGACAACTGGCACCAGAGTAGGTTCGTCGGGCGTGAATGGGGACTCTGCTTCAGTGACTTAACTGCAGATGCGTTTGGAGTTATCGACATGTGGGCGAACGGCGTCGCCCGCATGTCGATGACACACCAATTGCACCTGCAGCTAAGTCCGTTACGCGGCATTGACATTCGGAGAGACGGTGACCGTTTTAGGCGGAGGGGCGCTAGTGATGGAAGGGGTTTCGTGTGCGGTGGCACTAAGATCGGTCGCTCATGATAGTACATACTCCGTACAATACTACCATAGTACCCTCTCTAGCTTAGGCTGTTTTATAGATTGTCGTTGTGATGGATGATATACATGAGCAAGGCGGTCCGAGTATGACCGTTGGTGTTGAGCCAGGTGAATATATGCTCGGCGTTCGCGTAGGCCTCCATCAAACGTCTAAACAGTAATGTCGAACAACGCCGGGCGCGCAGGTGATGGGCTCGCCGCTTATGCTGCGCCATGAGCAGGACTTTGATTTAGAGGGCGACATGCATGCATTAGCATGCTTTGACAGCGTGAGCGTGAGTGTCGACGCCAAGTATTTCATTTTCATTTGGTGGCGAGGGTGCGTTGTAGCGACGAGTCTGTGGTTTGATTCCCCACATACGCATAATTTTGGTTTTACAGATTTATTTCTCCATTCACAGGTAGGCCCGCGTAGATAGATAAAGAACACGAGCTGATGAGGCGATGCGGACTGTTTGACTGGTCAACCATACAAATACTGTTATACGCTGAGCCGGTGACCGTATAATCACCATATCTCGTATACAATGATCAAAGTGAGCTATCAAGACAAGTTCGATGACCGCCAATGCATTTTACTCGGTAATAAATGACCAGGATTGAAGGGGAATCCTAATTTGCTTCGTCTTCTCGTCCTTGAGCTCTTGACAAACCAATGCACTATACGGTTGTCCGCCACTCCACCCCGAGCTCTCACTAAGCGTCATTCATGCCACCGCGCCGCACACTAACCGGTAAGGCAGCGATGGCATCCCCGCCGAAGTTCCTCGCCGCCTTAACGCACACAAAATGGTAGGGAAGCGATGGCATCCTCCATGCCGAGTTCGTCGCCGCCGCGACCTCACAACTATGTGGGAGGAATTTGAAGATGCCAAGGCCGAATGGGCGGTAGAGCAAGAAGCGCCAAAGCCGCCTGAGAGGGAGCAGAAAAGTCGAAAGCACTCAAGAAAAGAGAGGCCCGCCGCAAGAAGAAAGAAAAGGACGCATGCGTTGCTGCTTGGAGAGGTCGGTGGAGATCCAAGCACGTGGGGTGTCGCCGACAAAGCCGGAAGGAGAAACGCGGCGTCTGGCCAGCATGTGAGAAGTAGTAGTACTAGTAGTTAGTGAGTGTGTCGTATCCGAGTACGATCATGTACCAAGACTACTAGTTACTCTGTAGTTTTTAGAGCAAATTACCAAAGACATTAGCCTAGACTAAATGGAAACATTCCTATCCTATGCATCAAATGGCATCTCTTGCTCTATAGGAATTGATATGCATGTCATCTCACTTCCTATGATTTTCATATTCCTATCCTATGAACAAAAGGAGGCCTCTGTTGGAGTAAATACTGTAGCTAGCAGTACTGCTGGTACAGTAGTTTTCTTCAAGAAGCGGAATTTAACGAAGTCATGATGGTTCCTTCGTCCGAGCAACTTCAAAGTGGGAAGTGGGCCTGTGATTTGACGGCTCATTAGTCATTGTTACTGCGGCGCGACGACCTGGGTGACTCTCCCTTGGAGTTCTGCATGCATGGCAAGTGGACCAGGATGGTTGACGTCCCACATGTTGGCGAACGGAAGTATTCTTTCCGATATCGAGGAGCAAGGAAACCGCGTGGTATAGTATCACTGCTGATTGGTTCGCAAAAAAATAGTATCACTGCCGATTTATAATTATTTTTTATTTCTGATGAATGCTAGCGTTTCAACTCTTACGACGAAGGGTGCCAAACACGGCACGTGCTGGATGTCCCACACGTCAACGAAAGGAGTGGGACATGAACAGCGTGGTAGAGCCCAGCGTAAAAAAATAGCGTGGTAGAGCGTCTCCACTTCTTCCACTTCTGGGTCAGAGACCACACGTAGTAGTACTTAGTGGTATGAACGATACTGTCGGATTTCGGGTTCCGGCAGACCCTCTAGGTTCGAACACTGGCGTGCGCGCGGAGATCTCGCCCTCTACCTACCTGCACCTCGCCGCCTCGCTAGGATCTAAACTATGAAAGGAACAGCACAAGAGACACAAGGTTTATACTAGTTCGGGCCACCATTGTGGTGTAACACCCTACTCCAGTGTGTGGTGCGGTGGATTGCCTCTTGGGCTGATGATGAACAATGCAATGAAGACCAGCCTCGCGAGGGTCTGTTCTTGGCTGGTGCGATGAACTGCTAGGGGGAGTTCAGTCGCTCTCTCTCTGCTAATTCAAGGTGCTGGATCCTCTCTCCCTACCCTGCGGGTGGCTAGTCCTATTTATAGGCAAAGGCCCTGGGCCTCTTCCCAAATATTGAGCGGGAAGGGCGCCAACAATTGGCCATTTTGAAGGGGAACATCTAGTACACTTATCCTGACTAAAGTTGGTCCTCGCCTGTCAAAGGCTCTGGTGGTGACGCCGGCTTGGGATCCACGATGACTTCCTTCCTGCCGTTGCGACGGTCTTGGTCTTGTTGCACCGAAACGGATGCCTTTGCTTGATACTCTTGCCTGCGCTTGCTCCCTTTGCACCAAAGAGGAAAGGAGGACACTGCGCGGGCTGGCGCCCGCCTGGCGCCCTTGGTCGTCATGGGCACCTCGTGAGGTACCCCGCCTTGATCTCTCTGCCTCCTCCCGAGCCAGCCTGATGAGGCCGTGCCTGAGGAGGCTTCCTGTCGTCCGCCCCGCGAGGCTTGGCCCCTCGCGAGGGTCTTGAGCTTGTGCCGATGAAGATGGGCCGTGCTGGGCCACCCCTTGAGCCATGCCGCAGGCCGCAGGCAGGCACGTCTAGGTACCCCCGTTCCTAGAACGCCGATAGTAGCCCCCGGGCCCAAGGCACGCCTGGACTTGGCTGAGCAGAGAAGCGAAGGGCAAGTCTGAGCGCCTTGGGCCCTAACAGCTGTGGTTCGGGCGCGCGTGGTGGTTGTTGATCGATGTGGGCGGCTCCGCTACCCCACGACGCCTCGGCAACTGCACGAATTGACAAGTCCCTGCATGCAAAGTGGGTCATGATTACCTGCGATCGTGGAGGCCGGCGGTTGGCCTTCCCCAGCTATAAGTACGGGACGGCGCCTGCCCTTCTGGTCCATCCCCTCTTGCTTCTCCTCCTTCATGGCTCCGCCAAAGAGGTTCTCGGCCGCGGAGAAAGGAAAGGCCCGCCAGGTGGAGCCTGACTCTCCCCGCCCAAGCGCGGTCGAGGCCGTCCTCGCAAACACCCTGTGGCTCCCATGGTGGCTCCTCGTGGCCGTGGAGGTGATCTCCCACGCGGTGACGGGCGGCAGGCTGTTGCTGGGGGGCGCGCTACGGCCGCGCGACCCCCTAGGCCGCGCTTCCACTCGGCAGAGGTGCTGCCGGAGTTCGTTGTGTGGTCGGCGGAGCCGACCAGCACCCGGCTCCAGCTTCCTCCTAGGCGAGCTTCCGGCCGGTGCCCCGGGCGGCCTCTGGCTTCAGGCGGATGGTTGCTGCAGCCGGGCCTCCCGGCTTCACCGAGGTCTCGCAGCCGAACGTGGCCCCGACCGCGGATGGCAACGCGTTTGCCGCGCTGGTTCGAGCCGGCGGTGCACCCTGCACTTCAAGTTCTACAGGATGCCACCCTCTACGTGAGGGTGTTCTGGGAAGACGGTCGCCGCGCTGGGTGCTGCCCTGAGAACGACGACCGCAGCCATGGGCCCAGCCCTAGCGACGATGAAGACAACAGCGCGCACGTGGTCGGCGGCGCTCGGGGTTCACCGAGCTTCGACGGCTCTTCTTCGGGCAGCGGCTCCTCCAGCGGTGGACGCGATCAGCCTCCGCACCGCCGTGCCCGCCTGGAGGGAGGTAGCGGGTCTGCCCGCCGTCGCGCCTCGGTGAAGCGCGAGATGGAGTCCGCCTGAGCTCCGGAGGCAGTTCGAGTCTCCACCGCGAGTTGGTGTCGGGCGAGTCACGCCTGTTTTGTTCTTTTTCCTTTTCCTGCGCAAAGAGACAGTAGTGTAGGGCCCCGCGGGGGCGTGCTTGGACTATTGCTGTTAATTATCGTACTGTTTCCGCTATTTCGGTATTATGCCTTTGTGCCACACGCCTGCGCGTAGAAATTACTTAGCTCGGGGGGCTGTCGTGGCCTTTGCTTCCCGAGGCCGAGGCCTCGTCGAACGCTTCATGTCCTGCGAAGGTTAGTCTGGAGAGGTAGCTCCCGGCCTCAGCTGTGGAGGCGACCGACCCAGGTCATGTGTTCGTGTCGCGGTGCCCGTGGGGCACGGACTGGAGGGGTGCTCCTGTAGTGGACCCGGGTAAGGAAGCCTCAAACGATAAGGGCAGAAAACGCTCGTGAGGGTGCCCGCGCGGCTCCCTCGCGAGGCTTGCACGAGAGAGATCGAGGCAGGAGAGCGAAAAGGCAAGGAGTCACAAGCGAAAGATGGCAACAACTTCAATAAAACTTCAAATGGGAATGAACAAGCCAACTGCAGAAAGCAAATGAGAAAAGCCGCGTCCGGCACCTAATCTAGTCTTTGACGTCTTCTCACCAGCGCGGAGCTAAGTGCTGCCACTGGCGTGGGAGGGAGCCCCAGGGCCTGAGGCCGGCGCTCCTGAGACTTCGGGGCGTGTACAGCCCCAACTCATTATTACGTGAGAGTGTCACGGGCGGTGAGCTTCACAGGCATTGGCCTTCTTCACAGGCTCCGGGCCTTTTTCAGAAAGATGAACTTCACAGGCGCTTGCCTTCTTCACAGGCACCGGGCCTTTTCCAAGACGCAACAGCTTCACAGGCATTCGCCTTCTTCACAGGCTCTGGGCCTTTTCCAAAACCCAACAACTTCATAGGCATTCGCCTTCTTCACAGGCTCTGGGCCTTTTCCAAAACGCAGCGGCTTCACAGGCGTTCGCCTTCTTCACAGGCTCTGGGCCTTTTCCAAGACGCAGCGGCTTCACAGGCGTTCGCCTTCTTCACATGCTCTGGGCCTTTTCCAAGACGCAGCGGCTTCACAGGCATTCGCCTTCTTCACAGGCTCTGGGCCTTTTTAGGGGTAAAACCTCCGGAGGTGCTGGATGTTCCGCGCGTTCTGGACGGGCTCCCCCTCCTGAGTCTCCAAGCGCGCGGAGCCGGGCCTGGAAACATGAACAACCTTGAACGGGCCCTCCCACATGGGAGAGAGCTTATGTAGTCCATCCCTAGAGAGAACCCGCCTGAGCACGAGGTCTCCTACCTCGAGAGTCCTGGGGCGGATGTTGCGGCAGTGGTATCGCTGTAGCGCTTGTTGGTATCTTGCCGCTCGCAGCCCGGCTTCCCGACGATGCTCCTCCCCCAGCACGAGATCCATCCCCCGCATGGCATCCTGCTGCGCCTTGTCGAACGCCAGGACCCGTGCGGAACGACGTCTGACCTCGTGAGGGAGGACTGCTTCAGCTCCATAGACCAGGAAGAATGGGGTCTCGCCAGTTAGCTTGGTCGCGGTCGTGCGGATGGACCACAAAACGGACTGAAGCTCGTCGTACCAACCTCTGCCGCAGGCCTCCAGCTTCTTCTTGAATGTCCTGGTCTTGAGGCCTCTCAAGACCTCCGCGTTGGCCTGCTCAGCCTGAGCGTTGCTCCGTGGGTGCGCCTCTGAAGCGTAGCATACCTGCGTCCCAAGGTTAGCACAATATGTTTTGAAGAGGTTACTAGTGAACTGCGAATCGTTGTCGGTGATGATGCGGTTCGGCACCCCGAACCGGCTCACGATGCCCTTGATGAACTTGACCGCAGAACCCGTGGGGATGGTGCGGACGGCTTCCACTTCAGCCCACTTGGTGAACTTGTCCACGGCGACGTAGAGGTAGCGATAGCCCCCTGGCGCCCGAGGAAATGGGCCCAGGATATCCAGCTCCCAGACTACGAAGGGCCACGAGAGGGGTATAGTTTGCAGACCTCCCGCCGGCTGATGGATCTGCTTGGCATGGAATTGGCAGGCCTTGCAAGCCTTCACCAGTTTGACGGCATCATTGAGCGCAGTGGGCCAATAGAATCCACTGCGGAACGCCTTGCCAACGAGGGTCTGCGATAATGAATGGTGCCCACAGTCTCCATCGTGTATATCCGCCAGCAGTTCCTTCCCTTGCTCCCTGGAGATGCAGCGTAGGGACACATCATTCGGTCGCCTCCGGTAGAGCTCTCCATCCCTGATGCAGTATGTTGTGGCTTGCCGCACCACACACTCCGCTTCCTCCTCCTTCTCTGGCAAGGTCCCTTGCGTCAAGTAGCTCCAGAGCTCTGTGATCCAGCACCCCTCCTGAGGCTCCATCGTCAAGAGCAGGCGTGCTCCTGAGGCCGGGCCACAGACCGGGGCTCCCGAGGCTGGCGGCTGGGGGAGCTCATGCCGAGGCTGCACCGCGCTTGGCAGTGATGGCGTGGCCGAGGGCTTGAAGAGCCGCTCCTCGAAGACGCCAGGCTCCTGAGGTAGCCGCCTGGATGCTTGTTTGGCAATGTCGTCGGCCTCCTGATTGGTGCCACGGGGCACATGCTGCAACTCCAGCCCCCAGAACTGCTTCTCCATCCTACGGACCTCCGCAAGGTAGGCTTCCATGTGCTCATCCCTCGGATCGTATACCTTGTTGGAGAAGTTGACGAGGAGTTGTGAATCACCCTTGATGGTAAGGCGCTTTACTCCTAGGGCAGCCGCGGCCTTCAGGCCTGCTATTAGACCTTCATATTATGCTATGTTGTTGGAGACCTTTTCTCCATGCTGGAAACAGAGCTGCACGGCGTAGTAGAGCTTGTCTTGAGCAAGAGATATAAGCACCGCACCAGCCCCCGCGCCGTGCCTGGAGAACGCCCTGTTGAGGGAGTCCCGGACTAGGGGGTGTCCGGATAGCCGGACTCCAAGACTATGAAGATACAAGATTGAAGACTTCGTCCCGTGTCCGGATGGGACTTTCCTTGGCATGGAAGGCAAGCTTGGCGATACGGATATGTAGATCTCCTACCATTGTAACCGACTCTGTGAAACCCTAACCTATCCGGTGTCTATATAAACCGGAGGGTTTTAGTCCGTAGGACGAACAACAATCATACCATAGGCTAGCTTCTAGGGTTTAGCCTCCTTGATCTCGTGGTAGATCTACTCTTGTACTACCCATATCATCAATATTAATCAAGCTGGAGTAGGGTATTACCTCCATCGAGAGGGCCCGAACCTGGGTAAAAACACCGTGTCCCTTGTCTCCTGTTACCATCCGCCTAGACGCACAGTTCGGGACGCCCTACCCGAGATCCGCCGGTTTTGACATCGACATTGGTGATTTCATTGAGAGTTCCTCTGTGCCGTCGCCATCAGGTAGGATGCCTCATCTCGTCTTTAAAGACGATACCATCGCCAAAGAAGCCTTGGCCTTGGTCGACTCTTCGCTAGGCGGTTTCTCATGACCGCTAGTTCGCCGCTACCGATGATGACCTCTCGAGTCATCGAAACCAATCTCCATGTTAGTTCGAACTTGCCGAACAGTTAGATCCGATCGAGCTCTCCTCGTAAACGAGCTCTTGGATCGCATCGCCGCCCAGGAGTCGCCACAGAGACACGACCGGATCGGGCCTAAAACCGATCGAGAGAGATCAACTCTCCCTGTGCTACCCATCATGTTGCTGTGATAGAGGAGCAATGCGCGACTCTTCCCTATCTTAAGGACTAGCTACGTCCGGATTCGATCCCTCCATGCCGGATTCCTGCGGAGGGACGGATGTCGATCAAGCCACGAACTTAAAGTCGGTGGCGGGTCGGACTCATTGGATAGCACTCAAAATCCAAACTTCCGAAGTTCGAAACTTCCCGCCCTTGAGTCCTAAATTGGACGGGTTCGGATTTAGTGCCACCCGCCCACCCAAACATTAGCGATCTCTCTCGAATTCGCAAGAGCCCGCCAAACAAGACATCATTATTGGGCGATTCCTCCTGGTTATGAACAGGATAAAGGACTGCCGAGAGGAGGACGCGTAATACCAATCTTCTGCAATAATTGCACGGACAAGGGAATCCTAAACGCCATAAGTCGTCATAAATTACACGCTTTGTTGGCTTGGTGACCATCGTACAAAAGTCTTGTGCGATGGAGAGCGCTCGAAAACCGAAAGTACATTTTGGGATAATCCGCCCCGAATACATCCCTAGCCGGAACAAAAGGGTGCATCATTATCAAGCACCTGGGTTGAATACCAAAAACCAAAACCCCTAAAGGGTGCGGAACGTCATCGAGGGTTGGCTAAACGGACTCGCAAAATTCATAGCACGAGGGCGCCACTCCAACTCATAGCCTTGAGCATGTTGGATACTACGGCAGGTGGCCAAAAGTGGCGAAGAGCTTCTAGCTTCAGAATCCCAGCCCAGCAACACCAGTACGATGTTAATAGTCTTTGAGACTTTCGCATCAAATAACATGCAAAAACGACAACTCTGCAACCTTGCCGAAGTCTACCAAGTAGCAACAATAAATCCATGGAGTGACACGGCTATTACCTTCAATGCCAGTGACGAACCTAAATTCCGAACTGCCCGGGCACCAGCCACATTGGTCCTCAGCCCGATAGTAGACGGCTTTCTCCTTACTAAGGTACTCATGGATGGCGGCAGCGGACTAAACCTCATCTATGAGGAAACCCTCCGAAAAATGGAAATAGACTGGAACCGCATTGAGCGAAGCAGCACAACCTTTAGAGGAATAATCCCCAGCCGGGAAGCATGCTGCACAGGAAAAATCACGCTGGATGTAGTGTTCGGCTCGCCGGACAATTACAGGTCCGAGGAGGTCACATTTCAAGTGGCCCCGTTCAACAGCGGATATCATGCTTTATTAGGACGAGAGGTATTCACAATTTTTTAAGGTATACCCCATTATGGGTACATGAAGCTTAAAATGCCCGGTCCCAACGGAATCATCACTCTCGCTAGTGATCCGAACATAGCACTCCGCGCCGAATATAAGACAGCCGCACTAGCCCTCGAGGCACTATCCAAGCCCTAGCGTCGAGGAACTCACCGCGATGCGCTCCACGGTGAACAGGGACGATGTGATACTTGATAAAAGATCCAAGTCCACCTCTTTTAAACCAGCGGATGAAATAGTCAAATTCCAAGTCCACCCAACGGACCCTGCAAAGACGGCCTCCATCGGGGCACAATTAAACCCCGATGTAGACGCCACACTACGAGAATTTCTACAAGAAAACGGGACATCTTTGCTCGGCACCCTTCGGACATGCCAGAATCCCACGTCACCTGGCCGAGCACAGCCTAAATATCCTAAAAGGATTCAAGCCGATCAAACAGGCTCTTGGCGCTTTTCGAACCCAAGAGACAGGCCATGGGAGAGGAGCTAGCCAAACTTTTGGAGGCCGGATTCATCGAGATATAAAACATCCGGACCGGCTAGCTAACCTGGTGATGGTACCAAAGAAGGATAAATCCTGGCGCCTATGTGTTGATTTCAAAGACCTTAATAAGGCTTGCCCAAAGGATCCCTTCCTCCCTCGAATTGATCAAATCATTGACGCTACTGCAGGACACGACTCATTGTGATTCCTCGACGTACTCGGCTACCACCAAATCAAGATGGCGGAGCTGCACCAAGCTGCAACACCATTCATCACTCCATACGCCCCGCTCGCTTCAACACAATGCCCTTTGGGCTCAAAACGCAAGCGCAACATATCAGCGCATGATTCGTACATGTCCGCAAACCAGATCGGCAAAATGGTGGAAGCATATGTAGATGACATGGTCGTCAAAACCAAGCACGCCGAAACTCTAGTAGACGACTTGAGGCTCACATTCGACAATCTTCAAAATATGACATCAAGCTCAATCCGAAAAATGCGTCTTGGCTCCACCGGAAAGCTCCTGGGCTTCATTGTGTCCGGTAGAGGAATTGAAGCAAACCCAGCCAAGATTCGAGCTCTGTCACAATTGGATATTCCAAAAGACCTCAAACAAATACAAAAAGACGGGATGCGTAGCGGCTCTAAGCCGCTTTATCTCCCGTTTAGGAGAAAAGGCATTACCTCTTTACCGCCTCCTCCGCCGCACCAAACACTTCGAGTGGATGGATGCTGCCACGGCCGGACTCGAAGAAATAAAGGCCATTTTGGCAACAAATCCAATCCTGGTCGCGCCCAACGTGGGCGAACCAATGCTATTATACATCGCCACAACACATCAAGTTGTCAGCGCGGTGCTCGTTGTCGAATGAGAAACGGACAGACACCGGTTCCCTATTCTAAAACCGGTTTATTATGTGTCCATTGTCCTAACTCCATGCAAGTCCCGGTACCCACACTATCAAAAGATAGCATACGCGGTGTTCATGGCATCCCGGAAGCTGCGACACTACTTTCAAGAGTGTTCGATAACGGTAGCCTCCGAAGTACCTCTTAATGACATTATAAACAACTGCAATGCGACGGGCCGGATTGCTAAATGGGCCATAGAGCTCCTCCCATTCGACATGACTTATAAGCCACGATGAGCTATTAAGTCGCAGGTTTTGGCCGACTTCGTGGCCGAATGGACTGAAGCCGAACTCCCTAAAGAGTACGGCACATACTCCAATTGGATCATGCACTTTGACGGCTCCAAAATGTTGGCTGGCCTGGGGGCTGGCGTCGTCCTGACGTCCCCAACCGGGGACACAGTCTAATACGTCCTTCAAATAATGTATACGGACTCCAACAACGCAACCGAATACGAGGCCCTTCTGCACGGCCTCCGGATGGCAGTCTCCATGGGCATTCAACGCCTAGAGGTGCACGGGGATTCAAACCTCGCAATATCTCAAATAAACGCAGACTTTGACGCCAAAGATCCGAAAATGGCAGCATACCGCAATGCGGTCCTAAAAATATCAGCACGGTTCGAAGGGCTTGAATTTCGTCATATAGCCCGGGATAACAACCAGGCGGCGGATATATTGGCACGCATCGGTGCAAAACGCGATGCCGTCCCACCCAATATCTTTTTGGAACGGCTGTTCAAGCCATCCGTACTATGGGAAGGGGAGTCCGGCAATAACAATCCGGACCCAACCGCACCGCCGACGCCAACACTCGACACAACCGAGGCTCCGCCCGAGATAACACCCTCTGCTCACGAAATAATGGCGGTTATCGCCCCGTGGACGGAACCATTCCTAGCCTACCTAACTAGGCAGGAACTTCCCGAAGACCAAAATGAGGCTCGATGCATAGTACGGTGCTCTAAAGCCTATAAGGTCCATGAGGGAGAGCTTTATAAGAAAAGCACTACCGGAGTCCTTCAAAGGTGTATCTCCGAAGAGGAAGGGCGAAACCTCCTGGCCGGAATTCATGCCGGACTGGGAGGGCACCACGCCGCAGCCCGGGCCCTTGTAGGCAAGGCCTTCCGTACATGATTTTATTGGCCGACGGCCCGGGCAGATGCGCAGGACTTAGTCCAACGATGCGTCGGTTGCCAACTTTTTTCTAACCAAAGCCACATGCCACCCACCGCCCTTAAAACTATACCAATCACCTGGCCGTTCGCGGTCTAGGGGCTTGACATGGTTGGACCCCTCAAGGGAGGAACCCACAAGCAAAAATACCTATTGGTCATGGTGGACAAATTCACCAAATGGATAGAGGCCAAACCAGTTAAAACGGCCGAATCCGGACCAGTGATAGACTTCATATCAGGGGTAGTGCACCGTTACGGTGTCCCCACAAGATCATCGCGACAATGGCACCAACTTCACGGCCGATAAGGTCAAATCATGGTGCAAAAACATGGGCATCAAGCTTGATTACGCCTCAGTCTATCACCCTCAAACCAACGGCCAAGTCGAACGGCAAACGGTCTAATCATGAGCGGCATTAAACCCGGACTAGTGCGGTCCTCAAGGAATCTAACACGACCGGGTCGAGGAGCTCGACTCCAGACTGGGGCTGCGGACCACGCCGAATCGTACTACCAGATTCACACCATTCTTCATGGTGTACGGCGCAGAGGCAGTCTTGCCCTGCGACATAATGCATGACTCACCTCGCGTACGCATGTATGAAGAAAGAGAAGCCGAGCTCAATCGGCAGGACAGCTTGGACGCATTGGAGGAGGAGCGCGACGTGGCAAAAGCTCGTTCCGCATTCTATCAACAAAGAGCTCAAGATATCAAAGCAGGAAGCACGGGCCAAAGCTTATAACATTGGCGAACTAGTTCTACGCCTGCTGGACAAGAAAAAGGACAAACTCAAGCCCAAATGGGAAGGTCCCTTCATCATCGACCAGGTCCTGACCGGCGGAGCATACCGTCTGCGAAACGCATCGGATAACCAACTCGAGCCGAACCCATGGAACGCAGCCCGTCTACGAAGATTCTACGCCTAAGTGCCGGACTCCACGTTCATCTCCTTCCTCCGTCCGCATTCTTTATTTTTGCTTTTTGCTGTCTTTTATTTCTCTCCTTCCCCCTTCTTCTTCTTGTAGCCTCTAGAGGCTCGTTTGCGCTTTTTCCGCACACACTTGACGCGCTGTCCGCGCTCATTATACCTGGGGGCTTCTTTAACAAAAGCTTATTTATACGGGCTTCATGCCCAGCACATGTGTTAAACTTCCGCATGTACCTTTTATTCACCATTATATGCATCGATATGACTTAAGTTTTGGCCAAGCTGGGTTGCCTGGCTCCTGTGCTTACCCCTACGTTCCCGATTTGTGGGGACCCCGACTCATAAGTCGTGATCACCGAATGCACGTGTACAGTGATCCCAGAGATCAATGCTCACTGAACACACAGGAGCTCAATAACAAGAGTCTTACATCCATACATACCGTCTAACACAAATTATGACCATTATGGTCAAGTCTTACATCGATAAAGCCTTAAGGGCTAAACATCAAATGAAACACAAGCAGCGGAAATCTTCGTCGATGAGTAGAACCCATGCCATCTGCCTTAACCCTACAGTGCATTCTCGACCGAAACGCCCTAGTTCGCATGTTCGTCTCAAAGAACTCTTCTTGAACTCCGGTTCTTCCATGCCCGATCAATTAAATAACCAGTGGCAAGCCAATGAGTACTTTGAATGTACTACGCAAGCAACCCATGTTTTGGTTCAAGATACAACAATGCATGATATAGGTAAATTTTTATGAAAGCTAGTTTTGAGTGCCATGACATGTTCAACAACTTGTAAGACATGCATCAAGTAACCATGAGGACATGTTACAGATATCAACATAAATAGAGTGGGCACCAACCCAACTCAATCATGTCAAGTCCTTTGTCTTGACCCAAGTAGTTTTATCACACACACACACACAGTTGTGAAACTCTGGACGTAGTTTAAGCAGCACCGCCCAACTGTCCTTGACCGTGGACACGGCTATTCAATAGTTTTACACTCTGCAGAGGTTGCACACTTTACCCACAAGATCCGGGAACTTCGTGTCATCCACGACCAGCGATACCTCAAGTACCCGGGGTAAGCACCCGATCACTATCTTTCCCTAGACGAGACTAACAAGGAGTCCACTCGTTGTTCCGTATCCTCACGATGTACATCATACGAGACTCACTCGAGATCGTACCATCCGAGAGGGGACACAACGGTGTCTCCCTGTGAAAACAGTCATGGCCGCCCTACCTGGCACGACCCCGTCCCGAGAGAGAGCACCAACTCTCCCCCGTCACTAGTAATGCGGGCTCCAAGCTAGTATCAACCTAGGTAATCAATAATGCCCTTTCCCATATAAGGGTAGAGTGGTTGCGCATGTAAGGTTGGGACAGTCGACAAATCTTAAATCTAATCTGTTTTCAAAAACAACACACACACTTGCCTCGGTACACCACTTCGTCATCAAGTGGTTACCCATTCCATCATCTCCCTCGGGCATAAGTGGCACCCGACGGGGTTTTCGAAAAAGTCTTTTGAAAAACTTTGCCTCCTTCACCATGCATATACCCGTCCCTTTTTGCGTAGCACTACTTTAGCATCCTATCAACTCCCACCGGCATAACCCTCATAAGAAGGTAGGGTCATGCACAATGCAAGTATCAACGAGGAAGTAACGGTGGCAAGCCACCCCATGTGGTCACCACAATATCGTGTCTCCAATGCAAGCAATAAAAGTGCTATATGGCATGCATAAAAAGGGGTTTCATAGACATGGTCAAAGGGCTGCTTGCCTTGGTCTTCAAAGTCTTCAAGTTCTTCAAACCCTCCTCCTTCTTCTTCTTCTTCAGCAACTTCGTCTAATACGGGATCTAATCATCGCAAGAAAATAACGAGAAAAATAAGGCAATAGTAAAACAGAAAAACCAAAGTGCTCAGAAAAATGTCAACTTATTTTTGATAAATACCAGGGGGAACTCTAAGAAGGAGAAAATTATTAGTTATGGATTTGGAGTTGTATGATAGGAGAAAGGGATTTTCAGAGGGGAATATAAATGCTCAAATTTGAATTTAAATTTGAACAGTGCAGAAAAGTTTGATGGATATTTATGAAAGTTACACCATTAAATAGGTGGCATTTTTCTATGATTTTAGGAGTTGGAATTATTCCATTTGGATTAATATTTAATCCTGTTGAATTTTTGCAAGTTTCCAGAAAAAGAAAAAGGAGAAGCAGCACTGTGCAACTGGGCCAGAAGGGCCACAGTGCAGCAGGCCCAGAGGGATCCAGCCCGCGCAAGGCTGCCACGTCGAAGGCGTATTTGGAAAATACGTCTCCAGCCGACGCAGCGAACCGGTGCGCGCGCGTGCGTGTTTAAACCTGACGGGTGGGGCCCACCAGTCAGAGTGTGAGGCTGACCGACGGGCCCCACGGCCGTCGTCTTCAACCTCGGCCCATAGAGGGTGGCGAGCTCACCGGTGACGTTTCCGGGCACGGCGAGGGGAGCTGATGGCACCGCTGGACTCCTCGTCGTGTCGCTGTTCGGGTGGTGCCAGAGTTGGCCGGAGGGGAGCAGTGGTTCGCCGGTGACCAGGTTCGCGGCGGAGGAGCGTCGGGCGACGATGGCTCCGGCCGTTTCCGACTGCAAAAGAGGGGGGAGACAGAGGGGAAATGATCAGGGAGGTGTGGAGAGTCCAGATCGAGAGAGAGGAGGAGCAGTGGGAGCCCGTACCCTGAGATCGACGACGACCCGAGGCGGCGGAGCTCGAGCTCGATCTCGAGCTCGGGTGCTCCTGGAGGAGAGTGGAGGGCACAGGGGGCCTTTTTGGAGTAGGTAGGGGCGAGTGGTGGTGATAGGGAGGTTCGGGGAGGCCTTTAAGTAGCCGAGCCACAGCTCACCGTAGACCCGTGCGCCGGCGAGGTTGTTGCCATTGCTGTGGGTCACGGGGGCGCGCGTGGACATGTCTGGGGTGTTCATGGGTTCGGTCCAGAGCGAGGGAAAGAAGAGAGGAGGAGCAGGGGGCCGAGGCGCGTGTGTGAGCCGCGCCATTGGCGCGCTGGGGCGGCCTCTGTTTGCTAGCGCGGAGGCGCGGGGAGGAGGAGAGAGGAGGGGGCCGACCGCGTAGCATGCTGCGGACGCCGAGGTGCATCGACAGGCGCGCGGGGGAGGCCTGAGGTGGCCGGAGGCGGTTGGGAGGGGGCGGCTACAGTGCGGGAGCGCACTGTAGCGCGCTCCAGAGCGCCCAAATGGTTGGCATGGCCATTCTTTATGCATGGTGAGCGCGTCCTTTGGTGTCTAGCAGGTCTAGGAGGGAGTAAAGAAATGGGGTGGTGCATTGGATGCCATGGATGGCCACTGGAGTGAGGAGGGAGGTGAGGAAGAGGGAGAAATGGGCTGTCCAGAGAGAGAAAGTGGGGCTTTACCCATCCAATAATTGAGCTATGGACTTGCCATTGTTACTGGAGGTGAAAGGGGTCTAGGAGGAGCTGTGGTAAAAAGTGGAGCTCAAGGAGAATAGTTTTAGTGGTCAAAATGGTGATTATTGAAAAGTGGCAGAAGGTGTTTGATAATGGTTTTGGCAAGCAAATGATTTCCAATTTCCATGAGACTCCACAAGGTGAAATTACACATATAATTAGGGCCTCCCACCAATTTGGAGCTTATTTGGGCAAAGTTGCCAATGCAACTTTTGTGAACCCTAGAAATGAGCAGAAATGGACTTGTGTAGATCTAGTTGAGAAAATCACTTCTCCTTGATGCACTACTTGGTGTAGTGGCCTCATTTGGTCATGTGAACATGCTCACAAAAGTTGGGGTCAAGGAGAGAAAGTTGGTAGTACAAAGTTGTTCAAATTTGGTTCTGGACAGGAAGGGTTTTGGGGCTCTTTGATCAATTTAACTTGTTCTCCAACTTGTGCCACTTGGTATAGGTGCATTATTACACCATTTGAGCATGTTCACCAAGTGTGAGAGCATTTGGACATATTTGACAGTGCAAAGTTGTTCAAACTTGAAAAAGGTCAGAAGTGGTTTTGAGAGTGTTTCATGGGGTTATACTGTTCTCCATGACATGAGACTTGGCAAGATCATCAGTCATGTCATATGTGACATGCTAGAATTTTCTTGGAATTTTTGGGGAATATTTCCTTTGTAAATATTTCAAAAGATTGAAATATCCAGAAAGGGTTTTTGAGGGATTTGACCAATGTTTTGAACATGACCATGTGTTGAAACTCTTATATATGGGAAATATATGCCCACTGAGTTTCCCTGATTTTTGTCAAATATTTTAAAACAATAAAATAAGTTTTTCCTATTAAAGACCATTTCTGGCCTTAAGAAAAGATTTTAAATAAAATAGGAAAATAACTTTTAAAATTATATTTTTGTGGTTAATGGGAATCCTATATCTAATAGGTTTCAAAAATACTCTTATAAATATTTTTCATACCACAAATCAAGTACTTGCAGTGCAAATCTCAATTCAAGGGTTTTTGAAAAACTAATTTTAGAAAATACTTTTTGGCCAAATTATTTTTGTAAGAAAATACTATATTGCTCTATACACATGGCATGATCATTGGGCAGAAGCTTGGGTCAAGGAGATGAAGTATAGAAGGTGGAGTTGTGTTGACCTTAAAGAGCACTTGATAAAAACACAGAGAGAAAACCAACTCCAAATAAAAAGTCAAATAATGCAAAAGTTTTTGTCAAACCAAATTTTATCATGATTTATCATCTTAAGTGTTGTGCCGCAAAAATCAGGGTGTGACAGACCTACCCCCCCTTACAAGAATCTCGTCCCCGAGATTCCCAAACTAGGCGTAGAAAGGAATATGAAAACTGGATCTGGGGTAGTCTTCTTGTCCTCATACCACTTGTGCTTCCGAGTGGTGCTCCATTGATCCTTGAAGTACTCGATGGCGTGGCTTCGTGTATGACATCCTGCTTGATCCATATTGCCACTGGGGCTTTCGCGTAAGTCATATTGGGCTGGAGGTCGACGGCTTGGTGATTGACGTCTTTGTAGGGATCGGTTGGTTAGGATGTTGGAAGCACTTCCGAAGCTGTGACTTGTGGAAAATGTTGTGCACAGTGGGTGGCTCAGGTGGTAATTCTAGCTGGTAGCCGTTTGCTCTTCGTCTTGTAGTGATCTTGGAGAAGGTCGATAAATCTTGGTGCGAGTTTTCTTAACATGAAAATGCTTGGTTCTCTTTGAGAGAAGTGGCTCGCAAGTACACATGATCTTTGACGCGGGAGTTTACTTCTTGACGTTGGTGGTAGTTCTTCCTCCTTGGCAAGGCGGTCTTCAAACGTTCCTTGACCAGCTCAACGATTCTTCTTCCGTCTTCGGGTAGGCAAGTATGTCATCAAGGAAAGATGGCAACTAACTTGTCCGAGTACTCCGTGAAGACTTGCCCACGGGGTACATAGGGTATAGGTTGGGGTATCGGTGGTGGTCATGGTTGGGTATTGGCCAAGGTTTCCTTGTCCTAGAGCCGAAGCCCAAGGTCAGGATCCGACCATGTTGTGGCTTGGTAGGGCTTAAGGGTTTCAAGGATTCTAGTGTGCGAGCGAACGTTTGTCACCTTATCCTTAAGCACGGTTCCTGAGATGCCAATTGTTCTATCTAGTCCTTTAAACAAATAACCCTATACCACCGAAAGCATCAACTCTTGTAGGTCAGCTCCAATCATCCCTCATGCTATTATTATCCTCATGACTCCCAAGGGGAGTTCTAATAAATCTATACATGTCAACTATCCCCAAACTCATATGTATGGCTACCCCTAAAATCCATGGGTAGAGCATATAAGCTGCTAAGCTTGAATTTAATCACCACAATCCAAGTGCTCAGTCTATTGATCCAAGGTCCATGATAAAGCATCCCTATCCTAAGGAAACACGTCGTATACCACTCCAAGATCTTGTTTCCTTCTCTATAAGCCCATTAATTACATAATTCATTAATTCTACAAATCCAATGTTTATGGTGTTCCACATGATCTTCTAATGCCCTATAATCCCCAAATACTTGAAAGGGCTACCTTGCTATAGTCAGTCCACCAATTTCCATTATCATGGTTATGTAAACTCCAACCTCAAGCTTATATAGATCCCTAAATGAACCCCGACAATTAATCCAATCTCTTAGTTTATTGTCCACCGAGAAACATGGTATCATGATCAGGATCATCAGTCTAAATCCACTTTACTCCGAACCATGTAAAATTACTCTGCATCCATACTCCACTAGGGTCACCTATTTAAATCCAAATCTTGTGTCCAACGAGAATTCCCACAGTTTCCCCTAAGTCATAGTCGTAATATCAACTATCTCCTATCAATATCCCCTGGCTAAGTCAAATCCTTATACTCCCAAGAATTTCAATTTGCGATCATAATCTTCCTATTAAATCCAATTTACTCAGGGGTAATGAAAGCTATGCTACCCTATAATCATGATCCCACCAAGTTCATCTACCAACATGAAAACCTCATAATCCACCAAATAGTCTCGGATGATTCCTCAAAGTCATTGATATAAACTCATCAAGTCATTTGTCCTCTATTCCTATATCCTCAAATTGGTCTTCCCTATGGCATCATCAGTTCTGGTTCTATATTAGGATGATAAGGTGCTCATTCCCTACGTCCACTAGTTCCATAGTGAACCCAATGTTGAGCGAGGTTACGGAGGCTTAACTGGTTCTCTTTGCAAGTCTGAGAGTTAAGCACATGGTTAAGGATTAGAGATGGGTTATCTCATGAAGTCTCGAAGGGTCTAGGGATGGGGTTCCAGTCATGAGGGATAAGCATAACTCTACGGGGCTGTACTTGGTCGAAGAGGCGGCAGCAAAAGTCTTCAGTGCTAGTTGGTCGCCGAAGTAGACTCCTTGGTGCATCTTGTCTTGCCGGCCTTCAGTTGAGGATAGAGGGATGAGAGGGAAAAGTAGTATAGATGGGGATGCCTAAAGGGGGCTCTATAGTGCAGGTGCAAACAAACAAGTGCCAAAAGACCACACACAATTTCATTAAGATAAGATAGGTGATATAGTTGCATACATGCTGCCTAAGGCAAAAGTGCAACTTATATCGAAACACAAACAGATAAGAATAAGCAACACTCAACATGGTTTCATTTGAACCATCATATGGACTCGACTGAGCATAGGGGGTACACGACTCATCCTACCCTAGGGGTCCTCGGATTCAACAGTCGTGCTTGCTTCATCACTTTGAGAGAAAGGCGTTCGGTCTTGATTTGGGTTCCCTTGTGGTGCCAAAGGGTATGCGACGATCGGCTGCTTGTTGGGACACATCCTTTAATGTGCCCAAGTTCACCACACCGTGACAAGTGACGGAAGCAAAAGGTTGCTATCCAGTCTTGAGTTATGTCGTCGATGGCCTGACGACGATCTTCCATGAGGTGGATATGGAAATCCATTCCTATGCCTCCTGCGTGGGGTTTGGTTGCGGGTTTTCCGAAGTTCCTTGATTTGTTGCTCCTGATTGGCAAGGTGGGCTTGTAAGACAGTGATTTGCTGTCCTTGCTCGGCCACCCTCTTCTTCTCGAGGCAGTGGAGGTGCAGAAGTGAAGGGAGGTCTTGGCGAGCCTTAAGGAATGCTTCGGTAAGGTGACGTAGAAGGTAGTCTCCGGCGTTGATGAAGCGGATCTGGTACTTGAGGGTTGGATCCTCATCTTCTGGGGAAATCATCACTTGAGCTGGGGCTCCAAATCCGTTCTTTCCAGGTAGGTAGCGGGTGGCGTGTTCTTCTTTCATTTCTAGGAGGAGGCCTCGAAGACGGAGGAGCGCTTCATGTGCCACTTGCTGGATGGCCAGGTCTTGTGTTGGCATGGGTGGTCCAATGAAGAACCACCCCTGGGGTGAGGTCTTGGCAGGCACAAAAACCTTGGCGTAGAACTCCTTCTCGAGCACATCATTTTCCAGTTCATGCAGGGTGTATATGGGCAGCAAGGGATAGTGGCATTGTTGGAGGCAGTCTTTTAGGAGTGATGGAAATCCTGTCATAAGGAGTCTCAAGGGGGCGACAGCCATCTACAAAAGTTGAATAGGGGAGGTCAATAAGGGAAATATATCTTGGTTGGGGTAAGCTTTAGAAAAGGAGAGAAGTTTAGATGGTCTCAAGCTAACTAACGTCCATGCTAGCTAAGGCTTCCTACAGTCAGGATGGCTCTGATACCAGCTCTGTGGGGACCCCGACTCATAAGTCGTGATCACCGAATGCACGTGTACAGTGATCCCAGAGATCAATGCTCACTGAACACACAGAAGCTGAATAACAAGAGTCTTACATCCATACATACCGTCTTACACAAATTATGACCATTATGGTCAAGTCTTACATCGATAAAGCCTTAAGGGCTGAACATCAAATGAAACACAAGCAGCGGAAATCTTCGTTGATAAGTAGAACCCATGCCATCTGCCTTAACCCTACAGGCATTCTGACTGGGAAACGTCCTAGTTCGCATGTTCGTCTCCAAAGAACTCTTCTTCGAACTCCGGTTCTTCCATGCCTGGTCAATTAAATAACCAGTGGCAAGCCAATGAGTACTTTGAATGTACTCGCAAGCAACCCATGTTTTGGTTCAAGATACAACAATGCATGATATAGGTAATTTTTTGCGGAAAGCTAGTTTTGAGTGCCATGACATGTTCAACAACTTGTAAGACATGCATCAAGTAACCATGAGGACATGTTACAGATATCAACATAAATAGAGTGGGCACCAACCCAACTCAATCATGTCAAGTCCTTTGTCTTGACCCAAGTAGTTTTATCAACACACACACAGTTGTGAAACTCTGGACGTAGTTTAAGCAGCACCGCCCAACTGTCCTTGACCGTGGACACGGCTATTCGAATAGTTTTACACTCTGCAGAGGTTGCCCACTTTACCCACAAGATCCGGGGAACTTCCGTGTCATCCACGACCCGCGATACCTCAAGTACCCGGGGTAAGCACCCGATCACTATCTTTCCCTAGACGACACTAACAAGGAGTCCACTCGTTGTTCCGTATCCTCACGATGTACATCATACGAGACTCACTCGAGATCGTAACATCCGAGAGGGGACACAACGGTGTCTCCGGTGCCCTGTGAAAACAGTCATGGCCGCCCTACCTGGCACGACCCCGTCCCGAGAGAGAGCACCAACTCTCCCCCGTCACTAGTAATGCGGGCTCCAAGCTAGTATCAACCTAGGTAATCAATAATGCCCTTTCCCATATAAGGGTAGAGTGGTTGCGCATGTAAGGTTGGGACAGTCGACAAATCTTAAATTTAATCCATTTTCGAAAACAACACACACACACTTGCCTCGGTACACCACTTCATCATCAAGTGGTTACCCATTCCATCATCTCCCTCGGGCATAAGTGGCACCCGACGGGGTTTTCAAAAAAGTCTTTTGAAAAACTTTGCCTCCTTCACCATGCATATACCCGTCCCTTTTTGCGTAGCACTACTTTAGCATCCTATCTACTCCCACCGGCATAACTCTCATAAGAAGGTAGGGTCATGCACAATGCAAGTATCAACGAGGAAGTAACGGTGGCAAGCCACCCCATGTGGTCACCACAATATCGTGTCTCCGATGCAAGCAATAAAAGTGCTATATGGCATGCATAAAAAGGGGTTTCAAAGACATGGTCAAAGGGCCGCTTGCCTTGGTCTTCAAAGTCTTCAAGTTCTTCAAACCCTCCTCCTTCTTCTTCTTCTTCAGCAACTTCGTCTAATACGGGATCTAATCGTCGCAAGAAAATAACGAGAAAAATAAGGCAATAGTAAAACAGAAAAACCAAAGTGCTCAGAAAAATGTCAACTTATTTTTGATAAATACCAGGGGGAACTCTAAGAAGGAGAAAATTATTAGTTATGGATTTGGAGTTGTATGATAGGAGAAATGGATTTTCAGAGGGGAATATGAATGCTCAAATTTGAATTTAAATTTGAATAGTGCAGAAAAGTTTGATGGATATTTATGAAAGTTACACCATTAAATAGGTGGGATTTTTCTACGATTTTAGGAGTTGGAATTATTCCATTTGGATTAATATTTAATCCTGTGGAATTTTTGCAAGTTTCCAGAAAAAGAAAAAGGAGAAGCAGCACTGTGCAACTGGGCCAGAAGGGCCACAGTGCAGCAGGCCCAGAGGGATCCAGCCCGCGCAAGGCTGCCACGTCGAAGGCGTATTTGGAAAATACGTCTCCAGCCGACGCAGCGAACCGGTGCGCGCGCGTGCGTGTTTAAACCTGACGGGTGGGGCCCACCCGTCAGAGTGTGAGGCTGACCGATGGGCCCCACGGCCGTCGTCTTCAACCTCGGCCCAGAGAGGGTGGCGAGCTCACCGGCGACGTTTCCGGGCACGGCGGGGGGAGCTGATGGCTCCGCTGGACTCCTCGTCGTGTCGCCGTTCGGGTGGTGCCGGAGTTGGCGGAGGAAGCGATGGTTCGCCGGCCACGAGGTTTGGCGGAGGAGGCGTCGGGCAACGATGGCTCCGGCCGTTTCCGACTGCAAAAGAGGGGGGAGATAGAGGGGAAATGATCAGGGAGGTGTGGAGAGTCCAGATCGAGAGAGAGGAGGAGCAGAGGGAGCCCGTACCCCGAGAGCGACGACGACCCGAGGCGGCGGAGCTCGAGCTCGATCTCGAGCTCGGGTGCTCCTGGAGGAGAGTGGAGGGCACAGGGGGCCTTTTTGGAGTAGGTAGGGGCGAGTGGTGGTGATAGGGAGGCTCGGGGAGGCCTTTAAGTAGGCGAGCCACGGCTCACCGTGAACCGTCTTGCCGCGATGTTGTTGTTGTTCTTTGTGGGTCACGGGGGCACGCGTGGACATGTCTGGGGTGTTCATGGGTTCGGTCAAGAGCGAGGGAAAGAAGAAAGGGAGGGAGCTGGGGGCCAGAGGCGCGAGCGTGTGAGCCGCGCCATTGGCTACTGGGCGACCTCTGTTTGCTAAGTGAGGCGCGGGAGGAGGAGAGAGGAGGGGCCGACCAGCGTGGCGTCTGCTGGACGCCGAGGTGCATCGGCAGCGCTGGGAGGCCCGAGGTGGCCGGAGGCGGTTGGGAGGCGGCTACAAGCAAGGGAGCGCCAGAAGGCAGCCAGAGCGCCCAAATGGCTGGCATGGCCATTATTTATGCATGGTGAGCGCGTCCTTTGGTGTCTAGCGGGTCTAGGAGGGAGTAAAGAAATGGGGTGGTGCATTGGATGCCATGGATGGCCACTGGAGTGAGGAGGGAGGTGAGGAAGAGGGAGAAATTGGCTGTCCAGAGAGAGAAAGTGGGGCTTTACCCATCCAATAATTGAGCTGTGGACTTGCCATTGTTACTGGAGGTGAAAGGGGTCTAGGAGGAGCTGTGGTAAAAAGTGGAGCTCAAGGAGAATAGTTTTAGTGGTCAAAATGGTGATTATTGAAAAGTGGCAGAAGGTGTTTGATAATGGTTTTGGCAAGCAAATGATTTCCAATTGCCATGAGACTACACAGGGTGAAATGACACATATAATTAGGGCCTCCCACCAATTTGGAGCTTATTTGGTCAAAGTTGCCAATGCAACTTTTGTAAACCCTAGAAATGAGCAGAAATGGACTTGTGTAGATCTAGTTGAGCAAATCACTTCTCCTTGATGCACTACTTGGTGTAGTGGCCTCATTTGGTCATGTGAACATGCTCACAAAAGTTGGGGTCAAGGAGAGAAAGTTGGTAGTACAAAGTTGTTCAAATTTGGTTCTGGACAGGAAGGGTTTTGGGGCTCTTTGATCAATTTAATTTGTTCTCCAACTTGTGCCACTTGGTCTAGGTGCATTATTACACCATCTGATCATGTTCACCAAGTGTGAGAGCATTTGGACATATTTGACAGTGCAAAGTTGTTCAAACTTGAAAAAGGTCAGAAGTGGTTTTGAGAGGGTTTCATGGGGTTATACTGTTCTCCATGACATGAGACTTGGCAAGATCATCAATCATGTCATATGTGACATGCTAGAATTTTCTTGGAATTTTTGGGGAATATTTCCTTTGTAATATTTCAAAAGATTGAAATATCCACAAAGGGTTTTTGAGGGATTTGTCCAATGTTTTGAACATGAGCATGTGTTGAAACTCTTATATATGGGAAATATATGCCCACTGAGTTTCCCTGATTTTTGTCAAATATTTTTAAAACAATAAAATAATTTTTCCCTATTAAAGACCATTTCTGGCCTTAAGAAAAACTTTTAAATAAAATAGGAAAATAACTTTTAAAATTATATTTTTGTGGTTTATGGGAATCCTATATCTAATAGGTTTCAAATATACTCTTATAAATATTTTTCATACCACAAATCAAGTACTTGCAGTGCAAATCTCAATTCAAGGGTTTTGGAAAAACTAATTTTAGAAAATACTTTTTGGCCAAATTATTTTTGTAAGAAAATACTATATTGCTCTATACACATGGCATGATCATTGGGAAGAAGCTTGGGTCAAGGAGATGAAGTATAGAAGGTGGAGTTGTGTTGACCTTAAAGAGCACTTGAAAAAAACACAGAGAGAAAACCAACTCCAAATAAAAAGTCAAATAATGCAAAAGTTTTTGTCAAACCACATTTTATCATGATTTATCATCTTAAGTGTTGTGCCGCGAAAATCAGGGTGTGACACGATTGTTCGGCTAGGTGGTAAAGGGAGCACCTCTGCGATTGCTACTGTCGGGTCAGCCGGATGTGTACCTCAGACTGGGTGAAGCCGAAAGCTAGCGTTCTTATGGGAATATTCGGTCGGTGAACAGAAAGATGATTTTTAACTATTTACCCATCTGCCCCGGATGATTTTACGCTTTCATAGCAGCTTCTACATGCACTTTAGGGCATGCATCCCAATAAAGGAACCCTTAACGGAACTATTCTCCTGGAAGATGTTTCTTACTACCCATGTAATATAACATAACTAGTTGGGCACTTATGCGATACAACAACAATGACCCCACGCCTTGTCTCCATGCATACCACGGTTCTTATATAACCACGAAGGTATTCAGACACACTCCGGACTATTGGGTCCGGAGGTCAAAGCGAAAAGGTCCGCTACGACAAACGATCTACAATCCGGCTACAAGACATTTTTTCATGTCATATTTTTACATAGTCAATTCGACTCATTGTATTCCTCCTCAATGCCATCTAATAGGCTATCTAATTTACAATCTTGCTGGGAATACTTGGCGGCCAATTCTACTTGGCCGTACACTAAGCTAAAAGGGATCTCCATCCCATCCGGCCCCACAGTCCGACCTCGCCATGTGGTTTGGGTCAACAACCGTGTACCGCATCTTCACCATGGCCCAGGCCTCCCTGGCGCCTTGACGGCAGGCCGATATCTTCCATAGCCGGAAGCGCCGCCGTGCTCCTTAAAGCCGCTCCGCCAAATCCCCAATGCCTTCGGGCAGGGAGATAGATGGCCATAAGGCTTGGCCGATGCCTTTCATCACCTGTCGGACTCGTTCGTGCAGCTGACGCAATTCGGGAAGAAGATCACCTGAAGAACTGGGCATCTCCTCCTCAGGATGACCTGTGAGCAAACCTACAAACATGTTTATGTTAGTGGCCTTCCTCGCCGAACTCTTTTCAAAGTTCGCTCAAGAACTTACTGAAAATGCCGCGACGAAGCCGCCGATTCTCCTTTACGGAGTCAGACAACTGGGCACGAACGTCCTTTAGTTCCTCACCCAGCTTGGTGTTGACATCTTGGAGGTTATTCTTCTCCTGCCGCACCCTCGTAAGCACGCTCTCGCCGGCCTTTAACTGGCGTAAGAGCTGTTGCTTGTCCGGATCTAGTCCGGCGCCATCTGCAATGTTTTGGTCAGATTTACACACCCGCCGCACTTTATAAACTATTTATTTTTTAAAGCATATATTACGGAGGGGCCTCTCAGAGCTCTCATGGCGGCGGTGTGGCCTCAAGTTGGGCCTTGCACTCTTCAAGCTCCCCGGGACAATCGGGTATTCTTTTCAAGAAGATCCTGCATAACAAATGATCCTTAAATCAGTTATTCTAACTATTTTAAGTCTCGGGCCTCTTGGAATATATAAGCTGTCAGATTTTCTTACCCGTATGTCCTTTACATACTTTGCTCCGTGGCTCGCTCGACCATCTTGAGCGGCACGGAGGTGCGCATCTCGAATCAAAGGCATTCAAGGCCTCTTGGGAGAAACATGCGCCACGAAGAACTGTCCGGCGACTTTGTGATTCAAGGCGCTCTCCACCTCGGAGTTGGTGGCGGACAACCTATCGGCATCCTCCGTCGGAGGAGCATCCGACGACGTCTCGTGCTCGCCTCAGCCTCCGGACCCGGCTTTGAAGCTTGGCGGTGAAGGTTCGATTGGCAATCTCTCCGGACTCGATCCGCGGCGCCTTTTCTGAAAAGAGCATGAGCGTTAGTGCGTCTTCCAGGAATCAATCTGGGGAGTATGGTGACACGCTATACCGTTGCGGCGGAGTTTCGATCCGGACCGCACTTCTTTTTAACCTGCGGGGCCGTGCTGCCCCTTGTTGGCCAGCCGCCGCAGGCTCGGCTTCCCGCCTCGAAGGAACCCCCTGCGAAACACCATTGGTATACGGTGATCAAAAGTAAGCACGGATGGGTCATTATCAGGGTTTTGGGATCTTGGTCTCAGTTACCTGTGGGCTGGAAGTATTCCGGGGTAATCGGCCGTAATGTCTACCAAAGCATTGTCGATGCTAAGTTGGTAGAACACCCCGTCGATCAACTCCACCATTATATCCGGATCCTCTTCGGAAGTCGGATCAAGGGACCGCTCCGGATCCTCGGGTTGTGGGGGCGGGCTGTATATCTTCTCCACAGTCCGGCGCAGTTCCTGCGCAAAAACCATGAAATGAGATACTTAACTACGGGAACATGGATCGGACAGGTCACAAAGATGTTTGCTTACCCAGCTTCGAGGATTATTCGAAGAAAACTCCTTCAGTGGGTTGACACGGAGGAAATCCTCCTCCTCTCCTTTGTACATGGCAGACAAGATCTTCACCAGTTCGGTGACCGATCCTGGCCCTTTGCGGCCATGACGGGTGGCATCGTCCTCCCCGTTGAAGTCCCACATGGGTGGCCCTGTATTGGGCGGCTGCACTCCCCTCATAATGCAGATTTCCATGACTCCTGTCATGGTCAATCCGGCATGAGCCAGTAACCTTATTCGGCTCATCAAATAACGGACATCCCGGTCATCTTCTCTCCAGGGGGCTCTGAGGGCGCAAGCTTAGGCGTTTCTTCAGAGGAGCATTGCTGAACTCCGGAAGGCCGATCCGAACAGGATCCGGCAGCAGGACGTCCTCCATGTAAAACCATTCCGAAGGCCAGTCTTCGGACGCCTTCTTTGGGGTTCCGGATAGGTATCCGGTCCCGGCGATGCGCCATAGCTCGGCTCCGCCCACTTGATATATTGACCCCTCATGAGAACGGGGTACTAGGCAGAATATTCTCTTCCACAGTCCGAAATGGGCCTCGACGCCCAAGAATAGTTCGCAAAGGGCCACGAAGCCCGCGATGTGCAGGATGGAGGCAGGAGTAAGGTGGTGCAATTGGAGGCCGTAGAACTCCAAGAGCCCCCGGATAAACGGATGGATGGGAAATCCGAGGCCTCTTACTGGATAAGACATGAAGCATACCTGCTCTCCTTTAGAGGGATCGGGGACGCTCTCCGCTTGCTTTCCGCCCTTGTAGGTGGCAAGTCTGGCTCGAACCAGAACCATGAAGGCTGGGGGGAGAAATCCCTTGGCTTGGAGTATAACTAGCTCGCTATGCGGGACTGAGCATCTCTCCCAATTTCCTGGCTGAGGGCTGGGAGCGCGAGAAGAGGTGCCGCGTCGATTGTCCATGATGGCATGGGCTTTGGTCAGAGGCGCTCTGATGAAAGCTCGCAAAGGAGGGATGGTGTGACTCAGATCTAGATCCTTGCCCCTTTTATAGGCAGCTCATTTGCGCGGCTAGGGGGTAATTGTAAAAATACCCTGGCTGTTCGCATTCATTCAAACATGTGGAAGATGGCCATTATTGGGCGTAGAAGCCGAGGAGCGCAGCATTTATCAGAAGCCGCACACTATTCGACAAGTATATGGAATTGGAGAAGAACCGCCTCGCAATGCGAAGACAATCAACGCTACGGACTCATCATCATTGAAGCCTGGTTGGAGACTCTTGAGGAGTCCCGGACTAGGGGTGTCCGGATAGCCGGACTATCGTCACGGCTGGACTCCAAGACTATGAAGATACAAGATTGAAGACTTCGTCTCGTGTCCCGATGGGACTTTCCTTGGCGTGGAAGGAAAGCTTGGCGTCTGGATATGTAGATCTCCTACCATTATGGCGACTCTGCGAAACCCTAACCTATCCGGTGTCTATATAAACCGAAGGGTTTTAGTCCGTAGGACGAACAACAATCATACCATAGGCTAGCTTCTAGGGTTTAGCCTCCTTGATCTCGTGGTAGATCTACTCTTGTACTACCCATATCATCAATATTAATCAAGCAGGAGTAGGGTATTACCTCCATCGAGAGGGCCCGAACCTGGGTAAAAACATCGTGTCCCTTGTCTCCTGTTACCGTCCACCTAGACGCACAGTTCGGGACCCCCTACCTGAGATCCGCCGGTTTTGACACTGACACCCGTCGAAGTACATGACCCAACCGTCCGGCGCCTTGCTTCCCGGGGAGAGGGATCGATCCTCATCAGCCTTGAGGCCCGGCGCCTCCGTCCATTCTGCCATGAAATCCACCAAGGCGGCCCCCTTGATGACTTTGGTTGTGCTGAATTGAGCTGAAACGCTTGCAGTTCAATGTTCCACTCGGTGACTCTTCGGCCGAGTTAGGGCTCTGAGCACCCTTTCCAAGGGGTGCGCTGAGACAACCTTGATGGGGTGGCCCTGAAAATAATGCCGCAGCTGCGCGAGGCCACCAATAAGCGAGGAGGAGTTTTTGAGGCATGGGGTACGCGCCCTCGCGCCCCGCAACCTTGTCTTGACAAAGTACAGTGGTGTTCAACGAGGTTGGGAGTGCTGGTGTCGATGGCGCCCTCCGGAGACCGTGGCGCCTCCCGAGACAGTGGAGCCTCCAGCGGCTGGTCGCCAGGGGGAGGGGTCTCTTCTGTCCTGAGTGTGTTTCCCTACGGCGGCTGGTCCTTCTCGGCTGCGGTAGTTGTCGCGCGCCCCAAAGGTGACAGGGAGGCGGACCTGCCCAATCGGAACCATGGAGTCATCGGTGACTCCGGAGAAAGGCTTGGTTGGCTGAAGCTGATTGTAAGGCACTTGGAGATTGTTGAATGTCTCTAAAGATAGGATGTTGAGCCCTGCTCCGCCGTCGATGAGGGTCCTGGTGACTTGCACGTTGCTGATGATTGGGGAACAAAGCATCGGGAGGACTCCAGCTGTGTGGGCAAGACTTGAGCTGATCCGCCGAGCTCAACGTGATGGCGCATCTTGACCACCGAGAGGGCACGTGGCTTGAGCTTGGGAGGACTGCATTCACTTCGCGGGCGAACTGCTTGAAGATGCGTTGAGAGGCTGGGGCTTGAGCTCCGCCCAGGATGCAAGCGATCGCGCACGGCTCCTGGAAGCCCCCAGCCCCCTTGTCCTGATGATGGTCCTCGTTTCTCCTTGGCTGCGGCAGCAGAGGAGGGAGGCCTGCGTTTCCTTGCGGGCGATCCTCGCGAGGCTGATCCCTCTAGTCTCCCTGGCGAGGCTGATCCTGCCAGCGATCCTCGCGAGGTCGGTCGCGCCACCCTTGGCGAGGGCCACGGTCTTCCCAGCGTCCTGCATTCCTTCCTCCTCATCGGCCGTAGCCTCGATAGTTGCGGTCGAGGCATCGGCCGATCCTCCCTTCTCGCACGGCCCGGAGCTCTTGACATTCGTTGGTGTTGTGGGTGTGGAGGTCGTGGTACACACAGCACCGGCTGCCCTTGGAAGACTCGGGCTGATCTCTGCCCCGCTTGGTGTCTGGTTTCTGCCGCGAGCACGGCAGCCCCCTTGCGCTTCACGTCCTTGGCCTTGGATTTTTTTCTCTTCTGGGTCTGCGGCTGGCAGCTCGAGGAGGGAAAGGCGCCCTTCCTTAGCCCTGGCGCACTTGGTCGCCAAGTTGAACAGCAACAAGGAAGTGCACAGATCTTCATGCATCGCCAGCTCCTCCTTCATCTTGACGTCACGCACACCATCGGAGAAGGCAGAGATGATGGCCTCCTCAGTCACCTTGGGAATCTTGAGGCGTGCGTTGTTGAAGCACTGGATGTACTTCTACAGGGTCTCCCTGGTTGCTGCTTCATGCGGCGCATGTCGCTCACGGCAGGAGGCCGGTCGCGAGTACCTTGGAAGTTGGCGATGAAGCGGGTGCGCATCTCGTCCCAGGAGGAGATCGTGCCAGGAGCCAGGTCTAGGAGCCAGGTGCAGGCTCCGTCCTTGAGTGCCATGGGAAACCAGTTCGCCATGACCTTCTCGTCCCCGTTGGCGGCTTCGATGCCCAGCTCGTAAAGCTGGAGGAACTCCGCAGGGTCGGCCGTGCCGTCGTAGCGAGGAGGCAGGTCTGGCTTGAACTTGCCGGGCCACGTGACGCTGCGCAGCTCGGTGGTGAAGGCGCGGCAGCCTGCTGTGGCCACGGGAGGCCTTTGGTGACGAAGAGCCTGGTCTTGCGGGTCCCCATGCGCTGCAGCTGGGAGCAGCGCGGGGTCTTGGCGTGCTGGAGCAGGAGCGTGGTCGTGACGAGCCGGTGCAGGGAGCACTCGGGCAGCTTCTTGGGGGCGAGGGACCTCTTGACAGCTCTGCTCTTGCTGCGCTGGCGCCGGACGGAGTGGGTTCCGCCCAGGGGCCACGCGCCTTGGGGCCAAGGCGCCTTCTTGAGGGGGAGGCGGCTGAGGCGCCCGAGCTTCATCGCCCAGCAGAGGCGGGCGCGATCTGTGAGAAGGACAACGCGGGGGAGCCCCCTGCGGCGCGGACGAGCTCGGCGACACGGTCGAGCCACTCTTCGTAGACGTCGTCGACAGGGCGGTAGCGCAGGAGCTCGTTTGCCGCGATGAGTGCAGCTCGAGCCTCCATGGGCGCGCGGAGCGCGCGGGATGAAGAACCAGCGGGGGCGAGTGAGGGAGTAGCAGTACGGCCGTCTCGCCTCACGGACGGATGCTGGGACGATGCTTGCTGCTCGTTCCCCGCCGGGCCGGTGGCGGCGTTGACGGCAGGCGACGGGGAACGGCGGGGGCGGCCGCCGAAGGGGGCTATCTGGGCGACACGGGAAGCGAGAGCGGCTCGGCACTCGGCGCGGGCCCGACGAGCGTCTGACATGGATGCGGTGGTCGGCGAAGAACGAGGCGGCGGAAGGCAATTCAGCGCACCTACCGGGCGCGCCAAATGTCGGTTCGGGTTCCAAGCAGACCCTCTAGGTTCGAACACTTGGGGTGCGCGGAGATCTCGCCCTCTACCTACGCACCTCGCCGCCTCGCTAGGATCTAAACTATTAAAGGAACAACACAAGAGACACAAGGTTTATACTGGTTCAGGCCACCATTGTGGTGTAACACCCTACTCTAGTGTGTGGTGCGGTGGATTGCCTCTTGGGCTGATGATGAACAATGCAAGGAAGAACAGCCTCGCGAGGGTCTGTTCTTGGCTGGTGCGATGAACTGCTAGGGGGAGTTCAGTCGCTCTCTCTCTCTGCTGATTCAAGGTGCTGGATCCTCTCTCCCTACCCTGTGGGTGGCTAGTCCTATTTATAGGCAAAGGCCCTGGGCCTCTTCCCAAATATTGAGCGGGAAGGGCGCCAACAATTGGCCATTTTGAAGGGGAATATCTAGTACACTTATCCTGACTAAAGTTGGTCCTCACCTGTCAAAGGCTCTGGTGGTGACGCCGGCTTGGGCTCCACGATGACTTCCTTCCTGCCGTTGCGACGGTCTCTGTCTTGTTACACCAAAACGGATGCCTTTGCTTGATACTCTTGCCTGCGCTTGCTCCCTTTGCACCAAAGAGGAAAGGAGGACACTGCGCGGGCTGGCGCCCGCCTGGCGCCCTTGGTCGTCATGGCTTGCGTCATGGGCACCTCGTGAGGTACCCCGCCTTGATCTCTCCGCCTCCTCGCGAGCCAGCCTGACGAGGCCGTGCCTGAGGAGGCTTCTTGTCGTCCGCCCCGCGAGGGTCTTGAGCTTGTGCTGATGAAGATGGGCCGTGTTGGGCCACCCCTTAAGCCACGCCGCAGGCTGCACGCAGGCAAGTCTGGGTACCCCCGTTCCCAGAACGCCGACATATACAAAGTGCGACCTGGAGAGAAAGACACGTCTAGTTGGAAGGTCTCGGGGCATACACGTAAACAAATATAAAAGTTAATATGTGCCTCCAACTAATATAGTAGTAGTAGAGTACTTAGGCACGTACTCCATAACATCACCGTGCATTGCACGTACAACATTTAGTGGTAGTACATAGTAAGAGACAAATGCCGCCCAAGAGTTCCCTTCTCGACCTACACTTTTGGGTGTTTGGTAGAGTGTATGGAGGGTGCATGATTCCACACTAGTTTAGCACAAATACACTAGAAGCATGCATGAAGAGAGCATGCATGAAGAGGGGTGTTGAGTTGAACATGCATGAAGAGGGAACAACTATGCTGAGACGAGAATGCAACCAAACACACCCTGTATGCCATGCATGTTCATACCATTTGTGCCTTTCTACTTCACTTACTGCGCTACATTACTCAGGTTCGTACGTGCACTCCTGGGTACATGTCCGTCTCGTAGTTCCATTCCCACGTGTTCTTCATATAGATGGAACGATCGTTGCATAACACGTGCACCTTGATGCTAGATGTCTCGCGTGTTGGCAAAAGGATGAACAAAGCTCACGTAAAAAAATAGAATGGAAGAACAATAGATTCCGGACGACCGAGAAGGAGCAAGGAACCTCGTGGTGGAGCGTCTGCACTCATAATATTTAATATTATTCAGTGATATAAAATTAACCAATCATCTCCACAGTGGACTGGAAGAGTACGAAACACGGCAGCCCAGTGTAGTTACATCATACTAGTACATGGCTAACCCACGCTATCACCATATTTCTTGGCTTCCGTGCGACACCTATCTCTAGTAATCCAGCAGAGCTGTATCGCTTCTCCTCCTTGTCTCTATCAAAGTGCGGCGGGCTGGCGTTTCGCCGTCTATTGAGGTCGGTTAACTATCACATGTTAGCGACATGCCAAGAGCATTCTAAAAAATTCCTTTCACGTTCCGTTTTCAAAAGAAAAAATCCTTTCACGTTTAATTTGCTGTATGCTTTGAGCAACTTGCATGTCCTATACTGCTCATGTTTGATACTCTAACTTAGCTAGAGGTTAGACTAACTCATGACTAACCCTGAACTAACTGTAGCCAAAGAGGTGTTTGGGTGACAGGGTTAGATTGACAATAAATGCACTTCATGGAGAGAGAAAAATGTTTTTTCAGTGGTCCCAATGAGAACTATCTCTAGTTAGCACCTCTTGGGTGGGATAGTTTTTTTTTTGGTGGGTTCGGTGCAACTTGCTCCAATTTAAACCCTCATGCTTGGATACTTTAGGGCTATTTGAGCCCCAACTAGCTCAAACTAACTCTAACCCATGGATCCAAACAGGGCCTATGGCCAGTCCCGACGCGGAGCAGTCGCGTGCACCGGGAAGCGGCGCTCTCTCGGCCGTCGCGCCACTTCAAAGCCGGCGCCAATGAGAGGTCGCCTCTGCTCGCCGGGCATTAATGCTGGCAATCGACGCTCGAGGCGACGCTGACCGTTTCACGCTGGAAGCAGCTGACCGGCAAGGGAGTATAGGTTTTGAACCGTTTCAGGTGTAGTAGTAATGGTAGTTTGCAAAACTACTCAATTATTGCACTCAGTTTCCTAAGAAATTATGGTAAAAATGTTACTCCACAGCCCGCTTCCTTCTCCTTCTCCTTTCGTGATTTACGTGGCCATGTTAACGTGGTTGTGTCAAAAATTGTCACTTCCACCTTTCGTGATTTGCGTTATATAATTACAAGCAAGATTCTCGTGCATTGCATGGAACATCAATATGCATTCTTTTACAAAACACTGTTGTGATTGACCCATGCAGGAGTAATCCCATGTGTAAAACTAATGATATCTCGAGAATTTTATCGGAAAACTGGTATCTCGAGAATGTCATCGAAAAAATGAAAGATGAGAGATAAGGCGAGGAGGAGTGGAGCGTGGTGGTGGTGGTGGTGGAATGGGCGGAGGCATGGGGATGGGAGGCGCCGGCGGCGGCGGCGGCCACCATGCATGCTAGATTGTTCCAGAGACTTATTCCTTTTTTAATTGCTGAGCAATGAGGTTGCGGGAGATAATGATGTGGAGAGAGGTGCGGGTATCTTTTGTAAAATTATCATAGTTTTCTTTCTATCCGTCAGATATAGATCATACGGTTTGTATTACAAGATGGCAGGCACACCATCATCGCCAACTCATTTTTTTAAGGGTACAGATGATAAGTTTGCTGACTACTAAAGTAAAGTGGAATCTGTCCATGTTATGCAAGTAAATAAAGGTGATTGTTTATCATACGGGTAAGGTTGGATGAAGGGTGGTAGGAATAAATGCTCCGCCTAGAGCATGTGTGTGTGAGATGGAGTCTTAGTGTGTGTGTGGGGTGTGTGTGTGTGTGTGAGAGAGAGAGAGAGAGATGGAGTCTTAGTTTGTGTGTGTGTGAGAGAGAGAGAGATGGAGTCTAAGTGTGTGTGGGGGGAGGGGTGCATGCGTGTGTGTGTGTTTGTGTGTGTGTGTGAGAGAGAGAGAGACAGATGGAGTCTTATTGTGTGTGGGGGGTGCGTGTGTGCGTGCGTGCGTGCGTGTGTGTGTGTGTGTGTGTGTGTGCATGTGTGTGTGTGTGTGTGTGTCGCGGGGTCCTCTGTGGCGGATGTAATTTAAGTGTGCATGGCTTCATCATAGAGAGGTGATGTGTATGGCAGAGGCCACCAACGATGGGGTGCGAGAGAGAAAATGCCAGAGAGAGGGAAGAGAAGGTGCGTCTTGGCGTGAGAGGAGTCGACATCGAGAGAACGTGTTTGTTCGAGAGACACCGAGGAAGACTACTATATATCGATGGTGCATGTGGCGGAATTAAACAAAGGGATGGTCTTATTGGTTTGGGGATATAGGGAAGAGTGAGAGGCGCACGGGGGGGGGGGGGGGGGTAGCTAGAAGGAGATTGTTAAGTGTGAGTGTGTGTTTTGCCCATCAAGGCGGAAGTTATTTGCACAAAAGAGGAGAACGATTTGATGTGGCGTTAGGATTGAGGGTAATTAACTACATATGGAGACATAGAGACCTTGAACGTGCATGTGTGAGAGGTATACATGTATACGTGGGATGTGTGTGTGTGTGTGCGCATGATCGAGATAAAAGAAAGAAGACATAAGTCATAAGATCAACGACATGGGAGAGGCGGGTCGGTATGACAATATGCATGCATGTGAGAATGCAAGGAAGAAGGCCGACAATTGAGCATGTGTTTTTGTCTTTAAGAGATAGTGGCGTGGGCTGGAGCATGCATCTATGGCGAGCATAGGGGTGAGGCATAACGATTGTGCAAAAGAGATCAACCTATAAATGCATATGTATGGAGAGACATATATAGTGTGGGTGATAGGAAGCAAGACTCGTGCGAGAAAGAAATGTTGACGGAGAAACTACTGATAGATCTGAGAGATGGAGATGCTAGCTAGAGGGACATCCGTTAGTTTGGGTGTTGGAGATGACCGTCGGGTGGTTCAAAGGGTGAAGTTATATATGTGTGTGAGAGGGAACTTGACTGCATGTAGAGAGAAACATATGTAGTGTGTGTGATAGGAATCAATAGTGAGGGTGAGAAAGAAGGTTGATGGAGAAACAGATAAATAGAAAGATAAAGATGCTAGCTAGTGTGCGTTAGAGATAGGAGTCGAGTGGATCAGAAGGTTGGGTTATGTGTGTGGTGTGAGAGAGATAGAGAGAGGGTGCATGTGAGCCACATACAAACAGATATCAGAGAGAAATGAGATCCAGAGAGACGGAGTTTTGTGTCTGCGAGAGAGAAAGATATTTCACAACGAGAGTGATAGCTAGAGAGACATATGAGGGAACACAAGATATCTCTAGGGAGAGAGGGTGTGTTTGAGCGACATACAAGAGAACAATGGAGAAATATGAGACCATGGGGGACAGAGTTTGTGTTTGTATGTGAGAAAGAGATATTGAAGAGGAAGAGTCGTAGGTTCTCATATCTAAGGAGCGAAAGACATCTCTGTATGAGGGGTGTGCGAGTGGCACACATGGGAATAGTTGAGAGAAATGAGACCCCAGGAGACAAAGGTTTGTGTTTGTGTGAGAGAAAGAGATTCCACATGGAGAATCATAGCTAGAGACACATAGCAGGGAGCGAGATATACTTAGAGAGAGATAGAGTGATGAAGGTCGAGGGAGAGAGTACCGTCAGTGTGTTACGAAGATAAAAGATCATTGTCGACATACAGGTAGCACGAGAGATGCCTGAGAGACGATGAACGTGTATAGGTCCAGAGAGATAGTCCTATATAAGCATGAGTGATAGCTATATGAGACGAATATCTGGATTAAAGGGGATTCAAATATTTAAACTGGAGATCACGACATCGATAATATCATAACGCAAATTGGTGTATCAAACATGCATATTCATTTGAATTTGGGCACACGTGTAATGTTATATAGTTTATCAATATTGGTGATCCATAGATTCTTCAATTACAAACAATGCATGGTTTATATGCAATTAATGTCTAAACGGGATTAAACTATATGTTGCGTGTGTGAAACACATTATACATGTTTGAGAAGTTAAAAAAACCCGCATGAAACACACATTAATTGGAGGCAGTTAGCGAGGAATGCATACATTGGATTTCAACATAAAGTGGTTTCAAATATTTGAAAATCCAAATTGATGGATACAACCTTATGAATCTGAGATCATGCCATTTGTAAACCATATTTATGTATAAATGGTGTTGTGCTTTTGAAAGTATATATAAAAATGATGTATATAGAATGTAATTCCAATTGAAAATGGATCCCGCCAAAAAAATAGTAGAATACAAGCGGGATTGAATTGAGTTGGCACGTAAGCGTGCCTTGTGCAAAATTTGAGCGAAGCGGGAAATTCGCAGAATCTTGAAACCAAAATCTGCGAGATGGAAATCACTACTGCCTATCCCTGCCACGCAAAGCCTATCTGCTGGATTTCTATAGGTTTTGATAGGGGTAGGTTTGTAATTTCACCCAAACATGACGTAACCGCGTCTCACCCGGATTCATTCACGATGGGCGCCAAAACACAGTGTGCCCTTAGCCGAAATCGACTCCCTCCCCGATTCATATTCATACATAGTGGGCGCCAAAAACAAACTCTTGTTGGCAAATATTCGGTGTATGCGAGATTATCGTCCTGTCCCCAACCGACTAATGTTGATGTGATGTAGTAGAAATTTGAAGCGGGGCTAAGTTTGTAAATTTCCTTGCATTTGAGACAAGCGCCTACTGAATACATGGTTCCCCTTCCTCTCTACCTCCCTTTTCCCCATTCGTACTTCGTGGGCGCCAAAACACCCTCTCCACCCCACCCTCCTCCATCCTTGCCGTCCGCCACCCCATCCACCGTCCTCCTCCACCATGCGGAGCTGATACCCCGACGCCGCCGTCCATTACAAGAGATCGACCTCTCTCATCCACGCCTTGGACGGGATCCTTGCATCCCGTCCTCTCGCTTCATCCCGTCGTCGTCCACCTTGCGGTGCCGCTCCTCGACCGTCTCGTCCACCACGCCCCGCCGCCACCGTCTACCCTCCTAGATCTGCTTCCACGCCGCCGACAGCCATCGCTACCGCAGCACCATCAAATTCTCAGCAGATGCATACACGGTGCCGCACCAGAGGCGGTACTCTTTCGTATCTGCTCAACTTATTTATCATAGCAAGAAAATAGATCGCCACTACTTTACTCTGATTTGTTGTCTTGGTAGCGAAGTTGCCTTTGTCTGGTTTGCACCTTCAGATCCGCCATGGCACGCTCAACACTATACTCCCAATTCTTATGGTTTTCCCCTTTTATATTCCACACTAGTTAAATCACAATAGACTAAATTTCAAAATTGGGTCAGTCGATTTTTCAGAGCTCGCCGGAGTTCGCCGGTGCGATCCAAGGGGCTCGGGTGGTTGTGGGGCCTCCCGAACAAAGAAAACTCGGCGCTGGTGGGGGGGGGGTGGCGGAGGAACACAGGCGGTGGGGGCCGGTGGTCCGGCCATGCCCGTCTGCGTGTGTTCTGTATGGGAAGAATTAAGAGACGAGGAAGAAGAAGGGTTAGGAGGCGAGGATCTTCATCCAACCGCTTTGAAATGGTCGAGAGACAGCTGGGAGTTGCATTCTTAATGCGCTCTGGTTCATCTTGTGTGGGCCTTTGCACAACCAACATTTTATTATCCAAAATCTGCTTGCTCTTCTTTACCATGTTCGATAGTGCTGGCCTGACGTGATCGATAGGCTTTCAATTACTAGCGGCAATACAACACCGTATTTTCAAGCCGGTTCCACTTTCCGATTTATATATCGTGGTTATGGTGTACCCTGTTATGTACACTATGATCTGCCTAGTTGTTGTGTGCTCTTGTTATCATGGTTTGGCAATAAACTCTATACGGTATATTATGAACCTATCATCTGCCAGCTATCCTTACTTACGGAGCCTATTTTTTGTGTACTTGTGCAGATTATATAAATGCACGCACGATATTACAGCACACATGAGCTCTCTCATGAGAATCTAGTGATAGCACATAAGTGTTTACTGGGCGCCCTATATTAGAATATCATCTGCATTACAAAGATAATCTCACAACTATTTATGTTTTCATGGTTCTCAGATATTATACACAATTACAATGAATATCAGAATCCGCGCATCAGAAGAATATTGTGGAACACTGCAATGACTTACAAAATTGGCACCAAGGCATTGAGTGCCATTCTGGAAGCAATGAAACTCGTACGCTCCCCACCTATTGATTCTTGTTCAGAATATCATCCTAATGACTATTCTAACCTCGAGGAGTCAAAGGCAGATGGCCTGTCTTGTTCACCCATCAAGGTGTCTGTTCTAATTTGGCAAGGTTTTATTGATTGTGCGTATATTGCATATGTTGTCTTGCATTTCTTCTACTTTGTTACACCACCATCTGCTTAGTTTACTCATCATATAACTCGAGATGCCATGCCCATCCATTATCAATACATATTCCATCTGTCGTCATACCATGTTTTTCCACTCAAATGATGTTCTTGTGCATCAAACATCAAAAAGGAAGAGGGTGATTGCCGAACCTGAAGGAGCACCAGCAAAGTCCTTGAAAACGTGGTGGTGCCGGAGAAATCAGACAGCGCCCCACTTATATTGGCCGTACAACCAGTGACACAAAACATAGGACCGACTCCAGCAGACTGTACCCATACTTCACTGGCCACACCACTAGCCCCACCACACAGGACCTGCACTCCAGCAAAAGGTATACCAATTTCATTTGCCATAGCACCAGCTATACCACAGAAAATCCCACTCCAGCAAAAAGTACAACAAGTCCACCGTCAAGACCTATCCCAAGCTGCGAGAGGCGGCCAATTCCTGCAGATTGGAACCCCATTCCATTTATTCCCAGTTTAAAACAATGCTTTCAATGTTGTTAGGGACTACGTGCATATATTCCCATCATGGGAAGATTATAGTGAAGACAAACACCATTTTCACATCTTCTGTCCAACTTACGTGTAAGTGCTATTATTCATGGTTATTATTTTCCTGTTTTCTGCTGATCGAACACATCAATGATTTACATTACATTGTTGTAACTAGGTGAGGTCAATCTGGATAGTCATGACGAGCAAAGCTTGCTTGTGCTTTTCAAGGAAGCATTGCAGCGATGTCGGTGTTACTGAGGAAATCACACTTTGATGGCAAGTCTATAAGCGAATTTCGGTGAAGTCTCCTGTGCTAAATTTAGAAGACATTGAATGGAAAAACCTTGTTATGCACTGGTCTCGTTCGGGATGAGGTACTGTCTATGAAATCACATGACAATTTGAACTTCTACTTTTCGCATGTGCCTTACGGATCTTTTTGCAGGAAATCTGCTCGAAGAAGAATTCGGTTTGAAAAGAACGACAGGATATCGCAAATATGTTGTCCGCTGCTTTGCTCTTGTTAGTACCTGTTGTCATGTATCACTGTACTTGCATACATACCTGGTTCATTATGTGACAGCAGTATGCATGATAGCTTGCTTATCAATTGTTCCTCCAAATTATCGATCTGTATGAATGGTTACATTAGTGTAGAATATATCCAATGCCAATGAATTTTTTAGCTCTGCATTGTTCTTGTAAGTACATGCTGTCCTTTATCGATGTACTTATATTGACGGTAGTTGTTCATGTACCATCACTCTGCAGCTTATTTTCCTTTGCCCTCCATTTTCTACACATCAGATCTATATTTACTCTTACCATAAGGTTGGTCTTGAAGAAGTTTAGTTGTGCATTGCTCTTGGCTGTGCCTTTTGCTGTATCGCTGCACATACATTTATAGCTACTTGGTTATGTAGCATCACTCTTCATCTTATCTTAAATATTCTCCATTTTTTCGTATATTATCACATCTATATTTACTCTTAACAAAATGTAGAATAAAGGGAATGCTTATGAAGAACATTATGTGCTAAACTTCTTGAATTGCCCCCCCCCATCAGCATGGACAAGGGCTTTATAGAGCATGTCTTCACCAGTAATGTAAGTTTGTCCTTCTCAAGCCTTCAAACTTTGTTGTGTATATTTGGTTAGGCATGACTGCAACAGCTGTTTATTTTTGGTGTTTGCATCAAATTGCATGTTTAAAGTTTATTATGTAGTTCATAAACAAAAGTTTGTCCTTCTCAATTTAAGTTTTCAGTTGTACAACCAAGTTCCTTCTTCATACCATGTAAATTAAACTATCTGAGCAAGTGATCTTCTTTTGCTTTGCATGTATGCTTACATTCTTCATCCGTAATCCGGTGGTGTGGTGAACCTACCCACTACAAACACAATGTCATATTCTGCAATGTCATAACTATGAACAATGTCATATCACCCATAAAAAAATTCTACTACTCCTTCGTCGAAAATACTTGTCATTGAAATGGATGTATCTAGATGTATTTTAGTTCTAGACACATCCATTTTGATGACAAGTAATCGACGAGGGAGTATTATTTAAACCATCTCTTTATTTGCCAATCTGAAATGGGATAAATTGATGAGACACTAACCATTGATACTTATGAGTTCTTGATCTCTAATCCGGTGGTGTCGTGAAGCTGCCAACTCCTTCACAATGTCATTTCCTACCATGTCTTGACCTAAACAATACCATATTGTGTTAATGCAATTTTAAACTGTGTCACTTTATTAAATCGAAGAAATGTGATGAATTGTCAAGACCGATACTTTTATGTGCAAAACCTGTCATCATCATGCTTGTTTATCTTTCAGAGTGAGGAAGATATAAGTGTTGAACAAGCGATCTCATCATCTTGCTCAGTTGCTTGCGCTGCAGCTCCCAATGAGGCTAACCTTTCTTGAACTCTATTGAAGTCTTTGTCGGTTTTGTATATTATTTTGTCGGCGTGTTTATTTGCACTGGTGGCGATCTTTGATGCCCAGTGTATGTAATATGTTGTCTGCTTGTGCTTTATTATCATAGTGGCGAACTTTGATGCCCAATGGATGTAATATGCCATAATTTCTTTATTGTATAGTCTAGGTTTTTTTATTCACGATGTTGCAGTTATTTTACTGTATATATATCCTGTCTTTGCAGTAAACCGGCCAAACCGTAAAATTACGGTACATAATCGGGCCGTCATGCAATCACGATGTATGATCCGCATCATGGGCCCCGTCAAACTGGCCCACTAGTAGATCAGGCCTTTAATAGGCGAGTAACCCCGCCCTCTTTTCGCAAGAAAACTCAATGGGCTTTAGGAGGTGAGAAGTAGGTTGGACTGAAACGTGCGAATAGCTCACGGGCGGCAGCAGCCGAAATGGACCCCGCCCATGATTGTGCGAATCAATTCACGGGCTTTTAACAGGCCAAAGTTGTCTCGGTCCTTGTTTGGCCCAATCAGATATCGGTGCGAGCAGGCGGATGCAAACCGGGCGTAGTTAGGCCCAACTATATGACGGGCTTTTAACAGGCCGAAATTAATATAGGGCCGAAATGTTAAAATCGGCCCTTAACAGGCCGAAACTAATATCAGGCCGAATTACTAAATGGGCCTTTAGTAAGTGGGCCCAAAAGCATAGTGTCCGATCAGCGGGCGAATCGATATGGGCCATAATTGAGCCCAAAGCCTCTTAAAGGGCCGGACTTGATCTGGGCCGTGATTTGGCCCAGAAAGTGGGAGGCTTTTAACGGGCCGGATCTTATATGGGCCATTATTAGGCCCGGAACATGGCAGGCCATTAATGGACCGAATCAAATATGGGCCGGCATTTGGCCCAAAACATGGCAGCCAGTTAATGGGCCGGCCTACTAGGGTCCTCAAAATCTTGTGGGCCTACTGGTGGGCGGCCCATTAATATCGACAAAATCTCGTGGGCCTTTAGTGGGCGGCCCATTATGATCCATAAGAATTTTGTGGGCCTTTACAGGCGGCCCATTATGGCACACAAAAATCTTGTGGGCCTTTACTAGGTCGGCCTAATATGGCCCATGAAATCTTGTGGGCCTTTAGCTGGGCCAGCCCATTATAGTCCATAAAATCTTGTGGGCCTTTAAGCTGGCCGCCCATTATGGTCCATAAAATCTTGTGGGCCTTTAGTTGGGCGGCCCATTTAAACTTGATGGGTCGTGCCACGTGTCGACGTATCATAGGCGTATACATCCAATGAGTGGATGACATCTGTCCCAGCGATGAGCCGACACGTGTTTCCTCCAGCCAATGATGATTTTACACGTGGAAATTTCCCATTGGTCGGGGCTGTTAACGGGTTATCGGATCCAAAATCTAACCCGATAGCTTAACGGTGTTCCGTTACGGTGGATGCCACGTGTCGGTCACCCTTGACGAAAGCACTTCTGTGACGCGCAATTTATCATCATGGAAGTGGACACTTCCATGATGATAATTTTGGTAATGTCATGGAACACTTCTACGACAGCACAGGTATGACTATCTTGATTCTGTCATAAATTTGTCATGGATGTACATGCATGACAAAAAATGCGACCTACTATGACAAACACGTATCATCACGGAAGTGTATTTTTTTTGCAGTGTTGTTTGCACGACTCATTTGTGTTCTTTTGGCTCAACGCAATCAGTTCATCCATGTGAACTGTATGATGCATATCACACACATCTTGTTAAGTTGAATCGTTTTTGTTGTGTTCCCAAATCGAAAACAGTTCGTCCGAGTTAACCGTATGCTGTTTATCGCACACACACTGATATGGCTGCCCGTTTCTGTTGTTCTACCTCATCGCAAAAAGTTCGAATGAATTAACCGTGTGTCCTGCATCGCACACACATTGTTGTGGCTGCCTGTTTCTATTGTTCTACCTCATCGCAGACAGTTTGAATGGATTAACCGTATGCCCTGCATCGCACACGCAACTAAAATTTTAACCGTGTTTGATGCAGTCATCATCGCAAATTTTTTGCACCTTTTTGACGGGTTTTTTACACCACCGTTTGCGATTATTGCATCGCACACAGTTTCGGCAAACGGTCTCTGATCGTAGTGTCGCGTTAGCAGTCTCCTGCAGTAGTGTTTGGGATACCTTACGGTGATAGTTGATTTGATCTTGCTAAAAAAACAGAAACTTTTGTGCCCAGGAAAATAATTCTCATTCTTTTACAGAAGCGTGCTTTTGAGTTGATTCTTTTTGCAGAATATTAATAAAAAAAATTCTTAGGTCGTCCTAATGTTTCAGAATTTTTGGAGTTACAGAAGTATTTGAAATATCCAGATCGCTACACACTGTTCTGTTTTTGACAAATTCTGTTTTCTATGTGTTGTTTGCTTATTTTGATGAATCTATGGCTAGTATCGGGGGGTATGAACCATGGAAAAGTTGGAATACCGTAGATATTACACCAATATAAATAAAGAATGAGTTCACAGCAGTACCAAAAGTGGTGATTTATTTTCTTATACTAACGGAGTTTATGAGATTTTCTGTTGAGTTTTGTGTTGTGAAATTTTCAAGTTTTGGGTAAGGATTTGATGGACTATGGAATAAGGAGTGGCAAGATCCTAAGCTTGGGGATGCCCAAGGCACCCCAAGGTAATATTCAAGGATAACCAAGAGCCTAAGCTTGGGGAAGCCCCGGAAGGCATCCCCCCTTTTGTCTTCGTCTATCGGTAACTTTACTTGAGGCTATATTTTTATTCACCACATGATATGTGTTTTGCTTGGAGCGTCTTGTATGATTTGATTCTTTGCTTTTTAGTTGCCACAATCATCCTTGTTGTACACACCTTTTGAGAGAGACATGCATGAAACGTGATTTATTAGAATACTCTATGTGCTTCACTTATATCTTTTGAGCTAGACAATATTGCTCTAGTGCTTCACTTATATCTTTTACAACATGGCAGTGGTTTTATTTTATAGAAATTGATGAACTCTCGTGCTTCACTTATATTATTTTGAGAGTCTTTAAATAGCATGGTAATTTGCTTTGGTTATGAATTTAGTCCTAATATGATAGGCATCCAAGAGGGATATAATAAAAACTTACATATAAAGTGCATTGAATACTATGAGAAGTTTGATTCCTTATGATTGTTTTGACATATGAGGATGGTGATATTAGAGTCATGCTAGTGAATAATTGTGAATTTGAGAAATACTTGTGTTAAAGTTTGTGATTCCCGTAGCATGCACGTATGGTGAACCGCTTTGTGATGAAATCGGAGCATGATTTATTTATTGATTGTCTTCCTTATGAGTGGCGGTCGGGGACGAGCAATGGCCTTTTCCTGCCAATATATCCCCATAGAAGCATGCGCGTAGTACTTCATTTCAATAACTAATAAATTTTTGGAATAAGTATATGAGTTCTTTATGACTAATGTTGAGTCCATGGGTTATACGCACTCTCACCCTTCCACCATTGATAGCCTCTCTTGTGCCATGCAACTTTCGCTGGTACCATAAACCCACCGTATACCTTCCTCAAAACAGCCACCATAACTACCTATTATGGCATTTCCATAGCCATTCCGAGATATATTGCCATGCAACTTTCCACCGTTCCGTTTATTATGACATGCTCCATCACTGTCATATTGCTATGCATGATCATGTAGTTGAATCGTATTTGTGGCAAAGCCACCATTCATAATTCTTTCATACATGTCACTCTTGATTCATTACACATCCCGGTACACCGCCGGAGGCATTCACATAGAGTCATATTTTGTTCTAAGTATCGAGTTGTAATTCTTGAATTGTAAGTAAATAAAAGTGTGATGATCTTCATTATTAGAGCATTGTCCCATGTGAGGAAAGGATGATGGAGACTATGATTCCCCCACAAGTCGGGATGAGACTCCGGACAAAATAAAAAAAGGCCAAAAAATGAGAGAAGGTCCAAATAAAAAATGAGAGAAAAGAGAGAAGGGGCAATGCTAGTATCCTTTTACCACACTTGTGCTTCAAAGTAGCACCATGATCTTCATGATTAGAGAGTCTCCTATATTGTCACTTCCATATACTAGTGGGAATTTTTCATTACAGAACTTGGCTTGTATATTCCAATGAGTGTGAAAGGATCGATATAGTTGACTAGAGGGGGGTGAATAGGCAACTAACAATTTTTAGCTTTTCTTGACCAAATTAAACTTTGCAACAAAGTAAGTTGTCTAGATATGCAACTAGGTGGACAACCTATATGATGCAATCAACACATGCACACGAGCAAGCAAAGATAGAAACACAAATAAGCTTGCACAAGTAAAGGGATAGGATAACCAAGAGTGGAGCGGTGGAGCGAGGATGTGTTACCGAAGTTCCTTCCTTTTGAGGGAAATACGTCTCCGTTAGAGCGGTGTGGAGGCACAATGCTCCCCAAGAAGCCACTAGGGCCACCGTATTCTCCTCACGCCCTCACACAATGCGAGATGCCGTGATTCCACTATTGGTGCCCTTGAAGGCGGCAACCGAACCTTTACAAACATGGTTGGGGCAATCTCCACAACAATTGGAGGCTCCCGAGCGACACCCTGAGCTTCACCACAATGGAATATGGCTCATGGTGATCTCAACCGTCTAGGGTGCTCAAACACCCAAGAGTAACAAGATCCGCAAGGGATAAGTGGGGGGAATCAAATGTCTCTTGGTGGAAGTGTAGATCGGGCCCTTGTCACCCAATCCCAAGCAAATCAACAAGTTTGATTGGCTAGGGAGAGAGATCGGGCCAAAATGGAGCTTGGAGCAACAATGGAGCTTAGAGATGGAAGAGGTAGTCAACTAGAGGTAGGAGACACCCCTTTTATAGTCGTGGAAAAGATCCAACCGTTATCCTCAAGTTCAGCCTGCGACACGCAATACTACCGCTCCAGAAGCGCGGTACTACCGCAAGGCCACGCGGTACTACCGTGGAGGACCACGGTACTTCCGCGGCAGCAGCAGAGGCCGGGACTAGCCTGACTGAGTGCAGTACTACCGCTCGCGCAGTACTACCGCTCCCCCTTGCGGTACTACCGCAAGGCAGGTAAGCCACAGCCTACGAAGAGCGCGGATGAAATAAAATACATCCGTGCCTACTTCCGCTGAAAAAGAAACAGTGCAAAAACCCGACGCGGTACTACCGCGCCGACGAGTCTTGATACTACCGTTGAGGCGCGGATGTAAAAATTACATCCGCTCCTACTACTCATGCGCCAATGGTGCTGGGTATGAGGGCCACGGTACTACGGCTCCAGGGGAGCGGTACTACCGTGGCCTCCCGCGGTACTACCGCGCATGACGTGTGGTACTACCGTGTGGGCGCGGATGTAAAAAATTACATCCGCTCCTACTACCGTACCGGAGCAGCACTAGGCCTGGGAGTTGCGGTACTAAGGCTCCAGGGGAGCGGTACTACCGTGACCCCCAGCGGTACTACCGTAGGTGCTTGCGGTACTACCGCTCCATAGAGTAGTACTACCGCAAGTACAGCAGTAGCCGTCTGATTATGCACAACTAGGATAACGGAAAGACGCTCCAAAGTGCAAGGAAAGGTAGGACATGTGTACGTGTTGATTCCACCCAAACCTTTCCGGCGGACCCCTCTTAATAATGCGGCTCTCCTCGACTCAAATCCACCAAAGAGAAACGTAGAACAATGCCGTCTTCAATAGATTCTGAGGGGCACCGAATCGTCTCGTACCTAGATATGAAGCATCTGAGAAACTCAAGGCACATGATTAGTCCGCAAAAGCATTGTCATCAATCACCAAAACACCTAAGGTATAAATATGCCCTTAAAATCTCCCCCTTTTTGGTGGATTGATGACAATACAGGATTTGCACAAAGATAAGATAATTTGAGCAAGGGCAAACCCCTCCTCTCTAAAATATAGACGGGCTCCCCCTAGATGTGTGCACTCTAGATAGATGCTTTGGACTGCATAGCACACAAACTAGGATCAACACTCCCCCTATATTTTAGATATAAAGGCATGAAAAATAACATTTAAGCAGAGCACAGCACAAAGGTAGCACAATATATCACAAGCTCGCTAAGATAGATAGAGTGCATATGTCTTACACCATATGAAGTAAAGCAACCCAAAGCAACTGAAACGAGGTTTGAACGAGGAAGCAGCAAACACTGCTTGAGACACGAAGGCGACACAAAACTCAAAATCCCTACACTCCCTCCCCCTTTGGCATCGAGACGCCAAAAAGGCAGAGAGGACACCTACACACAAGAGGTGGCTCAAGCAGGGAACTCGTCCCAACCCTCTCCGTCGGACTCCCCGGCAGCAGGGATGGTCTCCTCGGCGTCCTCCTTAGAATCAGTCCACCAGCCTTGCTTCTCCATCCACTCGGCCTCTGGGTGATCGCTCCTCAGACCCATGGACACATCCTCACCATAGAGCTGCAAGATCTTCCTGTCCCGTGACGACTCTCCTTGGGCGCCACGTGAGTCTTGTCTGCCCTTTGGCTTGCATGCGAAAAGAGTCTTCATCTTGTCCTTGACTTCTTGGCCCACGAAGGCATAGAGGAGCTCAGGAAGGCCTAGCAGCACGGCCCTCGGGAACATCCTCGCGCTTGACATCCTCCTCATCAACAGCAGCCCTAACAGCAGCGCCTCGGCACAGTAGTAGTGTTGGCCCAGTTGGGTTTGACACCTTGAGCAGATGGGATCATGGCGAATCCGATCGAGGGCAAGGAACTCCTCACCAGGAACATCTTCTCCCAAGTCTTCAAGATCAGCGAGAAGCAGATAGGGCCCATAGATAGGCACTGCGGTTGAACACCACAAACCGAAGTTCACACCACATGATGTGTGAGACATCAAGTGGCTGAGTCTGAGACAAGCGAGCCTCCTCGCAGATGAGCATCATATCCACCATATAGGCATGAACCTTGTCCTTGTCACCAATGCGAGGGAACAAGGAGTTGCGGAAGATGCGATACATGATATCCGAGAAAGAGTTGAGCACCAACCCTATCTTGCCACTTGGGGCGTCTTCTCAACATAGTATGGTGTAAGCTTGTCCTTGTTGGCAGACTCGAGTTGGCATGGGGCGAACACCCACAGGAGTGTCGAGCCGTCATCGAGAACTGGAGAAAATCCATGAACTCCTTCCGGTAGCAGATCGACTTACGGCCATTGGACATCAGGTCATCCTCCGCTCCTCATCGAGTGAAAGTATCTTGAGGCAAAGAACCGTGAGATAAGCTCGGGGTCATAGTCAAGGTGAAAGGATATCACATGCTCAATACCAAACTGCTCCACCAAGTCCGAGCCTCTCCAAAGTAGACATAGAACTTGTCCTTCCTCATGTGATGCATGTCAATCCATTTCACATCCACGTAGGTATTCTGCTTGTTTTTGATGACATCGGATAGATGTTGGTCATTGCTTGTTCCAAAACAGCTCACAACCAGCAGCAGAGGAGCGAGGGTTCACGTCACGGTGAAGCTGCACGAGACAGACGTACTCAGATTGTGGTATCTCATCCATGCCCTTGGCGGGCTCCTTGTACTTGCTAGCTGATGTCTTGACATTGCGCTTGAGGCAGAGGATCCCTCCGGTGCTTCACAGGCTGCTTGTGACGCTTGGAGCCGGTGTCACGGTTGGGATTGGGCAGCGAGAGCCACCACGAGACACAAGCGCAAAACACCAACGAACGAAGATGATCAATGCAAAGACCACGGCAAAGCACAAAAACACATAGAAAATATCGTGAAAGTTGGCAAGCGATAGATGTGAGCCACGGTAGTCTTGCCGATTACTGCGGTACTAAAATATTAATACTGCTCCAAGTCGCGGTAGTACAGTGCGAGGTCACGGTAAGTACCGTGGTTGGAGCGGTAGTAAAATTTTAGTGTCGCGATGAGCGGTAGTACCGCGCCGGAGGGTGGTAGTACGTGCTAGCGGTAATACTGCGCCGCGACGGGCGGTGATAATGCCGCATCGCGTCGAATCAAACGTCGATTCGAATCTGAAAAGAACCGCGAAATAATGGCGATTGCTACGGTGATCAAATCTATCGCAAGACAAAATACAAGTATAATCCCTACATAAAGCTACTCTCCTTCATCCTACTCTTGCAAAGAAATAGCCTAAGAATCTCTAGAACACACAAGTCTCCCCCAACAACCTAGAGGCAAAGAACTCAATAAAACAAGGAAAGATTGGGGAAAAACCTGGGTCCATAGCAAGAGCACGTGGTGGGGAAAGATCCCACCAGACGGAATCACGGGAGGGCAGCCGTAGGAGGAGATCCGGCGACGAACGCCGGCTCCGATCTTGAGCGTGGAAGAGAGAGAGACGACGTGGGGGGAACTGCGAATAGGTATGGGGGAGTTAGAACTCCCCCTGCCCGTCCTTATCCCCACGCGCCCAAGCCGGCGCGGTAGTACCGCATGTCATCGCGGTAGTACCACTCGGGCGGAAGTACCGCACCGAAGCGGTAGTACTGCTCACCCAGGCGGCAGTAAAAAATCACTGCCGCGTGGGGGCGGTAGTACCGTGCTCCCACTGTGATAGTACCGTGGTTGGCTGCTTGTAGTACCGTAGCTGGCATGATAGTACCGCGCTCAAGACACAATCGGTTTCAACACAAGAAGAAGGTCTTTGCACGGAAACTTTTCACACAAAGGAAACCACAAGAACACGCACAAACCAGAGGCAGAAAGAAAACAAGAGAACACCAAGCGACAAAACCTCTCAAAAGGAGAGGGCGGTGGCCAAAGCCACCTATGTTTGAGTTAGATGGTATGGCACCGCGAAGAATTATCCTTGGGCCCATGACCAAAACTCGTCTTTGAAGCACAAGTACCATAAAAATGGCTAATGTGAAAGAGTTGATCTATTTATGCATGATGGGGGAGGAGAGTTCATTGAGAGAACAACACTCCCCTATGTCCATGCCTACACCTAAACTAGACAACAAGTTGAGTGTGGTGGGGGTGCAGGTTCAAGTCACATTGCTCAAATCAATGATATTTAGCTCATGCCTTAACTCATGGAATCTTGCTTCATCCAAGGGCTTCGTGAAAATATCTGCAAGGTTATCATGAGTGTTGACATACTTGAGCTCGATCTCCCCTCGCCTAATGTGATCCCGGATGAAGTGATACCGAATCTCAATGTGCTTCATCTTGAAGTGTTGCACCGGGTTGAGAGAAATCTTGATGGCACTTTCATTATCACACCAAAGAGGCACTTTGTCACAAGTGACACTGTACTCCTTTAAAGTTTGCCTCATCCATAGGAGTTGAGCACAACAACTACCGGCCGCCACATATTCCGCTTCGGTGAACGAGAGAGACACACAACTTTGCTTCTTGGAAGACCAACTTACCAAAGAGCAACCAAGAAATTGGCACCCTCCGGAGGTAGACTTCCTATCCACTTTGTCTCCCGCCCAATCGGAATTCGTAAATCCTTCAAGCTTGAAGTTTGCCCCTCTTGGGTACCATAAGCCAAAGTTTGGAGTATGAGCCAAATATCGAAAGATTCGCTTGACCGCCACATAGTGACTTTCCTTCGGTGCGGCTTGAAACCGTGCACACATTCCCACACTCAACATGATATCCGGTCTAGATGCACAAAGGTAAAGCAAGGAGCCAATCATGGAGCGATATACCTTTTGATCCACCGCTTTACCATTGGGATCAATGTCAAGTTGGCACTTGGTAGGCATTGGTGTAGTAGCCGGCTTGACATCACTTAGCTTGAATCTTTTGAGCATGTCTTGAGTGTATTTGGCTTGGTTGATGAAGGTTCCTTCTCTTCTTTGTTTGATATCAAAACCAAGGAAGAACTTCAACTCTCCCATAGAAGACATCTTGAACTTGGAGGTCATGAGGCGGCAAATTCCTCATTGAAAGCTTTGTTAGGGAACCAAAGATAATATCATCAATATATAGTTGGCATACAAACAACTCCCCATTGACCTTCTTAGTAAAAAGAGTGGGATCGATTTGCCCCACCTCAAATCCACGATCTTGTAACAACTTCGGTAAGGTGGTCATACCACGACGTGGGGCTTGTTTAAGGCCATAGAGTGCCTTATCGAGTTGATACACATGATCCGGGAAGTAGGGGTCCTCGAACCCGGGGTTGCTTGAGATAGACCAACTCATTAATAGGACCATTAAGAAAAGCACTTTTCACATCCATTTGTTGCAACTTAAAGTTGTGATGGGAAGCATAAGCAATCAACAAACGAATGGATTCAAGGCGAGCAACGGGAGCAAAGGTTTCACCGTAGTCGATACCCTCGACTTGGGAGTAGCCTTGTGCTACCAATCTTGCCTTGTTGAGAATGATGTTCCCATGAGCATCTTGCTTGTTCTTGAAGATCCACTTGGTTCCAATGACGTTGTGGTTCCCCGATGGCTTTGGTAACAATCTCCACACCTTGTTGTACTCGAAGTTGTTGAGTTCTTCATGCATGACATTGAGCCAATCCGAGTCTTCGAGCGCCTCATAGACCTTTTGGGGTTCAACACAAGAGACAAATGTGTGATGTTCACAATAGTTTGCCAATTGTCTACGAGTGCTTACCCCTTTTTTTAGGCTTCCAACCACATTCTCCATGATATGGCCTTTGGTGGTGAGTTTGGACGCAATCTTGGCGGCACGACGCTCTAATTCCTCCTCAGAGGTGAGATGAGGAGGGGTCACTTGATCATCTTGAGTGCCGTCTTGAGCATGTTCTTGATCTTGAGCATGCTCGGGGGAGAGAACTTGACCTTGGGCATCATTTGGTGTGACACCATCATCTTGAGCATGATCTTGCCCTTGGTCTTGTTCATGAGGTTGAGGGCCTTCACTTTGTTCTTCGGAAGCGTGTGGGCCTTGGGTTGGTGATGGCTCCACTTGAGTGGAGCATTGTCCTTCTCCTTCGGCCACAAGGGGTTCCTCAACGGGTAGTGTCGGTGTCAAAACCGGTGGATCCCGGGTAGGGGGTCCCGAACTGTGCGTGTAGGCGGATGGTAACAGGAGACAAGGGACACGATGTTTTTACCCAGGTTCGGGCCCTCTCGATGGAGGTAATACCCTACTCCTGCTTGATTAATATTGATGATATGGGTAGTACAAGAGTAGATCTACCACGAGATCAAGGAGGCTAAACCCTAGAAGCTAGCCTATGGTATGATTGTTGTTAGATCCCCACGGACTAAAACCCTCCGATTTATATAGACACCGGATAGGTTAGGGTTACAGTAGTCGGTTACAATGGTAGGAGATCTACATATCCAGATCGCCAAGCTTGCCTTCCACGCCAAGGAAAGTCCCATCCGGACACGGGACGAAGTCTTCAATCTTGTATCTTCATAGTCTTGGAGTCCGGCCGTGATGATAGTTCGCTATCCGGACTCCCCTAGTCCAGACTCCTTAGTAGCCCCTGAACCAGGCTTCAATGACGACGAGTCCGCGCGCATATTGTCTTCGCATTGCAAGGCGGGTTCCTCCTCGAATACTTCATAGAAGGTTTTGAACACAAGGATAGTGTCCGGCTCTGCAAAACAAGTTCCACATACCACCGTAGAGAGAATAACTTTTGTACAGATCTGCTGACGTATTCCGCGGCGTGACATCACACCACGGCCAGGCCTTTATATGAATCGTTTTTTACTGTTCCACCTCAGCGCGTTTAGCGAGGCGGTTTCCTTGGCACGTCTTATCAAAGCATAGATCGTGCCCCCTTATTCCGGGATTCTCATCAATACGGACGTGGGTAACCCAACCGTTCTCGTTGGCACACCTCCTCTATCAAAGGCGAGTCCAAATCGACCACGGGGAGGGCTCTTGGTATTCAACCTCTTTATAATGAGACCAAGGCCCTCTTCTTTTCTACACCCTCCATCGAGTTCGCCTCGCGCTTCGAGTTCTAACACCCAAAGCTTCAAATTTAGGCGCTTCGGACCTTCGACGATGTCCGGCTCCGACCAGCACGGCCGATGGATGTCTTCCTCTGTCACGGAAGAAGATGTGCTAAAGCTGCGAGACGCCAGGTATCTAACCGGCGAGATCTCGCATAGGCTGCCTGCTCCAGGGCAGGTCATCCCCACTCCCGAGCCCGGTGAGAACTTAGTGTCCGTGTCTCACTTCCTTCGGGGTTTAGGCTTCCCGACGGATCCCTTTGTGCGGGGGCTCATGTTTTATTATGGGCTGGATTTCCATGACTTGAATCCGGAGTCCATCCTCCATATCTCGTCATTCATTGTCATATGTGAGGCCTTCCTCCATATTACCCCTCACTTTGGATTGTGGCTCAAGACCTTCAAGGTGGAGCCAAAGATGATCGAGGGAAGCAAGCAGAGTCTTGGAGGGGCGGTCATAAGTAAATGTCTGATGCTCCGTGGCGAGGGCTCTTTTAAGAGGAGCTTGGTTTGTGGAAGCAGGAGTGGTTTTATATCACCGCCCGGGGCACCAAATGGGTGGCGCTCCCCGCCTTCCGCTCAGGTCCACCACAGCGGCTGGCGTCATGGGTCAACAAGGGGCTCGACTGGGGGCCGTCCAAGGACGTTCCTTTGCTGCAGGGCCGTATTCGAGACCTCCAAGAAAGAGAGATCAATCTGGTTGCAGTGGCGCAGGTTATGTTGATCCGGCGCCTTCTGCCCTGCAAACGTCGCCCCCTCCGCCTGTGGGAATTTAATCCGGAGGGACCACGAGCTCTCCAAAATTTTATGGGCACGACGCCCGTGGAGATGTATAAACTGTTCTTCGGATCACAAGAGAAGTGTCCGGACCTGACTGAGGACGCAGGACTAAGCTGCAATCGCCCAGATACTCAAGTAAGTAGTCCTGTAACCGGACAAGCTGTTCATTCATTTATTATATATATATGCCCTTTAAAGGAGCCGTTTCTTGAACAGGAGTGGATAGCCAAGGCAAAGTTAATAAGGTGTCCGGCTCCCCTCCCGGAGACCACGCCGGACCCCATGCTGACCAAGATGTTGAAGGTCGCGCCTTTTGAAGAAGGCGAAGGGGGGAGCAGGGAAGCAACTGCCCCTACGAAGGAGGCTATCAAAGAAGGAGGGATTAAAAGTCCCATCTTTCAAAGAGAGAAGAGGACCGCTTCGGAAGATTCGGAGGTCTAGGCCTCAAAGAGGGGAAAGGAATCTTCGTCAGAGAGTCCGGCGCTGGGAAGTAACCCAGCCGCACTATTTCCCCAAGGGGATCAGCCCTCCAGCGAGCCATGAGTAAAAAGGAGGGGTCTTGTAAATAAGGAACATCCCTGCATTTATTTATGAAGATAAAAGAAATTGTACCTTGTAGTTCGGACCTCAGCCCTTCTCAGCAGAGCTCGTCTTCGGGGGATCTTCTTCCGGAGATGATGGAGAGCGGAACGCCTCCACCTGTCGCACCCTCATGCGAGGCGACGACCCGAGGTGTCGTCGCGGAGGTTCCCCAAGTCGGTGGGGCGGAAGGTCCGGCGCCAAGTGGTGTCTTCGGAGGAGCTGAAGGATCTGCTCGAGCGCGGCTATCTCGGAAGAGCACCGTGCTCTAATGGGTGCAGTGATTGAAAGAATTGCATCCGCGGAGAGCGGATTGCATGAAGCCGTCGAAGCTTATTGGCGGGGTTCGAGGTACATAAAAATGATGTACCTTGGCAGTTATGCATATAGAATGCGCATACTGTATAGATAGTAGCCCTGAGACTCGGTATGTTGTCAAAATTGACAGCGTGCGAGGATCAAAATCTCGATTATAACATATCGCCGCTCCTAAACAGGTGGCGGGCGTCCGTGGCTGGCGGGATGATGAATATGCCGAACTAAAGCGGCAACTTGACGAGGCGGATGCGGACATCACATTGGTCAATAAGCGGTTTGACGAGTCACAAGGTATGCGACTTCACGCGGACACCTGGTAAGGGAGCTTGACGCCCATGTCTTACTATTTGTATGCTTAATGTAGATGGTGCCGCTGTTGTGGAGGAGCTTGGCGGAACTTCGCCGAGCGAAAGAGCAAGCCGAAATAGTAATGCGGCGCTTTAAGGGCGGGTCAAGAGCTAAAAGCGAGCGGGCTGCTCCCGCCAAGCAAAGAGGAAATGGCCGATATGGCCGAAAGTTGGAGAATATTACCGACCGCTGCGAGGTTCTTGAAAAAGAACGTGTAGCGGAGCAAGAAGCTGAAAAAGGCCACCGCCGAATCAAGGATGCCCGTTCCGCTTTGAGAGCTGCCAAGGAGGAGCTGAGTCAGGCCGGGGCAATTGCGGCTGGAAAACCGTTTCTGCTGCGGAGGAAATATACGGATCCAAAGTATGCTCAGTTGGACAAGTTGTGGAGTTTGGAGGATGCTTATCTGGACTTAGCGGCGAGCTCTGCGGATGCGATTGAGCACTTCCGAGGCCAGAAGGGGCACAGAAGGGAAGAGCTATATTGGTCGCAATTCCATAGTCCGGAGCGTCTTCTTCCGTTGACCGATCGGTTGGCCGAATGGGCCGAGCTGAATCAACTATCCGGACTTGCCATGAAGCATGTCATGACTCATTTGTGGCCGGGCGGACCCCAGTCGAAGAGTTATTTTGGTTTAGTGCAGCAGTTCCTTGGTGCGGTACCGCGTATCGACGCAATGAAGCGGTCGGCATGTATTGAGGGAGCGCGGATGGCTCGGCCCATGTCAAGACATCTTGGGCAGATATGAAGGCCACCGACGTTGCTTCCCAAGATTCGGACAGAAGCGAGTACCGCCGAGCACTACTTTGAGGAAGTCTGCAGGCGCTCGTTTAATAGAGACGCAGATGCTCGAAGGATATTATGTTTAAATGACATGTATGATTTGTGAAAACAATGTTTCAATATGATATAAGAGCTTTTTATACTTGTGCGTTCAAGTAGTAAAGTACTCACTGTGCGGTCGTTTATGTATATGTATATATAACCTGAAAGATGGCAGTCCTTGGCTTCAGCCCCCACGCACATAGTGCGGGGGTGTTTGCAAAGAAGGCGCTTTTTCACACTTAATCCAACGTCTTGGTCCTGTTAAGGAGGTTGTAGCGTAGAAAACTAGGCAACCGGACTATAATGCTTTATCACTTTCACTTAGCCATAGGAGTTCGAGGGTGGGGCTACTATATAGCCCCTGGGGGCACCGCATTCTCCCGAATTCTGGGTGCGTATGTGCCTGACCGAAAACCGGTCCTTCGTTAGTGCGGAGGAATCCTAAACATTCCGATGAGTCATCGAGTGGTTGACCAGTCTCTCGCTATATCATGATAGTCAGTTTTCGGCTTTCTCTACTGAGGTGCTCACCCGGCGAACCGGGCACAATCGCGATAGTTCTCCGGTGCCGCGTTAGCCGATAAAAGCGGGCGTAAGGCAGCAAAACACGTGAGCCGGGCAAACCCAACATTTGACCAAAGACATGATTCGGAGCTGATGCATATAAGGCCTAACTCGAGACGCCGAATACTCCCTAAGGTATTCGGTCTTTATGAAAATGGGCAGAATAATGCCCTAAGCCCCCAGTGTCAGTGCAGCATAAAAATTCTGGTGCGGCCAATGCCAAACGCCAGCCTCCTCCACGGTTATAGTAAGGAACCGGGGATGTATATCAACAAGAGACAGTAAAAAGGTTTACACAGGTCTTAATCTGAAAAGAATCCTTGCAGCGGGTCCCTCGCACGTCTGCGCATGTGTCTCCGTTGTGCCGTATCCTGGACGGGTGTAGCACGTTGTTCATCTGTAAAAGAGAGGAACTTAGTTTAAAAGAAAAAAGGTCGTGCGAAAGATGTACTTTATATTAAATAAACAGAGTACGATTTGAAGAAGTGAAGAAACTTGAGCTTTATTGTCTCTTGCATGCAGCCCCTTGTATGGGGGTAGGCCGCTAGTGGGCGCCGGACTCGTCTAGCCGTGTCCGGAGTTGGAATGACCTATTCAGGTTCTTTGACTAGCGGAGCCGGATAGGTGTGGGGCTGTCAAGGCAGTCTCACGTTCTTCCGTGCTCGAGTAACACTTAATACTTCCTTTTAGTGAGATGATGCCGCGTGGACCGGGCATTTTAAGTGTTAGAGATGCATAATGCGGTATTGTGTTAAAGCGGGCGAAAGCTTCGCGTCCCAATAGTGCTTGATGGCTACTTTTGAACGGGGCGACATGGAAAATTAACCTTTCACGACGGAAGTTGTCGGATGAACCGAACACAACTTCTAGCAGTATGGAGCCCGTACAATGGGCATATGGGCCTGGCATTACTCCTTTAAAGGAGGTGTTGCTACGGCGAATTTTGGTTGGGTCTATCCCCATCCTGCGGATTGTGTCCTGATATGTCAGGTTTATGTCACTGCCACCATCCATGAGGACTTGTGTAAATTGGAATCCGTCAAATATGGGATCCAATATCAAGGCAGTCCATCCTGCGTTCCGAATACTTTCGGAATAGTCCTGATGGTCGAAGGTGATTGGTTTTGACAACCAGTGTTGGTACTCCGCTAGGGTAGTATGTGCGGCGCGCATTCTAGTGGGCGCCGCTCTGTTTTTCCCTTTGATCACGTGAAGTGAGTTTACTATTTTAACCTCTTGTGGGAAATTCTTTTGTTTTCCGGGGCTCTGCTTGTGGTGTTCGTCATCATCTTCACTTGGTGTGTCGAGCCCCTTGTGTTCGGCGTTGAGTCTGCCGGACTGTTTGAAGACCCAACAATCTCTGTGGGTATGGTTTGCAGGCCTCCCGGGAGTACTATGGATTTGACATATCTTGTCCAAGATTTTGTTTAAGTTGGATAGCTCATCGCTATTGTCCTTAAGGGGCGGTTTTTTATTGTTCTGCCGTGAGCTTTTGAATCCGGCGTTGACTGCCGCGCTCTTTTGACCGTTCCTTTTAATCCGGCGCTAGTCCTTGTTGCGCCGTGGTTTCCCGTTTCCATCCCTGACTTCGGATGTACTTGGGTCGCTGGTGTTGCATCTTGCTAGCCAGCTATCTTCTCCCGCGCAAAAGCGGGTCATGAGGCTTGTTAATGCGGCCATTGTTCTTGGCTTTTCTTGGCCGAGGTGTCTGGCGAGCCATTCGTCTTGGACGTTGTGTTTGAAGGCTGCTAAGGCTTCGGCGTCCGGACAGTCGACTATTTGGTTCTTTTCAAGAAGGAACCTGTTCCGAATTTCGGGATGACTCTCGGACTGTTGAGTTATGTGACTTAGATAAATCGCATCCGGAGGGCGGACATAGGTCCCCTGAAAATTTTCCCGAAACGCATCCTCGAGCTCTTCCCAGTTTCCAATGGTGTTTTCGGGGAGGCTTTTAAGCCAATGCCAAGCTGGCCCTTTGAGTTTGAGGGGTAAGTATTTTATGGCGTGGAGATCATCTCCTCTAGCCATGTGTATGTGGAGGATGTAATCCTCGATCCAGACTCCAGGGTTTGTTGTTCCGTCGTATGCCTCTATGTTTACGGGTTTGAATCCCGCTGGGAATTCGTGATCTAGCACCTCATCGGTGAAACATAGGGGATGTGCGGCGCCCCTGTATTTGGGTGTGTCGTGATGTTCGGATATTTGGCGTGTTGCATTGCTTTGAAGAGCTTGCTTTCTCGGCCCATAGATGGACCTAACTGGGCCATCCTTTTGATGTGAATCTTTACGCGGATCGTGTGCCGGCTTGTGTGCGGCGCCATTTGCCGCTCTCTTTCTGCCGTGGGGTCGTCCATCCGACCGGGTGGCCTTCTTACTTTTTGATTGTGGGGGCTCTAAGGCCTCCTCGTCAATTCAGGCGTAGCTTTTTTTGGGTAGCTCTTTGTTCGCGATCGTCGCCCGTATTTGTCTGCGGTGTTGAATACTTTGCTCCATCGATCTGAGTGCATCTTCCGCTGTTTTGAGCTTCCGCTTCTTTTTTCAGGCTACGGCGATGGCGGCGAGCCTTTTTGGAGGTTATTTTGCTCCAACAATTTGTCCGGCGTGAGATCTTCCCGATGTTGTCTTCGCCGGGACGGGTTGTTTATCAAGTTGTCTTGTTCGGACGATTGCTCGATAGCATGTTAAATCGTCCACCGGTTCGCCTTGCTCTATGGTTGGGTCTTTGTTGGGCGGGACTTGGTTCGGCGTTTACGTTGCCGTTTGGCTGCTGCCGAGGATTTATCCTTCGTGACGTCCCGTTGTTCCTCGTCTTCATTTCCTTTAGGTGTATCCACCATGCATACATCATGGGATGAGGTGGTTGTCCAGCATCCTATAGGCGCTAGTTCATGGTTGTCTCCTACATCGTCGTCCATACCGTCGATGTCTTCGGAGTCGAAATCGAGCACGTCGTGTAAGCTTTCAACAGTGGCTACGAAGTGGGTGGTGGGTGGGCGTTGAATTTCTTCACCGTCCGCATCCCAACCTTCCTAACCGTAGTCCGGCCAGGGCTCTCCGGATAAAGAGAGAGACTTTAGTGAATTCAGGATGTCGCCAAAGGGCGAGTGCTGAAAGATGTCCGCGGCAGTGAACTCCATGACCGGCGCCGAATCGAATTCGATAGGCAGGGGCGCGGAGGGTTCGGAATCCGGAAAGGAGTCCGGCACCCTGGAGTCGAGGTCTTCGCAAGGGACGAGGATGGAGTTCGGCTCAATCGCCGTAGAGATCGTAGCCCCCGAGGCGGTGTCCAACCACTCGTCCTCGATCGGGGAATCCGGCTCCGGGTTAAGGGTTGGAGCGGATGCTGGTGCGGCCTCCAGGGCTCTGTTCGGCTGCAGAGCTAGATCATGCCCATCGAGACAAAGGCGGCACGCTATTGCTGCGGCTCGAATCCGTCGAAGATCAAGTCTCCGCGGACATCGGCCGTATAGTTCAAACTTCAAATCTGACACGATGGCGGGCGTAGCTTTCAATCTGCTCCGGATGGCCAAGCGAATTGGACCGCGATGCAAAGCTGCGAATCTGAAGATCTGTCGGGGAGAAAAGTCTCACCTGGACGCGTCGTTAGTGATGATCGAAGGAGCCATCGGGCCTATCGGTGGCGACATAGAGGAACTCTCAATGAAAGCACCAATGTCGATGTCAAAACAAGCGGATCTCGGGTAGGGGGTCCCAACTGTGCGTCTAGGCGGATGGTAACAGGAGACAAGGGACACGATGTTTTACCCAGGTTGGGCCCTCTCGATGGAGGTAATACCCTACTCCTGCTTGATTAATATTGATGATATGGGTAGTACAAGAGTAGATCTACCACGAGATCAAGGAGGCTAAACCCTAGAAGCTAGCCTATGGTATGATTGTTGTTCGTCCTACGGACTAAAACCCTCCGGTTTATATAGACACCGGATAGGTTAGGGTTACACAGAGTCGGTTACAATGGTAGGAGATCTACGTATCCGTATCGCCAAGCTTGCCTTCCATGCCAAGGAAAGTCCCATCCGGACACGGGACAAAGTCTTCAATCTTGTATCTTCATAGTCTTGGAGTTCGGCCGTGATGATAGTTCGGCTATCCGGACACCCCCTAGTCCAGGACTCCCTCGGGTAGGATAAAACCAACACCCATTCTTCTTATGGCTTGGGGAGGAATTTCATCACATACATCACAAGTGCCACTTTGCTCCACTTGGGAGCCGTTATTCTCATCAAACTCCATGTTACACGTCTCCTCAATAAGTCTCGTGGATTTATTGAGGACACGGTAAGCATGAGAGTTTGTAGCATAACCAACAAATATGCCCTCATGAGCTCTAGCTTCAAATTTAGACAAACGAACACCTTTCTTGAGAATGAAACACTTGCACCCGAACACCCGGAAGTACTTGAGATTGGGCTTGTTGCCGGTGAGTATCTCATAAGGAGTCTTGTTCAAGCCTTTGCGGAGATAGAGCCTATAACGCCCTCGATGCGGCTATATCTCCCACGTGTCGAAGCACGACTTAGAGGCATAACCGCATTGAAAGCAATGTCGCAAGTGAGGTAATCTTCACACGACCCATGTAATACATAAGGGAAAGAGATACATAGTTGGCTTACAATCGCCACTTCACACAATACATGAGTAAAACATTACATCATACAGATACAATCAAGGTCCGACTACGGAACCAAAATAAAAGAAGACTACCCCAAATGCTACACAGATCCCCGATCGTCCCAACTGGGCTCCACTACTGATCAACTGAAACGAAACAACACAGAGAACAAGATCTTCATCGAGCTCCTCCTTGAGCTCAGGTGCATCACCTACACGGTTCATCGGCACCTGCAAACTGGTTTTGGAAGTATCTGTGAGTCACGGGGACTCAGCAATCTCACACCCGCGAGATCAAGACTATTTAAGCTTAAAGGTAGGACAGGGTAGTGAGGTGGAGCTGCAGCAAGCGACTAGCATATATGGTGGCTACAATCGCAAAAGAGAGCGAGAAGAGAAAAGCAAGGCACGGTCGAACAACTATGATCAAGAAGTGATCCTGAAACTACTTACGTCAAACATAACTCCAACACCGTGTTCACTTCCCGGACTCGCGAGAAGAGACCATCACAGTTACACACTTGTTGGTGTATTTTAAATAAGATCAACTTCGGGTTTACTACAACGGACATTAACAAATTCCCATCTGCCACATAACCGCAGGCACGGCTTTGAAAGATAATACCTGCAGGGTGTCCCAACAGCCCATGATAAGCTCTCGCGATCAACGAAGGATATTCCTTCTCCCGGGAAGACCCGATCAGTCTCGGAATCCGGCTACAAGACATTCGACAGCAATAAAACAAGACCAGCAAAGCCGCTGGATGTGCCGACAAATCTCGATAGGAGCTGCACATATCTCGGTCTCGAGGCACACTCGGATGAGCAGTCCGTACAACTAAAACCAGACCTCAAGTTGCCTTGAGGCGCTGCACAACACTCTAGTTCGGGCCAGCACTCGAAGGAGCACTGGTCCGGGGGCTAAAATAAAGATGACCCTCGGGCTCCAAAACCCAAGGGAAAAAGGGCATAGGTGAGGCAAATGGTAAAACCAATGTTGGGCCTTCTTTGGAAAAGTCTTATTCAAAGCGAACTGTCAAGGGGTCCCATAAATCACCCGACAGCGTTAGGGGCGCAAACTCCGGGAACATAACACCGTATGACGGAAACTAGAGGCGGCAAGAGTGGAACAAAACACAGGCATAAGGCCGAGCCTTCCACCCTTTACCAAGTATATAGATGCATTAATAATATAAGATATAATGTGATATCCCAACAAGTAAACATGTTCCAACAAGGAACAACATCTCCATGTTCCAACAAGGAACAAACTTCATCTTCACCTGCAACTAACAACGCTATAAGAGGGGCTGAGCAAAGCGGTAACATAGCCAAACAACGGTTTGCTAGGAAAGGATGGTTAGAGGTTTGACATGGCAATATGGGAGGCATGATAAGCAAGTGATAGGCATCGTAGCATAGGCATAGCAAAAGAGCGAGCATCTAGCAAGCAAAGATAGAAGTGATTTCGAGGGTATGGTCATCTTGCCTGAAATCCCGCAAGGAAGAAGAACGAATCCATGAAGAAGACAAACGGACGAGGTCGAACGAATCCTCACAACTCCGGAACGAAATCGAAGCTAACGAGAGAAGCAACCCGGAAAGAAACAAACAACATAGTAAACAACCATCACATAAACATGGCATGATGCACAATCAAGTATGATGCATGTCCGGTTTAAATAGCATGGCATGGCAATAAGCACAAACAAAACTACCAGTTAAATGGAGCCCAATATGCAACGAGTTGCATATTGACGGAACACCACATTCAAATATTTAGTTCTCTCTCGGTTAGGTACTCAACAATATTAAATGTTGTTAACATGGCAAGAGGTGAAGCATGACAACACTACCTAACTAGGCAAGTTTAAATGAGGCCGGAAACAACGAATCAACAATTCCGGAAAATCCCCATATGCAAATTATGGATTCGGTACTGATCTGACCTAAAGCATATTTTAGAGTTGTTAAACAGCAAAATAAAGTGTACCATGTTAAACTAGGCATTTTTTCTACCCCATTTACATATATAATTTATTTAAAACCGAGCTACGGTTATTAAGTTATGAAATAAATCATTTTAGCATGGCATTTAAGCAAATTAAAGCAAACAACAATTATAAACATTTAAATGTTGTTATCATGATGCGGATGACATATACAAGTTTTATGCAATTCTTATGAAAACGTTAACATGAGCATGTTATGAAGCATTATGTCACCGTGGCGGAACGAAAAAGGGGTGCCACGGCAACGACAACGGAAATGGTGCCACGGCAACATTCCGGTTCCGATAACTCGATTGAGATATCGGTGCAAAGGAAAGTGTGGACGTGAGCGAGTCATGCAAGATGGTGGGGTGATCCCGATTACCGGGTTCCCACGGAACGGTGGCATGGCAAAAGAGGGGCATCGCAAGGATGATTCGATCACGGTCGGTCATCTCGGTGGTTATACCTTCGAAGCGTTCAAACGGGACGGTTCGCGTTTCGTAGAGGGAAGTAGACGTTCTCACGATGATTGCCGAGGGAAGTAGTCGTACACGGCGTAGGGGAAGTAGTCGTTCATGTCCCGTGGATGTTCGGGGTCCACGGGGTCTTCGAGGGTCGACAGTAGTGGTACACACGTCATCGGGGTACTTGTCGGATCCGAGAGGTACTTGGTGAAAAACATGTCAACGGTAGTTGTACTCATTTCCGTAGATGAACTTGACGTAACCGTGCGGTAGTCGAACTTGGCGCTCGTGGTACACGTTCTTTTTCGTAGATGTTCGAGTCGTCGATAGCGGTACTTGAAGAATCCCGAAACGGACTTGGCGTCTTCGCGCGTAGGGGTACTTGTCGTTATCCACCTCGGATGTAGTCGTTCCCGTGTAGTCGAACTTGACGATCCGAGGGGGTACTTGGCGCATCACCGTGTAGTCGTGCGTTTGTTCGGAGAAGATCTTGGCGAAACCCACGAAGGCGTCCTCGGGCTTCCCTGGTTGCCGAGTCTTGGCAGCAACGAGGCAACAGAGCGCGTCCTCCACCCCTTCGAACGAGGCGAGGCGGGCGAGGGCTCATCTGGTTCCCGGCGGGTCAGCCGGTGGGACTCCATGGGGCGGCGGCCATGGCGTCGGGCAGGGCTTCCGAGGTGGTGCAGGAGGCGCGGCCATGGCAGGGGTCGGTGGATCCGGCAGCGGCCGCGCTCGGGATGGATGGCGCGGAGGCCGTGCACGGGCCGGCAGGCGTGAGGTCCGGGTGGTTGGCGGAGCCATGGGCTCAGCCAGTGAGTCCTGGCGCCGCGGCAGAAAGCGGCGACGGGTCGCGAGGCGGACGGCGAACTTCGCCGGGGGCATGCACGTGGGAGAAGGAAGAGGCGAGGAGGAGGCCGCAGGTGAGGAGATGGGGGCTGGCGCGGGTTCGCCCAGGCCGTGGTCATGCGGGCTGCTCGGGAAGGGCGCCATGGAGGAGGAGAGGAAGGGGCCGGCTGATCTGGGCGCCATGAGAGGCGAGAGGAGAGATGGGGAGGACGAGGGGATCGGGAAGGACGAGGGAGAAGGGATCGGGCAGGGGGCGTCGGGCTGCTGAGGGAGTCGAGGAGAGATCGAGAGGAGGGGGGTCGGCTCCTGGCGGCTAGGGTTCTGAGGAGTTGATGGGGCGGCTGGGCTGAAAGGGGTTTAGTGGGCGGCCTGGCCCGATGGAGAAGAAGTGGCAGAAGGCCTTGCTGGGCTCTCTCTCTTCTATTTAGCAGAAAACAAATAAAGAGAGACAAAAAGAACGAGAGGGTTAGGGAAAGAATTTGGGAACGAGGACAATTTTCCCGGGCTCACAAAAATATGAAGAATTTAACAAAAATGGCCCGAGGATTTTTGGTGGAACTCCGGAAAATGATGAAAGAAATATTGGCAAGGTTTTGAGGTCAACTCGGAGCAGAAAAGGCATGGGATTTATTTTGCAAGTGAGTTATGGTGATTCCAAAACAATGGAATATTTTTAATATAGCTCCCTAATATTGGGAGGATATGTTATAAAGAGAAGTCACCATGTGAATCCCTCGGTTTAAATGGATCGAAGAAATCCATACAATTTATTTAGTTGAGTTTTTAAAAATTAATGATATGATGGCATGATGAGATGATGCAATGCAAAAACAAAACAAACCACACGACAAAACTCGGAAACCCTGGAAGGCAACTGAAGCTCCGGTCTTGGGGCGTCACAGAGCCGATTGGATGCATGACATGTGGTGTTGATGGATTCGGCCCAAAAGTTGTATGGAGACTTGAACTCCGCCGTCATGGTCCTTGCCGCATCCATCAACGTCCGGTTCTTCCTCTCCGCAACACCATTTTGTTGAGGGGTATATGGTGCAGAATATTGATGCTTGATCCCCTCATCAATAAGAAACTCATCCAAGGTGTAGTTCTTGAACTCGGTGCCGTTGTCACTTCTTATTGTCAAGATCTTTGCATTATGTTGACGTTGAGCTTCATTTGCAAAGTCGATGACGGTTTGTTGAGTCTCACTCTTCCGCTTGAAGAAGTATACCCAAGTGTATCTTGAATAGTCATCCACAATCACCAAGCAATACTTTCTACCTCCAAGACTATCAAATGATGGTGGCCCAAAGAGATCCTTGTGAAGGAGCTCCAAGGGTCTCTTTGAGTAGATGATGGTCGCGGGAGGGTGAGCCTTCTCATGAAGCTTTCCTTCAATACAAGCACTGCAAGCACGATCTTTGGCAAAACTAACATTTGTTAGTCCACGGGCATGGTCCCCCTTGAGAAGACTTTGCAAAGATCTCATATTGACATGGGCTAAACGGCGATGCCAAAGCCATCCCACGTCAACTTTAGCCATTAGGCATGTCGCGGTTTTAGTGGGTTGCTCCGAAAAGTTAACCACATATAGACCATTCTCGACATGCCCAACAAAGGCTACTTTAAGAGTCTTGCTCCACAAGAGGGCCACGGAATCAATATCAAAGAAAGTGGCAAAGCCCATGATTGCGAGTTGACGAACGGAAAGTAAATTGAATGCAAGGGACTCAACAAGCATGACCTTCTCGATCGTGAGATCATGAGAAATGACAACCTTGCCAAGTCCCAATACCTTAGAAGACGAGGCATCACCCGCTCGACATTGGTGGGCATAAAAGGAATCTTGTGCACGTCCACCACCAAGTCCTTGCTTCCGGTCATATGATTTGTAGCTCCACTATCGAGCAGCCATGATCCCCCACCGGAAGCAAACTCCTACACACGATCAATGCTTGGTTTTAGGTACCCATTTTGTAATGGGTCCTTTGATGTTAGTAACAAGGGTCTTAGGAACCCAAATAGACCATTCAATGTATTCATGAGGAGAACCAACAGATTTGGCATAAATATGCCCATCACTAGCGTGACATAACACATAAGAAGGATTAAAGTGCATGGCTATGTTAGGAGGGGTGGCGTTGCCCTTCTTGGCATTGCCACCCTTTGCATGGTTCTTCTTCTTCTTGGAAGCACCCTCTCCTCCCTCACAAAAGTTTGCTTGAGAGGAGGAGGTTGCTTAGTCTTGTCATTCTTCTTCTTGTTCTTGGGCTTGAGTGCAGAACCCAATCCCTCCTTAGCCACAACTTCCTTTTGATTACTCAAAAGGTCGTTAAGGTTCTTCTCACCTTGTATGCATGTGACAAGGCCTTTTTCAAGTTGCTCCTTCAACTTAGCATTCTCCTCAACAAGATGCACATGCTCACAACAAGGGTTAGTAGCATTTGCATTATCAATCAATACCATATGAGGAAAGGTGGCTTTCTCCTTGGTTAGCTTCACTTGGAGTTGATCATGAGACTCTTTGAGGCTAGCATGAGCACCCTTCAAGACTTTGTGAGCCTTGTCGAGAATTTCAAACTCCTCGTTGAGTCTAGCAAGATCAACTCCAAGTTTTGCCTTCTCGGAGCTTAGCACACGAGACACAACAAGAGCATGATCAAGATCTTTCTTTAATTTAGCATGATCATCGTTGTATGACTCCTCAAGAGCCAAACGAAGACCACGCTCTTCCTCAAGAGCATTGGAAAGATCTAAAATCTCATCGGCATAGTCACGACTATGCCCTTCCATCTTAGAGATGGTTTCTTCATGAGCCTCGATCATGTCATTGGCTTCACCAAGTTGTTCCAAGAGAGCAACGAAGTGCTTCTTGGATTTTCCCTTGAGTTTACCCATAAAGGTCTCAAACTCATTCTCCTCCACATTAGTCCCCTCATGTTCATCAATGCAATCCGTCAAAGAAAGAATGATTGATGATGGTAGTTTTGATGTTGGGGGTTACCTTGTTGGTGGCTTTAGCCATGAGGCACTTGGCGGTGATGCTTTCATTAGGTGAGTCGAAGAGAGACACCCGAGGAGTCGTCGCAATGGCAACGGAGGCCATGGCAACCGACTCACCATCTTCTTCATCATCATCATCCTCATTGTACTCTTCTTGAACCACCAAAGCTTTGTGAGGAGCCTTCTTGGTGAAGTTGCTCTTGTTGGGGAAAGACTTGGCCTTGTCCTTACGGATTAGCTTGCCACCATTGTCTTCCCTCTTCTCATATGGTCACTCCGCAACAAAGTGACTCACATTGCCACAATTGAAGCAAGTCCTCACTCGTTGCTTGCCCTTTGCCCCACTTGAGTTGCTCTTGTTGAAGTTGGGCCTTGAGTTCTTCTTGCTCCAAAATTGCCTTGAAGCAAGGGCCATGTGTTCATGATAGTCATGCTTCATTATCTTGAGGTTGCTCTCTTCTTCTTCCTCCTCTCCTTCTTCTTCGACACAAACCTTGGCCTTCAAAGTGAGGTTGGGCTTCTTTGCTCTTTGGGAGCGAAGCACCGCATTGTCGGTGGTCTTGTCCAGTATGCTCATAGCCACAAACTCATCCAACACATCACTTGAGGACAGGGTGTGGAAGTCCGGCCTTTGACGGATGACGGAGGACATGGCTTTGTGGTAGGGCATCATAGCCTTGAGGAATTTGTGCTTGATCCAGTTGTCATCCGTGTCCTTACTTCCATGATCCGGAGGAGACATGAGCTTGGTAACTCTCAATAGAGCTCACGAGGTTCTTCATCTTCTTTCATTGCAAACTCATCGGCTTCATCTTGCACCACTTCATAGTTGGAACGTTGAATGCTTGCGCTTCCTCGATAAAGGGAAACCACCTTGTGCCAAGCATCTTTGGCAAGGGAGTAGGGTCGGAGATGAGGGAGGTCTTCGGGAAGGATTGCTTCTTGGATGATGAAGAGAGCATTCTCATTGAATTGATGGTCCATGACTTCTCTAGGAGAGAAGTTGCTCGGGTCATGCGGATAGAAACCTTCTTCAATGATTCTCCAAAGGTTAGCGTTCACATGATTTAAATGACGCTTAAAATGATAAACCCAAGAATCAAAATCCTCCTTTTTATCAATCTTAGGAGGTGGACCGGCATGATTCAAATGAGTAGAAGGAATCGGTCCACCATAAACGGGAGGAGGTTGCACATGGGCGAAGATGCCGGTGCCATTCTTACCACTAGATGATGGGGCTTTCTCACTAGTAGCTTCCCCCTTATCGGAGTTAGCATCCGTCCCCTTGTTGGCGGGATCACCCACTTTCATGGGTGCGGTGGAGAGTTTAAGCCCTTCTAGGAATTCCTTAAACATGTCCTTGACCTCGGTCGTCATGGAGGTTTTCAATGTGTCCAACGCCACATTGAATTCCTCACGAGAGATCGAGTTACCCCCATCTCCCGTAGATGATATCGGATTCGCACCGGAGTGCTCTCCCACATCATCTACGACGTCAACCATACTCTTCGGACGGTAAAGTCCTTAAAAAGAGATGAGGCTCTGATACCAATTGAAACGATCGATATAGTTGACTAGAGGGGGGGTGAATAGGCAACTAACAATTTTTAGCTTTTCTTGACCAAATTAAACTTTGCAACAAAGTAAGTTGTCTAGATATGCAACTAGGTGGACAACCTATATGATGCAAACAACACATGCACACGAGCAAGAAAAGATAGAAACACAAATAAGCTTGCACAAGTAAAGGGATAGGATAACCAAGAGTGGAGCCGGTGGAGACGAGGATGTGTTACCGAAGTTCCTTCCTTTTGAGGGGATGTACGTCTCTGTTAGAGCGGTGTGGAGGCACAATGCTCCCCAAGAAGCCACTAGGGCCACCGTATTCTCCTCACGCTCTCACACAATGCGAAATGCCATGATTCCACTATTGGTGCCCTTGAAGGCGGCAACCGAACCTTTACAAACAAGGTTGGGGCAATCTCCACAACTTAATTGGAGGCTCCCAACGACACCACGAAGCTTCACCACAATGGAATATGGCTCCGCGGTAACCTCAGCCGTCTAGGGTGCTCAAACACCCAAGAGTAACAAGATCCGCAAGGGATAAGTGGGGGGAATCAAATGTCTCTTGGTGGAAGTGTAGATCGGGCCCTTGTCACCCAATCCCAAGCAAATCAACAAGTTTGATTGGCTAGGGAGAGAGATCGGGCCAAAATGGAGCTTGGAGTAACAATGGAGCTTAGAGATGGAAGAGGTAGTCAACTAGAGGTAGGAGACACCCCTTTTATAGTCGTGGAAAAGATCCAACCGTTATCCTCAAGTTTAGCCTGCGACACGCGGTACTACCGCTCCAGAAGCGCGGTACTACCGCAAGGCCACGCGGTACTACCATGGAGGACCACGGTACTTCCGTGGCAGCAGCAGAGGCTGGGACTAGCTCGATCGAGCTAGAAGATTACCGCCGCGGTACTACCGCTCCCCTTGCGGTACTACCGCAAGGAAGGTAAGCCACAACCTAAAAGCGCAGATGACATAAAATACATCCGTGCCTACTTCGCTGAAAAAAAGCGATTGCAAAACCCGACGCGGTACTACAGCAAGACAGTCTTGATACTACTGTTGGGCGCGGATGTAAAAATTACATCCGCTCCAACTACCATGGCATAGCGGTGCTGGGTATGAGGGCCGCGGTACTACGGCTCGGGGGGGCGGTATTACCGTGGCCTCCGCATACTACCGCGCATGACATCGGTACTACCGTGTGGAAGCGGATGTAAAATTACATCCGCTCCTACTACCGTACCGGAGCAACACTAGGCCTGGGAGTTGCGGTACTAAGGCTCCAGGGGAGCGGTACTACCGTGACCCCCAGCGGTACTACTGCTCCGTAGAGCAGTACTACCGCAAGTACAGCAGTAGCCGTCTGATTATGCACAACTAGGATAACGGAAAGACGCTCCAAAGTGCAAGGAAAGGTAGGACATGTGTACATGTTGATTCCACCCAAACATTTCCGACGCGGACCCCCTCTTAATAGTACGGCTCTCCTACGACTCAAATCCACCAAAGAGAAACGTAGAACAATGCCGTCTTCAATAGATTCCGAGGGGCACCGAATCGTCTCGTACCTAGATATGAAGCATCTGAGAAACTCAAGGCACACGATTAGTCTGCAAAAGCATTGTCATCAATCACCAAAACACCTAAGGGATAAATATGCCCTTACAGAGTGGCTTCCTCAAATTGCCCTAGGTCTTCGTGAGCAAGCAAGTTGGATGCACACCCACTTAGTTTCTTTTTTGAGCTTTCATAAACTTATAGCTCTAGTGCATCTGTTGCATGGCAATCCCTACTCACTCACATTGATATCTATTAATGGGCATCTCCATAGCCTGTTGATACGCCTAGTTGATGTGAGACTATCTCCTTCTTTTTGTCTTCTCCATAACCACCGTCTATTCCACCTATAGTGATATGTCCATGGCTCACGCTCATGTATTGCGTGAAAGTTGAAAAAGTTTGAGAACATCAAAAGTATGAAACAATTGCTTGGCTTGTCATCGGGGTTGTGCATGATTTAAAGATTTTGTGTGATGAAGATTGAGTATAGCTAGACTATATGATTTTGTAGGGATAAGCTTTCTTTGGCCATGCTATTTTGAGAAGACATATTGCCTTGTTAGTATGCTTGAAGTATTATTGTTTTTATGTCAATATTAAACTTTTGTTTTGAATCATACGGATCTGAACATTCATGCCACAATAAAAGCAATTACATGGATAAATATTTTAGGTAGCATTCCACATCAAAAATTCTGTTTTTATCATTTACCTACTTGAGAACGAGCTAGAATTAAGCTTGGGGATGCTTGATACGTCTCCAACGTATCTATAATTTTTTATTGTTCCATGCTATTATATTATCTGTTTTGGATGTTTTATATGCATTAATATGCTATTTTATATTATTTTTGGGACTAACCTATTAACCTAGAGCCCAGTGCTAGTTTCAATTTTTTCCTTGTTTTAGAGTTTTGCAGAAAAGGAATACCAAACGGAGTCCAAACGGAATGAAACTTTTACAATGATTTTTCTTGGACCAGAAGACATCCAGAGGACTTGGAGTGCATGTCAGGGAAGCCACGAGGCGGCCACAAGGATGGAGGGCGCGCCCCCCAGCCTTGTGGGCCCCTCGTGACTCCACCGACCTATTTCTTACACCTATACATTCTCAAATATTCCAAAACCAATGAGGAGAGCCACAAAAACACTTTTCCACTTCCGCAACCTTCTGTACCCGTGAGATCCCATCTAGGGGCCTTTTCCGGCATACTTCCGGAGGGGGATTCGATCACGGAGGGCTTCTACATCAACACCATTGCCTCTCCGATGAAGCGTGAGTAGTTTACCTCAGACCTATGGGTCCATAGCTAGTAGCTAGATGGCTTCTTCTCTCTCTTTGATTCTCAATACCATGTTCTCCTCGATGGTCTTGGAGATCTATTCGATGTAATACTTTATGCAGTGTGTTTGCCGAGATCCGATGAATTGTGGATTTATGATCAGCTTATCTATGAATATTATTTGAATCTCCTATGAATTCTTATATGCATGATTTGATATCTTTGCAAGTCTCTTCGAACTATCAATTTGGTTTGGCTAACTAGATTGGTTTTTCTTGCAATGAGAGAAGTGCTTAGCTTTGGATTCAATCTTGCGGTGCTTGATCCCAGTGATAGAAGGGGAATCGACACGTATTTTATTGTTGCCATCGAGGATAACAAGATGGGATTTTCATCATATTGCTTGAGTTTATCACGCTACATCATGTCATCTTTCTTAATACGTTACTCTATTCTATGAACTTAATACTCTAGATGCAGGCAGGAGTCGGTCGATGTGTGGAGTAATAGTAGTAGATGTAGGCAGGAGTCGGTCTACTTGACACGGACGTGATGCCTATATTCATGATCATTGCCTTAGATATCATCATAACGTTGCGCTTTTCTATCAATTGCTCGGCAGTAATTTGTTCACCCATCGTAATATTTTCTATCTTGAGAGAAGCCTCTAGTGAAACCTATGGCCCCCGGGTCTATTTTACATCATATAATCCTCTATTTTCCATCATATAATCTTCTATTTTCCATCATATAAGTTTCCGATCTACTATTTTGCAATCTTTTACTTTCCGATCTATAAACCAAAAATACCAAAAATATTTACTTTACCGTTTATCTATCTCTATCAGATCTCACTTTTGCAAGTAACCATGAATGGATTAACAACCCCTTTATCGCATCGGGTGCAAGTTGTTGATTATTTGTGTAGGTATTCGGTGACTTGTTCGTTGTCTCCTACTGGATTGATACCTTGGTTCTCAAAACTGAGGGAAATACTTACTCTACTTTGCTGCATCACCCTTTCCTCTTCAAGGTAAAAACCAACGGAAGCTCAAGAGATAGCATAGTGTTGAATCAATAAATTTGGGATGTAATACTTCCCTCGAATACTGTTGCGATCCCATACACTTGTGGATTGTCAAAGGGTAGTTGATAACATTGCAGGAACCTGAAGCTACAACCAGTTTATTCATTATAGTATCAGTTCATTCTTTAATGGAAACTGATGTTGGATAAGTATATTGTAGTTTTTACTTCTCTTGCAGGCTTACCTCCAAGTAGAGATTATGATCACACAACCACTTTACTACCTGGTGCTAGGCCTCTGTCTATAAGACCTTACAGAGTGGTTTCATATCTTAAAGATGACTTAGAAGCACAAGTCTTTGCTTTAATAAAATCAGGCATGATCAGAAAAGTGCCTTTTCTTCTCGAGTTATATTAGTCAATAAAAAAGATACCTCAAGAATGGCAGTGGATTACATGTATTTAAATGCCTTGGCAATCAAGAGCAAGTTCCATTGCCTGCCACAGATGAAATGTTAGATGAGCTTGTAGGAGCCAGTTGGTTTTCTAAATTGGATTTAAAAGTGAAGGAAATATACCCTAGAGGCAATAATAAAGTTATTATTTATTTCCTCATATCATGATAAATGTTTATTATTCATGCTAGAATTGTATTAACCGGAAACATGATACATGTGTGAATACATAGACAAACATATAGTCACTAGTATGCCTCTACTTTTTTTTCGCGAATACGCAAAGATTGTGTATCATTGCATTGATAGGAGGGGGTTGAAAGTACAGAGAGACATGCCGACATTGGCCACGCGTACACAGGTCGGCGCGGGCACAAGTGGCCGGAGCAGCTAGGAGAGGGGCTGCTCAACCCTCATTACAAAAAAGCTAAGCCTAAATCTCAGGAATCAGGTTCGCCAAGCCGTTGGCGCCGGCACTAGCCCATAGGCGAGCGTCTTCTTGGATGGATTGCAGCAGAGTTGCGATCGAGGGTTGCCACCGATCGAACACGCATCCATTCCGGTGTCTCGGATGGCCCAAGCGGTGAGGCGATGATGGGCAGAGTCCTTCCATGAGCCGAGGGTGATGAAGTGCAAGCATCCATCCACCATCCGCGAACATTGTGTCGGGGTTGGGGATCGTGGCAGTCGATCGGCACCAAGAAAGGACCTCATGCCAAATTTGGCGGGAGAAGGGGCAGGAGGTGAACAGGTGGTGCATGTCCTCAGTGGTCTGGTCGCACAAGACGCAAGCTGTCATTGTGGGGGCACTCGCGGGCAAGGCGGTCGGCCATCCAACATCGGTCTTGCAGGGCAAGCCAGATGAAGATCTTGATGCGTAAGGGGGCCCAAGTCTTCCAGGTGAGCTTCCAGGACGCGTCGGTCGTGGATCCGTGAAAGAGCGCGAGGTAGCAGGATTTGGCGGAATAGACGCCGGACTCCGTCCACTTCCATCGCAGCACATCAGGCCCAGCCGAGAGGGTAGCGTTTTGAAGCATGCGCCAGAGTTCAACATACTGGATCAGGGCTGTCGGGCCGAGCGCGCCGGCAATGTCGCGCACCCAGGCGCGCCCAGGAAGCCCCTCGGCCACCGTGCAATCACGACGATGCCGTCTGGAGACCAGGGAGAACACGAGGGGGGCAAGCTCGGGGATGGCCTTGCCATCCATCCAGGGGTCAGTCCAGAACCTGCAGGTGCGACCATCATGCACCTCCCAAGAGGTGGAGGCCCTGAAAATCTGCGAGGCCGCAGGGTCATGGGGAGAGTGCGAGATGACTCTGTGGGCGAAGCATCGATGACGATGGAGCCAGAGCCATCGGGTGCGCAAGGCGACGTCGGCGCGCTGCAGGTCGCGTATCCCCAAGCCGCCGAGGAAGGTGGGGCGACACACCCGAGCCCAGTTCACTCGGCATTGCCCTCCGCGCGCGTCCTTGCGGACAACCCAAAGGAAGCTCCGGATGATCCGGTTGACCCGAACAAGGATGGACTTGTTGACAGCAATGGCAACGAGGATGTGGATGGGCATGGCGCAGAGGACGTGCCGACAGAGCGCGAGGCGATCCCCCAAGGAGAGCATGGATCCCAGCCAGGTAGAGAGCTTCCTCTCGAGCTTGTCGACGAGGGGTAAAAGGTTGACAGTCGAGGGCTTACGGAGGGAAAGCGGGAGGCCGAGGTACTTCACCGGGAAGTAAGAGATTGGGCAGGCCATCTCAGACGTGATCATGGCAACGTGCCCCTCGTCGCAGCGAATGGGGGAGGCCGAGCACTTGGCGATGTTCATGCAGAGCCCGGACGCCTTGCCGAAGACATCTAAAATGCGGCGAATGGCGTGGATGTCATGGGTGTCGGGGTGGCTGAAGATAACAACGTCGTCGACGTAGAGGGAGACGCTCGAAGGCATGTGCCGCGCGGTCAGTCGCTGCAGGAGGCCGCACTCGACGGCTCGCTGAAGGAGCGAGTTGAGCACGTCGATGATGATGACGAAGAGCATAGGGGAAATGGGGTCCCCTTGCCGTAGCCCGCACGCGTGAAGAATCGGTGGCCCGGGTACGCCATTGACAAGCATACGCGTCGATGCGGTAGAGAGCAGGATGGAGATCCATTCGCACCATCGGTCTCCAAAGCCTAGGTGCTGAGCGTGTCGAGCAGAAAGGGCCATGCCACCGAATCAAAAGCCCTCGTGATGTCGAGCTTGAGGAGCATTCGCGGCATCTTGAGGTTGTGAAGAAGTCTAGCCGTCTGTTGAACAAGCAGGAAGTTGTCGTGAATGCTTCGGCCGGCGATGAATGCGCTTTGATTGGTAGAGACCATCTTGCCCAGGTGGGGTGCCAGCCGAAGAGAGAGCGCCTTCGCGAACAGCTTCGCAATGAGATGGATGAGGCTAATGGGGCGATAGTCGAAGAGAGATGCCGCGTCCTGCTTCTTCGGAAGGAGGGTGAGGAGCGCCTCATTGAGCCTCTGGAAACCCCGTCCGTTGAGTGCATATAGCTTATCGAAGACGGCGCAGATGTCCTGCTTGATCACGTCCCACGCACTCCGGAGGAATTCGGTGGTGAAGCCATCGGGGTCGGGCGCCTTCTCGAGCGGCAAGCTTTTGACCGCAGCCCAGATCTCGTCCTCTGAGAAAGGTGCATCGAGGCTGGAGAGGTCAAATGGCCCAACGTGGAGCGCAGAGAGGTCTAAGGAGAAAGGCCGTGGCTTCGCCGATCCAAGGATGCCGCAGAAGTGATCGAACGCAGCCTCAGCAAGAGCGTCCGGGTCGGAGACGGAAGTGTCTCCGACCTTCAACTCGACGATCCGGTTCTTCTGCTTGCGGTGCGCTGCATGCACCCTGAAGAACTTCGGACCCGCGTCGCCGTCTCGCAACCAGGAAAGCCTAACGCGCTGGCGCGAGATCGAGCGCTCGAGGGACGCCAGTCCCAGGTACGCCCCTTTGAGGCGCCTGCGTAGCCAGGCCTCGGCCACGGAAAGGGGCCGGAAGTCTTGCGCCGCATCCAGGCGCGCGATCAGCTCACGAGCGACGAGGAGCTGTCGGGACACGTCCCCAACCTTCTTCGCGCTCCAGCTTTGGAGACGCCGCGCAGTGTTCTTGAGGCGTGCCACCAACCTGCGGAAGGGGTCCGGTTCGTTGGCCGCAGCAGCCCAGGCCTCGAGCACGACCTGCGTGTAGCCATCGGTGCGCGGCCAGAATCTTTCGAAGTGGAATCTTGGTGCGGAAAGCGGCCTTTGATGCGGTCGAAGGAGAGGTGCATGATCAGACGCTGCGGAGGAGAGGCAGCGGAGCATGCAATGCGGGTGGAGTGCTTCCCATGCGGAATTGGAGATCACCCGGTCAATGCCGTGAGGGTGGGGGTGCCGCGTTCGTTTGACCAAGTATATCATCGCCCGTGCAGGTAGATGTCACGCAGTTCCTCATCGGCGAGGAAGCGGCGGAACCGCGACATGACCCGGTGATTGAGCCGGGAGTTATTCTTGTCTGCAGCCCCTGAGATCATGTTAAAGTCACCCCCGAGGATCCAAGGGCCAGCACGCAGTGATCGGACCTCACTGAGGTCACCGAGGAAAGCGATCTTGTCATCATCGCCTTGCGGGCCATAAACGCCGGTGAGCCACCAGTGGTGGGCGCCATCCAGGGAAGAGGCCAGCGCAGTAATGTGGTGGTCACCACGGCATGGATCGGAGCGCGATCATGTCCGGCCGCCAGGCAAGCAGGATACCCCCACGGGTCCCATCCACGGGAAGGAAGAAGAACTCGGAGAAGGACGAGCCGAGCGTCTCAGTGACAAGCGAGGACGAGAGAGCAATCATCTTAGTCTCTTGGATGCACACAATACAAGGCGAGGCAGCGGTGATCATGCTGCGAACGGCGGTGCGCTTGGCCGGGGCATTAAGGCCACACACGTTCCAGAATACAATGCGAAGGTTGTGATCCATGGAGAGAGGTGGAGTCCTGCGGTGGCTTAGGCAGCCACTAGGCCTCGGCAGCGTGAGGCAGGGGGGAGGGTGAGTTGACAGGCGGGTCGATCAGCTCGGGGATGCGCCAGCCGAAGAGATCGGCGAATGCCTGCAGCACGTCGTGCGCCAGCGGCTTCTGGAAGAGGCGCTCGTACTTCGCTAGTGTAGCAGCGGAGATGGGGGCGTCGTCCGAGACGAGCCCGAGGCGACGGAGGAGCACCTTCTTGGCCTTGAGCTCAGAATTGAGGCCGCAATCAGCCTTGGCAATCCTACCGCTCCGACGGGGCGTGAAGTTTGGCGGTAACTTCTTCCTCCGGGGGCAGGAGGGGGCGCAGGGAGAATCTGCAAGATCGGCCTCCGAATGGAGCCTAAAAACGCGTCCACAGGCTCCACGTCGGCATGCACGCCACGTGGTGAGTCCGGGGCGGTTGCATGGGAAGCAAGATTCGCCGAGGGCGCGGGATCGCTCGGGATCAGAGCGTGCGAACTTTCCACAGCGGGATCCGAGGCGGGGGAGGGGAGTGGCCCAATGGCGGGGCAGCTCAAGGGGCCTGGTGGGTCCGCGCCTTGGCTAGACGACACCAGCTGTCCCGCAGAGGAAGGGAAGGTGGCCCGCTTTCACATTCCTCGGGATCCGCCAGCGGGTTTGTCGCGGATCCTGGTGGGGCCGCGCAAAGCAGCAGCAGGCCAGGGGCGATCACTGGGGCGGGATCAACATGGGGTTGCGCGCCGGTCTCCAGCAGGTGCTCGGGTGGGTCAAGCGACGACACGTTAGCAAACGGTGGGGTGGTGGGCGCGGGAGCAGCGACCCGGTCAACAGGGTTGGAGTTTGAACTGGGCGCGCCAACGGGCGGGGACGGGGCGGGATGGCCAGCTGTCACCGCGGCTTTCTGGAAAGCCGCATTGTCCCCCAGGCGCAGCTTTGCCGGGCCCCGCATGACGCCAGCCACGACCGGCGGGTACGGCCTGAGAACCCCATGCCAGATGCGCGAGACGGCGAGCAGGCGGTTGCGGCGGCGACCTCCACGGCAGCGGCTGGAGCGGCCGGACCGGCGCGAGAGGCCGGCGGCATCACGGCGTGGCGGCGCTGAGGTGATCATCTTGGCGCGGCTGTGGCGCGGAGACAGGTGGAGAGTCTGGCGGGGCCATCGCCATAGTCGGAGTCGGGGCCTGGAGAGACACGCGGCGGCGGAGGCGGCGGGACGGGTCGACGGAAATCCTCGCAGCGGGCCACATGAATCGCTACTGGGAGACGCAGTAGGTCCATGCCAAGGCGCTCGGCCACGTCCGGGTCCGCGTCGACGGCAACGCCATCGCGCACCGGGAGGAAGAGGTCGGCGGCTAGAGGGATCGCGTCAGGGTTGGCCGTCCATGCCATGAGCCGGAAGATGTCCAGGTCGACGCCATGGCGAGTGCGCGGCTCGAGGTGCTCCACCAGGCAGAACGCGAGAGCAGCGCGACCGTGGTGGCGCGGTGCCAGACATGATCGGGCACCCCGGTGAGCTCGAGGTGAACCCGGAAGCGGGCACGCACCTGCTCTGCACCGGCAAGCGCGCTCCATGGGTGAAGCAGCGGGCGGAAGCGGGCGGTGCGCACGCCGTCATTTGCCACCAGGGCCCGATCCTCCGCACGCAGGAAGCGGATGAGGAAATCCTCCGGCAGGTGGCGGTGAACCGAGAAGCGCGCCTCCGGGATGCCAAAACGCGAGCAGATCACGTCGGAGACCTCCTGACATGAGACCCCGGTCCTGCACCCCGCGACCGTGGCAAGCAACGCGTGCTGGAGCTCCTCCTCGGCGGCGTCGATCTCCGCGGAAAGAGGAAGGAAACACGCAGGCGCATCGGCTGGACGCAGCGAGGGGTGGCCGATGAAGGGGGCGCAGGGGGAGGCGGACCGCGTAGCCTGGGAGGCACGGGGGGAGGGGACGGCAAGCCCGGAGGACGCAGGCTGCCAAGTCCCCTAGACGGACGTGGGCGAAGCCGAAGGCGAAGGTGCCGGGGAGGGTGAAGGCTGGGGCGGGGAAGGCCCATGGAGGCGCTTAGGCGACGGGCTGGAGCGCGAGGAGGGCGACAACGAGCACGGGTTCGTGCACATGCGTGCCACATGGCCGTAGAAACCGCAGCATGCGCAGCGGATGTCGCGGCGGCACTCGGATCTGGGGTGGCCATGGTAGCGGCAGCGCGAGCAGAACTCCTCCGAGGCCCGGCGCCGGTCAGGCCTGAGAAGGCGGGCGGCAGGTTGCGTGGCGAAACGCAGCGGTGGGAGCACGCCGCCCGCGGCGACGCCGTTGCGGGGGCCGCCGGCGCTTGCGACCTGCCACGAGCCACTCGCGCTCCACGACAGGCTCCTCCTCGGTGGGCCGGTGGATCTCGGAGCGGATGACACGCGGAGGCGGCGGGGGCGAGGGCGAGGCCGATGGAGGGCGGCGGCGGCGACCTTGGCGCTGGCGGTAGGAGGGCAGCATGAGTCGCCGGAGGACGGGCTGGACTCGAGCCAGCGCCTGTCGCGCCCGCGACCGGGGGCAGCCGGGGAATCCATGGGAGCGGAGGAGGGGAGGAGGGGGGACATGAGGGTGGCCGCCGAACGCCAGAGCGGTGAGCGGCGGGAGGCTGTGGTCGCCGGGGCCGGAGTGGCCGTCGGCGAGAGGCGGGAGCAGAGCGGAGCGGAGCGGAGCAGTCCGCTGTGAGCTTATCCCTCATGCCTCTACTTGACTAGCTCATTAATCGAAGATGGTTATGTTTCCTAACCATAGACATGTGTTGTCATTTGATTAATGGGATCACATCATTAGGAGAATGATGTGATTGACATGACCCATTCCGTTAGCCTAGCACTTGATCGTTTAGTACATTGCTATTGCTTTCTTCATGACTTATATATGTTCCTGTAACTATGAGATTATGCAACTCCCGTTTCCCGGAGGAACACTTTGGGTGCTACCAAACGTCACAACATAACTGGGTGATTATAAAGGAGTACTACAGGTGTCTCCAAAGGTACATGTTGGGTTGGCGTATTTCGAAATTAGGTTCTGTCACTCCAATTGTCGGAGAGGTATCTCTGGGCCCACTCGGTAATGCACATCACTATAAGCCTTGCAAGCATTGCAACTAATGAGTTAGTTGCGGGATGATGTATTACAGAACGAGTAAAGAGACTTGTCGGTAACGAGATTGAACTAGGTATTGAGATACCGACGATCGAATCTCGGGCAAGTAACATACCGATGACAAAGGGAACGTATTATGTTGTTATGCGGTTTGGACGATAAAGATCTTCGTAGAATATGTGGGAGCCAATATGAGCATCCAGGTTCCGCTATTTGTTATTGACCGGAGACGTGTCTCGGTCATGTCTACATTGTTCTCGAACCCGTAGGGTCCCACGCTTAAGGTTTCGGCGGCGGTTATATTATGAGTTTATGAGTTTTGATGTAGCGAAGGAGTTGAGTCCCGGATGAGATCGGGGACATGACGAGGAGTCTCGAAATGGTCGAGACGTAAAGATCGATATATTGGACGACTATATTCGGACTTCGGAAAGGTTCGGAGTGATTCGGGTATTTTTTGGAGTACCGGAGAGTTACGGGAATTCGCCGGGGAGTATATGGGCCTTATTGGGCCATACGGGAATAGAGGAGAGAGGCCAAAAGGAAGGAGGCCTGCGCCCCCCCTCTGGTCCGAATTGGACAAGGGGGGCAGCCCCCTTTTCCTTCTCCCTCTCCTCCTCTTTCCTTCTCCTACAAGGAAAGGAGGAGTCCTACTCCCGGTGGGAGTAGGACTCCCCCCTTGGCGCGCCTCCTCCATAGGCCGGCCGCCTCCCCCCTTGCTCCTATATATATGGGGGCAGGGGGGCACCCCAGACACACAACAACAATTCATCCTTGAGATCTATTAGCCGTGTGCGGTGCCCCCTCCACCATAGTCCTCCTCGATAATATTGTAGCGGTGCTTAGGCAAAGCCCTGCGACGGTAGAACATCAAGATCGTCACCACGCCGTCATGCAGACGGAACTCTCCCTCGACACTCGGCTGGATCGGAGTTCATGGGACGTCATCGAGCTGAACGTGTGCTAGAACTCGGAGGTGTCGTAGTTTCGTGCTTGATCGGTCGGGCCGTGAAGGCGTCGACTACATCAACAGCGTTGTCATAGCGCTTCCGCTTACGGTCTACGAGGGTACGTGGACAATACTCTCCCCTCTCGTTCCTATGCATCACCATGATCTTGCGTGTGCGTAGGAAATTTTTGAAATCACTACGTTCCCCAACAAAAAGATGGTTACCATGGAATCAGATTAGCATCAGGAGAGGAATACAAAACAACTTTCAGACACACAATAGCCAATTCGAACTCACTATCATGGCTTATGGTTTAACTGGAGCACCTGGCATCTTTCAGGGAGTAATGAACAACTATCTCTCTCACACACACACACTCTCCCTCTCTCCCTCCACCATTCTTAGAAGATGTGCTCTAGTATTCTTTGGTGATATTCTAATATAAAAAAGACTTTGAAAGAGCATTTAATGCATGTTCAGCAAGTGTTACAACTACTGGTGGATAACGATACGTCTCCAACGTATCTATAATTTTTTATTGTTCCATGTTGTTTTATTATCAATCTTGGATGTTTTATAATCCTTTTATAGTCATTTTATATCATTTTTTTGTACTAACCTATTGACATAGTGCCAAGTGTCAGTTGCTATTTTTTCCTTGTCTTTACATTGCAGGAAATCAATATCAAACGGAGCCCAAATGCCACGAAACTTCACGATGATATTTTATGGGCCAAAAGGAAGCAGATGGGCCCTGGTTGCGCCTGGGGGTGCCCCGAGGGGGGCACAACCCACCAGGGCGCGCCAGGAGGCCAAGGCGCGCCCTGGTTGGTTGTGCCCACCTCGAGTGCCCCCCGGACCGCCTCTTTGCTCTATAAATACCATACCACAATATTCCAGAAACCCTAGATGTGTTGACGAAATATTCAGCCAGCCGCCGCAGAGTCCAGAACCACCAGATCCAATCTAGATACCATAACGGATGGGGATCACCACCTCCATTGGTGCCTCTCCTATGATGTGTGAGTAGTTCTTTGTAGACCTTCGAGACCGTAGTTAGTAGCTAGATGGCTCTCTCTCTCTCTCTCTCTTGCTGAATCCTCAATACAATGGTCTCTTGGAGATCCATATGTTGTAACTCTTTTGCGGTGTGTTTGTTGGGATCTGATGAACTTTGAGTTTATGATCAGTTATATATTTTTATATCCATGAAATTTATTTGAGTTTCTTTGATCTCTTATATGCATGATCTATTATAGCCTCGTATTTCTTCTCCGATATTTGGGTTTTGTTTGGCCAACTTGATCTATTTATCTTGCAATGGGAAGAGGTGCCCGGTAGTGGGTTCGATCTTACGGTGCTTGATCCCAGTGAGAGAAAGGGAACCGACACGTATGTATCGTTGCTACTAAGAATAAAAATACGAGATCTATATCTACGGCCATATAAAAAAACGGATCTTGTCTACATCATGCCATTGTTCTTATTGCATTACTCTGTTTTTCCATGAACTTAATACACTAGATGCATGCTGGATAGCGGTCGATGTGTGGAGTAATAGTAGTAGATGCAGGCAGGAGTCGGTCTACTAATCTTGGACGTGATGCCTATGTAATGATCATTGCCTGGATATCTTCATAATTATTTGAAGTTCTATCAATTGCCCAACAGTAATTTGTTTACCCATCGTTTGCTATTTTTCTCGAGAGAAGCCACTAGTGAAACCTACGGCCCCCGGATCTTCTTTCTCATATATTTGCTTTGCAATCTATTTTATTTTCTCTTTTTTCAGATCTATTAAACCAAAAATACAACAATACTTTTCTGCACTTTATTTTATTTGTGATATATTATTTCAATCTATTACAATTTCTCCCATCTCCGTGCCAATTTCTGGCGTCGTTACCCGAAAGGGATTGACATCCCCTTTAACACGTCGGGTTGCGAGTGGCTGTTATTTGTGTGCATGGGTTGTTTACGTTGTGTTTGCTTGGTTCTCCTACTGGTTCGATAACCTTGGTTTCATATTTGAGGGAAATACCTACCGCCACTGTGCTGCATCATCCCTTCCTCTTTGGGGAAAAATCGACGTAGCTTCAAGCGACATCAAAAGGAATTTCTGGCGCCATTGCCGGGGAGGATCTACAACATAACCAGGTTCCGAATCACAAATCTCATCTCGTCACAATTTACATTATTTGCCATTTTCCTCTCATTTTCCTCTCTCCCACTTCACAAAAATTTGCCGTTTTATTCGCCTCTCTTTCCGTTCGCCGTTTTCTTACCGTATCAGTTTTTGCGTGCTTTCTTGTTTGCGTAGTCATGATGCCTCAAAGAAAATATTATGATGTTGCTTACCCAAATATTTTGCTTGAAATTGAGAAAAGTACTAATGAATATATGACTACACAATTTGAGCATAATAAGTATTTTACTGAAGAACTTAAGGAGCACTCCGTTGTGCTAGATGCTATCACAAAACAACTTGATGATATTAGTAGAGAAGTTTGCAATCTCCAATCTAAGTATGCTTTTGCTGAAAGTTTGCTAGGAAAAATATCCGATGCACAAGCTACCTTAGTAAATCAAATGGCTACTAAACCAATCTCGTTAGAATATAAGAACGATGAAGATCTTAAAATGATTAGTGTTTCTTCTATTGACTCTTTGTTTAGTAAAGATAGGATTGATGAAAAAGGGACTGGAGAAGAGCCAACTTTAGGTAGAAGGCGTCCCAATATTTCGGAGGGTGAAAATCTTGTTGAGAAAATTGATGAAAGTGGGTTTGGAGAGTTCAAAACTTTAGCTAGTGATGCACCCACTATTTTGGATTACAAAGACTTTAATTACGATAGTTTCTCTTTGATTGATTGTATTTCTTTGTTGCAATCCATGATAAATTCACCCCATGCTTATGAACAAAATAAAGTTTTTACTAAACATATTGTTGATGCTATGACGAAAGCTTTGGAAGAAAAGTTGGAATTAGAAGTTTCAATTCCTAGAAAATTGCATGATGAGTGGGAACCTACTATCAAAGTCAAGATTAAAAATTATGAGTGTTTTTCTTTGTGTGACTTGGGTGCTAGTATTTCTACAATTTCGAAATCTTTATGTGATGTGCTTGGTCTTACCAATCTTGAAGAATGTTCCTTGAATTTGCACTTGGCGGATTCTACTATTAAAAATCATATGGGAAGAATTAATGATGTTCTTATTCTTGCAAATAGGAATTATGTGCCCATAGATTTTATTGTTCTTGATATTGATTGCAATCCGTCTTGTCCAATTATTCTTGGTAGACCGTTTTTACGCACTATCGGTGTCGTGATTGATATGAAAGAAGGCAATATTAAGTTCCAATTTCCTTTGAGGAAAGGTATGGAACACTTTCCTAGAACAAAAATCATGCCACCTTATGAATCAATCATGAGGGCATCTTATGGATCTCGAACCAAAGATGACAAAACTTAGATTCTTGCCTTATGCCTAGCTAAGGGCGTAAAACTATAGCACTTGTTGGGAGGCAACCCAATGAATAAAATTTATTTTTGTTTTTTTGTTTTTGTTCTTGTGTGTTAGAACAATTATGCTACTGTTATGATTGTGTTTTTTGTGTTTTAATTAGTGTTTGTGCCAAGTAGAACCAATAGGATCTTCTTTGGTGATAGTTGTTTGATCTTGCTGAAAAAGACAGAAACTTTATGCTCACGAAAATAATTATTAAAATTCACCAGAACGTGATAAAATGCTGATTTTTTTGCAGAAGATCTGTATACAAATTATCCAGGCTGTCCAAGTTTGTCAGAATTTTTGGAGTTCCAGAAGTATTCGAACAAATCAGATTACTACAGACTGTTCTGTTTTGACAGATTCTGTTTTCTTTGTGTTGTGTGCTTATTTTGACGGCTCTATGGTTTTCTTTGATGAGTTTTTGCCATAGAAAAGTTGGAATACAGTAGATATAATACAAAAATAAAATATGAATTGGTTTGATACAGCACTTATAGTAGTGGTTTATTTTTCTTACACTAACGGATCTCACGAAGGTTTTGTTGAGTTTTGTGTGATTGAAGTTTTCAAGTTTTGGGTTATCTTACGATGGATGAAAGAAGGATGTAAGAGCCTAAGCTTGGGGATGCCTCGGCATCCCAATCTATTATCCAAGAATGAGCAACCAACTAAGCTTGGGGATGCCCCCGAGTGGCATCCCCGCTTTCTTCCAACAACTATTGGTATTTTACTCGAGGCTATATTTTTATTCGTCACATGATATGTGTTTTGCTTGGAGCGTCTTGTATGATATGTGTCTTTGCTTGCTTTATTTTGTGTTTTAAGTCATCAATCCTTGCTGGACACACTTATTTGAGAGAGCCAAAATTATATCATGACTTGTTAGAATTGCTCTCTGTGCTTCACTTAAATCTTTTATGAGCTAGGACTTGCTCTAGTGCTTCACTTATATCTTTTTTAGGACGGTGTGCTTTGTTATTTTTGAAGAAATGCTCTCTTGCTTCACTTAGATTTATTTGAGAGTTAGTAAAATTTGAAGAAATTCTCTCTTGCTTCACTTAAATTATTTTGAGAAAAAGAAAATTTGTTATGGTCATGATCTTCACTTATATTTGTTTGAGCTTATGAAAATCAACACATGAAAATTAGTTCCAAAATGATAGATATCCAAGAAGGATAAAGAAAATAAAAGGTCATGAAGATCATTGGACAAAATAAACTTGATTCTTAGTAATAGTTTTGAGATATGATGATGTGATATGTGAGTTATGTTGATGAGTAATTGTGCTTTAGTAAGAATATTGGTGTTAAGGTTTGTGATTCCCTATGCATGCACGAAAGTCAATAATCATGCAATGAAAATTATATCCTACTTGTGGTGCATTATTCGGTGTTAATTATGCTTAATGCTTGCTTATGAGATTATTCGTTTCTTGGTTGGTCGCTTCTCAATCTTTTTGCTAGCCTTCATTTTGCACTAAGTATGACCTCTACTTGTGCATCCAAAATCCTTTAAACCAGTTTTTCCACATGATCCACTATACCTACCTATATGCGGTATTCTTTTGCCGTTCTAAGCAAATTTGCATGTGCCATCTCTAATTTTTCAAAATAAACTTCTCTTTTGTGTGTTTGTTTCGCTCACGGAACAGTAACGGGTGGCTAATATTTTCCATGCTAGATGTGTTATTCTCAAGATGAGTGTTTATTCACTTGTCATTGCACGAGAGTAAGGCAAAGGTTTTAGGGATGCCCAGTGAAGGAAATATGCCCTAGAGGCAATAATAAAGTTATTATTTATTTCCTTATATCATGATAAATGTTTATTATTCATGCTAGAATTGTATTAACCGGAAACATAATACATGTGTGAATACATAGACAAATAGAGTGTCACTAGTATGCCTCTGCTTGACTAGCTCGTTAATCGAAGATGGTTATGTTTCCTAACCATAGACATGAGTTGTCATTTGATTAACGGGATCACATCATTAGGAGAATGATGTGATTGACTTGACCCATTCCGTTAGCTTAGCACTTGATCGTTTAGTATGTTGCTATTGCTTTCATCATGACTTATACAAAGTTCCTACAACTATGAGATTATGCAACTCCGTTTACGGAGGAACACTTTGTGTGCTACCAAAGCGTCACAGCGTAATCGGGTGATTATAAAGGTACTCTCTGGTGTCTCCAAAAGTATATATGTGGATTTGGCATAATTGAGATTAGGTTTTGTCACTCCGATTGTCGGAGAGGTATCTGGGCCTTCTCGGTAATACTCATCACCTAAGCCTTGCAAGCATTGTAACTAATGAGTTAGTTATGAAATGATGTATTACGGAGCGAGTAAAGAGACTTGCCAAGAACGAGATTAAACTAGGTATTGGATACCGACGATCGAATCTCGGGCAAGTAACATACCGATGACAAAGGAACAACGTATGTTGTTATGCGGTTTGACCGATAAAGATCTTCAGTAGAATATGTAGGAGCCAATATGAACATCCAGGTTCCACTGTTGGTTATTGACGGAAACAGTTCTAGGTCATGTCTACATAGTTCTCGAACCCGTAGGGTCCGCACGCAAGGTTTCGATGGCGGTTATATGATGAGTTTATGAGTTTTGATGTGCGAAGGAGTTGAGTCCCGAATGAGATCGGGGACATGACGAGGAGTCTCGAAATGGTCGAGACATAAAGATCGATATATTGGACGACTATATTCGGACATCGGAAAGGTTCAGTGATTGGGCACTTCTCGGATCTGGGAGAGTTACGGAATACGTATTGGGCCTTATTGGGCCATACGGGAAAGAAGGAAAAGGGCCTCAAGGGTGGCGCACCCTCCCTTGGTCTGGTCCGAATTGGACTAGGGAAGGGCGCCCCTTCCTTCCTTCTCCTTTTCCTTCCTCTTTTCCTATTCCATATGGGAGGTGGAATCCTACTAGGACTAGGAGTCCTAGTAGGACTCACACTTGGTGCGCCCTCCTAGGGCCGGCCTCCTCCTCCTTGCTCCTTTATATACGGGGCAGGGGCACCCCATAGACACAAGTTGATCTCTGAATCGTTCCTTAGCCGTGTGCGGTGCCCCCTCCACCATATTCCACCTCGGTCATATCGTCGCGGAGTTTAGGCGAAGCCTGCGCCGATAGAGCATCATCATCGTCCTGCGCCGTCGTCAGGTGTGACAGAACTCATCCCGACACCTGCTGGATCGGAGTCCGGGGATCGTCATCGAGCTGAGCGTGTGCAGAACACGGAGGTGCCGTCGTTCGGTACTTGGATCGGTCGGATCGTGAAGGCGTCGACTACATCAACAGCGTTGTCATAACGCTTCGCTTTCGGTCTCGAGGGTGCGTGGACACACTCTCCCTCTCGTTGCTATGCATCACCATGATCTTGCGTGTGCGTAGGAAATTTTTGAAATTACTCGTTCCCCAACAGTGGCATCCGAGCCTGGTTTTATGCGTTGATGTTATATGCACGAGTAGAACACAAGTGAGTTGTGGGCGATACAAGTCATCTGCTTACCAGCATGTCATACTTTGGTTGGCGGTATTATGAGATGAAGCAGCCGGACCGACATTACGCCAGACGCTTACGCAAGACTGGTTTCACCGCTGCGAGCACTCGTTGCTTAAAGGTGGTGGCGGGTGTCTGTCTCTCTCACTTTAGTTGAACCGAGTGTGGCTACGCCCGGTCCTTGAGAAGGTTAAAACAGCACCAACTTGACAAACTATCGTTGTGGTTTTGATGCGTAGGTAAGAACGGTTCTTGCTCAGCCCGTAGCAGCCACGTAAAACTTGCAACAACAAAGTAGAGGACGTCTAACTTGTTTTTGCAGGGCATGTTGTGATGTGATATGGTCAAGACGTGATGCTATATTTTATTGTATGAGATGATCATGTTTTGTAACGAGTTATCGCAATCTGGCGGAGCCATATGGTTGTCGCTTTATTGTATGAAATGCAACGCCATGTAATTGCTTTACTTTATCACTAAGCGGTAGCGATAGTCGTAGAAGCAATAGTTGGCGAGACGACAACGATGCTACGATGGAGATCAAGGTGTCGCGCCGGTGACGATGGTGATCATGATGGTGCTTCGGAGATGGAGATCACAAGCACAAGATGATGATGGCCATATCATATCACTTATATTGATTGCATGTGATGTTTATCCTTTATGCATCTTATCTTGCTTTGATTGACGGTAGCATTTTAAGATGATCTCTCACTAAAAAATTATCAAGAAGTGTTCTCCCTGAGTATACACCGTTGCCAAAGTTCGTAGTGCCCAGACACCACGTGATGATCGGGTGTGATAAGCTCTACGTCCATCTACAACGGGTGCAAGCCAGTTTTGCACACGCGGAATACTCAGGTTAAACTTGGCGAGCCTAGCATATGCAGATATGGCCTCGGAACACGGAGACCGAAAGGTCGAGCGTGAATCATATAGTAGATATGATCAACATAGTGATGTTCACCATTGAAAACTACTCCATCTCACGTGATGATCGGTTATGGTTTAGTTGATTTGGATCACGTGATCACTTAGATGACTAGAGAGATGTCTATCTAAGTGGGAGTTCTTTAGTAATATGATTAATTGAACTTAAATTTATCATGAACTTAGTCCTGGTAGTATTTTGCAAATTATGTTGTAGATCAATAGCTCGCGTTGTTGCTTCCCTATGTTTGTTGCTTTCATATGTTTATTTTGATATGTTCCTAGAGAAAATTGTGTTGAAAAAATGTTAGTAGCAATGATGCGGATTGGATCCGTGAGATGAGGTTTATCCTCATTGCTGCACAGAAGAATTATGTCCTTAATGCACCGCTAGGTGACAGACCTATTGCAGGAGCAGATGCAGACGTTATGAACGTTTGGCTAGCTCAATATGATGACTACTTGATAGTTTAGTGCACCATACTTAACGGCTTAAGATTGGGACTTCAAAAGACGTTTTGAACGTCATGGACCATATGAGATGTTCCAGGAATTGAAGTTAATATTTCAAGCAAATACCCGAGTTGAGAGATATGAAGTCTCCAACAAGTTCTATGGCTAAAGGATGGAGGAGAATCGCTCAACTAGTGAGCTAGTGCTCAGATTATGCAGGTACTACAATCGCTTGAATCAAGTGGGAGTCAATCTTCCAGATAAGATAGTGATTGATAGAATTCTCTAGTCACCATCACCAAGTTAGTAGAACTTCGTGATGAACTATAGTATGCAAAGGATGACGAAAACGATTCCCGAGCTCTTCGTGATGTTGAAATCGACGAAGGTAGAAATCAAGAAAGAGCATCAAGTGTTGATGATTGACAAGACCACTAGTTTCAAGAGAATGGCAAAGGGAAAGAAAGGGAACTTCAAGTAGAATGACAAGCAAGTTGTCACTCCCTTGAAGAAGCCCAAAGCTGAACCTAAAGCCTGAAACCGAGTGCTTCTCTTGCAAAGGAAATGGTCTTTGGAAGTGGAACTACTCCAAATATTTGGTGGATAATAAGGATGGCAAAGTGAACAAGGGTATATTTGATATACAGGTTATTGATGTGTGCTTTACTAGTGTTTATAGTAGCCCCGAGTATTTGATACTTGTTCGGTTGCTAAGATTAGTAACACGAAACAGAGTTCTGAGAATAAACAAAGAGTAGTTGAAGGGAAGTGACGATGAGTGTTGGAAGTAGTTCCAAGATTGATATGATCATCATCGCACACTCCCTATACTTTCGGGATTAGTGTTAAACCTAAATAAATGTTATTTGGCGCTTTGCGTTGAGCATGAATATGATTTGATCATGTTTATTGCAATACGATTATTCATTTAAAATCAGAGAATAATTGTTGTTCGCTTAAATGAATAAAACCTTCAATGGTCATACACCCAATGAAAATAGTTTGTTGGATCTCGATCGTAGTGATACACATATTCATAATATTGATGCCAAAAGATGCAAAGTTAATAATGATAGTGCAACTTATCTGTGGCACTGCCGTTTGGGTCATATCGGTGTAAAGCGCATGAAGAAACTCCATGCTGATGGGTTTCTGGAATCACTTGATTATGAATCATTTGATGCTTGCGAACCGTGCCTTTTGGGCGAGATGACTAAAACTCCGTTCTTCGGAACAATGGAACGAGCAACAAACTTATTGGAAATAATACATACTGATGTATGCGATCCGATGAGTGTTGAGGCTCGCGGCGGGTATCATTATTTTCTGACCTACACAGATGATTTGAGCAGATATGGGTATATCTACTTGATGAAACATAAGTCTGAAATATTTGAAAAGTTCAAAGAATTTCAGAGTGAAGTGGAAAATCATCGTGACAAGAAAATAAGGTTTCTACGATCTGATCGCGGAGACAAATATTTGTTGGGGAACGTAGCAGAAATTCAAAATTTTCTACGCATCACCAAGATCAATCTATGGAGATTCTAGCAACGAGGGAAGGAGAGTGCATCTACATACCCTTGTAGATCGCTAAGCGGAAGCGTTCATGAGAACGGGGTTGAAGGAGTCGTACTCGTCGTGATCCAAATCACCGGAGATCCTAGTGCGAGCGGACGGCACCTCGCGTTCAACACACGTACAGCCGGTGGCGTCTCCCACGCCTTGATCCAGCAAGGAGAGAGGAGAGGTTGAGGAAGACTCCATCCAGCAGCAACACAGCGGCATGGTGGTGATGGAGGCGTGGCAATCCCAGCAGGCTTCGCCAAGCACCAAGGGAGAGGAGGAGGAGAAGAGGCAGGGCTGCACCAAGAGGAGAAGTTCTCATGTGTGTTGGGCAGCCCAAAACCTCAAGTATATATAGGGGGAAAGGGGGGCTGCGCCCTTTAGGGTTTCCACCCCAAGGGTGCGGCCAGCCCTAGATGGGACTTGGGGGGCGGCCAAGAGGGGGAGGAGTGCCTCCCAAGTCAAGTGGAGGCCCTCCCCCTTAGGGTTTCCCCCTTCCCATGCGCATGGGCCTTGGGGGGGGGGGGCTAGTGCCCCTGGCCCATTAAGGCTAGGGCACGCCCCTTACAGCCCATGCTACTGTATTGGACGTGGTGGAACAATTTCCGGACCTCCGGACCTCTCCGGAATCCTCCGGAACCTTCTGGAAGCTTCCCGGTACAATACCGAAAAAACCCGAACTTTTTCCGGAACCCGAACAACAACTTTCCATATATAAATCTTTACATCCGGACCATTCCGAACTCCTCGTGATGTCCGGATCTCATCCGGACTCGAAAAACATCGGTAACCACATACAAACTTCCTTTATAACCCTAGCGTCACCGAACCTTAAGTGTGTAGACCCTACGGGTTCGGGAATCATGCGACATGACCGAGGCGTTCTCGGTCAATAACCAACAGCGGGATCTGGATACCCATGTTGGCTCTACATGTTCCACGATGATCTCATCGGATGAACCACGATGTCAAGGACTCAATCAATCCCGTATTCAATTCCCTTTGTCTAGCGGTATTGTACTTGCCCGAGATTCGATCGTCGGTATCCCGATACCTTGTTCAATCTCGTTACGGCAAGTCTCTTTACTCGTTCCGTAACACATCATCCCGTGATCAACCCCTTGGTCACATTGTGCACATTATGATGATGTCCTACCGAGTGGGCCCAGAGATACCTCTCCGTCAACCGGAGTGACAAATCCCAGTCTCGATTCGTGCCAACTCAACAGACACTTTCGGAGATACCTGTAATGCACCTTTATAGTCACCCAGTTATGTTGTGACGTTTGGTACACCCAAAGCATTCCTACGGTATCCGGGAGTTGCACAATCTCATGGTCTAAGGAATGATACTTGACATTAGAAAAGCTTTAGCATACGAACTACGATCTTTGTGCTAGGCTTAGGATTGGGTCTTGTCCATCACATCATTCTCCTAATGATGTGATCCCGTTATCAACGACATCCAATGTCCATGGTTAGGAAACCGTAACCATCTATTGATCAACGAGCTAGCCAATAGAGGCTTGCTAGGGACATGGTGTTGTTTATGTATCCACACATGTATTCGAGTTTCCTATCGATACAATTATAGCATGGATAATAAACGATTATCATGAACAAGGAAATATAATAATAATAACTAATTTATTATTGCCTCTAGGGCATATTTCCAACAGTCTCCCACTTGCACTAGAGTCAATAATCTAGTTCACATCGTCATGTGATTAACACTGATAGGTCATATCGCCATGTGACCAACACCCAAAGAGTTTACTAGTGTGTGTAAACTAGTTCACATCATCATGTGATTTAGACTCAATGAGTTCTGAGGTTTGATCATGTTTTGCTTGTGAGAGAGGTTTTAGTCAACGGGTTTTAGTCAACGGGTCTGAACCTTTCAGATCCGTGTGTGCTTTGCAAATTCCTAGGTCATATTGTAAATGTTGCTTCCACGCTCCACTTGAAGCTATTCCAAATGGTTGCTCCACCATATGTATCCGGTTTGCTACTCAGAGTCACTCGGATAGGTGTTAAAGCTTGCATCGACGTAACCCTTTACGCCGAACTCTTTATCACCTCCATAATCGAGAAACATGTCCTTGTTTACTCCAAGGACAATTTTGACCGCTGTCCAATGATCCATTCCTGGATCATTCTTGTACCCCTTGACTGACTCATGGCAAGGCACACTTCAGTGCGGTACACAAAGCATAGCATACTATAGAGCCTATGTCCGAAGCATAGGGGCGACCTTCGTCCTTTCTCTCTTTTCTGCCGTGGTCGAGCTTTTAACTCTTAACTTCATACCTTACAACTCAGGCAAGAACTCCTTCTTTGGTGATCCATCTTGAACACTTTCAAGATTATGTCAAGGTATGTGCTCATTTGAAAGTACTATTGAGCGTTTTTGATCTATCCTCATAGATCTTGATGCTCAATGTTCAAGTAGCTTAATCCAGGTTTTCACTTGAAAACACTTTTCAAATAACCCTGTATGCTTTACAGAAAATTCTACATTATTTCTGATCATCAATATGTCAACAACATATACTCATCAGAAATTCTATAGTGCTCCCACTCACTTCTTTGGAAATACAAGTTTCTCATAAACTTTGTATAAACCTAAAATCTTTGATCATCTCATCAAAGTGCACATTCCAACTCCGAGATGCTTACTCCAGTCCTTAGAAGGATCGCTGGTGCTAGCATACCTTTTAGCATCCTTAGGATCGACAAAACCTTTCGATTGTATCACATACAACCTTTCCTTACGAAGACTGGTAAGGAAACTCGTTTTGGCATCCATTTGCCAGATTTCATAAATGCAGCTAATGCTAACATGATTCCGACGGACTTAAGCATCGCTACGGATGAGAAAATCTCATCGTAGTCAACTCCTTGAACTTGTGAAAAACTCTTCGCCACAAGTCGAGCTTTATACACGGTGATATTACCGTCCACGTCCGTCTTCTTCTTAAAGATCCATTCTCAATGGCTTGCCGATCATTGGGCAAGTCCACCAAAGTCCATGCTTTGTTCTGATACATGGATCCTATCTCGGATTTCATGGCTTCTAACCATTTGTCGGAATTTGGGCCCACCATCGCTTCTCCATAGCTCGTAGGTTCATTGTTGTCTAGCAACATGACCTTCAAGACAGGATTGAGTACCACTCTGAAGTAGTACGCATCCTTGTCACCCTACGAGGTACGTTAGTGACTTGATCCGAAACTTCATGATCACTATCATAAGCTTCTACTTCAATTGGTGTATGTGCCACGGGAACAACTTCCTGTGCCCTGCTACACACTAGTTGAAGTGACGGTTCAATAACCTCATCAAGTCTCCACCATCCTCCCACTCAACTTTTCGAGACAAACTTTTCCTCGAGAAAGGACCCGATTCAAGAAACAATCCCTATTGCTTTCGGATCTGAATTAGGAGGTATACCCAACTGTTTTGGGTGTCCTATGAAGATGCATTTTATCCGCTTTGGGTTCGAGCTTATCAACCTGAAACTTTTTCATATAAGCGTCATAGCCCCAAACCTTTAAGAAATGACAGTTTAGGTTTCTCTAAACCATAGTTCATCTGATGTCATCTCAACGGAATTACGTGGTGCCCTATTTAAAGTGAATGTGGTTGTCTCTAATGCCTAACCCATGAGCGATAGTGGTAATTCGATAAGAGACATCAAGGTACGCACCATATCCAATAGGGTGCAACTATGATGTTCGGACACACCATCACACTATGGTGTTCCAGCGGTATTAATTGTGAAACAATTTGCACAATGTCTTAATTGTGTGCCAAAACTCAGTAACTCAGATATTCATCTCTATGATCATATCATAGATATTCTATCCTCTTGTCACGAAGATCTTAAACTTCACTCTCAAATTACTTGAACCATTCAATAATTCAGAATTGTGTTTCATCAAGTAAATATACACAACATCTACTCGAATCATCTCGTGAAGTAAGAACATAACGATATTCATCATGCCTCGGCACTCATTGGACTGCACACATCAAAATGTGTTACTTCCAACAAGTTGCTATCTTGTTCCATCTTATCAAACCGAGGCTTTTGGTCATCTTGCCCATGTGGTATGATTTGCATGTCTCAAGTGATTCAAAATCAAGTGAGTCCAAACGATCCATCTGCATGGAGTTTCTTCATGCGTATACACCAATAGACATGGTTCGCATGTCTCAAACTTTTCAAAACGAGTGAGTCCAAAGATCCATCAACATGGAGCATCTTCATGCGTCTTACACCAATATGACTTACATGGCGATTGCCACAAGTAAGTGGTACTATCATTACTATCTTATACCTTTGGCATGGAAATGTGTATCACTACGATCGAGATTCAATAAACCATTCTTTTAGGTGCAAGACCATTGAAGGTATTTATTCAAATAAGCAGAGTAACCATTATTCTCCTTAAATGAATAACAGATTGCGATAGACATAATCCAATCATGTCTATGCTCAACGCAAACACCAAATAACAATTATTTAGGTTTAACACCTAATCTCGATGGTAGAGGGAGCGTGCGATGCTTGATCACATCAACCTTGGAAACACTTCCAACATATATCGTCACTCACCTTTAGCTAGTCTCCGTTTAATTCCGTAGCTTTTATTTGAGTTACTAACACTTAGCAACCGAACCGGTATCTAATACCCTGGTGCTACTAGGAGTACTAGTAAAGTACACATTAACATAATGTATATCAAATATACTTCTATCGACCTTGCCAGCATTGTCATCTACCAAGTATCTAGGGTGGTTCCGCTCCAGTGGCTGTTCCCCTTATTACAGAAGCACTTAGTCTCGGGTTTGGGTTCAACCTTGGGTTTCTTCACTGGAGCAGCAACTGATTTGCCGTTTCATGAAGTGTCCCTTCTTGCCCTTGCCATTCTTGAAACTAGTGGTTTCACCAACCATCAACAATTGATGCTCCTTCTTGATTTCTAAATTCGCGGTGTCGAACATTGCGAATAGCTCAAGGATCATCATATCTATCCCTGATATGTTATAGTTCATCACGAAGCTTCTAGCAGCTTGGTGGCAATGACTTTTGGAGAAACATCACTATCTCATCCGGAAGATCAACTCCACTCGATTCAAGTGATTGTTGTACTCGGACAATCGAGCACAAGCTCAATGATTGAGCTTTTCTCCCTTAGTTTGCAGGCTAAGAAAATCGTCAGAGGTCTTATACCTCTTGGCGTGGGCACGAGCTTGAAATCCTAATTTCAGCCCTCGAAACATCTCATATGTTCGCAACATTTTGAAAACGTCTTTCGTGCCTCAACTCTAAACCGTTTAAGCGAACTATCACGTAGTTATCAAAGCGTGTATGTCCGATGTTCGCAACATCCACAAGCGACGTTTGGGGTTCATCACACCGAGCGGTGCATTAAGGACATAAGCTTTCTACCGTCCGCATAATCGCTACTTTCAACTTTCAACTATATTTTTCTAGGAACATATCTAAACAGTGGAACTAAAGCGCGAGCTTCGACATAATTTGCAAAAGGTCTTTTGACTATGTTCAAGATAATTAAATTCATCTTATGAACTCCCACTCAGATAGACATCCCTCCGGTCATCTAAGTGATTGCATGATCCGAGTCAACTAGGCCGTGTCCGATCATCACGTGAGACGGACTAGTCATCATCGGTGAACATCTTCATGTTGATCGTATCTACTATCGACTCATGCTCAACCTTTCGGTCTCGTGTTCCGAGGCCATGTGCGTACATGCTAGACTCGTCAAGTTAACCCTAAGTGTATTGCGTGTGTTTTGAGGCCATGTCTGCAGTACATGCTAGGCTCGTCAACACCGTTGTATGTGAACGTAAGAATCCATCACACCGATCATCACGTGGTGCTTAGAAGCGACGAACTTTTGGCAACGGTGCACGTTAGGGAGAACACTTCTTGAAATTGTTGTAAGGGATCATCTTATTTACTACCGTCGTTCTAAGTAAACAAGATGCATAAACATAATAAACATCACATGCAATTATATAGTAGTGACATGATATGGCCAATATCATATAGCTCCATTGATCTCCATCTTCGGGGCTCCATGATCATCATCGTCACCGCATGACACCATGATCTCCATCATCATGATCTCCATCATCGTGTCTTCATGAAGTTGTCTCGCCAACTATTACTTCTACTACTATGGCTACCGGTTAGCAATAAAGTAAAGTAATTACATGGCGTTGTTTAATGACACGCAGGTCATACAATAAATAAAGACAACTCCTATGGCTCCTGCCGGTTGTCATACTCATCGACATGCAAGTCGTGAATCCTATTACAAGAACATGATCAATCTCATACATCACATATCATTCATCACATTCTTCTTGGCCATATCACATCACATAGCATACCCTGCAAAAACAAGTTAGACGTCCTCTAATTGTTGTTTGCATGTTTTACGTGGCTGCTATGGGTTTCTAGCAAGAACGTTTCTTACCTCATAAAACCACAACATGATATGCCAATTGCTATTTACCCTTCATAAGGACCCTTTTCATCGAATCCGTTCCGACTAAAGTGGGAGAGCGGCACCGCTAGCCACCTTATGCACCAAGTGCATGTCATCGGTGGAACTGTCTCACGAAGATACGTGTAAGGTCGGTCCAGGCCGCTTCATCCCACAATACCGTCGAAACAAGATTGGACTAGTAACGGTAAGCATATTGAACAAAATCAACGCCCACAACTACTTTGTGTTCTACTCGTGCAAAGAATCTACGCAATAGACCTAGCTCATGATGCCTTTGTTGGGGAACGTGGCAGAAATTCAAAATTTTCACGCATCACCAAGATCAATCTATGGAGATTCTAGCAACGAGGGAAGGAGAGTGCATCTACATACCCTTGTAGATCGCTAAGCGGAAGCGTTCATGAGAACGGGGTTGAAGGAGTCGACTGTCGTGATCCAAATCACCGGAGATCCTAGTGCCGAACGGACGGCACCTCCGCGTTCAACACACGTACAGCCCGGTGACGTCTCCCACGCCTTGATCCAGCAAGGAGAGAGGAGAGGTTGAGGAAGACTCCATCCAGCAGCAACACAGCGGCATGGTGGTGATGGAGGAGCGTGGCAATCCCAGCAGGCTTCGCCAAGCACCAAGGGAGGAGGAGGAGAAGAGGCGGGGCTGCACCAAGAGGAGAAGTTCTCATGTGTGTTGGGCAGCCCAAAACCTCAAGTATATATAGGGGAAAGGGGCTGCGCCCCTTTAGGGTTTCCACCCCAAGGGGTGCGGCCAGCCCTAGATGGGACTTGGGGCGGCCAGAGGGGAGGAGTGCCTCCCAAGTCAAGTGGAGGCCCTCCCCTTAGGGTTTCCCCTTCCCATGCGCATGGGCCTTGGGGGGCTAGTGCCCTGGCCCATTAAGGCTAGGGCACCCCTTACAGCCCATGCTACTGTATTGGACGTGGTGGAACAATTTCCGGACCTCCGGACCTCTCCGAATCCTCCGAACCTTCCGAAGCTTTCGTACAATACCGAAAAACCCGAACTTTTCGGAACCCAACAACAACTTTCCATATATAAATCTTTACATCCGGACCATTCCGAACTCCTCGTGACGTCCGGGATCTCATCCGGACTCAAAAACATCGGTAACCACATACAAACTTCCTTTATAACCCTAGCGTCACCGAACCTTAAGTGTGTAGACCCTACGGGTTCGGGAATCATGCAGACATGACCGAGACGTTCTCCGGTCAATAACCAACAGCGGTATCTGGATACCCATGTTGGCTCCCACATGTTCCACGATGATCTCATCGGATGAACCACGATGTCAAGGACTCAATCAATCCCGTATTCAATTCCCTTTGTCTAACGGTATTGTACTTGCCCGAGATTCGATCGTCGGTATCCCGATACCTTGTTCAATCTCGTTACCGGCAAGTCTCTTTACTCGTTCCGTAACACATCATCCCGTGATCAACCCCTTGGTCACATTGTGCACATTATGATGATGTCCTACCGAGTGGGCCCAGAGATACCTCTCCGTCAACCGGAGTGACAAATCCCAGTCTCGATTCGTGCCAACTCAACAGACACTTTCGGAGATACCTGTAATGCACCTTTATAGTCACCCAGTTACGTTGTGACGTTTGGTACACCCAAAGCATTCCTACGGTATCCGGGAGTTGCACAATCTCATGGTCTAAGGAATGATACTTGACATTAGAAAAGCTTTAGCATACGAACTACGATCTTTGTGCTAGGCTTAGGATTGGGTCTTGTCCATCACATCATTCTCCTAATGATGTGATCCGTTATCAACGACATCCAATGTCCATGGTTAGGAAACCGTAACCATCTATTGATCAACGAGCTAGCCAATAGAGGCTTGCTAGGGACATGGTGTTGTTTATGTATCCACACATGTATTGAGTTTCCTATCGATACAATTATAGCATGGATAATAAACGATTATCATGAACAAGGAAATATAATAATAATAACTAATTTATTATTGCCTCTAGGGCATATTTCCAACAGTCTCCCACTTGCACTAGAGTCAATAATCTAGTTCACATCGTCATGTGATTAACACTGATAGGTCATATTGCCATGTGACCAACACCCAAAGAGTTTACTAGTGTCGTAAACTAGTTCACATCATCATGTGATTTAGACTCAATGAGTTACGAGGTTTGATCATGTTTTGCTTGTGAGAGAGGTTTTAGTCAACGGGTTTCAGTCAACGGTCCGAACCTTTCAGATCCGTGTGTGCTTTGCAAATTCTAGGTCATATTGTAAATGTTGCTTCCACGCCCACTTGAAGCTATTCCAAATGGTTGCTCCACCATATGTATCCGGTTTGCTACTCGAGTCACTCGGATAGGTGTTAAAGCTTGCATCGACGTAACCCTTTACGCCGAACTCTTTATCACCTCCATAATCGAGAAACATGTCCTTGTTTACTCCAAGGACAATTTTGATCATTGTCCAATGATCCATTCTGGATCATTCTTGTACCCTTAGTGACTCATGGCAAGGCACACTTCAGTGCGGTACACAAGATAGCATACTATAGAGCCTATGTCCGAAGCATAGGGGCGACCTTCGTCCTTTCTCTCTTTTCTGCCGTGGTCGAGCTTTTAACTCTTAACTTCATACCTTACAACTCAGGCAAGAACTCCTTCTTTGGTGATCCATCTTGAACACTTTCAAGATTATGTCAAGGTATGTGCTCATTTGAAAGTACTATTGAGCGTTTTGATCTATCCTCATAGATCTTGATGCTCAATGTTCAAGTAGCTTAATCCAGGTTTTCACTTGAAAACACTTTTCAAATAACCCTGTATGCTTTACAGAAAATTCTACATTATTTCTGATCATCAATATGTCAACAACATATACTCATCAGAAATTCTATAGTGCTCCCACTCACTTCTTTGGAAATACAAGTTTCTCATAAACTTTGTATAAACCTAAAATCTTTGATCATCTCATCAAAGTGCACATTCCAACTCCGAGATGCTTACTCCAGTCCTTAGAAGGATCGCTGGTGCTAGCATACCTTTTAGCATCCTTAGGATCGACAAAACCTTTCTGATTGTATCACATACAACCTTTCCTTACGAAGACTGGTAAGGAAACTCGTTTTGGCATCCATTTGCCAGATTTCATAAATGCAGCTAATGCTAACATGATTCCGACGGACTTAAGCATCGCTACGGATGAGAAAATCTCATCGTAGTCAACTCCTTGAACTTGTGAAAAACTCTTCGCCACAAGTCAAGCTTTATACACGGTGATATTACCGTCCACGTCCGTCTTCTTCTTAAAGATCCATTCTCAATGGCTTGCCGATCATTGGGCAAGTCCACCAAAGTCCATGCTTTGTTCTGATACATGGATCCTATCTCGGATTTCATGGCTTCTAACCATTTGTCGGAATTTGGGCCCACCATCGCTTCTCCATAGCTCGTAGGTTCATTGTTGTCTAGCAACATGACCTTCAAGACAGGATTGAGTACCACTCTGAAGTAGTACGCATCCTTGTCACCCTACGAGGTACGTTAGTGACTTGATCCAAACTTCATGATCACTATCATAAGCTTCTACTTCAATTGGTGTATGTGCCACGGAACAACTTCCCGTGCCTGCTACACACTAGTTGAAGTGACGGTTCAATAACCTCATCAAGTCTCCACCATCCTCCCACTCAACTTTTCGAGACAAACTTTTCCTCGAGAAAGGACCCGATTCAAGAAACAATCCCTATTGCTTTCGGATCTGAATTAGGAGGTATACCCAACTGTTTTGGGTGTCCTATGAAGATGCATTTTATCCGCTTTGGGTTCGAGCTTATCAACCTGAAACTTTTTCATATAAGCATCATAGCCCCAAACCTTTAAGAAATGACAGTTTAGGTTTCTCTAAACCATAGTTCATACAGTGTCATCTCAACGGAATTACGTGGTGCCCTATTTAAAGTGAATGTGGTTGTCTCTAATGCCTAACCCATGAACGATAGTGGTAATTCGATAAGAGACATCAAGGTACGCACCATATCCAATAGGGTGCAACTATGATGTTCGGACACACCATCACACTATGGTGTTCCAGGCGGTATTAATTGTGAAACAATTTGCACAATGTCTTAATTGTGTGCCAAAACTCAGAACTCAGATATTCATCTCTATGATCATATCATAGATATTCTATCCTCTTGTCACGAAGATCTTAAACTTCACTCTCAAATTACTTGAACCATTCAATAATTCAGAATTGTGTTTCATCAAGTAAATATACACAACATCTACTCGAATCATCGTGAAGTAAGAACATAACGATATTCATCAGATGCCTCAAAGACTCATTGGACTGCACACATCAAAATGTGTTACTTCCAACAAGTTGCTATCTTGTTCCATCTTCTATCAAACCGAGGCTTTTGGTCATCTTGCCCATGTGGTATGATTTGCATGTCTCAAGTGATTCAAAATCAAGTGAGTCCAAACGATCCATCTGCATGGAGTTTCTTCATGCGTATACACCAATAGACATGGTTCGCATGTCTCAAACTTTTCAAAACGAGTGAGTCCAAAGATCCATCAACATGGAGCATCTTCATGCGTCTTACACCAATATGACTTACATGGCAGTGCCACAAGTAAGTGGTACTATCATTACTATCTTATACCTTTGGCATGGAAATGTGTATCACTACGACCGAGATTCAATAAACCATTCTTTTAGGTGCAAGACCATTGAAGGTATTTATTCAAATAAACAGAGTAACCATTATTCTCCTTAAATGAATAACCGTATTGCGATAGACATAATCCAATCATGTCTATGCTCAACGCAAACACCAAATAACAATTATTTAGGTTTAACACCTAATCTCGATGGTAGAGGGAGCGTGCGATGCTTGATCACATCAACCTTGGAAACACTTCCAACATATATCGTCAGCTCACCTTTAGCTAGTCTCCGTTTAATTCCGTAGCTTTTATTTCGAGTTACTAACACTTAGCAACCGAACCGGTATCTAATACCCTGGTGCTACTAGGAGTACTAGTAAAGTACACATTAACATAATGTATATCAAATATACTTCTATCGACCTTGCCAGCATTGTCATCTACCAAGTATCTAGGGTGGTTCCGCTCCAGTGGCTGTTCCCCTTATTACAGAAGCACTTAGTCTCGGGTTTGGGTTCAACCTTGGGTTTCTTCTTTGGAGCAGCAACTGATTTGCCGTTTCATGAAGTGTCCTTCTTGCCCTTGCCCTTCTTGAAACTAGTGGTTTCACCAACCATCAACAATTGATGCTCCTTCTTGATTTCTACATTCATGTGTCAAACATTGCGAATAGCTCAAGGATCATCATATCTATCCTCGATATGTTATAGTTCATCACGAAGCTTCTAGCAGCTTGGTGGCAATGACTTTGGAGAAACATCACTATCTCATCCGGAAGATCAACTCCCACTCGATTCAAGTGATTGTTGTACTCGGACAATCTGAGCACAAGCTCAATGATTGAGCTTTTCTCCCTTAGTTTGCAGGCTAAGAAAATCGTCAGAGGTCTTATACCTCTTGACGTGGGCACGAGCTTGAAATCCTAATTTCAGCCCTCAAACATCTCATATGTTCCGCAACATTTTGAAAACGTCTTTCGTGCCTCAACTCTAAACCGCTTAAGCGAACTATCACGTAGTTATCAAACGTGTATGTCCGATGTTCGCAACATCCACAAGCGACGTTTGGGGTTCATCACACCGAGTGGTGCATTAAGGACATAAGCTTTCTCTGTCCGCATAATCGCTACTTTCAACTTTCAACTATATTTTTCTAGGAACATATCTAAACAGTGGAACTAAAGCGCGAGCCACGACATAATTTGCAAAAGGTCTTTTGACTATGTTCAAGATAATTAAATTCATCTTATGAACTCCCACTCAGATAGACATCCCTCTGGTCATCTAAGTGATTGCATGATCCGAGTCAACTAGGCCGTGTCCGATCATCACGTGAGACGGACTAGTCATCATCGGTGAACATCTTCATGTTGATCGTATCTACTATACGACTCATGCTCAACCTTTCGGTCTCGTGTTCCGAGGCCATGTGCGTACATGCTAGACTCGTCAAGTTAACCCTAAGTGTATTGTGTGTTTTGAGGCCATGTGCAGACATGCTAGGCTCGTCAACACCCGTTGTATGTGAACGTAAGAATCCATCACACCCGATCATCACGTGGTGCTTAGAAGCGACGAACTTTTGGCAACGGTGCACAGTTAGGGGAGAACACTTCTTGAAATTGTTGTAAGGGATCATCTTATTTACTACCGTCGTTCTAAGTAAACAAGATGCATAAACATAATAAACATCACATGCAATTATATAGTAGTGACATGATATGGCCAATATCATATAGCTCCATTGATCTCCATCTTCGGGGCTCCATGATCATCATCGTCACCGCATGACACCATGATCTCCATCATCATGATCTCCATCATCGTGTCTTCATGAAGTTGTCTCGCCAACTATTACTTCTACTACTATGGCTACGGTTAGCAATAAAGTAAAGTAATTACATGGCGTTGTTTAATGACACGCAGGTCATACAATAAATAAAGACAACTCCTATGGCTCCTGCCGGTTGTCATACTCATCGACATGCAAGTCGTGAATCCTATTACAAGAACATGATCAATCTCATACATCACATATCATTCATCACATTCTTCTTGGCCATATCACATCACATAGCATACCCCGCAAAAACAAGTTAGACGTCCTCTAATTGTTGTTTGCATGTTTTACGTGGCTGCTATGGGTTTCTAGCAAGAACGTTTCTTACCTACGCAAAACCACAACGTGATATGCCAATTGCTATTTACCCTTCATAAGGACCCTTTTCATCGAATCCGTTCCGACTAAAGTGGGAGAGACGGCACCGCTAGCCACCTTATGCACCAAGTGCATGTCACCGGTGGAACCTGCCTCACGAAGAGTACGTGTAAGGTCGGTCCAGGCCGCTTCATCCCACAATACCGTCGAAACAAGATTGGACTAGTAACGGTAAGCATATTGAACAAAATCAACGCCCACAACTACTTTGTGTTCTACTCGTGCAAAGAATCTACGCAATAGACCTAGCTCATGATGCCTTTGTTGGGGAACGAGCAGAAATTCAAAATTTTCACGCATCACCAAGATCAATCTATGGAGATTCTAGCAACGAGGGAAGGAGAGTGCATCTACATACCCTTGTAGATCGCTAAGCGGAAGCGTTCATGAGAACGGGGTTGAAGGAGTCGACTGTCGTGATCCAAATCACGGAGATCCTAGTGTCGAACGGAAGGCACCTCGCGCTCAACACACACGACAGCCCGGTGACGCCTCCCACGCCTTGATCCAGCAAGGAGAGAGGGAGAGGTTGAGGAAGACTCCATCCAGCAGCAACACAACGGCATGGTGGTGATGGAGGAGCGTGGCAATCCCAGCAGGCTTCGCCAAGCACCAAGGAGAGGAGGAGGAGAAGAGGCGGGGCTGCACCAAGAGGAGAAGTTCTCATGTGTGTTGGGCAGCCCAAAACCTCAAGTATATATAGGGGAAAGGGGGCTGCGCCCCTTTAGGGTTTCCCACCCCAAGGGGTGCGGCCAGCCCTAGATGGGACTTGGGGCGGCCAAGAGGGGAGGAGTGCCTCCCAAGTCAAGTGGAGGCCCTCCCTTAGGGTTTCCCCTTCCCATGCGCATGGGCCTTGGGGGCTAGTGCCCCTGGCCCATTAAGGCTAGGGCGCCCCTTACAGCCCATGCTACTGTATTGGACGTGGTGGAACAATTTCGGACCTCCGGACCTCTCCGAATCCTCCGAACCTTCGAAGCTTCCGGTACAATACCGAAAAAACCGAACTTTTCCTAACCCAACAACAACTTTCCATATATAAATCTTTACATCCGGACCATTCCGGAACTCCTCGTGACGTCCGGGATCTCATCCGGGACTCCGAAAAACATACGGTAACCACATACAAACTTCCTTTATAACCCTAGCGTCACCGAACCTTAAGTGTGTAGACCCTACGGGTTCGGGAATCATGCAGACATGACCGAGACGTTCTCCGGTCAATAACCAACAGCGGGATCTGGATACCCATGTTGGCTCCCACATGTTCCACGATGATCTCATCGGATGAACCACGATGTCAAGGACTCAATCAATCCCGTATTCAATTCCCTTTGTCTAACGGTATTGTACTTGCCCGAGATTCGATCGTCGGTATCCCGATACCTTGTTCAATCTCGTTACCGGCAAGTCTCTTTACTCGTTCCGTAACACATCATCCCGTGATCAACCCCTTGGTCACATTGTGCACATTATGATGATGTCCTACCGAGTGGGCCCAGAGATACCTCTCCGTCAACCGGAGTGACAAATCCAGATCTCGATTCGTGCCAACTCAATGCAGACACTTTCGGAGATACCTGTAATGCACCTTTATAGTCACCCGTTTCGTTGTGACGTTTGGTACACCCAAAGCATTCCTACGGTATCCGGAGTTGCACAATCTCATGGTCTAAGGAATGATACTTGACATTAGAAAAGCTTTAGCATACGAACTACGATCTTTGTGCTAGGCTTAGGATTGGGTCTTGTCCATCACATCATTCTCCTAATGATGTGATCCCGTTATCAACGACATCCAATGTCCATGGTTAGGAAACCGTAACCATCTATTGATCAACGAGCTAGCCAATAGAGGCTTGCTAGGGACATGGTGTTGTTTATGTATCCACACATGTATTCGAGTTTCCTATCGATACAATTATAGCATGGATAATAAACGATTATCATGAACAAGGAAATATAATAATAATAACTAATTTATTATTGCCTCTAGGGCATATTTCCAACAATATTTGAGTTACGAGTTTGGTCTTCAATTAAAACAATGTGGAATAGTTTCACAAATTCATGCCACCTAGAACACCACATCATAATGGTGTGTCCGAACGTCATAACCGTACTTTATTAGATATAGTACAATCTATGATGTTTCTTACCGATTTACCAATATCGTTTTGGGATCATGCATTAGAGACAACTGCATTCACGTTAAATAGGGCACCATCTAAATCCGTTGAGACAACACTATATGAACTGTGGTTTAGCAAGAAACCAAAGTTGTCGTTTTTTAAAGTTTGGGGTTGTGATGCTTATGTGAAAAAGTTTCATCCAGATAAGCTCAAACCCAAATCAAGAAATGTCCTCATAGGATACCCAAAGGAGACTGTTGGGTACACCTTCTATCACAGATCCAAGACAAGACATTCGTTGTTGAGAATGGATCCTTTCCAGAGAAGGAGCTTCTCTCGAAAGAAGTGAGTGGGAGGAAAGTAGAACTTGATAAGGTAATTGTACCTTCTCCCTTATTGAAAGTAGTTCATCACGAAATCTGTTCTCGTGACTACTACACCAATTAGTGAGGAAGCTAATGATGATGATCATGTAACTTCAGATCAAGTTACTACCGAGCCTCGTGAGGTCAACCAGAGTGAGATCCGCACTGAGTGGTACGGTAATCCCATTCGGAGGTCATGTTACTTGACCATGACGAACCTACGAACTATGAGGAAGCGATGATGAGCCCAGATTCGCAAAATGGTTTGAGGCCATGAAATCTGAGATATGATCCATGTATGAGAACAAAGTATGGACTTTGATGGATTTGCCCGATGATCGGCAAACCATAGAAAATAAATGGATCTTCAAGAGGAAGACGGACGTTGATAGTAGTGTTACTATCTACAAAGCTAGACTTGTCGAAAAAGGTTCTTGACAAAGTTCAAGGTGTTGACTACGATGAAATTTTCTCACTCAGTAGCGATGCTTAAGTCTGTCCAAATCATGTTAGCAATTGCCGCATTTTATGAAATCGGCAAATGGATAAACAAAACTACATTCCTTAATGGATTTAAAGAACAGTTGTATATGATGCGACAGAAGGTTTTGTCAATCCTAAAGGTGTTGACAAAATACGCAAGCTCCAATGATCCATCTATGGACTGGTGCAAGCATCTCGAGTTGGAATATACGCTTTGATAAGTTGATCAAAGCATATAGTTTTATACAGACTTGCGGTGAAGCCTGTATTTACTAGAAAGTGAGTGGGAGCACTACAGCATTTCTGATAAGTATATGTGAATGACATATTGTAGATCGGAAATAATGTAGAATTATTCGCAAAGCATAAAGGTGTGTTTGAAAGGAGTTTTCAAAGAAAGACCTCGGTGAAGCTGCTTATATATTGAGCATCAAGATCTATAGAGATAGATCAAGACGCTTGATAAGTTTTTTCAATGAGTACATACCTTGACAAGATTTTGAAGTAGTTCAAAATGGAACAGTCAAAGAAAGAGTTCTTGCCTGTGTTACAAGGTGTGAAATTGAGTAAGACTCAAAACCCGACCACGGCAGAAGATAGAAAGAGAATGAAAGTCATTCCTATGCCTTGGCCATAGGTACTATAAAGTATGCCATGCTGTGTACCAGATCTATTGTATACCCTACTAATCGAGTTTGGCAAGGAGTACAATAGTGATCTAGGAGTAGATCATGGACAGCGGTCAAAATTATCCTTAGTGGAATAAGGATATGTTTCTCGATTATGGAAGTGAAAAAGGTTCGTCGTAAAGGGTTACGCCGATGCAAGTTTTGACACCGATCTGAATGACTCTAAGTCTCGATCTAGATACATATTGAAAGTGGGAGCAATTAGCTAGAGTAGCTCCGTGCGAGCATTGTAGACATAGAAAATTGCAAAATACATAACGGATCTGAATGTGAAAGACCCGTTGACTAAGATTCTCTCACAAGCAAAACATGATCACACCTTAGTACTCTTTGGGTGTTAATCACATAGCGATGTGAACTAGATTACTAAATCTAGTAAACCCTTTGGGTGTTGGTCACATGGCGATGTGAACTATGGGTGTTAATCACATGATGATGTGAACTATCGATGTTAATCACATGGTGATGTGATCTAGATTATTGACTCTAGTGCAAGTGGGAGACTGAAGGAAATATGCCCTAGAGGCAATAATAAAGTTATTATTTATTTCCTTGTATCATGATAAATGTTTATTATTCATGCTAGAATTGTATTAACCGGAAACATAATACATGTGTGAATACATAGACAAACAGAGTGTCACTAGTATGCCTCTACTTGACTAGCTCGTTAATCGAAGATGGTTATGTTTCCTAACCATAGACATGAGTTGTCATTTGATTAACGGGATCACATCATTAGGAGAATGATGTGATTGACTTGACCCATTCCGTTAGCTTAGCACTTGATCGTTTAGTATGTTGCTATTGCTTTCTTCATGACTTATACAAAGTTCCTACAACTATGAGATTATGCAACTCCCGTTTACCGGAGGAACACTTTGTGTGCTACCAAACGTCACAACGTAACTGGGTGATTATAAAGGTACTCTATAGGTGTCTCCAAAAGTATATGTGGAGTTGGCATAATTCGAGATTAGGTTTTGTCACTCCGATTGTCGGAGAGGTATCTCTGGGCCTTCTCGGTAATACTCATCACCTAAGCCTTGCAAGAATTGTAACTAATGAGTTAGTTATGAAATGATGTATTACGAAACGAGTAAAGAGACTTGCCAGTAACGAGATTAAACTAGGTATTGGATACCGATGATCGAATCTCGGGCAAGTAACATACCGATGACAAAGGGAACAACGTATGTTGTTATGCGGTTTGACCGATAAAGATCTTCGTAGAATATGTAGGAGCCAATATGAACATCCAGGTTCCACTGTTGGTTATTGACCGGAAACAGTTCTAGGTCATGTCTACATAGTTCTCGAACCCGTAGGGTCCGCACGCTTAAGGTTTCGATGACAGTTATATGATGAGTTTATGAGTTTTGATGTACCGAAGGAGTTCGGAGTCCCGAATGAGATCGGGGACATGACGAGGAGTCTCGAAATGGTCGAGACATAAAGATCGATATATTGGACGACTATATTCGGACATCGGAAAGGTTCCGAGTGATTCGGGTACTTTTCGGAGTACCGGAGAGTTACGGGAATACGTATTGGGCCTTATTGGGCCATACGGGAAAGAAGGAAAAGGGCCTCAAGGGTGGCCGCACCCCTCCCCTTGGTCTGGTCCGAATTGGACTAGGGAAGGGGGGCGCCCCCTTCCTTCCTTCTCCTTTTCCCTTCCTCTTTTCCTATTCCATATGGGAGGTGGAATCCTACTAGGACTAGGGAGTCCTAGTAGGACTCCACACTTGGTGCGCCCCTCCTAGGGCCGGCCTCCTCCTCCCTTGCTCCTTTATATACGGGGGCAGGGGGCACCCCATAGACACAAGTTGATCTACGGATCGTTCCTTAGCCGTGTGCGGTGCCCACCTCCACCATATTCCACCTCGGTCATATCGTCGCGGAGTTTAGGCGAAGCCCGCGCCGTAGAGCATCATCATCGCCACCACGCCGTCAGGTTGACGGAACTCATCCCGACACCTGCTGGATCGGAGTCCGGGATCGCCATCGAGCTGAACGTGTGCAGAACATGGAGGTGCCGTACGTTCGGTACTTGGATCGGTCGGATCGTGAAGACGTACGACTACATCAACCGCGTTGTCATAACGCTTCCGCTTTCGGTCTACGAGGGTACGTGGACACACTCTCCCCTCTCGTTGCTATGCATCACCATTATCTTGCGTGTGCGTAGGAAATTTTTTGAAATTACTACGTTCCCCAACACCCAGTCCTGAAATGCAAAAAAAATTTACTTTATGTTGTCAAATAATAAATTCCTTGGAAAGTGTTGGTATGGAGGGCACCCGTGGATACGGCTAGCCATGGAAAGTGAAATAATGGTGGAAAAAGAAATAAACTTTATTTTCTGTTTGGGAACCGTCTATGGCATATCTAGCATGGAAAGTGTTCGTAGCTCTGAGTCGTTTTCGTTGGTGAGATGGATATACCTCCCAAATGTTTTATCTCTAATTTCTCGCTTTGAGCTCTGGCACCTCTACAAATCCCTACTTCCCTCTGCGAAGGGCCTTTCTTTTACTTTATGCAATTTTTATTTTTATTTTGAGTCTCCATCTTCTCTCATAAAAAGCACCAACTAGGAGGCAATATGATCGTGCTCAAGTATTGGGTGTAGTTAATATTCGAGAGTGTTTCATGAATGGATCAATGTTTGAGCATGATAGGCTAGGGATAACTTATTTTAGCGTTGTTATTTTGAAAGACATGGTTGCTTGTTGATATGCTTGAGTATCTAAATCATTATGTCAAAACTAGACTATTGCTTTGAATCCCATAAAAGTCCAAATGTCCATCCTATAAAGAACAGAATATGATATGACTTGATGAACAACACTCCACATCAAAAATTCTGTTTTTATCACTTACCTACTCGAGGACGAGTAGGAGTTAAGCTTGGGGATGCTGATACGTCTCCAATGTATCTATAATTTTTTATTGTTCCATGCTGTTTTATTATCAATCTTGGATGTTTTATAATCATTTTATAGTCATTTTATATCATTTTTTGGTACTAACCTATTGACATAGTGCCAAGTGCCAGTTGTTGTTTCTCCATGTTTTTTACATCGCAGGAAATCAATATCAAACGGAGTCCAAATGCCACGAAACTTCACGATGATATTTTATGGGCCAAAAGGAAGCAGATAGGCCCTGGTTGTACCTGGGGGTGCCCCGAGGAGGGCACAACCCACCAGGGCGCGCCAGGAGGCCCTGGCGCGCCCTGGTGGGTTGTGCCCACCTCGGGTGCCCCCGGACCGCCTCTTTGCTCTATAAATACCACAATATTCCAGAAACCCTAGATGTGTCGACGAAATATTCATCCAGCCGCCGCAGAGTCCAGAACCACCAGATCCAATCTAGAAACCATCTTGGATGGGGTTCACCACCTCCATTGGTGCCTCTCCGATGATGCGTGAGTAGTTCTTTGTAGACCTTCGGGTCCGTAGTTAGTAGCTAGATGGCTTTTTCTCTCTCTCTCTCTCGCTGAATCCTCAATACAATGGTCTCTTGGAGATCCATATGATGTAACTCTTTTGCGGTGTGTTTGTTGGGATCTGATGAACTTTGAGTTTATGATCAGTTATATCTTTTTAATCCATGAAAGTTATTTGAGTTTCTTTGATCTCTTATATGCATGATCTATTATAGCCTCGTATTTCTTCTCCGATATTTGGGTTTTGTTTGGCCAATTTGATCTATTTATCTTGCAATAGGAAGAGGTGCTCGGTAGTGGGTTCGATCTTATGGTGCTTGATCCCAGTGACAGAAAGGGAACCGACACGTATGTATCGTTGCTACTAAGGATAAAAAGACGAGATCTATATCTACCGCCATATAGATAAACGGATCTTGTCTACATCATGGCATCGTTCTTATTGCATTACTCCGTTTTTTCATGAACTTAATACACTAGATGCATGATGGATAGCGGTCGATGTGTGGAGTAATAGTAGTAGATGCAGGAAGGAGTCGGTCTACTAATCTTGGACGTGATGCCTATGTAATGATCATTGCCTGGATATCGTCATAATTATTTGAAGTTCTATCAATTGCCCAACAGTAATTTGTTTACCCACCGTTTGTTATTTTTCTCGAGAGAAGCCACTAGTGAAACCTATGGCCCCCGGATCTTCTTTCTTATATATTTGCTTTGCGATCTATTTTATTTGCTCTTTTTATTCAGATCTATTGAACCAAAAATACAAAAATACTTTGTTGCACTTTATTTTATTTGCGATCTATTATTTCAATCTATTACAATTTCTCCCGTCTCCGTGCCAATTTCTGGCGCTGTTACCCGAAAGGGATTGACAACCCCTTTAACACGTCAGGTTGCGAGTGGCTGTTATTTGTGTGCAAGGGCTATTTACGTTGTGTTTGCTTGGTTCTCCTACTAGTTCGGTAACCTTTGTTTCATATCTGAGAGAAATACCTACTGCCGCTGTGCTGCATCATCCCTTCCTCTTTGGGGAAAAATCGGCGTAGCTTTAAGCGACATCAGATAACCAGTGGAAAGTTAAGTTGAACAAATGTGCTTTTGGTCAGAGAAGTATTGGTTATTTGGGGCATGTTATTAGTCAAGAGGGAGTCAGTACAAATCCAAGCAAAATTGCCACTATAGCTACTTGGCCTGTTCTAGTGGATGGGAAAGAAGTCAGATGGTTTATGGGTATTACAGGCTAGAAAGTCATTCATCATTATGGGTTATTCAGCAAACCACTCACTCAATTTATCAAGAAAGGAGTTCAATTCTTGTGGACATCTGAAACTGAATTAGCTTTTCAAACACCAAAATAGGCACTTATGACTGCACTACTTTTGGCTCTTCCTTTTTTTCATAAGCCTTTTGTTATTGAAATTGAAGCCTGTGACAAAGAAGTTAGTGTTCTTTTGATGAAGCCAGGTCATCCTCTCGCTTATGTGAGAAAGGCCTTGGAACCAATCAGTCAGTGTATGAAAAGGTATATCTAGCTACTCTGTTAGCACTTGAGCATTGGAGGCCATATGTGCAGGTTATGGAGCTCACAATTAAAAACATACCAAAAGAACTTAGCAGAGTTGGAAACATAGCATTTGCATACAACTTGGCATCAAAAAAGCCCTCGCTAAAATGATGGGCGTGCAATACAAAATTGTATACAAGAAAGGTACTACTAATTCAGCTATTGATGCTCTTTCCAGAATGCCACACGGTGATTCTCATGTGCTGGCACTCTCTGCAATAACTCCTTTGCGGTTTCAAAAGATTCTCCGTAGCTATGACAATGATTCTAAAGCTCAGGAATTACTCCAATACTTAAGTGTATCTCCTGCTTCTCAACCATGTTACTATTTGCAAAATGGTCTGATTAAGTACAAAGGAAGGATTTGGATTGGTAATACACCTACTCTCCATGCTTCTATTGTCAGAGCTTTTCATGGCAGTCCTGTAGATGGTCATTCTAGTTCTCCAACAACCTACAAGAGAATTCATAGTCTTTTCTATTTGATTGTCATGAGGAAGTTTATTAAGGAAATCGTTCAGGCTTGTCTTATTTGTCAACAAGCTAAACCTGAAAGAGTTGCTTATCATGGGTTGTTATGTCCATTACTCATTCCTCGTCAAGCTTGGGAGATGGTCACAATGGATTTTTATAATGGCTTGCCTACTTCTGGGGGGTATAACTGCATTTTAGTGGTAATTGATAATTTCACTAAATATGGCCAGTTTATCCCTTTACATCATCTTTTCTCTGCTCAAATTGTTGCAGAAACCTTCATTGATAATGTATACAAGTTACATATCATGCCAAATATAGTTCCTTCTGGAAAACTGTAATCAAGGCAACCGGAAGTGAACCAAAAATGAGCACAACCGACCATCCTGAAACAGATGGCCAAACTGAGAAGGTAAACCAGCAGATAAAACACTATTTCATGTGCTTCATCAATGCTCATCCATCCTATTGGTCCAAGTGGCTTTCTCTTTGTAAATTCTGGTACAATACCAATGACATTCCTCTGTTGGCAAGACCCCATTTGAGATTTTATATGGACAAGCTCCAAGATACTTTGATATCTCTGCTTCTGACACTGTAGCATTTCCTGATATTGTTGTTTGGCTGGAACAGAGAGCTCTTGTTATTGATTTAATCAGACAACATCTTCACAGAGCTCAGCAAAAGATGAAATCTCAAGCAGATAAGAACATATCTGACAGACAGTTTGTAGTTGGTGACAAGGTGTTCTTGAAACTACTGCCTTATGTCCAATCCTTGTTGTTAGTTTAGCTAATCATAAATTGTCCTCCAAGTACTATGGGCCATATATACCATTACTAAAAAGATTGGCCAACTGGCCTATCGATTAGAATTGCCCAGTTCAAACAGAGTTCATCCAGTGTTTCATGTTCCTCAGTTGAAACGCTATGTTACTTATCCACTTCAGGTGCAACCATCTCTTCCATACTGAGATGCTTTACTTCAAGCAGTGCATGTCCAGGTTCTCCACCACCGGGTCGACAGCGTAGACTTCATACCATTCCTCAAGTACTCGTTCAGTGGAGCGGTGCTGATGCTGGGAGGACCTAGAGTCTCTACCACAGCAATTTCCAAGTACATATTTATGTACTACTTCAATTTCAAAAAGTATTAATATTTATGTACTACTACTTCATAGCCATGCTTTCCCATAGAGTCTCTACCACAGCAATTTCCAAGTACATATTTATGTACTACTTCAATTTCAAAAAGTATTAATATTTATGTACTACTACTTCATAGCCATGCTTTCCCATAGAAGAGAGAAGAAACTTTAAGTAATTCTATTCCTGGATCATGGCGTACTTTGCGATTGGTTGAAAGAAGAATCAACACACATACAGCTATGGCCACGTCTACAGAAAAGATTAGCCTGGAATTAGTGGATTTCGATGTCCTTGGATTACCGTTGTTGTTTCAAATTAGCACTACCGCGAGCACTTGATTATTCGCGGTGTCCGGTCATCCGCCGGGCTGGTCGTCGCCCTCCTTCTTGAGGTCTGACGGCGGCAGGAAGTAGTCGGAGGTGAGGCCTTTCACGTTGAAGTCGGCCTCCTCCACCGTCCACGTCTCCTCCAGCTTCCTCTTGTGGTTGACGGAGCCCTCGCCGTAGCGGAAGAGCGTGACGGTGGTTTTGCCGCCGTGCGCGATGTTGACGCCGTCGATGTGGCGGTAGTTGTTGATGACGGACTCCATGCTGGTCTCCCAGAAGATGTTCTCGCTCCGTCGCGCGCCCTTGCCGGACTTCATGCGGAGCAGGTGATTGTCCTCGAGCTGGATGAGCAGGCCCGTGCGCTGGCTGAAGTACCCCCACACCGTGTGGTGGATGATGTCGAACGCCGCCGCGCTCCGCGCCCGCAGCGTCGTGGCGCTCGCCTCCAGCTTCAGGATGAAGCACTCCTCGCCGTTGATGACCTTCTCGCCGATGCATACCGCGTCGGAGAAGAGGTTCGCGATCGACCGCGGGTCCAGACCCTGCAGGCCATGCATGCATGCGTCAAGCAGGTCTCGAATTGATCGATGCATCTGGTGGAATGCATCGTGCATGTAAAATTGGTAGGATACGTGGGCGTGCCTGGAGGGACCGGCGGAGGGGGCGGGGCGGGCCGCGGGAGGCGTGGGAGTTCTCGGCGGCGGACTGGCGCCAGGCGACCTTGCCGTCGCTGCCAGCGCTCATCTTGTGACCTGCCATGATGAGCTCGAAGTACCAGACCTCGGGGCACTTCTGCCAGAGCACGAAGCCACCGACCTCGGCGCGTCCCTGGGCGGCGGTGACGGTCTGGTCGCCGAGGTGGAACTCGGACGCGCACATCTTCACCTTCCCGACGGCGTACATGCTCTGCACGCCCTGCAGCGCCGCCTGCCCGCCCGTGGCGGCGATGTACTGATGCATGATGTACTTTGCCGTCGACGCTTGCTTCATTCATGCATCCACACAACCAAACACACGTACGCTACGCGTGTCAAGAATCAATTCAATCGTTTGTGCTGCTGTTGCTGTGGCGTGCACGGAGCATGCATGCATGGCTTACGATGGAGGAGTCGCGGATGGAGCGGCTGAAGGCGCGGTCGTGGGGGACGGGGCAGGGGATGAGCGGCGAGCCGACGACGTTGAGGAAGAGCTGGAGCTCGGCGTTGGCGGCGGCGGCGGCGGGCCCGTCGGCGGTGGCGCGGTCGAACGCCTGGGTTTTGAGCCAGGCGCGCATGTTGGGACCGCCGCCCCGGCGCTTGTCGGCGCCGGGGGCGTTAGCGAGCATCTCATCGGGGATGGGCACCTCCAGCACGGTGTCCAGGGAGTCGTCGCGGTCATTGTTCGGGCACAGCTTCCTCATGACACGACCACCACCGCATCAATAATGCCGACCGGCCAACGAGAGCAGGACGCCCGACAGACGGGAGAGTGGGAGGGAGAGAAACAGGGGGAAGGGAGGAAGGAACGAGAGGAGAGGGAAGGTCGGGGACATGTAGGAGCAGGACCCCATGCATTGGAAGCGAGGAATTAGTGGATCCCGCCGAGCCCGGAGGTCGAGGCGAGGCGGGAGCTGCCTGCGTGCATGCAGCAGCGTCTCGCCGGGAGCGCCCTGGACCAGACCAGGCCGCGGCCCATTTCTCCAAACATCACACGGCCCGCCCGGCAGAGCAGACCTTTGCGTTCCACTATACAAAAACAGAGCAGACCCTACCTTAACTTCCACACAGCAGCGGCGGCGGCGGCGGTACGATTAGCTTCCTCGCCGGCGCGATCGACGCCGACTCCGCCACCAGCCTATGACATCTGGTGCCCACCTCTGAGATCCGGTATGCGCCTCTTCCTCCTCCCTCTCCTCTAAACTCCGGTGGTGGACTGGTGGTACCCTTATCTGCGGAACCGTGCACACCAACTGCTCGACGCTTCGTGTGCTTGGTCGGTTGCGATGAACCAGGATCTCACCTACTGAGTATTCTCGCAGGACCGATGGCGGAGACGCAGCCGCGCTCGCTGCCGCCGTCGTGGTCGGCCATCCCGCTGGACCTGGCGAGCCTGGTGCTCCGCCTCCTCCCCGCGTACGCCGACCGCGCCCGCTTCGCCGCCGTGTGCCCGCAGTGGCGCGACGTCGCGCAACAGTTCCTCCGCCTGCACCCGCCGCTGCCGCTGCTCGCGCTCCCGGACGGCACCTTCTACAGCCTCCCCTACGCCAAGCCCTTCCGCTTCCCGGGATTCGGCTTCGCCGGGTACCAGGGCGTCTGCGGCAGCTGGCTCGTCTTCCCGCGCGACGACGAGTGCTTCCTGCATGACCCGTTCGCCAGGGCCACCGTCAGGCTACCTCCTCTCTCCCGCGTCCGGCTGCGTCCTCCAAACGCAGTCCAGAAATGGACAAAATGGGAAGACGGGGAGCGCTCCCCCGACCCTTACACCACATGGATGCATATAGAGGACATGGAAGGGAAGCTGCGCATGAGCAAGATAATATTGTGCTCCCCAAACCTTGTTGCTGCGCTGGTCGGTGTTGGAAGACCCTGTCACCTTCCAATATGCCATCCAGGAGGCCCCAGTCAGATTCTAATGTGCCAGCCGGGGGCCTCGTCGTGGTCAGTACGCGCCTACGACAAGTGTAGGCTTTATGAAGACATGGCGTTCTACCAGGGCAAGCTCTATGCCATTGCCAATGATGAGAACCTCTTTGTGGTGAACATCAGCCAGGACCAATGCACTGGGGATCCACAGGTTTCTCGAGTTGGACAGGTCATCAAGGGTGATCCCTGGCAGACAGTTGCGTCCGAAGACGACAACACGCCCGGCAAGAAGCTCTACCTGGTTGAATCACGCGGTAAATTGCTGATGGTATGCAGGAAGATTTGGGTTCCTGAACTTGAAGACGGAGATTTTTCTTTCGGGAATGAGTTTGAGGTATTCGAGGCTGACTTTGAGCATTCACGGTGGGTGAAGGTGACAACTGTGGGGGATGACCAGGTGCTGTTTCTTGGGAGAAGGTGCTCCAGGGCTGTCTCTGTGTCTCAGTATGGGTTGCCGGGTGATCGCATCTTTTTCTTGGATGATGACGAAGTGAATCGTGTGAAATACGGCTATGATGAGAACACCTTTTGCAGTGCCTATAACATGGGAGACGGCAAGGTCTCTTCCCCTCATCCAATGATCTCCTGGAAACGTTGTGATGAGATGTGTCTTGCAGCATGGCTCTTCCCTCAGGACTGAATCACTGAAGTGAAGATGTTATTGCTATTCCAGCTGCTTCCAACTTGGTATGGTGATCAGTAGTTACCAAGCAAATAAATTGCCTTAGTATGTATCCAGTTTGACCACCTTATTTATCTGAACTTACATGGTGGTTACTATGGTGCAAGTTGTTAACTTAATTGGTTTACCGTGCCTGGGAAAGATCCTAAACTGCATGACTGTTTATCTGTCAATTGTCTTAGCAGGGTGATCTCTGACCTTTTGTAGTGGCTGTAGAGTTGATTGTTCATACTGAAGTTTGGTGAACCTACTGCTGCCTTTTGCAATTAATAGTTTGTAGGAACCTCATATGTGTGAGCCTACATGATGGTTGCATTGTGCATATCCAATGTGGAACATGTAGATGAGATAATTATTTTATTTTGCTACTAGACGACACCTAACTGAATGTTTGCAATATCCAATATTAGCACTTGCTCCCTTCGTTCACAAATATAAGATGTACTAACTTTTTTTAGAATCGGACGTATATGGACACGTTTTAGTGTGTTCACTCATTTCTGTCTGTGTGTAGTCTATACTGAAATATCCAAAACATCTTATATTTATGAATGGAGGGAGTAGTTACGTGCATAGTAAAGCTTTTTCTGCAGTCTGAGTTTTTTATGTGCAATACCCAGTACTGAATAGGCAGTTAGGCACTACTATGTTGTAAAGGAAGCTAGGCTTTGGGAACTTCCCTACGGCACAAAATTGCTGGGATTAATCATTTTTTACGGCCATGACGGATTCAGCGTTGTCTTACTACTAGGTGTGACAACGACTTCACCAAAGCGTAGAGACATTGCAAAAGCTGAACTGCTGAAGAGCTTGTTAATGTTCACCGTTTTTAATATAGCATCCTTTGCCTCCAAGCTAGCTAGACTTCCAGAATCTGCGTCTAGCACGAAATAGCTGAGCTTAGACTTTTTCCACGATCATGAAGGATTGGATGTTGGACTAATTTGACAATGACCTCGACAATATTCTGACAATGAAAAGTTGAAGATCATCTAGTTTATGTATATATCCTTATGGTTCAACCGAACTACTGACATAAATAACCTCAATTCAGTTGTTCCTCTCAACCCCTTCAGTCAACTCTACGGTATGAATGCAAATTTTGACTCAGACATTTTTACTGATATAAGCAATCCAATGTTATATCCCCATGTGTAAACTTTGTGATGTATTCATAAATTTTTATTGGGATATATATAGAGAGAGAGAGAGAGAAAGTCTATTCATCATTCAGGATGCAGAATAAGTTATTCTTCACCTTAAGATAATCTTATAACTTGTCATCAACTATTCTAACCATTGAATAAAATACAGGAATGAACAAAAGTTAGTGAGGCAAGTATCATGCGCAGACCGTTTCTGTTTTGAAAAAAAATAACTGTGCGGATCGTTTCACCTACTTTGGAGCCAATCCTAGGTTCTTGACTAACCATGCAGATAGGTCTCAATCTCATCTATAAAACCCCACATCCGTACTTTTCATTATGATTAATCGACAGTCCAATTCCATTTCTAAGAACAGACGAGCAGTAAGATGTTGGGCCTGGGATACCATAACCTTCTTGTAGCAGCTCTCCTGCTGCTCTGCTCAGCGATGATCTCCTCCTGGGCGGCGCGAGACGACGTCGTGGCCTACAGCTTAGCCACCATCAACACAACCACGGCCAGCGGCCTGACGGTCGTCACCAACCAGTCACAGGTAGTGTCAGGTCCAACCCTGTTCGGCATCGACCACCCGACTCTCTCCGCGGTGAATGAGTCCGCCGGGTTCGTGGTCCTCTCGCGGACGGTCGAGCTCTGGCGCGGCGGTGATGGCCGGCAGGGACCTCCCCGCCAGGCATCCTTCAACACAAGCTTCACCATGGACGGGACCTCCCCTGTGGCGTTCGTCGTCCTCCTCGACCGGTTCCCGACGTATAAGGGAAAGTTTATCAGCGTGACGACGTTCATCTCGGGCCCCGGCGACCCCACGCAGCGGGGCAGCAACCGCTTTGCCGCCGTCGAGGTTGGCACGGTGAAGTCGTACGCCCCCGAGTCTCCACGCGTGGGCCTCAACGTCACCGTCACGCCCAGCGGCGCGACGCGGATCGTGACCGTGTGGATCGACTACCACGCCGTGGTGTCCCGCCTCTCAGTGTTCGTCGGCCCCGCCGGCCGGACTAAGCCCCGCGAGCAGCTCGTCGGCGACTCGGCCGTCAACATGACGGGTCGCACCAACCAGTCCGCGTTCATCGGCTTCTCGGCCTCCAGGGTGGCCTATGTCCTCGCCAGCATCCGCGGCTGGGATCTAACGGTGGAGAGGCTGTCGCCGGCTGCCGAGGATGATAATAAGAAGTCATGGCTGGTGATACTGCTCGCCGTTCTAGGATCTGTGGCTTCCACGGCTGCCGTGGCCGCCGCCGTCGCTTTTTACTGCAACTCCAGGTACAGGAGGTGGAAGATGGACCTGGAGCAGCTGGCCAAGTCCATGCAACGACTCCCGGGGATGCCATGTCGGATCGACTACTCCGACATTAAGAAGGCCACGAAGAACTTCGACAGCACAATGAAATTGGGATCAGGAACCTTTGGCTCCGTGTACAGATGCAGGCTTCCTGCAGCACCAGAAACGGGCCGTCCAGAAATGGAGGCGGCCGTCAAGAAGTTCACGCGGAACGACGACCGGCGCTTCGACGACTTCCTGGAGGAGGTCAGCGTCATCAACCGTCTGCGCCACAAGAACATCGTCCCTCTCATCGGTACGTAGCCACGTGCACACGTTAACATTCCTGTATTTATATACATTTTCCTTCTTGAATGGCTTTGTCTAGGAAAGGTATTGGGCACCGGGCGAAAAACACGGATGCCGTCCGGTGTGTTTTTGGCTACCCCACATGAAAAATATGTAAAAAAAACATTTTTTTTTATTTTATTGAATTTGATGAATGCACGTATAGTTAAATAATACGGAAACTCTCAGAGTAATAAGCAGTAAAATGGTGTAGTGGTAAACATGTAAAAGGTTAAAGACCAGTCGGGGGATTCAACTCACATACTCAAAACGCTAAGGACACGTGCGGAGGACTACCACTGCGTTGGTAGCGAGTTTCAAAACAATATGAGTTTAATACAAATAAATACCTACCTCAACTAAAATTGAATTCAAATTTAGTTTAGATTTTTTGAGCGTATTTGCCTGGTATTTTCTAGTATCTATATGGTAGCTGTATTTCTCGCCCCATCTTGGAATTCTTTTGATTTCAGTAGCCAAACCTAGGAGTATCATTTTTCCGTTGTCCAGTCGTTATTGTAGAGTTTGTGGTAGGTTCGCGTTAAATGATACTCCATCCATTTCACAATGTAGTGCGACCGCGCTTCTTGAGATCTAAGTTAAATTTATGGTCAAACTTAGATCTCGGAAAGCGCGGGCACACTACGTTGTGGAAAAGATGGAGTATCAGGTTTTCTATCGTCTTTCTGTTGTAAGTCAATTTGTTCAGTAATGATGCTGAGTTTTGTGTATCATCATCGAATAATCAATAGTATATGATTGTGTGCTCCTTTCCGAAAAAAATAACATCACATTTTCAACGGGGTTGATGATTTTTTCTTGCTAGGTTGAAATTAAAACTTGCTCTATTTGATGAATGTACCATAACATGGCAGGATTCATATTTGAAATCTTTAGGGTATCCTGGGACCCTCTTTATTAAAGAAACAGCTAAATTTGTAGAAATAAGTGTTCGAGCTACCCTAAATGTTTCAAATTTGCAGACCTAATCACTATGCATATTTACAAATAACCAGTTTGCTTGACTTTGTAACAACTCTTTTTTAAGGGGTTCACTTTGTAACAACTAATATTGCAGGTTGGTCTTACCATGGCGGGGAGCCCCTCCTCATCTTTGAGCTCATGCCCAATGGTAGCTTGGACCAACATCTCTTCCATCTAAGAACACCAATTCTCCTATGGGACACCCGCTATGCCATCGTGAGGGATATAGCCACCGGCCTGCACTACGTTCATCATGAGTATGAGCCCACGGTTCTTCATCGCGACATCAAGGCGAGCAACATCATGCTCGATTCCACATTTGGTGCCCGCCTGGGTGACTTCGGCATTGCCTGCACGGTCCCTCTCGACCGTAACTCCGTCACAGGCCTCGCCGGGACACAGGGCTACATAGCGCCGGAGTACGCTTGTAGTTACAGAGCTACGAGGGAGACTGACATCTATGCATTCGGTGTCGTCGTCCTCGAGATAGTGACCGGTAGACGAGCGCTCGACAGGGATGTCCCGTCTGAAGGTCACATCACAGACTGGATATGGCGTTTCCATTGGGAGGGAAAGTTGCTCGATGCCATGGATCCCGTGCTTGCCATGGCGGGGTTCGACGATGATGACGCCAAACGCCTAATGTTGCTTGGCTTGGCGTGCACCAACCCAAACCCGTCGAACCGGCCAAGCATGGCGGTAGTGGTGCAGGTTATCACCAAATTAAAGCTACCGCCGGCCGTGCCTCCTAAGAAACCAACGTTTGTGTGGCCTCCACAAGGATGTAATTCATTGAGCTCTTACTTTAGCACAGAGACAAGTACAGTTTATGCAAGTGGCTCATCAACCAAGGCCAGACAGGTGTAGGACACATTTCAAAAATACCAGTTTAAAATTTGATTATTTGTTCGCACTTCACCTAGATGAATATGTGCTTGTTTTGGAGTGTAACACGTGACCCTGGCTATCATATCATAAGTTAAGACTTTTGAATGTGTTGGCAATTCAATATGACATCAAAGTGAAAGCAAAGAGGACTTGAGTGCAGATGCAGCAAACACGATGTATCAATCACCTAACTGAGTGAAGCAACTGAGGTAGTGTTTGGTATTGCCATGGATTATGATTTTGTTTGCACAAATAATTTTTACCTATCTTAGTGTTTGTTTGACATGTTTTGCTTCGACAACTATCATGTATTGGCTAATCCTAAAAGACTACCCTTTGATATAGATGCGTAACAACTCGGTAATGCTGAGTGGATGAAGGATTTTAAAGAGATTAAAGTCATCTATGACACTCTTGTTAAACTTTTTTGAATCTTAATTCACATATCAGCATCAAGTGATATAAGTCTTGAGTATGAATACGACGCTCTTGTGCTTTTTTTACCGTGACAACATCTAAGGTGTGGGCCAAATCCACTTGGACTAACTTAGCTTACATATGTTTGTGGTGCCTCTGCTTACTCCTTCGGATCGTACCCTAGCACTTGTCTTCTTTGATTTAAGGGAAAGGTGTGGTAGAACCCAGGAACACTGAAACCCCCTTATCTAGCCACCCATTTTCTGCATCACGGTCCGTTCATGAGCTTTTATCTTTTTTGTTTCTCTAAATATTATTTTATTTGAGAAAAACAAAAAATAAATAAACATTCATGTAGTAAGTTAGTTGACTAGCTAGCACATATCTTAAAGCAATGTTGGAGGATAAGGATAAGGGCTACAATGTGCTTGGGCTTAGAAAAACAACTCTCTTGACTGAAATCTTGCGTTTGCCCTCATGATTCAATCTGAATGACATATGATGGAGCATGGAATTCGGAATGCACAAACCATCCCGTCAACTAGAATTTCTTTGAATAGGCCCTTGAGGCACGTACAACATAGGGTACTAGGGGTGAACGTTACGATTTATATCCTTCCTGGTTGGTAGCTAAGCTAACTAATCCTGACGCCTACAAGGCATCGATGCAACATGTGGAGGCGGCCGCTTAAGACTACCCACAGTAGGAGTAACATAGATAATAACATCACACATATCTAGGTTAAATAGATGATGTGGCATGTAATAAATGAAGAAAGAGATGAAAGTGATACTAACATACCTAGTTACTACTAGTATGAGTAACATCACACATATTAAGGCAAGATGTGTCTATAGCCTAATAAATGAAGTGCTCCATGTTACCACACATATGTTACTCCTCACTATAAAGATAGTAACATAGACTAGTAACATGGACATGGAGTGGAGCATTTTGGAGGCCGAGCTACCAGGAGGCCTTTATCTGAGCTATGCATCGACACGCTGTGATGTGTGCAGCATGCATTTACAGTGCATTTACAATGCATCTATGCTGGCTATTAAGTGGGAATACACATGTGCCATGGTTGGTGTGCTAGATTTGTACACGGGCCTGAGATTACAAGTACGTGATGTGCCTCCAGAGCAGATATGAATTTTCCACATGTGGTGCTAGGGCCGGCCTGGTGTGTCATTAAATGGTATGGATGGCCCAACTAGATAAAAGTGACGTTACCTTTACTTGGAGGCCATGCACAGATCGTCCCCTTCATCTGGCACACTCGACATGAGCGATTTTATCATGGATGGGATGGAATTCTTCTTTGAGGAGTGCGATTCAGGTAATCATTTGGCATTTCTGTCAAATTTGTGCTTCTTCTAGTATCGGGATTCAGTTGGGTGTACCAGGAATCTCAGCTACTGTGTGCAAACAAACCCAAAAACGGTTATACGTACAACTAATGCAGTGCTAGTAAGAAAATAAAAATAAACCAAGGTGAACCTGGTACGCACAATTCATTTAAAAATAGAATACGACCCCACCAGGCAGAGTGCGTCTTCTTTTAGCTGGTTAAGAAATAAGAAATATTATCTGAAAAGAAAAATATCATAATTTTTCTAGCTTCCTCTGAAAAAATGCCGCCATAAAAAATAGTAGAGTGCATCGTAATTGAAGTGATTAGGAACAGTGTGTAACATCTATGGTTGACTGGAAAATTGAAGAGTGCGACGAACGGGTTCCATCCTTGGCTAGAGGGGCTGACAATAAAATATTATTTGCATGTATGATTTATCTTGTGCCAATGCGATTATAAGATATGGGGATTTCTTGGAATTTTCACACCTGGAAAATGTCGATTAGTACACTTGGACTGCCATGGGGTCGATGTGAGAGCTGCAGTTGTGGTATGACATCCAAGAGCTAAAGGGAGGTCTATGTTCAATTGGTAACGGGATTATTAGTCCTAGGGGAGCGATTGTTTTAAAATAAACTGCTAGTATAAAATGACAAATAATCTGAATGCATTTTTGTTGATAGCATGTGAAAAAATGATCATAAACTGAATGAGCTACAATATCCGTGCGAGGTTGGCCTTAGTACACTTATTTGTGTGTCACATGAGGGGTGGCTGTGTCTTACGTGTTCAAAAATAAAATTTTCACCAGAATTTTCTAACAAAAATTTGTGATGCAAAAGTAATTTGGAAAATAAATCTAGACAATGAATGATGTGAAGGAAAAATGTAATTCCGAGATGTGACTGTCAAAACAATTTGAATTGCACAATTTCTCTTTTTTTTGAACCTGCCAAGCGGGAAATGACGTTTTCATGACTCAGAAAAAAAATGATGTTTTCAGATGATTTAGGCCCTGTTTGGACTCTCTCCACTCCGCGGAGCTGCGGAACTCGGTTTGAGCTGCTCTGTAAAAAGCTGTAGCAGCCTGCTCCGCTCCGGGAGCTCAGTCACGGGAGCGGAGAGGAACCAAACAGGCACTTAGCGTACTAAAACGGGCATATTATGTTGGTGTTTAGTGGTTAAACAATGACGATTTGTCCTAAAAATTTGATACACCAAGTTGGACGAAGTGGCGCAACTGGTTTGTTAACTGGCCCCTCGGGCCATGCGATGTGATCTCTCCCAGTACTCGTTTAAACATAGCTGCGTGTAAGATTTGATGAGGCATAGACGTTCACCAAGCAGCACGCGAACATGTACGATGGCTCCGCGCATGGGATGCATCAGCGAGTAAAATCGGTCGCTAGAATCAGCCAGAATCCCTACTCGTGGTCGTCTATGTTGCCGTGCATGATGCAATGGGCGCTTGTTCATGTCGCTGGTTTACATGTGCTGCCACTGTGCATAAATGGGAATACGGTGCGGTGTAAAGGTGGGTGGAATACATGAGACAAGTACGAAGCTGCGTCTTGATCCATGTGAAGACAGACGCCCAAGATAGCGAGCCCCATGGTGCTCGGCCACCAAGGAGCATTTTCGCATGGACATATTACTACTCTATGTTACTATCCATTGTGGCTAGTCTAACATTTTTTTCTTCGTGCCTGTAGAAACCGTGTGTGTGCAGTGATTAATCAGTGGCTAGTTTAGCGCCTAAGGGCATGTACAGCACTCAGCGTTGGGTTAATAGGCGCTTCGCAGTTTTTGCTTTAAATATTTATCTTTCCTCTTTAAGCGCCTACACAAGGCCTTTCAATGGAGATGCTCGGAGTAATTTTGGACATCATGTCTGGTTTGTGCACCACCTCGACTGGGACTTGATTAAGTTTCAATCTTAGCAAACCCCGTTTTGGATATATAAAGTGAGCTTGGTTAAAAAAAGGCACAATAACATCATCCGTCAGGCAAAAAATGTAGTAACATCACAACCATGATGCAAATTGTTTCACGGGACACAAGTACGACATGGACATGAGGCAAAGAAATTAAACTCCATATACATGGACTAAAAGAGCATTAAAGGCGTACACAGACAAACACCTAAAGCAGAACGACAGCCACATCTCACCAAAGCAACAACGCACTAGGGATTGGAGATGATTAAAAAGAATGCACTACGTTTCTCGCTGCTTCATGATCAACATCGCACCTAGAAAGCAAGGACGGAGGCCACGGCGACGCCGACGAGGCCGCGGACGCCAGCAAAAGCGGCCGCGGCGGCAGCTACACCGCTGCTCTCGGGGCCTATGATGCTCGCCGTAGGGCCGGACGCGCTGCCGATCGGCGTGGTGAAGCTCCCTCCCATGCCGGGCGTGGCTGGGTTCGTCGAGCCCGGGGAAGACGAGTTGGAGCCTGTCCCCGTGCCGTTCCCGGTGCTCGTCCCTGCAGCACTGTACAATTTACATCGGAAAGTACGTCAGCTCATCATGCAAGGATTAATGTTTGGTAAGTACTCGTTATGATTTGCCCGGGTACAAGGGATTATTTATTACCTTGCGGTTGCAGGGTACTTGCAGGTTCCAGAGCCTGCAGCAGTTACAAACACATATGCATGGTGAGGTGAGGTCGATAGAACTAAACAACATGCTGATCGTCCGTCAAAAGAAAGAAAAAACATGCTGATCGAGTCACGAGTGACAAGGGGAGAAGGCACGGCACGTACTGGGGTCGGCGGAGGAGAGGGTGGCGGTGCCGCCGAAGTCGCAGGTGGCGCCTTTGGTCTGGCTGCTCCTCTGGTAGTAGCTGTTGACCGCGTAGGAGCAGTGCGCCACCACCGAGTCGGGGCTGTGGCAGCTCCCTCCCGTGGCCACCGGCGCGCAGTCCGCGCCCTGCCCACACGCGTAGTCCAGCGTCTCCTGCAGCGCCGTCTCGTTCGCGTCCGACCTGCACACGCACCACTCCGCCTCTGCATGCGCCGGAAACAACACACACACAAGCAGCGTCACATAAAGCCACTCACCATCCGCGCCACAGAGGCGGAATCCACGCACGTACATCTCACTCACCTGATCCCGTGATCGACACGGCCAGCAAGAGCAGCAGCAGGAACGCCGGACTCGCCATCGTAACGATCGGCGAAGTGTTCGTGGAGATCCGAGCTAGAGCCTAGAGCTAGTGCGCGCGCGCTCTCCTCCGCTGGCTGGCTCGGGTCGAGTGTTCGACGACGATAGCTGCTGGTGTGTGTGGCAGCGCTACGTACGCCAGAGAAGTAGTGCGGCGTGCTTTCCTTCGGCTATATGCTTTATATCGGCAGCCGGCCGGCCACGTCTTTTTCCTCTCCTCCTTTCCGCTCTTTCCGACCATTCCGCTGGGTGTCGACTTTGGGCCGAGCTGCCATGCATGTTTCTTAGGCGCGAAGGTTTGCGCTCGATCGCGAGCCATGTCACACGGGACACCTGGCAGTTGATCCTGCGGGATGTTCTAGCTAGGCCGGGTATGCGAGACACCGTCGCCCAAAGTAAAGGCAACGAAGGTTGCAAAGTTGTGTGTGAGCTCTGTGGCATGTGCTGTGCTGTTCTTTTTTCGTAGTGGCAGTGCTTACCAGACCCAGAGGCCCCTTGTATTCTTTTCCGTGGAAAAAGTAGAAATGGCAAAGCTATATATCAATCATACTATGAAGGTATGATAGACACGTTCTTTTCTCGGAAAGAAAAAGAGACAATATATCTTACATATACTCGGACTCGGTAGATATGAATTTATACCTCCAATGCTTTACTATTAGAGGGTGGAGCCAGGGGCAACCCCCCCTCCATTGAGCTCATGCATCGCCCTAATCTAGAGCTCACACCTCGTCCCGACCTCAAGCATTCCTTGTATGCCATGTCAACACCTCGACGCCACAAATAGCACATGCCTTGTTACGGTGTCAAACCTCTTCATCATGTGTCAACCCAATGTCAAGTGTAGGGATGCTCATGGCAAAGTTGTATCAATCATATGATGGTATGGTTGGTAGATTCCTTGATGGAGGAAAAAAGGGACAATATTTCTTGCACATACTCGGTAGGTCTGACTTTATACCCTTGATGCTTTATCAGAGGGCGGAGACACGGGGCCGCCCCCTCCCCCTCACCCCGTCCATTGAGCTCGCACATCGCCTTGATCTAGAGCTCACACATCGTCCTGGCCTCTCATTCCTTGCTATGCCATCTCGACACAACAATGAGCTCATGCCTTGTTATGGTGTCAAACCTCTCTTCATATCACGCATCAACTGGACGTTAAACCTCATGCCTTGTTATGGTGTCAAACCTCATGCCAAAGAGCCCATGCCTTGTTATGGTGTCAAGTCTCTTCGCCGCGCATTTACTTGATGTCAAGTGTGAGAATGTTCATGGCAAACATATGTCAATCATATGATTGTGTTGTTGATAGATTATTTTGTGAAGATGAGAAAGGGTCAATATATCTTGCACATACTCGGAAAGTCTTAATTTTTACCATGATGTTTTATCGTAGGGTGGAGACAAGAGGCAGATTACCTGAACACAACACGCCTGTTGGGAGGTTGGTGGACTGATCTAACAGAAAAAAAGGCAAAATCCAAGGAGAGAAAATGGAAGACTATTGTTGCGATGTATATCATGTGAAACATTCGGAAAGAGAGAAACTGAAGATTCTCTTGGCGCTTGCGCCGTTGTTCTGGTTTTCATTCTAGTACATGCAAGCCTCCATATCATCAATCATATGCAATCTTTTTCTAACACATGCAAAACCTCCCCATCATCAAACACATGCAAACCCTCCACATCATAGATTTTATTTTTATCTTTTAGCAATAAATCATTTCACAGTTTATTGCTGAAAAGTCTCACAGCAATGCGTGGGGTGTTGTCTAATTATTACAACAACGCGCGCCTGGACAGACAAACGTCGGGAGACAACCCGGCTTATTTCGTGGATCGCGGCAAAAACTGTGCTAGACACTATTCTTAAAATACGGCTTCTTCAGTGCAGTGATCTTATGGACGGACGGCCTCGCCATCAGACTAGACCACCAGGCTTTCACATGCGGATACGCATCGAACAAAGAAGCGTGGGGTGTAGCCGCCAGGCATGCGGTAGCAGACACATGGTTAAGGTCCGCGAGGCTGAGGAAGTCTCCAGCCAGGTACTTGCACTTGCTCAGGCGCGCCTCGTACACCTCCAGCACCTTCTTCAGTTTCACAAGGTTGTCGTCGACAATTTTCTGGTCAGTGGCTCGCCCGAACATAGGACGGATGAGGCACTCAAGGATAATGGGCTCCAGTGCGGCCGTGTACTGATGGGCCTCCACCTCGAGCCACACATCTACCATTGCTGATTCCTTGAGGTTGCCCTCCTTCAACAGCTCCGGTTTGTTCTTGCGGCATGTGTACTTGCAAATAGCACGCGATTCTAACAAGGGAAAAAAACATAGCCAGAGTTGTGACAATCAGGGGATATGGTAATGTTTTATCCAATTTCAGTTTTCAATAAATTGTTCTAAAGCAAGCAAACATAACGTATATGCATTTGCCTCGAATCCTGGATAACTAAGACATGTGATTTTCCTTCTCTTTTCTGGCTAAGCTGATGTTTTGTTATTATATTCGTACTTCATGGTTCTGAAACCAAGCATACTAGAACAGGTTGATTACAATTCTATGTGGTAATGCCATTTTATTCTAGTATAAGATTGTGGGTCATCCTTTATCAAAGAACCACCATATCCTAGCCCTTTCATAGTAATGATGTTGTGTTGTACTTCCCTATGATTTGGTCCTCCGCGATTACTTTGGTTTCTATAGTGAGAAAAACATTTCATTATTTGCCTAGTGGAAATATTGCTTCACATAGTAACCAAGTCCCAAAATATGTACTCTTTTTTTTTTTTGACGAAACAACAGGAGAGCCTGCTGCCAAAGTGACTACAAGGATAAAGGAAAACATACAAATAATAAAATCGAAAAGGCAAAACAAGAGCTGGCAAAGGGAGGGAGGGGGGCTCCTAATATAATGACAGCTGATAATTTATATAGAATTGATTATTTTTTTTACTTTTTTGTGTCACGCTATCTTATACTGACAGCTTAGGCACCATTTCAACGAAGGTGGGAAACTGGAAATGCCAGCTTAGACACACTTTTGGGAAATAAGGCAGCAACATCAACATCAAAGCAACAATAATGTCAGAGCATCTTGTCCCTTTTAAATTTATATTCACGAGGGATGGAAAGGAGACACATCTCCAAGAGTTAGCATCATACCCCAGACGTAGAAGTCACCATCCTGCAGAACTGGCATCTGACCAAAGGGCTGCAGAGGACCATATGAAGACAGTGAGGTTTTTGTCAATCAGATGTCACACCTCTAAAAAACAGGAATCATCAAATGCCACAGTTACTATAACACTAAGATCGGTTGGTCAAACAAATGTGAATAAGAGTAACATGCATACATTTCCATTTTCTTGTACATGCTTCTTTTAGTATAGAACCACCGGCGAACAGACAGCTGCTAAACATACCCCGTAGTAGCAGACTAATCGTATGTATAGATACTTCGACATTCAAATTCATGGCTACTTGCACATTCAACAAAATTGTACTCCCTCCGTCCCAAAATTGTAAAGTTGTACAAAGGTTCAGACACTTATTTTGGGACAGAGGGAGCAGCCACTATAGAGCTCGACAAAGCAGAGTGTGGAAAGATCTGCTCAAAGGCAAAAAAAAAAGTGTAGAAGCCAAGTCTGAATTTCAAATAGTATCAATCGTCGAATGGATGGTTACAATAGGAGGGAAAAAGTTATCAAGTGCGTGTATCTTAACAGGCTGGATGGTTTGTGTGGAGACAGTTTGATCAGGTTCTTGGTGGCTTGGTGCTACTTGCAGAGTGCAGACACAATTCTTTTACTCAACATTGGTGGTGGTGAAAAAAGTACTTAGTACTCTTAAATCCTAATGGCTTAGATTATTCATGTAGTTAGTATAGCAGTCGTTCTGTTGGGCACTCTGGGCCCTTACAGAAAAGGCTTGTTTTGGTGACCGGTTGATTAGGTCTCCTGCTGAAATCATATGTTGCATGTGTTCATTTCTGAAATCTTAGTGAGGGCTTCATATAAGGACAACAAACAGGCACGGGTTTCAGTCAGGTGCACCGGAAACCCCTTTTGAGACTAGACTAGAGTAGAAGCATATATGGAGGGCATTGCATTGCAAACTGAAGGCGGTAAGCTTACGTACGTTCCTGGCGAGGTGGTCGGGGGCCTTGTGCTCGCCGGCGCCGAAGTCGATGGGCACGACGTCGTACTCGACGCCGGCCTCCTCCAGGGCCGCCACGCACCTCGTCACGTTCCACGACATGGTCATGCCGTACAGCTTCACCGGAGCCATGGCCACCCTGATCCCTGTTACGAGTTACGACCCGGTCTGGAGGGTAGGTGAGAGGAGAGGAGAGCAGCTGAGGGAGGAGACGGCGGAGGTGAGAGGAGAGCACACGCTTCTCATTTCTTTTTAAACCCCAAGGTTTACACTTTACAGTTTACAACACAGCCACACACTTCTTCTTCCTTTTTTTTTAGAAGAACACAGCCACGCACTTAAATAGCCACTAGGCCGATCCCCCATTGGGCCACTCTCGGTCCCTCATTACAAGGCCGACGGCCCACGGCCGCAAGAGGCAGCTCCCTTGCAATCTTCAGTCCGCTGCAGGTTCGGTACTCTGCACTGCAGGCGCGACAGTTGCGCCCCTCCTTAGAGCATTACTAGTTGAACCCTTAAACCCTTAAATCCTTAAAGCAGTTTTAAGGGTTGAGAAGTGTCACTTTTTAACACTTTTAAGGGTTGAAAAATAGAAGCAAATACTAAAACCCTCAAATCCAACCCTTAAACTGCTTTTGGAGGAGGTCCATGAACGAGGATGGGGTTGCCATTTCCTCGAACACCTCGTGCGTGGCGGGAGGAGGTTCGGCGACGGCGGCGGGCGGGGCCGCGGGCTTGTTCCGCTGCGCGGGCTTCTTCCGCGGCTTGGTCACGGCCGGGGACGAGCCGGCGACCTTGGAGGCCGCCCCTCGCGGCCCATGAGAGGCCGCCTTCGGCCGGCTCTTCTTGGTGGCAGGCGGGCGCCGGGCGGTGACGGTGGCGGGCGGGAGCCGGGAGGCGGCAGGAGGAGGTCGAGGCCGCCCGCCGCCGCTTGGCCCCGAAAGGGTCGCCGCCACCACGTCGGCCTGATCGGGTGGGCGGGGGCAGGCGGGCGGGGGGGGGCACGGCGGCGGGGCCCTCCATGGCGCGGCAAGAGGTGGCGAGAGGCGGCGGGTGGAGGAGGCAGTTGGCTCCCGCGCGAGAGAGGAGGAGAAGTGCGGATTGGGGGGAGATTTTTCTCTCAACCCCTACTTCTTCAGGTTGCAAAGTGGTTTGAGGGTTGGACCTCTAAATTTTTTTACGGGTTTGAGGGTTTAGAGGTTCTAGTCTACGGCGTTTTTTCAGCGAAAACTGTAAAAAAGCGGTTATTTTTAGGGGTTTGAGGGTTTGAGGGCTCTACTAGTAATGCTCTTAGGCCTTGTTCGGTTGAGGTGGTTTTTGAAGAGGAATGGCAAGGTTTGAGGGGGATTAGATTCCCTACAAGTTAAAATTCTTTCCAATCCCCTTGGGAGGAGGATTAAACGAACAAGGCCTTAAGAGGAATCCCCCATTTAAGATGGCCGCCGTCGGAGCATGTCATAGTCTTCCCATGTCGTGGTGTCAGCTGGCAGCGTATCCCATTGAAGACGAAGGCCCTGTTCGTTAATCACCCGCTCTCGGAATCTGCGGAGCGGGGAACTGTTGAACTGCAGCTCCACCAACTCCGCTCCCGGAGTTGTGGAGCGGAGCGATACCGAACAGCGCCGAAGTTGGACGACCGGAGCGTTGTCCTTCTTTCGTCATGCGGCGGTCCAGGTGGCGACTAGTGTCAGTGAGGTGGTTGTGAGGTCGAGAATGCGCAGCAGCTCCAAGAACACTGGCGCACAGTGATGGATGAAGGAGTTGAGCCGTGAGACGTGGAAGACGATCTTTTGTTAAAAAGGACCACCTGCGTGAATGAATTGACAAAAAAGACCACCCGCTAATAAATTTGATAAAAAGGACCCTGGCTGTGGCGGCAGGCGACACGTGGCACCTGCCGCCACGCAGCGAGGCGGCAGCACTGTACCAAAGGAAATCGGCGCTGGTGACGGAACGGTAGCGGCATGTGGGGCCCGGCCGCCAAGGGGCATGGCGGCAGTACTGTACCTGGGGCGCTGCCGCCTCGCGGGCTGGCGGCAGCCCTGTTCATGGCCCTGCTGCTCTACTGCGCGCTACGCTAATTGCTACTGCTGCTGCATGTGCTTTTAGCCGGCCACTACTGCTGATTGGTACTGTTGCTGCATGCGCTTTTAGCCGGCCACTGTTGCTGCATGCAAGATGTTATTTTCTTGACATGCACGATGTTGTTAATTTTGTCATTAACCTTTGTGTTAGAGCAGGAATTAGTAAAGCAAATATTTAACAGTATTGTAGATCAGCGTTAGGCCTTTAAAATGTATCGATTTAGTCTGACATGCAAGAATTTATAAATATGGTAAGTAAGAAAAAGTTTGTGTTGTTATTGGTCATTGGATGATTTAATGCGTTGTTATTTCATGTGCTAAGTTTATTAATAAGTTGTATAGTTACGAAACCGTAGGTCTATTTTTTTAATAATCTAAGTTTTGTATATTAAAATGCTAATATCCTTAATGATGTATGTAATTAGGTAAAAAAAGTATCATCTGAGAAACAAACAAGGAGGAGATGACGTAGTTGAAGAAATTGCGTTTCGATCCTCGATCTCCCTTTTGAGGTGATGACCACGATTCATGCGAGTGCTATTTTGATGTTGTTGATAGGGGAAGTAGTACGTGGCTAATATTTATGTTCATGTGATAATAGGTTAACTCCGTCGATATATTAGTGGTGATATGTGCATGCTGACGGATATATTTTTGAACCTTTGTGACGGTTAATTTTATTCGGAACGACATCCATATTGAAGCTGAGGTATAAATGACGCCGTGTAATATTGTGAATATTCTTTATTTTTATGTACTGTTGTGAATGATGTTACCGCTGCTTTGAATATTTGTCGTATTATTATCCGTAAACAAACTATTATGTTTAAATTCTAAGCAAATGATACTAAAAGCAAACCGATTATTGCTAATGGAAATATGGTTATTTTTTAAGTCATACGATATTTAAATGTTATCATCGTATTATTATGCTTATAGTCGAACAGAATGATATTAATAAAATTGATTATTTCAAACGTAAATACGGATGTTAAAATGTTTTTCCACTTGATTATTAGTCAAAACGAATAATACAATATTCAGTTACTAATTATTGGATATATCTTACATTAATCTATCTTTTCTTCAACTAAAACATCTTCTGCATTCAACTCTAAATCGCCCAAAATCGCGAAAGAAAGTGGCTACCGAGGTTTTCTTTCTTTGTGTTCTAGGTCACTTAAAAGAGAGTAGAAAGGCACTGAGGCAATTAGTATCGGCATGCAGCAGCAGTGGCCGGCTAAAAGTGCATGCAGTAGCAGTACCAATCAGCAGCAGTGGCCGGCTAAAAGCGCATGCAGCAGCAGTAGCAATCAGCGTAGCGTGCAGTAGAGCAGCAGGGCCATGAATAGGGCTGCCGCCAGCCCGCGAGGCGGCAGCGCCCTAGGTACAGTATTGCCGCCACACCCCTTGGCGGCCGGGCCTCACGCGTCGCTGCCGTTCCGTCGCCAGCGCCGATTCCCGTTGGTGCAGTGCTGCCGCCTCGCTGTGTGGCGGCAGGTGCCACGTGTCGCCTGCCGCACCTGCCGCCACAGCCAAGGGGGTTTTTTTTGTCAAATTTATCAGCAGGTGATTTTTTTTGTCAATACATTCGCGTAGGTGGTCTTTTTCAACAAAAAATCGTGGAAGACAGGGTGGATGCAGTTGCCTTGTGGAAGCTTCAGGCGGTAGGCGATCGTTCTGACACGCTCTTTGACCGCGAATGACCCGAAGTATACGCCAGCATGGGATGGAGATCGGCCTTCTTCTTCAAGGGGAAACTTGTTCTTCAATGTGAGACAGTGTTCAAGCTGCGGATCCTTCTTTATCACCGGGAGAAACAGAGCAGGGTATGGGCTCATGATGTGCACGCAGTGGCGGAGCTTGAGATGAAATTATGGGGGGGCATGGGCTGAAGGAGGGGCAAACATGATTGCTTTAGACTGATTTTAGTCAAAAATTAGACCAAATATTAAGGCCTATATGCATGTTTTCCTATGAGCTGGGGGGGCCATGGCCCAGGTTGGCCTCCAAGTAGCTCCGCCACTGTGCACGATCACCCTGGTGCCTAGCATCTCGTTCACCTATCGTTCGGTCTCGTCCTCTTGTAAGGGCGAGTATCAATACATGTAATCCTCTTTTAAGGGCGAGTATCGATACAACCACGTGTTGATCGGTGTGGTGCCTTGCTCCGACGGTGCGACATGTCAACAACGCGTGGTCATACTGACGGCATGAGTGTCACCGGTTCAACGAAGAAGTCCGGGAGCATGGCCTGCATGGTGGGTGGAGGTGTGTTCCTCAGGTGTGTCGGCAGTAGTGTGACAAGAAAGACCATCATAGCTAGCTTTATTAATCACACAATAAAAATACTGTCTATGAACTTACTAACCAAGACAATCTGGTGGCTCATTTGTCCAAACACTAGAAAAGTGATTACAAAAACTGTAATTAGCTATCGCATGTGTCGCTTGATTAGCCGAACAATAACAATATTCAAATTTGATCTTCCCCATGGTTGAAACTACGGGTTTATTAGATACATGCCACTCCAATTATGGCTGACACCCAGCAAAGATTGCCACGCCTGCATCCCACCATCTTGTTTGCCCAGTACAAAAGTTAGTGCTGCTGTAGCCTGTAGGTGTGCACGGCCCTGGAGCAAAGCAAGATGCGCGGCAGCAGAACCAACTCCATATGGAGCCACGCATGAAGGGTCGGCAAATGGCTATGCAAAACAAATCGATTTACATACACTAAGCACGTGCTGCCTCGCCAAGCAGATGGTGCATATAAAAGTTTCAACTTTCATTTCAAGCCACCCCAGCGGCAGCACCTGCATATCTACTCCTCTTTTTTGCCTGTCCAGTCCAGAGCTAACGCCCCGGCACAAAAACCAAGGTTTCGTGGAGGCAGCACGAATATACAGTCAGCAACATTGACTTACGACAACATCACAATATACAAGACTCCGACCCTGCTACGAAGAATGGCATTATTACCTACAGCGAGCAGTCTGACGCCGGTTATCTGCCGGCGGACAGTTCGATGGCGTCCTGGTTGTAGATGGAGTCTTCGCCCCAGTCGAACCGCTGCTGCATCCGCTCGTAGTCCTCCCTCCTCGTCACCTCCACCTGCTGCCACTCCTCCCACCGCTCCGCCAGGCCTTCCCCTTCCAGCATCCTTACCACCTCCGACATGGAGGGCCGGTCCTCGGGCGACCCCTGGGTGCACAGCAGCGCGATCTGCATCATCATCTCCACCTCCTGCCTGTCGAAGCTGTTGTTCAGGTTGCGGTCCACGATGGCGTCTAGATTCCCTTCCCTTTGTAGCTTCTTCACCTGCACATTTGCGGCACGAACATTATGCTTTAGATCATATGCTTCTGCATCCAGGATTTATTTTAACTAGTGTCGTGTAGTGCTACTCTACCAAGAATGCATGTCTTTTTGTTCAACAAGTGCGAGTCTCTTAAGTTGTTGTCCATAGAGTTCTTTATACACAAAGCTTAATCCGTAGCAGCTTGAATCAATCAAGTTTAGATGGGGTGGGAAGTGGAGTTGACTTACATGATCAAGTAACAACACGTCATCTTCTTCCTCCAGACGTGAAAAGTCAATGGCACGCTGCCCGGTGACAACTTCAAGAAGCATTATACCATAGCCGAAAACATCAGTTCTCTCAGATGACTTCCCTGTGGACAGATATTCTGGTGCAATGTGACCCATAGTCCCTCGGACTTGAGTGGTCACAGATGTCTTCTGTACATCCACCAACTTTGCCAAGCCAAAGTCGCCGACAACTGGTTCAAAACCTTCATCAAGCAAAACATTCGCAGCCTTGACGTCACGGTGTATGATCTTAGGATTGCAGTGCTCGTGCAGGTACTCCAGTCCACGCGCTGTGCCTATAGCCACTCGTTTCCTTGCGTTCCAATCTAATATTGGTTCCCCAGGTTTAAATTCTGCACCATTCAACACAAGGAGCACATAAGAGAAAAGTATACAGATGGAAAGAAAACAGAAAAACTAACAAATAGATTTAGTCATTGTAAACTGAAAGGTAATGAATGTCCACAACAAAAACGAAGCAGACTAGAAAAACATTTAAGAAAAATCATGTTCTGGATGTAGAAGCAAATTGCATTTCACTCACTTTAATCATTTAATAAACACTGGATGTTGGATTTTACTGACTGGCCTTTTTCCTTTCTTTCATCACTTACCTGGATGGTATATCTCGGAAGATTATTTGATATTGCATTTTGGTCTATCTGTTCTTTACTCAGGATTTATACTGCCTACCAAGTAACCGTCTAGATCATTTTACGACTTACTAGAAACAAGTCTATGCATGCTGGCATCTTACATTGAAGCAAACTGAGCATACGAAATTATAAAGATTTCAACAGGAAGCTATCTAAATTTTTAAAAGTACATTAGAATTGAAGTTACTAAGCCTAAATGAAGGTCCAAGACCAGTTACAGAATCTTTAAGCACATTGATGAAGGATCTGAGAAACTTCATAGAGTAGCACAACCGTAGGATTGCAGGAGATGAATCAACCGGTCGATTGGTTAAGAAGAAAGAAAGTACCTCGCAAACGGTAGGCTACGCTAAGATTCTGCATGAAAGGATAAACAAGTAGACGTTCTGTTTGTGTTGTACAGAACCCAATCAATCTTAAAAGATTCCGGTGAACTGCAACACTAATCAGCTCAACTTCACGCAGGAAGGCAGCCTCCCCACCAGGACTTTCATAATCAGTTAACCGCTTTACGGCTATCTTAGTGCCATCTGGAAGTGCTCCTTTATATACTTTTCCAAAGCCCCCTTGTCCAAGAACATTTTTCTCACTGAAGTTATCAGTAGCGAGTTGTAATTCTCGCCATGCAAACCTTTTCAACTGCCCAAATGCAATTCTTCGGTCATCCTCACCTGTGGAAGTTATCAGATCTGTTAGTTAAATGAAAGAAAAATCTACGAGGAATGCATTCAGCTACATATGATTGGTCAGTTCAATGCAATGCAACACATGAAAACTTCAAATTTGTAAGCTGGACATTGTGCCTCAAAAACACAGATGGTGCTACAGAGAAGTCGCAAAAGATGCTGGACACTAACTATTTCCATATAGCCAGAAACACTGTTACATGTGGTTCAGTAACCATAATATGCCAGTAACAAAAAAATCTGTGTATGCATACATAAACCAGTAAACCACATCTTTGTTTCGATAAGCTAATGAACAAGACTACAGGGAAAAAAAAGATGAGAACAAACAAAGCGCCATATACACTACCTGATACATCCACAAAAACTTCACGCAGATGACCTTTTCTCCTTCCATTACAGATAATAAACAGAGCCCCTATGATGAGCAGCCCTATCACTCCACCAACTGTTCCAAGGACAACGCCTATTTTCGAACCATGGGATGAACCTATTAAAGAGTGATAAAATTAGCATATGCCTCAAAATCATTTTACAGACATCAAATCAACACTCTGCATTTCCTGCTATTTGACAAGTGTACAATGCAGAACAGAAAAATATGACCCAGGGAAAAAACAAAAGAAAATATGGCTGGTTACCTTGGTAAGGCGAACTTGATGCACAAGGATGAGCGAAGTTTGCTCCACAAGTCAAGTTATTGCCAGAAAAGCTGTGAAAGAAATGAACCTTTGTTAGACCTTCTAATTAACACACATAGAATTAAATGTTATAATGACCCCCCATTACTTGTAACGTGCAACTTGAAATAGTTGAGCAGGTATTGGACCGGAGAGATTATTGTAGGCCAACCGACTGCCATCATAAGAAAGAAATTAGTTGTATATGATAGGAGATTAAGAAAAATAGATATAAGCTCTTGTGGACAGAAATCACGAATATTAATATTACTAGTTTGCTGCTTACATGTCTGTCAAGCTTGAGATGGTTGCCAGTGTATCAGGTACAGTTCCACTTAGTCTGTTTTGACTTAGTATCCTGGTTACAGAACAAAAAGGTGAATGGGAATCAGGGAATGTTAAATGACTGATGTTCATGACATTAAGTAGTAACAATTCCGATACATACAAGAGTTGGAGCTTCGAAAGATGGCCAAGAGAAGCTGGGATTTCTCCAACCAGCAGATTTTCTTCCAAATCTAAGCTTGTCAAACTAGATAGGTTCCCAAGCTGCTCTGGTATGGTGCCGGTAATCTTGTTACCAGGTAAGGACCTGCAATGTCATGCACCACAAAGATTAACAAAAGTTGGAGAACGTGATCACATGACACAATACGACCATCACTTCATCTAGCAAGCATAGAAATATAGTCAGCATTTCTCACACCTGTTCCTATAGAATCATAAGGTAGAGACACAGAGTGGTCTTTTCAGCAAAATAAAAAGAGTAAGATACAGTAGCTATTCTATCACAACAACCACTTAACATCTAAAAGATATTCTATTGCTCTAGATGAGTACACTTACAGAACATTTAAATGCTCGAGGTCTCCAATTCTTGGCGACAGAACTCCAGTGAACCCCATAGAAGCCAATGTTCTGCAGGAGGGTATCAGGTTAACTCATGATAAAATTGAATGTCTTAGTAAGAAATATGAATAACACGATAAACAGAACCATATGGAGGCTTAGCAAGTGTTACAATAAATTTATAGAAGTGGAGGTATATATGTGTCTGTCACATACTACCTCTACCGAAATACTTGTAGTTGGGGGTTGTACTAGTTTCCCCCAACTACAGGTATTTCGGTACAGAGGGAGTAGTTTCATAACAAGTATGTTAGAAACCTTTATGTATGTTAGGAACATTGCTCGACACTAGTAGAAAAAGGGTCTAATGTGAAACTCATTAGTCCCGGTTTGTAATTGAACCGGCACTAATGTGACCATTAGTGCCGGTTCCAACGGCCAGGCGGGCGGCGCTCATTAGTACCGGTTTGTGCCACGAACCGGTACTAAAGAGGTGGTGGCCTTTAGTACGGGTTGGTGGCTCCAACCGGTACTAAAGAAGTCTTTAGTACCGGTTGGAGCCACCAACCGGTACTAAAGGTGGTGCGCTGCCACCCGCAGAGCACAATATTTAGTCCCACCTCGCTAGTTGAGAGGAGCCCACACCGGTTTATAAGCCCCGCCGCGGCTACCGTGTCGAGCTCCTCTCTAAGCAGGCCTTTGTGGGCCTATTGCAAGTCTTCGCCTGTGGGGCCCTCTTTGGGCCGCACGGGCCTGCATCCTGGCCCAACTAGAGATTGGGTTTCTAGTCGTATGCAGGTCGTGCGGCCCGATGAGACGGGCTGTTTTGCTTTATTTCAAAAATATAAATAAAAAAATCCTTACCAACCGGGACTAAAGGTCCCCCAGACCACGGCGCGCCTCGTGCCACGTGGTGGGCCTTTGGTCCCGGTTCGTGTTGAACCGGTACTAAAGGGGGGGGACCTTTAGTCCCCACTCTTTAGCGCCGGTTCCAGAACCGGTACTAAAGGTCCTTACGAACCGGTACTAAAAGTCATTTTTCTACTAGTGCGACATCTTCACAAAACAAAACTCCATCCCTCCTTTTCAAGCTCGATATACGGAAGGCTTTTGACTCGGTGCGTTGGGACTATATAGTTGACATTCTTCAGCGAAGGGGCTTCCCTAGCAGATTTCAGGATTGGATTGCCGCCCTCCTTGGCACTTCTTTATCGAGGGTCCTTCTCAATAGGGTGCTGGGCACTTCGATTACGAATGGCCAGAGTCTTAGCAAGGAGATCCGCAATCGCCGCTGCTTTTCGTCATTACCATCGACCCGCTGCAACAAATTCTCGACTTGGCCATGAGGCTTTGCCTCCTCCATAAAATCTGGGGACGTGGCACCATCTTCAGGACATCCCTATATCCGGATGACATGGCTGTTTTCGTGGCACCAATAAAGGAAGATATCCAAAACCTTGCTCGTACTCTACATGGGTTTGGTGAGGTGACGTGGCTGCAATCAAACTTCCACAAGAGCTCGGTTGTGCCTATCTGGTGTGGGTACTTGGACTTGGAGAACATCCTCGAGGGGCTGCCTGCCATACGCACTTCCTTCCACGTGAGATATCTAGGCCTGCCGCTCTCGGTGTGGCAGGCTGGCAGCGCAGGCGGATAGACTTTCAACACCTCGAGGGCAAAATCGCGGTGAAGCTCGTTCCTCGGGAGGGCATGAACATCACTTCGGCTGGTCATGGGGTGCTCGTGAAATCGATCCTCAACTCACAAATGATCGCCACCATACGCCGCTTGTCATCCCCCCACCCATCCTCAAAAGTATTAACAAGGTTGAGAGAGCATTTCTTTGGTCGAGGACCGATAAGGTGACGGGCGGAAAGTGCAAGGTGGGACTCCCCGTGGTTGCATGGCACAAGCCAAAAGACATCGCTCCGCTCATCTTCAAAGCCTCCCACAAAAGGAGAAAACTCAGCTTGCCCATGAATGAGGATGCTTGGATAAAAGTGATTGGCATGAGCAATGGTCTTTCTTGGAACCACGTCCCGAATTCGTCGAGCTTTGGTCTCATCTTGCTCAAGTTCCTTTGAACTAGGATGTTGACGACTCCATCCATTGGAAGTTCTCTTCTAACAGGGAATACTTCGGCGGCGGAGGCATACAAGGCTTAATTCTTGGGAATTATCCTCACTCCAATGAACAAAATCATTCGGAAAGTGTAGGCTCCCCCAAAGGTCAATTTTTTTGCATGGCTTGCTATCCAAAATAGGGTGTGGACGGCCGACCGCTTGGAGCGGCGCCATTCAAAAAATTGTGGCCTTTGCCCTTTGTGCAAGCGTGAGTACGAGTCCGCCGCTCACCTCTTCTTCAAATGTCGATTCACATTGAGGTTTTGGCGGATGCTCAAGGGTTGGTTAGGACTCGCAGACATCGACCCCTCCCAATAAGCGACTCATCATTCTACCGGAAGTTGGTGGATCAACACGGCTACATGAAGCAAGGCGATAGTATCCCTCGTAATGTTCACCAATTGAGCCATCTAGAATGACAGAAATGCTTGAGTATTCCGAAAGAAATCTATGCCGCCACTAATTATTTTGGCAAACATTAATTGCAAGGCAAAGCTTTGGGTCTTCGCGGGGTCGAAGCATTTGAGTAATTTATTGCCGGGAGTAGTGGCCTTGTAGTAATATATAGTTTGGTTCCTCTTATGTTCCAAACCTTGTCTTCTCTTCTTAATTAGTGGATGAGGCGAATCTTTTGCCTCTGTTTCAGAAGTAGATGCAGCTCAAATAATACTTGAACTTGTTTGTACAAATTGTAAGAGCTAACCAGAAATGGATATGGAATGCAAACGATATAATCCCAGCTTCTAGCTACATAATCTATGGGAAAATATTGGCAGTGCACAAAGTAAGCAAAGTGGCGAGAGATCCAGAACGGCAACTTACACTTGCACAACATTATTGTTACTGTCACAAATAACAGAATTCCAAGTGCAAGGGTTAACTTGATTTTGGTTCCAGTCTGTAAGCTGTGTGCCAGTAGCGTTCAGCTTCAGCTTCATATCATATAATGCATCACCTAAGGAAACAAAAGATATTTCCTTGTTAATCATAAGAAAATATGTTGCTTAATTAATCCATGATTGTGAATGTGCTCCAAAAGGATGGAATGACTATACAGATGATAGACATGCAAGTGGACCTTGGCGATCAGACGCTGCAAATGAGAGCAGAAGTGCCAAAGTCATAATGATGCCGATCAGCTCCATCTTTCCTTTATTGTCACTATAGTACCAATTGACTTCCTTGTTGCCCAGCTAGAAAATATGCACAGATTAATAACAGTAGCAGCAATCCATCGGCTACCTGGTTAAACAAAGTCAGATCAGTGTGGAGCACATGATAAAAGAAAAACAAAAGCATGGGTATTTCAAGTACACTGTCATGAAGAAGATGGTTGGCTACAACATAAACCAGTACAAATCAATATTCACTTGCCTTGAAGACATTAATTCGAGTATTGCACATACAATTTGTGAACATTTGCCCATAGAAGCATTATCACAAACACCTGATCAAGCAAAATCCTTTCACATGCACTGGAAAAATCATGCATCCAGATTCCAATACTCATCAAGAAATAATCATCATTACATAAAAGATAGAAATAATCATCATTATATTCTCAGAATATCATCAAATCTACAGCAAGTACTCATCCAATTCAAAAATCTGGAACAATTTGAACAAACAGAGGATGCAAAAGGAAGGAAGGAAAGGGGGGGTGCGAGGGAAGAGGAAGGACGAAGGAGTGGTGGCTACCTGCCTACTGACTGGTCGCCGGCGTAGCTCCTGTACCGGCGGCCTGGGCGCGCCGCGGCGGAGGGCCGGCAGCGGCTAGGAACCCTAGCTGTGACGCTCGGGAAGGACTCTGGCCGTTCGCCCGGGAGTGAGGCGCTCTCTTCGCTCGCTCGCTCGGCTAGGGAGTAGAAAGCATACACGCACGGGGAGAGGGGCAGCTACCAATCAGCCTGGCCAGCCGCCGCACCGCACCTGGGGAAGGAAGCAGTCAGCCTGCGCAACCGCCGCCGCCGCCAGTGCGCGAGTGGAGGTGGAGACGGAGGCGGAGGCGTGGGTGGACGACCCGAGCGGTTGACTGCGCCAGACGCCGAAATGGACCGCTGCTGCGACTGGTGAATCCATTTCAGGCAGGCGGGGCGCAACTTGGTTGGGTTGGTGGATTCTCCATTTTCGCCCTCCGATCGATCCCTTGGGATAAGACGGAATTGGGGTCGCTCGCTCACTCGGCTGGGGCGGCTGGGGCGGCTGGGCTCGGGTTCGCTTCGGATGCCCGCCGAGACAGTGGTGCGCCGCGTGCCTTTCCGTGACCCGCCGCGGATTCCCGCAACCAAACGCGAGCGCCTAGCTATCGATAGCCCCATGCGCTGTCTCTCCCGCGAGGTTGCTTTCCGGTTAGCTCACGCCTTTCTGCCCGTGTCCTGTTTTCTGTTCAGTCCACTGGGCAGCGATGGCACGGCAGGCGGGACCTGGACGGATGATGTGGTTTTTTCCCAGTAGTAGTACCAACCATCGATAGTTTTGCGGGCCAAGGAGATGAGTGGGAAAGGGCACGGCTTTCTCGGGCTTGATGGTTGGTTTTGGCTCGATGCACATTTTGAACTGCTGTCCAGCTAGTTTCCGGTGTCACCTGTGACGTCCCGACGGTTCCGACCTGCTTCACGCTTTGCGCGGAGCGTGAAACAAATATCAGGGATGGCAAATGAGTGTTTGACATATAAAAGAACTAGGGTGATTAGAGCAACTCCAATGGGCGACCCATTTCGTCCGCGGTCGTCCGTTTGGGTCGGTGTGACACGTAAAACGGCTTAACGCTGCTGACCTAAACGGACGCGTCGTCGTTTTTCGTCTCATGGCGACCCATTCCCGGCCCATTTTTGAGCGGATCTGCGTTAGTGCGGACCGCGACAGACGCAGCGCCTTCGCTTATTCTCGTCCCCAGGCCCGCTGGTGCGTGGCACATTGGCCTCCGTCTCACCTGCGGCCAACAAGCAAGCCTCCGCCTCTCCGCCGACGCCGCCGCCCATTTTTTCCGGCGACTCTTCCACCGCCGCCGCCCACATCCGCCAAAGAAGACCGCCTTCCCGCCTTCCACCGTCGCGTTTTTGCCGCCGAGCAAACCGCTTCACCGCCGCTTCCCCACCAGATACCGCCGCGACCAAGAAGTCGCCTCGCCGCCCCTGCCACATCCGACCGGCACGCTCGTCGGACACCGGCAGGGCAGCTAGCTTGTCTGTGGGCGCTGCGACTCCCCTCGCCGGCCGTCTCCTTCGTCGACGCCCGCAAGCTGTTCGACAGTTTGCCAAGGTACGAAATGGACTCCACCGACGAGTTCTTTTTTCACAATTTCCTTTGCGACTCCGATGATTCGTCGTCCGACGACGAGGAGAAGATATTGGCTGCCGTGTTAGTCCATCACCACCTCAACAGCCAGCGGCCGTTGTTCCGTGGCTCCATTCCGGGCCACCTTCCGGCGTTGAATCGCAACCGAGAGAGCGAGCATTTCCTTCTCTGGAAGGACTACTTTGATACAACAAACTCCGTTGTTCAAACATCACAAATTCCACCGCCGGTTCCGTATGAGTAGGCATGTTTTCAACCGTATTAGAGAGGGAGTGGTCGGCTATGATGACTACTTCGAGTGCAAAGAGGATGCCGTCGGCAAGATTGGTTTCTCCTTTATCGAAATACATCGCCGCCATCCGAATGCTTGCATACGGAGTGCCCGGTGATCTCATTGACGAGTACGTCCGTATGAGCGAGTCTACATGCCTAGAGTCCTGTATAAGTTCTGCAAGGTTGTTATTCTTGTGTTTGGCCCCGAGTACTTGAGAGAGCCGACGGTGAAGATCTGACCCGCTTGTTGGCGATGAATGCGTGAGGGCTTCCGGGATGCTTGGCAGCATAGATCGCATGCACTGGAGTGGAAGACCTGCCCTTACGCTTGGCAAGGGCAGTATAAGGGACATGTCGTGGCTTGCTTTGTCATACTAGAGGCCGTGGCGTCTCAAGATCTCTGGATCTGGCACTCTTTCTTTGGCATGGCTGGATCACACAATGATATCAACGTGCTTCAGCGCTTGCCGGTGTTTGCTAGGCTTGCCGAAGGCAACAGCCCACCGGTGAACTTTACTGTCAACGGCCACAACTACGACAAAGGGTACTATCTGGGTGACGGTATCTATCCTCAGTGGACCACTATTGTCAAGACAATACCCAACCCTGTCAGAGAGAAAAGGAAAAGATTTACCCAAGAACAAGAGAGTGCTAGAAAGGATGTCGAGCGTGCCTTTGGTGTTTTGCAATCTCGATGGGGCATCGTTCGGTATCCTGCTAATACTTGGAGCACGCAGAAACTGTGGGAGGTGATGACTGCTTGTGTGATCATGCACAATATGATCGTAGAAGACGAGCGCCCGGAACGTCTGTACGATCAAGGCTTCAGTTTCAGGGTGAGAATGTTGTGCCTAAGCATGGAGTAGCGGCAACATTTGAGCAGTTCACTCAATTTCATGAAGACATGCGTGATTGTGAAACTCACGTGCATCTGCAAAATGATTTGGTTGAGTATATGTGGGCTCATGTTAGCAACCAATAGATATATCTTCTTTATCGTTTGCAAAACTGTGTGAAACAATTTTATTTATATTTGACCTGTAAAAATATACTATTTATTTGGGCTGCCAGACTAAACATTTTCATTTGATAAAATATGTTGAATGCAGATCAATGTACAAATTGGGTGGCCAGCCGGCCACGCCGGCACATATGGGTCGACATGTTGGGCGCACTGCCGACCCAAATGCATAACTGGGCGGATGCCGGGCGGACGACCGACCCAAACGGACAAAAAGCGGACAAATGCGCCATCCATTTGGGCCAGCCCGTCGGAGTTGCTCTTAGAGTCATCAGAGGGATTAGTAGAGCAATTAGCAAAAAGATAAGCATACTTGGCAAAATTTCCTCTAGAAGGGTGGGACCTCGAGGCCCGGGATTGTCCGCCGACGCTCCGCCACTGTGCGCGTGGGCGCATGTTCCTTGCTTGGTATGGGCCATCACTCGCCTTAGAGCATCTCCAACAGCCGCCCAACGCGCGGCATGCTAAAAACCAGTTTGCAACGCGGCCATCGTCTGGTTTGGCACGGGGGTAGCGCTGGCTCCAGCAGCCGCGACAAAATGCAGCGCCCGCGCATAGCTTCAGCAGCGTGCGCTCGCACAAACAACATATACGCTCCAAACAAAAACAAAAAGATCAAACACAAACAAAAATATCAACAATAAATAGTTCAGTTTGGTTATTACAACTCAAACAAATAGTTTATCGTTCAAACAATAAATTGTTCAACAATACAACATCAAAAACACAAATCATGACGCTCTTTGTCGGTCATTCCAAACTCACCACTCCTCAATGAGATCCTTCTGAAGATCATCATGCGCTGCGGGACGTCGATGGCATGATAGGAGGCAAAAAAACGGCCACCCTTTCAGCCCTCCGCCGCACTCGCACGGGATGTCGCAAGAGCTCATAGTGAGAGTAGTGTACATCTTGGCCATGCTCATTTCTCGATGATCATGTTGTGCTTGATCACACAAGCGTGCATGATGTACCAAAGCATCTTTTGATCCCAAAATCTAGTCGGTCCTCTCACAATAGCAAATTGGGCTTGCAAAATCCCAAAAGCTCTCTCCACATCTTTTCTAGCCGCCGCCTGAGCATTGTAGAAATCAAGATTTTTCTTACCTTCCGATTTTTTCAACGGCTTCACAAATGTTTGCCACTTTGGGTAGATGCCACCCGCAAGATAGTAGCCATAGTTATATGTACAATCATTTGCTACAAACTGCACCGGTGGCAGTTCACCATTTACAATCTTAAACATCAGTGGTGACCGGTTGACAGTGTTGATGTCATTCAAAGATCCAGGCATTCCAAAAAAAGCATGCCAAATCCAAGTCTCTTGATCGGCCACCACTTCAAGGATTATAGTGGAACCCTTTTTCTGGCCGTGGAATTGCCCGTGCCATGCCTTTGGACAATTCTTCCAACTCCAACGCATGCAATCTATTGAGTCAAGCATACCTGGGAAGCCGTGAGCTTTGTTCATATCCAATAGCCTTGCGGCGTCTTCAGCATTGGGAGATCTCAAGTACTCCTGGCCAAACAATTGCACAATTCCGTCCGCGAAGCGCTTAACACACATGATGGCTTGGCTCTCACCCATGGCCAAGTGATCATCAACTAGATCAGCTGGGATACCATATGCCAACATACGCAAAGCGTCTGTCACCTTCTGAAAGGTGCTATGCCCGAGCTCTCCAGCGGCATTCCTCCTTTGCTGAAAAAACCGGTCATGGGTCGCAAGTTTCTCTGCAATGCGCCTGAACAACTCGGTGCTCATCCTAAATCAGCGACGTAAGTACGACTCCGGGTATGTGGGATTCTCCACAAAGTAGTGCCTCATAAATTTGTTGTGGGCATCGATCCTATCCCTCCAAATTTTCTGCCGACCCAAAACCGAACCACCGTGCTTTGGTTTTTTATTGATGTGCATAACTAGGATCATTGCAAGATCCTCCTCCTCTTCCATATCAAATTCTTCTTCGGAAGAATCATACGACGAACTCATCTACAATGTTCAATATAAACTAGGCTATAAAAGCTACAATCAACATGCACCAAATTACTGTAAAAATGTAAAGTTGAAGCAATACATACCTTGCAGGCGTTTTGTCGAACACCTTGCGGGCGCCGAGCGGCAGTGAGCGGCCGGACGCAGTTCGTCGGAGGATTACCGCGTGTGACGGGCGGCGGTGACTAGAGGGAGACGGAGGAAGCCGCTGCGGCGCGGGGATAGGCCAGGGAAGCGCCGGAACGGTCGCTGGAAGAAATGGGGTGGCGCGAGCGGCGGCGGTGCCAGCGGCTGGATGGGGTAGGTGGAGTTGCGAGCGAGCGCTCGAGAGTCCAGCGCGCGGGAGCGGGCGCAGCAAATAAGCGGCGCACGATGGCGTTTCGGCCCGCGCGCTGAACTAGATATGCCGCGCGCTCGGTTTTTGCGCCTCCACTGGAGCACCCGGAGCGGTAGCGCGCGCAAAAAGCACTAAGTTTTTAGCGTGGCGCTTATATAGCAGCTGTGGGAGATGCTCTTTTGAGAGACTTGAAGCTGTTGGAGATGCTCTTAGGAGAGACTTAGCCATCCAACCATACCCACATACATTTTATTTCAACAAACCGGATGAATTACGTGCAATTCAATTATTTTCATTTAAACTGAAGCACATTCATTACATTTATGACATATCACTAAAAAGCAACCGGACCTTACTCTGAATCTACGGTGGCACCCATCCTTCAAGTTCTTGTTGTTTCCCTCCGGTGTTGGTCGTGTCCATGTCCGGCGAGGATAAGACTCGTGAAGTGAAGGTGCGTTTACAGACGAGGAAGAATAGGACATGAGACACAAATGGGCCCACTTGGGACTCGAGGCCCCGCCGCCTCCCATGGAATAATCCTCTCGTCGGAGGCTGCAACCTGTCCGTCGCCGGTGGGTGCGAGGTCGACGATGGATGTGGATGGGGCAGCACGCTCGTCGTGCCAACAAAATGTTGTTGGCGGCGCAAAGGACACGTAGCTCCCGTTCTCGTCCGTGATCATCTGTGTCGCCTCCACATCCAGCTGCATGATGACCCACAAGTATAGGGATCGCAACGGTCTTTGAGGGTAGTATTTCACCCAATTTATTGATTCGACACAAGGAGGGCCAAAGAATATTTATAAGCCTTAGCAGTTGAATTGTCAATTTAACCACACCTAAGAAATTGTTTTTCTGCAGCAATGTATTAATAGCACAGTAATATGATAGTTTTGATAGCAGCGGTAACAGTAGCAATAGTAATAGTAACAGATTTGTACTCCCTCCGTCCGGTGAAGAGTGTACATTTGGCTTTAAAATTTGTCCACAAAAGAGTGTACTTCTATCTTCTCAATGCACTTTAAAGTAGAAAAATATTTTTCTCTCAACACACGGTAATCAAGACCAATAATATTCTACACATGGTCTCCTTAATTTCTACATGCACTTAGCTCACTGTGGGTTGGGTAATTAAAGAGGAGAGAGATGGTGATTTGCATCTTCCCAATGCATTTTTACTCTACTTAATACTTTGTTCCAAAATTTCTATATGTACATTTTTCACCGGACGGATGGGGTGGTAATTGGAACAACAACACCAATAGTAGTAACTTAACGCAGACAATATGAGCAAAGCATAGGAATGGAGTAGCGATGGATATTTGGATGGAATTCATCATGTAATAGTCACAAACCTAGAGCGATATGCAATAACACCAATTCATCAATTATACGTCAGCATGTATTTCATATATAGTCATATGTGCTTATAATAAGAACTTGTATAACATCTTTTGTCCTACCCTCCCATGGCAATTGGGTCCTGATGGAAATCTAAGGGTAATTAAGACGCTGTGATACGCCTCCAATGTATCTATAATTTATGAAGTATTCATGTTGTTATATTATCATTCTTGGATGTTTTACAATCATTTTATAGCAACTTTATATCATTTTTTGGGACTAACCTATTGACCCAGTGCCAATTGTTGTTTTTTGCTTGTTTTTTACATCGCAGGAAATCAATATCAAACGGAGTCCAAACACCGTGAAATGTTTGGAGATTTTTATGGACCAGAACACCCAGGATGGGAAGAGCAGCACTGGGGTGCCCGAGGGGGTACAACCCACCAGGTGCGCCTGGGGCCTGTGCATGCCAGTGGGTTGTGCCCACCTCGGTGGCCTCCGCACCCCTCTTTACCCTATAAATTCCCCAAAATTCCAGAAACCCTCGGGGTTAACCTAGATCAGAAGTTCCGCCGCCGCAAGGCTCTGTAGCCATCAAAAACCAATCTATACCCCATTCCGGCACCCTACCGGAGGGGGGAATCATCTCCGGTGGCCATCTTCATCATCCCGGCGGCCACCACGATGAGGAGGGAGTAGTCCACCCTCGGGGCTGAGGGTTTGTACCAGTAGCTTTGTGTTTAATCTATCTCTCTCTATCTCTCTCTCTCATGTTCTTGAAATGTCACGATCTTGATGTATCACGGGCTTTGTTAATATAGTCGAATCATATGGTGTTTTCCCCTCTCTATCTTGTTGTGATGAATTGAGGTTTTCCCTTTGAGATTTCGTTGTTATCGGGTTGAATACTTTTATGGATGTGAGAACACTTGATATATGTCTTGCAATTGAATACTCATGGTGACAATGGGGTATCGTATTGATTCACTTGATATATGTTTTGGCACTCAAATCGCGGATTCACGAGGTGACATTGGGATAATCTATGCATAGGGGTTGATGCACGTTCTCGTCTTTGTTTCTCCGGTAGAAATCTTGGGGCACTCTTTGAAGTTCTTTGTGTTGGATTGAATATTATGAATCTGAGTTTGCTTTGGTGTTATTTTAGTACGAACTCTTGGTCAGATCGATCGGAAAGAATAACTTCGTGATTATTTTAGTATGAACTCTAGGATAGATTGATTGGAAAGAATAGCTTTGAGGTGGTTTCGTACCCTACAAACAATTACATCTTATGTTCTCCGCTAGATAGGAACTTTGGAGTGATTCTTCATTGCACGTTGAGGGGTGGTTGTATGATCCAATTATATTAGTATTGTTGAGAGGTTGCACTAGCGGAAGTATGGACCCTAGGCCTCATTTTCAAGCATTGCAATACCGTTTTTGTGCCCGTTTACTATTTTCTACCTTGCTGTTTTTATTTATTCAGATTATAAAAATATATTTCTACCATCAATATTACACTTTTATCACCATCTCTTCGCCGAACTAGTGCACCTATACAATTTTCCATTGTATTGGGTGTGTTGGGGACACAAGAGATTTCTTGTATTTGGTTGCAGGGTCTTTGAGAGAGACCATCTTCATCCTACACCTCTCACGGATTGATAAACCTTATGTCATCCACTTGATGGAAAATTGCTACTATCCTACAAAACTCTGCGCTTGGAGGCCCAACACGTGTCTACAAGAATAAAGTTGCATAGTAGACATCAAGCTATTTTCTGGCGCCGTCGTCGGGGAGGTGAGTTCATGAAGTTATATCTTTAGATCTTGCAATTTAATCTTTTAGTTTCTTGTTTTATCACGAGTTTGGCTTATAAAAGAAAACTACAAAAAGAATGTAATTGAGGTTGCATCATATTATTGATCATCTTTATAACATCTTTCTTGAAAATGATGGTTCGGAAAATGGTGCTCAATTGTTAGAAGAAGAAGTCAATAAAATGTTTGGCACAAAATATTTAAATGATGAGCATGATTGCAATGTTGTTAGTATGAATTCTTTGAATATCCATGCTGCTAATGATATGCAAAGCCATAAGCTTGGGGTTGTTAGTATGAATTCTTTGAATATCCATCTACCTCCAGTATGCCTACGATGAAATTACTCACTCCTAGTGGTGAGCATCATGAGGTTGTTGATGGAGAATGGTCGTTGATGACGACGACGATGAATTGCCCCCTCCGGAGCCCCGAAAAGACTCCAGATCAGGCATCCCGATAAAGAACACGAGCTGGCAGCGGCTCCGTAGCGTATCTATAATTTTTGATTGTTCCATGCTGTTAAAATATTATTCTTTGATGTTTTACATTCATTTTATAGCAACTTTATATCATTTTTGGGACTAACCTATTGACATAGTGCCCAGTGCTAGTTGCTATTTTTTGCTTGTCTTTTACTTTGCAGTATATCAGGACCAAACGAAGTCCAAATGTCACGAAACTTTTTGGAGATTTTTTTGGACCAGAAAACAACTTGGGAGCCAAGGAAGCATCAGAGGGGAGGCCCGTGGGGCCCACAACCCACCAGGGCGTGCTAGAGGCCCCTGGCGTGCCCAGATGGGTGGTGGGGCCCATGGGAGTCCTTTCCGCCGCCTCACAGCTCTATAAATTCCCAAATATTCCAGAAACCCTAGGGGAGTCGACGAAACACAATTCCAGCTGCCGCAAGTTCTAGAACCACATGATCCAATCTAGAGCCCTTTTCCGGCACCTTGTCAGAGGGGAACATGATCACGGAGGGGTTCATCATTCTCACTGGTACTCCTCCGATGATGCGTGAGTAGTTTACCACAGACCTACGGGTCCGTAGGCAGTAGCTAGATGGCTTCTTCTCTCTTTTTGATTCTCAATACAATGTTCTCCTCGATGTTCTTGGAGATCTATTTGATGTAATGACTTTTTGCGGTGTGTTTTATTGGGATCCGATGAATTGCGAGTTTATGATCAGATCTATCTATGAATATTATTTGAGTCTTCCTTGATTTCTTATATGCATGATTATTATAGCCTCTTATTTCTTCTTCAAAACTTTGGTTTAGTTAGGCCAACTAGATTGATTTCTTCTTCAAAACTTTGTGATGGGTTCGATCTTGCGGTGTCCTCACCCAGTAACAGAAGGGGTAGCGAGGCACGTATGTATTGTTACTATTAAGGATAAAAAGATGGGGTCTATTCCTACATGAATAGATCTTGTCTACATCGTGTCATCATTCTTATTGCATTACTCTGTTTCTCCATGAACTTAATACACTAGATGCATGCTGGATAGCGGTCAATGTGTGGAGCAGTAGTAGTAGATGCAGGAAGGAGTCGGCCTACTAATCTTGGATGTGATGCCTATATACATGATCATTGCCTTGAATATTTTCATAATTATTTGCTCTTCTATAAATTTCCCAACAGTAATTTGTTTACCCACAATATGCTATTTTCTCAAGAGGAGCCACTAGAGAAATCTACGGCCCCCGGGTCTATTTACTATCATATTGTTTTAAGATCTATTATTTCAAAAACCCAAAAATACCTTGCTGCACTTTTTCTTTATTTATTTTATTTTGTGTTTTTGTCTGATCTATGTATCCAATCTCACATAATTTAATCTATCTCAATACCGAGGAGGGATTGAGAACCCCTCTTACGCGTTGGGTTGCAAGTATTTGTTCTTTGTGTGCAGGTACCATTTACATAGTGTTGCTTAGTTCTCCTACTGGATTGATAACCTTGGTTTCATAACTGAGGGAGATACTTACCGTTGATGTGCTGAATCATCCTCTACTCTTTGAAGAAATACCAACGCAGATACAAGCAATCATAAAACACAATGAAACTTCTTCTCTTATTTTTTTTCTTGGGAAGACGGAACTTATAGGACTGGAATTAGGTCAGTCGGTCGAACGTGGGCCACACAAGGCACCAGGGCGTGGCCTGGGGGGTAGGCGCGCCCCTGCCTTGTGGGCAGCTGGTGGCCTCCTCTAGTAGATGTTTGCACCAGTATTGTTGTTGGGAAACATAGTGGAAAACAAAAAATTTGCCCTGCGATCACCCAGGAACAATATGAAAATATGACCGAGGGAGTAAACGGTGGACGGGGGCGCTGCACACGGCTAAGGCAATGTCGTGTCCTTGTGTGGCACCCCCTCCCCAAGTATATATAGGTGGGAGGGGAGAGGGAGGCAACCAGGGCAGCCATGGCGCGCCCTTAGGGGCTAGCCACCGGCCCTAGGGGAAGGAAGTGGGAGTACAACTCCACACTTTCCTTTCCTCCTCCCTTTCCTTTCCCTCCCCATAGGGCCGGCCCCTATAGAGGGTGCACCAGCCCCTTGTGGGCTGGTGTGTTCTCTCACTTGGCCCATAAGGCCCATAACTTTGTCGGGGATGCCTGAAACTCCTTTCGGTGACCCGATAAGTATCCGGTACCCTCTGAAACACTTCTGGTGTCCGAATACTTTCATCCTATATATCAATCTTTACCTCTCGACCATTTCGAGACTCCCCTTCATGTCCGTGATCTCATCCGAGACTCCGAACAACATTCGGTCACCAAATCATATAACTCATGTAACACTATATCGTCAATGAATGTTAAGCGTGCGGACCCTACAGGTTCGAGAACTATGTAGACATGGCCGAGAAACCTATCCGGTCAATTACCAATAGCGAAACCTGGATGCCCATATTGGCTCCTACATATTCTATGAAGAACTTTATCAGTCGAACCGTTATGACAACATACGTAATTCCCTTTCTCCATTGGTATGTTAGTTGCCCGAGATTAGATCGTCGGTACCTTCATACCTAGTTCAATATCATTATCGGCAAGTCTCTTTAGTCGTTCCGTAATACATCATACTGTAACGAACTCATTAGTCACTTTGCTTGCAAGGCTTCTTATGATGTGTATTACCGAGAGGGCCCAGAGATACCTCTCCGAGACTCAGAGTGACAAATCCTAATCTTGATCTATGCCAACTCACCAAACACCTTCGGAGATACCTGTGGAGCATCTTTATGATCACACAGTTACATTGTGACGTTTGATAGCACAAAAGGTATTCCTCCGGTATCCGGGAGTTGCATAATCTCATAGTTGAAGGAATATGTATTTGATATGAAGAGAGCAATAGCAATAAACTGAACGATCAATATGCTAAGCTAACGGATGGGTCTTGTCCATCACATCATTCTCCTAATGATGTTATCCCGTTTATCAAATTACAACACATGTCTATGGTTAGGAAACCTTAGCCATCTTTGATTAATGAGCTAGTCTAGTAGAGGCTTACTAGAGACATGGTATTTTGTTTATGTATTCACGCATGTATTTAAGTTTCCGATCAATACAATTCTAGCATGAATAATAAACATTTATCATGAATAAGGAAATATAAAATAACAACTTTATTATTGCCTCTATGGCATATTTCCTTCACAATAAAGCAGATAAGAGCCACTTGACAATTCGTACGAAGTCTTTTCCTTACAATGGATCAAGAAAAGAAAAGAATTCAGAGAAACACACTGAAATATTTTTGGAGTTTTTAGTTTTTCTGAAGAAAATGAACGAAAGAAGAAAACGAAAAGCAAGAGAAACTATTTACACCGAAGAACTCCCAACAATAAATAAAAGAAGAAATTAGAAATCTTTTTAGATTTTCTTTTAATACTACAAACTAACTAAACAAGAAAGAAGAACTGAAAAGAAGCAAGAAATATCTTTGGATTCTCGAAGTTTTCCAAACACACAAAAGAAACAAAATAAAAACGAAACATGGGTATAGAAAGAGAATGATGAACACCGACAAGTGTAATGAATATGTGAACATGTAAATGAAATGTCGATGAGAGTACGTAGTCCCCTAAACTTAGGTTTTGGGCCTAGCTTGGTGATCACCACTGCTGGTCTAGGTAGTATCCTTGGTGGAAGCTCTGGTTGGCGTTACATGCAACCTCCTCAGCAAGGCGAGCGGCCTCCACTGCAATGTTGTGTTCCTCAGCCTGCTCCAAATAGATAAAATGTCTTTGTTTGCTCTGAAAGTCGAAGAGAGTAGGCGCAGGCAGAATAATAGAGACATCATGGTATTTATCAAAGTTTAGTTTATATTCACACTCATTGGTCCCATACTCAATAAACCTGTGATGTTGCATCGCCTCAAAATCCAAGAAGTTAAGAGGGAGCATAGGATCATTGGGTCTAATAGATACACCCAAACTTGCAGCCAAACAAGAAGCATAAATCCCTCAGTACAAATCACCATCCCGTGAATTTCTGCCTAAGCGATGTGCAATTATAGACCCAAATTTATAATCTCTAGAACCATGTACAATGGCATGTACTCCCTCCGTACCAAAATAAGTGACTCAACTTTGTACTAACTTTGTACTAAAGCTAGTACAAAGTTGAGACACTTATTTGGGACAGACGGAGTAGTATACTCAAATCAGGTGCACATGTTGCACCAAAATCATGCTTACTAGCTAGGCATCTCCCAACAAATACTACAAAGTAGCGAATGGTAGGAAACTGAATACTCCTAATTCCAGCATGTATCACGCCTCTATCCTCCCCGTTACAAATGCTACTAAGAAATGCATCATAGTCAACCTTCCATGATCTGTTGAGCAAACCCAAATACGAAATTTTACAGATATAACAAAACTCTTCAAGAGGCATACTATAGGATTTCTCATAGAGATGAAATAGAACTCTGGATGATGCAGACACATACTCAAAATTTTGCACAAAGGTGTTGGTAAAGTGATAGGACTGGGTGCACTTATCTGAGAGGAAAGCGATTAGCTCGGCATTCTCTATATATTGATCGAATTCTTGCTTGATGCCGGCGCCCATCATGAAAGTGTCATGAGGCCATTGACATTTTACATCGGCACCTCGCACAGAACTTTCTCGGGGCTCATGATACGTCGGTCGTGCTGCACTTTGGCTTGAAGAGCCTCCTTAAGACCTCCTTCCTAACATGTTTCCTTCTCTTTTTTTGAAATTTTTGGGCCACAAATAAGAGGTGAATAAAACTCAATAATATTGATAGCAACAACTCCTACAAGTGTCTAGAGGCTATATCAAGCATTCAAGCTACTTGGAACTAAATGAATTCAACATGTAAGCTTATTTTCTTGGTCACCGACGGCAGCAAAATACAAACCAGTAGAACAAAAACTAATTGGACCAACGGAGGAGTCACATAACAAGGCGCAATTTCTCCGAAAAGTTTCGAAAGCAGAGCTCCGAGCAAAGAGATAAAAAAATTGTATGTAGGAGCAAGAACACAAGCTAAGAACTGGACATGAATTTTTATGGAGGTAAGTGAGTGGGGTCCTGTGGGCCCCTGTAGGATCTAAAGTACTCCCTCCATTCCCTTATACAAGGCCACTATGAAAAATACATTTTGCATCTATACAAGGCCACTAACACTAACCGAGGCAAAATTTAATGATGTTTTCTCGTACTACTACTTGCATGCATGTAGTCATAATGACACTGTGCTACTTCCTTCTCATTCATTCGTTGCATGCATGCAGGCGCATTAATGATTACAGTTAACAAGAAGAAAAGTTGACTTGCAAAGTAATCATTAAATTTTACCTAGGTACCTGTAATTTGAGTTTGTGGCCTTGTATAAGGGAATGGAGGGAGTATGTCTAGAGGGGGTGATTAGACTACTTGACCAAAAAAAATCTAGCCTTTTCCCAATTTGAAGTCTTGGCAGATTTTAGCAACTTTGCACAAATCAAGCAATCAACCTACACATGCAATTCTAAGAGTATGGCAGCGGAATGTAAAGTCATTGCACATGAAGGTAAAGGGAGGAGTTTGAGGGAGCAAACGCAATGTAGACACAGAGATTTTTTATCCGTAGTTCCGATAGGTGGTGCTATCGTACATCCACGTTGATGGAGACTTCAACCCACGAAGGGTAACGGCTGCACGAGTCCACAGAGGGCTCAACCCATGAAGGGTCCACGAAAAAGCAACCTTGTCTATCCCACCATGGCCATCGCCCACGAAGAACTTGCCTCACTAGGGTAGATCTTCACGAAGTAGGCGACCTCCTTGCCCGTACAAACCCCTTGGTTCAACTCCACAATCTCGACGGAGGCTCCCAAGTGACACCTAACCAATCTTGGAGACACCACTCTCCAAAAGATAATAGATGCTGTGTTGATGATGAACTCCTTGCTCTTGTGCTTCAAATGATAGTCTCCCCAACTCTCAACTCTCTCTCACAGATTTGGAGTGTAAAGATGATTTCAGTGGAAAGCAACTTGGGGAAGGCTAGAGATCAAGATTTATATGATTGGAATGGAATATCTTGGTATCAACACATGAGTAGGTGGTTCTCTCTCAGAAAATGTATCCTTGAAGTGTAGGCACGTTCTGATGGTTTTCTCCATGAATGAAGAGTGGGTGGAGGGGTATATATAGCTGTCGGTGTCAAAACCGGCGGATCTCGGGTAAGGGGTCCCGAACTATGCATCTAGGATCGATGGTAGCAGGAGACGGGGGACACGATGTTTACCCAGGTTCGGGCCCTCTCTATGGAGGTAATACCCCACTTCCTGCTTGATTGATCTTAATGAATATGAGTGTTACAAGAGTTTATCTACCACGAGATCGTAATGGCTAAACCCTAGAAGTCTAGCCTGTATTACTATGGTAATGTGTATATGTATCCGGACTACTCTCCCCGGTTTATATAGACACCGGAGAGATCTAGGGCTACATGGAGTCGGTTACATAAGAAGGAATCTTCATAGTTGATCGCCTAGCTTGCCTTCCACGCCAAGGAAAATCCAATCCGGACACAGGTATAGTCTTCGACCTTCGTGTCTTCATGGCCCATCAGTCCGGCCCAATGGATAACAGGCCGGACACCCGAGGACCCCTTAGTCCAGGACTCCCTCAGTAGCCCCTGAACCTGGCTTCAATGACGAGGAGTCCGGCGCGCTGATTCGTCTTCGGCATTGCAAGGCGGGTTCCCTCCTTACGAACTCTAGAATAGTCTTAGGATGTAGTAAGTATATCCGGACCTGTGCATACAATTGCAGAGAATACAATATTCCACGAGTCCAATTTGGTGATAACTGTTTATGACATCGTGTCACGCCTGCCCGATTACTATTTCCAGCCGTTGGCTAGCACGTCGCCCCACGTCTCGGGACACGGTTTTACTGGCACGTCTTGTCAAAGCAGAGATCGTGTCCCCTTATTCATGGGATTTTCATTAATGCAGGTGTGGGTAACCCCACCGTCCCCTGGGTACAACTCTTTGGGGATAGGTAAGTTTCGAGACCCAGGTGGAGACGCTCAGTATTTGGGGTCTTTATATAGGGACCCAGACTTGTCTTTTTCTTTTGCGCTTGCTTCTTCCTCAACCCTAGCCACCTCGAGTTCTAACCCTCGGGTTCCAATCACCACCAGCCCCAATCATGTCCGGATCTAGCCGTCCTGGCCGGTGGGTGGCTTCTTCTGTCACGGAGGAGGATCTTGCAAAGCTCCGCGCGGCGAGGTATCTGACCCCAGAAATCCTTCATCGGCTTCCCGCAAAGGGGTAGGTTATTCCTACCCCCAAATCCAGCGAGAGGGTAGTATTTGTGTCCCACTTCCTCCATGGGTTAGGGTTCGCGCTTAACCCCTTCGTCCGGGGGCTCATGTTCTACTATGGGCTAGATTTTCATGATCTGGCCCTGGACTCTATTCTCCTCATCTCGACATTTATCGTCACGTGTGAGGCCTTCCTCCCGACTCCTCCGCACTTTGGTTTGTGGCTCTAGATCTTTGACGTGAGGCCGCGGATGACAGAGGAGGAGCAGGCGGAGTGCGACAGCGTCATAATAGGCAAGCTTGCCAGCGCGGTTTGGTTTGAAGGATCTTTCGCCAAGTCCTCCGACCTATGGCAGCAGGGGTGGTTTTATATCAACGAGCCACGCGGCTCCAGGTGGGCGGTTATGCCTGCGTTCCGACCCGGCCCTCCAATTCAGCTTGCTTCTTGGATCAATAAGGGATTGGACTGGGGATCCATCAATGAAGTGCAGACTCTGCAAAGTCGCATCCGAAGCCTCACCGAGAAGGGCGTCGATCTTGTGAATGTCGTTCAAGTAATGCTAGTCCGCCGGACCCTGCCATGTCAGCGGCGGCCTCTCCGTATGTGGGAGTTTAATCCAGAAGGGCGGAGGACTCTTCAGCACTTCTTCGGCACCACGCACGAAGGAATGTGGAAATTATATTTCCGGGAATGAGAGCAATGGCCGGACAGCATCGAAGATGTTGGCCTTGACTGCAATCATCCGGACACTTCGGTAAGTATTCAATCTCCGAACACCTCCTATTCAAGCATCTCTTGATGAGATATTGAACAATTCGTCCCTATACAAGACTGGATAAAGAAAGCGGTATTAATCTGGTGTCCGGCGCCCCTTCCCGAAGACTCTGTGACCGCCCTGCTGACGAGAATGCTGACTCCGACACCGTACTAGGTGTTTGTAGAGGGGGCGAGAACAGGGAGACCAAAGGTGATCCCCGCCCTGAGGGTAAATTAGACGTTGTGTTCGGGGAAGCCGAAACCCTTTTGCCCAAGGGAAAAGGTGCAGAGGAAGCCCTCCATGGCAAGAAGAGGGCCGCTTCCGAAGATTAGGAGGGGAAGCCTTCCAAGAGAGGAAAAATGCCATCGTCGGGCGGCTTGGGCCGGGCAAGCGATGTTGCCGTAGGGCTTTATGACGAGGACGAACCTCTGGCCAAACCGTAAGTGAAGCTGGAGCACTTTAAACGTACCTCATTCTTTTCCTATTAGTGAAGTAATCATCTAACATATGTACATCCACGCAGGTTAACGCTTGGTGTTTCTCAATCGTCCTCCTCCTCGGGAGATCTTCTTCTGGAGATGATGGAGAGGGACACGCCTTCTCCGGCCTCCTCGCCCAACAGGGGGGATGATTCTGAGGTATCGTCCCGAAGGGCTCCTCCCGATCGTCAAGTAGTGCAGGAAACGAAGAAGGCGTCACCCGAAGGTGGTGCCTCTGTCACTCAGGGTTCGGGAATCAAGAATGATGGCCCCGAACCGTCCGGTTTACAGCCGGAGACGATTCTGCAGGCAAGTAAGCGGATTCCTTCAAAGGAATGTCGTACTCCGGCGGCGGTTTCCGAAGACCCCGGAGCGCCGGAAATGCTGACGGACATGCTACGACAAGCGTCCATTTAAGAGGAGCACCGTGCCTTGACGGTTACGGTGGTCAAAAAGGTTCTATCTACGAAGAGCGGATTGAACGAGGCCTTCACGAGCCTTCTAAGAGGTTTTGAGGTTTGTGATGTAATTTTGCCAATTGAATAATATTGACAGAATGCACCTGTTGTATATGCGGTAGCCCCTGAGACTCGGATTGCCTTCCGAAGGAAGCGATTGGAGGATCAAAAAGATATGCTCAGGTACTAACCTTGATTTAACTTGGAATACATGCTGCCCCCCCCCCTCCCGCGGCTACCCGAAATACGGAAGTGGCCGAACTGCAGCGAAAGCTGGATATTGCGGAGGATGACATTGCATTGATCAACAAGCATCTTGACGACTCGCAAGGTATATATTTCGATCATTCCTTACACCAATGTTCTTGTAATTTAAGCCTGACACTGAAAAGAGTTTTGTATGAAATGTGCATGAATGCAGATGGTGCTGCCGCCGTCGAAGCTCTTCGGGCGGAACTAGCCCGGGCCAAGGAGCAGGCCAGGTGTAGCAATGCGGCTGCCGAAAAGGCATCGGCTGATCTAAGAGCCAAACAAACAGCTCGGCGCCAAAATGAGGAGAAGGTATCCGCACTGGCGCTTGAATTGAAGAATACTGCCAGCCGTTGTGAATATCTTGAGAAGGAGAATAAAGCCAAAAAGGCTGAACTTGATAAGGCCTTACAAGAGGCGAGTGAAGCTCGGCCTGAATCCAGGGCAGCTCGTGAAGAGATCCGGCAGGCTAAAGAGATAGCGACTGGTAAGCCCTTTTTGCTTCAGACTAAGTTTGGCGATCCGGACTATGCTCAGCTGAACCAGGTCTGGAGTTCTCCGGCTGAATTTTTGGACTTGCCGAGTAGTTCTTCCGATGTGGCGCAGTTTTACCAAGTGCAAGAGGGGTGTGCAACGGAGAAGCTTTTCTGGTTATAATTTGGCGCATCAAAGCGCACTCTGTTGCTGAATGAACAGATGTCCCAATGGTCCGAGCTTCATAGGATATTCGGCGACGCCATGAAGAACGTCATAATCCGGTTGTGGCCAAGTGAGCCTATTCCGAGTAGTTATTTTGGCTGGTGCGGTGGCTTGTTGACGCAGTGCCACATATCGACGCTGTGAAGCGGTCGGCGTGCATTGAGGGTGCACGGATGGCCTTTGCCCGAGTCAAAACATTCTGGGGAAAGATGAAGGCCATCAATGTTGCGGCGAGGAGTCCACCCAAGGGCAAGGACCGTTATGAGCCAGAGCACTATTTTGAAGACGTCCTAGAGGCCGCCCGCTTGATAGAGGGTCAATTCTCGAAAGACACAATGTTCGAGTGCTGTGTATAATGGTTGTAACAGACAACATTATAGTTAATCTATTTTCATGTTTTGCTCGAGAGCTTGTGTTCCTCCTGTGCGGCCGTTTTAATGTAGTCTGAAAGTTTTCCAGTCGTCGGCTTCAGCCCCCTCGTAGGAAGTACGGGGGTGTTCAGAAAAGCATTTAATCACTCTTTATCCAACGTCTTGGTCCTTGAAGGAGGTGATAATGCGGCGAACCAGGCAATCAGACTATAGGGCATTAACACTTTCACTTAGCCATAGGAGTTTTATGGCGGGGCTACGACATAGCCCCTGGTATGTATACGACGCATTATAATATGGTGCCTTACATATGTTGATCTGAAAAAGATCCCTCGTGTGACACGGAGAATCACAAAAGATTCGAATAAGTCGTCAAGTGGTTGACCAGCTCTTGCCGCATCATCACAGACAGTTTTCGGCTTTCTCTACTGAGGTGCTCATCCGGTTTAGGCTAGGGCACAATCACAGTAGTTCTCCCTTTACTACCCTAGCCGATAGAGCAGAACGTAGGGTAGCAAGCACAGGAGCCGGGCAACCCAACTATTGACCCAAGACAATGATTCGGAGCTGATGCATATAAGGCCAAACTTGCGAAGCTGAAGTACGCTGTAGATATGTTCGGGCTTTTGCTAGCAACTCATTTGTTCCCATACTGAGCCCCTGGCAGGTTATGCCAAGGTGCATCTGTAAAGCAGCCGTTAAGGCCGTACTCATTGTTAAAAGAGTATGGAAGATTAGTTCGGATAAAGTTTACTGGGAGCGGAGCAATATGCCAATGATAAATTCATATATGAGAGACCACAAAACCGACTATTTGACATGCTCGGGCTCGGGAACGAAGGAAAAAAGGAATAGTACAGGCTCAAAATAAAGAGTGCGGTCTACAAAAAAGTGATTTTGGACCTCCTGTCACACGTCTGCGCCGCCCATCCTCGGGGAGGGGTATTCTTAACGGAAGTAGCCCCTTAGGTGAGTGTACGGATCCGAACTCCGATAGAGTCTGTTGTAGATGTTGTCCTTTTTGTCACTTGTTTTTTAGGAGATAATAAAGAAAGAAAGAAAGAAAGACAAAAAACAGAAAAAAAACGTTACGGGATGATTGCAGGGTTGTCCATATTGTGCTTCCGTCGGTGCCCATGGTATCTTGAGTGCGTAGTGATGTATGTGCAGTGTAAATCTTGCCGGTAAGAGGTGGGCGGCGGAAGCCGAACTGCTATTTCCATTCTGAGAGTGGTCAAACTTCGAAGGGAAACTTTTTTTTGGCCCTGGTATTCAGCTGGTGAGCCGCTCCATCATCTTTATCGCCTGGCGGCCTCCTCCCATTGTGTTCGGCTTTGAGCTTGCCTGCCTGCTAGAAGACCCAACAGTTTCTGTTGGTATGAGTAGCTGGCTTATCAGGGTGGCCGTGAATCTGGCAAGGCCGGTCCAATATCCTGTCAAGGGTGGATGGCCCGTCTTGATTTGCCTTCAGTGGCTTCTTCCGTTGACCGGGATTCAGATTGTTGAATCCAGCATTAACCGCTGTGTCGCATGATATTTCATTGTTATTGCGACTGTTGTGTTTGGTTCGTCGTGGCTTGCCGTTGCCGTCTCAGATTTCGGAAGTGCCCGGGTCGCTGGCATTGTTGCTTTTACGAGCGAGCCAGTTGTCTTATCCCGCGCAAAAGCGAGTCATTAGAGCGGTAAGTGCTGTCATGGATTTGGGTCCTTCCTGGCCGAGCTGGCGTGCTAGCCAATCATCCCGGATGCTATGTTTGAAGGCCGCGAGGGCTTCCGTGTCCGGCTAGTCGATGATTTGATTCTTTTTGACTAAGAACCTAGTCCAGAGCTCCCTGGTTGACTTGCCGGGCTGCTGGAAAATATGACTTAAGTCGTCGGCATCTGGCGGCCAGACATACGTTCCTTGGAAGTTGTCTCGAAAGGCGTCTTCCAAATCTTCCCAGTTGCCAATAGAATTTTCTGGCAAATTGTTTAGCCAGTACCTTGCTGGCCCTTTGAGCTTGAGAGGCAGGTATTTGATGGCATGAAGGTCATCTCTGCGAGCCAAGTGGACATGAAGGAGGAAATCCTCAATCCATACCGCGGGATCTGTTGTTCCATCGTATGATTCGATGTTAATGGGTTTAAACCCGTCTGGAAATTCATGCTCCATTACCTCGTCAGTGAAGCAGAGAGGGTGTGCAGCTCCTCTATGTTGGGCCACACTGTGAAGTACCTCCGGTGGATGCCATTTGGGGCTTTCGGACCGGGCGTGGTCGGGTCTGTTGTGTCCGATTAAGTGACCATCATCGTCGGTCGGGGCATATCTCCGCGATCTGTTCATCGATCTTGTGCGTCCTGCTCTACCCTCCAGGTTTTGGTGGATGTCGCGGGTGTTCCCCTGAGCTGTTTTGTTCTTGTTTTTACGGCTGGATGGGGTGGTATGGTGTTCTGCTTGGGCTGCTGCTTTATCCGGACCGAACTATGGTCGACCTACCACATTATTCGATGGTGATACGGGCTCCAGCACCCCGCCATCGTGTTGAGGAAGCCACCTGCACTTGGGGTGGCTATTGTCTGGGCCGCTAAGGCCGTATTATTCGGTGGCCAGGACCTCGGTCCATCTATCATTGAGCAAATCTTGGCTCGCTTGAAGCTGCATCTGCTTCTTCCTTAGACTCCTTGCCATGGCTATTAGTCGGCGTTTAAAGCGCTCCTGCTCGAGAGGTTCCTCAGGCACGATAAAATCTTCGTTGCTGAGGCTCACCTCTTCCTCGGAGAGTGGAAGATAATTACTATCCTCTGAGTCTCCATATATGGCCTGTTCATCAGGGTTGTCTTGTCCGCTTTCCTGTTCCTCCTGTTCGGATCCTACCTCAACAGGGTCTTCATTTTCCGAAGTGTTATCTTCCCCGGTGCTAGCATTGTTTTCTCTTGAGCGACGGGACTTAGAGCGGCGCCGGGGGCGCCGCTGTTCGAACTGTGTACAGGAGAATTATCCTCAACTGGATCCTCCTTGTCATCTTCGAGAGCGTCATTGGGTGTGTCTACCATGCACATGTCGTACCAGGAAGTGGCCATCCCACGTCTAGCGGGTAGTGAGTTCTGGCCTTGCCCCTCATCATTGTCCACTAGACCATAAAGATGCGCGTTGCCGCGCCCGTCTCATCTTAAGTAAATTTAACCAAAAGATGCTAGAAATATTCTGAAAAATCTTAAAAGAAATAGTATTTTAAAACATCACAAATTGAATTATATCTACAGTCAGGATATTGATATCTTCCAAATACCAGACACGTATTGAGTGCCGGTACATCCAAAATATGCCATGCCACACAACATATTTGGTTTACACGTGCAAAAGCTGGCCAAAATGAAATGATACAACAGTACTTTTGTAATTAAGTCCACGAACAGATCTTAAGTAACCAACGAATTACTTAATTGTCCATATGCATGCAGGTAGAGTTAACTGGTGTTGTCTGTCTATTGATGCGAGTTGTGCCATTAGGAATTGGAAATCACACATAGAAATTCTCCACACATTCGAAAATGTTCGGGAATGAAATAAAAATATAATAATCTCACTATTTCAACAACATACAACCAGTTAGAAGCAAAGTTTTAAATAGCACGCTGAACTTCTTAACGGCGGACCTCTTCTAAATGCTATAGCGTGCTACAGCGGTGCTATAGCGAGCTATTTAAAATGTTTGCTCATGCGTTTGGACAAAAAACCCTTAGCGCAGGACCTTTTCTAAATGCTATAGCGTGCTATAGCGGGCTATTTAAAACCATGGTTAGAAGCCTAACTTATTTTGCAATAAGCCAAGAAAAATGTCATATCCTTGTTTAACTGTAGCAAGCGACATTCTGGAATCAATCACCAAAGAATTGGAAGCCGTATTTGAGGGGGAAAACACTCCTAATAAGGCATGGTTGAAGAAATTGTTGTTTAGGGCAAACCTAATAAATCAAGGAAATTAAGAAAGAAAATTAACATGAATGCAATATTCAACTTTCTGTAGTATTCTCTATTAGCTCATGATAAAATGGAAGGGTGATTTCTGAAATCACAAATTCGTCATTATGATTGCAACCAATCTACACCGAGCATAAAGTGATAATATTTATTAGTAGCACTCCTAATTTTGCCTGAAAACCAGCAAGTATTCGTTGAGGTCAAGTGATGGTTTATCATATGTCAGCAAGATGCAAATTGGCAGAACTGTTATTTGTGTCCCAAATGACACGATCTTGAAATAATATATATGTGTTCCATGTTTAAATAAAGCTAACTTCGATTCTTTTCATCATAGAAATAGCTTTCATATAGTGCTGCTCAAAGCCTCGGACAAAATAAATTATCATGTTCTAAGGTCAACAAGACAAAAGTATTGCATGCACTTACCTTGTTAGACACAACATCCACGAATCCTATGGAATACACTGTATGTTAGCGTTCAATGTATTTTGTACTTCGTGCAAAGAGGGAGAAAACACAAAAGGAAAATAAACGTCACATCTCATAGATATGGGCATATAACCAGTTCTTCAGCTTCAGTTGAAAGGATGAATTAATAGCATGTTGTCGAAAGTAGTTGCAACAACTGAGATGACAACACGTAATACAGAAAAGGCAGTCTATCTGAATCGGGTATATATAGTATTATTATTACCATATTAGGTGATCATCTCCTTTCGTGAAAACATGCTTTTCTCCTTCTCAGGTTTCTGATTTATTCATCTCTTTTAACAGCTGGTCAGAGCCACTTTGCCAACTGAATCATAGAGTAAATTCCCCTCCTACAAATTATAGATTGATAAGAAGTGCCCCAATCAAGCACAACAAAATCTCCAGGTTCGTTGCTGCCTTGCTGCTCGTTTGTTTGATCAATTTTGTACATCCATTACTTTGGTTTGGAAAACGAAATGCTTTCAAGTAGAGTAATTATCTTGCAACTTGAAGAAAATAAGCAGACCAAATTTTCAGTTAGCTTTAAGACAGTAAGGAGGAAAAACCAAGTTAATCCTTCGACATATAAAAACAACCTTGTTGATTAAGATTTACCTCTCCAATCCATATCATGGTCAAACAGAGTTTTGCCGCTGCCGACCTGATCGCCATCGAATAGAAGTTGCGGCTGGAAGATGGGTAGGCGTGAGCGTGACCGCGTGAGCAAGGGCAGGATGCACCTCGCCGATGGCCTTCCTCCAGATCTGTACCCCGTGACTGCTATGAGTTATACATGCCCACCTGTGGTGCTTGACTGGCGTTGTGGGGATGCCTCGTCCATGATGGGCACTCGCGAATGCGCTGCTGGATGACGAGAACTGAAGGCTGCAGACGCCGCCGCCATCGCGGGAAGAGGAACGGAGCTCGGGCTTCCGTCGAAGAACATGAAGCGCAGCGGCCCATGCAATCCCCTCGCACCCATCGCAACCGTTCGCGTAACATCGAGCGTCAAGCAGGCCCGACGAAGGAGAAGGCACGAAGGTAGTATTGTGGAGCAGTAGCCCTTTTACGTTGGCCCGTCTGGTTCTTGCGGGCTCACACGGTTGAAACAGGCCCAAAGGGTGCTGCGGGTCGACCGGGAGATCTGCACCGTCTATGATCACAATCGATGGCTAAAAGCGTCAAAACGCTGAGAGTGGGCGTAGGTAGCTTCATCTTACTGTTTAGTAATACCATCGATGTCTTCGGAGCCGGGGTCAAGCGTGTTGGTTGGGTCTTCGACAGTGGCTATGAAGTGGGTGGCGGGTGGGAAGCAAAATTCTCCATCATCCACCGCAAGTTCGAACCGAACATAGTTCGGCGGTGAGTCACCTGCCAGGGATAGGTTTTTTAGTGAGTTTAGTACGTCGCCCATGGGCGAGTGTTGGAAGACGTTTCCGGCGCTGAACTTGAAGATCGATAACCGATCGAGTTCGGTATCCGTGGGCTCGCAGGGTTCGGAGCTTGTTGCCGAAGACGAGTTCGATGTTCCGTTGATGCAGATATCACATAAAGTACGGCTCCAACGCCGCGGGATCAGCAGCCTCCGTGATGGGGTTGAGCTTCCCATCTTCGGAAGACTTGATATGCTCCAGATCTAAGGCCGGAGTTGTTGCAGGAGCTATCTCCTGGATGGGGCCCGATGACAGGTTTAAGCCATGCTCATTGGGGCGAAGGGGAGCGGTGGCCGCGGTCTCGAATCCGTTGAAGATCAAGTCTCCACGGATGTCCGCGACGTAGTTCAAGCTTCCGAATCTGACCTAATGGCCAGGGACGTAGCTATCGATATGCTCCAGATGGCCGAGCGAGTTGGCCCGCAGTACGAAGCCGCCGAATATGAAGATCTATCCCGGGAGGAAGGTTTCTCCCCGAACGACGTCATTACTGACGATCGAAGGGGCCACCGAGCCCTTTGCCGACGGCACAGTGGAACTCTCAATGAAAGCACCAATGTCGGTGTCAAAACCGGTGGATCTCAGGTAGGGGGTCCCGAACTGTGCGTCTAGGATTGATGGTAACAGGACAAGGGGGACACGATGTTTACCCAGGTTCGGGCCCTCTCTATGGAGGTAATACCTTACTTCCTGCTTGATTGATATTGATGAATATGAGTGTTACAAGAGTTGATCTACCACGAGGTCGTAATGGTTAAACCCTAGAAGTCTAGCCTGTATGACTATGGTAATGTGTATATGTATCCGGACTACTTTCTCCGATTTATATAGACACCGGAGAGATCTAGGGTTACATGGAGTCGGTTACATAAGAATGAATCTTCATAGTTGATCGCCTAGCTTGCCTTCCATGCCAAGGAAAGTCCAATCCGGACATGGGTATAGTCTTCGGCCTTCATGTCTTCACGGCCCATCAGTCCGGCCCAATGGATAACAGGCCAGACACCCGAGGACCCCTTAGTCCAGGACTCCCTCAATAGCCTCCACACAAAATCTAACCGTTACACACAATTTACCAAACCCGGTGGGACCGAATCATGAAACTCGGTTGGACCGATTTAGTTCAAAATGTGAACGTTAGGATTTTTGGTGCGACCGACATGTCAACTCGGTGGGACCAATGTCATTAGGGTTAGGGCATAACATAATCTCGGTGCGACCGATTACGCAAACTCGATGAGACCAACTTTGGTAATAAGCTAACCAGAGAGTTGGTCAGGCAAACTCGGTGGGACCAATTCGCTCATCTCGGTGAGACCGAAACGTTATGAAGGGGAAACAGAGAGTTTGCATTGCGAACTCGGTGGGACCGATCGCTTATCTCGGTTGGACTGAAATATTACGAAGGGAAACAGAGAGTTTGCAATCCCATCTCGGTGAGACCGAGATCCCTATCGGTGAGACCGAAGTGACTAGGGTTTCTAGCAGTGGCTATGTCAAATGAACTCGGTGGCGCCGGATAGATCAAATCGGTGGGGCCGAGTTTGATTTTTGGTTCGGGACATATGTGGATATGAGAAAGTGGTTGAGGGTTTTGGAGCATATCACTAAGCACTTTGAGCAAGCAAGCCATTAAGCAACACCTCGCCCCCTTTTAATAGTATTGGCTTTTCCTATGGACTCAATGTGATCTTGGATCACTAAAAGTAAAATGTAGAGTCTTGAGCTTGAGCCAATATGTGTCCTTAGCATTTTGAGGGGTCCACATTCCTAATCCATGTCATGCCAATCATTGAGCTTTCCTGAAATATTTATCTTGAAATAGCATTAGCTCAATGAGCTATATGTTATTAATAATTACCAAAACCACCCAGGGATAGTTGCACTTTCAATCTCCCTCTTTTTGGTAATTGATGACAACATAAAGATCAAAGCTTCGACAAATGATAATAAGATTGAAATACTGAAGGAAATATGCCCTAGAGGCAATAATAAAGTTATTATTTATTTCCTCATATCATGATAAATGTTTATTATTCATGCTAGAATTGTATTAACCGGAAACATGATACATGTGTGAATACATAGACAAACATATAGTCACTAGTATGCCTCTACTTGACTAGCTCATTAATCAAAGATGGTTATGTTTCCTAACCATAGACATGTGTTGTTATTTGATTAATGGGATCACATCATTAGGAGAATGATGTGATTGACATGACCCATTCCGTTAGCCTAGCACTTGATCGTTTAGTATATTGCTATTGCTTTCTTCATGACCTATACATGTTCCTGTAACTATGAGATTATGCAACTCCGTTTACGGAGGAACACTTTGGTGCTACCAAAGCGTCACAACGTAATCGGGTGATTATAAAGGAGTACTACAGGTGTCTCCAAAGGTACATGTTGGGTTGGCGTATTTCGAGATTAGGTTTTGTCACTCCGATTGTCGGAGAGGTATCTCTGGGTCCTCTCGGTAATACACATCACATAAGCCTTGCAAGCATTGCAATTAATAAGTTAGTTGCGAGATGATGTATTACGGAACGAGTAAAGAGACTTGCCAGTAACGAGATTGAACTAGGTATTGGATACCGACGATCGAATCTCGGGCAAGTAACATACCGATGACAAAGGGAACAACGTATGTCGTTATGCGGTTTGACCGATAAAGATCTTCGTAGAATATGTAGGAACCAATATGGGCATCCAGGTTCCGCTATTGGTTATTGACCGAGAATAGTTCTAGGTCATGTCTACATAGTTCTCGAACCCGTAGGGTCCGCACGCTTAACGTTATGATGACAGTTTTATTATGAATTTATAAGTTTTGATGTACCGAAGTTTGTTCGGAGTCCCGGATGTGATCACGGACGTGACGAGGAGTCTCGAAATGGTCGAGACATAAAGATTGATATATTGGAAGCCTATATTTGGATATCGGAATGATTACGGGTGAAATCGATTTTTAGGAACACCGGGGTTACGGAACCCTCCCGGGGATTATGGGCCTTAGTGGGCCATGAGGGAGAAGAGGAGGGCGGCCGGGGCAGGTCGCGCCCCTCCCCTAGTCCGAATAGGACAAGGAGAGGCGGCGCCCCTTCCTCTTTCCCTCCCCCTTTCCTTCTCCAACAAGGCAGAGGGGGAGTCCTACTCTCGGCGGGAGTAGGACTCCTCAGCGCACCCTTGGGGCCGGCCGCACCTCCCTCCCTCCTTTATATACGGGGGCAGGGGCACCCCATGACATACAAGTTGATCTACGGATCGTTCCTTAGCCGTGTGCGGTGCCCCCTCCACCATATTCCACCTCGGTCATTTAAATCGCGGAGTTTAGGCGAAGCCTGCGCCCGTAGAGCATCATCATCGTCACCACGCCGTCGTCTTGTGGAACTCATCCCGACACTTTGCTAGATCGAGTCCGGGATCGTCATCGAGCTGAGCGTGTGCTGAACTCGGAGGTGCCGTGACGTTCGGTACTTGGATCGGTCGGATCGTGAAGGCGTGCGACTACATCAACAGCGTTGTCATAACGCTTCCGCTTACGGTCTCACGAGTGCGTGGACAATACTCTCCCTCTCGTTGCTATGCCATCACCATGATCTTGCGTGTGCGTAGGAATTTTTTGAAATTACTACGTTCCCCAATGATGGCATTCGAGCCTGGTTTTATGCGTTGATGTTATATGCATGAGTAGAACACAAGTGAGTTGTGGGCGATACAAGTCATCTTGCTTACCAGCATGTCATACTTTGGTTCGGGCGGTATTGTGAGATGAAGCGGCCGGACCGACATTACGCAGACGCTTACGCGAGACTGGTTTCACCGCTGCGAGCACTCGTTGCTTAAAGGTGGTGGCGGTGTCTGTCTCTCTCACTTTAGTTGAACCGAGTGTGGCTCGCCCGATCGTTCGAAGGTTAAAACAGCACCAACTTGACAAACTATCGTTGTGGTTTTGATGCGTAGGTAAGAACGGTTTTGCTCAGCCCGTAGCAGCCACGTAAAATTTGCAACAACAAAGTAGAGGGCGTCTAACTTGTTTTTGCAGGGCATGTTGTGATGTGATATGGTCAAGGCGTGATGCTATATTTTATTGTATGAGATGATCATGTTTTGTAACCGAGTTATCGATGGCTGGCGAGAACCATATGGTTGTCGCTTTATTGTATGAAATGCAAGCGCCATGTAATTGCTTTACTTTATCACTAAGCGGTAGCTATAGTCGAGAAGAAATAGTTGGCGAGGCGACAACGATGCTACGATGGAGATCAAGGTGTCGCGCCGGTGGCGATGGTGATCACGACGGTGCTCGGAGATGGAATCACAAGCACAAGATGATGATGGCCATATCATATCACTTATATTGATTGCATGTGATGTTTATCCTTTATGCATCTTATCTTGCTTTGATTGACGGTAGCATTATAAGATGATCTCGCACTAAATATCAAGAAGTGTTCTCCTAAGTATGCACCGCTATGCGAAAGTTCTTTGTCTTTGAGACACCACGTGATGATCGGGTGTGATAGGCTCTACGTTCAAATACAACGGTGCAAAACAGTTGCACACGCGAATACTCAGGTCAAACTTGACGAGCCTAGCATATCAGATATGGCCTCGGAACACGGAGACCGAAAGGTCGAGCGTGAATCATATAGTAGATATGATCAACATAGTGATGTTCACCATTGAAACTACTCCATCTCACGTGATGATCGGACATGGTTTAGTTGATTTGGATCACGTAATCACTTAAATGACTAGAGAGATGTCTATCTAAGTGGGAGTTCTTAAGTAATATGATTAATTGAACTTAAATTTATCATGAACTTAGTACCTGATAGTATTTTGCTTGTCTATGTTTCTTTGTAGATAGATGGCTCGTCTTTGTTGTTCCGTTGAATTTTAATGCGTTCCTTGAGAAAGCAAAGTTGAAAGATGATGGTAGCAATTACACGAACTGGGTCCGTAATTTGAGGATTATCCTCATTGCTGCACGGAAGAATTACGTCTGGAAGCACCCTGGGTGCTAGGCCTGCTGGCGATGCAAGCGGCGACGTTAAGAACGTCTGGCGAGCAAAGCTGATGACTACTCGATAGTTCGATGTGCCATGCTTTACGGCTTAGAACCGGGACTTCAACGGCGTTTTGAGCGTCATGGAGCATATGAGATGTTCCAGGAGTTGAAGTTAATATTTCAAGCAAATGCCGGATTGAGAGATATGAAGTCTCCAATAAGTTCTATAGCTGCAAGATGGAGGAGAATAGTTACGTCGGTGAACACATACTCAAAATGTCTGGGTATAATAATCACTTGATTCAACGGGAGTTAATCTTCACGATGATAGTGTCATTAACAAAATTCTTCAATCACGCCACCAAGCTACAAGAGCTTCGTGATGAACTATAATATGCAAGGGATGGACAAGTCTATTCCGAGCGCCGCAATGCTAAAAGCCACGGAGGTAGAAATCAAAAGGAGCATCAAGTGTTGATGGTTAACAAGACCACCAGTTTCAAGAAAAGGGCAAAGGGAAGAAGAAGGAACTTCAAGAAGAACAGCAAACAAGTTGCTGCTCAAGAGAAGAAACCCAAGTCCGGACCTAAGCACGAGGCCGAGTGCTTCTCACGCAAGCGATGGACCTTGGAAGCGAAACTACCCCAAGTATTTGGCGGATAAGAAGGATGGCAAAGTGAACAAAGGTATATGTGATATACATGTTATTGATGTGTACCTTACTAATACTCGCAGATAGTACACAGGTATTTGATACTGGTTCTATTGCTAATATTTGCAACTCAAACAGGAACTACGGATTAGCGAAGATTGGCTAAGGGCGAGGTGACGATCTTGGCGTGGGAAATGGTTCCAAAGTCGATGTGATCGCGGTCGACACGCTACCTCTACATCTACCATCGGGATTAGTTTTAGACCTAAATAATTGTTATTTGGTGCCGCGTTAAGCATGAACATTATATCTGGATCTTGTTTGATGCGAGGCGGTTATTCATTTAAGTCGAGAATAATGGTTGTTCTATTTATATGAATAATATCTTTTATGGTCATGCACCCTTGAAGAGTGGTCTATTTTATTGAATCTCGATAGTAGTAATACACATATTCATAGTGTTGAAACCAAAAGATACAGAGTTGATAATGATAGTGCAACTTATTTGTGGTAATTGCCGTTTGGGTCATATCGGTGTAAAGCATGAAGAAACTCCATCTTGATGGGCTTTTGGAATCACTTGATTATGAATCACTTGGTACTTACGAACCATGCCTCATGGGCAAGATGACTAAAACGCTGTTCTCGGAACTATGGGCGAGCAACTGATTTGTTGGAAATCATACATCTTGATGTTTGTGGTCCAATGAATGTTGAGGCCTTGGCGGGTATCGTTATTTTCTCACCTTCACAGATGATTTGAGCAGATATGGTATATCTACTTGATGAAACATAAGTCTGAAACATTTGAAAAGTTCAAAGAATTTCAGAGTGAAGTGGAAAATCATTGTAACAAGAAAATAAAATTTCTACGATCTGATCGTGGAGGAGAATATTTGAGTTACGAGTTTGGTTTACATTTGAAACAATGCGGAATAGTTTAGCAACTCACGCCACCGGAACACCACAGCGAAATGGTGTGTCCGAGCGTCGTAATCGTACTTTACTAGATATGGTGCGATCTATGATGTCTCTTCTGATTTACCGCTATCGTTTTGGGGTTATGCTTTAGAGACGGCCGCATTCACGTTAAATAGGGCACCATCAAAATCCGTTGAAACGACACCTTATGAACTATGGTTTGGCAAGAAACGAAAGTTGTCGTATCTTAAAGTTTGGGGCTGCGATGCTTATGTGAAGAAACTTCAACCAGATAAGCTCGAACCTAAATCGGAGAAATGTGTCTTCATAGGATACCCAAAAGAGACTATTGGGTACACCTTCTATCACAGATCTGAAGGCAAGATTTTCGTTGCTAAATTCGGATCCTTCCTAGAAAAGGAGTTTCTCTCGAAAGAAGTGAGTGGGAGAAAAGTAGAACTTGATGAGATAACTGTATCTGCTCCCTTATTGGAAAGTAGTTCATCACAAGAACCGGTTCCTGTGACAACTGCACCAATTAGTGAGGAAGCTAATGATATTGATCATGAAACTTCAGATCAAGTTTCTCTTGAACTCGTGGAGGTCAACTAGAGTAAGATCCGCACGAGTGGTACGGTAATCCTATTTCGGAAGTCATGTTACTTGACCATGGCGAACCTACAAACTATGAAGAAGCGATGGTGAGCCCAGATTCATAAAATGGCTGGAAGCCATGAAATCTGAGATGGGATCCATGTATGAGAACAAAGTATGGACTTTGGTTGACTTGCCCGATGATCGGCAAGCCATTGAGAATAAATGGATCTTTAAGAAGAAGACCTGACGACGATGGTAATGTAATTGTCTATAAAGCTCGACTTGTTGCGAAAGGTTTTCGACAAGTTCAAGGGGTTGACTACGATGAGACTTTCTCACCCGTAGCGATGCTTAAGTCTGTCCGAATCATGTTAGCAATTGCTGCATTTTATGATTATGAAATTTGGTAAATGGATGACAAAACTGCATTCTTGAATGGATTTCTAGAAGAAGAGTTGTATATGATGCAACCAGAAGGTTTTGTTGATCCAAAAGGTGCTAACAAAGTGTGCAAGCTCCAGCGATCAATTTATGGTGCAGTGCAAGCCTCTCGGAGTTGGAATAAGCGCTTTGATAGTGTGATCAAAGCATATGGTTTTATACAAACTTTTCGAGAAGCTTTGTATTTACAAGAAAGTGAGTGGGAGCTCTGTAGCATTTCGATATTATATGTGGACGACATATTATTAATTGGAAATGATATAGAATTTCTGGATAGCATAAAGGATACTTGAATAAAAGTTTTCAATGAAAGACCTCGGTGAAGCTGCTTACATATTGGGCATCAAGATCTATAGAGATAGATCAAGGCGCTTGATTGGAATTTCACAAAGCACATACCTTGATAAAGTTTTGAAAAAGTTCAAAATGGATCAGGCAAAGAAAGGATTTTTACCGTGTTACAAGGTGTGAAATTGAGTCGGACTCAATGCCCGACCACAGCAGAAGATAGAGAGAAAATGAAAGATGTTCCTATGCTTCACCATAGGCTCTATCATGTATGCAATGCTGTGTACCAGACACTGGCGTATGCTTAGCAATAAGCTTGGCAGGAAGGTACCAAAGTAATCCAGAGTGGATCTTTGGACAGCGGTCAAGAACATCTGAAATACGAAAAGGACTAAGGATATGTTTCTCGTATATGGAGGTGACAAAGAGGTAGTCGTAAATGGTTACGTCGATGCAAGCTTTGACACTGATCCGGACGATTCTAAATTGCAAACCGGATACGTGTTTTTATTAAACGGTGGAGCTGTCAGTTGGTGCAGTTCTAAACAAAGCGTGGTGGCGGGATCTACATGTGAAGCGGAGTACATAGCTGCTTGGAAGCAGCAAATGAAGGAATCGGATGAAAGAGTTCATTTCCGATCTAGGTGTCATACCTAGTGCATCGGGACCAATGAAGATCTTCGTGACAATCTATGGTGCAATTGCCTTGGCAAAGGAATCCAGATTTCACAAGAGGACCAAGCATATCAAGAGGCGCTTCAATTCCATCCGGGACCAAGTCCAGGTGGGAGACATAGAGATTTGTAAGATACATACGGATCTGAATGTTGCAGACCCATTGACTAAGCCTCTTCCACGAGCAAAACATGATCAGCACCAAGACTCCATGGGTGTTAGAATCATTATTGTGTAATCTAGATTATTGACTCTTGCAAGTGGGAGACTGAAGGAAATATGCCCTAGAGGCAATAATAAAGTTATTATTTATTTCCTCATATCATGATAAATGTTTATTATTCATGCTAGAATTGTATTAACCGGAAACATGATACATGTGTGAATACATAGACAAACATATAGTCACTAGTATGCCTCTACTTGACTAGCTCATTAATCAAAGATGGTTATGTTTCCTAACCATAGACATGTGTTGTTATTTGATTAATGGGATCACATCATTAGGAGAATGATGTGATTGACATGACCCATTCCGTTAGCCTAGCACTTGATCGTTTAGTATATTGCTATTGCTTTCTTCATGACCTATACATGTTCTGTAACTATGAGATTATGCAACTCCGTTTACGGAGGAACACTTTGGGTGCTACCAAGCGTCACAGCGAAGCGGGTGATTATAAAGGAGTACTATAGGTGTCTCCAAAGGTACATGTTGGGTTGGCGTATTTGAGATTAGGTTTTGTCACTCCGATTGTGGAGAGGTATCTCGGCCCTCTCGGTAATACACATCACATAAGCCTTGCAAGCATTGCAATTAATAAGTTAGTTGCGAGATGATGTATTACGGAGCGAGTAAAGAGACTTGCGATGCGAGATTGAACTAGGTATTGGATACCGACGATCAAATCTCGGGCAAGTAACATACCGATGACAAAGGGAACAACGTATGTCGTTATGCGGTTTGACCGATAAAGATCTTCGTAGAATATGTAGGAACCAATATGGGCATCCAGGTTCCGCTATTGGTTATTGACCGAGAATAGTTCTAGGTCATGTCTACATAGTTCTCGAACCCGTAGGGTCCGCACGCTTAACGTTACGATGACAGTTTTATTATGAGTTGATAAGTTTTGATGTACCGAAGTTTGTTCGGAGTCCCGGATGTGATCACGGACGTGACGAGGAGTCTCGAAATGGTCGAGACATAAAGATTGATATATTGGAAGCCTATATTTGGATATCGGAATGATTCCGGGTGAAATCGGGATTTTACCGGAACACCGGGGGGTTACCGGAACCCTCCCGGGGGATTATGGGCCTTAGTGGGCCATGAGGGAGAAGAGGAGGGCCGGCCAGGGCAGGCCGCGTGCCCCCTCCCCCCCTAGTACGAATAGGACAAGGAGAGGGGGCGCCCCTTCCTCTTTCCCTCCCCTTTCCTTCTCCGACAAGGCAGAGGGGGAGTCCTACTCCGGTGGGAGTAGGACTCCTCAGCGCCTGCCAGGGGCGGCCGCACCTCCCCCTCCCTCCTTTATATACGGGGCGGGGGCACCCATGACATACAAGTTGATCTACGATTGTTCCTTAGCCGTGTGTGGTGCCCCCTCCACCATATTCCACCTCGGTCATATCGTCACGGAGTTTAGAAGCAGCCTCGCACCGGTAGAGCATCATCATCGTCCCACGCCCGTCGTCTTGTGGAACTTATCCCCTACACTTTGCTGGATCGGAGTCAGGGGATCGTCATCGAGCTGAGCGTGTGCTGAACTTCGGAGGTGCCGTCGTTCGGTACTTGGATCGGTCGGATCGTGAAGGCGTCGACTACATCAACAGCGTTGTCATAACGCTTCGCTTACGGTCTCACGAGTGCGTGTACAATACTCTCCCCTCTCGTTGCTATGCCATCACCATGATCTTGCGTGTGCGTAGGAAATTTTTTGAAATTACTACGTTCCCCAACAAATACATCATCGCTTTGAGAAGTATGTGATAAGCAAGAGCTCCCCCTAAATTTCTGCATTATTTAAGATTTGCTTTTGAATGCAAATGCACAATTGATTAGGATCATGGGTCACTCTTCCATGTCACATACATCTTGGTGGAGCACTCAAAATGATAGAAATTAAAAACATGCACTCATCACCAAGCAAAGTGAATGATCATATATGGATATAAAGGACAATATCATCCAAGCAAACATTAAAGTAGCATATGATCAAACACATGATCAAACAAGTATCTCACACATAGACATAGAGTATCAAACAAGCACACACAAAAGTATCAACCAAACAAATAGCAAGAGAGACAAAAGAAGCAAAACACTCTCTCTCGAAGCCTATGATCTATACATTTCTCCCCCTTTGGCAACAAGTTACCAAAAAGTTCGAAAATGCATAGTGCTATGCGTCTCTCAGGCTTGGTCTTCGGGAGGTGGTGTAGAGAGAACTCCAAGGACGAAGGCATCAGTGGATGTAGCTAGAGCTGGTGGAGTGGCTGCTGGAGGTGACACTAAAGCTGTAGCTGCTGGTGCTGATGATGTGGCTCTAATATATGACATTGGCACTGCAGCTGACCTCTGACCTCTTGGCACTCGCTGAAAAGCATCTGTAGTTGCCTTCCCTTTCCTCTCTTCTACTTCCTCCTGGAGCTGCTCAGCTGCTGTCTGAATCTCAGTGACCTTCAGATCAAGATCATAAAACTTGGTCTCTATGATCCTCTCCAAGCTCTCCTGATTCTGAGTCAGGGTGGCCAAGCCCTTCTCAATCCTCAATGTAGCTTGAATCAGATAGGCTAGTTGATCTTGTTTGCTCTTCAGGAACACTTCAGATGCCTCCTCAATACTTGGCATCTTTGCAGCTTTCTCTGCCTTTGCCTTTGCTCTCTTTTCTTGTGCTTGCACTGATGAAGGTTCATCCTCATTCATCACTACTGTGTTATCTTCAAAATCTGGGTGCAGGGGTAAATGCTCTCTGTCCAATAAGTAAGTGCATGTTCCCATCTTTGAGTTGATGAGCACCTGAATGTGTGGAGCATACCCACAAGATCTTTTCTGGTCAGCAGCCGTCCTCTTGATTGTATCCACAATCAGACTCATGACCTTGAATTTTTAAGGAACATCAAAGATCTGCAGCAAGTTGATGGAATGTCCTCTAATCATCTTGTGATCTCCAGATTTGGGTAACAATGTATGCCTCAAGATGGTGTTGATTGTAGGCAGACCAGACAACAAATAGTGTACAGATCCAAATTTATGTGTCTCTAAAGCTTTATCTGGGATCTCTTTGTACATATTTTCCATTGAGTTGTGGTCTTTCTTCTTCTTGGCATACACATCCAAATCATCCTCATGTTGTTCTGGGGCATTGATCAACTTGGCCCATTCTTCAACAGTTGATTGGTACCTTGTACCTTCAGACATCCATACTATCCTTCCATCTGGATAGAAATGAGAAGTGGAGTAGAATTGCATGATTAACTCATCATTCCATTTGGTGAGCTTCTGTCCAACGAACTTGTCAACTCCACAAGCTTTGAAGCTGTCATGTACACCTGGGAAGTGATCTTCATTCTCTTCAATGAATTCCCAATCAACCCACTTCATATCACAGACAATTGGCTTCTTGTCAAGCAGAATAGTCTCATAGAAATCTTGTTGTTCTTTGGTGTGAAACCTGTAGTCCATTACAGTTCTCCTTCTCACAGGATATGGATCAGACTGTCTCCACAATCTCAGTCCAGCATCTTTCCTCATGTGCATGTCCACGACCACTGGATGAGTGTTTGGTCTAGAATCTTTGGCTTCAGTTTTCTCAGCACTAGGGCTTCATCATCCTCTTCTTCAACTTCAGGCACTGGGGCCTTGTTCTTCTCTTTTACAGGAATGTTTCTGGTGCTTCTCTTTGGCTTAGTGGGCTTCTGAGTTTGAATTGTTGCTTTGGGAGTAGTTTTGGGCTTTGATGTTGCAGCCCCTGACTTGATAGCATCGCCCATAAGTTTCTGAGACTTGGGTGCTGGTGCAGTATCCTCTTCCTCTTCATCTTCTTCTGGATCTCTAAACATAGAGGACTTGCCAATAACTCTGGCAATGGTCTTCCTAACCCTCTCCTTTCTCTTCTTGCCTTCTCCAGCCTCTTTGGGTTCAAGAGTGAACACCATTGTTTCTTCCAAGGCTGCTTTCATAGGCTTGGATGTTGGCACTCTCTTGGCAGGTGCTTTCTTGTGCATACCAGGCTTTGTTGCAGTAGTAGTGCCATATTCCTTCTTCAACACTTTCTTCCTTGAGGTGGCCTCATCCTCAACAGCCACGTAGTCCTCATCCTCAGAATCTGAGGTTCTATTCTTCCTTGTTCTAGTGGCTGCCTTGGGAAAATTGCTTGGAGTGCTCCTGCTGCCCTCATCATAGCTGCTAGAGGGACTAGTGCCCTCACTCATTTGCACTTGCTCTTCAGATCTGTTCTGGCTATCACTCTGGTCAGACATCTTGGCAAGCAAACTAACAACAGACCCTGTGAATAGATATAGATGAGGTAGAGTAGATGAGCATCACAAAGTGCAGAGATTTTTGCAAAACAGATGAGTCAAAAACTTAGTTTTAGTTCTCCATAGAAAGCATTTCGGAGCTATAGATTTGTTAAACTCGGTGACACCGAAGCAACTTTTGGAGTCTAAACTAGATAACTCGGTTGGACCGAGTCACGGTTCGGTGGCTCCGAGATTGCTAGGGTTTCACAGAGAGTTGAACTCGGTCACATCAATTTGCAAGTTTCGGTCAGACCGAGAACTGCAAGTGCTATGGCCTAAGCCAAATCGATGGGACCGATTTCTACAACTCTAAATTTTCGAATCAAATCTAAACTAAAGGATGTTTTCTCTGGATAGATTATTTTCATACGTGGCAATGATCATGGCAAAGCAATGTGCTAGGAATCGGAGTAAGGAAATAGCACAAAGTATCGAACCCATACCGTAGTCCAGCGGGAGTTCGCTACGGCGACAACGGTGGAACAGAATTCCGTTGACGACGACAGAGACCAACGGCGGGAGGTCGCTGGCGGCGAGGAGACGATCCGAAGACCTGAGGAGGCAGAGCAGGATACGCGCGGGCTGAGGACTTTTGAAGAAATTTCCAAAATCTCACCCGTGGATATATATATCCCGACCCTGTTGGTGTGACTGAGTGGAACAACTCAGTGGCACCGAGATGCAGAATCGCAAGCGGTTACTGCAACTCGGTGTGACCGAAAAGTTCAAATCGGTTGCACCGAGATGGAAAACCTAGATCAACTTAGTGAACTCGGTGTGACCGAAGTGGATGACTCGGTCATACCAAAATACACAAAGAGGTTTTGGAAGTTTAAGTCTATGACGAATCAGGGACTTCGAGTGCTCCTCACACAGAGTGGTTCGAATCCGACTTGATCAAACTTTGTGATGTAGCATGAATAGAGTTTGAGACGAGAAAAGCATAGATAGTTAGAGGGAGTTATTAGGCATTCGTGTCCATCCATTTGGCAAAAGAAGAAAGAGCCAAACAATCAAAGCAACAAGTAGATGTCCTCGAATGAGTAAAATATGCATCCGACATGCTCACACAATAAAATGCAAATGAAATATGTGATGAAGCATGGAAAAACACTCTAGCATCTATCAAGCAATTGGCGATGATTAGATCATCTATATATGAGTATATTGACTTAGGAGTCAAATGAGAATATTTGATCATAGGTCTACTCATCGTTTAAGCACAAGTGGGGTTACCACTTTTACATAAAGCATTGTTGTGTTCACACCATTAGAGTTGCTTTAGCTCAATTTATTAGAGTAAAGCTCCCCCTAGATGTGATATCCCCCCTAAGAGGGATGAACTAACCTTGGGTTGTGTCGATGATGACTTCATGTAGGTGTTGAAGATGTGGACGCTCAATGTTGATGTAGATCATTTGGAGCAGTCCATTGGAGTGATTTGCACTTTCAATACCTACACGGGTTAGTCTCACAAGGAACAAACAAGGATATCCATAGACGTAGAATGAAGTTCATGTATGATGATGTCCATGAAAGCATTAGGTTACCTTGTCCCTTGTCTTACCAACAAGAGGGTTTGTGACTCCTTGAACTAGTGCAAGATGTTGAAGTTGTTTGCACTTGTCCTTGCCAAGATGATATGAGTGAAATATGTTGGCGGAACCACCCTCAAGAACTCTCTAGTTCTTCTTCTTCGGGATCCACATCATTTTGATGGGAATCCTTGGAGTTGTAGTCATACTTGATGAAGTAGAACTTGATGTAGTCTTGGGAACCCACTTGACCAAGGCCTTGGGAGCTTCTTCAAATGCATCAATCTCCTCTTGAAGCTTATCCTTGCCTTTTTGCTTGTGGTCTTGTGATAGAAGATCATCTTGAGCTTGTGTCCCTTGGAAAGAGGTAAAATCATACTTCCCTTGTTGAGGAACAAACTTTGTCTGGTATTGATCTTCTTCCCACTCAAATCCATTGGCATTGAACTTACGTTCAAAACCAACACCTTGATTCTTCCGGTGCCTTCCTTGCTTGCGTACAATTTCCTCAAATTGCTTACTTCCGGCAAGGCTCTTGTAAACTCCTTTCTTTATAATTTCCTTCAATAAGCTATTTTCTTGCTCAAGTGTAACTTGGCTAAGAGAATCATTAGTGGAATCAAGAGAACTACTAGAAGTAACAACATTGGATTTAGCATGATTATTGTTACTATAGATGAAGGATCTTTCTTACTCTTGTTGTTAGATTTAACTTGTGGCATTTAAGTAGACAAGAGTAAATGCTTGGCAATGTAATAAGAACTTTTCTTGCGAAGATCATCATTGATTGCTTTTAAGAACCCATGCTCTTGCTCAAGGTTGAGCTTTTCAAAGCGTAGCTTCTCATGAGTCTTTAAAAGTTCTTGATGATCTTCCAAGGTAGTTTCATGAGCTAACTTAAGAGTGTTTAATTCTATAGTTAGACGCTCAATCTCCTTCTTATCATCGTCATTCGTTTTATCTTGATTAGCATGATTAATAGCAAGTTCATCATAGTTTTCATAACTAGAGTTGTCAACAAGTAAATCATCATCTCCTAGAAAATCATCTTCATCACTATTGAAATCAACATACTCGGGGTGTGATACCTTTGGGCCTTTAGCCATGAAGCATCTTCCAATTCCTTCATTTGAAGAGTCAAATATGTCGTAGGTGTTGGTTGACACAAGTGACGGTGTCCTGGACTAGGGGGTACTTACCACGTCGTCTCCCGACCAGGTGGATCGGGCCGAGGACCCCTGTGGCGGTTCTATTATGGGCCACTTTGGACAGCCCATGCCGCATACAAGGAAGATTCCACAAGACTTGGTACCCAAGACGAGGACTCTCCTAAAACCCTAGGCCTCCGGTGTGTTATATAAACCGAGGCCAGGCTAGTCAATAGATCATCTCATATTCATTACTACAATCTCGTGGTAGATACATGTACTCTATACTACACCCATATGAATACAATCAAAAGCAGCATGTAGGGTATTATCTCTTCGAGAGAGCCCGAAGCTGGGTAAAATCCAGTGTCCATGTTACCATCGCTCCAAGACGCCTAGCTTAGGACCCCTACTACGAGATACGCCGGATATAGAACCGACATTGGTGCTTTCATTGAGAGCCTCCTAGGTGTCGACACGGATCGACGGCATAAATCAGGTGTTATGATTTCAATTCAATCTATTCCGTCTACATCAGATTTTCTTTTGCAATTATTGTCTGCAATATTGCTCTATTTTGTTTACGGACTAGTTTTGATCTCGTGCGGGTATACTAGGGAATTGAGGCCACCGCCAAGCAGACATGCGTCATGCAGCACCGGCACTGCCTCGCTGGAGATCAGGAGATCAGGCAAAAGCGGTGAGTCCATACAGATCGACCAGTAGCCGCCCTTGCCGGACGTATACGATGATATGTCTGGAGACGTATAGGCCAAGGACAGGCCCGTACCAGGCGGTAGAGCCGAGGACGCTCCTGCACGACAACAACCATCTAGGGAGATTTCCTCCTTTTCCTTTAATTTTTTAAGTGTCAAGGCTGCCATGGTCAGGCCATTAATTTCTCTTAACACATACGTGAACAAGTACTAATGCCTTAGTGCTAGTTTTGTCGCGTGCACTATGAGGCCGGCTGCTACTTCTGCTACTTTGTTTACAGCTAGACCGGAGTCAAGAAAATTTCATGCCGGGTTGTACATCGGGTCCGAAGTCTCCTACGATGGACCAGCAACAGGCGCAATTTGTGAGGATGTGTCTCGAGTCATTGGAGATTCTGACCGGCTGCCGGGCGCGCTCGCATGCAACAGCAAGCTGGATTCGCACATAGATCGGCGCAAATAGTAAAAAAGAAGGACGCGGTCTGGCCGGCGAACAATCACCCTGCAAAGCAGTACGACGACCCGAACTCTGTTCGGCGGTAGCATATATCAAGAAGATTCGTTTCTCTTACTATTTTCAATTCGGCGTACTATTTTCAATTCGGCCTCTAGTGGGCCGTGAGATTTTCATTACCTTTTCCAGACATAAGTGCTTAGACCAAAAGTACTGCTAACCTCATTGAGTATTAGTTTGCAGCGGCGGCAGCACAATACCCAAAGTCTAGTCAATGACTTTACTAAGTTCAAATAGCATCACTCACGTATTGGTGAATATTTATGGGAAGATCAAAGCGATCTGGTACTAGACTACTAGTCCAGTATGGATCGGCTCCTTTTATTTTCTTTGGTCCGCCAAAGCCCTGGACTGCTATAGTCATCGCAATCAAATAGGTTCTATTTTTCTTGCTATTTGTTCAAACGTGTAAAATTATTATGCATAGAATATATTCTCTGCCCGTTTGTACTGCATTATTTTTGCATAGATATTCTAACGACGCTAGACGCCATCTCCTCGGCCAGCCGATAAATTTTTGACCTACGTGTTGGAACTCTGTCGAACCAACCTTGACGCCGAGGCCGTGTATTGCCAGATTATTCACTTTGCATAAATTAATTATGCACCTTTTTTCTTCTCTGTTCTTACTTTCAACTATTATTATTTCTTGCTTGCACTATTTTATGTGTGCAGAAAATCGATTCGCTTGGGTCGCGCGGTTGCCTAGGCATGCCGACATCACCATCCTGCCTTCATTGATCAACTTGTGCGATCGTATCAGATTGAGAAAATTTTAGCAGCAGCCGCACACCTTAGTATGTTGAATTCAAGGCATAACATGGACTGCGGCAGTACAGGGAGATGCTACACTCCCCCTTTTTTATGTTCATTACTTAATTATGCATGATGGTAGCCTGCGCTCTGGACTAGCAGTTTGTTTGTTCATCTATTTTTCATGTTTTATAATTAATGATCTACGCCTCTTACAAACTAGCACATGTATGATCAAGAGTAGGCTAATTATTTTGCCATTTGGAGCCTGCATTCTTATCAACAGATCAATGGACATTGTCGGCGCGACACGGTCTACGCCGTGTATTGAGACTTCGCCACAGCATCGGCGTATCGCTTTGACACCGTCGTCCCTCGAACTCTAACTTATATCGACGCCTCCGTAATCGACTTCGACTGCGTCACGCGGTCACTTCGACATTGCTGATAGAGCTTTACCTCATCTAGTGTTCGGCACATGGGCCATATTTCTTTTATTGCTCACTTTGCATAAATTATTCATTATGCTACAATTTTTTATTATTACTATTATCTCCGGCTTGCACTATTTTCTGTGCACAGGTAAATGTTTCGGGTCAGGCAGCGCTGTCACTTCGGCATATTGACGTGCTGACATGGGGTTTCCAACGTCGCCTTACCGACCTACCGCGTCACCTCGGCTGGACCGGGGGCTTTGCCATCTCTTCATCAAACCTACTCCGGAGACTCCAGCATCATCAGCCGACCAGCTTCGTCAGCCCGGCTGGACCAGGGGCTGCTCCTCAACACATCAACCGCGCTATGTCGCCACTTCGTCAAGCCGAGCTCTTTTCTAGGACACTTTGGAACAGGCTTGGTGTTGGGGAACGTAGTAATTTCAAAAAAAAATCCTACCACACGCAAGATCATGGTGATGCATAGCAACGAGAGGGGAGAGTGTTGTCTACGTACCCTCGTAGACCGAAAGCGGAAGCGTTAGCACAACGCGGTTGATGTAGTCGTACGTCTTCACGATCCGACCGATCAAGTACCGAATGCACGGCACCTCCGAGTTCAGCACACGTTCAACCCGATGACGTCCCTCGAACTCCGATCCAGCCGAGTGTTGAGGGTGAGTTTCGTCAGCACGAAGGCGTGGTGACGATGTTGATGTTCTACCGACGCAGGGCTTCGCCTAAGCACCGCTGCAGTATTATCGAGGTGGACTATGGTGGAGGGGGGCACCGCACACAGCTGAAAGATCAATGATCAACTGTTGTGTCTTTGGGGTGCCCCTTGTCCCCGTATATAAAGGAGCAAGGGGGAGGCCGGCCGGTCCTCTATGGCGCGCCCCCAAGAGGGGAATCCTACTAGCACTCCAAGTCCTAGTAGGTTTCCACCTAAAGGGAGTGAGGGGGAAGGAAGGAGAGGGAGAGGGAGAAGGAAAGGGGGGCGCCGCCCCCCTCTCCTAGTCCAATTCGGACCAGAGGGGGGAGGGGCGCGTGGCCTGCCCTAGGCTGCCCCTCTCTCTCCACTAAGGCCCATCGAGGCCCATTAGTTCCCCCGGGGGTTCCAATAACCCTCCGGCACTCCGGTTTTATCCGAAACTTCTCCGGAACACTTCCGATGTCCGAATATAGTCGTCCAATATATCAATCTTCATGTCTCGACCATTTCGAGACTCCTCGTCATGTCCGTGATCATATCCGTGACTCCGAACAACCTTTGGTACATCAAAACACATAAACTCGTAATAAAACTGTCATCGTAACGTTAAGCATGCAGACCCTATGGGTTCGAGAACTATGTAGACATGACCGAGACACGTCTTCGGTCAATAAACAATAGCGGAACCTGGATGCTCATATTGGCTCCCACATATTCAACGAAGATCTTTATCGGTCAGACCGCATAACAACATACGTTGTTCCCTTTGTCATCGGTATGCTACTTGCCCGAGATTCGATCGTCGGTATCTCAATACCTAGTTCAATCTCGTTACTGGTAAGTCTCTTTACTCGTTCCATAATACATCATCCCGCAACTAACTCATTAGTTGCAATGCTTGCAAGGCTTAAGTGATGTGCATTACCGAGAGGGCCTAGAGATACATCTCCGACAATCGGAGTGACAAATCCTAATATCGAAATACGCCAACCCAACATGTACCTTCGGAGACACTTGTAGAGCACCTTTATAATCACCCAGTTACATTGTGACGTTTGGTAGCACACAAAGCGTTCCTCCGGTAAACGGGAGTTGCATAATCTCATAGTCATTGGAACATGTATAAGTCATGAAGAAAGCAATAGCAACTTACTAAACGATCGTGTGCTAAGATAACGGAATGGGTCAAGTCAATCACATCATTCTCCTAATGATGTGATCCCGTTAATCAAATGACAACTCATGTCTATGGTTAGGAAACACAACCATCTTCGATTAACGATCTAGTCAAGTAGAGGCATACTAGTGACACTCTGTTTGTCTATGTATTCACACATGTATTATGTTTCCGATTAATACAATTCTAGCATGAATAATAAACATTTATCATGATACAAGGAAATAAATAATAACTTTATTATTGCCTCTAGGGCATATTTCCTTCAGTCTCCCACTTGCACTAGAGTCAATAATCTAGATCACATCGCCATGTGATTTAACATCAATAGTTCACATCACCATGTGATTAACACCCATAGTTCACGTCGTCATGTGACCAACACCCAAAGGGTTTACTAGAGTCAATAATATAGTTCACATCGCTATGTGATTAACTCCCAGAGAGTACTAAGGTGTGATCATGTTTTTGCTTGTGAGAGAAGTTTAGTCAACGGGTCTGCCATATTCAGATCCGTATGTATTTTGCAAATTTCTATGTCTACAATGCTCTGCACGGAGCTACTCTAGCTAATTGCTCCCACTTTCAATTTATATCTAGACTGAGACTTAGAGTCATCTAGATTAGTGTCAAAACTTGCATCGACGTAACACTTTACGACGAACCTTTTGTCACTTCCATAATCGAGAAACATATCCTTATTCCACTAAGGATAATTTTGACCGCTGTCCAGTGATCTACTCCTCAATCACTATTGTACTCCCTTGCCAAACTCAGTGGTAGGGTATGTAATAGATCTGGTACACAGCATGACATACTTTATAGAACCTATGGCTGAGGCATAGGGAATGACTTTCATTCTCTTTCTATCTTCTGTCGTGGTCGGGCTTTGAGTCTTACTCAATTTCACACCTTGTAACTGATACGTCTCTGTCGTATCTACTTTTCCAAACACTTTTGCCCTTGTTTTGGACTCTAACTTGCATGATTTGAATGGAACTAACCCGGACTGACGCTGTTTTCAGCAGAATTGCCATGATGTTGTTTTATGTGCAGAAAACAAAAGTTCTTGGAATGACCTGAAACTCCACGGAACATCTTAGAAAAAATAATAAAAAAATCCTTGCCAAAGATGAAGACCAGGGGGCCCACACCCTGTCCACGAGGGTGGGGGGCGTGCCCCCCCCCCCCTCCAGGGCGCGCCCCCTACCTCGTGGGCCCCCTGGAGCTCCTCCGATGCCAACTCCAACTCTATATATTTGCTTTTGGAGAGAGAAAATCAGAAAGAAGTAATCATCGCGTTTTACGATACGGAGCCGCCGCCAAGCCCTAAAACCTCTCGGGAGGGCTGATCTGGAGTCCGTTCGGGGCTCCGGAGAGGGGGATTCGTCGTTGTCGTCATCATCAACCATCCTCCATCACCAATTTCATGATGCTCACCGCCGCGCGTGAGTAATTCCATCGTAGGCTTGCTGGACGGTGATGGGTTGGATGAGATCTATCATGTAATCGAGTTAGTTTTGTTAGAGTTTGATCCCTAGTATCCATTATGTTCTGAGATTGATGTTGCTATGACTTTGCTATGCTTAATGCTTATCACTAGGGCCCAAGTGCCATGATTTCAGATCTGAACCTATTATGTTTTCATGAATATATGTGTGTTCTTGATCCTATCTTGCAAGTCTATAGTCAACTATTATGTGTTATGATCCGACAACCCCGAAGAGACAATAACCGGGATACTTCTCGCTGATGACCTTAGTTTGAGGAGTTCATGTATTCACTATGTGCTAATGCTTTGTTTCGGTTCTCTATTAAAAGGAGGCCTTAATATCCCTTAGTTTCCATTAGGACCCCGCTGCCACGGGAGGGTAGGACAAAAGATGTCATGCAAGTTCTTTTCCATAAGCACGTATGACTATATTCGGAATACATGCCTACATTACATTGATGAATTGGAGCTAGTTCCGTGTCACCCTATGTTATGACTGTTACATGATGAACCGCATCCGGCATAATTATCCATCACCGATCCAATGCCTACGAGTTTTCCATCTACTGGTTTGCGCTTATTTACTTTCCCGTTGCTATTGTTACAATCACTACAAAATACTAAAAATATTACTTTTGCTTTCATTACTCTTTTGTTACTGTTACCACTACTATCATACTAATTTGCTACTAAATACTTTGCTGCAGATATTAAGTTATCCAGGTGTGGCTGAATTGACAACTCAGTTGATAATACTTGAGAATATTCTTTGGCTCCCCTTGTGTTGAATCAATAAATTTGGGTTGAATACTTTACCCTCGAAAGCTGTTGCGATCCCGTACACTTGTGGGTTATCAAGACTAATTTCTGGCGCCGTTGCGGGGAAGCATAGCTCTATTCTTTGAGTTACTTGTGATTTATATCTGCTGGACACTATGAAGAACTTGAAAGATGCTAAGACAAAAATTTATCCCTCAACTACGAGGGGAGGTAAGGAACTGCCATCTAGCTCTGCACTTGATTCACCTTCTGTTATGAGTAAGCTTGCGACACCTAAACCTGCTTCTGCTATTCGTTCGGATATGTCACATGTTATTGATGATGCCACTTCTGCTATGCATGACACTTATGATGAAACTACTTCTATGCTTGATACTACTGTGCCCCTTGGTGAATTTCTTAATGAACAAATTTCTAGGGCTAGAGAGAAAGAAATTATTGAAACTGATAATGTTGATGAAATTGATGATGAAGATATGCATGTTATTCCTGAGGGTTATGATTTTGATATGGAATCTTCTGCAGCTATTTTTGCCTGCAAAGATAGAAATGAACTTAAGAGGCTATTAGTTAAATGGAGTAAAGAATCTCTTAGGGATAGAATGAAACCTGACACTGCTTTCGCTACTTCACCTATTTGTGTTCCCGATAAGGATTATGAATTCTCTGTTGATCCTGATATAATTACTTTGGTTGAATCTGATCCTTTTCATGGCTATGAATCTGAAACAGTTGTGGCACATCTTACTAAATTAAATGATATAGCCACCCTGTTCACCAATGATGAGAGATCTCGCTACTTTTACATCCTTAAAATATTTCCGTTCTCATTAAAGCATGATGCTAATATATGGTTCAATTCTCTTGATCCTGGTTGTGTGCGTAGTCCCCAGGATATGATCTATTACTTCTCTGCTAAATATTTCCCTGCTCATAAGAAACAAGCTGCTTTAAAGGAAATATACAACTTTGTGCAAATTGAAGAAGAGAGTCTCCCACAAGCTTGGGGGAGGCTTATCAAGTTACTTAATGCTTTGGCTGATCATCCTCTTAAGAAAAATGAAATACTTGATATCTTTTATAATGGACTAACCGATGCTTCCAGAGAATACCTGGATAGTTGTTCTCTTTTCAGGGAAAGAACACCGGATGAAGCTAAAATTTTATTGAATAATATGTTGACAAATGAAAATAATTGGGCACCTCCTGAGCCAGCTCCTGCTCCAATTACTGAGCCTACTCCTAAACCAACTCCGAAGAAGAGAGATGTTCTATTTCTCGATCCACGAAGATATGCAAGAGGCAAAGAAATCTATGAAAGAAAAAGGTATTAAAGTCGAAGATGTTCAGAATTTACCTCCTATTGAAGAAATACATGGTCTTAATTTACCGCCTGTTGAAGAAACATATGATCTTGATCCATTACCTATTGAAGAACCTCCTGATCCTGATAACCCGACACAGGTAGTAAAGGTAAATTCTCTCTATAGATTTGATGAAGGTGATATTCCTCACTATAAGTCTGCTAGACAATGCTTGGATGAGTTTGAGAACTTTATGTTTAAGCGAGAAGACTTCAATGCTTATTTTGGTAGACAATTAAAACAAAATACCTATATGATTAAACACTTGGGTGATTATATGGCTGATGTTAGATGTGAACTTAAACTTGTTAGGAAACATGCTTCTATGGTTTCCTGCCAGTTTGTCGAGAGGACTGAATCACCTCTCCAATATCGACTAATCTTTAACAAACGGCATGTTGTCCGTATTACTCTCCCTGCCCCTGCCTTCTTTGATTCTCAGACAAAAGGAAGACATGCTATTACCAGAGAAGAGGCAGATGAGTACGAGAGGAGAGCAGAGGCAGCTCGACACCACGTTGCAGCTCAGGAGGCGATAGCCGCTGCATCACAGTACGACCCCAGCTACACCTACGGGTATCCGCCAGGCCATCCCTGGCAATGAACCAACTTAGGCCAAAAGCCTAAGCTTGGGGGAGTACGTATTTCTCACCGACATTACGTTTATGTTCACACACACTCATTGTTAGATGTCGGTGCTCATACTCTTTCACTGTAATATCCATGCTAGTTTATTTTCTTTTTCCTGCTTTCTTCTTGTGTGTTTAATAAACTTTAAGAAAAAAAATTAGTAGTAACTTCTAGTTAGTTTACTTTCTTGCTGTAGTAGTAATAATTAAAAAGAAAACCCAAAAATATTTCCCGTTCTTCTTTTGCTTGTTGGAAGCTTTCCCGTGTAAATAGTTTTTATTTCCTTTCTTTTCTTTGGGGGTCGATAGGAGAAGACCATGATTAAATTGTTGAAGTGGCTCTTATATGCTTTATTGTTGATTTAACCAAGGGCCCATATTGCCTTGTCTTCTCCTGTTTATTGAATGCTCGCAGATTACATCTTAGTCCAATGCACGTGCACTCTTATTATTATTCACATCGTTCGGTCGTGCAAGTGAAAGGCAATTATGATGATATATGATGGACTGACTGAGATGGGAAAAGCTGGTATGAACTCGACCTCTCTTGTTTTTGTAAATATGATGAGTTCATCGTTCTTGATTCAGCTTATTATGAATAAACATGTTTGCAATGACAATTGGAGATCATAGTTGCTTATGTCATGCTTGATTAGCTATGAGTTATAATGGTTTACCTTGCGTGCCAACATGCTATTAAAATGGTTGTGATGTGGTATGATGGGGTGGTATCCTCCTTTGAATGATTTAAGTGACTTGACTTGGCACATGTTCACACATGTAGTTGAAACAAATCAACATAGCCTTCACGATATTTATGTTCATGGTGGATTATATCCTACTCATGCTTGCATCCAATGTTTATTAATTTTAGTGCATGTTCATGACTGTTGTCGCTCTCTAGTTGGTCGCTTCCCAGTCTTTTGCTAGTCTTCGCTTGTACTAAGCGGGAATACTGCATGTGCATCCAATCCCTTAAACCCCAAAGTTATTCCATATGAGTCCACTATACCTTCCTATATGCGGTATCTACCTGCCATTCCAAGTAAATTTGTATGTGTCAAACTCTAAACCTTCAAATAAACATTATGTTTTGTATGCTCGAATAGCTCATGTATCAACTATGGTTGTCCTTATCTTCCATGTTAGGCGGGTTATTCTCAAGAGGAGTGGACTCCGCTCCTCACTCACGAGAACATGGCTGGTCACCGGGATGCCCAGTCCCATGCTTTATGTAAACTAAATCGAAATAATTGCAAACAAAACTCCCCCTGGGACCTGATGTATGTTGGAGGCACTCATTGTTTCGAGCAAGCCATGGATTGATGCTTGTTGGTGGAGGGGGAGTATAGACTTTACCATTCTGTTTGGGAACCGCCTATAATGTGTGTGGCATGGAAGATATCGCCATCTCTTAGTTGTTATGTTGACAATGAAAGTATGCCGCTCAAAATATTATTTATCTCTATTTCAAAACCGAGCTCTGGCACCTCTACAAATCCCTGCTTCCCTCTGCGAAGGGCCTATCTATTTACTTTTATGTTGAGTCATCACCCTCTTATTAAAAAGCACTAGCTGGAGAGCGCCTCTGTCATTTGCATTCATTACTATTAATTTATATTGGGTATGACTATGACTGGATCTCTTTTACCATGAATTACAATGTCTAGTCGGTCCTTGATCTTTAAAGGTGCTCTGCATTTATGTTTTGCGGTCTCAGAAAGGGCTAGCGAGATACCATCCTGTTATATCATATTGTGATTGTTTTGAGAAAGTGTTGTCATCTGAGATTTATTATTATGACTCGCTAGTTGATTATGCCATTGATATGAGTAAACATGAGACCTGAGAATTATTGCAAATATGGTTAGTTATAATCTTTGCTGAAAACTTGAATGTTGGCTTGATATATTTACAACAACAAGAGCAAACAAAGTTTGTAAAAGTTTTTCTTTTTCTCTTTCAGTTTGTCAACTGAATTGCTTGAGGACAAGCAAGGGTTTAAGCTTGGAGGAGTTGATACGTCTCCGTCGTATCTACTTTTCCAAACACTTTTGCCCTTGTTTTGGACTCTAACTTGCATGATTTGAATGGAACTAACCTTGATGGCGTTGTTTTCAAAGAATTGCCATGATGTTGTTTTATGTGCGAAAACAAAAGTTCTCGGAATGACCTGAAACTCCACGGAACATCTTAGAAAAAATAATAATAAATCCTCACCAAAGATGAAGACCAGGGGGCCCACACCCTGTCCACGAGGGTGGGCCCCCCCTCCAGGGCGCGCCCCCTACCTCGTGGGCCCCCTGGAGCTCCTCCGACGCCAACTCCAACTCTATATATTTGGTTTCGGAGAGAAAAAAATTAGAGAGAAGAAATCATCGCGTTTTACAACGGAGCCGCCGCCAAGCCCTAAAACCTCTCGGGAGGGCTGATTTGGAGTCCGTTCGGGGCTCCGGAGAGGGGGATTCGTCGCCGTTGTCATCATCAACCATCCTCCATCACCAATTTCATGATTCTCACCGCCGTGCGTGAGTAATTACATTGTAGGCTTGTTGGACGGTGATGGGTTGGATGAGATCTATCATGTAATCGAGTTAGTTTTGTTAGGGTTTGATCCCTAGTATCCATTATGTTCTGAGATTGATGTTGCTATGACTTTGCTATGCTTAATGCTTGTCACTAGGGCCCGAGTGCCATGATTTCAGATCTGAACCTATTATGTTTTCATGAATATATGTGTGTTCTTGATCCTATCTTGCAAGTATATAGTCACCTATTATGTGTTATGATCGGACAACCCCGAAGTGACAATAATCGGGATACTTCTCGGTGATGACCATAGTTTGAGGAGTTCATGTATTCACTCTGTGCTAATGCTTTGTTCCGGTTCTCTATTAAAAGGAGGCCTTAATATCCCTTAGTTTCCATTAGGACCCCGTTGCCACAGGAGGGTAGGACAAAAGATGTCATGCAAGTTCTTTTCCATAAGCACGTATGACTATATTCGGAATACATGCCTACATTACATTGATCTCAGTGGCTCGCCGATCATTGGGCAAGTCAATCAAAGTCCATACTTTGTTCTCATACATGGATCTCATCTCAGATTTTATGGCCTCAAGCCATTTCGCAGAATCTGGGATCATCATCGCTTCCTCATAGTTCGTAGGTTTGTCATGGTCAAGTAACATGACCTCCAGAACAGGATTACCGTACCACTCTGGTGCGGATCTCACTCTGGTTTACCTACGAGGTTCGGTAGTAACTTGATCTGAAGTTACATGATCATCATCATTAGCTTCCTCACTAACTGGTGTAGTAGTCACAGGAACAGATTTCTGTGATGAACTACTTTCCAATAAGGGAGCAGGTACAATTACCTCATCAAGTTCTACTTTCCTCCCACTCACTTCTTTTGAGAGAAACTCCTTCTCTAGAAAGGATCCATTCTTAGCAACAAATGTTTTGCCTTCGGATCTGTGATAGAAGGTGTACCAAACAGTCTGTTGGGTATCCTATGAAGACACAATTCTCCGATTTGGGTTCGAGCTTATCAGGTTGAAACTTTTTCACATAAGCATCGTAACCCCAAACTTTAAGAAACGACAGCTTAGGTTTCTTGCCAAACCATAGTTCATACGGTGTCGTCTCAACGGATTTAGATGGTGCCCTATTTAACATGAATGCAGTTGTATCTAATGCATAACCCCAAACGATAGTGGTAGATCGGTAAGAGACATCATAGATCGCACCATATCTAATAAATTGCAGTTATGATGTTCGGACACACCATTACACTGTGGTGTTCCAGGTGGCGTGAGTAGTGAAACTATTTCACATTGTTTTAACTGAAAGCCAAACTCGTAACTCAAATATTTTACCTCTGCGATCATATCGTAGGAACTTTTATTTTCTTGTTACGATGATTCTCCACTTCACTCTGAAATTCTTTGAACTTTTCAAATGTTTCAGACTTGTGTTTCATCAAGTAGATATACCCATATCTTCTCAAATCATTTGTGAAGGTCAGAAAATAATGATACCTGCCGCGAGCATCAACACTCATCGGACTGCATACATCAGTATGTATTGTTTCCAACAAATCTATTGCTCGCTTCATTGTTCCGTAGAACGGAGTTTTTAGTCATCTTGCCCATAAGGCATGGTTCGCAAGCATCAAGTGATTCCAAAATCCCATCAGCATGGAGTTTCTTCATGCGCTTTACACCAATATGACCTAAACGGCAGTGCCACAAATAAGTTGCACTATCGTTATTAACTTTGCATCTTTTGGCTTCAATATTATGAATATGTGTATCACTACGATCGAGATCCAACAAACCATTTTCGTTGGTGTGTATGACCATAGAAGGTTTTTATTCATGTAAACAGAACAACAATTGTTCTCTAAATTAAATGAATAACCTTATTGCAATAAACATGATCAAATCATATTCATGCTCAACGCAAACACCAAATAACACTTATTTAGGTTCAATACTAATCTCGAAAGTATAGGGAGTCTGCGATGATGATCATATAAATCTTGGAACCACTTCCAACACACATCGTCACTTCACCCTTAACTAGTCTCTGTTTATTCTGCAACTCCCGTTTCGAGTTACTAATCTTAGCAACTGAACTAGTATCAAATACTGAGGGGTTGCTATAAACACTAGTAAAGTACAAATCAATAACATGTATATCAAATATACCTTTGTTCACTTTGCCATCCTTCTTATCCGCCAAATATCTAGGGCAGTTCCACTTCTAGTGACCAGTCCCTTTGCAGTAGAAGCACTTAGTCTCAGGCTTAGGTCCAGACTTGGGCTTCTTCACTTGAGCAGCAACTTGCTTGCCGTTCTTCTTGAAGTTCCTCTTCTTCCATTTGCCCTTTTCTTGAAACTAGTGGTCTTGTCAACCATCAACACTTGATGTTTTTCTTGATTTCTACCTTCGTCGATTTCAGCATCACAAAGTGCTTGGGAATCGTTTCCGTTATCCCTTGCATATTATAGTTAATCACGAAGTTCTACTAACTTGGTGATGGTGACTAGAGAATTCTGTCAATCACTATCTTATCTAGAAGATTAACTCCCACTTGATTCAAGCGATTGTAGTACCCAGATAATCTGAGCACATGCTCACTGCTTGAGCTATTCTCCTCCATCTTTTATCTCTAGAACTTGTTGGAAACTTCATATCTCTCAACTCGGGTATTTGCTTGAAATATTAACTTTCAACTCATGGAACATCTCATATGGTCCATGACGTTCAAAACGTCTTTGAAGTCCCGATTCTAAGCTGTTAAGCATGGTGCACTAAACTATAAAGTAGTCATCATATTGAGCTAGCCAAACGTTCATAATGTCTGCATCTGCTCCAGCAATAGGTCTGTTGCCTAGCGGTGCATCAAGGACATAATTCTTCTGTGCAGCAATGAGGATAAACCTCAGATCACGGACCCACTCCGCATCATTGCTACTATCATCTTTCAACTTAGTTTTCTCTAGGAACATATATAAAACATAGGGAAGCAACAACGCGAGCTATTGATCTACAACATAGATATGCTAATACTACCAGGACTAAGCTCATGATAAATTAAAGTTCAATTAATCATATTACTTAAGAACTCCCACTTAGATAGACATCCCTCTAATCATCTAAGTGATCACGTGATCCAAATCAACTAAACCATAACCGATCATCACGTGAAATGGAGTAGTTTTCAATGGTGAACATCACTATGTTGATCATATCTACTATATGATTCACGCTCGACCTTTCGGTCTTAGTGTTCCGAGGCCATATCTGCATATGCTAGGCTCATCAAGTTTAACCTGAGTATTCTGCGTGTGCAAAACTGGCTTGCACCCGTTGTAGATGGACGTAGAGCTTATCACACCCGATCATCACGTGGTGTCTGGGCACGACGAACTTTGGCAATGGTGCATACTCAGGGAGAACACTTTTATCTTGAAATTTAGTGAGAGATCATCTTATAATGCTACCGTCAATCAAAGCAAGATAAGATGCATAAAAGATAAACATCACATGCAATCAATATAAGTGATATGATATGGCCATCATCATCTTGTGCTTGTGATCTCCATCTCCGAAGCACCGTCATGATCACCATCGTCACCGGCGCGACACCTTGATCTCCATCGTAGCATCATTGTCGTCTCGCCAATCTTATGCTTCTACGACTATCGCTACCGCTTAGTGATAATGTAAAGCATTACAGGGCGATTGCATTGCATACAATAAAGCGACAACCATATGGCTCCTGCCAGTTGCCGATAACTCGGTTACAAAACATGATCATCTCATACAATAAAATATAGCATCACATCTTGACCATATCACATCACAACATGCCCTGCAAAAACAAGTTAGACGTCCTCTACTTTGTTGTTGCAAGTTTTACGTGGCTGTTACGGGCTTAGCAAGAACTGTTCTTACCTACGCATCAAAACCACAACGATAGTTTGTCAAGTTGGTGTTGTTTTAACCTTCGCAAGGACCGGGCGTAGCCACACTCGGTTCAACTAAAGTTGAGAAACCGACACCGCCAGCCACACGTGTGCAAAGCACGCGTCGGTAGAATCAGTCTCGCGTAAGCGTACGCGTAATGTCGGTCCGGGCCGCTTCATCCAACAATACCGCCGAACCAAAGTATGACAAGCTGGTAAGTAGTATGACTTATATCGCCCACAACTCACTTCTGTTCTACTCGTGCATATAACAACGACGCATAAAACCAGGCTCGGATGCCACTGTTGGGGAACGTAGTAATTTCAAAAAAATTCCTATGCACATGCAAGATCATGGTGATGCATAGCAACGAGAGGGGAGAGTGTTGTCTATGTACCCTCGTAGACCGAAAGCGGAAGCGTTAGCACAACGCGGTTGATGTAGTCGTACGTCTTCACGATCCGACCGATCAAGTACCGAACGCATGGCACCTCCGAGTTCAGCACACGTTCAGCCCGATGACGTCCCTCAAACTCTGATCCAGCCGAGTGTTGAGGGTGAGTTTCGTCAGCACGACGGCGTGGTGACGATGTTGATATTCTAGCGACGCAGGGCTTCGCCTAAGCACCGCTACAGTATTATCGAGGTGGACTATGGTGGAGGGGGGCACCGCACACGGCTAAGAGATCAATGATCAACTGTTGTGTCTTTGGGATGGCCCCTTGTCCCCGTATATAAAGGAGCAAGGGGGAGACCGGCCGGCCCTCTATGGCGCGCCCCCAAGAGGGGAATCCTACTAGGACTCCAAGTCCTAGTAGGTTTCCACCTAAAGGGAGAGAGGAGGAAGGAAGGAGAGGGAGAGGGAGAGGGAGAAGGAAAGGGGGACGCCGCCCCCCTCTCCTAGTCCAATTCGGACCAGAGGGGGGAGGGGCGCGCAGCCTACCCTAGGATGCCCCTCTCTCTCTCCACTAAGGCCCATCGAGGCCCATTAGTTCCCCCGGGGGTTCCAACAACCCTCCGGCACTCCGGTTTTATCCGAAACTTCTCCGAACACTTCCGGTGTCCAAATATAGTCGTCCAATATATCAATCTTCATGTCTCGACCAATTTGAGACTCCTCGTCATGTCCATGATCATATCCGTGACTCCGGACAACCTTCAGTACATCAAAACACATAAACTCATAATAAAACTGTCATTGTAACGTTAAGCGTGCGGACCCTACGGGTTCGAGAACTATGTAGACATGACCGAGACACGTCTTCGGTCAATAACCAATAGCGGAACCTGGATGCTCATATTGGCTCCCACATATTCTACGAAGATCTTTATCGGTCAGACCGCATAACAACATACATTGTTCCCTTTGTCATCGGTACGTTACTTGCCCGAGATTCGATCATCGGTATCTCAATACCTAGTTCAATCTCGTTACCGGCAAGTCTCTTTACTCGTTCCGTAATACATCATCCCGCAACTAACTCATTAGTTGCAATGCTTGCAAGGCTTAAGTGATGTGCATTACCGAGAGGGCTCGGAGATACCTCTCCGACAAGCGGAGTGACAAATCCTAATCTCAAAATACGCCAACCCAACATGTACCTTCGGAGACACCTGTAGAGAACCTTTATAATCACCCAGTTATGTTGTGACGTTTGGTAGCACACAAAGTGTTCCTCCGGTAAACGGGAGTTGCAAAATCTCATAGTCATAGGAACATGTATAAGTCATGAAGAAAGCAATAGCAACATACTAAATGATCGTGTGCTAAGCTAACGGAATGGGTCAAGTCAATCACATCATTCTCCTAATGATGTGATCCCGTTAATCAAATGACAACTCATGTCTATGGTTAGGAAACATAACCATCTTCGATTAACGATCTAGTCAAGTAGAGGCATACTAGTGACACTCTGTTTGTCTATGTATTCACACATGTATTATGTTTCCGGTTAATACAATTCTAGCATGAATAATAAACATTTATCATGATATAAGGAAATAAATAATAAATTTATTATTGCCTCTAGGGCATATTTCCTTCACTTGGGGGCTGGGACCTCGGCTAGGCTGAGGACTATGTCTTCGTCCCGCCATAAGTCCGGACCTCATCATCAACACCGAGCACATTAACCAGCTAAGTCGCTTTCATGGTCAAAAACTTTCAGTTTTAAATTTTGTTTGGTTCAACCAAGCATTATACTTTCTTGGCAAAAAGTTGTTTGTGAAAAACTTCCTTGTCAAAACTTTGTTTGTGACACACAAATTCAAATACCCCGTTTACTTGGGGGCTTCCTTTATGAAGCCTTTCCTCCTGCATATGATTATACTTGTATGGCGTCGTTCCTTTTTTGTGTATTACGCCACAATATGCACCATGTTGACTTAAGTGTTCGGCAATCTGGGTTGCATTGATCCTGTGTTTACCCCTACGTTCATGATTGTTCGGCTAGGGAGTAAAGGGAGCACCTCTGCGATTGTCACGATTGGGTCATCCGAGCTCGGACCTCAGGCTGGGTGAAGCCGAAAGCTAGAGCTCTTAGTGTTTTCAATCATGGTCGGCACACAACGGAACTCATGAGTACAAAAAATCTATTGCACAAGTCTCATAGTAACAATGAGCAACCGAAGAAAGGTATCGGTGGAGGTACTATTTTCTTCGAAGACGCTTCTTACACTTCGTCAGTAATATAGCATAAGTTCCCTGAGCATGCTTTGTCTATTATAGCCCTATGGCCTGATTGCCTGGTTATCAGACACACTGTCGATATTCTCTACAGGTGGAGTACATAACATTTTTCGGCCCTTGACCAAAGAGGGAGAAGCCGATGGTCGGTTAAGACACGTTTAAAGTTCGGGTGAACGCATATATGATATAAGTACTTCGGTACATACAATCATTATACATAAAATTCTTTTACCCAAATCGCTTGGGGCCTCTTGAATTAGTATGAGCCTTTTTTATTAGTCGCTGCACAGTCTTTTTCTACCACTCCTTTCTCGACTCAAGTGTATGATCAATAGCCTGGTAGCCTGGTTTTTCTCTAAAGCCGCTCACATTTAGTTCGCTAAACTGGCCTGAGAAACACTCCGCCTTCGGGATAGGGAGGTTGAAGCCGAGGGCTGACCCACTTGAAGTCTAGAGATCAGATGTGTCATGCCAAAGCACGACGAAAGTACAATTTTAAGACCAATTTCATATTGGCACCAAAACAGCTTGATTCAATCTAGACGAAGCGGGACATTCTCTTGGTTGGGGTGTTTGGCGTGAAAATCTTTTCTAAAACTATAGTTCGGCATCTTTCCTACTGAACTCTACCTCGGTATTGTCAAAACATACATGACAGTTGAACTTGTTCCCAAGAAAGTACGATCCTAGGGTCGGCCATTTTGCCCAAGCCAATTCTCGGGGGCTACTGCATGGATAATCCAATGCAGAAAATTTAAGTGCAGTATAGCTTTCGAGGAGATTATGATCCTCAGGTTGGTCGGTCGCACCCAACCTGAGTCTCGAGGACTTTGGACACCGCTTTTTGTGTCCCAAACTATTCTGCTGAGCTAGGAGTTGATCCTCAGGCCGATTTTGCGAATAAACCTGAGTCTCAGGGGCTACTGGGATCAGCGGTCTTATATCATCCTTCAGGTGCATCTCGGGTTTTAGACCGATACACACCTTGAGGGCTACTGGCTATATATCTCGGCAGAGAATATATTGGACCAATCAAAATATTAACAAAAAATCGGCCCGCAGTCGGGGTGGTGCACCACCTCGGAAGCAGTCCGGCATAAAGCTCGGGCGCAAGTGGCTGGCTCCATAGAGGGCATTTCCGGCATTAAGCTCGGCTAAACTCCTTCAACTTTTTTGAACCAAGGTGATTTATGACACCTCGGATATAGTCCGGCGTTGGAGCTTGGACATAGTCCGGTACTGGAGCTCGGATACATTCCGGCGTTGGAGCTCGAAAGCGGTCCGGCGTTGGTGCTCGGCTGCAAAAGATACCTCGAATGCAGTACGACGTTGGAGCTCGGACGCAAGAGGGCGCTACCGCCCGGGAACAACTTCAAACCCGAGGTGGGCGTAAAAATAACAAGGCATTGATAAAGGTCGATAACTTAAAGGGGCTCCTCAGATACCCGACGTATAAACTCTTCGGATCCACTTCGGAAATTCTCAAGATCGAAGATGGGAAGATTTGTTGAACCAGTTTTCAAGACCGACGACCGAAGATGAAGAACGGTTCGAAAGAATCGAGGAGCATCCCTAACTTGAAGACCGGTTCAGGGGGCTACTGATGGTGTCCTGGACTAGGGGGTACTTACCACGTCGTCTCCTGACCAGGTGGATCGGGCCGAGGACCCCCGTGGCGGTTCTATTATGGGCCACTCCGGACAACCCATGCCGCATACAAGGAAGATTCCACAAGACTTGGTGCCCAAGAGGAGGACTCTCCTAAAACCCTAGGCCTCCGGTGTGTTATATAAACTGAGTCCAGGCTAGTCAATAGATCATCTCATATTCATTACTACAATCTCATGGTAGATACATGTACTCTGTACTACACCCATATCAATACAATCAAAAGCAGCATGTAAGGTATTATCTCTTCGAGAGAGCCCGAAGCTGGGTAAAATCTCGTGTCCATGTTACCATCGCTCCAAGACGCCTAGCTTAGGACCCCTACTACGATATACGCCGGATATAGAACTGACAACAAGTGCTAGACCGGCAACACCTTCATCTTGAGTATATTCAGAGTCGGAGTGATAACTTCTTTCGGAGTGATGGTCGGAATCGGAGCCGGATACTCATTCACCAACGTGAGCTTGATGTCTTCGTTTTGTGTAGCTCTTTGATGATTTGTCCTTCCTTTCCCAATCCTTGCTTCTCCAAGAGGTTCTTCGTTCATAACGATCATCTCTACTCCTTCTCTCTCTTGGTTGTGATTCTTCTCTTCTACTTCTCCTTTTGGGTGAATCTTCTCTTCTTTTGTAGGGAGCCGTACACTCATTGGAGTAGTGTTCGGGTCTTCCACAATTGTAGCAATTACGTTCACGACTCGAAGATCTTTTGTCATTGTAGGACCTTGACTTGGAACTTCTTTCCTTGCTTCTACTCTTGTAGAACTTGTTGAAATTCTTCACCATTAAGCTCAATTCCTCATTGAAGGTTTGTTTCTCACTTGATGATGTAGGAGCATCACATGAGGCTTTGTAAGCACCACTTGACTTGTTGTGAAACTCTTCCTTATCCTTGAGTGACATCTCATGAGCAACAATTCTTCCAATGACTTCCGTAGGCTTGAGATCTTTGTAATTGGGCATCATTTGGATTAATGTGCACATGGTATCATATTTTCCATCCAAGGCTCTTAGGATCTTCTTGATGATGAATCTGTAGGTCATCTCTTCACTTCCTAAGCCATCAATCTCATTTGTGATGAGGGCAAGCCTAGAGTATCAGCGACTCCTTCACCATCCTTCATTTTGACCTTGTTAAGCTGACTTTGAAGCACATCCAATTTGGATTCCTTGACGGAGTCGGTACCTTCGTGCATATCAATCAAGGTATCCCAAATTTCCTTTGCATTCTCAAGACGGCTGATTTTGTTGAATTCTTCGGGGCACAATCTGTTGAAGAGGATATCGCAAGCTTGAGCATTGTATTGCAACATCTTCAACTCTTCCGCGGTAGCTTCACGGTTCGGTTCTCTCCCATCAAAGAATTCACCTTGCAAGACAATACACACAATAGCCCAAACGGCGGGGTTATGTCCAAGAATATGCATTTTCATCTTATGCTTCCAACTAGCAAATTAGTACCATCAAAGTAAGGACCTCTAAGGTGGTAATTTCTCTCGCCAGACGCCATACTCTCCTAGGTTGTGAAACCAAGGCTATGATCACCAAAATCTATGGAAATCAAGGCAAATGGAAACCTGGCTCTGATACCACTTGCAGGATCGAAGTATGTCTAGAGGGCGGGGGTGATTAGACTACTTGACCAAATAAAAATCTAGCATTTTCCCAATTTAAGTCTTGGCAGATTTTAGCAACTTTGCATAAGTCAAGCAATCAACCTACACATGCAATTCTAAGAGTATGGCAGCGGAATGTAAAGACATTGCACATGAAGGTAAAGGGAGGAGTTTGAGGGAGCAAACGCAATGTAGACACGGAGATTTTTTATCCGTGGTTCCGATAGGTGGTGCTATCGTACATCCACGTTGATGGAGACTTCAACCCACGAAGGGTAACGGCTGCCCGAGTCCACGGAGGGCTCCATCCACGAAGGGTCCACGAAGAAGCAACCTTGTCTATCCCACCATGGCCATCGCCCATGAAGGACTTGCCTCACTAGGGTAGATTTTCACGAAGTAGGCGATCTCCTTGCTCGTACAAACTCCTTGGTTCAACTCCACAATCTTGACGGAGGCTCCCAAGTGACACCTAACAAATCTAGGAGACACCACTCTCCAAAACATAACCGATGGTGTGTTGATGATGAACTCCTTGCTCTTGTGCTTCAAATGATAGTCTCCCAACACTCAACTCTCTCTCACAGATTTGGATTTGATGGAAAGATGATTTGAGTGAAAAGCAACTTGGTGAAGGCTAGAGATCAAGATTTATGTGGTTGGAATGGAATATCTTGGTCTCAACACATGAGCAGGTGGTTCTCTCTTAGAAAATGTATGCTGGAAGTGTAGTCACTTTCTGATGGCTTTGTCCAGGAATGAAGAGTGGGTGAAGGGGTATATATAGCCTCCACACAAAATCTAACCGTTACACACAATTTACCAAACTCGGTGGGACCGAATCATGAAACTCGGTCGGACCGATTTAGTTCAAAATGTGGACGTTAGGATTTTCGGTGGGACCGACATGTCAACTCGGTGGGACCGATGTCATTAGGGTTAGGGCATAACGTAATCTCGGTGAGACCGATTACACAAACTCGGTGAGACCGACTTTGGTAATAAGCTAACCAGAGAGTTGGTCAGGCAAACTCGGTGGGACCGATTCGCTCATCTCGGTGAGACCAAAACGTTACGAAGGGGAAACAGAGAGTTTTCATTGCAAACTCGGTGGGACTGATCGCTCATCTCGGTTGGACCGAAATGTTACGAAGGGAAACAGAGAGTTTGCAATCCCATCTCGGTGAGACCGAGATCCCTATCGCTGAGAACGAAGTGACTAGGGCTTCTGGCAGTGGCTATGTCAAATGAACTCGGTGGCGCCGGATAGGTCAAATTGGTGGGGCCAAGTTTGACTTTTGGTTTTGGGACATATGTGGATATGAGAAAGTGGTTGAGGGTATTGGAGCATATCACTAAGCACTTTGAGCAAGCAAGCCATTAAGCAACACCTCATCCCCTTTTAATAGTATTGGCTTTTCCTATGGACTCAATGTGATCTTGGATCACTAAAAGTAAAATGTAGAGTCTTGAGCTTGAGCCAATATGTGTCCTTAGCATTTTGAGGGGTCCACATTCCTAATCCATGCCATGCCAATCATTGAGCTTTCCTGAAATATTTATCTTGAAATAGCATTAGCTCAATGAGCTATATCTTGTTAATAATTACCAAAACCACCCAGGGATAGTTGCACTTTCAGCCCCACAAGGCACTTGGGCGTGCCTAGGGGATAGGCGCGCTCTACTGCCTTGTGGATAGTAGGTGCACCCCCCCCCCTTGGGATGTGTCAAGTGCCAAAAAATATATTTTATTCTATAAAAGTTCATGTTCAAATTTTATGACATCCTAAGCACTTTTATTTCTGAATCATTTTTTATTGCATGGATAATTCAGAAAATAGGATAAACCTGATAGTCCATTTTATTTAACTAAAATTAACAGAAAGTAAACTAAAGTTACAGAAGGTTGTGCTTACGGAATTCATCGCCCATATGCCCTTAAAAAGAATCCATTAATAAGGTTGATCAAGTCCTATTAACAAATTATTTATGAGTGACATAGAACCATTTTTTTGTATATCACGATGTTACCTCAACTGGGATATGCATTGTCCTAATAATAAGAGTTTGATATTTCTTTTCGGGAACTGAGAGAGGAAATTCAAAGTCTACAATAGTTTTTGTCATAATTTTTTCAATGGAATTTATGCTATTCACTTTGTTTTGCTTCCTCGAAAAATTTACCGTATGCTCATTGTTGTTGGCATGGAAAGTGGCCTTACTTTTATTACAATTGATAATAGCCCCTACAGTGTTAAGAAAAGGTCTTTCAACGATAAGTGACATATTGTCATCCTCGGGCATATTAGGAATAACAAAGTTCGTTAAGATAGTAACATCAGCAGCAACAACTGCAACGTCCTCGCAAATACCGATGGGTATAGCAGTAGATTTTATCAGTCATTTGCAAGGAAATTTCAGTAGGAATCATTTTACTCAAATCCAGTCTTTTATAAAGAGAGAAAGGCATAATGCTAACACCGGCTCCTAAATCACGCAAAGCAGTTTTGACATAATTATTCTTAATAGAGCATGGTATAGTGGGTATCCCTGGATCTCCTACCTTTTCAGGTATTTTTCATTTGAAAAAATAATTTGCAACCATAGTGGAAATTTCAGCCTCAGGTATTTTCCTTTTCATAGCATCGGCCAAAGGTACTTGCAAGAATAAAGGTTGGAGTAATTCAACAAAACTTTTGAAAGCATCATCGTCTTTGGACTTAGTAGCTTTACTAGGAAAAGGCATGGGTTTCTGAACCCATCGTTCTCTTTTTTACCATGCTTCTTAGCAACGAAGTCTCTTTTACCGTATCTTTCATTTTTAGGAGGTGGGTCATCAAGCTCAATTTCAGGTTATATTTCTACATCATTACCAAGTTCATTATTATCATTAGGTGGAGCATAAACATGATCATCATTAGCATCATTATTATCATTATCGCTAGGTAAATGCTGGTCACCAAAATTTTTCTCGGCATCAGAGATAGAAACATCATTAGAATTCTCAGTAGGTTTTTCTATAACAGGTTCGCTAGAAGCATGCAAAGTTTTATTCTTACTCTTTTTATTCTTCTTCTTAGGTGAACTAGCCTTAATTCTCTGAGAATCTTGTTCAATTCTTTTAGGAGGATTCTTAGGATACAAAGGTTCCTGAGTCATTCTACCACCTCTAGTCATTACTCTAACAACATGATCATTAGTTTTACTGGACATTTCATTACTAACTGGTCTACCAAATCGCTGTGTCTTCACCGAGCCTACCTGGTTTCCAATTCATCACCCATTTACTTTAAGTTATTCCGTTGTTGAAGATTATGTGATCTACTTTCTGAAGAACGTGAAGACTTTCATCATGATGCCTTTTATTTCTTCAGTTCATCTTCTGTACACTTGAATGTCTGTATGATTGCATGTTCATCACTTGCATCTATCATGTTTGCATGCTTTATGTTTTTGTGATGAATTAGTCTCGTCCTCTTTTTTACTTCCTCACTCCGATCTTCGTCAAATTCATCAGAGTTTGACGAATTTTCAAAAATCTCCCACTCACACCCCCCCCCCCCCTCTGGGAGTAAACCAGCGGTTTCACCTTGGATCGCTTCCAAGTACATCGGCGCTTGGGGGGGGGGGTCTTTTTCCTCCTCCCCGTCCTCCTTAGGGGTGTCGGCCATGTAGACGTCATAGGTAGAGGTTGCAGCCCAAATAGTAGTATGTGATATGGACATGGCTGAAGCCACTCCTGATGCGCCATCGACATCTTCATCCATGTCGGTCCCTCATCGGAGGCATAGTACAGTACGTCGATTAAATCTTCGACCGTAGTGACTAGGTGGGTGGTGGGAGGGACATAAATTTCCTTATCGTCGGCTTTAAGTCTGATATGATCATAAATCAAGGACTGCCCATCTGAGATCCCAAGGTTTTGGATCCAGTCTAGCATCTCGTTCAAATGTGAGAGGTCCGCCGGGCCCATCTTCTGACACTAGGCAGGGACCTGTAGGCCCTGTTTGTTTCTGATTCTGGGAGCAGATTCAGCTTTGCCAGTGAAGCCGAATCTGGAATCTGAAACAAACAACTATTTGGAATCAGCTTTGCTAGTGAAGCCAATCTGGATTTGGACCATTTTTCGTGCAATTTCCTGAAGCACCTCAAAGTGTACTTCGGTGGTGAAGCTGATTCTCAGAATCAGATTCGTGAAGCGAATCCACATGTGATTAAAATCCAAGCGAAGCTGAAGCAAACAGGGCCGCAGTATGCTTGGCAGGTTGCGTGATGCGACCTCAGAGCACTGGCCGGCCAAGGCTAACTCCTGGTTTGCTAGCGAAGCGATCGGATCAGAGCTTGAGGCTGGTTCCAAGGTTTGGGTCGGAAGTAGAATCCGCGGTCAACACCTCAGCATCCATGGGGTTCTCGAGCTTATGTGGCGTCAATCCTGAGAGCACTAGATCGGAGTCGGCAGTATATTCTAGATTTCCAAATCTGATCATTTGATCTAGAGAGAATTCCTTATTTGGCCCTTTCTTAAAATTTGCTTCCCTATTTGGCCCAATATAAAATTTTCACCCATATTTGACACCTAAAGTAAATTTTGTTCCTTATATGACACTTCCGTCATTTCTAGTCAATAAAGGGGTTAAGTGTGAGATGAAAAGATCATTTTGCCCCTAGCGCATTGTGTAACTATCCTGGATGTAGTAAAAGAAGCAATCAGTTCACCCATATTTTAGGGTTCAACAGATGATGCCCGTGTATACGCATGATTCAATATTTTGTTCCTTAGGTAAACTGATCTGCACGTGTAAAAGTCGTACAAAACATTCATAATACTAGCGAGTGCAACAGTACAGAGACGGCTCACGATGCTGATTCCGTGACGCGATAGGCAACCTGGGCGATGTGTGCGAGCTGCGGCCGTGACGCCTTTGAGGCCGGCCGCGATCGATAATCTGGGAGATATGTGCAACAGGTAATTTGTGGAGGGCAGTGCATGTGGCGGGTAGAGGAGGCTGACACAGGTCTCGACTCGTGTACCTTTTGATGAAACGTAGCTTGAAGTACGGCCGAGTACTTTCTGGCGAGATGCACGTACAAACTAGTCGCAGCTGATTACTTTTCGACCGCGGATCGAGAGGCATACAAACAGTACGTAACCAGCTGGATTGATTTGCACTAATGCACTTACACGTACTGCTAGTCGCCGGTTAGTAAATCGAAGAAGGCACAACTCGAGACACATGCACGCGAGGAACAGGAAACGCCAACTGATCACTACGGGAGTATGTCGCTCCCTTTAATCTCTTCATATACATGTGCAGTATCCGTTGAACATCCCAAAAGCATGGGTGAACTGATTGTTTTTTTATTTCATCTAGGATAGTTAAACAATGCACCAGGGGTAAGGTGGTCTTTTCGCCTCACGCTTAACATCTTTAGTGCCTAAATTGAATGAAAGTGTTATATACGGAACAAAATTTACTTTAGGTGTCAAATAGGGAAGAAATTTTATTTTAGACCAAATAAGGAAGCAAATTTTAAGAAAGGATCAAATTAGGAATTCTCTCTTTGATCTAGGGCGAAACAATCAACTTAGCTGAGGTGGCTATTCGAATCAGCGTGAAGGATAACATTGCCGAACGCGAGAAGCTGGCTGGGGAGGAAGATACCTCCACAACTAATGCTGTTGTCGATATGCAGACGAGCCATTGATTCTTTATGACCACACAGCGGGACCTGTATGAGCCATCAATGCCGGTGCTAAAAGCGGCTGATCTCGGGTAGGGAGTCCCGAGCTGTGGATCTGAAAACAATGGGTAATAGGAGACAAGGAAGACGATGTTTACCCACGTTTGGACCCTCTCGAAGAGGTAAAACCCTACGTCCTGCTTTGATTGTATTGATGTGATGGGGTTTTGATTGTATTGATGTGATGGGGTACAGAGTACAAGAAAATCTACCTCGAGATCATATGATTGTGTTCTAAACCCTAAGGCTCATAATTGTGATCTACGGACTAAACCCCTCAGCTTATATATGCACCGGGATGTCTAGGTCTACATATATGGTCGGTTGGCAACTAGGAATAAACATGCCGACTATTAGAATTGTCTTTGAAGTATACAAAGTCTTCGGTGGTTTCCATCTTGCTTACGAGGTTCACAGCTTCGGCTATCCTCCAAGCGACGGCTAGTGGGCCATTAGCTCGGCCCATAGATAACATGCCGCATAGGTTAGGACCCCTAGTCTGGGACACCCTCACTTAGTGCCTTATCTAAGCACTTGTGCATGTCAGAGGCCCTCTTCGGCGCGGCAAACTGCACCAGGGAAACCTGTTTATCATCTTTACAGACGTGATTCAGCTCTTGTGCTGCCAGGCTTGTGGGACAGGAGTGCAAACATCCTCTGAACAATGACACCATCGTGAAGAAGCATTGAACAAATATCACTACACATGCTAGGTGTACTCTTTGGCCGTTGAAACTATCCAATATAGAAAAATAATATGGTTCTTTGGCCGTTGAAACTATTCAACTTAGGAGGATCAAATGGCACAAACAGGTTCCCAATCTTATGGATCTGCTTCAGATTTTCGCTGCGTCTTCCGAAACAGACTCCCATCTCACATCCAAAAAGGATAGAGGCAGCTAAATAGCTAATGGCCAGATCATCGAAGCAACAGATGAGAAAATATTAAAGCTGAGATAAATACCTGGGCACAATTTATTATTAAACCAGAGCATAGGAACGCTCATTTCAGTACAAGATTAGACAGGATCGCAAGCACAAGCCTGAAGATTCAACACGAGGAGACATCACAAGAACACACTCGGACAGGCACACATCGGGGGGCACACACCTCGGCTTATTTCGCGACGAACGAGCGCCAGAAACTAAGATCATGGCTTCATCAGCGCAGCGACCTTCTGGACGGACGGCCTCGCCAACAGGTCAGTCCACCAGGCCTTCACATGCGGGTACGCGTCGAACAGAGATGCGTAGGGTGTAGCCGCCAAGCACAGGGTGACAGACACATGGTTAAGGTCCGCAAGACTGAGGGAGTCTCCAGCCAGGTACTTGGACTTGCTCAGGTGCGCCTCGTACACTGCCAGCACGTTCTTGATCTTAACAAGGTTGTCGTCGATGACCTTCTGGTCAGTGGCTCCCCCAAGCATAGGATGGATAAGGCACTCGAAGAGAATGGGGCTCAGAGCGGCGGTGTACTGATGGGCCTCCACCTCGAGCCACACATCCACCATTGCTGACTCCTTGATGTCGCCCTCCTTCAACAGCTCTGGCTTGTTCTTGCGGCACGCATACTTGCAAATAGCACGTGATTCTAATACAAAGAGAAAAATAAAACAGAACCAGAGTTATGAAGATTCTAAAGGGGTATTGTACTGTTTTATCCCATTTCAATAAATCGGTCTAAACTAGTAAAATGATCATTTCTAAACTTGATTAGATTTCAAATTAGAACACATAAGCATAGACTATATGATTGCTTGGGAAACCTTACCATAACTCATGTTTTTGTCTTCCGACTAAGCTTGTTGCTGGTAAATATATAATTATTACCTCATCATTTTAAACGCAATCTTCAAGCACACAAGGGTAGTTGATGAAAACTCCAAAAAGGTATAACTCCTAATACAATGCCAGGCAGCAGCTAACAATTAGACAACATTGTTTTTTTATTAATCTCATCACATACTGACTTGTGAAGAACACCTTCAAAGGTTTATCATTAATCCAAATGAAACTGTTCCTTTGTTTCTAGTAAAGGCTCAGGTACCATCTAAGCCCAGGTGGAGATACTACAAGGCAACAACATTAACAGCAAAACAAACAACCACGACAACAATAATGTAAAAGCATCATGACTCTTTATAGTTCTGTTTATGAGGGGTAGAAAAGAGAGAACGTCTCAAGAGATAGCATCATACCGAAGACGTACAAGTCACCATCCTGCAAAGCTGGCACCTGGCCAAAGGGCTGCAGAGAACAACATGAAGACAATGAGTTTTATCATATATATGTCAAATCTCTAAAAACAAAAACCACATGTCACAATTACTATTACACCAAGATTAGGTGGTCAAACAAAAGATGACTTGTGCATTTTTTTTGTAGTGTCTCCATGAGATGCTGCTGTACTGGCTGTGCAACAAAAACATGCCACGGGACGTGATAGGTGGTACTGAATGCAGGCTAAATTTTGTTCTGCTTTACGTTTTGCTATCAACTTTCTGAGCATTCGCACCCTGGGACTCCTGGGTTAATGTTGTAAGATAGTTTGCTGAACCAAAGGGTTGTCTGTTCCATGAGGAACACAGGGAACGCCTTATACTGGAAGAGAACATGCTCCTTGCAAACCTTAACAACCACCCTATTATTACCACACCTTCCCTACCACCAAGCAAATCTGATGGATGCATGCGGTATATCGATAAGAAACAAGTCAATGGATAAGGATGACTAACCTATAAGACCTAAAAAAAATCTCTAACCGAACTAGCAGAGGATTAAAGGGCACATCCAGATCCAAGTTTTTTTTACAGTTAATCCAAACCATTGTATTGAGTACTACAAGGTTTAGGGGGGAGATCTCTTGGTACAAAGTGACACAATTTGTAATATAACAGGGTGGGTGGTGGCGTCGGTGCTGGGTGCAGGAAGTGCTTCAGATTTGCTCACACTGTATACTGCTTGAGCTTCGGATTTGCTGCAAGATTAATCTGTCAAGGTACCTACGAACTAGCATAGCACTAACACTGTGTTAGCAACACATGTAGAACACCACACCGAATCCAAATCTTTGTATTTACGAGGTTCAGGAGAAGACGTAAAACAACATACTTATACAGTGAAGTAGGTGGCTGGTGGCGTGGGAAGTGTGGATGTGGGGAAAATATGATTTATCCACACTGCAAGTGGCCTAAAGTCAAAAGATTGGATAGCAGTGGTATGAGTATTATTTAAGGTCACCACGCGGTCCACGCACAAATGGCTCGCCGATCTGCGGAAAAACTCATATCGTATACTCGAATGATTTGTAAATATACCGAAACCCAGTCTCGAATCGTGATATTTTTTTTTTTGAAATTCGAATCGTGATATACTAGATTATACGAGAGCGACAGCGACATCTCTCCGGCCCCCGCTAAAATAAACAAACAGTGATAGAGGCATGGAGGCGACCCCTCGCCGGGAGTTGACTGACTTTTGTTCCGCCGATCGCAGCACGAGGACCGAACGAATCGACATCATCCTCGTGAAATTAGAGGCAAGCAGACGGCACAGGGCCGAACTATCGACAGTCACGGATGGCAAATTCAAGGGGGGCGCGTCGAGGCGGTTAGGGCATGAGTACGTACGTTCCTGGCGAGGTGGTCGGGGCTCTTGTGCTCGCCGGTGCCGAAGTTGATGGGGACGAGCTCGTACTCGACGCCGGCCTCCTCCAGCGCCGCCACGCACCTGGTGACGTTCCACGACAGGGTCGCGCCGTACAGCTTCAGCGGAGCCATCTCTTGTCACTCTGCAACGCACTCGAACCTTTTCTCTCTCTTCTTCTCGGTAGGTGAAAGTAGCTGCGGATGGGATGGGATGGAGAAGACCACGCTCGGGGTCTCGGCTAAATAGGCGACGGAGGGTTTGCTCCCTTCCAATGGAGCAGGTGCGGTGCGGCCGTGGAGTGGGAGAGGTAACGGGTAGGTGAGGTGGAAGGTGCGGCTGGTCAATGGCCCCCGCGTCTCTAGGTGCTTCCGTTTCTTCAACCATTTTAGTCGTCCTTATTTTTGCACGAGCTTTTTCTAGTACCACCCCCCGCTCTATTCAGTTTTTGTGATTGATATTCTTTTAGGATAATGGGTTTTCACTTTTCAGCGACTGACCGACGCAAGTGATGACGCTCGGTAGTGCGCCAGCGGCGCATCGAGATCCGCGCATCGCCTTTCCCCAGCACTTTTAGTTTTTATTGATTGATTAATTTTGAGCTTCTTCCTGAAGCTTCGTCAGCCGTACGCTGCTGAGGGGCCGGAAATTAAGTTTGTTTCGAGCAATCTCCGCTTGGTTTACTTCCTTTTTCTCTACGGGACGCCTGTGCACACTCTTTTTTTATTTTTAAACACATAACAATCGAAGATGCTTATATATACATATATCACTATGTACACACACACAAACACTCTATATGCACACCCTACTCCGTAAGCTTCAATGAGATACTTAACTGACACACAATCTTGAGATGGATGAAGTTATCACAAACACCTCATAATAACAAAAACGTCTTCTTTCATTGAACGAAATCGTTCGGATTGGCCGCAAAACTAATGCCCAAGCCTCACCTAAGGCTTGAACAATGTGGTAGTTTAGAGCATCTCTAGCGGATCTCATATAAACTCATCGGCCCTTTTATATTACCCGTGAAAAGTTTGGCCCGAGCTGATCCTATAAAAAAGGTCCGGCTTGTAAAACCATGGCGTCTCCTCTATATTTACCGGATCTGGCCGATTTAGAGTTCCTATCCTGTAAATCCTGAACTCACCTCCGCCGCAATTTCTCTGTCTCCAGTGCCAAATCTCTCTCTCTCTCTCTCTCTCTCTCTCTCTCTCTCTCTCTCTCTCTCTCTCTCTCTCTCTCTCTCTCTCTCTCTCTCTCTCTCTCTTCGGCGTTTTCTCCACGCACAGCCACTCTTCAACCACCTCGCTATCGCGCACGTGGTGGCCGAGGGGGGAGTGGCGGCTCGCTACCGCACAAGCGAGCCCGCCATGACGACGAGGTTGGGACCCCTGTGGAGGAATGGCGCCACATGCAGGTGAGAGAGTGTGGCGGCCTCTCCCGCAGCGGCAGCCGGAGGAGTGGAACGCCTCCACGACATCATTTGTTCGATCACCAAGCACCTCCGCGAGGCGGAGCGCGAGTTTGCCGAGGCAAAGGAGCCGGTCACCGCTGGAGAAGAAGGCGCATCCGCGAGGCGGAGCACAGGTTCACCGAGACGAAGGAGTCGATCGCTGTTGGAGAAGAAGGCGCCGCCACACGGCTCGAGGCGGCCAAGGAGGCCAAGGAGGAGTACGACCTCGCCTTTGTCCTCTCCAGCTCCGCAATGGAATATCATCTTCATGTAAAGAAGGATGAGTAGTTTAGATTAGGTTTAAATTTAGCGTGTTTAAGTTTGTGCGATGAACTATGTTTAAATTCCTGTGAAGTATGGTGACGAAAACTATGTTTATCTAGTATGTCTAAATTTTGCAGTATACTTTGAAGGATCTGCTCTGCCGTGTCGTCCGCAGTACCGCAAAAGCATTGTACAGTATTTCATAAACAAAATTTATGGTACTGCGGTTTACATGATCTACTAGAGATGTGCTCTTAGATCTACCGCTGGACATAGCAAATATGACCCCTTAAACGCTCGTGGATGCGTCCAATCAATGACCGGACGTGTCCGTTTTAAGCCCCTCTTTATCCTTCCGCGCAGCCACACTCCTTATTTTTCTTCTCATATGCCCGGTCACTTGTACTTGATTGGTGAAGATGAAGAGAGAGAAATAAAAAAATAAAGAAAGAAAGAGAAAATGTGGTCCAGGATGGGACCACATCCTATATGACGGAATGACCGGGCGTGCCCGGGCGCGTCCGCGAGCCCTCATATCCTCCTCATATTTGAGATGGATATAATGATTCGCGGACAGCCCGAGCATATAGAAATGATACAAGGGATCCGATGGGTCACATTTTTTCATTTCTTTTCGGTCGATAACCGAGCGTGTCCATGGACGTACGAGTGATGGTTTGAGGCATCCGACTATAGACGCTCTTACATCCTTCAGAATATCCGAATCTCGCTCCCGGCATCGGACGTAGTTTCCTTGCAAAAGAGGAGATTGATTTATAAGAGTACTGTGTGCACTCTGCATTAATTAAGGTCGGTGCAAACAACGTTGGAAGTCGTGATGGGAACGAACTGCGTAGAAAATCCTGGATAACTCAGCAGTGATGCAACGAATTGTGCGTGTCAGCAGTGACCAGCGTTTGCTCTACTTGTCAACGGTTGCTGATTGTGATTGAGCAACCGGCCAGGGAGTAGTAGCTCAGAGTCAAATATCCACCAAAATATACAAGGACACACACGTAGTGCAGTTGACAATGAAGCAAAAAACTCTTCCAAAAACACACTCGCGGAAAGTAAAGAAGAAATCACGTGTAGACGTGTGGAGCGGGAGCACGTCTAGCGCACCGGGACAAGTCTTGGTTCTCTCGTAACTGGAGGCGAACATCGTCAAGAATCTTTTTCATGAGCAGAGCTGCTCTGTGTTCCGCATCATAGGCGCTAACCCAAGTATGATTGATTCTTCTTATTTCTATCAGCGCCTAGAAAAAGGGGCAAAGTGGAACACGAATATGGCTTTATGTCGCCAAAAGCACATACTACCAATCATGTAACTGAAAAAAAGTGACGAAAACGTATGCTTGAAGCGCGAACAGATCAGCTAGAGTGATAAATGCTTGAAAGTTGGTCGTTGCTCCAGGCAAGGGCATCCTACAGTCAGAGCATCTCCAGCCGTTCGGCCCCCCACGGCGCCAAAAAAAAGCCGTCTGGGGGCGAATCGGCGCTAGATTGGCCCCTGGGGCGACCTAGCTCCAAAGAACGCCCCCAGCCCCCAACCCCCCAAGTCGCGGCAAATTCAAACTTGGTCATTCCTGCTCACAAAAAACGCCCAGTCCGGCGATCAGCGGCCCAGTTCGGCGATCGGATGAAAAGTTTGGCGTACAAAAAAAGAAAGGACGTGTGGGCAGCACATCAAATGGCGGGGTCAGCCTCCGGCGTCGGGGGAGTCAGCGTGCACGGGCTTGGCGATGTCGGAGCTGCTTCTTTGTTGGGTTGCGTCGGCACGGCTTCTGTGCTGCTAGGCGTCGTGGAGGCATCATCGCTCGGGCTTGGCGGCGTCGTCGGCATGGGCGTGGGAGTTGGCGGCGCCGTCGACGGCAGCTGGTTCAGGATGAGGCCGCGCTCCGCCAGGTACCACGCCTTGAGCTGCTCGTCGTTGCTCTGGAGCATGTCCGCCCTGCCCATCAGAAAAGCCAGGTCGGTGTCCTCTTCTTCGCGGCGACGTTGGTCCGGAGTAGGTCGAGCTTGACGGCGCTGTTCGTCATCAACACCGATCACCGCGCCTCGGTCTTCTCTTCACGCAGGGCGGCCCGGCCCTGTGCGTCGGCGAGGCAATGCTCGATGGACTCCTGCACTCGGGCGGTAGCCGAGTCGGCGTGTTTCCCCTTCTTGGCCCCTTTGTTGCCTTCGGGGCGCCTGTCGCCCGGGCCCGGCGTCGGCGCGTCCGGCTTGTAGGTCTCCTTGGCCTTGGCGAGGGTGCGCCGGACATCCACTCACTTCTCGCACTTCTCGATCCGCTTGAATACGTGGATGTACTTGAAGTCTTGGTCGCTGCTGTCCTGGCGATACATGGCGAATATCCGCAGCAGCTGCGCCGAGGAACAAACAGTTGGCGGGCGCGCACGACGAAAAGAAGTGGGAGACCGGCGTGCCATACCTGATCCTCAATGCTGGCGCCGCTCTCTGGGCGAGCCGCGATCTACTCGACGATCCCATGCCATTTGTTGCACGCCGATTGGATGAGCCCCCAATGGTTCGCCATTGCCTTCGACCCGCGTTGCATGTAGACGCCTTTGAAGTAGGGGTCGACGAGCTTGCGCTCGTCGAACTCGGCCTTGATGCGCTCCCAATACGTCTCGATGCTCTGGTTCGTGCCGGTGATCGGGTCGAGGCAGACGACTTTCCATGCTTGGTCGAGACACTCTTGCTTCTTGGACGCACACTTGATGCGCGGCTCGCCGGTCCTGGCCACCCCTTTCTTCTTCTTGCGTTTCCTCGCCGGAGCCGGCGCCGGCTCCTCCTCCTCCTCGTCCCGCTCCTCCTCGCCGTACTCGGGCTTGCCGTCCATGTCGCCGTTGAGGTCCATCGTGTCGTCCTGGGTAGTGAACCCGGGGGACGCGACGGCGGCGGCCGAGCCTGCCGTGATGATGTCGTCCATGTCGGCTTCGGTCGCGTCGGTGTCGCCGAGATGCGACGTGGAAGCTTATGAGAAGGGCAGCGCGCCACGGCGGAGAGGAGGCGTCGGGGAGGACGCGTAGGCCGGTAGTGAGTAGGTGTATGGAGGGTACTGCACGCCGGCGAAGGCGGGTGAGGGCGTGCGCTGGGCCGGGTGACCATGGGGGAAGGTGAAGTTGGGGTTGAACCCGCCGTTCGCGTCCCCGTCGGCGTAGCCCGGCGACGGCGTGCAGCCCCAGGGTTGCAGTGGCGACAAGAATCCGGCCGGAGAACCGACGCTTTGCTGGCTCCAGGGCGCGTACTGGGCGTGGCCGCCGGGTGGATTCATCATCCCCACGCGAGCCGCCTCAGCTTGTTCGGCCGAGCGCTCCGCCTGATCCGCCCCCGCCGCTGCTGCGAGCGTCGCGCTGTCCCGGGCCTTCTTGGCGTTAGCCCTGTTCCGCCGGTCGGTGGTGACAACCTCCCGACGCTGAACTTCCGCCCTCCAGTCGGTGTTGGACATGCCCGAGGGCTTGGACGGCGGCGCCCTCGGCTTCCTCTGCTTCGGCTGGGCGACGGCGGCGGTCGCAGCCGTCGTGGCGCGGGGGAGCACGTACTTCTTCGGCAGCATGGCGGCCGGCTGGGAGGGGAGGAGGAGGAGATTGGTGGAAGGAATGGAGAGAATGAGAGGGAAGCCGGGGGAAAGCAGGAAGAAACGGCGGGAAAAGGCCCTCCTCTCGCCGACAGAGCGGCCCCACGCCCCTTTTCGCTTGTGCCGGCGCCCACAGGTGCCCCCCAGCACGCCGGGTTCGGCTCGGGTCCGCCGGCTGTTATTTCGGCCCAACCCAGCGAAAAACGCGTTCCTGGAGGCGCGACTGGGACGATTTCTACTCGTGGACGCTAAAAAATCGCCTAGGGAGGCTTGTTGGGGACGCGACCGGAGATGCTCTCAGTCTCGGAGTGATGATGATTCACTTGCAAATGAGCCCGCAATGAACATTAAAATTCAAAAAACAAAAAACAAATTCAAAACATCCTGAATTTTTGTTGGTGAACTTTGACAAATGTTTGGAGTGTTTGTAAAGTTTCATCATCGAATGATATTCGTGCAAGTCGTGGAAAATGACGAAATCAGCACTCGGGAATGCTTTTGAAATAGCACTTTTGGAGCATCAATTTCTTTTTTTTTCACGGCTTCCATGAATGTAATTCCATGATGAATTTTTGTGAGCAATCAAAATATTTGTCAAAGTTCGCCACAAAGAAATCAGAATTTTTGAAATTTGCGTTCAATTGTTTTGGATTTTACTGTTCACCCGAGTTCAGAAACACGCGTTCATTCACTTGCATATATTCTCCCAAATTACCCTTTTCAAACTTAAGTAGTCCTCAAAAAACTTATTCCCACATCTGACCTCCTAATGACGCGCAAACTGTTTAGCATGATTAATACACATGGCCATCCAAACGCTTTGGCACGACTTAAATTCGTGTTGGCAGCCCGTTCGACGTGGCAAAGAGCAAAGATGCCAAATCGATTGGCATCGCTACGTGTATTAGACATGCTAAATCGTTTGGTGTCACTATGTGTATTATTCGCGCCAAACGGTTTGGTGCAACTTTGTGGGGAAAGCTTTGATAATAAGTTTTTCAAGGATTAGCGATGTTAAATTTGAAAACAAAGGATCATTTAGTAGAAATGATACAATTCGTTTATAATAGTTTGATTTTTTGCAAGTGACAAGTCATGATTTTTTGGTAGAAAAAACTTGCATTATTCAGTCATGAGGATTACAATCAGCGATGCATCTGTACTCAACATTTTCAAGACCAGAGCTTAACCAAATAGCTATACGACCATTATGTCTAGCATAGTTTGCTAAGAAATGACTAATACTTTATTCGCAAAAAAAAAAAGAAGACTAATACCGTGCATGGTGTACTGGTTGGCTCGTGTACAAGTCACGGGTACATATCAAAGAAAACAGCGATTTGCGCATAAACTCAAGTCTAGTCACCAAAATGATGTATTTTGCTGAGTTATAGCATCAAAGTGGTATGTGAAAATGTCGACCTGAAACGTTTTCCTACCCTAGCGGCCGCCAGGAGGCGACTAGGGAGGCGATCTCTTTTTCCATCGATCTCCACTGCGAGGGCGCTGGCCCCTCTCCCTCCGGCTGCTGCTCCGGCGACAGGAGCGAGGGGGGACCCTGTTCCTCCGTTTTGTAGTTAGGATTTGGATTTGTATGTTGTGATGCGTCGTTGGGATGGTGGGAGTGGCGCCCGGATGAATTCCTCAAGTTCACCCCACACCGGCGGTGTCTTTCTTGACGGCGTCTCGGAGTTGATGACATCGTGTGTTTGTCGATCCTTCATATCGGCAGCGTTAGGGTTCATGGATAGTGTCAGTGAGGCGGCGGCGGCGACTCCATCAGGTGTGTCTCTCCTCCTGCTCTGTCCCGTTGTTGCGGCGCTGTCTCCGACGTCATGGTGTAGCAGGGAGGTTTTGTCATCCAGGAGCACGCGCAGAGGGTTGTCTACGCAAGTGACCACTGGAAGATGATGCATCTTGTGCTGGGTCTGCGGTTGGAGGCTGATAGTTCTGGTTTCCTTCTCCGACGCCGTAATCGTGTGGGGGTGTCAGTTCTGAAGTTCGATGGCGTGTCCGGGGACACGTTGCCCCGGTCTGATTCTTTCAACGCAATATTTTTACTTCAGGCAAACTACTTTGGAGGTCTGTAAAGCTGTTGATCAGCGATGGAGCAGCGTCGAGCTCGGGTGAAGAGGTGATATGTCTCCTTTTCCTTAGTGGAGAGGACATGCGCTGGTTTTGTGCATAGGATTATCCTATCTTTTCAATCCTATAATGTCGATGTTTACGTGGCTTGTAAGTGAATCTTTATTTTATTAATAAGACACGTATTACTATGGAAAAAAAGCATCAAAGTGGTCATTGAGCGCATGTTCTAGTACCGCTAGTGTATTTATCTCTAAAAATAAAGCTTGAGCAATGTTGAGCTACATACAACCAACAAGAAAAGAAATTAGTCACCTACATTTCTATACATACAAGACATGACGAAAATAATTGATTAATTTGAATGAACAGTCACCTAGGCCCCGTCATTTGTACCACTTGGGTTCAAGCATTTGACATGTGTTCACTAGTATTGCGTGCATCGAAGGACTCTTTGATCCGCTTCCGGTAAGTGTTCATTGGTCACTCACTACCGATTGCTATCTTTGGAATTTTTAAAAAAATTGGGCATGGGTTAGCAAAATATTGTAGTGGCAGGCTTCTTTAGACACCCGCCACAGGTAGGAAGAGAAGCAGTGGTGGGTGCTGTAAAATACCCTCTACTGTTTAGCTGTGGCGATGAGAAATAGTGCCCACCACTACCGTGGCTTTAGCAGTGGTCGGCAACTAATTTCAACCGCCACTAGAACTTTTCCAAAATAGCTATGGCGGGTGCCTGACAAGCCCGCTACTAATTTTGTTGGGGAACGTTGTATGAAAAACAAAAAAAATTCCTACAATTCATCCAAGATCTAATCTATGAGATGCTAGCAACGAGAGGGAGTGTATCTACATACCCTTGTAAATTGAAAGAGGAAACGTTCAATGAAAGTACTTGATGTAGTCGTACTCTTCATGATCCAATCCGATTGAGTGCCGCACGAACGTCACCTCGGGGTTAAAAGCACACGTACGACACTACAAAAAAAAATACACTTTCGTGATGATACGTGTTTGTCACAATAGGTCACGTTTTCTGTCATGCATGTACATCCATGACAATTTTATGACAGAATCAAGATAGTCATACTTGTGCTATCGTAGAAGTGTTCCATGACATTACCAAAATTATCATCATGGAAGTGTCCACTTGCATGACGATAGATCGCGCATCATAGAAGTGCTTTCGTCAAGGGTGACCGACACGTGGCATCCACCGTAACGAGACGCCATTAAGCTATCGGGTCCGGTTTTGGATCCGATAACCCGTTAACAGCCCGGACCAATGGGAAGTTTCCACGTGTAAAATTCTGATTGGCCGGAGGAAACACGTGTCAGCTCGTCAGTGGGTCAGGTAGGCGCCTATGATATGTCGACACGTGCGATGGCTCACCACTGGCCCATTTAGCTTACAAAGGCCGACCCGTTTGACTTGGTTAAAAGATAGCGGGCTGGCCCATGAAAAGCCTGTTAACAGTCTCTTCGCAAATAGCCCATTTTACGGCCCGGTAACTCACGGCCCGTTAGGGCCTGCACGAAATCGACCCAACAACGTCATGTGGGCCGTCGAATATAACACCAGCCCGTTTCACTTTCGGTCCATGTATGGCCCACGACGTCTTTCGGCCCATATGAGGCCTTCGTATCTTTAGGCCCTTTAGAGGCCCATAACGACTCTAGCCCATAATGAACAGTAAATTTCTTTGTACCCGTTAACGGCCCATGATTCACATGGACCGTTTCCAGCCCGTGTTAGCTTTTGGCCTACTGACGACCCATACGTTCTTGGGCTCCTTTCCGGCCCTCGATTACTTCTGGCCCGTTACTGGTCTGTTCCCCTAATGGGTCAAATTCGGCATGTGGCAAGAGTCGGCCCGTTTCTGGCCTGTTAACCCGTTGCGCCGTTTCCAGCCCGTGCTATATTCTGGCCCATTAACGACTCGTTATGCCTGTGACAGAATTAAGCCTTTGCTGTCCTCCGGCTTGTTAACGGCCCGTTACCGTGCTGGGCCGATACCAATTATGCCCGTTTACAGCCCATGTAGACCCATTTATCCGACGGCCCGAGGCCCACCGATTTTACGGCCGTGTTGGAGGCCCATTTAAAGGCGGCCGTAGAGGCCCATGGATCCTACGGCCCGTAGCAGGGTCAAGGTTACCACGGTCCGTATATGGCCCATGGTTGTTGCGGCCACTAGCAAACCAGGGAAAAAGAAGAATAGGAGATAAATAAGCCCGAAACTAATGCTAGGATATTAAGGCGATTGCACAGATTACATCCACTGGGCATCAAAGATCGCCACCAGTGCAAATATAGGGAACACTCTACACTATACAAAAATGGTTTGCTGTTTTCTTCAGCCGGTGGCTGGACGTTAAGAACAAATTTTATATCGCAACAAAACAAATTACAACTATAAAACAAAAGGAAGGTTGGCATAAAAGTTAACAGTCTGGCAGATAAATGCACCACCAGAAGTTCAGAAGCTCAGTTCATTTGACCTGACTGTTACGTTTTCATGCTGTATTGTCCAATAGAGCACCATAATGTTCGCTTTCATTTCTCCTAGGCTCCTGAACAACATAGCAAATGTCTGATAGTCTGGTTTCAAAACCATGCATATCTTGACGACATCAAACAATGTCTGTCCTTGTTTCACAAAGGGTCTCTGTTAGGGAACGGACTTGTGTCTGGAGCGCAGATATTACATTGTTTTGAGCTTGCATATCTTGATCATGGGGCAGTTTGGACGAGATTGCCTTAACAACCAACCCAGTATTATGCAGGAACATGCTTTTGGCACTATTAGTGGACAGGTACCGACCCACTGCAGCAAGAGCTGACATTGCGGTTATAGTTGCCTCGCCACCTTCAGAAGGTGGTGGTTCCACCATTTTTTCCATAGCTTGCTGAAAAGTTGAGTTTTTTACATTAGTAGTACTAGAACATAAGATATTAAGGAGGTAGAAAAATCAAACAAAATAGCTTTGGTCTATATACAGAACTTATTCTGGTGAACCCATGTAAAATATTAGTTGTATTTTACTACAAAGTACATAATAAAACCAGGTTCCAAACATATGACCATGTACCATGGCTAATGTATTGTCTATTTCTTCACATTGTATTGACAACTAAGGATAAAGAGACAAAGTTTATAATATGGTAAGCATAGTATGACATCATTCATATCACAAAACAACTGAGAACAGACAAACAAGCAATTTTAACGTTGTGTGGGCAAGTCCAGCACGGAACTATATTACAGGTCAAGATCAAAGGAACATCAGTCCTCTCTTTTAAACCTTGTAAGGTGCAATGATACGCTAAGACAATTGTGTATAAAATTGAAAAGAGTAATAGACATTGGCTGCAAACCATGCAAATCAAGGCACAAGTCAGAGTAAGTAGTAGTTAAAAGGCATGAGGATTAAGAACTTACAACAACGGCTTTAACTGGTGTAGTCATGCCCTTCGTCTTGCTGGTGTGACAGTCCTTAAAGATTTCCACAACATTTGGTTCAGGTACTTTTTGGTCCTTGCGAGCTTTCCTCTGCATTTGGAACAAGTCAATATAGATTTGATAATATGATACAGCGAAAAGAGTGAAACATCAGCTAATTACAAGAGCCTCGCAGTGTGGAATATAGCTACGAGATCCTGTCGTCTGTTGGAATTTCACTTTCGTACGGCTGGCCTTGTTCTTTGAACAGGCACATGCGTAAATAGGACTTCAACATGTGATCTGATCTCACACACACACACACACACACACACACACACACACACACACACACACACACACACACACACACACACACACACACACACACACACACACACACACACACACACACACATATATATATATATATATATATATATATATATATATATATATATATATATATATAATGTACTGATACTTGGATCGACCAGTGTTTAATGAGGCCTCTCCAATCTTCATCCGATATATTTTCCATCGAGATGTTTGGGCAAGTTCACTGTTAGCCTTGCCTTCAAAGTGAGTTTTCCTCAAGTTATACGGATACTGTTGCAGAGCAGACTTGAAAACATGGGTGCAAGCTTGTCTGGTTGCATCATCTTGGCTATCCAACTTGAACCTCATCTGTTGAAAATATGGGAGTCTCATTGTCAGCAACCTAGAAAGTACTGGACAGAGTAAGACGATATTACTAGTTTCCATACATAACCATACTTACAGATAAATGGTCGAGGAAGGTGTTGAACTGGGTTTCATCTTTGTCATTCATGTACTAAATCCATGTTGGGAGGATACGTACATGACACCTAACGGCAACCGCTGCCTCTGATACTAACTTGGCTGACTCTGTAGCATCACGTGGCCTTTTTAAACCTGCCTCAAAACAGATCTCCATTCTTCCTCCTCTAGATTTAGTTAACCTATCAAGCATTATCCCTGATGTTTGTTTCCTCTTGCGCCTAGGTGCTAGCCCAACAACGAACATAGGAAGTGTTAGTGTACATCAAACTGTGAGACTACATATAAAGAAGCATGCAACTATAACTTGACTCCAACAACTACCTTCTTGCTGTTGAAGCTCACAAAGTTCATCTGATCTTGCCAACTCATCTTGTGTCAAGAGTGCTTCGGAAGTAGTGTCAGGTGGCAAGGGAGCTTGGGAATGCGCTGCTAGCTGAGTTGACCAACGAGTAAATCATGCAGCTGGTGGTACTGTGGAAGGTGTTGCAACAACTAGGGCTGTCTCTGCTTGTTTGGTGGTAGCTATTTGTTTCTTTTTGGCTTGTTCTGCAGCTCGTGTAGCACGGAATACCCTGTCGGTACAATTTTCCGCTGGACTTTGACCTTCTATTGCACCATCAGTACCAGCAGAATCTGCAGGATTCTTCCTCTTCCCTTTCCTTGTCATTCTGTGTTACTCCCTCTTTCTCTGTGCCATGTTAAGTCAAGCCGACAAGAAAAACGAATAATAATTTAGTTCTTCAGAAAAAATTGATGCGTGATATAGACGAATTGAACTTTGATGTTAGACAACCACATGATAGGAGGATGTAATATGTACAAAAAACAGGACGACATGAGATAACCAGAACTATGATGTGTAAACTAAGCAGAAGACATTTCACTAAATTAGAAGAAATGCAATGGAAGGTAGACACCATATGAAATATGCTACAAATATCGCTCTGCCAAGTTAATAATATCACACTGCCAAGCTAGAGAAAGCACCTCGGATGCCGGTTTCGCCGGAAGACCGCCATCAGTCCCTGCCTTATTTTTTTCCTTCCTCTTTCTTAATTGTATTGCCTTGTCAAGTCAAACCCACAAGAAAAATGAATAAAATTCGCTTTTCAGAACTCATTGATGCAGGATGTTGACGAGCACTACTTTAATGTAAGGCGACCGCATGATAGGACGATTGAATGTGTAAGAAAAAAGGACAGCATTGCATATTCATAACTATGATGTGTAAACTAAGCAGAAGGCATTTCAACAAATTAGAAGCAATGAAAGCTAGACACCATATGAAAGATGCAACGAATATCACTCTACCATGTTAAAACTGTCTCGTCATAAATGCCATTTCAACAAATTAGAAGTAGTACAAGCTAGAAAAGAATGCGAGATGTAACCTGTATCACACTCCCATGTCAAACGTGTCTTATGATAAGTGATTGTTGCAGGTTACACAATAGTAGTACTTTGATGTAAGAACATGGTGTGATAGACAGATATTGTATGTTCTAGAAACAGGAACACGTGTCTTAGTCACAAGTATAATGTGTAAAGTAAGCAGATGAAATTCAACAAAATTAAAAGCAATACAAGCTAGACATCATACATAACATGCAACCACATATAATAAATTGCCATGTTAGAGGGAGCACCTGTGATGGTGCACTAGGGAGACGTGTTTATCACCAACACAACTGCGTTGAGTGTCTATGCATGTGTTGTCTTGGAAATCATCTAGGGGATGGAGCAGAGAATCAGAGAGGCCTCCGCTTGAAGGAGCACCTTCATCCGCTGCCTTGCTAACTTCCTTCCGCTTTATTGATTTTGAATTGTCAAGTAAAACCGACAAGAAAAAGCAATAAAATTCACTCTTCGTAACTCATTCATGCATGATAATCGACAATCACTACTTTGATGTAAGGCAAACACATGATTCCGAGGATGGAATAATATGAAAAACAGACGACATGGCATATTCACAACTGTTTGTGTAAACTAAGCAGAAACCATTTCAACAAATAAGAAGCAATGCAAGCTAGATACCACATGAAAGATGCAACCAATATGACTCGCCAAGTTAAAAGCGCCCTATCATAAATCGTGATTTCAACAAATTAGAAAAGCGTGCTATAAATCATATGAAAGATGCAACTAATATCACACTGCATATACTGAAGGTGTCTTGTCATATTGATTTATGCGGGATACAAAAAAACAATAGTTTTATGTAAGGACATTGTCGGATTACGGGTTCCGGCAAAACCCTTGAGGTTCGAACACTGAGGTGCGCACGAAGATCTCTCCTCCCTCTAGCTCGCATGCATCATGATGTCACGGCCTAGCTCGACGAACCCAAAGAACAAGGGGACACAAGATTTATACTGGTTCGGGCCACCGTTGTGGTGTAATACCCTACTACATCGTGGTGTGGTGGATTGCCTCTTGGGCTGAGGATGAACAGTACAAAGGAAGAACAGCCTCCTGAGGAGAGGTGTTCTTGTGCTTGGTCAGCTGGTGTGGTGTCTCTCTAGCCGATCTAGACCTCTACAATATGAGTCCGCCCCAGCTGTGGTGGTGGCTAGCCCTATTTATAGAGGCCTTGGTACTCTTCCCAAATATTGAGTGAGAAGGGATCCCACAACGACCAAGTTTAAAGGGGGACAACGAGTACAAGTTATCCTGACAAAAGTAGTCTTCGCCTGCCAAAGGCTCTGGTGGTGATGCCGTCTTGGGCTCCACGCTGACCTCTGTCCTGCCGTCCTTCTGGTCTTGGTCTTGTTGCACCAATATGGAAACCTTTGCCTGATGCCTCGGAACTCCTTGCCTGCGCTTGCCTCTTTAGCACCAAAGAGGAAATGAGGACACTGCACGCGCTGGCGCCCGCCTGGTGCATGCCTGGTCATGGTCGTCATGGCTTGCGTCACAGGGACCTCGCGAGGTTACCCTTGCCTTGATCTCTCCGCTCCTCGTGAGCCAGCCTGGTGAGGCCGCCCCTGAGGAGGTCTTGCGTCGTCCGCCTCGCGAGGCTTGGCCCCTCGCGAGGGTCTTGAGTGTTTGCTGGTGAAGATGGGTCGTAGGAGGCCGCTGGTGGAGCCACGCCGTGGGCCACAGGCAGGCAAGTCTGGGGACCCCCGTTCCCAAAACACCGATAGTAGCCCCTAGGCCCAAGGCGCTCTCGGACTTGGCTTGAGGCGAAGCCAAGGGGCAAGTGCGGAGTGCCACGGGCCCCAACAGCCTGCGGCCTTGCTTGACACGTGGCGACTGATTGGACGTGGACGTCTCCGCTTCCCCACGCTGCCTCAACAACTGCCCGATTTGACGAGTCCTTACTGCATGCAGAGAAAATTCATCATTACCTGTGATCATGGGGATCAGCGGTTAGCCTTCCCGTGCTATAAATGAGGAGGGGAGCGGAGCCCCCATCGCCCATCTCTTCCCGTTTCGCTTGCTTCCTCTTCCTTGCTCCTTTCCTAGTAGCGGTACTCATGGCGCCGATACGGAGGTTCTCGGCTGTGGAGAAAGGAAAAGCCCCCCGCGACGAACCCGGGCCACTTCCGCTGAAGAAAAGGCTGGGCCACCGCCGTGACGCAGTCGCAAGACCGGAGGTGTCGAGGCCTTGGAGCGAGCGGCCACCTCCGGGGTATCCACCGCCTCTGTTCGCCCAAGCTGAGGGCTCCGGAGGAAGATGCGGTGAGCGACGTCATGTCGTGGCCATGGTCGCCGCGCTATGATGTCGCCCGCCGTCGTCCAAGGAGCCCATGCCGCGGACTCCTCACGTGAACTCGTGATTTGGGCGACTATTTCCGCAGTTCTTCTCCACCGAGATGCCGTCGAGGGGCCCCCTCGAGCTTTGGCTGCAGCACACCGACTGCGACGCCACGGCGACCGGAGCGGAGGTTGAAGCCGTCTCCCCAGGCAAGATCTTCATGACCCGCGGCTGGGGTGAGGTTGCTCGAGTTTGTCGTGCGGAGGGCGCCCTCGCCATCCATTTTGAGTACGATGGCGCCTCCACCATGTTCTTCAAGGTGTTCGATGAGGAAGGCTGCCGCCTGGAGTGCTGCCCAGGTGGGGGTCGTCGGGATGGCGCAGTGTCCATCAGCGAGCCTGCTGTTGGCTTCACCAGCGGCTCCTCCACCAGCAGCGGCGGCGCTTGGGAGTCCAGCGACTCTCCTGAGCCCTACGATACCCCGGAGACAAGCGACGACAGCTACGTGCCCCCGAGCTCCCTCGCGCTCGGAGCAAGGCCGCAGCGTTCGGCCGCCGCCGTCGCTGATCTGGATGGGGTTGGTGCCGACCTCCGGTGGCCCACTGTTGGTGATGGCGTCGGCCGCTCCGGCGTGTGTAGATAGGGTTCCTAGAAACTCCCTTCTTTTGTTCTCTGCGAGGAATTGAGATGGACCCCGCGGGGGCATGTAAGGGGTCTGTAATGTCTTTTGTTGATATTATCCTCATTATGGAGATTTGAGAGTGCGTGTCTTGTTTCGGCTTGGTCTCCCCTTTCCAACCTCGTGGCAGCTTGGTGCTCTACGCTGACAGGTCCCGGTCCCTAGGCAGGCTGCAGCGTCACTGGTATGCCAGGTCGTGATGCCGTGGTCAAGGCCAGGAGGTGAGCGGCCCAAGGTCCAGTAAGAGCTCCTGAGGCACGATGCTCAAGAGGTCCCCTTTAGCGTGCAAGCAGCCACCGAGTGGCAGGAAAGGGAGGTGACGTTGCCGCAACAGGCCTACAACAAGCGAGAGTCCTATGTTGTAGAGCTTGGTTTACCTGAGCGCAAAACTTATCTTCGCAGCCGAGAGCCGGTTCCTTGCGTTCCGCCAGGCTCGCGCGCTGATAGCTGTTGTGTAGTCGGGTTGGGCCTGTGCGAGCCTCCCCCTCTTCTCCATGCTCTTCTAAGTGCTCTATGTCCTCAGGTCCCGGCCCTCGAGCGAGCTCAGCCACCGCTGGTATGCCAGGTCGCGATGCCGTGATCAAGGCCAGGGGCTGAGGGCTGGGGAGCCAGTAAGAGCTCCCGAGTCGCGATGCTCAGGAGCCCCCCTTTTAAGGCGCAAGCAAATTGCAGGGGAGAAGAGCTCCCGAGGTTCTTGCAGGTTAGGGCGAGAAGAGACACAGATTGCCACTATGATTGCTGGTTTGCTGCTGGTCGCTCCACAAGAAGATGAAGGCTCTGAGGGCCTGGTGAGGTGACGTGCACGGGGCGGGCCGCGAGTCAGAGCTCGACCGCTCAGATTTGTCAGCATTGCAGGGACGAACCCAAGCACAAGCACCGTGCCAGCGTGAGTAGCTCCTGTTGCGGAATGAGCATGAGGTAGATCGGCGACGCGGACGGTTATGATGGGTGATAATCAAGCAGGTGATAACCACAGATAGATCATGCATGGAAAGCGAACTAGCTTAGGTAAATGCAAGAACGATACATGCCACTGGGTCAGACCCGAGCAGCCTGGGGATGATGCAGCCCGAGGGGCGCCCCCAGCAAAGTAAACTAACGATGTAAAGGATACATGCCGCGGGGACGGGCCCATGCGGCCTGGGAATGATGCAGCCCGGGGGGCGCTCCCAGCTAAATAAACTTGGAAAATTTCACCTTGTTCCGTTGTCGAAGGGATGTTGGGGTAGCTGAAGATGCGCGGCGAAGGGGTTGCTCCTCACGAGCCACCGGGGCCCTGAACCTCAGGAGGCTCTGGGGGCCCAGGAGGTTCCTCGAGGACTGTCTCCATCTCCGCCAGGAATACATGATGCCTGGCCTCCTGAGCCGCCAGGATGCTCCGTAGGCTGCGCTGGTAGGCGGCCGCCATGCTCGGCAGGTCGAATGGCATGCAAACATAGCTGTGAGGTGGGCCCTCACAACGTCCCACGCGTGAGGGCCAGAAGAGCTCCTGAGATGCGGCCCTGTTGAGCCCTGGGATGTCGATGCAGACGCGCGGCCCGCCATCCTCGCTTGGATGGGGAGCTGCGCCAGGTGGGCGGCGGTCGCCGCACATGGATCTTGCTTCTTGGAGCTCTTGGGTAGTCTTGGTGATGAACTCCTGAACACCAGGCGCTCCTCGCCCAGTGTTCTCCCGAGGGAAATGTGCCGCAAAGCATGCCTCCATGTGGTGCCCGAGCGCCTCCCTCGTGATGTTGGCAAGGTCCGAGGCCCTCAAGAAGAGAGCCCCCGAGCCCTGCCCAAGGAGGGCGCCGGGCGCGCCTTCCTATGCGCAGGAGGGACACACCCCATTTGAGGGTGCAGGTCTTGAGGTGGTGGTGCTGGTGATGCCACTCTCCTGAGGCCCTGTACGGAGCAGCTGCTTCTTCTTCTTGGGGATGATCTCAGGAGGGTACATGATTCCTTCATTGTCGGGGTCTTCGATTGCTGCGGCCTGGAAGGCGCGCTCAAGGGAGCACACCGCATCCTTTTCCTCATAGGCGACTATGATGATACCACCAGTCCCTGGCATCTTGAGGACGTTGTAGCCGTGGTGGGTCACTGCCATGAACTTGGCCAATGCTGGGTACCCGAGGATGGCGTTGTATGGCAGACGAATGTGGGCGACGTCGAAGTCGATGATCTCGATGTGGTAGTTGTCGCACCTACCAAAGGTGACAGGGATGCAGACCTGCCCGACAATTGGGGTGGTTGTCGGCGTTCTGGGAACGGGGGTCCCCAGACTTGCCTGCCTGCGGCCTACGGCGTGGCTCAAAGGAGGCCCAGGACAGCCCATCTTCATCAACGCAAGCTCAAGACCCTCGTGAGGGGCCAAGCCTCATGGGCGGACGACAAGGAGCTTCTCGCATGGCCTCGCCAGCTGGCTCATGAGGAGGCGGAGAGTTCAAGGCGGGTACCTCGCGAGGTGCCCATGACGCAAGCCATGACGCACCGAGGGCGCTTAGTCGGGTGCCAGCCAGCAGCAGCCCCTCCTTTCCTCTTTGGTGCAAAGGGAGCAAGCACAGCGAGAGCAACAAGCAAAGGCATCCGTTTCGGTGCAACAAGACCAAGACCAGCCCCAACGGCTGGAAGGGAGTCATCGTGGAGCCCAAGCAAAGGCTCATCACCAGAGCCTTTGGCAAGCGAGGACCAACTTTAGTCAGATAAGTGTACCCGCTGTTCCCTTCAAAATGGCCAATTGTTGGCGCCCTTCCTGCTCAATATTTGGGAAGAGGCCCAGGGCCTTCATCTATATAAGTAGGGCTAGCCACCATAGAAAGGGGGACGATCGGATAGAAAGGATCTCCTCCGGGCAGGCATTTTGGAATCCAGAGAGAGAGAGAGTCCCGATCCTCAAGCTAGAGCGACGGGATACCACTTAGCAGTTCATCACACCCACCAAGAATGACTGCGAGGCTGTTCTTCCTCAGATTGTTCTCATCAGCCCAAGAGGCAATCCACACACCACACACTGGAGTAGGGTATTACACCATGATGGTGGCCTGAACCAGTATAAATCTCGTGTCTCTTGTGCTGTTCTTCTTAGTAGTTTAGGTCCTTGCGATTCGGCGAGGTACGAGACGGTGGAGGGTTGATCTCCGCGCACCCCGAGTTCGAACCTTAAGGGTCTGCTGTAACCCGAATCCGACATTTGGCGCGCTGTAGGTGCGCCGAATCGCCTTTCATCGCCTCGTTCTTCCCGACCACCGCAACCATGTTCGACGCTGCGTCGGGCCAGCGCTGAAGCGCCGAGCCGCCGCCGAAGCGCCGAGCCGCTTCGCCTCCCATGTCGCCCAGACGGCTCCCGCCGGCGGGCGCCCTCGCTGCTCTCGTCACCTGCTGTTAACGCCGCCATCGCCCGGCGGGAACGAGCAGCAAGCTCGCCCCAAAGACTCCGCCCATGAGGCGGACGGCCGCACCGCCACGCCGCCACCTCGCTGGTTCTTCGTCGACGCGCTTCGCGCGCCATGGAGGCCCGAGCTGCACTCATCGCGCTAACGAGCTCTGCGCTACTGCCCTGCCGACCACGCTTCACGAAGAATGGCTCGACCGCGCCGCCGAACTCGTCTCGCGGCGGGAGGCGACCAGCGCCGTCTGCCTCGCTGCACCGCACCCGCCCGCTGGTGATGAAGCCTCGGGCGCCACCGCCTTCCTCCCAAGACGGCGCCGTGCCCCAGGTCGCAGAGCCTCGGGCGGAACCTGCTCGCCAGCGCCGCGCTGCAAGAGCAGAGCTGCCAAGAAGTTCTCGCAGAAGAAGCTGCCCGAGCGCCCCGCCCAAAGACGTCAAGACCTCGTGCTGCCCCCAGCAAGGCGCGCAGGAGGCCCACAAGACCAAGCTCTTCGCCTCCGAGGCCCCAGCTGCCACGGCGGGTTGCCGCGCTTTCACCACCGAAGCTGCAGCAGCGTCGCGGGCCCGCCAAGTTCAAGCTGCACCTGCCTCCACGCCACGACGGCACGGCTGACCTTACGGAGTTCCTCCAGTTTCACGAGCTGGGCATCGAGGCTGCCAACGGGACGAAGGGTCATGGCGAACTGGTTTCCCATGGCGCTAAAGGACGGAGCCCGCACTGCTCCTCGATCTGGCCCTGTGCACGATCTCTTCTCGGGCCGAGATGCGCACCCGCTTCATCGCCAACTTCCAAGGTACTCGCGACCGCCACCCGCCGTGAGCGACATGCGCCGAATCAAGCAGAGCTGGGGAAACCCCGCAAAGTACATCCAGCGCTTCAACAACGCACGCCTCAAGATCCCTGTGGTAACGGAGGAGGCCATCATCTCTCGCTTTCTCCGACGGCGCGGCGCGACGCCAAGATGAAGGAGGAGCTGGCGATGCATGAAGATCTATGCACCTCCTCGAGCTGTTCAACTTGGCGTACCAAGCGCGCCAGTGGCTGAGGAGGGCGCCTCTTCCTCCTCGAGCTGCCCGCCGCGGATCCCAAGAGAAGAAGTCCAAGGCGAAGGACGGAAGCGCAGGGGCTGCCGTGCTCGCGCCGAACTGCACACCAAGCGAGGCAAAGATCAGCCCGAGTCCTCCAAGGGCAGCCGGTATCGCGGTACCACGACCTCCACACCCACAACACCAATGAATGTCAAGAGCTCCGAGCCGCGCGCTGAAGGAAGGGTCGGCAGACGCCCGAGCGCAGCGACCGGGCTACGGCCGAGGAGGAGAAAGGAATGCAGACGCTGGAAGACCGCGCCCGCCGCCAAGGGTGGCGCGACCAACCTCGCGAGGACCACTGGCAAGACCCACCTCGCGAGGGGGGCTGGAGGATCAGCCTCGTGAGGATCGTCCGCAAGGGAACGCAGCCTCCCTCCGCTGCCGCCGCCACCAAGGAGAGTCAAGATCGTCATCAGACGGGGCTGGGGCTTCCAGAAGCGCGGCGATCGTCAGATCCCGGGCGGGACTCAAGCCCCAGCCTCTCACCGCATCTTCAAGCAGTTCGCGGAAGTGAATGCAGTCCTCCCAAGCTTGAGTCCACGCGCCTCTCAGTGGTCGGCGGCGCCATCACGTTCAGCTCAGCGGATCAGCTCAAGTGCGCAGCCACAGCCGGAGTTCTCCCGATGCTTTGCTCCCCAATCATCAGCAACGTGCTGGTCACCAAGACCCTCATCAACGGCGGAGCAGGGCTCAACATCCTGTCCGTGGAGACATTCAACAATCTTCAGGTGCCCTATAGTCAGCTTCACCCAACCAAGCCTTTCTCCGGAGTCACCGACGGCTCCACGGTCCCGATCGGGCAGGTCCGCCTTCCTGTCACCTTTGGGGCCCGCAACAACTACCACACCGAGCTCATCGACTTCGACGTCGCCCACATTCGCTCGCCAGAGAACGCCATCCTCGGTACCCAGCGTTGGCCAAGTTCATGGTCAGAACTCCACCATGGCTACAACATCCTCAAGATGCCAGAAGCGGCGGGTCATCACGGTGCCTCGTGAAGAGAGAGATGCGCAGTGTTCCCCGGAGCGAGCCAGCCGCATCCTTTGGAAGACCTGCACCACAAGCAGCAGGATGCCTCCCGAGGCAGCACCCAAGAAGAAGAAGACATCGACCGCCCGGCTCTTTAAGAGACAAGCCCCTCAGGCCCGTGACCGGGCCAGGGGAGCCTCCTTCCATCGCAGATAGGAAAGCGCACCCGCGCCTCCTCAGCAGGGCTCGGGGCTCTCCTCGAGGGCCGCCGACCTCGCCAAGGTCTCGAGGGAGGCGCTTGGGCACTGTGGAGGCGTGCCTCAAGCACGCTTCCGCAAGGAGGAGCAAAACCGTAAGGGCAGAACCCTCAAGAGTTCATCAGCAAGGCCATTCAGAGCTACAGGAGTCAAGGGTCATGAGGGCAGCAGCCGCCGCTCACTGTGGGCCCCCATCCAGCGAGGATGGTGGGTTGCGATCTGCATCGACATACCAGGCTCAACCGAGCCAGATCTCAAGAGCGCCTGCCCTCGCGAGTGGGACGCTATGCAGGGTCCGCCCCACAGCTACGCACGCATGCCTTATGGCTCTGCCAAACGCGGCTGCTGCACACCAGCTGCCTCATGAGGACCATCCTGAGGCTCAAGAGGTCAGCACGCCGCAACCCTGGTGGAGATGGAGATGGCCCATGAGGAGCCGCTGGCGCCCCGAGCCTCCCGAGGCCCCCGGCCCGGGGCTCGTGAGGATCGCCCCGCAGCCCATCGAGTCTGCTACATCAACAACCCTTCATCCCCAACATCACCAGTGACATCTTTAAGTTTTATTTTCTACCGAGCGCCTTTAGGGTCAGATTATTCCTGTGCCGTGTGGGTCCGCCCCACGGCATGTATCCCTTTATTTCATGTATTTAGCTTATCCTGTTGGGGCGCCTGGCTGCATCATCCCCAAGCCGCCGGGCCACCCCAGCAGCATGTATCCTTCATGTGTTTTCCTTAGGATTATGCTCTCGCTCCACAATGCTTGTTATTTGGTGCCTTCTCCGGTGGCTAAATCTTGCACGTTAAAGGGGGTGCCCGAGCATCGCGACTCAGGCTCCTACCGCCTCCGCCCTCACCTCGGGTCTTGTCCATGGCATCGCGACTGGCTTGCCACGACGGTAGAGACCAGCCCGAGAGCCGGACCCGAGGACGAGAGTTTCATTATCCAACCCAGCTTATGCTAAAGGGGGGTGCCGAGCATCGCGACTCGTGGCTCCTACCGGCTCTCCGCCCTCACCCTCCGGTCTTGTCCATGGCATCACGACCTGGCTTGCCAACACGGCCGAGACCAGCCCGAGAGCCGGGACCCGAGGACGAGAGTTGCATCATCTAACCTAGCTTGGGCGTTAGAAGGGGGGTGCTCGAGCATCGTGACTCGTGGCTCCTACCGCTCTCCGCACTCACCCTCTGGTCTTGTCCATGGCATCGCGACCTGGCTTGCCAACGACGGCCGAGACCAGCCCGAGATCCGGACCAAGACGAGAGCACCGCATCCGCCAAATTTGCAGGAACACACTCAAGATAAGGCCAGAGCTAGGCGAACCCGCTTTGAGGTAGGGCCTCGTGAGTCCCGCTAGCTCACGGGTGCCCCAAGACACCTCACGAGGCCCTCGCGCTCTCCAAAGCAACTAACGGCAGACTAACAATCACCACGGCGAAGCTCGTTCCTTTTGTGGTGGGTCCTCCAAGGAGCACGAAACGACTCGCCACGCAATCTCCCGCCGCCAAGGCACGGACCTGGCGCTGCACCAGAAGCATTGTCCCGACCTCGAGATAAGTCACCTCCGGACACACTAGTCATCGCAACACCATCCCCACACCCAATGCAACTCCGTGTTAGCAACGCCGCCTCCTTTCTCACCGAATGATGGCTGCTTACGCCAAGGGGAACCCCCGAGCATCGCGACTCGAGGCTTTCATCGACCTCGGGCCGCCACCTCCTGGCCTTGACCACGCATCGCGACCAGCATACCAGCGACGGTGAAGCCGCTTTGGGATCGGGACCTGTCGCGCAGAACACCGAGCCTCACGAGGTCCGGAAGGAAGAAACTGAGCTAGAACGGAATGAGCATCCCGCATTGCCCCATAATAAGGATCATATTGACAAACGGTTACAAATATCTTACAAACCCCGCTGGGTACATTCCTGGCTTCTCGCGGGAACAAAAGACGCGAATCCTAAGGAGTCCTATCTACCGAGACCACCGCGCAGACGCCATCATCAACAAGTGGGCCACCCGTCCGGAGCCAACCCCATCCAGATCAGGGCGGCGACGACCGACGAGCTCGCCTCGCCCGGGAGCGGCGCAGCTCGGGGCTCAGAGCTATCGCCGCCGCCTCCGGCGCCGCCAAGAGCTCGACGGAGTCGCTGGATCCTCTGGCGCCTTCTGCCGCTCGAGAAGCTGCCAAGGGAGTGGTTGGTCGGCCTCCGCCTCACCACAGCCAGGTTTCACCGCCCTCCCGGCAGCACTCCAGCCGATGCACCCTCCCGTCAAGAGCTTGAAGGACATCACCAAGCACCGTCGTACCTGTGGATCGTGAGGGCACCTCGCCCCGCAGACCAGGCGACCTCGGCCCAGCCTCGAGTCATGAAGACCTCGCCCGGGGCACCATCGAGACCTCTCGCCTGTCATGAGGGTGCCGCAGCCGGGCGTGTTGCAGCCAGAGTCCCTGTGGCCTCTGCTGGACGACGGAAGCGAAGAAAGAAGGAAGACAGATCCAAGACTTAGGAGGCGCGGCGACGCAAGCACGAACTCCCGGCAGAGCCTCGGCGTGAACTGTGGGGGAAGACGACACCTTCGTCACCCGCCGGCGCTGCCGACGGCGCCGCTCGTGGCGCCCGGCGCCACCTCTTTCAGGCCACCAATTTTGCGCAGATAAGGGAAGAGGAAACCTGGTGGCGGCCGCACGCACCAGGGCACGGGCGCCTCAAGGCAAGGCCCCGCCTCGACACAGAGAGCAAGCCGCTTTGGGGGAGCGGGTCAGATCCTCTTGAGGAGCCTTTCCTTCTCTTCCCGGAGAACCGCGGATCGGAGCCATGGCAACCAGATGAGACGAGGAAGAGGAGAAGCAAAAGGATAGATCGAAGGGCGACGCCGTTCGTACTTATAGCCGGGCGGAGGCCAACCGTCGGCCTCCACGATCACCGATCGTCATGGCTAACTCGGATGCAGGGACTCGTCAATCCGGGCGGTTACTAAGGCGCCGTGGGGGAGCAGCGCCACGCCCAATCAACCGCCACGCGGCACCCAAGGCCGCAGCTGTTAGGGCCCACGACGCTCGCAGACTTGCCCTTTCGCCTCTCGCGACGGGCTGTTCGGGCGCGCCGTGGCCCCGGGCTACTGTCGGCGCTCGGGAACGGGGTCCCAGACTTGCTCGCTCGCGGCCCGCGGCGTGGCTCAAAGGAGGCCCAGACAGCCCATCTTCATCAACGCAAGCTCAAGACCTCGTGAGGGGCCAAGCTCGCGAGGCGGACGACAAGGAGCTTCTCGTGCACGGCCTCGCCAGGCTGGCTCATGAGGAGGCGGAGAGTTCAAGGTGGGGTACCTCGCGAGGTGCCCATGATGCAAGCCATGACGACCGAGGGCGCCCATTGGTGCCAGCCAGCAGCGCCCTCCTTTCCTCTTTGGTGCAAAGGGAGCAAGCGCAGCGAGAGCAACAAGCAAAGGCATCCGCTTCGTGCAATAAGACCAAGACCATCCCCAACGGTGGAAGGAGTCATCGTGGAGCCCAAGCAAAGGCCATCACAGAGCCTTTGGCAGGCGAGGACCAACTTTAGTCAGATAAGTGTACCCGTTGTTCCCTTCAAATGGCTAATTGTTGGCGCCCTTCCCGCTCAATATTTGATAAGAGGCCCAGGGCCTTCGTCTATATAAGTAGGGCTAGCCACCATAGAAAGGGGGACGATCGGATAGAAAGGATCTCCTCCGGGCAGGCATTTTGGAATCCAGAGAGAGAGAGAGTCCCGATCCTCAAGCTAGAGCGACGGGATACCACTTAGCAGTTCATCACACCCACCAAGAACAGACCCTCGCGAGGCTGTTCTTCCCAGATCGCTCCTCATCAGCCCAAGAGGCAATCCACACACCACACACTGGAGTAGGGTATTACACCACGATGGTGGCCTGAACCAGTATAAATCTCGTGTCTCTTGTGCTATTCTTCTTAGTAGTTTAGGTCCTTGCGATTCGGCGAGGTACGAGACGGTGGAGGGTTGGATCTCCGCGCGCACCCCAGAGTTCGAACCTTAAGGGTCTGCCGGAACCCGAAATCCAACAGTGGTGGAACCATCGGTCACTCCTGAGAAGGGCTTGGTCGGTTGCAGCTGATCAAGGGCACTTGAAGGCGATCGAACGTGTCGATGGACAGGATGTTAAGCCCCACACCGCCATCGATGAGGGTCTTGGTGACTTAGACGTTGCTGATGAAAGGCGAGCAGAGCATTGGGAGAGCACCGGCGGTCGCGGCGCACTTGAGCTGGTCCGCCGAGCTGAAAGTGATTGCGTACTTGGACCACCTGAGCGGGCGTGTGGCCTCGAGCTTGGGAAGAGCCGCGTTCACCTCGTGAGCAAACTGCTTGAAGATACGATGAGACGCTGGGGCCTGAGCTCCACCCAAGATGCAGGCGATAGCGCGCGGTTCCTGGAAGCCCCCAGCTCCTTCGTCCTGATGGTGGTCGTCGTTCCTTCTTGGTGGCGGCAGCGGAGGAAGACCAGCACTGCCCTGAGGGCGGTCCTCATGAGGCTGATCCCTCTAGGCGCCCTCACGAGGCTGGTCCTACCAGCGGTCCTCGTGAGGCCGGCCACGCCACTCCTGGCGTGGGCCGCGATCGTCCCAGCGACCTCTGCCTCGTCCTCCTCCTCAGCCATAGCCCTGGTCGTTGCGCTCGGGGCGTCGACTGAAGCGTCCATCTCGAATGGCCCTGAGCTCTTGGTAATCATTGGTGTTGTGGATGTGCATGTTGTGGAAGGCGTAGAACGGACGGCTTCTCTTGGATGACTCGGGATGGTCCCGACCGCGTTTCGTGTCAGGCTCCGCCGCGAGCACAACCACCCCTTTGCGCTTCACGTCTTTGGCCTTGGCTTTCTTCTCCTCTGGGTCGGTAGTAGGGAGCTCGAGGAGGGAAAGGCGCCCTTCCTCAGCTCTTGCGTAGTTGGTCGCCAGGTTGAATAGCTCTAGAGCCATGCATAGCTCCTCGTGGATGGCGAGCTCCTCCTTCATCTTGACATCGCGAACGCCATCAGAAAACGCTGAAATGATGGCTTCGTCCGTCACCTTGGGAATCTTGAGACGAATGCTGTTGAAGCGCTGGATGTACTTCTGCAAGGTCTCTCCTGGCTGCTGCTTGATATGGCGTAGGTCACCCACGGCTGGAGGGCGGCCGCGAGTGCCTTGGAAGTTGGCGACGAAGCAGTCGCGCATCTCATCCCAGGAGGAGATTGAGCCCGGGAGCAGGTTCAGGAGCCATGAGCGGGCGCCGTCCTTGAGAGCCATGCGGAACCAGTTCGCCATGACCTTTTCGCCGCCGTTGGCTGCCTTGATGCTCAGCACGTAGAGCTGCAAGAACTCCGCAGGGTCGGGGGTGCCATCGTAGCGAGGAGGCAGATCCGGCTTGAACTTGCCTGGCCAGACGACGCCACACAGCTCAGGAGTGAAGGCACGGCAGCCGGCCGTGGCCACCGGGGCCCGTTGTAGAGGCAGAGCTTGATCTTGGTGTCCCTGCGCCACCACGGCAAGTGGCGCATGGCCCTGCCGTGGCAAGGGATCCTAACGTGGCGTCGCTGGGAGCGGTGGAGCGTTTTCTTGCGGTCGGGGAACTTCTTGGTAGCTTCCTTCTTCTCGCGCGAGCGCCAGGCGCGGCGGGTCGTGCCGGGGGGCAGCACGCCTTGGCCAGAGCGCCGTCTTGGTGCAGAGGTGGCGGAGGTGCTCCGTGAGCTACGCCGCCCGCAGCTGGCAGAGGGCGAGTGAAAGTGCAACTATCCCTGGGTGGTTTTGGTAATTCCTAACAACATATAGCTCATTGAGCTAACATTATTCCAAGATAAATATTTCAGGAAAAGCTCAATGAATGGCATGGCATGGATGAGGAAAGTGGACCCCTCAAAATACTAAGGATAAAAGGATTGGCTCAAGCTCAGAGCTCAAGACTCTACATTTTATATTTTAGTGATCCAAGATCACATTGAGTCTATAGGAAAAGCCAATACTATCAAGGAGGGATGAGGTGTTGCTTAATGAGGTTCTTGCTTCATAGTGCTTAGTGATATGCTCCAAAACCCTCAACTACTTTCTCACATCCACATATGACCTAAACCAAAAGTCCAACTCGGCCCCACCGATTCTTTCTATCCGGCACCACCGAGTTCAGTTGTCATAGCCACTGCCACAAACCCTAGGCAAACCGGTCTCACCGATAGGGATCTCGGTCTCGCCGAGATTGGATTGTAATCTGTCTGTTTCCCTTCGTAACGTTTCGGTCCCACCGAGATGAGTGATCGGTCCCACCGAGATTGCAATGTAAACTCTCTGTTTCCTTTTTGTAACATTTTTGTCTCACCGAAATGAGCGAATCGGTCCCACCGAGTTTACCTGACCAACTCTCTGGTTAGCTTATTACCAAAATCAGTCCTACCGAGTTTGTGTAACCGGTCTCACTGAGATTACGTTATGCCCTAACCCTAACCATATCGGTCCTACCGAGTTGCATGTCGGTCCCACCGAAAATCCTAACGGTCACTAGATTTGCTGAATCGGTTCGACCGAGTTTCTCAATTCGGTCCCACCGAGATTGGTAAGTTGTGTGTAACGGTTAGTTTTTGTGTGGAGGCAATATATACCCCTCCACCTCCTCTTTATTCGTGGTGAGAGCCATCAGAACGAACCTACACTTCCAATACACATTTTCTGAGAGAGAACCACCTACCCTTGTGTTGAGACCAAGATATTCCATTCCTACCATATGAATCTTGATCTCTAGCCTTCGTCAAGTTGCTTTCCACTCAAATCTTCTTTCCAACAAATCCAAATCCTGTGAGAGAGAGTTGAGTGTTGGGGAGACTATCATTTGAAGCACAAGACCAAGGAGTTCATCATCAACACACCATTTGTTACTTCTTGGAGAGTGGTGTCTCCTAGATTGGCTAGGTGTCACTTGGGAGCCCCCGACAAGATTGTGGAGTTGAACCAAGGAGTTTGTAAGGGCAAGGAGATCGCCTACTTCGTGAAGATCTACCGCTAGTGAGGCAAGTCCTTCGTGGGCGACAGCCATGGTGGGATAGACAAGGTTGCTTCTTCGTGGACACTTCGTGGGTGGAGCCCTCCGTGGACTCGCACAACCGTTACCTTTCGTGGGTTGAAGTCTCCATCAACGTGGATGTACGATAGCACCACCTATCGGAACCACGACAAAAACATCCGTGTCTCCAATTGCGTTTGAATTCTCCAAACCCTTCTCTTTACATTCTTGCAAGTTGCATGCTTTACTTTCCGCTGCTCATATAATCTTTGCATGCTTTCTTGAATTGTGTTAAGATTGCTTGATTTGTGCTAAAATAGCTAAAATCTGCCAAAGACTAAAATTGGGAAAAGGATAAGTTTTTATTTGGTCAAGTAGTCTAATCACCCCCCTCTAGACATACTTTCGATCCTACAAGTGGTATCAGAGCTTTGGTCTCCATTTGCTTTGATTTCCATAGCTTTTGGTAGTCATAGCCTTGGTTTCACAATCTAGGAGAGTATGACGTCTAGCGAGGGAAATTATCACCGTAGAGGTCCTTACTTTGATGGTACTAATTTTGCTAGTTGGAAGCATAAGATGAAAATGCATATTCTTGGGCATAACCCGGCCGTTTGGGCTATTGTGTGTATTGGCTTGCAAGGTGAATTCTTTGATGGGAGGTGTCGGTGTCAAAACCGGCGGATCTCGGGTAGGGGGTCCCGAACTGTGCGTCTAGGCGGATGGTAACATGAGACAAGGGACACGATGTTTTTACCCAGGTTCGGGCCCTCTCGATGGAGGTAATACCCTACCCTGCTTGATTAATATTGATGATATGGGTAGTACAAGAGTAGATCTACCACGAGATCAAGGAGGCTAAACCCTAGAAGCTAGCCTATGGTATGATTGTTGTTCGCCCCACGGACTAAAACCCTCCGGTTTATATAGACACCGGATAGGTTAGGGTTACACAGTAGTCGGTTACAATGGTAGGAGATCTACATATCCGTAGACGCCAAGCTTGCCTTCCACGCCAAGGAAAGTCCTATCCGGACACGGACGAAGTCTTCAATCTTGTATCTTCATAGTCTTGGAGTCCGCCGTGATGATAGTTCGCTATCCGGACACCTCCTAGTCCAGACTCCTCAAGAGCCCTGAACTAGGCTTCAATGACGACGAGTCCGCGCGCATATTGTCTTCGGCATTGCAAGGCGGGTTCCTCCTCCGAATACTTCATAGAAGGTTTTGAACACAAGGACGGTGTCCGCTCGCAAAACAAGTTCCACATACCACCGTAGAGAGAATAACTTTTGCATAGATCTGCTGACGTATTCTGCGGCGTGACATCACACCACGGCCAGGCCTTTATATGAATCTTTTTTTACCGTTCCACCTTAGCGCGTTTAGCGAGGCAGTTTCCTTGGCACGTCTTATCAAAGCATAGATCGTGCCCCCTTATTCCGGGATTCTCATCAATACAGACGTGGGTAACCCATCCGCGCCATTGATTACGGCGCTTGGGAGATAAGCGAGTTTTACCAGGCTGGTGGGGGACGCATAGCTTCATCCATCCATATAAGGGGATAAGGATCCACCTTTTCACCTACGCCTTCTTCCTCCTTTGCTCATCCATTTTCGCGCACTCGAGCTCCAGCGCCCAAGTTCGCACACCCCACCTCAACCTTCTCCAACTATGTCTGGAGCGGGAGGCAGGTGGATGGCCTCCTCCATCACGGAGGGGCACATCACAAGACTGCGGGAGGCCGGATACTTGTCCGGCGACATCGCGTGTTGGCTACCTGACGAGGGGCAGCTCATTCCAACCCCCAGGCCCCATGAGAGGGTGGTGTTTCTCCCCCACTTCCTCCGTGGACTAGGTTTCTCACTTCACCCATTTGTCCGGGGGCTCATGTTCTACTACGGCCTGGACTTCCACGACCTGGCCCCGAATTTCATCCTCAACATCTCGGCGTTCATCGTCGTGTGCGAGGCCTTCCTCTGCATCCAGCCCCACTTCGGCTTATGGCTGAAGATCTTCAATGTCAGGCGAAGGTAGTGGGCGGCCGCCTGCCGGAGTGCGGAGGCGCCATGGTTGGCAAGATGGCCAAAGTCCTATGGCTCGAGGGCTCCTTCGTGGAGACAATAAAGGGGTGGCAATCGGGGTGGTTCTACATCACCGAGCCGCGCGACCCCAAATGGGTGGCGGCCCCCGAATTCAGATCTGGCTACCCCACAAGGCTCTCGTCATGGAAAGAGACGGTCCTGACGTGGGGGGATTCGGATGAGCTATCCGGGCTCCAAACATGCGTCCGAAACCTGGTGGACAAGAATCTCATGCTTGTCAACGTAATCCAGGTGATGCTCATCCGCCGGATTCTCCCATGTCAACAACGGGCCTTCAAATTGTGGGAGTTCGATCCGGCACAACACTCAACTTTAAAAAGGCTCTTTGACACTACGTACGAAGATGCCTGGAAGGTGCTATTCAAGGGCGCCGAGGCTCCCACATCCTCTACCGAAGATCGCGGATTCAGCTCGCAGCATCAAGCCAGCGAGGTGAGTTATTTTACCCTTTATGGGACTCTTTTTTCATAGTTTGACTCTATGCGGGATCTAAAACTCCCTAACCTTTAACAGGACTGGCTGAAGACGTCCGGACAGGTTAACTGTCTGCTCCTTTGCTCAAGACCCAGCGGGACGCCGATTTGCCGGGGCTGCTGGCTCCGTACCTCATGTGGTGCGGAGAAGAAGGCTAAGAAGGAGGCAACGGAACTCAAGGAGCTCCCAACGCTGGTGTTGTCGATTCTGAAGCGAATCTTCTCCCGAGGACGAGGAGGAGGAAAGAAGCCTCTCCCAGCGGGGAGGAGAGGAAAAGGAAGGCCGCCTAACCGGGAGGCCGGAGGGTCCAAGAAGGAAGAACCCTTCCTCCGGACTTCTCCACCAACGTCGACAACGACGAGGAGGATTGGCCAACAAGGGCCAAGCCCCTGGCGAGATCGTAAGTGTCCGGATACCCATGGCTTTTTCATTGCATAGTGTTCTCTAATGCCGAACAGTCATGCAGCCCGCCCAAGGGCGAGTTCGCCGCTTCGTCGAGTGGGTCCCTGGGTTCGTCGGAAATGGAGAGTACTTCGCTTCCGGCCGCCTCCTCGCCTCACGCTGCGGACGACGCCGAGGTGGTGCCCCAAGGGGGGCCTGGTCTGGTCAAGAGGAGGTGGCGCAGGAGGCGCCGCAAGGCGACCTCCCGGACTCCAGGCGCGTGGGCGGCGAGACCCCCAGGGGCTCTAAGCCTGACCCTTGTCCGGACTCCATAACGGAACCTTGGCTGCTCAAGTCCGCAAGCGGCCCTTCAGAAGAAGGGTAAGACGCCGTGTGTCTCACCCAACCGAGGCACCGGATATTTATCGAGGCGCTTAACAGCGCCTCCATCGAGGAGGAGCACCGCCTTTGTTATGAGTGCGGTGATCCGGACAGATTCATTCGCCAAGAGCGGGCTGACTGAAGCTGTACCAGCCTTCTAACAGGCTTTGAGGTAAGTTTAGAATATGTAAAATATTACCGCATAGACAGTAGCCTCGATGCTTAGTTCGTGTTCAAAAGAAAAGCCGGACTAAGGATCTAAAAGATATACTGGAGTCTAACATAAGTATGTCAATATGGGAATGCAGGCTACGCTGCTGACCTCTGCCGCACTGACTGCGGAGGTCGATGCATTGAAGCAAAGCCTCGAGCGGTCCAAGAACGAGCTCGGCCTTGCCAAGAAGCAACTTGAGGACAAGGAAGGTAAGTAATACCTTATTAAAGAGGTACCTTATAGAAAGGTTTCGGTTGCAAAAAATAACAGGAATAACATGGGTACTGCAGGGGCCACGAACGAGGTGGCGACCCTGAAGGAAGCGGTGTCCGTCGGGCCCTTGCTTGTGACGGACGGGCCACCGAAGGGCAAGGAGCATCGCACGCCTGAAATGTACTATGAGGGCCTCCTGAAGGGTGCCCGCCGAATAGCGGATGAGTGCTCCAAAGATGTAATTTTTGAATAGACTCACATTTGTTATCCTGTATGCTGAAAACTTGTTCATATGCACTAAGCAATGCTTGTTAATTCTGTGCGGCCGTTTATCAAATTTGAGAGATGGCAAGTCGTTGGCTTCAGCCCCCATGCCACGAGTGCTGGGGTGTTAAGGATAAACTTGAGCGCTCTTGTTCCCATTCTTGGGTCCATCGAGGGAGGCGTTCAACGCAACGAACGAGGCAACCGAACTTATAATGCTTGAACACTCTCACTTAGCCATAGAATTCTATAATTTTAAATTTCGGCGAAGCCCCTAGTATTCAGAAGACCGAGTTCGGGGCGCTATCCACGCCTTTGTCCGGACAACTCCGGTTCCTCGCTCTAAGCGGCATAAGTCTTTAGGGACCAAAAACCTCTCGAACAGCGATCGCTCTCGCCCTATCATGACGGTCAGTTTTAGCTTTATCCATCGAGGTGCTCAACCCAGCTCAACCGGGCACAATCGCAGTGGTTCTCCGGTGCTACCTTAGCCGATATAACGGAACGTAAGGTACCAAAACACGGAGCCGGGCAAACCCAACTATTGACCCAAGACATGATTCGAGCCGATTCATATAATGCTATAAGTTCGGGTGCCGCACTTGTGAAAGTGTTCGGACTTATCACACCATAATTTTGGGGTACTTAAGCCCTCGGTGTATTGGCCGCACTAAAGTGTATGGGTGCAACATGTCATAAAATGAACATATGTATAGATAAAGAAAGGAGTGCAATAATAAGAAAAAACTATGTATTGTTTATTCAAAAAGGTACTGCAATGAAATCAGAACGATACAAATAATGCGATAAGCAAGGGATGGGACTATCTAACATGTCCCCTCCAGGGTAAGCTGCGGGATGGTATGTAAAACAGGTATAATGCTCGAATAGAGACCACCTGAACACTCGACGTAGCTTTCTGCTTCCCTGGCTGTTGCATCGTGAGTTCGGCGATTCTAGTGCCGGACAGGACTTCTGGAAAACGGAGTCCTGAAAGTAAAAAAAAAGAAGAAAAAAAGAAAAAAGAAAAAAATGACATAGTCGGGAGCCCCAGTGCGGTTGAGCCGCACTCAGGCGTGCCGTGGTTGTGCCCTCCCTTATGCCCATGGTATCTCCGGATCGTAGTTATGTACGCATAGTACTGGCTTCGCAATTTCGCGAGGGCTGGGGTTGGGGCCGGATTGCTACGCATGCTTGAATCGTGCCAGGCGGTCTTGTTGTAGCTTACTCCGGGCGCGCTTGACAGTGTCCGGACGCTTAGCGGCCGGACTCGAGAATTGCTGTGAGAGGCTGCTTTGCACCTCCGTCGCGAGGGCCGCCGTGTGCTCTTCCGTTCGGAGAGAGCGTTCGGTGTTTCCATTGACCGTGATTACTCCTCGAGGGCCTGGCATCTTGAGCTTGAGGTATGCGAGGCGGCACCGCATTGAACTTTGCAAATGCGGTTCGCCCAAGCAAGGCGTGATAGCCGCCATGAACGGGACTATGTCAAGATTAACTCTTCGCTCGAAGTTATCCGGGATCCAAGACCACTTCGAGTGTAATCGAGCCTGTACAATTGGCCTCTACACCAAAGATGACGCCTTTAAAGGTCGTCTTTGTAGGTTTAATCCTTGAGGGTCTATGCCCATTTTGCGACCGTATCCTAATAAAGCAGGTTCAGGCTGCTACCGCTGTCCATCAGACTCGTGAGGTGAAATCCGTCAATGATTGGGTCAAGAACCAATGCGGCAAAACCGCCGTGACAGATGCTAGTGGGTGGTCCTTCGATCGAAGGTGATCGGGCAGGAAGACCATGGGTTGAACTTGGGCGATGGCTCCATCGCATATCGCCCCTTAGTGCACTTCCGCTCCCTTTTGGGTATATGGGTTGCGATATCATGTTCACCGTCCGCACTTGTGTGGGAAAACCCTTTGTCCTCTATTGTTCGGGCGGCGGGCTCTTCCTCGTCATCGCTATGCAGCCCCTTGTCATTGAGTTCGCACTTAACTTGCTCGCTTGCTTGAACACCCAACAATCCCTGTTGGTGTGATTGGCTGGTTTTTTGGGGGTGCCATGTATCTGGCATAAGCGATCGAGTATTCGGTCCAAGTTGGACGGGCCCTGGGTATTTCTTTTGAATGGCTTCTTCCGCTGACCGAGTTTAGAGCCTCTGAATCCGGCATTGACGTCCGTATCTTTAGCATTTGCCGTTAATGCGGCGCTTGTTCTTGTTGCGACGCGACCTACCATTGCTGTCCTTGGTATCCGAACTATCAGGGTGTTTGGCCAAGTTGTTGCTTCGAGCTAGCCAGCTGTCCTCTCCCGCACAAAAGCGGGTCATGAGTGTTGTGAGGGCTTCCATGGATTTCGGCTTTTCCTGTCCTAGGTGCCGGGCAAGCCATTCGTCGCGGATGTTATGTTTGAAGGCTGCAAGGGCCTCTGCATTCGGACAGTCAATGCTTTGATTTTTCTTTGTTAGGAACCGTGTCCAGAATTGTCTGGCCGATTCTTCCGGCTGCTGAATTATATGGCTGAGGTCATCGGCGTCGGTGGTCGCACATATGTGCCCCGGAAGTTATCAAGGAATGCGGCTTCCGTGTCCTCCCAACAACCAATTGATTATCTTTGGCAAGCTGTTGAGCCAATGCCGAACTGGTCCTTTAAGCTTGAGTGGGAGGTATTTGATGGCATGTAGATCATCACCGCGGGCCATGTGGATATGGAGGAGATAGTCCTCGATCCGCACCGCAGGATCTGTGGTACCATCGTATGATTCGATGTTTACGGGTTTGAAGCCCTCGGGATTTGATGATCCATTACTTCATCCGTGAAGCATAGTGGGTGTCTTGGCGCCTCAGTATTGGGCTATATCATGACGTAGCTCATATGAGCTTTGTTCATCGTGTTCGCCCGCCGGTTTGCTGTATTCGGCGCGACGGTAATCATCCCAGTCGTTAGGCCCACGCGATCTGTAGATCGATCTTGTATGTTTTGCCTTATCCTCCAATATATCTCGCAAGTCCGGCGATTTTCCGTGCCTTGGTACTTTTTGAGCGGCGTCGGGGTGTGGCTTGAGCGAAGGGCCGAGAGGCTTCTTCGTCATGCCACGGGTGGCCGGTCTGCCATGTCGCGGCGCTGGTGACTTGGGTGCTTCCTCCTCCGATCGAGGCAACAGCCTGCGTTTGGGGTAGCTTTTGAGGGCGTTCGAGTTCATACTCTTCGCTGCAAGGACTTCATCCATCCGTCGCCTAGCAGGTCTTGGTCAGCTCTAAGCTGTTGCTACTTTTCTTGAGGCTGCTTGCCGTGGCTATAAGCCTGCGCTTGAAACGCGCCCTGTTCGGGGATCCTCAGCCACGACAAATTCGTTGTCGCCGAGGCTTGCCTCATCTTCGGAGGGAGGCGATAATTATCGTCCTCGACCTCTCTTTCTGCAAGACCGTCGTGCGGACTTGCTTCTCCCTCCTCCTGCGCCGAGTCCTGCTTTGGAGGGGTTGTCTTCGCACCGTCCGGGTGTTATTATCTCCCATGCCGGAATCACCGCTTTTGCTGTGGCGTGATTTAGAGCGGCGCCCCGACGTCGGCGCGGTTGCCTCTTGGAGGGTCATCTTCCGTTGTTCCATCGCCGCTCCCATCTTTTGGGATGTCCACCATGTATATGTCGATGACGAGGTGGCCTTCTAGTGCCCCGTAGGCGATGGGTCTTGGTCGTCTCCGCATCGCCGTCCATACCGCTGATGTCTTCGGAGTCGAAGTCGAGCATGTCGGTTAAATCATCGACATTGGCTACAAAGTGGGTGGTGGGTGGGCGTTGAATTTCTTCGTCGTCCAGATCCCAACCTTCCTGTCCGTAGTCCGCCAGGGCTCTCCGGATAAAGAGAGAGACTTTAGTGAATTCAGGATGTCGCCAAAGGGCGAGTCTTTGAAAGATGTCCGCGGCAGTGAACTCCATGACCGGCGCCCGATCGGTTTCGATTAGCGGCGCGGAGGGTTCGGAGTCCGGAGAGGAGTCCGCACCACGAGTCATGGTCTTCGCAGCGACAGGGATGGAGTTCGCTCAATCACCGTAGAGATCGTAGCCCCGAGGAGGCGCCCAACCACTCGCCCTCGGTCGGGAATCTGCTCCGGACTAAGGGTCGGAGCGGATCGTGCGGCCTCGTGGCAATCGCTCGCGGTAGAGCTAGATCATACCCATCGAGACAAGGCGGCACGCTCGGGTGTGGCTCAATCCGTCAAGATCAAGTCTCCGTGGACATCGGCCGTATAGTTCAAACTTCGAATCTGGCACGATGGCGGGGCGACTTCGATCTACTCCGGATGGCTGCTTAATTGGCCCGCATGCAAAGCCGCCGAATCGAAGATCTGTCCGGGAGAAAAGTCTCACCTGGACCGCGTCGTTGTTGATGATCAAGGAGCCATCGGGCCTATAGGTGACGACACGCAGGAACTCTCAATGAAAGCACCAATGTCGGTGTCAAAACCGCGGATCTCGGCGGGGATCCCGAACTGTGCGTCTAGGCGGATGGTAACAGGAGACAAGGGACACGATGTTTTACCCAGGTTCGGGCCCTCTCGATGGAGGTAATACCCTACTCCTGCTTGATTAATATTGATGATATGGGTAGTACAAGAGTAGATCTACCACGAGATCAAGGAGGCTAAACCCTAGAAGCTAGCCTATGGTATGATTGTTGTTCGTCCTATGGACTAAAACCCTCCGGTTTATATAGACACCGGATAGGTTAGGGTTACACAGAGTTGGTTACAATGGTAGGAGATCTACATATCCGTATCGCCAAGCTTGCCTTCCACGCCAAGGAAAGTCCCATCCGGACACGGGACGAAGTCCTCAATCTTGTATCTTCATAGTCTTGGAGTCCGGCCGTGATGATAGTTCGGCTATCCAGACACCCCCTAGTCCAGGACTCCCTCAGGAGGGAACCGAACCATGAAGCTACCGCGGAAGAGTTGAAGATGCTGCAATACAACGCTCAAGCTTATGATATCCTCTTCAATGGATTGTGCCCCGAAGAATTCAACAAAATTAGCCGCCTTGAGAATGCAAAGGAAATTTGGGATACTTTGATTGATATGCATGAAGGTACCGACTCCGTCAAGGAATCCAAGTTGGATGTGCTTGAAAGTCAACTTGACAAGTTCAAAATAAAGGATGGTGAAGGTGTCGCTGAAATGTACTCTAGGCTTGCTCTTATCACAAATGAGATTGCCGACTTAGGAAGTGAAGAGATGACCGACAGATTCGTCATCAAGAAGATCCTAAGAGCCTTGGATGGAAAATATGATACCGTGTGCACATTGATCCAAATGATGCCCAATTACAAAGATCTCAAGCCAACGGAAGTCATTGGAAGAATTGTTGCTCATGAGATGTCACTCAAGGATAAGGAGGAACTTCACAACAAATCAAGTGGTGCTTACAAAGCCTCAGGTGAAGCCCCCACATCATCAAGTGAGAAACAAACCTTCAATGAAGAATTGAGCTTAATGGTGAAGAACTTCAACAAATTCTACAAGAGTAGAAGCAAAGAGAGAAGCTCCAAGTCAAGGTCCTACAATGACAAAAGATCTTCTAGTTGAGAGCGTAATTGCTACAATTGTGGAATACCCAGACACTATTCCAATGAGTGTACGGCACCCTACAAAAGAAGAGAAGATTCTCCAAAAAGATAAAGTAGAAGAGAAGAATCACCATCAAGAGAGAGAAGGAGTAGAGATGATCGTTATGAACGAAGACCCTCACGGAGAAGCAAGGATTCGGAAAGGAAGGACAAGTCAACAAGGAGCTACATAAAACGAAGACATCAAGCTCATGTTGGTGAATGGGTATCCGGCTCCGACTCCGAAAATCACTCCGAGAGAAGCTATCACTCTGACTCCGAATATACTCAAGATGAAGGTGTTGCCGGTCTAGCACTTGTGTCAACCAACTCCTACGACATATTTGATTCACCAAATGAAGGAATTGGAAGATGCTTCATGGCCAAAGGTCCAAAGGTAACACACCCCGAGTATGTTGATTTCAATAGTGATGAAGATGACTATATACTCAAGATGAAGGTGGTTGACACAAGGATTTCAATAGTGATGAAGATGGCCAAAGGATTCACCAAACGAAGGAATATACTCAAGATGAAGGTGTTGCCGGTCTAGCACTTGTGTCAACCAACTCCTATGACATATTTGATTCACCAAACGAAGGAATTGGAAGATGCTTCATGGCCAAAGGTCCAAAGGTAACACACCCCGAGTATGTTGATTTCAATAGTGATGAAGATGACTTGTTAGGTGATGATGATTTACTTGTTGACAACTCTAGTGATGAATACTATGATGAAACGTCAATTAATCATGCTAATCAAGATAAAATGAATGACAATGATAAGGAGAAGATTGAGCTTCTAACTAAAGAACTAAACACTCTTATGTTAGCTCATAAACTATCTTAGGAGATCATCGAGAACTTTTAAGGACTCATGAGAAGTTACGCTTTGAAAAGCTAAACCTTGAGCAAGAGCATGAGTTCTTAAAGGCAATCAATGATGATCTTTGCAAGAAAATTTCTTCTTACATTGCCTTTGCAAGAAAATTTCTTCTTACATTGCCAAGCGTTTACTCTTATCTACTTACATGCCTCAAGTCAAGTCTAGTAACAAGAACAAGAAGGATTCTTCCTCTAGTAGTAACAATAATCATGCTAAATCTAATGTTGTTGCTTCTAGTAGTTCTCTTGATTCCACTAATGATTCTCTTAGCCAAGTTACACTTGAGCAAGAAAATAGCTAATTGAAGGGAATTATAGAGAAAGTTGTTTACAAGATCCTTGCCGGGAGTAAGCAATTTGAGGAAATTGTATTCAAGCAAGGAAGGCACCGGAAGAATCAAGGTGTTTGTTTTGAACGAAAGTTCAATGCCAATGGAGTTGAGTGCGAAGAAGATCAATACCCCAAGACGAAGTTTGTTCCTCAACAAGAGAAGTATGATCCTACTTCCTTCAAGGGGACACAAGCTCAAGATGATCTTCCACCACAAGACCACAAGCAAAAAGGCAAGGACAAGCTTCAAGAAGAAATTGATGCATTTGAAGAAGCTCCTAAGGCCTTGGTCAAGTGGGTTCCCAAGACTACATCAAGTTCCACTTCATCAAGTACGACTACAACTCCGAGGATTCCCATCAAGATGATGTGGATCCCGAAGAACAAGAACTAGAGAGTTCTTGAGGGTGACTCCGCCAACATATTTCACTCATATCATTTTGTCAAGAACAAGCGCAATCAACTTCCACATCTTGCACTAGTTCAAGGAGTCACAAACCCTCTTGTTGGTAAGACAAGGGACAAGGTAACCTAATGCTCTCATAGACATCATCTTGTGTGTGCATCACTCTATGTCTATGGATATCCTTGTTTGTTCCTTGTGGGACTAACTCGTGTAGGTATTAAAAGTGCAACTCACTTCAAAGGATTGCTCCAAATGATCTACATCAACATTGATCATCCACATCTTCAACACCTACATGAAGTCATCATCGACAAAACCCAAGGTTAGTTCATCCCCCTAAGGGGGATCTCACATCTAGGGGGAGCTTTACTCTAAGAATTGAGCTAAAGCAACTCTAATGGTGTGAACACAACAATGCATTATGTAAAAGTGGTAACCCCACTTGAGCTTAAACGATGAGTATGACCTATGATCAAATGTTCTCATTTGACTCCTAAGTCAATATACTCAGATATAGATGACCTAGTCATCGCCAATTGCTTGATAGATGCTAGAATTGGTTGTGCATGCTTTGCCACATATTTCATTTGCCATTTTATTGTGTGAGCATGTTGGTTGCATATTTTACTCATTCGAGGACATCCACTTGTTGTTTTGATTGATTGTTTTATTTTTCTTTTGCCAAGTGGATGGACAAGAATGCCTAAGAACCTTCTCTAGCTATCTATGCTTTTCTCGTCTCAAACTCTATTCATGCTACATCACAAAATTTGATCAAGTCAGATTCGAACCATGCTACGTCTTGAGCTTGCGTTGGTTTTCCTCGAAGAGGAGAGGGTGATGCAGCAAAGTGTAGCGTAAGTATTTCCTCAGTTTTGAGAACCAAGGTATCAATCCAGTAGGAGGCTCCTCAAAAGTCCCACGCACCTACACAAACAAACTGAGAACTCGCAACCAACGCAATAAAGGGGTTGTCAATCCCTTCACGACCACTTGCGAAAGTGAGATCTAATAAAGATAGTAGATAATATTTTTGGTATTTTTGGTATAGATGCAAACAGTAAAGATGCAAATAAAAGTAGATTGAAAGCAAATATGATAAGAGATAGACCCGGGGGCCATAGGTTTCACTAGAGGCTTCTCTCGAGATAGCATAAGTATTACAGTGGGTGAACAAATTACTGTCGAGCAATTGATAGAAAAGCGCATAGTTATGAGATTATCTAGGCATGATCATGTATATAGGCATCACGTGCATAACAAGTAGACCGACTCCTGCCTGCATCTACTACTATTACTCCACACATCAACCGCTATCCAGCATGCATCTAGAGTATTAAGTTCATAAGAACAGAGTAACGCATTAAGCAAGATGACATGATGTAGAGGGATAAATTCATGCAATATGATATAAACCCCATCTTGTTATCCTCGATGGCAACAACACAATACGTGCCTTGCAACCCTTTTTGTCACTGGGTAAGGACACCGCAAGATTGAACCCAAAGCTAAGCAGTTCTCCCATGGCAAGAAAGATCAATCTAGTAGGCCAAACTAAACCGATAATTCGAAGAGACTTGCAAAGATAACTCAATCATACATAAAAGAATTCAGAGAAGATTCAAATTTTATTCATAGATAAACTTAATCATAAACCCACAATTCATCGGATCTCGACAAACACACCGCAAAAAGAGATTACATCAAATAGATCTCCACAAGAGAGGGGGAGAACATTGTATTGAGATCCAAAAAGAGAGAAGAAGCCATCTAGCTAATAACTATGGACCCATAGGTCTGTGGTAAACTACTCACAACTCATCGGAGGGGCAAGGATGTTGATGTAGAGGCCCTCCATGCTTGATTCCCCCTCCGGCAGAGTGCCGGCGAAGGCTCCAAGATGGGATCTCGCGGATAAAGAAGGTTATGGCGGTGGAAATTGTGTTTCGTGGTGCCCCAGGATGTTTTCGGGGTACGTAGGTATATATAGGAAGAAGAAGTACGTCGGTGGCCGCCCGAGGGGCCCATGAGACAGGGGGCGTGCCCTATAGGGGGGGGGGCGCCCTCCTATCTCGTGGAGGCTTCGGTTGCTTCTTGACTTGCACTCCAAGTTCTCTGGATCACGTTCGGCGAGAAAATCACGTTCCCGAAGGTTTCATTCCGTTTGGACTCCGTTTGATATTCCTTTTCTTCGAAATACTGAAATAGGCAAAAAAACATCAATTCTGGGCTGGGCCTTCGGTTAATAGGTTAGTCCCAAAAGTAATAGAAAAGTGGAAAATAAATCCCAATAAAGCCTAAAACAATAGATAAAGTAGCATGGAGCAATCAAAAATTATAGATACGTTGGAGACGTATCAGGCATCCCCAAGCTTAATTCCTGCTCGTCCTCGAGTAGGTAAATGATAAAAAGAGAATTTTTGATGCGGAGTGATACTTTGGCATAATTTCAATGTAAATCTTCTTAATTGTGGTATGAATATTCAGATCCGAATGAATACAAAGTAAAAGTTCATATTGATAAAAGAAATAGTAACACTTCAAGCATACTAATCAAAGTAATCATGTCTTCTCAAAATAGCATGGCAAAAGAAAGTTCATCCCTACAAAATCATATAGTTAGGCTATGCTTCATTTTTGTCACACAAAGATGTTCCCAACTTCTATACACCCGATGACAAGCCAAACAATTGTTTCATACTTAAATAATCTCAAACTTTTTCAACCTTCACGCAATATATGAGCGTGAGCCATGGATATAGCACTATGGGTGGAATAGAATATGATGATGGGGATTGTGTGGAGAAGACAAAAAAGGAGAAAGTCTCGTGTTGACGAGGATAATCAACGGGCTATGGAGATGCCCATCAATTGATGTCAGCATGAGGAGTAGGGATTGACATGCAAGGGATGCACTAGAGCTATAAATGAATGCTCAACACAAGAAAACTAGTGGGTATGCATCCAACTTGCTTGCTCATGAAGACCTAGGGCATTTGAGGAAGCCCATCGTAGGAATATACAAGCCAAGTTCTATAATGAAAAATTCCCACTAGTATGAAAAAGACAACTTATGAGACTCACTATATGAAAAACATGGTGCTACTTTGAAGCACAATATATGAGACTCACTATATGAAGAACAAGGTGCTACTTTGAAGCACAAGTGCGGAAAAAAAGAGATAGTAACATTGCCCTTTTTTTGGGCCTTTTTTTCTTTTTGGACTTTCTCTCTTTTTTATTTGGGAAATGCTCTAATAATGATGATCATCACACTTCTATTGATTACAACATAAGGATTACAACTCAAAACTAGAACAAGATATGACTCTATATGAATGCCTCCGGCGGTGTACCGGGATGGTGCGATGAATCAAGAGTGACATGTATGAAAAATAATGCATGATGGCTTTGCCACAAATACAATGTCAACTACATGATCATGCAATGGCAATATGACAAAAGTAAGGTATGTCATGATGATGAACTGAACGGTGGAAAGTTGCATGTTAATATATCTCAGAATGGCTATGGAAATGCCATAATAGGTAGGTATGGTGGCTGTTTTGAGGAAGATATAAGGAGGTTTATGTGTGATGGAGCGTATCATATTACGGGGTTTGGGTGCACCGGCGAAGTTTGCACCAACTCTTAATGTGAGAAAGGGCAATGCAGTGCAATCAAGAGCCTAGCAATGGCGAGAAAGGTAAAAGTGCGATAATCCATGGACTCAACATTAGTCAAAAGAACTCATATACTTATTGCAAAAATTTAGAAGTCATCAAAAATCAAGTACTACGCGCATTCTCCTAGGGGGATAGATTGGTAGGAAAAGACCATCGCTCGTCCCCGACCGCCACTCATAAGGATGCACAAGCCAGGTACACTTCATGTTTCAAATTTGTTACACAACTTTAACCATACGTGCATGCTACGGGATTTGCTAACTTCAACACAAGCATTCTTTAAATTCATAATCACCCAACCAGCATGACTTTAATATTACCACCTCCATATCTCAAAACAATTATCAAGTATCAAACTTTTCTTAGTATTCAACGCACTCAAAAGAAAGTTTCACATATCTTGAATACCAAGTATATTAACTTTAAGCAAATTACCATGCTATTAACGACTCTCAAAATAATCTAAGTGAAGAATGAGAGATCAATAGTTTCTTTAAAACAAATATACCACCGTGCTCTAAAAGATCTAAGTGAAGCACTAGAGCAAAAATTATCATGCTCAAAAGATATAAGTGAAGCACTATGAGCAAAACTATCAAGCTCAAAAGATATAAGTGAAGCACATAGAGTATTCTAGCAAATTCTAATTAAATAGGCTTCTCCCAAAAGGTGTGTACAACAAGTATGATTGTGGTAAACTAACAAGAAAATACGCAAATAATACAAGACGCTCCAAGCAAAACACTTATCATGTGGTGAATAAAAATATAGCCCCAAGTAAAGTTGCCAATGAACAAAGAAGAAAGAGGGGATGCCTTCCCGGGGCATCCCCAAGCTTAGGATTTTGAATATTATTGAGTATATTGGGGTGCCATGGGCATCCCCAAGCTTAGGATTTTGCCACCCTTTATTCCATAGTCCATAAAAGCTTTACCCAAAACTTGAAAACTTCACAACACAAAACTCAATAGAAATCTCGTGAGCTCCGTTAGAGAAAGAAAACAAAAGACTACTTTAAGGTACTGTAATGAACTCATTCTTTTTTTATACTGGTGTTAAACCTACTGTATTCCAACTTCTCTATGGATTATAAACTAATTTATCGGCCATAGATTCATCAAAATAAGCAATCAACACACGCAAAACAGAATCTGTCAAAAACAGAACAGTCTGTAGTAATCTGTAACTAGCGCAAACTTCTGGAACTCCAAAAAATCTACCAAAATTAGAAGACCTAGACAATTTGTTTATTGATCAGCATCAATTGTAATCACTATTTTATCACGTTCTGGTGATTTTTAACAATTCGGGCACTGAGCGCAAAGTTTCTGGAAATTACAACAAGATCAAATAACTATCATCCAAGAAGATCCAATAGGTTTAAGTTGGCATAAACACTAATTAAAAGATAAAACCACATCTAAACAGAGGCTAGATGGATTATTTATTCCTAAACAGAAACAAAAAAAACATAAAAAAAATTGGGTTGCCTCCCAACTAGCGCTATCGTTTAACGCCCCTAGCTAGGCGTAAAAGCGAGGATAGATCTAACGAGTGCCATCTCTGGCACTAAACTCATAAGTACCACGCATGATAGATTCATAAGGTAATTTAACTTTATTTCTTGGAAAGTGCTCCATGCCTTTCTTTAAGGGAAATTGGAATCTAATATTCCCTTCCTTCATATCAATAATCGCACCAATCGTTCTAAGGAAAGGTCTACCAAGAATAATAGGACAAGAAAGATTGCATTCTATATCAAGAACGATAAAATCTACGGACACCAAATTTCTATTTGCAACGATAAGAACATCATTGATCCTTCCCATAGGGTTTTTAATGGTGGAATCCGCAAGGTGCAAATTTAACGAACAATCATCAAGATCATGGAAACCTAGAATATCACATAAAGTTTCTGAAATTGTGGAAACACTAGCACCCAAATCACACAAAGCAAAACACTCATAATCTTTAATTCTAATCTTTATAGTAGGTTCCCACTCATCATTAAGCTTTCTAGGTATAGAAATTTCCAAATTAAGTTTCTCATCATAAGATCGCATCAAGGCATCAACAATATGCTTAGTAAAAGCTTTATTTTGACTATAAGCATGAGGAGAATTGAGAACGGCTTGCAAAAAGGAAATACAACCTTTTAAAGAGCAATTATCATAATTAAATTCCTTGAAGTCCGAGATAATGGGTTCAACATTATTAAAAGTTGAGGATTCTCCAATTTCACTTTTACCAAATTTATTATTAAGATCTAAAGATTCTGAATTCTTGGGACGCCTTCTAGGCAAAGTTGATTCATCATCAATCCCATAATCATCAAAATTCACATTGCAAAACATAGATCTAATCGGAGACGCATCAATAACTTTAAGATCCTCATCATTATTTTCATGGAAACTAGAGGAACACGCTTTTATAAAGCTTTCTTTCTTAGCACGCAATCTAGCGATTCTTTCCTTGCAGTCGTCAATGGAAATTCTCATTACTTTGAGAGACTCATTGATATCATGCTTAGGAGAAGAAGATCCAAGTTTAAGAGAATTAACATCAAGCGAAAGTCTATCAACGTTCCTAGCTAAATCATCAACTTTGAGCAATTTTTCTTCAAGCATAACATTAAAATTCTTTTGAGAGATCATAAATTATTTCACAGTATTCTCAAAATCAGAGGGCATCTTATTAAAATTACCATAAGTATTGTTGTAGGAATTTCCATAATTATTAGAGGAATTACTAGGGAACGGTCTATCATTAAAATTTCCTCTATAAGCATTGTTTCCAAAACTATTCCTACCAACAAAATTCACATCCATAGATTCATTATTATTATCAATCAAGGAAGACAAAGGCATATCATTGGGATCAAGAGGAGTATTTTTAGTAGCAAGCATCTTCATAAGTTCATCCATCTTTCCACTCAAAACATTGATTTCCTCTATAGCATGCACTTTTTTACTAGAAGATCTTTCGGTGTGCCATTGAGAATAATTAGCCATAATATTATCAAGTAATTTTTTAGCATCTCCTAACGTGATTTCCATAAAGGTGCCTCCCGCAGCCGAGTCTAAGAGATTTCTAGAAGCAAAGTTCAAACCGGCATAAATTTTTTGTATGATCATCCATAAAATCAAACCATGAGTAGGGCAATTACGAAGCATCAATTTCATTCTTTCTCAAGATTGGGCAACATGCTCATGATCAAGTTGTTTAAAATTCATAATATCGTTCCTAAGAGTGATGATATTAGCGGGAGGAAAATACTTAGAGATAAAAGCATCTTTGCACTTGTTCCAAGAACCAATACTATTTTTAGGCAAAGACGAGAACCAAACTTTAGCACGATCTCTAAGTGAAAATGGAAATAACTTCAATTTGACAACATTGTTATTCATATCTTTCTTATTTTGCATATCACACAAATCAACGAAGTTGTTTAGATGAGTAGCGGCATTTTCGCTAGGAAGGCCGGCGAATTGATCTTTCATAACAAGATTCAGCAAAGCGGTATTGATTTCACAAGACTCATCATTATTAAGAGGAGCAATTGGAGTACTAAGGAAATCATTGTTATTCGTATTCGAGAAGTCACACAATTTGGTATTATCTTGCGCCATGGCAACAAGTAATCCAACACACAAGCAAACAAACGGACAAGAAAAAGGCAACGGGAAAAAGAGGAGGAGGTTGGGAAAGAGAGGGCGAATAAAACGCCAAGGGTGAAGTGTGGGAGAGGAAAACAAGAGGCAAATGGCAAATAATGTAAATGCGAGGGAGATAGGTTTGTGATGGGTACTTGGTATGTCTTGACTTGAGCGAAGACCTCCCCGGCAACGGCGCCAGAAATCCTTCTTGCTACGTATTGAGCTTGCGTTGGTTTTCCTCGAAGAGGAGAGGGTGACGCAGCAAAGTGTAGCGTAAGTATTTCCCTCAGTTTTGAGAACCAAGGTATCAATCCAGTAGGAGGCTCCTCAAAAGTCCCACGCACCTACACAAACAAACCGAGAACTCGCAACCAACGCAATAAAGGGGTTGTCAATCCCCTCACGGCCACTTGCGAAAGTGAGATCTAATAAAGATATTAGATAATATTTTTGGTATTTTTGGTATAGATGCAAAAAGTAAAGATGCAAATAAAAGTAGATTGAAAGCAAATATGATAAGAGATAGACCCGGGGGCCATAGGTTTCACTAGAGGCTTTTCTCGAGATAGCATAAGTATTACTGTGGGTGAACAAATTACTGTCGAGCAATTGATAGAAAAGCGCATAGTTATGAAATTATCTAGGCATGATCATGTATATAGGCATCACGTCCATAACAAGTAGACCGACTCTGCCTGCATCTACTACTATTACTCCACACATCGACCACTAATCCAGCATGCATCTAGAGTATTAAGTTCATAAGAACAAAGTAACGCATTAAGCAAGATGACATGATGTAGAGGGATAAACTCATGCAATATGATATAAACCCCATCTTGTTATCCTCGATGGCAACAACACAATATGTGCCTTGCAACCCTTTCTGTCACTGGGTAAGGACACCGCAAGATTGAACCCAAAGCTAAGCAGTTCTCCCATGGCAAGAAAGATCAATCTAGTAGGCCAAACTAAATCAATAATTCGAAGAGACTTGCAAAGATAACTCAATCATACATAAAAGAATTCAGAAAGATTCAAATATTATTCACAGATAAACTTAATCATAAACCCACAATTCATCGGATCTCGACAAACACACCGCAAAAAGAGATTACATCGAATAGATCTCCACAAGAGAGGGGGAGAACATTGTATTGAGATCCAAAAAGAGAGAAGAAGCCATCTAGCTAATAACTATGGACCCGTAGGTGTGTGGTAAACTACTCACAACTCATCGGAGGGGCAAGGATGTTGATGTAGAGGCCCTCCGTGCTTGATTCCCCCTCGCAGAGTGCCGTGAAGGCTCCAAGATGGGATCTCGCGGATCTGAAGGTTCTGGCGGTGGAAATTGTGTTTCGTGGTGCCCTGGATGTTTTCGGGTGCGTGGGTATATATAGGAAGAAGAAGTACGTCGGTGGCATGAGGGGCCCACGAGACAGGGGCGCGCCTATGGGGGGCCTCCTATCTCGTGGAGGCTCCGGTTGCTTCTTGACTTGCACTCCAAGTTATCTGGATCACGTTCGACGAGAAAATCATGTTCCCGAAGGTTTCATTCCGTTTGGACTCTGTTTGATATTCCTTTTCTTCGAAATACTGAAATAGGCAAAAAACATCAATTCTGGGCTGGGCCTCCGGTTAATAGGTTAGTCCCAAAAGTAATATAAAAGTGGAAAATAAAGCCCAATAAAGCCTAAAACAGTAGATAAAGTAGCATGGAGCAATAAAAAATTATAGATATGTTGGAGACGTATCAAACCACTCTATGTGAGGAGCACTCGGAGTCCCCGATTCGTCACAGACTTAAACTTCCAAAACTTCTTTGTGTGTTTCGGTCTGACCGATTCATCCATTTCGGTCATACCGAGATCACTAAGTCGATCTAGGTTTTCAATCTCGGTGCAACCTATTTGAACTTTTCGGTCACACCGAGTTGCTGTAACTACTTGCAGTTATGCATCTCGGTGCCATCGAGTTGTTCCACTCGGTCACACCGACAGGGTCGGGCTATATATACCCACGGGCAAAATTTTGGAAATTTTCTCCGAACTCTTTCGCCCGCACTTAGCCCGCTCTGCCTCCAGGGTCTCCGGATCGTCCTCCTCGTCGCCAGCTGCCTCCTGCCGCTGGTCTCCACCGCTGTCAAAGGGAATCATCCCCGCCGTTGCCGCCGTAGCGAGTTCATCGACGAACTAGGGTATGAACTTGATCACTGTGCTATCCCTATCTGATACCTAGCACATTGTGTTCGCCATGAATCTTGCCACGACTGAAACTATCTTATCCAGTCAAAACACTCCGTAGATTAAAGATGAATTGAAAATTTAGGGTTAGGTTTCCACCGAAACCATCTCGGACCAACCGAGTTGTAGAACTCGGTACCACCGATTCGGCTAAGGCCATTGCACATGTAACTCTCGGTCTAACCAAGAATTGCAAATCGGTGTGACCGAGTTCAGGACTTTGTGAAACCCTAGCAGTCTCAATGCCACCGAATTGTGACTCAGTCTGACCGAGTTCACTAGTTTAGGTTCCAAAAGCTGCTTCGGTATCACTGAGTTTACAAATCGGTAGATCCGAAATGCTTTCTGTGGAAAACTAAAACTAAGTTTTTGACTCATTCTTTTGCAAAAACCTATGTATTTTGTGATGCTCATCCACTCTATCTCATTTATATCTACTCACAGGGTCTGTTGTCAGTGTTTGCAATATGTCTGATCAAAGTGACAGCCAGAACAGGGAAGCGGAGCAGGTACACATGAGTGAGGGCACTAGTCCCTCTAGCAGCTATGATGAGGGCAGCAGAGCACCCCAAGCAACCTACCCAAAGCTGCCACCAGGGCGAGAAAGAAGAGAACCTCGGAATCGAGGATGAAGACTATGTGGCGATTGAGGATGAGGCCACTTCCAAGAAGAAGGTGCTCAAGAAAGAATATGGCTCATTGCAGCAACTAAGCCAGGTCTGAAGACCAAAAGGCCAGCAGGAAGACAACCCATGTCTAAAGCCAGAACCTCCACTCAAGCATCTTTGGAAGCTGAACCCAAAGAGGCTGCCGCAGAAGGGAAGAAGAGGAAGTAAAGGGTCAAGAAGACCATGGCCAGAGTAATTGGAAAGCCTTCCATGATGGAAGAGGAGGAAGAAGAAGAGGATGATGCACCAGCACCCAAAGCTCAGAAGCTTATGGGTGATGCCATTAGGTCAGGGGCTGCTTCATCAAAGCCCAAAGTAGCACCCAAGGCTGCCTCCAAACCCAAGACTGCACCCAAGAGGAGTACCAGGAACATTCCAGCTGCTGAGAAGAACAAGGCCCCAGTGCTTGAAACTGTTGCTGAAGAAGAAGATGATGAGTCACATGTTTTGAGAAAATTGAAGCCTAAAATTCCAGATCATAATGATGCCCATCCTGTAGCTGAGAACATGAAGATCAGGAAGGACTCAGGATTGAGGCTATGGAGAGAGTCAGATCCATATGCCACCAGAAGGAGAACTGCTGTAGACTACAGGTTCCACACAAAAGAACAGCAGGCCTTCTATGAGACAATTCTGCTGGACAAGAAGCCAATAGTGTGTTACATGAGATGGGTGAACTAGGAATACATCAAGGAGAATGAAGAACACTATCCTGGTGTGTATGACGGCTTCAATGCTTGTGGAGTGGCAGACTTTGTTGGGCAGAAGCTCACAAAGTGGAATGATGAGCTAATAATGCAATTCTACTCCACATCACACTTCTATCCAGATGGCAGGATAGTGTGGATGTTTGAAGGTACTAGGTACCAATCATCAATTGAAGAATGGGCTAAACTGATCAATGCACCTAAGGAGGAAGAGGATGACTTGGATGTCTATGCCAAGAAGAAGATGGATCACAACACTATGGCACATATGTACAAGGAGATCCCCGATGCTGCTATAGAATCACACAAGTTTGGATCAGTACATTACCTTCTGTCAGGACTGCCAACCATTAACTGGATCCTCAGGCACACTCTCTTGCCCAAGTCAGGTGATCACAACATGATCAGAGGCCATGCAATAAATCTGCTACACTTATTTGATGTGCCACAAAGGTTCAAGGTCATGAGTCTTATAGTTGAAACTATCAAGAGGACAGCTGCTAACCAAAAGAGAAGTTGTGGGTATGCCCCACAGATCCAGGAGCTAATTAACTCCAAGATGGGCATTGGCACATACTTGTTGGACAAGGAGCACATGCCTATCTATCTAGACTTTGAGGACAACCAAGTGGTTATGAATAAAGATGAACCATCTTCTGTGCAAGCACAAGCGAAGAAGGAGAAGGAAAGGACTGAGAAGGCTGCCAAGATGCCAACAATGGAAGAGGCATCTTAGTACTTCTTGAAGAGAAAACAGGATCAACTTGGCTACTTGATTGCATCCACTCCGAGGATTGAGAAGGGGCTGGCCACCTTAACTCAAAACCAGGAGAGCCTGGAGAGGATCATGGAGCAAAAGTTCTATGACATGGATGCGAACGTAACTGAGATCCAGTCTGTTGTTGAGCAACTTCAGGATGATATGGAGGAGAGGAAGGGCAACTCAACCACTAAGGCATTTGCCAGAGTGCCTAGAGCCCAGAGATCAGCTGCAGTGCAGTGGATGACACGAGCCACTTCATCGCACCAGCTACAGCTTCAGTGCCACCAGCTCCAGCACCTACTCCACCAGCTCCATCTACATCAACTGATGCCTTCGTCCTTGGCGTTCTGTCTACACCACCACCTGAAGATCAAGCCTGAGAGACGGTTTAGTGCTATGCATTTTCTACGAACTTTTTGGTAACTTGTTGCCAAAGGGGGAGAAAAATGTATAGATCATAGGCTTCGAGAGAGAGCGTCGCTTTTTACTCTCTCTTGCTTTGGTGGTTGAACTTTATTTGCTTCATTGAGATACTTTCTGTCTGTGTGATACTTGGATGATCATGTGTTTGATCATATGCTACCTTAATGCTTGTTGGATGACATTATCCTTTTATCTCTATATGATCATTCACTTTGCTTGGTGATGAGTGCATGTATTGTATTGTTATCATTTTGAGCGCTCCACCAAGATGTATGTGACGTGGAAGAGTAACCCATGAGCCTAACTCTTTGTGCATTTGCAGTCCAAAGCAAATCTTAAACTATGCACAACTTTAGGGGGAGCTCTTGCTTATCACATACTTCTCAAAGAGACAATGTTTTTCACTCTTATTATCATTTGTCGAAGCTTTGATCTATATGTTGTCATCAATTACCAAAAAGGGGGAGATTGAAAGTGCAACTATCCCTGGGTGGTTTTGGTAATTCCTAACAACATATAGCTCATTGAGCTAACATTATTCCAAGATAAATATTTCAGGAAAAGCTCAATGAATGGCATGGCATGGATGAGGAAAGTGGACCCCTCAAAATACTAAGGATAAAAGGATTGGCTCAAGCTCAAAGCTCAAGATTCTACATTTTATATTTGAGTGATCCAAGATCACATTGAGTCTATAGGAAAAGCCAATACTATCAAGGAGGGATGAGGTGTTGCTTAATGAGGTTCTTGCTTCATAGTGCTTAGTGATATGCTCCAAAACCCTCAACTACTTTCTCACATCCACATATGACCTAAACCAAAAGTCCAACTCAGCCCCATCGATTCTTTCTATCCGGCGCCACCGAGTTCAGTTGTCATAGCCACTGCCACAAACCCTAGGCAAATCGGTCTCACCGATAGGGATCTCGGTCTCCCCAAGATGGGATTGTAATCTCTCTGTTTCCCTTCGTAACGTTTCGGTCCCACCGAGATGAGCGATCGGTCCCACCGAGATTGCAATGTAAACTCTCTGTTTCCTTTTTGTAACATTTCGGTCTCACCGAAATGAGCGAATCGGTCCCACCGAGTTTACCTGACCAACTCTCTGGTTAGCTTATTACCAAAATCGGTCCTACCGAGTTTGTGTAATTGGTCTCACCGAGATTACGTTATGCCCTAACCCTAACCATATCGGTCCTACCGAGTTGCATGTCGGTCCCATCGAAAATCCTAATGGTCACTAGATTTGCTGAATCGGTCCGACCCAGTTTCTCAATTCGGTCCCACCGAGATTGGTAAGTTGTGTGTAACGGTTAGTTTTTGTGTGGAGGCTATATATACCCCTCCACCTCCTCTTCATTCGTGGAGAGAGCCATCAGAACGAACCTACACTTCCAATACACATTTTCTGAGAGAGAACCACCTACCCTTGTGTTGAGACCAAGATATTCCATTCCTACCATATGAATCTTGATCTATAGCCTTCGCCAAGTTGCTTTCCACTCAAATCTTCTTTCCAAAAAAATCCAAATCCTGTGAGAGAGAGTTGAGTGTTGGGGAGACTATCATTTGAAGCACAAGAGCAAGGAGTTCATCATCAACACACCATTTGTTACTTCTTGGAGAGTGGTGTCTCCTAGATTGGCTAGGTGTCACTTGGGAGCCTCCGACAAGATTTTGGAGTTGAACCAAGGAGTTTGTAAGGGCAAGGAGATTGCCTACTTCGTGAAGATCTACCGCTAGTGAGGCAAGTCCTTCGTGGGCGACGGCCATGGTGGGATAGACAAGGTTGCTTCTTCGTGGACCCTTCGTGGGTGGAGCCCTCCGTGGACTCGCGCAACCGTTACCCTTCATGGGTTGAAGTCTCCATCAATGTGGATGTACGATAGCACCACCTCTCGGAACCACGACAAAAACATCCCTGTCTCCAATTGTGTTTGAATTATCCAAACCCTTCCCTTTACATTCTTGCAAGTTGCATGCTTTACTTTCCGCTGCTCATATACTCTTTGCATTCTTGCTTGAATTGTGTTAAGATTGCTTGACTTGTGCTAAGATAGCTAAAATCTTCCAAAGACTAAAATTGGGAAAAGATAAGTTTTTATTTGGTCAAGTAGTCTAATCACCGCCCTTTAGACATACTTTCGATCCTACAAGGCAGCGAGAGGGATGATGCGGGGGAGCCCCCAGCGGCACTGACGAGCTCGGCGATGCGGTCCAACCAGTCCTCGTAGAGGTCATCGACCGGGCGGTAGCGCAGGAGCTCGCGTGCCATGAGTAGAGCGGCCTGCGCATCCGCGGGAGCGCGACGAGCATGAGACGAGGATCCGACTGGGGTCAGCGGCGGAGTGGCGGTGCGGCCATCACACCGCACGGAGGGGTGCAGAGAGGACGCTTGCTGCTCGTTTCTCGCCGGACCGGTGGCGGCGTTGGCGGCGGGTGATGGAGAACGATGGGGAGGCCCGCCGACAGGGGCTGTCTGAGCGACACGGGTGGCGAGAGCGGCCCAGCGCTCAGCGCGGGCACGACAAGCGTCGGCCATGAACTCGGTGGAGTGGTGAAACACGGATCGACAAGAGGAAAGCTTCAGCGCACCCGCTACCTGGCGCGCCAAATGTCGGATTACGGGTTCCGGCAAAACCCTTGAGGTTCGAACACTGGGGTGCGCATGAAGATCTCTCCTCCCTCTAGCTCGCACGCATCATGATGTCACGTCCTAGCTCGACGAACCCAAAGAACAAGGGGACACAAGATTTATACTGGTTCGGGCTACCATTGTGGTGTAATACCCTACTCCAGTGTGGTGTGGTGGATTGCCTCTTGGGCTAAGGATGAATAGTACAAAGGAAGAACAGCCTCCTGAGGAGAGGTGTTCTTGTGCTTGGTCAGCTGGTGTGGTGTCTCTCTAGCCGATCTTGACCTCTCCAATATGAGTCCGCCCCAGCTATGGTGGTGGCTAGCCCTATTTATAGAGGCCTTGGTCCTCTTCCCAAATATTGAGCGGGAAGGAATCCCACAACGGTCTAGTTTAAAGGGGGACAACGAGTACAAGTTATCCTGACAAAAGTAGTCTTCGCCTGCCAAAGGCTCTGGTGGTGATGCCGTCTTGGGCTCCGCGGTGACCTCCGTCCTGCCGTCCTTCTGGTCTTGGTCTTGTTGCACCGATATGGAAACCTTTGCCTAATGCCTCGGAACTCCTCGCCTGCGGTTGCCTCTTTAGCACCAAAGAGGAAATGAGGACACTGCGCGCGCTGGCGCCCGCCTGGTGCCTGCATGGTCATGGCCGTCATGGCTTGCGTCACAGGGACCTCGCGAGGTGCCCCTTGCCTTGATCTCTCCGCTCCTCGCGAGCCAGCCTGGTGAGGTCCCCGAGGATGTCTTGCGTCATCCGCCTGAGGCTTGGCCCCTCGCGAGGGTCTTGAGTGTTTTTGGTGAAGATGGGCCATACTGGGGTCATTTGGTGAAGCACGCGTGGGCATGAGCAGTGCAAGTCTGGGACCCCTGCCAGTAGCGCCGCATGACATGCTTAATAGACAGATGTACTATGTACTAGAAACAGGAAGGCATGTCACATTAACAGGTATAATGTATAAACTAAGCAGAATAGCACATGCAATTTAACTAGATTAGAAGAATTACAATATAGACACCATATGTAGCATGCAACCACATATCACGCTGCCATGTTAGAGCAAGCACCTGCGATGCTAGTGTAGGGGAAATGCGGTAATCAACTATAGAGCTACATTCACTATCTTCATCTAGTCTTTCTGTTTCTTGAGAATCATGAGGGGAGGCTGACGCTGCATTCTTTGAATGAGGATCTTTTATCATAGTAGTCCACTGGCCTGACTACCTCATCGTAAGTGATTGATGAGGGATACACAAGAACATTAGTATGATGTAAGAACATGGTTAATAGACAGATGTACTAGTATGTACCAAAAACAGGAAGGCATGTCATATTCAAAGGTATAGTGTGTAAACTAAGCAGATGCAGTTTAACCAAATTGGAAGCAATACAAGCTAGACATCCGGCTGGAGTGGTGAGCATATCATCTAGGACCCGAGAGCCTAGTGGGAGGCGGGCTGCTTCGCCACCATCGTGGCTTATTAGTTGGCTTCCAGGTGATGCATGTCTGTGATGGGCTTGTCACTGGCTCGGCCAGTGTCCTGACTAGCTATTTGTCTTCTGGTGCTCCCGGGATGGTGGTTCATGTAAGAAATATCTTTCCTTATCTTGATAAAGACCGACTTCGGCCTTTCGAACACAAGCTAGACACCATATGCAATATGCAACCACATATGACACCATGAAGTTAAAGCAAGCACCTTTGATGGTGGTTCACAGCGAGCGAGATCATCAACTCCAGAGCTACGTTCCCGACCTCCATCTACTGAGACTGCACCCTTTAAAGTCTTGAAACGTGTGTGGCCTAGCCGCGTACCACGCTGGAGTGACTTCTCTCTTCTCTTTTCTACTTCTGTCAAGGCAAGGTCTGAAATACCCTTGCATAAAAACACAATAGTGAGAGTATGGGTGAAGTGTGTGCAGAACTAGTGCACTGTAAAAGTAGCAGATAGCAGGTGGCTGAAAAATAAATGATAGGAGACATATGATAGCTCTACAACATTGCATGGCAAACAAAATTAGATTCTACTCCGTATGATTTTGGAATATATGAGCACAGGAAATGCAGGTACTCCTCCAGCACTCCACCACATGTGGTCCTATCAAGATAACAATTAACTTAAAATAAATAGGCTAGTCGATTTTTTTATGAACCGTTGATACATCTCCAACGTATCTATAATTTTTGATTGCTCCATGCTATTATATATTCTGTTTTGGATGTTTAATGGGCTTAGTTATACACTTTTATATTATTTTTGGGACTAACCTATTAACCCAAGGCCTAGTGCAAATTGCTGTTTTTTTTGCCTATTTCAGTGTTTCGCAGAAAAGGAATATCAAACGGAGTCCAAACGGAATGAAACCTTCAGGAGCGTGATTTTTGGAACAAACGTGATCCAGAGGACTTGGAGTGGACGTCAAGCAATCAACGAGGAGGCCACGAGGCAGGGGGGCGTGCTTACCCCCCTGGGCGTGCCTGAGGGAGTCCTGGATTAGGGGGTATCCGGATAGCCGGACTATATACTTTGTCCGGACTATTGGAGCGTGAAGATACAAGACTCAAGACTCCGTCCCGTGTCCGGATGGGACTCTCCTTTGCGTGGAAGACAAGCTTGGCGATCCGGATAATATATTTCCTTCCTTGTAACTGACTCCATGTAAACCCTAGCCCTCTCCGGTGTCTATATAAACCGGAGAGGTTGGTCCTTAGAAGGCCGATCATGATCACAACCATAATCATCATAGGCTAGCTTCTAGGGTTTAGCCTCTACGATCTCGTGGTAGATCTACTCTTGTACTACTCGTATCATCAATATTAATCAAGCAGGAAGTAGGGTTTTACCTCCATCGAGAGGGCCTGAACCTGGGTGAACATTGTGTCCCTTGCTTTTTGTTACCATCTGCCTAAGACGCACAGATCGGGACCCCCTACCCGAGATCCGCCGGTTTTGACACCGGCATTGGTGCTTTCATTGAGAGTTCCTCTGTGTCGCCGATGCAAGGCTTGATGGCTCCTTCAATCATCGTCAACAACATGGTCCAGGGTGAGACTTTTCTCCCCAGACAGATCTTCGTGTTCGGCGGCTTCGCACTGCGGGCCAATTCGCTCGGCCATCTGGAGCAGATCGACAGCTACACCCCGGGCCACCAGATCAGGTTCGGAAACCTGAACTACACGGCTGATATCCGCGGAGACTTGATCTTCAATGGATTCGGGCCTATGCCAGGAGCGCCGGACGGTCACGATGAGCACGGCTTAGACCTGCTGTCGGACAATGCTCGAGATGTCATCCCTGCGGCAGATCCGGACCTAAATCCGGAGCAGACCGCGTTGCTTAAGGACGGAGGGATGGACCCCGTCCCGCAGGCCGCACACTCATCGGCGGTAGAGCCAAACACTGGCCTCACCCCCAAGGAAGCCTGTGACACCGGACCCCCGGACTCGTATCCGGCTGTAGGTTCCACTCCGCGCTCTCGTGAGCCCGCCGAACCTGGTTGGGCCCCTGTAATGGAGTTCACCGCCGCGGATATCTTCCAGCACTCGCCCTTTGGCGACGTGCTGAACTCGTTAAAGTCTCTCTCTTTGTCAGGAGACTCTCGGCCGAACTATGTTCGACTCGAGTGGGAAGCAGGCAACGAAGGAATTCGTGGCCCACCACCACCCACTTCATTGCCACGGTCGATGATCTAACCGACGTGCTTGATTTTGACTCCGAAGACATCGACGGTATGGACGACGATGCAGGAGAAGAACAGGAACCACCGCGCACGGGGCGGTGGACAGCTACCTCCTCATACGATATATATATATGGTGGACACTCCGAAGGAAATCAACGGCGATGAGGCAACGGAGGATAACTCCTCAGGGAAAAAAGCAAAGCATGGGCGTCGCCGGCGCCGCTCCAAGCCCCGCCACAACAATACCGGCCCAGGAGACGAAAACAATCCGGATGGTGCCGAAGAGGAATACAACCCTGGTAAGCCCGCCTTCGAACAGGCCGACCAGGAAGACGGGCAGGTCAGCCCAGACAAACAGGCAACAAACGGATATCCGGAGGAGGACAGCTACATTTCCCCTCCGAAGATGAGATCAGCCTCGGCGACGACGAGTTCGACGTGCCTGAGGATCCCGTCGAGCAGGAGCGCTTCAAGTGTCGGCTTATGGCCACTGCGAGGAGCCTAAAAAAGAAGCAGCAGCAACTCCAAACTGATCAAGACCTGCTGACAGATAGATGGACTGAAGTCCTGGCAGCCGAGGAATATGGACTCGAGCGCGACACGGCTGACCGGCCACCTCGTGGCTGGGATAAAACGGCGTATCAGCCTGAACACCAGCCCGCACCCCCACGCCAATACACTACGGCCCGGGGCAATAGGCAAGACCTGCACGATATACTGGAAAACAAAGCAGGACAGCCAAGATCGATCTACGGATCGCGGGGGCGCGCCCCAACACGCGACGATGACCGTCACGCTGGATACACTATCAACAAGTCCGCCGGGCGAATACAGCCACCGAGCAATTGAATGCGTAGCCACATCGCCCGCACGCAGGCGCGCACACCCCTACGCTTCACTGACGAAGTGATGGATCATGAATTCCCAGAAGGGTTCAAACCCGTAAAGATTGAATCATACAGTGGCACAACAGACCCCGCAGTATGGATCAAAGATTTCCTTCTCCACATTCACATGGCCCGTGGAGACGATCTACACGCCATCAAGTATCTTCCCCTTAAGCTCAAAGGAACCGCCCAACACTGGCTAAACAACCTGCCCGCAAATTCCATTGGTAGTTGGGAAAACCTGGAAGACGCGTTCCTCGACAACTTCCAGGGCACATATGTGCGACCACCAGACGCCGATGACTTGAGCCACATTACTCAACAGCCCGGAGAGTCAGCCAGGAAATTCTGGACTCGGTTCCTAACTAAAAAGAACCAAATAGTCGACTGTCCGGACGCCGAAGCCCTGGCGGCCTTTAAGAATAATATCCGTGACGAGTGGCTCGCCCGACACCTCGGCCAGGAAAATCCCAAGTCCATGGCAGCCCTCACGACACTAATGACCCGCTTTTGCGTGGGCGAGGACAGCTGGTTGGCTCGCAGCAGCACAACGCCACATTCTGGCACTTCGGATGTCCGTGACAATAGCGGCAAGCCACGATGCAACAGACATAAGCGACAGAACAACGGCGACAACACTGAAGACACGGCAGTCAACGCCGGATTCAGCGGTTCCAAGTCTGGTCAGCGGAAGAAGCCGTTCAAAAGAAACAATCAGGGACCGTCCAGTCTGGACCGCATACTAGAACGCTCGTGCCAAATTCATGGCACCACGGACAAGCTAGCCAACCACACTAATAGAGACTGTTGGGTGTTCAAACAAGCCGGTAAAATAAACGCCGAAAACAAGGACAAGGGGCTTCACAGCGACGACGACGAAGAGCCCAAGCGTTCGAACACGGGGGGACATAAGAAATTTCCTCCCCAGGTGAAAACGGTCAACATGATCTACGCCACCCACATTCCCAAGCGGGAACGGAAGCGAGCACTACGGGACGTCTATGCGATGGAGCCAGTCGCCCCCAAATTCAACCCATGGTCAGCTTGTCCGATCACCTTTGATCGTAAGGATCACCCTACTAGCATCCGTCATGGCGGCTCAGCCGCATTGGTCCTAGACCCAATCATCGATGGATTCCACCTCACGCGAGTCCTCATGGACGGCGGCGGCTGCCTGAACCTGCTGTATCAGGACACAGTGTGCAAAATGGGCATTGACCCTTCAAGGATCAAGCGCACCAAAACCACCTTTAAAGGTGTAATTCCTGGAGTAGAGGCCCGCTGCACGGGCTCTATAACATTGGAAGTGGTCTTCGGATCTCCGGATAACTTTCGAAGCGAAGAGTTAATCTTCGATATCGTCCCTTTCCGTAGTGGTTATCACGCACTGCTTGGACGAACCGCATTCGCTAGATTCAATGCGGTACCACACTATGCATACCTCAAGCTCAAGATGCCAGGACGGCGCGGGATCATAACAGTCAACGGAAACATGGACCGCTTTCTCCGTACAGAAGAGCATACTGCAGCCCTCGCGGCGGAAGTACAATGCAGCCTCCTCCGACAAACCACCAATCCGGTGACGGCAACGTCGAGCACCATAAAAAGAGTCCGGAGCACCACGCAGCAGGATCACCAGGCACGCCAAGAGCGCGACTAGCAGTCCGGCCTCCGCTCAAGCCCCAGCAAAGCAGCATTCGTGCCACGCGTACACAATTACGCACTCAAAATACCATGGGCATAGGCGGAGGCACAGCAGTGACTCAGTCAAAAGTGCGGTATAACCGCACCATATCTTCATAACCCCCCCTTTTTTATCTTTCAGGACACTGCTTTAGGGCAGACTCTTCAGGAGAGCCGATTTGTCAGACTTACACAGGACAGAAAACCAAGGAGGCAACATGCTTTGTGCACAAAAGGAAATACCCAGGTGGAATCTGTTCACGATCGTTATACCTGTTTTATATACCTACATGCAGCCTGCCCTTGGATAGGACATGTTAAATAGTCCTATTTACCTCTGCTTAAATGCAACCATTGTAATCATACGCTTAAACGTATTATTCATCAATGGGAGACAATATATAGCGTCAACTTGTTCTTTCTATTTGCGCATTTTTCTTACAAATGTTTATTTAATATTGCATTCGTACACCTTGGTACGATCAGTTGGCCAGGGGCTTTTTATGGTGCCCCATAATGCGGCCAAACAAGTCCGAACACTTTCAACAGTGCGGCGCCCCGAACTTATAGCACTATATGCATCAGCACCGAATCACGTCTTGGGTCAATAGTTGGGTTTGCCCGGCCCCCTTGTTTTGGTACCTTACGTTCCGTTATATCGGCTAAGGTAGCGCAGGGAGAACTACTGCGATTGTGTCCCGGTTCTTCCATCTGAGCACCTCGAGAGAAAGCAAAACTGGCGGCATGATGTGGCGAGAGCTGGTCGCTGTTCGAGAGGTCTTAAAATCCTTAAAGATTTTTTCCGCTTTGGCGAGGAATCGGCCTCGTCCGATTTAGGCGTATATAGCGCCCCAATTCGGCCCTCCGAATTCTAGGGGCTTCGCCGAAATTTAAAATTGTAGACTTCTATGGCTAAGTGAAAGTTATAAAGCCGCATAGTCTGATTGCCTTGTTCGCTGCGCCGGATACCTCCTTAAGGGACCAAAAATTTGTATAAAGAGTATCCGGGTTTTTCCAGGAACACCGCGGTACTAGTTACGTGGGGGCGGAAGCCAACGACTGGCCTACTTTCAGAATCCTACAAACAGCCGCACAGAAGGTAATATTTTAAATCAAACAACGCTACATAGCGCAAGTGACTTCGTTTTTATATATTACAACAACGACAGAGGTACATTTACTCAAGGATTGTATCCTTGGTACATTCATCGGCCACGAGACGAGCGCCCTTCATAACTCCATCGTAATATTTCTTGGGATAGCGATGCGCCTTGCCCTCCGACGGCCCATCCTTCACCAGCTTCTCCGCATCCAGCTTGCCCCAATGCACCTTCGCGCGGGCAAAGGCCCGGCGGGCACCCTCAATGCAAAAGGATCGCTTGATAACTTCAAGCCGCCGACAGGCATCCATCATCCGCTTGATCATGCTGAAGTAGCTAGTGGGCAAGGGTTCACCAGGCCACATCCGGACTATGAAATCTTTCATAGCCACTTCGCCCGCGCCTGGAGTTCTACCAACTGCTTCAGTTGGTCACTCGAGCGATGGGTGTTTGGCTGACAGATTGGGACCGAACAGCTTCTCCGTGGAGCTCCTCCTTGGCACGGAAGAACTCCATGGCATCGACACGCTGCGTGGCAGATCTGCGAATGCCCCTGGAGAGCTCCGAATTCGGGTAAGTAAAAGAAACGCCTCCTCCACATGTTTGCTTTGCATAAAGAATGTCTTACCCGCCGCTATCTTCTTGGCCGCCTGGATTTCGAGCTGTGTCTTTTCGGCTTCGGCCTTGGCGTCTTTCACACTGACAAGGGCCTTTGCAAGCTCAGTCTCTTTCATCTCAAGATCATGCTCCAAGGACTCGAACTTTTTGCCGAGCTCCTAGAGCTCTTGCTGTACCTCGCCCACTCTAGCATCTTACTTCTCGCGCTCCAGAGCCGCCTTGTCCTCGGCCTCGGACAGCGCTCTCTTCAGAGACGCCACTTCGATGGTGGCCCCTGTTACAAAGTCACGACGTTTGTGGTTAGAATAACCAATTTTGCTTATTCTTCTTTATATGAGAGCAGGGAATTACTCACCTTTGCCCTCTTCTAGTTGCCTCTTCGTGAGGTCGAGCTCTCCCTACGCCTGCTCCAGGTCCCGATTTAGTCCGGCGACCTCGACTGTGCGGACATCAGTGGCGAGCAGCACAGCCTGCTTATTCATAAAGACTTACTATTAGGCTCTTGCGGATTATAATTGACCCTCTGTTTGGCTTTTCTTCCGAACACCAAACAGAGTATTAGGGGCTACTACCTATCGGGTGGTAATCTCACACATTTTTATTACTTACCTCAAAGCCTGTTAGGAGGCTGGTGCAGGCTTCGGTTAGCCCGCTTTTGGCGGACAGAACCTTCTGAATCACCGCACTCATAAGAGTACGGTGCCCTTCATCCATGGAAGCGTCGCGAAGCGCTTCCAGCAGAAAATCCAATGCCTCGGGCATAACGGAAGTCTTCAGCACGGACGGCTCGCCCTCCCTAACGTGGGGCTGCTCGCCTAAGTCTGGAACCATTCGAGGTTCCGGAACTGTATTCGGTTGAGAGCCCGGCTTACTGCGGCTCTCATCAACACGATCTGCGGGGATCTTGAACCCCGCGTGTCCGACGTCTGGAATTCCGCCTTGGGGCGCCTCCAGAGTCACCTCCCCCTGCTCTGGGAACCTTTGGGACAACACCTCCGTGTCATCCGCAGGCTGAGGAGTAGTGGCCGTCGGGAGCGAGTTCATCGCTGAAGCACTCAAGGACCCATCCGAGGACGATACCTCGGGATGGACCCTGGCCGGACTGCATATATGTTCGGCGTTATAACAAGACTATGAAACAAAGTCGCGCTAAAGTACAATAGAGTGTTGAGCGACCCGACCTCGAGCGGTCAAGCCTACGTGTTCTTGTGCCATCCACGGATCAAGATATCTTTGCACACACAAGTACATCAATGTATATATCAAAGTGCAATCACATGTATAATTAACGTAAAACTCATATATACCTCATAAGTCACAGTGAAACAAATAGTGGTGTGGAGTCCCATCAACGCCATCGGCGGGTTGAGTGTGGACCGTAACCACCTGCACTACTCTTACTCGTCGGAAGAAACATATCGCAACATGATACGTTGCAGCCGTGTAGGTCATTACATTGAATGTACGGCAAGATCACAACATGAGAAAACAGATGATAAAACTATACTATATGCAATATGGCTTTGTGGCTCGTGTCTGAGTTTTGTTTGCGTAAAAGCTGATTTATTTTCCCTACATCAAAGGAATAAATGAAGTCTGTACTATGGAGTTTTCTATCATGACATGGTTCCGCCAACCGATGTCTCATAGCCCAAATTCATCATAAGTTGCCCACAATTAAGTTATCAGTCCGGTGTTGAGAGTTCGAGATAGATCCAAGTCCGGATGCTCAAATTGTAAAATCGGGACACGGCTAATCGATTAGGTTTTAACCCTCTGCAGAGGTTTGTACACTTTACCCGCAAGATTCGATCCTCTCTTTACATTCTCGCACTTCGTGGTGTTTGAGAACAAGATGACCGAAACATGGTCTTCGAAGAGTTCCTCGACCTTTGTCCGGTGCTCATCCAATCCTCTTGTAGTTCTACATCTGCTAGCACCGCCCCAGCCAGATTCACCACTAAGGTCAACCAAGCGAGCCCATAGTGACTTGCGGTTGCATGTAAGCTTCGGGCATGAAGTATTCTTCCGTCTCTTTGAGTGCAGGTGAAGCTTTCCGCAAGATGTCATGGCGCTTCTCCATGCATCCCGCCCAACCCTTGGTTTCTCCAGGTGCCCGTCAACCATCCTTCACCCAGTGAGTGTGTATTGAATTCTTGTCTCGAGTCTTGAAGTCTTGAGGCCTTGAAGATGCAGTCCTTGCAGATTCCATCATGGAGTTGTCGTCATTGGCGTAGATCCTCCATTCTCACACCACTCCGAGCACTCATACCAACCCGTCTACTATAGCGTAGCATTAAAATAAATAACGTCCGGGCTTGGTAACAGGGTGATGGGTTCCTACCTCATGCATACTACTCAACTACAAGGATTCAATATCACTACTGGAGGGATTGTTGCGAAGATGACACTAGATGCAATAAAACACATAGGTATGAAAAACATGGTCAAAGTGAACTTGCCTGGTATTATTTGATGAAGATAATAACACTCTCGAATAATGACTTGGTAGAACTAATCGTCACTCCGTTGAAAATCTATATAGTCAAACATAGCATTCACATAAGCAAACATCCTAGCAAACAATTTTAGCACTCGAAATAACAACCAAAACAGCAAGGAAAATCGATAATAAAACTCAAACAAAATCAAAAGAACTTCAAATAAAACTACAAAGAAAAACTACTAATGAAGATCTATGACTTTGCTACAAACATCTAATATAGTTTTGCCGTAAGTAAAAACTTAACAACAATTAAAACACTAAACTAATAATTTAACAGAAAATAAAAAGTAAAACAACTAAGTTAACAGGAAGTATTTTTTCATAAAATTTTATTTGCAAAAAGAAACAAATAAAAGCTTTTATAAAACTCTAACTATGACCTATAGAAGGTTTCTTACAAAACTAAGGAAAATAATTTTTTAAAATAAAATAAATTTTTCTCCTGTTGTCTAACAGAAACACAACTAATTTTGTCAAAAGTGACAAAAGAAATAATTTAAAACTAATAAAAACAATAAAGAAAAAGCTAAAACAGAACTAATAATAAAATGGTACTGTTTTGCTAAAAACCTAATTTGAAAATAAAGTAAAAATAAAGAAGTATATGCTACTGGATAGACAAAACCATAATAAAACAGTAGCAAAAGAATCAATCAAAAATACTTTGTAAAACTCAAAATATGACCAAATTAGTGATTTGAACAAATTTCATCAAATTCAAATCTAAACTATTCAAATTTGAAACCTAAGTACACAAACAGAAACTTAAGCAAATTTGTGACACAATGCAAAAGAATCAACTCAAACGGAGTTACGGAACTTAAGTTATGAACAAAAGAAGTTTGAATATGAATCTGAACAAATTTCGAAATTTTAAACTTTCAAAAACATGTTTGAGTTGAATTACTGGATAGAGGAGATCGTAACGAAGAAGTGGGCGTTGGTTTCATCTAGTTTGGATGAACGTGTAAAAAGTTATGGCTATTTGAAAAATCAGGGCCAAGCTGTTTTACAAAAGAAAAAATAGCTATGGCTAAGGTCTAATGTATAAATACGTAGACGACAATCTAATCTATTGTATTAGTCTAAAAGTAATAAACTACGGAAGTATAAGTAGAAAAAAAAAGAAAAAAAAAGTAAAATACCTTTATAAGGCAGAGAAAAGACGACGTCGAAGAGATGAGACAATTTCCAGAAGTCGCGCCGGAGAGGAGAAAAAAATATTTTTCTTAGTCAAACCAAAATATTGATTTAACCCGAATCAGATGATTTTTGGAGGCTCTATGGGTCTATATTTATAGGTGGAAAAGAGGCTTAGGGGTCAAAGGTTAGGCAATGTGGGACTAAACGTAGATGAAAATATACGAAACAGAGAGAAAGTGCGCCATGGGCCAAAAGGCCTTTAGGCGGTTCCCTCCTGGCTCCCTGGTGCGCGCGGTGTATGGCCTTGGCCGGCCGGCCGCTGGCTTGGCCTTGGGCCTTGGCCCTTGGCCCGGTAGGGCGCAGCGATTTTTTTTTAATATAAAACATGGACAATAAAACAAACACAAATAAATAACTAAATAATTTTATATAGGCATATAATATATCAAAATTTTCAGAAAAAGATTTTCTACAACATGAACACTATTTTAGCTTCAAATAAAATACACACAAATTTTAATAATTCACACAGTGCTACTGGTCCAATAAAATCCAATAAAAATCATTTTTAAAATACCAAAATGACTCCAAATTTATTTATCTCCAATTTTTTGATGTAGCGAATCATGTTACCCTATTTTCCATGTATTTTATTTTTGGAGAAAAATAATTTGAATAAAATCCAAATAACTCCAAATTGAAAAATAATTCCAAAAGGACTTCGAATTTGATCCTTTGAAACTCCCAACTCATATTTCATATGTTTTGAAGAAGTCATTTTATCCTCGCTCGTGAAAATCATTGAGTTGCATAAAGTTTCAGAATTGGAAATATTTTCCAAATGAAATTCAAATATTTTCAACACCCCTTGTCATTTAAATAAATGGAAGAAGTCATGTCATCCTCTCTCCAGGGTTTTGTGATGAAAAGAATTTGAATTCCCGAAGATCATAAAAGCAAAAATGAAAGTTTGGGAAACTCCTTTTATTCCCTCTCATTTAACTTTCAAAAAGTTTAAAATTCACTCACTTTCAGTCAATCAATCAAACAATCAACCAAAACTATCTATGTGCTTATAACATTCCAAAATTTAGAATTTTGGGATGTTACAAGTGCGGAGACTCACGATCTCGCTAGGGGCTTCCCCCTGGCCAGCCACCCTTCATCACTGTGAGCGGCCATGGTGGAGTAGTCCGGAAGGGACGCCTTTCCCTTCTTGGACGCCCTGGCCTCCCCCTCTGGGCGGCTTTCCTCTTCTTCTCCCCCCCATTGCAGGGAGGTAGAACTTCTTCGTGTGTTCCCCTGCCTCTACGGGAGGAATCTGCCTCGTCGTCTTCAGACGACGTGGGTACTCTTGACCTTGCGCGGGGCCTTTCTCGCCCCTGGTCCGCCTTCTTAGGTCCCACATCCTCTCCGGATGGGGCGGCCTCTTATTCTTCCTCTTCTTCCTCCCCCTCGGGGGAGGATTGTGCCTCGTCATCCTCGGACGAGGCGTCCGGTACGACCTTACGCCGGGGACCCATCCTGGCCCCCGGGGCCTTCTTTTCCAGTGCCTTGTAGGGCGCCGGGACTAGCACCTCCGTCAGGAGAGCATCAGCTGGACCTTCCGGCAGCGGAGCCGGACAGCCAATCCGCTCTGCTGTTCCACATAATCCTTATCAAATACACACAATGACTTAAGACTCCCCCATGAATATATTAGGAAGAACTGAATCCAGTGGTAGTCATAAAACTCACCGGACGGGGGGGGGGGCATGAAGTCCGCGGTCCTCGGATGTGTGTGTGTGTGGGGGGGGGGGGGTACTTCGGAGGCCTTGAACAGCACCTTCCATGCGCCTTTGTGCGTCATGTCGTAGAGCTTTCGAAGCATCTGGTGTTCGGCTGGGACGTACTCCCACAGATTGAATACCCGTCTTTGGCACGGGAGAATCCGGCGGACGAGCATGACCTGGACCACGTTGACAAGCTTGATGTTCTTGTCCTTCATATTTTTGATGCGGTTTTGGAGTCCGGTCAGCTCTGCAGGTTCGCCCCAGGCCAGGCCCTTCCTTTCCCAGGAGGTGAGCCACGTAGGGGTTCCGGATCAGAATTCGGGAGCCGCCGCCCAGTTGGCGCCGCGCGGCTCGGTGATGTAGAACCACCCCGATTGCCACCCTTTCACGGTTTTCGCGAAGGAGCCATCAAGCTAGGTGACGTTAGGCATCTTGCCCACCATGGCCCTCCGCACTCCGCTTGCTGGCCGCTCAGGATTTCGGCTTCACCCAGAAGATTTGTAGCCACAAGCCAAAGTGAGGCTTGATGCGGAGGAAGGCCTCGCACACGACGATAAACACCGAGATGTTGAGGAAGAAATTTGGGGCTAGATCATGGAAATCTAGCCCATAGTACAACATGAGCCCGCGGACGAAGGGATGAAGTGGAAATCCCGGTCCACGGACGAAGTGGGCGACAAACACGACACTCTCGTGAGGTTCCGGAGTTGGAATGACCTGCTCGGCGTTCGGTAGCCGGTGCGCGATGTCTGCGGCCAAGTATCCGGCCTCTCAAAGATTCGCGATATGCTTCTCCTTCACAGTGGAGGCCACCCACTTGCCTCCTGCTCCAGACATGTTTAGCTGTGCGGAGAAGACTTGGGCCAGGGCGCTGGAGCTCAAGGAGGCAAGGGTGAGCAAAGGAGGAAGAAGGCATGGGTGAAAATGGGGAACTCTTATCCCTTTATAGAGGCAATGAAAGCGGTGCACCTCCCCACTTGCCCGTTGAGAATCGCTTATTCCCCAAGCACCTCGATTGATGGCGCGGTTGGGTTACCCATACCCGTATTGATGAGAATCCCGTGATAAGGGGACACGATCTCTGCTTTGACAAGATGTGTCAAGGAAACCGCCTCGCAGTATGCGTTGTGGCTGGTTGTGGGAAAACGGTTCGAATGATGACCCGACCGCAACGACATGTCGCGTTATCTAAAAAATTGTCAGCAGATTGCATTTGTGAAATATCATTCTCTCTACAATGGTATGTGAAGATCATTTTTGCAGATCCGGACACGATTCATGTGTTCGATAATTAATTTGGAGTATTCGGAGATGGAACCCGCCTTGTAATGCTGAAGACAAGACTGCGCGCCAGACTCATCGTCATTGAAGCCTGGTTCAAGGGCTACTGAGGGAGTCATGGATTAGGGGGTATCCGGACAGCCGGACTATATACTTTGTCCGGACTATTGGAGCGTGAAGATACAAGACTCAAGACTCCGTCCCGTGTCCGGATGGGACTCTCCTTTGCGTGGAAGACAAGCTTGGCGATCCGAATAATATATTTCCTTCCTTGTAACCGAGTCCATGTAAACCCTAGCCCTCTCCAGTGTCTATATAAACCGGAGAGGTTGGTCCTTAGAAGGCCGATCACGATCACAACCATAATCATCATAGGCTAGCTTCTAGGGTTTAGCCTCTATGATCTCGTGGTAGATCTACTCTTGTACTACTTGTATCATCAATATTAATCAAGCAGGAAGTAGGGTTTTACCTCCATAGAGAGGGCCCGAACCTGGGTAAACATTGTGTCCCTTGCTTTCTGTTACCATCAGCCTAAGACGCACAGATCGGGACCCCCTACCCGAGATCCGCCGGTTTTGACACCGACAACGCCCTCCACCCTCGTGGGCCCCTCGTGGCTCCACCGGCCTATTTCTTCCTCCTATATATACCTAGGAACCCAGAAACCACCGAGGAGCACCACAAAAACCTAATTCCACCGCCGCAACCTTCTGTACCCGTGAGATCCCATCTTGGGGCCTTTTCCGGCGCTCCATCGGAGGGGGCATTGATCATGGAGGGCTTCTACATCAACACCATAGCCTCTCCGATGATGTGTGAGTAGTTTACCATAGACCATCGGGTCCGTAGTTATTAGCTAGATGGCTTCTTCTCTCTCTTTGGATCTCAATAGAAAGTTCTCCTCGATCTTCTTGGAGATCTATTCGATGTAACTATTTTTGTGGTGTGTTTGTCGAGATTCGATGAATTGTGGGTTCATGATCAAGATTATCTATGAACAATATTTGAATCTTCTCTGAATTCTTTTATGTATGATTGGTTATATTTGCAAGTCTCTTTGAATTATCAGTTTGGTTTGGCCTACTAGATTGATCTTTCTTGCAATGGGAGAATTGCTTAACTTTGGGTTCAATCATGCGGTGCTCGATGCCGATGTGATGGGGAAGCGACACATATTGTATTGTTGCCATCGAGGATAAAAGATGGGGTTTATAACATATTGCTTGAGTTTATCCTCTACATCATGTCATCTTACCTAATCGTTACTCTGTTACGATGAACTTGATACTCTAGATGCATCTTTGGATAGCGGTCGATGTGTGGAGTAAATGATAGTAGATGCAGGCAGGAGTCGGTCTACTTGTTTCGGACGTGATGCCTATATACATGATCATGCCTAGATATTCTCATAATTATGCACTTTTCTATCAATTGCTCGACAGTAATTTGTTTACCCACCGTAATACTTATGCTATCTTGAGAGAAGCCACTAGTGAAACCTATGGCCCCCGGGTCTATTTTCCATCATATAAGTTTCCAATCTATTTTTACTTTGCAATCTTTACTTCCAATCTTTATCATAAAAATACCAAAAATATTATCATATCTATCAGATCTCACTTTTGCAAGTGGCCGTGAAGGGATTGACAACCCCTTTATCATGTTGGTTACAAGGTTCTTATTTGTTTGTGTAGGTACGAGGGACTTGCGTGTGGCCTCCTACTGGATTGATACCTTGGTTGTCAAAAACCGAGGGTAATACTTACGCTACTTTGCTGCATCACCCTTTCCTCTTCAAGGGAAAAACCAACGCATGCTCAAGAGGTAGCAAGAAGGATTTTCTGGCGCCGTTGCCGGGGAGGTGTGCACCAAGTCAAGTCAAGATTTGATTTCCCGTCAACGAGCCATTTCTGGCGCCATTGCCGGGGAGTCTACACACAACTCAAGACATACCAAGTACCCATCACAAACTGTTATCCCTCGCATTACATTATTTGCCATTTGCCTTTCGTTTTCCTCTCCCCCACTTCACCCTTGCCGTTTTATTCGCCCTCTCTTTCGTTCGCTTCTTTTTCGCTTGCTTATTGTTTGCCTGTGTGTTGGATTGTTTGCTTGTCATGATGGCTCAAGATAATACTAAATTGTGTGACTTTTCCAATACCAACAACAATGATTTTCTTAGCACTCCAATTGCTCCTCTTACCAATGCTGAATCTTGTGAAATTGATGCTGCATTGCTGAATCTTGTCATGAAAGATCAATTCGCCGGCCTTCCTAGTGAATATGCTGCTACCCATCTAAATAGCTTTGTTGATTTGTGTGATATGCAAAAGAAGAAAGATGTGGATAATGATATTGTTAAATTGAAACTATTTCCTTTTTCGCTTAGAGATCGTGCTAAAACTTGGTTTTCGTCTTTGCCTAAAAATAGTACTGATTCTTGGAATAAGTGCAAAGATGCTTTTATCTCTAAGTATTTTTCTCCCGCTAAGATCATCTCTCTTAGAAACGATATTATGAATTTTAAGCAACTTGATCATGAACATGTTGCACAAGCTTGGGAGAGAATGAAATTAATGATACGTAATTGCCCTACACATGGTTTGAACTTATGGATGATTATACAAAAAAATTATGCCGGCTTGAATTTTGCTTCTAGAAATCTTTTAGATTCGGCCGTGGGAGGCACTTTTATGGAAATCACTTTAGGAGAAGCTACTAAACTCCTAGATAATATTATGGTTAATTATACTCAATGGCACACTAAAAGTAAAAAGGTGCATGCAATTGAAGAAATTAATGTTTTGAGTGGAAAGATGGATGAACTTATGAAATTGTTTGCTAATAAGTGTGTTTCTTCTGATCCCAATGATATGCCTTTGTCTACCTTGATTGAGAATAACAATGAATCTATGGATGTGAATTTTTTGGTAGGAACAATTTTGGTAACAACGCTTATAGAGGAAACTTTAATCCTAGGCCGTACCCTAGTAATCCCTCTAATAATTATGGTAATTCCTACAACAACTCTTATGGAAATTTTAATGAGATGCCCTCTGATTTTGAGACTAGTGTTAAAGAATTTATGATTTCTCAAAATAATTTCAATGCTTTGCTTGAAGAAAAATTGCCTAAGGTTGATGAATTGGCTAGGAACGTGGATAGAATTTCTCTTGATGTTGATTCCTTGAAACTTAGATCTATTCCACCTAATATCAATGAGTCTCTCAAAGCCATGAGAATTTCCATTGATGAGTGCAAAGAAAGAACCGCTAGGATGCGTGCTAAGAAAGATTGCTTTGTAAAAGTGTGTTCTTCTAGTTTTCATGATAATAAAGATGAAGATCCAAAAGTAATTGATGTGTCCCCTATTAAATCTCTGTTTTGCAATATGAATCTTGATAATGATGGGACTAGAGGTGAGTCAACTTTAGTTAAAAGGCGACCCAATGATTCGGAGTTTTTAGATCTTGATGCAAAATTTGGTAAAAGTGGGATGGAAGAGGTCAAAACTTTAGATAGCAATGATTCCACTATTTTGGATTTCAAGGAATTTAATTATGATAATTGTTCTTTAATAGATTGTATTTCCTTGTTGCAATCCATGCTAAATTCTCCGCATGCTTATAGTCAAAATAAGGCTTTTACTTAACATATTGTTGATGCTTTAATGCAATCTTATGAAGAAAAGCTTGAATTGGAAGTTTCTATCCCTAGAAAACTTTATGATGATTGGGAACCTACTATTAAAATTAAAATTAAAGATCATGAATGCTATGCTTTGTGTGATTTGGGTGCTAGTGTTTCCACAATTCCAAAAACTTTGTGTGATTTGCTAGGTTTCTGTGAATTTGATGATTGTTCATTAAACTTGCACCTTGCGGATTCCACCATTAAGAAACCTATGGGAAGAATTAATGATGTTCTTATTGTTGCAAATAGGAATTATGTGCTCGTAGATTTCATTGTTCTTGATATAGATTGCAATCCTTCATGTCCTACTATTCTTGGTAGACATTTCCTTAGAACGATTGGTGCAATTATTGATATGAAGGAAGGGAATATTAGATTCCAATTTACGTTAAGGAAAGGCATGGAACACTTTCCTAGAAATAAATAAAATTACCTTATGAATCTATCATGAGATCCACTTATGGATTGCATGCCAAAGATGGCAATACCTAGATCTATCCTTGCCTTTATGCCTAGCTAGGGGCGTTAAACGATAGCGCTTGTTGGGAGGCAACCCAATTTTATTTTTGTTTTTTGCTTTTTGGTTCTGTTAAGTAATAAATAATCCATATAGCTTCTTCTTAGATGTGGTTTTGTGTTTTAATTAGTGTTTGTGCCAAGTAGAACCTTTGGGAAGACTTGGGGAGAGTCTATGCGTTCTTGCTGTAAAAAACAGAAAATTTAGCGCTCACGAGATTAACTACAACTTTTTACTGGAGAGTGTTATTTAGTTTATTCTTTTTGCAGATGATTAATAGATAAATTCCTCACGTCCATAAATTTATTTTAGAATTTTTGGAGTTCCGTAAGTTTGCGTTAGTTACAGATTACTACAGACTGTTCTGTTTTTGACAGATTCTGTTTTTTGTGTGTTGTTTGCTTATTTTGATGAATCTATTGCTAGTAATGGAGTTTATGAACCATAGAAAAGTTGGAATATAGTAGGTTTAACACCAATATAAATAAATAATGAGTTCATTACATTACCTTGAAGTGGTGTTTTGTTTTCTTTCCGTAACGGAGCTCACGAGATTTTCTGTTAAGTTTTGTGTTGTGAAGTTTTCAAGTTTGGGTAAAGATTTGATGGATTATGGAACAAGGAGTGTCAAGAGCCTAATCTTGGGGATGCCCAAGGCGCCCCAAGGAAAAATCCAAGGACAACCAAAATCATAAGCTTGGGGATGCCCCGGAATGCATCCCCTCTTTTGTCTTCGTCCATCGGTAACTTTACTTGGAGCTATATTTTTATTCACCACATGATATGTGTTTTGTTTGGAGCGTCTTGTATGATTTGAGTCTTTGCTTGTCAGTTCTCCATAATCATACTTTCTGTACACACCTTTTGAGAGAGACACACATTAATCGGAATTTATTAGAATACTCTATGTGCTTCACTTATATCTTTTGAGTTAAACAATTTTGCTCTAGTGCTTCACTTATATCTTTTAGAGCATGGTGGTGGTTATATTTTATAGAAATAATTGATCTCTCATGCTACACTTATATTATTTTGAGAGTCCTTGAGAACGACATGGTAATTTGCTTTGGTTATAAAATTAGTCCTAATATGATAGGCATCCAAGATAAAAACTTTTAAGTGCATTGAATACTAAGAGAAGTTTGATACTTGATAGTTGTTTTGAGATATAAGGGTGGTAATATTAAAGTTATGCTAGTTGAGTAGTTGTGAATTTGAGAAATACTTGTGTTGAAGTTTGCAGGTCCCGTAGCATGCACGTATGGTAAACGTTATGTAACAAATTTGAAACATGAGGTGTTCTTTGATTGTCATCCTTATGAGTGGCAGTCGGGGACGAGCGACGGTATTTTCCTACCAATCTATCCCCCTAGGAGCATGTGTGTAGTGCTTGGTTTTTGATGACTTGTAGATTTTTGCAATAAGTATGTGAGTTCTTTATGACTAATGTTGAGTCCATGGATTATACGCACTCTCAACCTTCCATCATTGCTAGCCTCTTCGGTACCGTGCATTGCCCTTTCTCACCGTGAGAGGTGGTGCAAACTTCACCGGTGCATCCAAACCCCGTGATATGATACACTCTATCACACATAAACCTCCTTATATCTTCCTCAAAACAGCCACCATACCTACCTATTATGGCATTTCCATAGCCATTTCGAGATATATTGCCATGCAACTTTCCACCGTTCCGTTTATTATGACACGCTTCATCATTGTCATATTGCTTTGCATGATCATGTAGTTGACATCGTATTTGTGGCAAAGCCACCTTTAATTCTTTCATACAAGTCACTCTTGCTTCATTGCATATCCCAGTACACCGCCAGAGGCATTCATATAGAGTCATATTTTGTTCTAAGTATCGAGTTGTAATCATTGAGTTGTAAATAAATAGAAGTGTGATGATCATCATTAATAGAGCATTGTCCCAAATAAACAAAAAAGAGAGAGAAAGGCCAAATAAAAAAAGAAAGGCCAAAAAAAAGGACAATGCTACTATCCTTTTTCCACACTTGTGCTTCAAAGTAGCACCATGATCTTTATGATAGAGAGTCTTTTGTTTTGTCACTTTCATATACTTGTGGGAATTTTCCATTATAGAACTTGGCTTGTATATTCCAACAATTGCTTGGCTTGTCATCGCGGTTGTGCAAGATGAGAGCATTCTTGTGTGATGAAGATGAAGCATGGCCAAACTATATGATTTTGTAAGGATGAGCTTTCTTTGGCTATGTTATTTTCAGAAGACATAATTGCTTGGTTAGTATGCTTGAAGTATTATTTTTTTATGTCAATATTAAATTTTTATCTTGAATCTTTCAGATCTGAACATTCATGCCACAATAAAGTAAATTACATTGAAGAATATGCTAAGTAGCATTCCACATCAAAAATTCGGTTTTTATCAATTGCCTACTCGAGGACGAGCATGAATTAAGCTTGGGGATGCTTGATACGTCTCCAACGTATCTATTATTTTTTATTGCTCCATGCTATTATATATTCTGTTTTGGATGTTTAATGGGCTTATTTATACACTTTTATATTATTTTTGGGACTAACCTATTAACCCAAGGCCCAGTGCAAATTGCTGTTTTTTTTGCCTATTTCAGTGTTCCGCAGAAAAGGAATATCAAACGGAGTTCAAACGGAATGAAACCTTCGAGAGCGTGATTTATGGAACAAACGTGATCCTGAGGACTTGGAGTGGACGTCAAGCAATCAACGAGGAGGCCACGAGGCAGGGGGGCGTGCCTACCCCCTGGGCGCGCCCTCGTGGGCCCCTCGTGGCTCCACCGACCTACTTCGTCCTCCTATATATACCTACGTACCCCGAAACCATCGAGGAGCACCACGAAAACCTAATTCCACCACCGCAACCTTCTATACCCATGATATCCCATCTTGGGGCCTATTCCGGCGCTCCGCCGGATGGGGCATCGGTCATGGAGGGCTTCTACATCAACACCATAGCCTCTCCGATGATGTGTGAGTAGTTTACCACAGACCTTCGGCTCCATAGTTATTAGCTAGATGGCTTCTTCTCTCTCTTTGGATCTCAATACAAAGATCTCCTCGATCTTCTTGGAGATCTATTCAATGTAACTCTTTTTGCTATGTGTTTGTCGAGATGCTATAAATTGTGGGTTTATGATCAAGATTATCTATGAACAATATTTGAATCTTCTCTGAATTCTTTTATGTATGATTGGTTATCTTTGCAAGTCTCTTCCAATTATCAGTTTGGTTTAGCCTACTAGATTGATCTTTCTTGCAATGTGAGAAGTGCTTAGCTTTGGGTTCAATCATGCGGTGCTCGATCCCAGTGACAGTAGGGGAAACGAAACGTATTGTATTGTTGCCATCGAGGATAAAAAGATGGGGTTTATATCATATTGCTTGAGTTTATCCCTCTACATCATGTCATCTTACCTAATGTGTTACGCCATTCTTATGAACTTAATACTCTAGATGCATGCTGGATAGCGGTCGATGTGTGGAGTAATAGTAGTAGATGCAGGTAGGAGTCGGTCTACTTGTTGCGGACGTGATGCCTATATACATGATCATGCCTAGATATTCTCATAATTATGCACTTTTCTATCAATTGCTTGACAGTAATTTGTTCACCCACCGTAATACTTATGCTATCTTGAGAGAAGCCACTAGTGAAACCTATGGCCCCCAGGTCTATTTTCCATCATATAAGTTTCCAATCTATTTTTACTTTGCAATCTTTACTTTTAATATTTATCATAAAAATACCAAAAATATTATCATCTCTATCAGATCTCACTTTTGCAAGTGGCCGTGAAGGGATTGACAACCCCTTTATCGTGTTGGTTGCAAGGTTCTTACTTGTTTGTGTAGGTACGAGGGACTTGCGTGTGGCCTCCTACTGGATTGCTACCTCGGTTCTCAAAAACTGAGGGAAATACTTACGCTACTTTGATGCATCACCCTTTCCTCTTCAAGGAAAAAACCAACACATGCTCAAGAGGTAGCAACCGTTCGATCTATAAGGAACAGGCAGATGGCCTTCATCTACCTCCCGCCAGTCACCGTTGACGATCTTTCTAGAACCGCCAGCGACCACCGGCCCAGACCCCTTCCTCTGCTGCCCCGCCCTCCCCTTGACCTCACACCACCGCCGTGCTTGGCAGCGCCCCCAGGCCATCCCTTTAATCCTAGACGACCTCCAGATCAGGCGCCAGCAGCTCTAGGCCCCACACGCCCCTAAGATAAACACCGAGGTGCTGCTTCCTCTAATTGGGAATCAACTGACCAGGAATTTAAATTCAGGGGGGCGATGGACCTCTAGCTAAGGTGAAATAGTATATGAGGAGAAACCTTGTGCATCGCGAGTTACTAGGAACATCTAGTATCAAGAGGAAGCGGTCAACTATTGTCTTCTGTGGGATTAATACCGTGCAAGCAGACACGTAAGATTTGCATGAATAAGGGAAGAGGAGTACCATTTTCGGTTGCCGGTGTGGTCTCCTCCATATGTCGCGACGATCTTCTTCTTTTTGCCAGGGGAACCGATGTTTCGTAGGAGGGTGCAGGCTTGGACGAACCCATGGCCAAATTGTTGACTATATTGCCGTGGCCGTATATCGACGGAGGGGAAGCAGATCCGAGGCGGCAAGGACGGCATAGCAGGAACAGCTCCGGTGCGGTGGACGGTGGCGAAGTTGGAGCGACAGTGGTGAGGCGCAGGACGGCGTGGTTGAACTGGCTCGGGTACGGATGGCTGGGCCTCGGCTTCAACTACTAGCCATGGAGGGCGTTGTGGTTGAGGTTGCGGTGGACGACGACATCGGGGTATCGGCTCCGGCGTGATGGAGGAGGGCGGCGGTTGATGGGTGGGATGGGGTGGCGGACGGAGGATGCCAGGGTTTCGCGGCTTGTGGAGAGGTAGTTTTGGCGCCCACGGAGTATGAATGGGGAATCGGACGGGGCGGGGTAGGGGAGCTAAGGAGAACCATGTTTGATGCAGGGACGCGCTTGTTTTGGCTTTTTTGAACAGATGGGACGCGCTTGTTTGAAATTTGGGGAAAGTACAAACTTTACCCCCCTCTTAAATTTCGGACCTACTGCGGGTCGGGGTAGGATGGTAATCCCAGGTGTCCCAAATAGTGGGCGGGAGCGATTTCAGCCGCGCGCATGTGTGCTTAGGAGGCCATTATGTATGAATGTTTTTCGGAGGCGGTTGCGTGGCGTCTAGATGAAGCTACAAACCTACCCTGGTTTAGACCTTCGGACGTCGGGGCGGTAGGTTTCACGGATCGGAGTTAGAAAAGTAATTTCCTTCTAGTTCCAAATGTTGGTCGGGCGAGTAGAGGCTCTTTTGGCGCTTCGTTCGAAATTTTGAAACAGAAGCATTCACGTTTAGAGTACTCTTTAACTTTGAGGATTGACCTAAATAGACAACGTTAAATTTGACCTTGTATGTTTGAAAACCTCATTAAATTATCCGCTTCTTTTTGAAATTTTGACACATGATAATCCTATAACTACGATTATTTTGGAATGGACGAGGCAATTTTGAATCTATTTTGTACACGACTATATATGCTATTATGTAGAAAATCAGAGCAAAGATTGGTGCCCCCATAACTTAGGTATGATTTACAAATGCCATGATATTGAATTTAAATAATTTAATGGACTTCATGTTGAATTCGATTTTTTTAAACCACCTTAAGTTGAATTCAAATGTATGATAGTTCATAGCTAGCTATCTATAATGTTCGTTGTGTAACTTTCGTAAATACAATGTGCTTTACACACACAACATGAGCTATACTCACGTTTATATTCGATTGCTAAAGCGATACATCGTCTGGAGTTCAAAATACTAACTATGTGGATCAATTATGTCAAATAATAACATAGACATGCTCAAATTCGATAGAATCTAGATGTCTGATGGATCAATGACCGTTCCTTACGCGGATTGCAAATATCATGATCCCATCCTAATATTTGGATACAATTTATATCTTTAATCAATGTGTACATCGGTGTTTTACGTGTAGTTTCACTCTCCATCGGTGGTCTCTCACACATGCTCACACACTCACTCCCGAGGTGTCTTTCTCGCCGACATGCTCTTGATATAACCCTCCCTCCCTCTCGTAACCATTTATGACTGTTTTCACTAACCTTTATCACAAGCACTCTTCCTCTCACAAGCATACACACGCACAATCCCCATCGACCCTTTCTATATACATAGACCTGCCTACGTGTATCCTGTATGCACATTATCTTTAGGCCTGTCTCTCACGCATTGTCTCACACCTCTCTTCCTAATCGACGAGTATGATTCTAGCAGAGCATTCTATAGGATGCCCCTTAAAGTTAGGTTGGATGAATAGTAATATCAGAGATAAGGGGTTACCTTAGTCCGATAACCCAGGGTTACAAATCCTAGCCGGCTTTGTTAGTGGACACAGAGTCCTTCACAATTCTGCTATCGTTATCTTGTACGGCAAGTCATCCATGGGTCTCCCTAAATGCGTCACGGGCCGACCAATGTGGCGCGGGACGGAACCGAACCAAGGGCCTCACCTCTGCCCCTAGGTCTCGTTATCTTCTCACACCCACACATACCAACACAGACACCACACAAAAAAAATCTCCTCGTGCCTCTATCCCCTCCCCCCTTGCATATACACACTCAAGGGAATTTCTTGCCGCGACATCATATTAGTCTCTCTCTCTAGACCTCTCTCATTTCTCGTGCTATCTCTCCCACGCCCCCTCCCCTCGCTGGCCCCTCTATCCATGCCTCTCTCGAATACGTAATACACACACATACCTCTAGGCCCTGCCAAATACATCAACTGCACATTCACACATGTTACATCACGTACCCTATTGATCTAAAAAGCCCTCTCTTCACATTTATTTCGCATACAACATTCCTTTTGAATAAAGTGTGGCCAAAAAATTATTTTAGAATTTTTACATATATACAACATTACAAAGTTATATGGAGGAGTATGAACGTTAATTTGCATTGCATGGTGCCCACAATGATATTTATTCCGCACTGTGAATTTTTATATTTTTATACTATATATAAAGTTAGTCATAATAAAGAGAAATGAAGAGCATCTCTCTCCCCATCGCATACACCCCCTCTACACCCCTTTCACATACGCACAAAAACTATCTCCAGGTCCTCTAAAAGTAAGCCCCCAGCACATTCATGCATGTTTCATCTTTCTCTCGCGATATATATTGTGAAGATCATTGTATTTGGAGCGAAAGCATGATACGTACATTGGACTTCAGAATCCACTAATTACGGTCACCATTTATGTTTTGTGGTTATTATACAGTCACGGGATCACCGTACAGCTCTGTATTTGCTCAAGACACGACTAGTTGACCAGTTAAACGCTCCACCTGGCACCTCTAGTGTTGCATCACATTATCTCACTACCATTGGGCCCACCTGTCGGTTTGTATCTACTCTTCTACACTCTTACAAAACAGAGTTGGTGATGATGGTGTGCCTGCCATCATGCAACATAGGCCGTCCGATTTATATCTGACGGATAGGAAGGAAACTATGGCAATTTTGCAAAAAGGTACCCACACACCTCTCCACATTTGCAAATAAGGCCTTCCCTCCTTCATCCTTTTCTCTCACAAGATAAACTAGTCATACAAATGCATCTTGATGTTACGTGTAACGCATGGGCATCTTGCTAGTAAGAATGAAAACAAACGACAAAAAAATATTGGACGGTGGTTCGAAGTCATGACCGCGGGCACAGCGGACAAGGTGGCCTTGTATTGGTATGCTGAGCCGTCTGTTTTAACACACAGGAGCTGGTATGGTGATTATACACACATGCACACATGCACACGAACTGCATGCACGCAACACTCACATGAACACATGCGGCCACGCACGCACACAACACTCACACGCACACACGCAACCACACACACACGCAACACTCACACGCACACACGCACGCATGCATGCACACACCACACGACCAACACACACTCTCACGCTCAAGTGCTCAACCTACACGTGCATGCGCACACATCAGGCCCTCACAGACACATACACAACCAGGTGATTCCCGCGCACGGGTTGGAGTCTTGTCGCGCCTGCGTAAATTTGTGTTTATCTGACCTTTTTCTATGTGAACTGACAGGTGGGACCCACAAGGAACGTGGTCAATTGAACCAGTCAACATTGTGCCATGCAGACTATTTGGCCGGTCAACAGAGTGCAATCCGATGCTGAACGGTGAGCAAGTGACTGTATAATCACCGCAAAACGTATATAGTGATCGTAGTAAGCGTATTCTGAAGTTCGGTGACCGTATTATGCTTTCTCTCTGTAGGCCCTCCAAAACTACATCTCTACATGTTCTTGCATGTTACATATAAAAACTATGCAATACAACCACTACAAAAAAAGACACATCCGTGACATTTTGGGCCGAACGATTTTTTTTCTATCATACTTATGACACTTCTATGACGATAATTTTGACAAAACCCGGTATCATCATAGATGTGGTGGGGTCCTACTTCTATGACAAAAACTCATGATAGAAAATGGGCTTTTCGTCCTGGGCGGGCCGGAGACGCAGCTGCATGACATTCTTTGGGCCGTCCATGACGGAAAAAACCGTGGTAGAAGCAAGGACGAGGAAAATATCGGGGTGTTCCCAGTTACGGTGGGTGGTCGGGGCCGAGTGATGCGCACTTCTCTCGTACACGCACGCGCGTCGGTGTGAGGCGTTGGGCTCTAACTGAACCCGAGCGATTGCACTACAGGCTACGCGTTACTGAACCCGAGCAATCGATGGTCGTTAATCGAACCCGAACCCGAAGCGGCGATTCGCTATCTGCTGCTAGCTGAAGCCGATCGATCTGCCTCTGGATGAGCAGTGAGCATTCTTTGGGGGGTTTGGATGAACAGTTCCGGTGGGGTGGATGAACAGGAGCCCGTGGTGTTGCCTCTGGATGAGCGGGACCCGATCGATTGAGCGGTTGGGACTGGATGAACAGGACCCGTGGAGGCTGGATGAACAGGACCACCCGTGGACGGCAGGATGAACAATAGACGGTGGAGGGCTGGATGAGCAGAGCCCGTGGAGGGTGGTTGAACAGAGCCCGTGGAGAGGGCTGGTTGAGCGAGAGCCGGTGGAGAAGCGCGGTGGAGGCTGGATGAACAGGAGCCCGTGGATGAACAGTCGCAGGTGGAGGCTGGAGGAGGTCGAGGATGGATGAACAGTAGCCCGTGGAGGTTGGAGGGGGTCGACGGTGGAGATGAACAGTATCCCGTGGAGTCCCATTTTGCGGTACGACACACCCCTCCTAATGAACAGGACCCCCCGTTTCGACCGTAGCGCTCCAACACAAGTCCGTTTCCTTCATTTTGCGGTACGCCACACCCCTCCAGATCAACAGGACCCCCGTTTTCACCGTAGGAGGCCCGTTTCCTCCGTTTTGCGGCACGCTAGACCCCTCCCGATGAACAGGATCCCGTTTCGAACATGGACGGTCGAACACAAGGCTGTTTCCTCCATTCTGCGGTACGCCAGGCCTCGTTTCTATCAATTGTTCCGTCCAAGCCGGTTGGCTCCCACGCGTTCCGTTGCCTCCCGATGAACACGACGCATTCCGTTGCCTCCCCATGAACACGACGACGACGCATTTTCTCCGTTCTGACCCAGCCATGTACACGAGCCCTGGCCGTACGTACGCGCGAGTAGGCGTTCGAGACCCCGCCCGTATGTACGTATGTGGCCGTATTTACTTTCTTGCACCCTGGCCGCTGTACGTACGTGTACATGCTACGTGCGCGCCTCTACATCGACCAGTATGTACGTACACGTTCGCGACCAGAATGACAACGCTACGTACGCTTCGACTAGTGGGTCCTGACTGTCAGGCACTTCCTTGCGTGCGAAGATGTAACTGGTGGGTCCCAGCAGTCGGGGGGCGAATCGTTTTTTTTTGCCCGGACGCACCTCCTTTCGTGCAAAGATGTAGCTGCTGGGTCCCAGCAGTCAGGGGAAATGTTATTTTTGCAAAATACGGTGGCCCGTCCGGTGCGTCCCCGCTGTTAGGTGGAGGAATAATTATTTTGCGCGTAATAAGGAGGCACTTCCTTGCTGCGGCCGTGGACCCAGCTGTCAGCCTCTCCACGTACAGTCCACGTCCGATGGAAGCCTTCCTTGACCACGTTAACCACGCCGTGCCGAGAGCACCAGTGCGGTGGACGACGACGAGTCCTAGGAAGGGGACGACGCGGAGCCGGGGAATACGCGGCTGTGGATGCCCACGTGTAGAGGAGTGATACGTCTCCGTCGTATCTATAATTTTTTATTGTTCCATGCCAATATTCTTCAACTTTCATATACTTTTGGCAACTTTTTATACTATTTTTGGGAGTAACATATTGATCCAGTGCCCAGTGCCCAGTGCCAGTTCCTATCTGTTGCATGTTTTTTGTTTCGCAGAAACCCAATATCAAACGGAGTCCAAACGAGATAAAAATGGATGGAGATTTTTTTGGAATATTTATGATTTTTGGGAAGAAAAATCAACGCGAAACAGTGTCCGGGGTGGCCACGAGACAGGGGCCGCGCCTGAGGAGGCAAGCGCGCCTGGGCTCTCGTGGGCCACCAGAAGGCGGTTGACGCTCTTCTTTTGGTGCAAGAAAGCTAATTTTATGAGAAAGATCTGGGCGAAAGATTCACCCCAATCGGAGTTACGGATCTCCGGATATTTAAGAAACGGTGAAGGGGTAGAATCTGAGAATGTAGAAATAGAGAGAAGAAATCATCGCATTTTATGATACGGAGCCCCGCCAAGCCCTAATCTCTCTCGGGAGGGCTGATCTGGAGTCCGTTCGGGGCTCCGGAGAGGGGGATTCGTCGTCGCCGTCATCATCAACCATCCTCCATCACCAATTTCATGTTGCTCACCGCCGTGCGTGAGTAATTCCATCGTAGGATTGCTGGACGGTGATGGGTTGGATGAGATTTATCATGTAATTGAGTTAGTTTTGTTAGGGTTTGATCCCTATTATCCACTATGTTCTGAGATTGATGTTGCTATGACTTTGCTATGCTTAATGCTTGTCACTAGGGCCCGAGTGCCATGAATTCAGATCTGAACCTATTATGTTTTCATGAATATGTGTGTGTTCTAGATCCTATCTTGCAAGTCTATAGTCACCTACTATGTGTTATGATCCGCAACCCAAGTGACAATAATCGGGACCACTCCCGGTGATGACCATAGTTTGAGGAGTTCATGTATTCACTATGTGCTAATGCTTTGTTCCGGTTCTCTATTAAAAGGAGGCCTTAATATCCCTTAGTTTCCAATAGAACTCCGCTGCCACGGGAGGGTAGGACAAAAGATGTCATGCAAGTTCTTTTCCATAAGCACGTATGACTATATTCGGAATACATGCCTACATTACATTGATGAATTGGAGCTAGTTCTGTGTCACCCTATGTTATGACTGTTACATGACGAACCACATCCGACATAATTATCCATCACTAATTTGGTGCCTACGAGCTTTCCATATACTGGTCCTCGCTTATTTACTTTTCCGTTGCTACTGTTACAATCACTACAAAAATACCAAAAACATTACTTTTGCTGTCTTTACTTTTGTTACCTTACCATCACTATCATATTACTTTGCTACTAAACACTTTGCTGCAGATACTAATTTTCCAGGTGTGGTTGAATTGACAACTCAACTGCTAATACTTGAGAATATTCTTTGGCTCCCGTTGTGTCGAATCAATAAATTTGGGTTGAATACTCTACCCTCGAAAACTGTTGCGATCCCCTAGACTTGTGGGTTATCAAGATCTTTTTCTGGCGCCGTTGCCGGGGAGTCATAGCGTGGGGTGAATATTCTCGTGTGTGCTTGTTTGCTTTATCACTAAGTAATTTTTATTTGCTGTTCTTAGTTGTCCCCTATCTTTAGTTATTGATATGAAACGCAAAATACCAAAAAAATTAGCTGTACTTGCTACTCATGAAGATGGGGTAACTCCTAAAACCCTCGATTCTCATTATGCGAAAGATATTATGTACTGCTTTGATAATCCTGAGAAAACCCCATTCAACTTTATAATGGGAGACACGTTGGATCAACGTGAATACTCTAGGGATTATCACTCGACACAAAAAGGGAAACTATTATGGGATAATTTATTATGTTGCATTGGTATGCCCGGGATCTATGCTTGAGATATGATATTACTTGTTGCCATAGGATCAAGGCTCCACACCTTCCCTTTTCATGCAAATTTAATGATAATGAAACCTTAGCTTCTTATGCTAATGGTAGATATGATTACTATGATGTGGAACAAATAGAAGAATTTGTTGCTTTTAAGGCTGCTTATGAAATTGAATCTTTGTTTGAAAAGTATGAAGCTTTTGATGATGATGGTGCTTATAGGCCGGAAAATCTTGCTATACTTAGATATTGCTATGAAAATTATCAATACAATTACTATATTAATGCTTTTATGAAGAAAGTCAACGCTGCCCAAGAAGAGAATAATATTTTGCAGGAAGCTATGGAAGAAGAAATTGATGAAACAGTGAGCTCATTGGATGAAAAAGATGATGAGGAGAGTGAAGAACAAAAGGAGGAAGAGCGGATTAGGTACCCGTGCCCACATTCTAATGAGAGTAACCCTCCAACTCATACATTATTTAATTCCCCTTCGTGCTTACCGAAGGATGATTGCTATGATGATTGCTATGATCCCTTGAATTTGTTTGAAATACCCTTTTTGATGATGCTTGCTATGCTTGTGGCCAAGATGCCAATATGAATTATGCTTATGGAGATGAACTTGCTATAGTTCCTTATGTTAAACATGAAATTGTTGCTATTGCACCCACGCATGATAGTCCTATTATCTTTTTGAATTCTCCAAACTACACTATATCAGAGAAGTTTGTGCTTATTAAGGATTATATTGATGGGTTGCCTTTTACCATTGCACATGATGATTTTGATGAATATAATATGCATGTGCTTGCTGCTCCTACTTGCAATTATTATGAGAGAGGAACTATATCTCCACCTCTCTATGTTTCCCACACGATAAAATTGCAAGAAACTGTTTATACTATGCATTGGCCTTTACTATGTGTGCATGAATTGTTCTTTTATGACATGCTGATGCATAGGACGAGAGTTAGACTTCGTCATTGCTTGATATATGTTGCTTTGTGCTCACTACTAAATGCTAAATCATTGCTAATTAAAATTGGTTTTGATATACCTTGGGATCCGGGTGGATTCACTACTTGAGCACTATATGCCTAGCTTAATGGCCTTAAAGAAAGCGCTGCCAGGGAGACAACTCGGAAGTTATAGAGAGTCATTTATTTCTGTTGAGTGCTTTCTTATAGTTTAAAAACAACAAAAATAAAGAGGGGAACCCAAAACTTTTTCAAAAAGAAAAGTGAAAGTGAGAGAGACGAGCATTGTGAAAGTGGGGGACGTCCTTGAACTTTGTTCAGGCCCATGGGAACTTTGTGAATCTTAATTACAGAAACTTTTCAATAAAAATAATTATCCCCTTGTACAATTCCATTGTATTATAAAAATAATGTGCCAAGGTTTGCCTTTAGGATGTTTACAATGCTTGTTGGTTTGTATGGTGCAGGACAGAAACTTTGGCTGTAGTGCGCGAATTTTAATTTTTTACTGGAACGTAAAATGGTTCTGATTCTTTTTTCACTGTCTTTCTGTACAACTTGTTTATTTTTTCTAATTTTTGCAGAATTATTCAAGTATCAGAGGTATGGTGAATGTTAAGATTGCTACAGACTGTTCTGTTTTTGACAGATTCTGTTTTTGATGCATAGTTTGCTTGTTTTGATGAATCTATCAATTTATATTAGTGGATTAAGCCTTGGAAAAGTTATACTAAAGTAGACACAATGCAAAAACAAAATATGAATTGGTTTGCTACAGTACTTAGAGTAGTGATTTGCTTTATTATACTAACAGATCTTATCGAGTTTTCTGTTGAAGTTTTGTGTGGATGTAGTGTCTAATCGAGGATGTCTCGATATGAGGAAAAGGAAGAGAGGCAAGAGCTCAAGCTTGGGTATGCCCGAGGCACCCCAAGTAAATATTCAAGGAGACTCAAGTGTCTAAGCTTGGGGATGCCCCGGAAGGCATCCCCTCTTTCTTCAACAAGTATTGGTATGTTTTCGAATTCGTTTCGTTCATGCATTATGTGCAAGTCTTGGAGCGTCTTTTGCATTTAGTTTTCACTTTTATTTTATGCACCATGCTGGTAGGAGATGGTCCTTGGTTGATTTATAGAATGCTCATTGCACTTCACTTAAATCTTTTGAGCATGGCTTTATAGAATGCTTCATGTGCTTCACTTATAACATTTGAAGTTTGGATTGCCTGTTTCTCTATACATAGACAACCGCAATTCGTAGAATGCTCTTTTGCTTCACTTATACTTGTTAGAGCGTGGGCACATCTTTTGTAGAAAGAATTATACTCTCTTGCCTCACTTATATCTATTTAGAGAGATGACAGGAATTGGTCAATCACATGGTTAGTCATAAAATCCTACATAAACTTGTAGATCGCTGAATATGATATGTTTGATTCCTTGCAATATTTTTGCGATATAAAGATGGTGATATTAGAGTCATGCTAGTGGTTAGTTGTGGATTGTAGAAATACTTGTGTTGGAGTTTGTGATTCCCGTAGCATGCACGTATGGTGAACCGTTATGTAACGAAGTCGGAGCATGAGGTATTTATTGATTGTCTTCCTTATGAGTGGTGGTCGGGGACGAGCGATGGTATTTTCCTACCAATCTATCCCCCTAAGAGAATGCTTAGTAGTACTTTGCTTCGAGGGCTAATAAACTTTTGCAATAAGTATATGAGTTCTTTATGACTAATGTGAGTCCATGGATTATACGCACTCTCACCCTTCCATCATTGCTAGCCTCTTCGGTACCGTGCATTGCCCTTTCTCACCTCGAGAGTTGGTGCAAACTTCGCCGGTGCATCCAAACCCCGTGATACGATACGCTCTATCACACATAAGCCTCATTATATCTTCCTCAAAACAGCCACCATACCTACCTATCATGGCATTTCCATAGCCATTCCGAGGTATATTGCCATGCAACTTTCATCATCATCGTATACATGACTTGAGCATTTATTGTCATATTGCTTTGCATGATCGTAAGATAGCTAGCATGATGTTTTCATGGCTTGTCCATTTTTTGATGTCATTGCTACGCTAGATCATTGCACATCCCGGTACACCGTCGGAGGCATTCATATAGAGGCATATCTTTGTTCTAGTATCGAGTTGTAATATTGAGTTGTAAGTAAATAGAAGTGTGATGATCATCATTAATAGAGCATTGTCCCAAAAAAAAAGAAAAAAAAGAGAAAAAAAGAGAAAAAAAAGGAAAGGCCAAAGAAGCCCGCAAAAATATATAAAAAGGGACAATGCTATTATCCTCTTTTGCGACACTTGTGCTTCAAAGTAGCACCATGTTCTTCATATAGAGAGTCTCTTATGTTGTCACTTTCATATACTAGTGGGAATTTTTCATTATAGAACTTGGCTTGTATATTCCAACGATGGGCTTCCTCAAAATGCCCTAGGTCTTCGTGAGCAAGCAAGTTGGATGCACACTCACTTAGTTTCTTTTGTTGAGCTTTCATACACTTATAGATCTAGTGCATCCGTTGCATGGCAATCCCTACTCCTCGCATTGACATCAATTGATGGGCATCTCCATAGCCCGTTGATTAGCCGCGTCGATGTGAGACTTTCTCCTTTTTTGTCTTCTCCACATAACCCCCATCATCATATTCTATTCCACCTATAGTGCCATGTCCATGGCTCGCGCTCATGTATTGCGTGAGGGTTGAAAAAGCTGAAGCGCGTTAAAAAGTATGAACCAATTGCTTGGTTGTCATCGGGGTTGTGCATGATGTGAATATTTTGTGTGGTGAAGATGGAGCATAGCCAGACTATATGATTTTGTAGGGATAACATTCTTTGGCCTTGTTATTTTGAAAAGACATGATTGCTTTATTAGTAGGCTTGAAGTATTATTGTTTTTATGTCAAGGGATAGACTATTGCTTTGAATCACTCGTGTCTTAATATTCATGCCATGATTAGACATATGATCAAAATTATGCTAGGTAGCATTCCACATCAAAAATTATATTTTTTATCATTTACCTACTCGAGGACGAGCAGGAATTAAGCTTGGGGATGCTGATACGTATCCGCCGTATCTATAATTTTTGATTGTTCCATGCCAATATTCTTCAACTTTCATATACTTTTGGCAACTTTTTATACTATTTTTGGGACTAACATATTGATCCAAAGGCTTGATGCAGTTCCTCTCATTGCATGTTTTTGTTTGCAGAACGCAAAATCAAACAGAGTCCAAACGGGATAAAAACGGACGGAGATTTTTTTTGGAATATTTATGATTTTTGGGAATTAAAATCAACGCGAAACGGTGTCGGGTGGCCACGAGACAGGGGCCGCGCCTGGGAGGCAGGTGCGCCTGGCTCTCGTGGGCCACCCGTAAGGTGGTTGACGCTCTTCTTTTGGTTCAAGAAAGCTAATTTTATGAGAAAGATCTGGGCGAAAGATTCACCCCAATCAGAGTTACGAATCTCCGGATATTTAAGAAACGGTGAAGGGGTAGAATATGAGAACGCAGAAACAGAGAGAAGAAATCATCGCGTTTTACGATACGGAGCCGCCGCCAAGCCCTAATCTCTCTTGGGTGGGCTGATCTGGAGTCCGTTCGGGGCTCCGGAGAGGGGTATTCGTCGCCGTCGTCATCATCAACCATCCTCCATAACCAATTTCATGATGCTCACCGCCGTGCGTGAGTAATTACATCGTAGGCTTGCTGGACGGTGATGGGTTGGATGAGATTTATCATGTAATCGAGTTAGTTTTGTTATGGTTTGGTCCCTAGTATCCACTATGTTCCGAGATTGATGTTGCTATGACTTTGCTATGCTTAATGCTTGTCACTAGGGCCCGAGTGCCATGAATTCAGATCTGAACCTATTATGTTTTCATGAATATGTGTGTGTTCTAGATCCTATCTTGCAAGTCTATAGTCACCTACTATGTGTTATGATCCGGCAACCCCGAAGTGACAATAATCGGGACCACTCCCGGTGATGACCATAGTTTGAGGAGTTCATGTATTCACTATGTGCTAATGCTTTGTTTCGGTTCTCTATTAAAAGGAGGCCTTAATATCCCTTAGTTTCCAATAGGACCCCGCTGCCACGGGAGGGTAGGACAAAAGATGTCATGCAAGTTCTTTTCCATAAGCACGTATGACTATATTCGGAATACATGCCTCCATTACATTGATGAATTGGAGCTAGTTCTGTGTCACCCTATGTTATGACTGTTACATGACGAACCGCATCCGGCATAATTATCCATCACTAATCCGGTGCCTAGGAGCTTTCCATATATTGGTCCTCGCTTATTTACTTTTCCGTTGCTACTGTTACAATCACTACAAAAATACCAAAAACATTACTTTTGCTATCTTTACTTTTGTTACCGTTACCATCACTATCATATTACTTTGCTACTAAACACTTTGCTGCAGATACTAAGTTTCCAGGTGTGGTTGAATTGACAACTCAGCTGCTAATACTTGAGAATATTCTTTGGCTCCCCTTGTGTCGAATCAATAAATTTGGGTTGAATACTCTACCCTCGAAAGCTGTGGCGATCCCTTATACTTGTGGGTTATCAAGGAGTATGAGGGTTCACTGGTTCGCTACGGTGTGAGGCTGCCGTCGCCGCAGAATAACAGGGGGTGTGGGTGAGTAGAGGGATGGCCTGGCCAGCGGTGGGAGTAGTAGGGGGCGGTGAGGCCTCTGCCGCATCGCAGCCGGCCACGGGAGGCAGGAGCACGAGGCACGACCGGCGCTGGTTTGGGCGGCTGGAGCAAGAAGACAAGAGGTTGAAGAAGCACTACGGCCGTTGGATGGACATTGTACGGTCACTGGAGCTAGAATCATGCATATTGACTAAGTTGACAAAGCCCTCCGTCCCCGTCAACTTAGTAGGCCCACAAGTCATCCTGCCACTATACTGGGTCTCAGCTAGCAAGTGGAGTATTCATTTTTTTGTGCGTAATAAGGAGGCACTTCCTTGCGTGCGAAGATATAGCTGGTGGGTCCAAGCTGTCAGCGGTGGTAACGTTTTTTTCGCGAAATATAGAGGCCCTTTCGGTGGGTCCCAGATGTCAGGTGGAGGAATCATTATTTTGCGCGTAATAAGGAGGCATTTCCTTGCGTGCGGCCGTGGACCCAGCTATTAGCCTCTCCACGTACAGTCCACTACAGATGCATGTCGGTTGTTGACCACGTTGACGAGGCCGCGCCGAGAGCACTAGGGCAGTGGACGACGGCGAGGCCTAGGAAGGGAATGACACGAAGGCAGGGAAGACTCGACATTTGTTCCCCATGCGGAGGGGAGTACGACTGTATGAGGGTTTACTGGTTCGTCTGTCGTCGCCGGACAATAACAGCAGGTGTGGGTGAGGAGAGGGATGGCTAGGCTAGCGATGGGAATACGGTGGGGCGGTGAGGCCTACACGGCAGCACAGCCGGCCATGAGGAGGAGCGAGCAGTCCGCCGGGCGCTTGTTTGAGCAATTTGGAGCAGGAAGAGCAGAGATTGAAGAAGACGACGGCCGTTGGATGGACATCCAACGATCCTTTGCCAGCGTTAACCTTTTCTTAGGAAAGCCTCAAATCTGCGGAAAACATCATACAACCCATCTGCCATTATTTCTAATAATTTACAGCCCATTTGCTAATTCTTAAGGTTTTTTTGGAGCCCATATTGTTTTTGTTAGCATTACAGCCCATATTGTGGCAGCGGTTAAAAATTATCTGAAATTTTGCATATTTCAAAGGCGGTGCGAACTGTTTTTAATCCCGAAATTTCGAGTCACATTCATCTGATTTTAAAAATAAATGTATATCAATATAAAATCCAACAAATTGTCCACGCATAAAAATCAATGCAATTTAAAATCTCAAAATGAAAAAAAGAAATTTGAAACTAATTGCCGGTTTGATGTGTTTTAAAAATGTACAGCCCATTTCTCATTACTGATAGGCCATTTTCTCGGCCAGCCGAATGAAGCTCTCCTCGTCTTGAAAGATTTGCAGCCCAACAGGCCTGACAAAGCGACTTACTTGGCAAATCACAAAAAAACTAGGTTGTGGCCGTGGACCTAGCTGTCAGCCTCTCCACGTACAGTACTCTTCCGATGGAAGTCGGTCGTTGACCACATTGACCACGCCGCGCCGAGAGCACCAAGGTGGTGGACGACGGCGAGGCCTAGGAAGGGGACGACGCAGAGCCGGGGAAGACGCGACAATGGATGCCCACGCGGAGAGGAGTACGAGGGTTGACTGGTTCGGCTGCGGTGTGAGGCTGCCATAGCGGCAGAATAACAGGGGGTGTGGGTGAGTGGAGGGATGGCCTGGCCAGCGGTGGGAGTAGTATGGGGGCGGTGAGGCCTCCGTGGCAGCACAGCCGGCCACGGGAGGTAGGAGCAGGCGGCACGACCGGCACTGCTTTGGTATTTGGAGCAAGAAGACCAGAGGTTGAAGAAGCACTAAGGCAGTTGGATGGACATCGTACGGTCACTAGAGCTAGAATCATTCATATTGACGAAGTTGACAAAGCCCTCCGTTCCCGTCAACTTAGTAGGCCCACAAGTCAGCCTCCCATAGTGGTGGGTCCCAGCTGGCAGGGTGGCATTCTTTTTTTGTGCGCAATAAGGAGGCACTTCCTTGCGTGCGAAGATATAGTTGGTGGGTCCGACCTGTCAGCGGACGGAACGTTTTTTTCACGAAATACAGAGGCCCTTCCGGTGGGTCCTAGATGTAAGGTGGAGGAATCATTATTTTGCGCGTAATAAGGAGGCATTTCCATGTGTGCGGCCGTGGACCTAGCTGTCAGCCTCTCCACGTACAGTCCACTTCCGATGGATGTCGTTCGTTGACCACGTTGACCACGCCGCGCCGAGAGCACCAGGGCGGTGGACGACGGCGAGGCCTACGAAGGGAACGACACGGAGCCGGGGTAGACACGCAAGTGGCTGCCCACGCGGTGGAGAGTACGAGGGTTGACTGGTTCGGCTGTCGTCACCGGAAAATAACAGGAGGTGTGGGTGAGTAGAGGGATAGACAGGCCAGGGATGCGATTATATGATGGGGCCGTGAGGCCTGCCCGGCAGCACAGCCGGCCACGGGAGGCGGGAGCAGGCGGTTCCGACGGCGCTGGTTTGGGCGGCTGGGGTAGGAAGATCACAGACTGAAGAAGCACGATTGTCGTTAGATTGACATCTAACGGTCTGACGCTGGTAGAGTCGATTGTTGACTAAGTTTCTTTTTTGATAAACCTTGTGTATGCATGAACTTAGTAGGCCCACAAGTCAGCCTCCAAATCTGTGGCAGACAACATAGAGCTCATTTGCTAATTTTTAATAATTTGTAGCCCATTTGCTAATTCTTATAAGTAATTTATTACAGCCCATTTTCTGCCCAGGACCACGGTCAAAAAGTTCAACCTTATTTTGCATATTTCGGTGGAGTCCGAACTTTTGTAATCCTGAAATGATAAACATTTTTTAAGAACTTATTGATTTGCCAAAAAAATCGTTTTGTTTTTGTAAGCAAATAAGACGTGGGACAATTGAGTTGGTTTAAGGGAAAACTAGTGGTAAAAAAATCAGCGCTGGGAGGGAAAACAACAACAAAAATAAGGATGTAAATATGAAAGGTTAATTTTATGTATTTTCAATATAATGATACGTGTATATGAACTAGTAAAACTATAGGTAGAGATTAGAAAACGGATATAGGACATGCGTTTCAAGAGGAAAATAGAACTGGGCTATGTGTTTGATTCAGTAAAAAAAGTGCCTCCGGATGTTGTAAGACAAAATATAACTAACGCTAGCGAGCCAGAGGCCAGTAGATACCTGCTGGATCTTTGTGCCCCGTTGTCGTCATGGGCTGGGCCTGTTAAAAACAAAACCAAGCCTGGGCAGTCTACAGCCCAGTTGAAACTTGCTCGACCTGAAAAAACAATATACGTGCTCAATAAACGAGAGAATTCTGCAAGTACAGACTGATAACGGGGATGCAACAGGGATATTGTTTTTTCATCGTGATAATAAGAGCATGCACTTGTTTCATAAAATTTGGAGAACTGGGAATTCGAACGGCAGGTGCTTATGCTGCCCATCAAATAAAAATCAGGTGCCTGAAAATTCGTTTCAAAACAAATGATTCAGCTTTATATCCACATCGACCCTCGGCATGATGGTTGGAAGCAAATGCCAAGTTCATACCAAAAGATCGTTAACAACAATACCAACTTGCGGACGACAAGGTAGTACAAGTACCAATACCAAACTAACTTATAATCTTTTTACTCCTGGCCCTAGTGTTCGTCTGGTAGAAAATCTTGCAGAGGACCAGCTCCCGCTCCTTCTCTTGCTCCAGGTCCCCGAGGTGGTACTGGTGCATCACCCAGTTGGTCCTCTGCTGGTCAAAGTTCTTGTTGGTGTGTAGCACCAGAACCTTTTGCTGCTCGTCTGCCGCCGTTGACCATCACCGCAAGGTATTGCCGGTGTTGTGCCACATCGCGTGCATGCCACACTGATCAGTATCTTGCGGCGTCCACGTGCTCCCTTTGAACGCCCGGAATTGCGCCGAAGAAATGCTTGCTTAGGCCACTCGGTGTGATACTGTTGTATTGTCGAATACATGTTTTAGTGTATGTAGTTGGCATTTTCATAACATCTTTGGCATGTTGCAGTCACTTGTTTCACTTTTTATTAACTGTCAAATTGTAATTGCTTCACCAGGTCTGCGTCTAAAAAGAAAAATAGAGCTATAAACAAAGGAATATGTTTGTGCAAGTAGACGGCCGATCGGTGTCTTACCTGGAAGTTTCTCAGGATGGGTGTAGCATATGTCGTGCTCGCTGTCGATGGTTGGTATGAACAAATCGATGAGAGGGTGAGATCTCGCGCTGTCAGCACTCACTTTGGCCTCAAGGTGCTCGATCAGCTCCTGATCCGTGGGATCGAACTTGACGCCAGCCGGCAGCACTCGCCAATCCTTCTTCGACTTGCATGGGTTAATTCCAGTTATATGGTACTCAATGTATGATCAATCGACTGTTTTAAGTGAATGGTGAAAGATTTCGACAGATAAGTGGTACTCCAAATCTGAAGTCCAGAATACCCGAACGCGTTGCCGAGATTCTTATGTAACCTCACGCGCAGCGTGTTGTCACGTCAATTCAATGTGTGGACATGATGAATAATTTGACCGACGATACTAGTATCTGCTATCGTACTACTTACTAGTCGATTTAGTGTCACATTTTAACCATAGGTTTAACTAACAAGTATGCACTTGAAGCCTAAGTGATATATATATATATATATATATATATATATATATATATATATATATATATATATATATATATATATATATATATATATATATATATATATATATATATCGCACAACATCTCCATCATTATCAAGACATCCTGCGCATGTGAGTGAGGATGCACTTGATCCCAAAAAGGTATCTATCCTTCGAACCAGAGGAGTGCTTCAAACTAACAACAGTACATAATATCCAACAAAAGAGGGTCGTCCTATAGCAGCAGAATACATGGCTCGGTCTACATATCAGTACGAATCAAGTTGTGCATATTTGCTGTTGGCATGAACCACGTCGCCGCATGTCGGGTTTGCAAAAGCCATACATCGCATGGAAGCTTGATGCCTTTCACACACTGAAGATTATCTGGCAACAAGCTGTGTCGACGAATCTCTGGATATGGTGATTTATGAAACCCTTGGTATGATGTGTAAACACAGCCCCTCTGGCGAATGGAAGTTGCATAGCGCGGTAATCATCGCCGGTGATATGATCGATGATTGGTTGGATGATCGGATAATTGAGCCCGAGGAACATGGAGTGGTTGCCGAGGCTGTAAACCCGCCTCCAGTTGAATACGCCTAGCCCAATGGAGCTGGGATCTTTCTCGAAGACGAAGCAGCCATAGCCATCAATGTCACGAACACCCCAGGCATTGTACTGCATGTGGTTTGATGAATTGGTTTGGTCAATTTGGTACGTGCAAATGAGCATCAAATGACCATCGTCAGCTGAACGAGCGATAAACCACCACCCATCGACTGGTATGATTCCAGGTCTTGGAATCATGAAGGCCGGCGCATTTGCGTCTGCTGCAACAATTCAAATTGGAGACCAAAAGGACAAAAATAAACAATCATGTTCAGAGTATGTGTGAAACTAAGATTATTATAATAGTGACCCATATCATAGACAGAGAATTGCAATGCCGTGGTCATACTCATACGCCAAGTTAAAAAAATAAGCCAATGGCTTTCATATTCTAGCAATATATCATGGTTCAAACATCATGTAACAATGAGAGGAAAACAGATATGACAGGGCCTACTCATATTCTACCATAGCACTTACTACAATTATCATATCAACTCTAAGCAATAACATGCGTTGTTATAAAAATCCTGGAAATGAGAGTAATATATAGCAATCATGAGGTTATACTCATAATATCTATTCTAACAATCATTAGATACCAATTGTTCTCATATCAACTCTAACAATAACATGTGTGGTCATAAAAATCTAGGAAATGAGAGGAACATATAGCAATTATGTGGTTATAGACATACTATATATATTCTAAATTTGTAACAATGAAAAGGCAGTCGTATTCTTAAGGTAAAGATGAGATGAGATAGAACAATTACACGACGATAGATTCCACCAGTATAGGCAGCCAATCTGTGCGTCGACCGCGTAAACAATGCCATCATGCACTATAGCATCAGACATAAGTGTTGGGTAAAGAGGATCGACGATGAGCCATAACCATGTATGGCGACCGGATTCCAGATAGACTAATCCCATGTTGAACACGACAATGAGCTTATAATCCATGTAGTCTTCTGGTGCTGTGGGCACTTCGCAGATTACAACCTTCAACAAACAGAGGTCGAGCCAAAAGCTCGACGTGTCTCGTGCGTAGCAGGCAGGAGTGTCCAGCGGGCCGCGAGCCTCGATGGCGGCGGTATCCAAAGATGGAAGGGTGGTCTCTTGCTGGGTGAAGATATCCACGGGACGCCACGGACTACCGGATTGGTGGATGAGGACGATCCAGTTGGCCTTCATGCCCGCCCAGTAGTGGCCACGCATGAAGAGCAGGTGGACGGGTAGTGGTAGCATGTCGAGGGGCACCAGGGCAACCTCCGTAGGATCGTCAAGTCGGTGTCTAGGCCACCTGGGAGGATCGGGCATCAGCAAGCAGGGTGTCTTGAAAAGAGCCAGCCGGTTGCAGATGAGTAGACCGTACAAAGACACCGAGCATGCGGCCAGACGGACGGTGCTGAGTAGGTCCATACGATTACAGATCTGCTCCAAGAGAACATCGGGGAGGGAATTCCAATCGCGGCACCTACACAAACAAACAAAGAACTCGCAACCAACACAATAAAGGGGTTGTCAATCCCTTCACGGCCACTTGCGAAAGTGAGATCTAATAGAGATAGTATGATAAGATAAATATATTTTTGGTATTTTATAATATAGATGCAAAAAGTAAAGATGCAAATAAAAGTAGATTGAAAGCAAATTTGATAAGAGATAGAACCGGGGGCCATAGGTTTCACTAGTGGCTTCTCTCAAGATAGCATAAGTATTACGGTGGGTGGACAAATTACAGTCGAGTAATTGATAGAAAAGTGAATAATTATGAGATTATCTAGGCATGATCATGTATATAGGCATCACGTCCGCAACAAGTAGACCGACTCCTGCCTGCATCTACTACTGTTACTCCACACATCAACCGACTCCTGCCTGCATCTAGAGTATTAAGTTCATAAAAACAGAGTAACGCCTTAAGCAAGATGACATGATGTAGAGGGATAAACTCATGCAATATGATATAAACCCCATCTTTTTATCCTCGATGGCAACAATACAATACGTGCCTTGCAACCCTTTCTGTCACTTGGTAAGGACACCGCAAGATTGAACCCAAAGCTAAGCACTTCTCCTATGGCAAGAAAGATCAATCTAGTAGGACAAACCAAACTGATAATTCGAAGAGACTTGCAAACATAACTCAATCATACATAAAAGAATTCAGATAAGGTTCAAATATTATTCATAGATAAACTTGATCATAAACCCACAATTCATTGGATCTCGACAAACACATCGCAAAAAGAGTTTACATCGAATAGATCTCCACAAGAGAGGGGGAGAACATTGTATTGAGATCCAAAAAGAGAGAAGAAGCCATCTAGCTAATAAATATGGACCCGAAGGTCTATGGTAAACTACTCACAACTCATCGGAGGGGCTATGGTGTTGATGTAGAAGCCCTCCGTGGTCGATTCCCCCTCCGACAGAGCGCCGGCGAAGGCTCCAAGATGGGATCTCGCGGATACAGAAGGTTATGGCGGTGCAAATTGTGTTTAGTTGGCACCCTGGATGTTTTTGGGGTACGTAGGCTTATATAGGAGGAAGAAGTACGTCGGTGGCCGCCCGAGGGGCCCACGAGACAGGGGGCGCGCCCTGTAGGGGGGGCGCGCCCTACCCTCTCGTGGCTGCCTCGGCTGCTTCTTGACTTGCACTCCAAGTCCTCTGGATCAAGTTCGTTCCGAAAATCACACTCCCGAAGGTTTCATTCCGTTTGGACTCCGTTTGATATTCCTTTTCTTTGAAATACTGAAATAGGAAAAAAAAACAGCAATACGGGCTGGGCCTCCGGTTAGTAGGTTAGTCCCAAAAATGATATAAATGTGTAAAATAAAGCCCATAAACATCCAAAAGGGGTAATAGAATAGCATGGAACAATAAAAAAATATAGATACGTTGGAGACGTATCAAGCATCCCCAAGCTTAATTCCTGCTCGTCCTCGAGTAGGTAAATGATAAAAGAAAAGAATTTTTGATGTGGAATGCTACCTAGCATAATTCTCAATGTAATTTTCTTTATTGTGGCATGAATGTTCAGATCCAAATGATTCAAAATAAAAGTTCATATTGATAAAGAAATAGTAACACTTCAAGCATACTAATCAAAGCAATCATGTCTTCTCAAAATAACATGGCAAAATAAAGTTCATCCCTACAAAATCATATAGTTAGGCTATGCTTCATTTTCGTCACACAAAGATGTTCCCAACTTCTATACCCCCGATGACAAGCCAAGCAATTGTTTCATACTTAAATAATCTCAAACATTTTAAACCTTCACGCAATACATGAGCGTGAGCCATGGATATAGCACTATGGGTGGAATAGAATATGATGATGGGGATTGTGTGGAGAAGACAAAAAAGGAGAAAGTCTCACATTGACGACGATAATCAACGGGCTATGGAGATGCCCATCAATTGATGTCAACATGAGGAGTAGGGATTGCCATGCAGCAGATGCACTAGAGCTATAAAAGAATGCTCAACAAAAGAAACTAGTGGGTGTGCATCCAACTTGCTTGCTCACGAAGACCTAGGGCATTTGAGGAAGCCCATTGTTGGAATATACAAGCCAAGTTCTATAATGAAAAATTCCCACTAGTATGAAAAGAGACAACTTAAGAGACTCACTATATGAAAAACATGGTGCTACTTTGAAGCACAATATATGAGACTCACTACATGAAAAACAAGGTGCTATTTTGAAGCACAAGTGTGGAAAAAGAGATAGTAACATTGCCCTTTTTATTATTTTTCTTTTTTTTCTTTCTTCTTTTTTTTTCTTTTTTTCTTTTTTTTTCTTTGGCCTTTCTTTTTCTTTTCTTTTTGGCAAATGTTTTAATAATGATGATCATCACACTTTCATTGATTACAACATATGAATTACAACTCGAAACTAGAACAAGATATGACTCTATATGAATGCCTCCGGCGGTGTACCGGGATGGTGCAATGAATCAAGAGTGACATGTATGAAAATTAATGCATGGTGGCTTTGCCACAAATACGATGTCAACTACATGATCATGCAATGGCAATATGACAAAAGTAAAGTATGTCATGATGATGATCAACGGAACGGTGGAAAGTTGCATGGCAATATATCTCGGAATGGCTATGGAAATGCCATAACAGGTAGGTATGGTGGCTGTTTTGAGGAAGATATAAGGAGGTTTATGTGTGATAGAGCGTATCATATCACGGGGTTTGGATGCACCGGCGGAGTTTGCACCAACTCTCAAGGTGAGAAAGGGCAATGCACGGTACCGAAGAGGCTAGCAATGGCTGAAAGGTAAAAGTGCGTATAATCCATGGACTCAACATTAGTCAAAGAACTCATATACTTATTGCAAAATTTTAGAAGTCATCAAAACTCAAGCACTACGCGCATGCTCCTAGGGGGATAGATTGGTAGGAAAAGACCATCGCTCGTCCCCGACCGTCACTCATAAGGATGCACAAGCCAGGTACACTTCATGTTTCAAATTTGTTACACAACTTTAACCATACGTGCATGCTACGGGACTTGCTAACTTCAACACAAGCATTCTTTAAATTCATAATCACCCAACTAGCATGACTTTAATATCACTACCTCCATATCTCAAAACAATTATCAAGTATCAAATTGGTCATAGCATCCAATTCACTTTCTATGATAGTTTTTATTATACCCAACTTGGATGCCTACCATTCTAGGAACAATTTTATAACCATAGCAAATACCATGCTGTTCTAAAAGACTCTCAAAATAATATAAGTGAAGCATGAGAGACTAGCAATTTCTACAAAAATATGCCACCGCCGTTCTCTAAAAGATATAAGTGAAGCACTAGAGCAAAAACTATCAAGCCCAAAAGATATAAGTGAAGCACATAGAGTATTCTAGCAAATTCAAATCAAGTGGGCTTCTCCCAAAAGGTGTGTACAGCAAGGCTGGTTGTGGTAAACTAAAAATCAAAGACTAATATAATACACGGCGCTCCAAGCAAAACACATATCATGTGGGGAATAAAAATATAGCTCCAAGTAAAGTTACCAATGAACGAAGATGAAAGAGGGGATGCCTTCCCGGGGCATCCCCAAGCTTAGGCTTTTGGATATCCTTGAATACCTTGGGGTGCCATGGGCATCCCCAAGCTTAGGCTCTTGCCACTCCTTATTCCATAGTCCATAAAAGCTTTACCCAAAACTTGAAAACTTCACAACACAAAACTCAACAGGAAATCTTATAAGCTCCGTTAGTGAAAGGAAACAAAACCACCACATAAGGTACTGTAATGAACTCATTCTTTATTTATTTTGGTGTTAAATCTACTGTATTCCAACTTCTCTATGATTTATAAACTATTTTACTAGCCATAGATGCATCGAATTAAGCAGACAACACACGAAAAACAGAATCTGTCAAAAACAGAACAGTCCGTAGCAATCTGTAGCTAACGCAAACTTCTGGAACTCCAAAAATCCTACTAAAATAGGAAGTCCTGGAAAATTTGTTTATCGATCTGCTGAAATGGGAATCAGTAATTTATCACGTTTTGGTGAATTTAAACAATTGTTTTCGTGAACAGAAAGTTTCTGGAATTTTCAGCAAGATCAAATCAACTATCATCATAGGTTATCCTATAGGTTCTACTTGGAACAAACACTAATTAAAAGATAAAAATACATCTAAACAGAAGGTAGATGCAAGATTTATTACTAAACAGGAACAAAAACAAAAAACTCAAATAAAATTGGGTTGCCTCCCAACTAGCGCTATCGTTTAACGCCCCTAGCTAGGCATAAAAGCGAAGATAGATCTAAGTAGTGCCATCTTTGATTTTCAGTTTTTTAGCGGAGTCATGCTCGAATCCGGGAGGTTCTTTACGTTTCCCTTCATACTCGGAAATTTTTATATCTAAAGAATCCAACCGCTTATTGCAAAGGGTAATCAACATATTCATGCGGTGGAGATTTCCGCTAACACTTTTAAGAGGCTCAAGAGATTTTTGTAAATTTTTTGTTACTTTGCAAATCTTTCCAAACACTTGTGTTTCTTCTTGGGTAGGATGAGATCCTCCCTTTTGAGGTAGTGTTCCCACTATTCCCTCTATAATTTCATGCGCAATACTAGAATCAATTTCAATAAAATTTCCCTTGGCAATGCAATCCAAGAGTTGTCTATGCGTCATGTTTAGCCCAACGTAAAAATTGCAAAGAAGAATTCTAAAGTTCACCTCTAGGGTGCACTTGCGATAAGATTCCATCATCCTATACCAAGCATCTTTTAAGTTTTCTCCTTGCCTTTGCTTGAAGTGGAGAACTTCAAACTCAGGAGACATAGGAGCGGATAAGGAACTAGCCATAACGACAAGGTAAACGAACTAACACACGAGCAAACGGAAAAAGGCAAGCGAAAGAGAGAGGAGGAGATTGGGAAAGAGAGGGCGAATAAAACGGCAAGGGTGAAGTGGGGGAGAGGAAAATGAGAGGCAAATGGAAAATAATGTAAATGCGAGGGAGATGAGTTTGTGATGGGTACTTGGTATGTCTTGACTTGAGCGAAGACCTCCCCGACAACGGTGCCAGAAATCCTTCTAGCTACGTCTTGAGCTTGCGTTGGTTTTCCTTGAAGAGGAAAGGGTGATGCAGCAGAGTAGCGTAAGTATTTCCCTCAGTTTTTGAGAACCAAGGTATCAATCCAGTAGGAGGCTCCTCAAAAGTCCCACGCACCTACACAAACAAACAAAGAACTCGCAACCAACACAATAAAGGGGTTGTCAATCCCTTCACGGCCACTTGCGAAAGTGAGATCTAATAGAGATAGTATGATAAGATAAATATATTTTTGGTATTTTATAATATAGATGCAAAAAGTAAAGATGCAAATAAAATTAGATTGAAAGCAAATATGATAAGAGATAGACCCGGGAGCCATAGGTTTCACTAGTGGCTTCTCTCAAGATAGCATAAGTATTACTGTGGGTGAACAAATTACTGTCGAGCAATTGATAGAAAAGCGAATAATTATGAGATTATCTAGGCATGATCATGTATATAGGAATCACATCCGCAACAAGTAGACCGACTCCTGCCTACATCTACTACTATTACTCCACGCATCGACCGACTCCTGCCTGCATCTAGAGTATTAAGTTCATAAGAACAGAGTAACGCCTTAAGCAAGATGACATGATGTAGAGGGATAAACTCATGCAATATGATATAGACCCCATCTTTTTATCCTCGATGACAACAATACAATACGTGCCTTGCAACCCTTTCTGTCACTGGGTAAGGACACCGCAAGATACCCCAAGCTAAGCACTTCTCAGAAGGCAAGAAAGATCAATCTAGTAGGCCAAACCAAACTGATAATTCGAAGAGACTTGCAAAGATAACTCAATCATACATAAAAGAATTCAGAGAAGATTCAAATATTATTCATAGATAAACTTGATCATAAACCCACAATTCATCGGATCTCGACAAACACACCGCAAAAAGAGTTTACATTGAATAGATCTCCACAAGAGAGGGGTAGAACATTGTATTGAGATCCAAAAAGAGAGAATAAGCCATCTAGCTAATAACTATGGACCCGAAGGTCTGTGGTAAACTACTCACAACTCATCGGAGGGGCTATGGTGTTGATGTAGAAACCCTCCATGGTCGATCCCCCCTCCGGCAGAGCGCCGATGAAGGCTCCAAGATGGGATCTCGCGGATCTGAGAAGGTTCTGGCGGTGGAAATTGTGTTTCGTTGGCTCCTGGATGTTTTCGGGCACGAGGCTTATATAGGAGGAAGAAGTACGTCGGTGGTCACTTTGAGGGCCCATGAGACAGGGGGCGCCGTGTAGGGGGGGGGGGCGCCCTACCCTCTTGTGGCCGCCTCGGCTGCTTCTTGACTTGCACTCCAAGTCCTCTGGATCACGTTCGTTCCAAAAATCACGCTCCCGAAGGTTTCATTCCGTTTGGACTCCGTTTGATATTCCTTTTCTTTGAAATACTGAAATAGGCAAAAAAACAGCAATACGGGCTGGGCCTCCGGTTAATAGGTTAGGACCAAAAATGATATAAATGTGTAAAATAAAGCCCATAAACATCCAAAAGGGGTAATATAATAGCATGGAACAATCAAAAATTATAGATACATTGGAGACGTATCAGTCATACAAGCATCATAATACAAGCCAGGGGCCTCGAGGGCTCGAATACAAGTGTTTGATCATAGACGAGTCAGCGAAAGCAATAATATCTCAGTACAGACATAAGTTAAACAAGTTTGCCTTAAGAAGGCTAGCACAAACTGGGATACGGATCGAAAGAGGCGCAGGCCTCCTGCCTGGGATCCTCCTAAACTACTCCCGTCGTCGCCGCCGCCCGAACATAGTAGTAGGCACCTCCGGTGTAGTAGGAGTCGCCGTCGACGGTGGCGTCTGGCTCCTGGGCTCCAACATCTGGTTGCGACAACCAGGTAGAATGGAAAGGGGGAAAAGAGGGAGAAAAGCAACCGTGAGTACTCATCCAAAGTACTCGCAAGCAAGGATCTACACTACATATGCATGGGTATCTGTGTAAAGGGGCAATATCTTTGGGTGAATCGAGAATGCCGTAATAAGAGGGGATAGCTAGTCCTGTCGAAGATTACGCTTCTGGGAGCCTCCATATTGCACCATGTAGAAGAGAGTAGATGGTAAGTTCACCAAGTATCATCGCATAGCATAATCCTACCCGACGATCCTCTCCTCATCGACCTGTGAGAGAGCGAACACCGGGTTGTATCTGGCACTTGGAAGTGTGTGTTTTATTAAGTATCCGGTTCTAGTTGTCATAAGGTCAAGGTACAACTCCGGGTCGTCCTTTTACCGAGGGAAACGGCTATTCAAATAGATAAACTTCCCTACAGGGGTGCACCACATAACCCAACACGATCGATCCCATTTGGCCGGACACACTTTCCTGGGTCATGCCCAGCCTCGGAAGATCAACACGTTGCAGCCCGGCCTAGGCACAACAGAGAGGTTAGCACACCGGTCTAAATCCTATGCGCGCAAGGGTCTGGGCCCATCGCCCATTGCGCACCTGCACGTTGCGTACGCGGCTGGAGAGAAGACCTAGCAACCTCCATTTCAGAGGAAGTTGCGTTACGCGGTCCAACATGGCGCGCACCGCTCAGTCACTGACGTCACGAAGGCTTCGGCTGATACCACGACGTCGAGTGCCCATAACTGTTCCCGCGTAGTTGGTTAGTGCGTATAGACCAAATGGCCAGACTCAGATCAAATACCAAGAACTCGTTAAGCGTGTTATTTTTAAGTAACCGCGAACGCCGACCAGGGCTAGGCCCACCTCTCACCTAGGTAGTCTCAACCTGCCCTGTCGCTCCGCCACAAAGATCCACCCAGAGGGCCGTCGGGACAAAGGTCCTTTCAGCCCCCAATCCGTGAATTACTCGCGGGTAGTCCTCGAGCCGACCCGACTTTAGTCACCACATGTATCATGTATGAAGTATATAGTATATACCCGTGATCACCTCCCGAGTGATCACGGCCCGATAGTATAGCACAACAGACGGACAAGAAAGTAGGACCACTGATGGAATACTAGCATCCTATACTAAGCATGTAGGATTGCAGGTAAAGGTAACAACAGTAGTAGCAAGGACAAGCTATGCATCAGGATAGGATTAACGGAAAGCAGTAACATGCTACACTACTCTAATGCAAGCAGTAGAGAGAAGAATAGGCGATATCTGGTGATCAAGGGGGGGGGGCTTGCCTGGTTGCTCTGGCAAGAAGGAGGGGTCGTTAACAGCGTAGTCGGTCGGGGCACCAGTAGCAGCGTCGGTCTCGTAGTCTACCAGAGAGAAGAGGGGTAATAAACAATGAATACAATGCAAACAGATGCATAACGATGCATGACAAAGCAAACAACGGTGTTGGGTGTGTCCTAACGCGGTAAGAGGTGATACCGGCGAAGGGGGGAAACATCCGAGAAAGTATCCCCGGTGTTTCGCATTTTTGGACAGATGTACCAGAGGGGAAAGTTGTGTGTTCGATATGCTAGGGGTGTGTGGCGGACAAACAGGCTGCAGTATCCGGATTCGTCTCATCGTTCTGAGCAACTTTCATGTAGAAAGTATTTTCATTTGAGCTACGATTTATTTTATATTGATTTAAAAGATTTAAATCATTTTTAGCATTTATTTAATTATTTTAATTCAACATTATCGAGAACATGGCATGCCGACGTCAGCATGACATCAGCAGTCAACAGGGGTGTTGATTGGTCAAACTGACGTGTGGGTCCCGTTCGTCATTGACTAGACTAACTAATCATGATTAATTAGTTTAATTAGTTGTTTAGTTTAATTAATCAAAGTTAATTAAGTTACTTAATTCTTTAATTATTTAATTATCATATATATATATATTCCTTTTAAGAAAACATTCTGGGATGGGCCCCGGCTGTAATTGGGCCAGGGGCCCTAACGGGCACGGGCGCTGCGGGCGTGCGGGTGCAGCCGTAAGGGTGCAACAGGCGCCCGTCCGCTGCCTCAGGCACGACCAACGAGGGGGAAGGCACGGCGAAGCAGGCGCCACGCCTTCGCCAAGGGCGGTGACGACGAGGGGGTCGGGCGGCGGAGCAGGGCTGGCGAAGAGGGGGGAGCGCAGAAGCGGGCGGAGCAGTGACAGCTCAGCAGCAGTGAAGACGGGAGGCATCGGGCGGCGCGCGTGGGGCGCCGTCGTGGCGAGGCCAGCTAGTCGCAACGGCCAGCGGTGGTAGCGAGGCGCCGAGCAGGGACCACGGCAAAGCGGAGGCGAGCGCGGGGGGGCACCGGAGGGAGCTCACAGGAGGGGTTGAGCAGTCCGCGGAAGGCGACTGGGAAGAGATGCGAGGCAGTGGCGGGGCAAAAGGGGGGGGGGGTCCGGTGGCGTCACGGTGGAGGCCGCCGGGGCGAAGGTAGGCGCGACGGGCGCAACAGGGAGCCGTTGCGCTGGGCGCTCCAGAGCGGGCCAGAGCGAGGAGGGGTGCGGTGGCCAGGCAGCGTGCGTGGGTGGGCGAGCGAGGGAGCAGCAGCAGGGGCAGTGTGGCCGCGGTTGTAGTGGCCGGGTTCGATGCCGGCGACGAGGTGGAGCAGCGTCGGCTTCGGGCGCGCTTGGGGACGCGGTGTGCACGAGGGCAGAGAGGGGGAGAGGAAGAGAGGCCGAGGGCCTCACCGCGGGTGCAGGGATCGTGGCAGTGGGGCGTGGGGAGGAGACGGAGACGACGGCGACGCGGTGACGAGGAGGAGGACAAGGACGGGGCAGCGACCGGGCCACCGGCGACGAGGGCGGCAGGGTGATGAGAGGCGACAGCGGGCAGCACCGAGCGGCGTCGGGGTCGTGCCCCCGATCTCGATCCAGATCGAGGGGGGAGTGGGCGATGTGGGGGGAGGAGTGGGGTAGTGCGGGTCAGACTAGGGTTTGCCCGGGGGGTTATGGGGAGTGGGGTGGGGCGTGGATGGGCCGACCTGGTTCGCCCGATGGCCTGCTGGGCCACGGCCAAGCAGGGGGGTTTGATTTTTTATTATTATTTTGATTTACCTTTCTTTTGTATTTCCTTTTAGTTAGCAAATAGTTTTAGAAAAATATAACCCCTAGTCCTTAATTAGCATAATAACATATGCCACTACCTCAACAAGCTTGGTTACCAAATGAACTAGTTTAATATTTGTTTAGTATTTAAAAGCATTTAAATAATTATTATGCCGCTGTTTTATCTACTATTGTGCATTTAAATATTTTATTTAGATATGGGTCCTTCACCATAATTTCTTATGATTTATTTTACACCTCCCAAACATTTTAGTTTTAACATTTGAAAACCTTTGTTGTTTCCCTGATTTTGAATTTTTAATTTGAAGCGGTTTTGGATCAATGTGAGATTAGCAACAGTAATACTAGTGATGTGGCATCATTAGCATGGAATTACTGTAGCTTAATTATCCGGGCGTCACAATTCTCCTCCACTACAAGAAATCTCGTCCCAAGATTTAGGAGCGGGAGTAAGGGGGAAGGGATTTGGTTACGAAATTCTAACTGGTTTTCTCGGTGTTGGTTGCTCTTCTCGAAGAGGCCGATCCATTACGTTGATGTCTTCATTTCTCTGCTTCAGGTCATCATGATGAAATCGGCATTCTTCCTTCGGGAATTTCATCGTACTTACGAAAGAATAAAGGGTGGATATTCCGGGTGAACATACCTCATGCAAGCTTGACTATCTAGTCAATAACATCGGGGGAGGTGGCAGAAAGTAACTCTCGTACTGAAACTTAAGAAAATATCAAAAGCAAAGTAAGGAGGTATCCTGGGAAGTTTCGAACGGGCAGGCAATCGTTCGATGCCTGTTACAGGGCGTGAAAGGGGTTCAAAGCAACGGAATAATTATTGTGTCTGATGCCAGAATTGATGATCTCATCGGTAGGTGGCTCATGAATTTCATACGAGTCCACGCGGGAGGATTAACTTTGGGAAGAGGGGGTGTACAGGAGAGCCAGGTTTCGATCCTGTGGAACTATGGGTTATGGGTCCACTGTTGTGGTTCTAAGGCTGACGGTAGAATGGGGGGTAGGTATGGAGAGGCAAGATCCTAGCTATGGAGTAGTTGTATACGCAAGATGTTTACGAGTTCAGGCCCTTCTCGGAGGAAGTAACAGCCCTACGTCTTGGAGCCCAGAGGCAGTCGATTGTATTATGCGCGTATGAGTTACAGGGGTGCCAACACTTTACACTGAGGAGGGGGGGGGTGGCTTATATAGAGTTCGCCAGCCCCTCCGGCCCTCAGTTATGCAGGGATTAAGGTACATTAAGATAGGGGGTTACTGGTAACGCCCACATAAAGTGCTATGATGACCATAAAAGCTACTTAATGACCGACCGTTTGTGTGCAGACTGGCTTTAGATCTCCTGGCGGTCGAGTGGTTGGCTTCATGGTCGAGTGTCTTCCAGTTGGTCGAGTGGAACCCTTCCAGGTCGACTGAAAGGTAGTTTCTTCTAGAGATGTCCTTGGGGAGGGTATCTTGGACAGGTCCATGACCCTACCCTAGGTATATTTCTTCATCATTAGCCCTCGAATGGATCGAGGTTTGAGTGGGGAAGGAGTTGAACATACTCCCTACTCATTCTTATGCTGCAATTGTGTCTTGTTTTGGATCAATGGACTTAAGTGACGGCATCAACTTCTTTTTCAGTCGCCTTGATCCATTCTTTGTATCCGTCGAGTGCATTTTCCGTTTTTAACTTTGAATCTTTCCTGTAGTCCCTCCTCATGTCATTGATCTCCCTGATGATGAAGATGAGGCGCCGTTGAGGTGGAGGAGGACTAAGAAGGAGCCTGCCGGCAAGACTGCTCAGGTTGCATCGATGCCTGAGGTGCTGGTTCATGAGGGTGGCAACATCACTCGGACTTCCGTGTCTTTCGCTGTGCCGCTGACGAGTGTCTGGCCTTCATCGTCGACTGCTGATCCGCCCTCCCTTTTCGCCACGCACCATGTCCCAGAGGACCAAGTGAGTGTTGCTAAGGAGGCTATACGCCAAGCGGGGATCATGATGGAGCAAATGAAGGTGGTCCGGGAAGCCAGCCAGGCGGCCTATGATGCCAGCTCAGCTCTTTAGAGCAACGTCCAGGTTAGTTGATCACCACTTGTTCTGTTAGGATATGCTACCTGAAAAACTCTTGTTTATGAAGATCTTCATATCTGTACACCCGTTGGGAGTGTCGACTGAATTTTTGGACTGGCGGGGGCACGCTGAGTGCACCCACTGGGTGTAGTCCCCGAGACTATGGTGGACTGCTGGCAGTCGACCGTAGTCTTTACACTTTGTATTTCTTTGATAACTTCTTCACCCGGTCTAGTCGGACCATGTCGAATGGAATCTTGAAACCGGTGGGGGCACGCTGAGTGCACCCACTGGGTGTAGTCCCCGAGACTATGGTGGACTGCTGGCAGTCGACCGTAGTCTGAAGAACTCCTTTTTTGTCTCTTTCGATCGACTGATAGAATAGAGTCGGTAAGACCAGTGGGGGCACGCTAAGTGCACCCACTGGGTGTAGTCCCCGAGACTACTGTTGAATATTTTGATTCGGCTGTAGTCTTAGAAATGCAATGATTTTTCTTAATCACTCGGAAGTAACCTATCTTTGATGTATGTCGATTTATTCTTCGCAGAAATCCTGTGAGCTTGTGGCTCGCTATACTGAGTTGGAAAACAAACAGATCCAGCTCAACCTTGACTTGAAGCTTGCTCAGGAGAAGTTGCAGAAGGCGAGAGACGAAGCAAAAGGTATGGCTGGTGAGAACTTGACGACTATCTTTGTCTTTCTGTCCCTTCCTAATTCTGATCTCGCTGTCATTTTGCAGACAAAATGGAGGAGGCTCTGAAGAAGAATAGCTCTGAGCGACAAGGCTGGCGAACTGGCAGGGAAGAGGAATGATCTAGAGGCTTATCTAGGAGGGCTTGCCAAGAAGTTATTCCTCATGCTTGAAGGTAATTCCTCTTATCCGACTGACTTGTTATCACTGACCCATCATAGAACCATTAGCTTGAACTCGAGTTGTGTTTGCAGAATTCTGCCAGAACTTCGAGGAAGAGACTAGTCGAGTGGAGACAAGCCTGGACCCCATTAACTCCCCCATGAAGGATTAAGCCGCCATGAATGTGCTCCGGCTGGAGTCTCGCGTCGCTGTTGTGGTGGACTACCTCGCTCGACTGAAGGTTGCGGTGTCGCGGATTGACTCGACACTCTGGCCAGGCGAAACACTTCAAAATGACCTTGAGTCTTTGATGACTCGACTGAATGACGGTCCAAGTCGAGTGCAGGAATGGAAAAATTCTTCTGCCAGATGCGGTGCCGATGTTGCTCTATCTCTGGTCCGCGTTCACTGCAAGGAGGCGCGAGAGGAAAGGCTGGCGTCCATCAAAGTTTCCAATACCAAGAAGCACGACTTCCGATCTTTCATGGAGACTTTCATTGGTGCTGCCACCCGGATCACTGATGGGATCGACCTGGACCAATTCGTCGTGCCTTCCAGTCCTCCACCTGAGGAGTAAAAAACTTCTATGATTCGCCTTAAATTTGCCTCGGAATGCCGAGTGATCTTGTAACCGATAAACTTTAACAGGCTTGAGGCCTGGGTACTTCTGCATCCATAGGATGTTATCCGAACTTTACTTATCGTCGAAATATGCTTTTGTTTGCCTTCGAGTGAACTTTGTTCTTCACTCGGATTATGCTTCAGTGTTTGAGATGCAGCTCTGAGGTGGAAAATCTAGTCGACCTACACTTCGTTTTTCTTGCAGGTAAGGATGGAGTGTACATTCTACTTATGGCGCAGCTCCGCAGGAGAAGGTAACAGTCGACCTGCACCTATCGTCCTTGCGGATCGGGATGGAGCGCACGTTGTACTTGTGGCGCAGCTCCGAAGGAGAAGGTAACAGTCGACCTGCACCTCGTCGTCCTTGCGGATTGGAAAGGATTTCGTACTTAGGCGAGTACTGGACTGCATCTAAGCCTCCGAGTGGGAGGGTTTCTCTCCACTCGGTAGGATTTTCGGATACTTAGGCGAGTACTGGACTGCAGCTAAGCCTCCGAGTGAGAGGTTCGCTCTCCACTCGGTAGGATTTTTCAAGCTTAGGCGAGTACTGGACCGCTGCTAAGCCCCCGAGTGGGAGGTTTGCTCTCCACTCGGTAGGATTTTTCAAACTTAGGCGAGTACTGGACTGCTGCTAAGCCCCCTAGTGGGAGGTTTGCTCTCCACTCGGTAGGATTTTTCAAACTTAGGCGAGTACTGGACTGCTGCTAAGCCCCCGAGTGGGAGGTTTTCTCCACTCGGTGGGATTTTTCAAACTTAGGCTAGTCATTGGACTCTGCTAAGCCCCTAGTGGGAGGTTTGCTCTCCACTCGGTAGGATTTTTCAAACTTAGGCGAGCTTGGACTGCTACTAAGCCCCCGAGTGGGAGGTTTGCTCTCCACTCGGTAGGATTTTTCAAACTTAGGCAGGTACTGGACTGCAGCTAAGCCTCCCAGGAGGATTTTTGTGTCGTAGCTCTGAAGGGGAAGGCAACAGTCGACCTGTACCTCGTCTTCCTTGCAAAGCGCAAATTGTATTAAATACTTAGGCGAGTACTTGGACTGCAGCTAAGCCCCCGAGTGGAAGGCTGGCTCCTCACTCGGTAGGATTTTCAAAATTAGGCGAGTACTTGGACTGCAGCTAAGCGCCCGAGTGGGAGGCTGGCTCACCACTCGGTAGGATTTTAGACACTTAGGCGAGTACTTGGACTGCAGCTAAGCCCCCGAGTGGGAGGCTGGCTCCTCACTCGGTAGGATTTTCAAACTTAGGCGAGTACTTGGACTGCAGCTAAGCCCTCGAGTGGGAGGCTGGCTCACCACTCGGTAGGATTTTCAGATACTTAGGCGAAACGGATTCGCAGCTAAGCCCCCAAGTGGGAGGCTGACTCTCCACTCGGCAGGGATTTTTTTTACAAACTTAGGCGAAATGGGTTCGCGGCTAAGCCACCCACTGGGAGAAATTTCTTATGTAAATGAAAAGTAATAACAATCACAAGGAAAATTATAACATTCTTGTCTTTGATAAACAAACTACAGAGGTACTTTTATTACATCTCACCCGAGTGAGTACTTAAGTGTAAAAGGGGCGGAGCAGCTCCGCATTCCAAGCTCGAGGCTCATCAATCTGGCGATCGACGTTGTAAAGACGGTACACTCCATTATGGAGAACTCTGGTGACGATGAAGGGACCCTCCCAAGTGGGAGCGAGCTTGTGTGGTTTCTGTTGATCCACTCGGAGGACCAAGTCTCCTTCTTGAAAGGTTTGGCTCTTCACATTTCTAGCATGGAATCGACGCAAGTCCTGCTGATAGATGGTCGAACGGATCAGGGCCATCTCTCTGTCCTCTTCAAGGAGGTCGACTGCATCTTGCCGGGCTTGCTCCGCTTCATTTTCAGAGTAGAGTTCGACTCGGGGTGCATTGTGAAGCAGGTCACTCGGCAGAACTCCTTCAGCTCCATAGACCATAAAGAATGGAGTTCTCCCAGTCGACCGATTAGGAGTGGTCCTTAATCCCCAAAGAACCGACGGAATTTCATCGACCCACGCCTCCCGCTGCATGCTTGAGATCACGATCGACGAGGTTTCATCCTTTGAGAATTAGACCATTTGCTCGCTCGCTTGTCCATTCGACCGGGGTGAGAAATCTGAAGCATAGTCGACTCGCGTACCCTGAGAGGCGCAAAAGGCTTTGAACTTGTCGGAATCGAAGTTTGACCCATTGTCAGTGATGATGTTGTGCAGAACTCCATATCTGAATATCAACTCTCTGATGAAACTGATAGCAGTGCACACATCAAGGTTCTTGATAGGTTTAGCTTCGATCCACTTCATAAACTTGTCGACTGCCACAAGAAAATGAGTGAAACCGCTTCTATCAGTTCTCAGTGGTCCAATCATATCCAACCCCTAAACAGCGAAAGGCCAGACGAGTGGAATGGTCTTCAATGCTGAGGCAGGTTTGTGTGACATATTGGAGTAGAACTGACATCCTTCACATTTGTCGACTATTTCCTTTGCCATTTCATTTGCTTTTGGCCAGTAAAATCCCGCTCGGTATGCTTTAGCCACGATGGTCCGAGAGGACGCATGCTGACCACAGGTCCCCGAGTGGATATCATCAAGAATTATCTGACCTTCTTCTGGCGTTATGCATTTCTGGCCGACTCTAGTCACTCTTTCTCTGAATAACTGTCCCTTGATCACAGTAAAGGCCTTGGATCGGCTAACGATCTGTCAAGCCTCTTCTTCATTCTCTGGGAGCTCTTTCCTTAGGATATACATGATGTACGGCACCGTCCAGTCGGGAGTGATGACCACGACTTCCATGACCAGGTCGACCACAACTGGGACTTCAACTTCAGTCGGATCAGTGGCACTTTTTGGCTGTGACGCTTCTTCGGTGAAAGGATCCTCTTGAATCGACGGTGTGGATGTGCTCCAAAACACATCACCGGGAATGGCTTCCTCTTGGACCCTATTTTCGCCAAATCTTCAGCAGCTTGATTTTTCGGTCGGGTACATGATGAAGCTCTAACCCCGAACTTCTTCTCTAGCTTCCTCATCGCATTGCAATAACCAGTCATGGCTGGACTTGACGCCCCACTCCTTCATCACTTGGTTAACCACTAAATCTGAGTCGCCAGAGACCGTGAGGCGATTTGACGCCGAGTGAAATGGCCATACGCAATCCATACAACAGTGCTTTGTATTCGCTTCATTGTTGGAAGAATCAAAGTGAATCTGGAGCACATATCCGAGCTTATATCCTCGGGGAAAACCAATACTACCCCAAAGATCGAACCATTCAGCATCTTGGAACCATCAAAGAACATGGTCCAAAGGTTCGAGTGAACTTGAGTCGGCAACTATTGTTCAATCCACTCGGCGATGAAATCTGCTATTGCTTGGGACTTGATGGCTTTTGCCTCAAACTTGATAACAAGGGAAGGAGTTCAATCGCCCATTTCGCCACTCGACCAGTTGCATCTCTCACAGTGTAATCTCGATAATGGGCGTCACGACGATCGTAATGGAATGATCGAGAAGTAATGAGCAACCTTCTTCGCGGTCATATAAATCCCATAAATAAGCTTCGATAATGAGGGTATCTTTGCTTTGACGGGTTAATACTTCGTAAAGATAATATACTGGGCACTGAACTTTGAAGGCCTTTCCTTCTTCTTCCCGCCGATCGTAAGTCTTGATCGACAACTTGTCCCGTGGCTGCAATGTAAAGCAGCAAAGGCTCTTTGCTGATTGGGGCAGCAAGCACCGGTTGGTGGAGAGCGAGCTTTAGCTCGCAAACGCTGCATCAGCTTCGAGTCCACTCGAACTTGTCTGACTTCTTCATCAGCCGGTAAAGAGGCAATGCCATTTCACCGAGGCGAGAGATGAATCGACTTAAAGCAGCCAAGCATCCGATAAGCTTCTGGACATCGTGCACACGCACAGGGCGTTTCATTCGGAGTATAGTGCTAACTTTTTCTGGGTTTGCATCGATTCCTCGTTCGGAAACGAGAAAACCGAGTAACTTTCCGTCTGGAACTCCGAATGTGCACTTTGATGGATTAAGCTTGATATCATACCTCCTGAGATTGGCAAATGTTTCAGCAAGGTCAGTCAACAGGTCGGAACCTTTTCGTGACTTGACCACAATATCATCCATGTATGCTTCCACATTCCGACTGATTTGAGTGAGCAAACACTTCTGAATCATCCTCATGAACGTAGCTCCGACATTCTTGAGGCCGAATGGCATGGTGACATAACAGAAACACCCGAATGGAGTGATGAAAGCTATTTTGATCTCGTCGGGTCCATACAGACGGATCTGATGGTACCCGGAATAGGCGTCTAAGAAAAACAACCGCTCACATCCCGCAGTTGAGTCGACTATTTGGTCGACGCGGGGGAGAGGAAAATGATCTTTCGGGCAGGCCCGATTGATATGTTTGAAGTCGATGCACATGCGAAGTGAATTGTCCTTCTTAGGGACCATGACAACATTGGCGAGCCACTGGGAGTGATAAATCTCTCGGATAAACTCTGCTGCTAAGAGCCGAGCCACTTCCTCGCCAATGGCCTTTCTCTTCTGGACGGTGGACCATCGAAGATGTTCTTTGACAGGTTTAACTTTTGAGTCGACTCGAGAGGCGATGCTCAGCCATCCCCTCGACCACCCGCATGTCGCGAGGCTTCCATGCGAAGATGTCCCGATTCTCACGGAGGAACCGGATGAGCGCTTCTTCCAATTTGGAGTCGAGTGTTGTTGAGATGTGAGTCGGAGCAGCATTGGAATCAGTCGGATGAATATGAATCGGTTTCGTCACCCGGACGACTAAAATGTTGACTCCGTGGCGGGCTTCTTGGCTCGCAACAAATCACTCGGGTCTGCAGTTTTCTGGTACTCTTGCAGCTCTACCACTGCCATCTGAGCATTAGCGATCTTAGAGCTTTTCTGAAAACACTCTTCTGCTTTCTTCCGATTGCCAGTGACAGTGATCACACCTTTGGGACCTGGCATCTTCAGTTTGAGGTACACATAACATGGTCGAGCCATGAAACGCGCATATGCCGGCCTCCCCAGGATAGCGTGATAAGCGCTTTGGAAATCCACGACCTCAAAGGTCAACTTTTCCTTACGAAAATTCTTGTAGTCACCAAAAACCACATCGAGAGCAATTTGGCCGAGTGACTCAACCTTCTTTCCGTGAATGACTCCATGGAAGCTCATGTTGTTGGTCTTGAGTCCGACATCGGAATGCCCATCCCTTTCAACGCCTCTCGCATACAATATGTTCAAAGCCATCGCCACCATCCATCAAAACCTTAGTTAGTCGAGTGCCTTCGACGACTGGGTCCACCACCAACGCTTGCCTCCCAGGGGTGGCTATGTGTGTCGATTGATCACACTGGTCGAACGTGATGGCGATCTGCGACCATTTCAGATATGTCGCCGGAGCAACCATATTCACTTCTCGGTTGATAACTTTCAATCGACTTTTGCTTTCAACATCAGCAAAAATCATCAGAGTGGAATTGACCTGGGGGTATCCACCGTCACTATCTTCCTTGTCCTCAACTTTGTCGACACCTTCTCCTTGTCCTTGGGCTGCTTCCCCTGGAACTGCTGAATCAAGAGCCGACATTGTCGAGTGTTATGCTTCGGGTAAATGAGTTTACCCTCTTCATCTTTCTTCATGTGAATGTGACATGGCAAGTCCAACACATCATTTCCATCTTGGTCTTTCACTTTCTTGGGGTTCCAAGGCCCTTGGGTTTCTTGAACTTTCTCGAGTCACGACCAAGGCTTCTCCAGAGCAGTGGCTCGGCTTTCCGCTTTTGTTTCCGACTGGAGTTCCCTTCCCCGGTTTCATTAGCGGCTGACTTGTACTTGCCACTCCGGAGCCGATCCTCTTCTTCACCATTAGCATACTTGGTGGCAATCTCCATCATTCGACTCGTGGTCATGTCTCCGTCCGATCAATTTCAGACTCAACTCTCTGTTCTTAACACCTTCCTTGAAGGCACAGACTTCCTGATGATCAGATACATTCTCTACTGTGTGGTGCAAAGTGATCCATCTCTGGATGTAATCCCTTAGAGTTTCATTCGACTTCTGCACACACGACTACAACTCTGTCAACCCTGCTGGGCTTGCAAGTTCCTTCAAATGTCCTGACAAACACTCGGGCAAGATCTTCCCAAGTGTAAATGCTGCTGGGTGCTAACTGATTCAGCCATGCTGTGGCCGATCCCTCCAACATAAGAGGTAGGTGTTTCATGGCCACTTCATCGTTGCCGCCGCCGATCTGAACAGCCACTCGGTAGTCCTCAAGCCAAGTATCCGGCTTAGACTCACAAAGTGAACTTATCGACTCGATCGCCAACCTGAAGTTGGGAGGAATCACCGCGCTCGATGGCTCGCTAAAACATTCTGGTCCCGAGACGTGTACTCTGCTGCCGATGGGCGATTTGCATCATGGCCTTCTCGGTTAGCTCTGTTTCGCCGACCAGACCTTGAACGATGACGGATCTCGCATCAAAGCCTGGTTCCTCGGGTCGACCGAATCCTTCGCCCAACATCAGGCCGACGCGTCGTCATCTTGCTGTCGAGGCGCATATGACCCATCCCTTGGGGGAGGAGTGGGCACTCGACGTCGATCATCATGATCGAATCGGTCTTCATGCTGATCACGTCGGCCTCCATGTCCCTCACGCCTCGGGGGCGATCTTGGGCTATGTGCCGACTGGACTGTATTCACAGCGACGGATCTGCTGTGAATCCTATTCCGCGACTGCGATACAGCTGAATTTTGATCTCCTGCTGCCCAGAGCAAATCTCTGATCTGGACTAAGCCTCTGCCAGCCTCCGACTGGGAAGGCTGAATGGACTCTGCTATACGGGCCGCAGCTGCTAGATTCTGAATGGGAGTTCGGTATACCTGAGTCGGTAGTGGAAAGAGTTGACGTCGACTGGACGACGGGACCCGTTGTTGCGCTTGTTCGTCGAGCACTCGTTGAAGTTTTTCCAGTCGAGTGCGCTCAGCCAAGTTGGCCAAACACGCATCTTCTAAGGCGCGGGCCTCGGGGGTTTCTCCAACGATAGGAGTGTGAAGTGCATCCATGTTCCGGCGGCGAAGCTCCTCCCTCTGCAGCGAAGTGAGGGGCTCGGGTTGGTGCTCTTCGTGAGCCTGCGCCGGCTCGCCTCCGCCAACGCCTCCGTCGGTGCGGGGGAAACCAGGAGGACTGCATGGTTCGTCGACCATCAGAACCTCCGCCGCTGGATCGCTGCTATCGCACTTGGATGCAGTCTCTGCGGAGCCAGTCGACAGATCAAACAGGCCGTAGAGAGATTCGTCGGGCTCGATTGCCGCGACTTGAGGGGTAGCCGACTGGTGGGCCACCGCATGCCTCACCCACCGCTGAAGCCTCAACCAACCGGAGCGCTTGCGCCGGCGAGAGACTGGGAGGGAGGACGGCACAAGAGCCGACCGATACTAGGTCGATGGCTGTCGTAGGAGGACGCCACGGACGCACGCGCGAAAGTGCGTTGCCCCGCGGACGGGGAGTGCGTCGACGTCGAGTGGAGCCTCCTGCAACCAAGCGGAGTCGTCGGCGATGAACGTGAGCGCACCGAGACGGATCTCGTGGCCCTCAACCAAAAATCCACCTGAAACCATGATGAATGGGATCATAAAAACTGCAACTTCTCCAACAAGTCGCTAAGACACCTGCCCCACGGTGGGCGCCAACTGTCGTGGTTCTAAGCCTGACAGTAGAATGGGGGGTAGGTATGGAGAGGCAAGATCCTGGCTATGGAGTAGTTGTATACGCAAGATGTTTACGAGTTCAGGCCCTTCTTGGAGGAAGTAACAACCTTACGTCTTGGAGCCCGGAGGCGGTCGACTGTATTATGCGCGTATGAGTTACAGGGGTGCCAACCCTTTACACTGAGGAGGGGGTGGCTTATATAGAGTTCGCCAGCCCCTCCGCCCTCAGTTATGCAGGGATTAAGGTACATTAAGATAGGGGGTTACTGGTAACGCCCACATAAAGTGCTATGATGACCATAAAAGCTACTTAATGACCGACCGTTTGTGTGCGGACTGCTTTAGATCTCCTGGCGGTCGAGTGGTTGGCTTCATGGTCGAGTGTCTTCCAGTTGGTCGAGTGGAACCCTTCCAGGCCGACTGAAAGGTAGTTCCTTCTAGAGATGTCCTTGGGGAGGGTATCTTGGACAGGTCCATGACCCTACCCTAGGTATATGACTTCATCACCCACCATGTGGGTTAAAGTAGGAAGGTGATGACGTCTTACACGATCATGTAAGCGAGGCATGTCAGAGGATAGCCTGTCAGTTATGTCGGCAACAACATCAATACCAAGGGCGAGGGACGAAGAGATCCATTTTCCTGCTCGTTGAACGAGGCGGACCAATAGGCAAAGTTCTCGTCCATCGGTGGCTACCGGAATGTCATCAAAATAGTAACAGGGTCTTGATGACGGAATTGTACACCGAGGTGTTTACATAAGTAGTGAATCTTTACTGCTTAGATTATATAGATCACAAGAAAGGTCAAACAAACCAATGAAAAGGAAAATGTGATCATCAGGTTAAACAGAACAATGGAAAGGGAAATGCGTTTAAACACATATTTCAAGGGTATATCCTTCCCAGGGACAAGCAAAGCATGATATCTGTGACAAGATATAATGTAGAAAACCCTTTAGGTAAGGGGAGAGAAATTTCATGACATTTCCCATACAACGGTGTTTGGATAAATGAGCAAGAAACATTTAGCATTGGGCTTCAAATGCTCTTGTTGAAAATCGGAGTACCACAGACATGCTTCGAGATAGCATTGACATGGTCACTGGGTAAAGATCGGACTTTGGAAACACAAAGGATCCATCAGGAACAACTTATAGAATAAGTCTTACAATTTCCTCATGGAAGAATGGATAACCTTGCTGAAAAGGAATCTATAACAATAGGGCCTCTGGCCAGGTGTGCTAGGCACGACATCACCTTACCGGTTCACATAAAGACCAATGTTATGACTGTTGGAAAATGTCCCAACCATCATATCTGACCGAGATTCAGTTCGGATTGATGTCAGGATACCTCATACTCAGGATACCTGAGAAGGAAAGGTGCAACACAAATTGACGAGACGACATTGTAAGATTCTTGGTAAAAGAACTATGGAAGCAAGTTGCAAATCATGAGTTCATTATTAAATCAAGGAGAGAATGAGGAGGTGGTTGATGAACTCAATGACAATTCATCGAGATTTCCAAAAGATGGATTTCCACAATTATGTGAACAAGGAGATAGCTTTTGTCAGTTCAAATGATATAATGAGGTATGCTCGAGGAAACATACACGATTAAACATTGGTTGACGGTGCACCCGAAATACGGACTTAGGTAGCAAAAACAATGTTAGAATGGCGATTCGATAACCAATGGTCTAAGAATGAAATGTTGACCATTAACTTCAAAGCAATAAGGTTGCTAGAAGTTTTAAAATTACTAGTCCATCTGTCGGTATTCCTGTTAGGAATAACACGTGGACCAAGAAAAGAATGGTGATGGTGAAGTATCACTTATATCAAGAATTCTCAAGAGGTGGTGAGATTCTCACGACATTCCAGACATAAAAGATGGTAATACTCCAAGGTAAAGAAGAACAATTGCTGGATAGCAAGGATCTCAAGGTATATCACAAAGCACGAACAAGTTTGTGTTGATGATAAAACAAATCATCAAGAGGAAAGGGTGGTATTTCTCATCAAGAATTCGATAGATATCTTGGAAGAGCTCAGAATGTTGATGATGTTCACGACACATTTGTCGCGAGATTTCATGAAGATGTAATCGATCAGCGACGACATCAAGTCAAAGGAATGATGAGGCGAAAGATTATTGGAACCAAGAGTATGACACAAACTCGAAATCAAGCTTGGTGTTCAAGGCGAAATGATACGATGAGGAAGATCGGCGTAAGGTTACCTCATCGTCAAAAATTGTGCTAGCCAATCAGGCTAGGAATAAAGTGATCGGGTACAGACTCGTAAGTAAAGAAGATTACTAAAAGTTGTTGAACCATAGTGCGTAGTCGGTTCAGTTATTGGTGTCTTTGAGTGTTTAATAACTCAGAGCCCGTGAAAAATTGGAATCAGTGAGAATGTAGTACTTGATGAAGAACTCATAAGAAGTTATGCAGTTCCATGATAATTTCGAGATACCAGGGGGTAATACTCGATGACAGATCAAAGTAGAGGTTGGACTAGGTTATTGCTCTCCAGAAGACAAGTGCTTGAACTTGTCCGAGAAATTGGATCAAAGAAGGACAATATGGTTGGAAATCACGATTGCAAAATACCAAATCCCAGATATAAGATGAAATTATATCAAGGGGATAATTATTGTTACGAGAAGCTTCCATGACAAGATCTACATCGTGTCCATGGGCATGAACACAAAGTTCAAGGTCGACTCCCACTTCTCCAATGCATAACCTATCATTCACTCCTCATTTTCGATGGAGTTGTTGTGTTGAAATTTTATCTGGTAAATCACTAGGAGAATATGACTCGTGAAAACTTTCGGGTTCACACGGTTTTAGAGAAGGTATAGGTTCAACCCATCGGGGCATCTTAGAAACATATACCAGCTTCAAGAGTAAATATGACCAGCTCGAAAGCAGAGCAAGGTTGAGAAAGTAGAGGATACGATTTACCAAAGGCATTAGGTATCCGAGGGAAGGCTCACAAGGTTATTGAATATGATGGACGCCATCGGATAAAATCCATTAAAGGATCTTCCGGTCCATAACAGAGCTGATGTGAGCATCGGCACACAACCAGAGGAAGTAACAATGCAAAGGCATTGGATTATAGAAACAACTGACTAACCCAGAGCTCAAATGCAAAGGAATTATGATTTTCAAATCAAGGGATCAGAAGCAGTGTTATGATTAGGGATGGGTAAGTTGAATAGCCTTAGGGGTACAATCGGCGGCAATTGGATTGGTTGAGAACCAGCTCATGTTTAAAATGACGTCTGAGCCGGAAAGATAATTTAATAGGATCAACTGATGATTGCGTGCATTCGCACTCATGTCAAATCAATAGGATCAACATGATGGTGCCTAAGGATACTAACAAATATTGCCAGACATATAGAAAGCATCCATAATGCAAGCCGACAAGTATTGCAGATCAATAAGCTACTAAGGATTTCTGGAGGATCGAATAGTATTTCGAAGACCATTGTGAAACACATGAACAACTGGGGGATGAGCGGATACTCGATAAGGGCGAGAAATTATCCGTAGGGGTATTCATGTGGCAAAGAACTGCAAGGCAGTAGGCACAAAATATTCTCGGAACAATAAATAGGATTTCAGGGTATCTTGTAATAACAGGATCAACTGGGAATAAAAGTAAGAACAACAAGTGTATGTATTTATCTATAGGGATATTTCGGTGGTAGGGAATTGCAAAAGCAACGGGCATAAAGTCTCAAAAGAGTATCGGAGAGTAACTTTGAAATCTTCTGGTGCAGCCAGCGATCATCTGGACTGAAGGGGCTCTCTGGGAGAAAGTGTTTTCGAGAACCTAAAGTTAGATTTTTAGAAAATCATTTAACCCGAATAGAAGAGAGATTAGAATCCCAGAGTATATATGAGGAATAAAAGATCCTAATACCACCCAATGGCGACGTGGGCCCATGGGTCGCACAACCATGTTAGTAAAAGTTTTGTAAAGTCTAGACTCGACTTCGGCCAAGGAGTGTGGAAGGGGGATTCCAACAGGCAGTCGTCTCTGATACCAACTTGTGACGCCCCGATTCAATCATACACTAATCATACACGCAAACGTGTACGATCAAGATCAGGGACTCACGGGAAGATATCACAACACAACTCTAAAAATAAAATAAGTCATACAAGCATCATAATACAAGCCAGGGGCCTCGAGGGCTCGAATACAAGTGCTCGATCATAGAGGAGTCAGCGAAAGCAATAATATCTGAGTACAGACATAAGTTAAACAAGTTTGCCTTAAGAAGGCTAGCACAAACTGGGATACAGATCGAAAGAGGCGCATGCCTCCTGCCTGGGATCCTCCTAAACTACTCCTGGTCGTCGTCAGCGGCTTGAACATAGTAGTAGGCACCTCCGGTGTAGTAGGAGTCATCATCGACGGTGGCGTCTGGCTCCTGGGCTCCAGCATCTGGTTGCGACAACCAGGTAGAACAGAAAAGGGGAAAAGAGGGAGAAAAGCAACCGTGAGTACTCATCCAAAGTACTCGCAAGCAAGGATCTACACTACATATGCATGGGTATCGTGTAAAGGGCAATATCGATGGACCGAATCGCAGAATGCCGTAATAAGAGGGGATAGCTAGTCCCGTCAAGACTATGCTTCGGGAGCTCCATCTTGCAGCATGTAGAAGAGAGTAGATGGTAAGTTCACCAAGTATCATCGATAGCATAATCCTACCCGACGATCCTCTCCTTGTTGACTGTGAGAGAGCGATCACGGGTTGTATCCGCACTTGGAAGTGTGTGTTTTATTAAGTATCCGGTTCTAGTTGTCATAAGGTCAAGGTACAACTCCGGTCGCCCTTTACCGAGGGACACGGCTATTCAAATAGATAAACTTCCTGCTGTGGACGCACCACATAACCCAACACGCCGATCCCATTTGGCGGACACACTTTCGGTCATGCCCGCCTCGAAGATCAACACATCGCAGCCCCACCTAGGCACAACAGAGAGGTCAAGACACGGTCTAAATCCTATGCGCGCAAGGGTCTGGGCCCATCGCCCATTGCACACCGCACGCTATGTGACGCTGTGGTGGAGAGCAGACCTAGCAACCTCCATTTTAGAGGAAGTTGCGTTACGCGGTCCAACACGGCGCGCGCGCCGCCATTGATGTCACGAAGGCTTGCCGATACCACGACGCCGAAAGTGCCCATAACTGCTCCGCAGAGTTGGTTAGTGCATATAGACCAAATGGCCAGACTCAGATCAAATACCAAGAACTCGTTAAGCGTGTTATTTTTAAGTAACCGCGAACACCGACCAGGGCTAGGCCCACCTCTCACCTAGGTAGTCTCAACCTGCCCTGTCGCTCCGCCACAAAGATCCACCCAAAGGACCGTCGGGACAAAGGTCCTTTCAGCCCCAATCCGTGAATCACTCGCGGGTACTCCTCGAGCCGACCCGACTTTAGTCACCACATGTATCATGTATGAAGTATATAGTATATACCCGTGATCACCTCCCGAGTGATCACGGCCCGATAGTATAGAACAGCAGACGGACAAGAAGGTAGGGCCACTGATGGAATACTAGCATCCTATACTAAGCATGTAGGATTGCAGGTAAAGGTAACAACAGTAGTAGCAAGGACAGGCTATCGCCAAGATAGGATTAACGAAAGCAAGAATATGCTACACTACTCTAATGCAAGCGAGAGAGAAGAATAGGCGATCTGGTGATGAAGGGGGGGGGGGTTGCTGGTTGCTCTAGAAGGAAGGAGGGGTCGTCAACAGCGTAGTCGATCGGGGCACCAGCAGCGGCGTCGGTCTCGTAGTCTACCGGAGAGAAGAGGGGGAAGAAACAATGAATACAATGCAAACAGATGCATAACGATGCATGACAAAGCAAACAACGGTGTTAGGTGTGCCCTAACGCGGTAAGAGGTAATACCGGCGAAGGGGGGAAACATCCGGGAAAGTATCCCCGGTGTTTCGCGTTTTTGGACAGATGTACCGGAGGGGGAAAGTTGCGTGTTCGATATGCTAGGGGTGTGTGGCGGACGAACGAGCTGTGTATCCGGATTCGTCTCGTCGTTCTGAGCAACTTTCATGTAGAAAGTATTTTCATCTGAGCTACGGTTTATTTTATATTGATTTAAAAGATTTAAATCATTTTTAGCATTTATTTAATTATTTTAATTCAACATTATCCAGAACAGGGCATGATGACGTCATGCATATATTAATTCCTTTTAAAAACATTCAGGATGGGCCCGGCCGTTATTGGGCTGGGGCCCTTAACGGCACAAAGGCTGGGCGTCTTGGTGCACCAGAACGGCGCAATAGCGCTTGTCCGCTGCCTCGTGCACGACCAGCGGGGGAGGCACGACGAGCTGGTGCATGTCGCGGCGGACGGTGACGGCGAGGGGGTCGGCGGCGGAGCAGGCTGGCGAGAGAGAGGGGGAAAGCAGGAAGGCGTGGGGAGTCGTCGGTACGGCTCAGCAGCAGGTGAATACGGGGAGGCATCGAGGCGGCGCCCGCCGGGGGCGCGTCGGGCGAGGCTAGCAACAGAACGGCCGAAAGCGGTGGCAGCGAGGCGCCGAAAGGTGGATCGGCAGGCGGAGGCGAGCGCGAGGGGGGGCGACCGGAGGGGAGCTCACAGGAGGGCTTGAGCAGTCCGGCGAGAAGGCGGCCGGGGAGGAGATGCGAGGCAGTGGCGGTGCAAAAGGGGAGGCCGCCGGGCGAAGGTAGCCGCGGCGGGCGCAACAGGGGGCCGTTGCGCTGGGCGCTGCAGAGCGGGCCGGAGCGAGGAGGGCGTGGTGGCCAGGCAGTGTGCGTGCGTGGGCGAGCGAGGGAGCAGCAGCAGGGGCAGTGTGGCCGCAGTTGTAGTGGCCGGGTTCGATGCCGGCGACGAGGTGGAGCAGCGTCGGCTTCGGGCGCGCTTGGGGACGCAGTGTGCACGAGGGCAGAGAGGGGGAGAGGAAGAGAGGCCGAGGGCCTCACCGCGGTGCAGGGATCGTGGCAGTGGGGCGTGGGGAGGAGACGGAGACGACGGCGACGCGATGACGAGGTGCAGGCCGGTGAGGAGGAGGACGGGGACGGGGCAGCGACCGGGCCACCGACGACGAGGGCGGCAGTGTGATGAGATGCGACAGCGGGCAGTGTGGGTCGGGCTAGGGTTTGCTCGGGGGGTTATGGGGAGTGGGGTGGGGCATGGATGGGCCGGCCTGGTTGGCCCGATGGCCTGTTGGACCACGGCCAAGCAGGGGGGTTTGCTTATTATTATTATTTTCATTTACCTTTCTTTCGTGTTTCCTTTTAGTTAGCAAATAGTTTTACAAAAATATAACCCCTACTCCTAAATTAGCATAATAACATATGCCACTACCTCAACAAGCTTGGTGACCAAATGAACTAGTTTAATATTCGTTTAGTATTTAAAAGCATTTAAATAATTATTATGCCGCTGTTTTATCTACTATTGTGCATTTAAATATTTTATTTAGATATGGGTCCTTCACCATAATTGCTTATGATTTATTTTACACCTCCCAAACATTTTAGTTTTAACGTTTGAAAACCTTTGTTGTTTGCCTGATTTTGAATTTTGAATTTGAACCGGTTTTGGATCAACGTGAGATTTGCAACAGTAATACTGGTGACGTGGCATTATTAGCATGGAATTACTGTAGCTTAATTATCCGGGTGTCACAATACCGTCCTTCGGAGTGTAAATAGTTACATCGATGACATGTGGGTCTACCACAAGAGGGCCCATATGTCAGTTAATGGAGGACAGAAGCATGCTCTACTGGCAAACATGATGGCGAAGATCGGTAAGGCTGATTTAGTAACACCAACACGCTGGTTCAGCTTATTAATTAAGTGTCACATCTGCTGCAGCGTGTATTGTCACTACACTGTGAAGACTAGTTGAATAGTTCTCTCTGACCGAGATGGGGAATAATGGATCGCGAAGACTTCCTTTCTACATTATCCCTATGCCTCTATGCTCACTTCACTCATTTTGCTCCGTATGTAGTCACTTGTTGAAATCTCTAGAAAGACAAATACTCCGTATTTGGGAACAGAGGGAGGATTTTACTCCATATTTGTGAACAAAGGGAGGATTTTACTCCATATTTGGGAACAGAGGGAGTATCACCATATGGAGGGAACAGAGGAAGCTTGAGTAAGCCCCATGCATGCATGCAACATGCAACACTCACACGTACACATGGATGCACGCAACACTCACGCACCCATGCGGCACACAGCACACGACGCAACACACACGCTCACGCTCAAGTGCTCAACCTACTCCCTACGTCTGTGAAAGACTATACATTTAGAGATTTACAAATTGACCAGGGCATAATTAACGCCCAAAAGTAGCAGACTTGTGTGCGCATGCGACCATTGAGAGAAGAAGATAAAATGAAGGTCGCTACATGCTGTAATTAAGGATAGACATGTAGCCTATACCTAGAGCACAAGTTGGTGCATTAGTCAATCAATATCGATTTAGATTAAAGGCTAAATGCATTGGAAGCGTAGATGTACTACACTTTTTGTTTTTTAGCTGATTTCTTTGCTCTGCCAACTGACAGGTGGGACCTAGAAACCAGGTGACAATTTATCCAGTCAACAAAGTGCCACGTCGACTATGTGGCCGGGTCAAGAGGGTGCAACATCGTGTTTCACGATGAGCTAGTGATCGTATAATCACCGCAAAACTATATATAGTGACTGTAAAGAGCGTATTATTACATACGTTGACCGCCGGTATATTTTTCTCGTTTCAAATTAAGCTATATTAACCGAAAATGACGCAGTATGGACTAGTACTAGTACTGCTGTGATGTGTCCCGTCAACTCGCCGAATGAGGAGAAGCTTGCTTACTACGCCTCTCCCTCGCCCACGCGCGCGGTGGTTCGTAGGACGAGGAGAGGGTTTTGACTACAGCGCGCCCTCTCCCTCGCCCTCGCCCTCGCGGTGGACGTGTAACAGTTCAATCGGTGTCAGATTGCCAGAAGCATAATGTGTAATGTAGTATCATTACTGTTGGACCTTCCGAAGAGGCGAAAAGCCAAGTGCAAGGTTCACACGAGTACGAACTGTTGAACCTCCCGAAGAGGCAAAGAGCCAAGCGCAAGGTTTTATAGGAGTTGTCGTCCTAGTAGGAGCATACTACAACTATAGTGAACGATGCTACTGTATGATGCCGACATCACATATATCCAAAGCTGTGCCACCTTTTTTTTCTCAAAGAGCGTGTTAGAGCCCGTGCAACAACCACACAAGTTGCACGTACACATAACACATTTACTAGTAATAAATTCTAAAGGACAAATGCCAGTATGCCACACAAGTTCGTCTCCAATACATGTGATAAATTTGTGCACAACTAGTCTACATATATTCACAGTGCTACTATTCACAATTTACCGTACTCCACTTACACGCTATAGATGGGCTACATGTCCTCCTCCGTGTTCCATTCTGTGTGTTCTTCATGGATGGCACAATCCATAGCGGTGGGCAACGGAATCATTGTCACAGCTTTCTACTCCGGTCCACACGATGGAGACTCATCCAAGTGAAGCGCATAAATCGAGGATAGTGTCCAAAGATGTCGTTCATCCGCAAGTGATCAAGACACAACCATGCTTCATGAACGGCAGGCCTTCCATGTCGTGCACGGAAGGTGGCATCCTCTTCACAATGGGGTAGCTGTCCCCAATGAAAAGCAAGTACTCTCCAAGAGTGTTCCTCGGCACCCACGTAGCATCACGGGGGTCGAACTCGGTGCCGTTCATCTGGTACACGTGGCATCTCAGATCTGGACACATGGTGACGTACATAGTCAAGGTCCATGCATAATAATGTTGTGCTCAAATATGGCGGTCAGTAATACTGTGCAGCAAATCGTACAACTCCGGTATAGAGGAAGTAAAATAACCGGCTTATTATATATAGTCACTCTTGGCTACATGGATGAGATAGTAAGATATGGAAAAACAAAAATGGTGGCAGCTAGTGGGTTCAAGTCTTCAAGGGCCTAGCTAGCTATACGCGTCCTCCAAGGTAAAAAGTATTCCTACTACTCCCTCCGTCCGGGTTTATTAGGCCTCTCAGCATCACACGCATGTCCCCTTTTATAAGGCCCCTCTTTGGAAAGGTGCATGCATGCAACCATTTCATTGGTTGCAATAAAAGCCATTGTTGTTGATGCCATGGCTGGAAAATTAATACACTTCATGCGTGCTTTTTCATTGGCTGCATGCATGTGAGAGAGTGCATTGGGAGTGGAATGGAAAAATTAATGTGATCAAATTACTATGTGTCTTGGTCTAAGAGAAGTTGTCTTTAGGCCTAATAAACCCGGATGGAGGGAGTAGTACGTAAGTAGAGTACTAGTACAACAATGAAAGAGAAGGCGAGATGGTTAAAAATGGAATATCTGGGTAGATGGTGACGGTCTGATCGTGGTAGATTGTGTGACCATGTTGCACATTAGTGGTACCATGGGTAACGACTGCTAAGATAGTTGATCCCAATATGCCAAAGTCAGCTACAAGGTTCCAGGTTAGACCGAATCACGGATGCAAATGCACATCCAGGATCGGTGATCTTATTTTGATCGCGGGATGACTGGTCCCTGCAAAATAATGGAGTACCGTTAGGTATGCAAGTGAAGGTTTGTGCATTCCGTTTGTAATCTCCGGTACCGTAGGATGGCAACCAGATGAAACAAGTCCCCTGGCTTGTCACTGCGAAGATGCGGCCTAGATGGCGCATGGCGTCTTTGAACGTGTAGGGGTATAAATCTGCCACTGCCAACATGCGCCAGCCTCTGCCGTTACTGCCTCTTGCATTGATAGCAATCCTTATGTTGAACACCGCGATGAGATAGTAATCGTCGTAGCCGCGTCGCTTGGACGGCGGGTCCGCAATTGCTATCTTCTTCAATCTCATGTAGGCATCATCATACGTATTCAAGCCCACCCAGTCCGGAAGGCCGATCCCAATGGTGGAGAAGGGTCTCACCGAACAGCCGCCTTCTTTGTGGATGTTGTGCAAAATGATGGTGGTATCCGCCGAGGTATGCAAGACAATCTTCGCTGGCACCCACCTGCACCTATATATAAGACTGTGGGCAGCGGAGAAATTACGGGATGGAAATGGAATAACTAACTACTACATGATCAAACTCCATTACTGACCTGCTCATCAGACAAAATCTGACTACCTCTCAACGTCGGCAACTCTAGCGGAGTCAACATGCAACCATGGCCAGGGAGCGGTGGACTGTTCGAAGGATAGTCCCATAGAAGAACCTTCTCCTCGAGGACGCATGGAAGACCAACAAGCATAGCCTTTTCCCAAGCCATTTTAAGCACCGTCTTGAAATAGTTGGTGCAGGAAGCACCGAGTCTTGCGGCGGTGAGGACGTCGGAGCAGTGTGCGATTTCTCCCAGAGGATCATCGTCCTAGGTCTCCCAGCCCCGACAAGGAGGAGAACCGCCTGGTGAATCCTTGGGAGCAACAACGAACTGCCTTCTCTTCGGGGGGAGGGAACTGGCGAGGAGGAGATAAGAGCGTACTAACCGTAGGGCCTCGTCCCTTCAAACTGTAGATCGTTCCTTCCAACTGTAGCGAAGGGGTGAGGCTATTATTTACTACTAGTACTAGCATTATGGGACGTTATGGTAATGCATTATACTGTAAATAATAGCACTAGTAAGAAATTTTTGCCACTTTGTGGAGGTGTAATGGATCTCGTCGAACTTTGTTAGTAGTTCATTCTTTATGAATGAGATGAAGCAAAGCTTTTGCCTCCGTTTCAAAAAAACACATCAAGAGGAATTTCTTTTATAGTAGAGACGATAATGGAGTGAAGTCCAGGCGTGGAACGCCACAAGCTACAGAGTAGTAGTAGAGCACTTTACGTACAGAGCCATATTGCACAGTTCCCAATGCCCCGCCAGGCTTTTCCGGCTCCTCGCGCTTAATTGGGAGGCGCTAGTTTAAATATGCTACTAGCTGATGAGGAAGCTACAAGTGAGGTGCGGCTAGGGCGAGCACGCGAGCCACAAGATGCTGGGAAGGAAAACCTGTTCACGTGGCTAGGCTATCCAGTGCACCCAGATTGTGGTGCCGCACGTCCGTTTGACTTCAAAACTCAAACTACCTGACGGTGTCCTAAACTAGGGGGTACTCACCACGTCATCTCCCAATCTGTTAGATTGGGCCGAGGACCCCCATGGCCGTATACTCATGGGCTAGTCCGGACAGCTGCCGCATACAAGGAAGATTCCACAAGACTTGGCGATCAAGACAAGGACTCCTCCCCATCGGCGTATTCGGCTAGGACTCTTGTTATCCTAGGCCTCTGGTGCATTATATAAACCGAGGCCAGGCTAGTCGATAGATATACAACAATCATACCATAGGCTAGCTTCTAGGGTTTAGCCTCCACGATCTCGTGGTAGATCAACTCTTGTAATACTCAAATTCATCAAGATCAATCAAGCAGGAAGTAGGGTATTACCTCCATAGAGAGGGCCTGAACCTGGGTAAACATCGTGTCCCTTGCCTCCTGTTACCATCCGCCTTGGACACACAGTTCGGGACCCCCTACCCGAGATCCGCCGTTTTTAACACCGACATTGGTGCTTTCATTGAGAGTTCCGCTGTGTGTTCGGCAAAAGGTCGATGGCTCGCTTTCAGATCAAGCGTGACTTCGCACCTTCGTCACAAGCTCGATTGGTCACCTTGGCTCGACCAAGGACTGCGCCTACCTCGATCGTCATGTTCGGATGAGGGCCTTCAACATCAACTCGATCTCTATCAAGATCATGGAGGAATCATCCAGGAGCCCGGGGCTCAACGTCCACATTGCCCTCGGCGATCAGTCTTTTTTTTCGACAGCGGACTTGTGTCCGCCGCCACCGCCTCCTCAAGTGTCGTTTTAACGATTTCTTCGGTGGAATTGTGCGGAATTGAGTCTATAACAATACTGGAAAATTTCGTCGAATTCTGATAGAGGAATCTCTGGCAATCCACGATATACCGGAGCCATGTCAAATCTGGACGGGAATCTGGACGAGTTTAGGGCGTGGTGTCCATCTTCTAGCTCGGACATCCTTTGAAAGATCCGACCGTTCATCGGCTGCGGAATTCCTATATCTACCACCCCTCAAAATTTCAGCTCGAGCCGACCGTCCGAACTCCGGGAACCTTCCGATTAGTGCATCACTTTTCGGATATGTTTTCTGCACGAAAACGAATCCGACCCGAGTTCGTCTTTTTTATGAACGGGATTTCGGACATCCTTTTTGAAGGAAGTTTTGTACGGGGTATTGTATTTTGTTCCCGAACACATCCCACTAACTTTACAATCCTTTGAACATGATCTTCAACATCATGCTGGTGTCAACCAGTCCTGCAATATTGCTCCACGGCTGCCGACCTGCGCTAGACACGTCGTCACTTTGTTGAGCCGAGCTCAACTTCTTCGGATCATCATCTCGGCAAGCCGAACAAGAGTTCAGCATCGCAAAGGATAAATCATCACCAACATCCCCCCCACGGATTACACGGAGCGGGCACACCGGCATCGCTGCACGGGCACTTCATCAAGCCGGCATTGACCACGTCACGACCTGCATCGGCAGGGCCGTACTGTTGCTCCTTCAAGCCGGTGTCCATCATGCCGACCTACTTCGACTCGTCGCCTGACATCGAGGCTTCGACATCTCGGCTGGACCGGGGGATTCATCATCTCTTCATCAACCTACTCCAGTGACTTTGGCATCACCAGCCGACCAGCTTCGTCACGATTAGTTGGACCGAGGGCTTTGCCTCGGCAAGCCAACCTTTGCCAGCATTGCCATGCCGTCGCTTTATCGCCCGTCAGGCAATGGGTGTGCGGATCGAGTCCCAGTTTTGGGAATCACCTTCCTTCGGATTGCTACAACAAATAAACCAGGTGCTATTAATCCTAGTATTTTTTGCTTGTTTGGGTTCATTTTCACCAAGGAATTATTACTCTGGTTTGTCCATCATATGTACACAGGTCTATCAAATGGTGGCCGCATTATCGAGGGTCGCATGGTGGTTCGATCAGTTTCCATACATAGTCCGGCGAACGCCGCATCCGGAACTCGGACCGACCTGTGAATTCAGGCTTTGCCACGCCTTTACTGCATCACGCCGACGCCCTGCATCGACATTGACTTCGGCGCCAGGCCATATTTCTTTTATTACTCACTTCGCATAAATGATTTATTATGCAACATTTTTTAATTATTATTATTACTATTACCCCCAGTTTGCACTATTTTTTGTGCATAGGAAAATGATCCAGCCGGACTATATCCTTTGGCGTCACCTCGGCTGGACAGGTGGCTTCGTCAACACTTCATTACCCCATGCCAGGGACTTCGGCATCACTCTGCCAGCCTGCATTGATCGTGTTATGTCACCACTTCGGAGTGTCGAGCTCTTTGCTCCGCCACCTCGGGACCGGCTTGGGGGATGGAACCTTGTCCAACATCAAGCTCGGACCGCGTCGTCAATACCGAACACATTAACCAGCTAAGTTGCCTTCATGCTCAAAGTTTTAAATTTTTAACTTGTGTTCAGTTCGATCAAGCATTATACTTTTTTCAAAAAAAGTTGCGTGTAAAAAATTTCCTTGTCCAAACTTTGTTTGTGACGGACAAATTCAAATACCTAGTTCACTTGGGGGCTTCTTTCATGAAGCCTTTCCTCTTGCATATGATTATACTTGTACGACTTCATTCCTTGTTCATGTATTACGCCACAATATGCACCATATTGACTTAAGCGATTTGCAAGCTGGGTTGCCTTGCTCCTGTGTTTACCCCTACGTTTCCGATTGTTCGGCTAGGGAGTAAAGGGAGCAGCTCTGCGATTGTCACGATCGGGTCACCTGAGCCGTACCTCAGACTGGGTGAAGCCGAAAGCTAGCGCTCTTACTATTTTCAATAATGGTCGGCACACAACGGAACTCATGAGTACGAAAAATCTATTGCACAAGTCTCATATTAACATTGAGCACCGAAGAAAGGTATCGGTGGGGGTACTATTTTCTTCGAAGATGCTCCTTACACTTTATCAGTAATATAGCATAAGTTCCCTGAGTGCGCTTTGTCTGTTACAGCCTTATGACCTGATTGCCTGGTTATCGAAAACACCGTCGATATTCTCGACAGGTGGAGTACATAACACTTTTCGGTCTTTGACCGAAGAGGGAGAAGCCGACGGTCGGTTAAGACACGTTTAAAGTTCGGGTGAACATAGATATGATATAAGTACTTCGGTCCATACAATCATTCTTTTACCCAAGTCACGCGGGGGCTCTTAAATTTATGTGAGCTGTTTTGTAATAAATGTTCTTCTTATTAGTCGTTGCAAAGTCTTTTTCTATCACTCCTTTCTCGATGCAAGTGTGTGGTCAATAGCCGGATAACCTTGCTTCTCTCTAAATCCGCTCGAGTGTAGTTTGCTAAACTAGCCTCGGAGAAGCACTCCGCTTTCGGGATAAGGAGGTTGAAGCCATAGGCTGACCCGCTTGAAGTCTTGAGATAGGATGTGTCATGTTAAAGCACGGCAGAAGCACCCTTTTTTTCAAAAGTCCAATTTTCAGATTGGCACCGAACACTTGATCTAGTTCGGACATTAAACTTTTGAATACGTTTTTGGCTTTTTGAGCGTATGGCACTTTTAAACTATTTGTGCATTTCCAGAATTAGTCTCGCAGTGCAATGCTGGACACCTTTAGGGATTCGGCAAAAACATTCTCGGATATTGCTATATATGCATCGGTTTCGAGTTGTGTCTTCGGTCAATAGTTGGGTTGCCCGGCTCCTGTGCTTGCCTCCTACGTTCCGTTTTGTTCGGCTAGGCGTGCTAAGAGAGAACCACTATGATTGTGCTTCCAGCTCGCATGGTTAAGCACCTCAGTGGAGAAAGCCGAAAACTGACTGTCACAATAGGCGTAAACTGGTCAGCGATCCGATGACTATGTTGAATGACGGGCCGTTGATAACATTGGCCGAAGTGTTTACGGCTTGACCTCGGATGTCGCCAACACTAACCGGGGCTCATAGCTAGCTTCCCAGTTTAAAGCTCCTATGACTAAGCGAAAGTTATAAAGCCCGATATCTGATTGCCTCGCTTCCGCTAACACAACCGCCGGGCACCGAGACGCCGACTAAGGGTTGCTTTGTTAGCGCGGAAACACCCTGTGTAGTATCTACCAAGGGGTAGAAGCCGACGATGGGCCACTTTCAACTGATAATAGGTCACAATGGAGTCAAAATAATGATGCAAAGTACTTGGATACATAGAATCATTACACATAATCTGTGATTTTACTCTGGATATCGATCCTTAATTCGGACACCCGTGCCCACATTAAGGCTCGGGGGCTACTAGGCTTCGTGCTCATTATTTACAAATATTAAAGGGGCACATCGATCCCCTGATCTGGTGTTGCCACCCGACCAGTGTCTCGGGGGCTACTGCATTGCTTATTCAATGCAGAGAATCAAAGTGCTCAGTGTTCGGCTTGAACGAACTATGTGCATACATGTCTTCGGACAATAATAGGTACCATATGGACCTATCCGGCATCAAGCTAGTATATTGCAGCGACTTCTCATGACCCTCTCTCAGGGGCCCGTTCGCCGATCACTATTGTCTCTAATATATTACACTGCGTTTTTATTCCTATGTGTGCTGCCGAGCTAGGAGTTGATCCTCAGGCTGATTTCGCGCATCGACCCGAGTCTCAGGGGCTACTGGGAACAGCAGTTTTTATGCTTGCCTTCAGGTGCATCTCGGGTTTTAGACTGATACACGCCTTGAGGGCTACTGGATATACATCGGCAGAGAATAAAATGCACCAGTTAAAAATATTCACAAAAAATCAGCCCGCGGTTGGGGTGGTGCACCACCTTGGAAGCAGTCCGGCATAAAGCTCGGGCACTAGCGGCTAGCTCCGTAGAGGGCATTTCCGGCATTAAGCTCGGCTAAACTCATTCAACTTTTTTGAACCAAGGTGATCTATGACACCTCGGATATAGTCCGGCGTTGGAGCTCGGATACAGTCCGGCATTGGTGCTCGGCTGCAAAAGATACCTCAAATGCAGTCCGGCGTTAGATCTCGGGAGCAAGAGGACACTGCCTCCCGGGAACAACTTCGAACCCGGGGTGTGGCATAAAAATAACAAGGCATTGATAAAGGCCGAAAACTTAAAGGGGCTCCTTGGGTGCCCGATGAGTAAACTCTTCGGATGCACTTCGGCGATCCTCAAGATCGAAGATGAGAAGATTTGTTGAACCAGTTTTCAAGACCGATGACCGAAGATGAGGAACAGTTCGGAAGAATCGAGGAGCGTCCCTAACTTGAAGACCGGTTCAGGGGGCTACTGACGGTGTCCTAGACTAGGGGGTCCTCACCACGTCATCTCCCAATCTGTTAGATTGGGCCGAGGACCCCCATGGCCGTATACTCATGGGCCAGTCCGGACAGCTTCCGCATACAAGGAAGATTCCACAAGACTTGGTGATCAAGACAAGGACTCCTCCCCACTGGCGTATTCGACTAGGACTCTTGTTATCCTAGGCCTCTGGTGCATTATATAAACCGAGGCCAGGCTAGTCGATAGATATACAACAATCATACCATAGGCTAGCTTCTAGGGTTTAGCCTCCACGATCTCGTGGTAGATCAACTCTTGTAATACTCATATTCATCAAGATCAATCAAGCAGGAAGTAGGGTATTACCTCCATAGAGAGGGCCTGAACCTGGGTAAACATCGTGTCCCTTGCCTCCTGTTACCATCCGCCTTAGACGCACAGTTCGGGACCCCCTACCCGAGATCCGACGGTTTTGACACCGACACTGCCCATGTAAAATATTCAGTGAAGTTACTATTTAAAAAAAAAGCCGCCGTGCGTTCGGCCGGGATCGAACCCACAAAACGAGGTATACACTCCCGCGACCACTAGTAGTACTCGTTGGAGTACAACGCAACCTAGAATCGCCTTTTGTCGCTAGTAGTACATTGTTCCTTACAAGAAACCCCTAATAATGCAAGAAACCACTAATATTGCCAAGAAACTACTACCACTTGCATACGTGCCAGGCTTAAGATAAGACTACCTTATCAACCATTGTACATGCTCTTACCAACCAGCCCTACCAAGAAACGACTACTCTACAAAGTGTCGTTATAGGCACGTTTCAACGCATGGCCCTGTTTGGATACATTTGTTGTCAATCTAACCCTGCCATCCAAACACCACTTTGGTTAGAGTTAGTTCAGGGTTAGAATCTAACCTCTGACTTAGAGTATCCAAACAGGGCCCATGTCGCCCATTAAGTCAACGCCTTCTATCCGACCGGGCGTTAGGACTTGTGGGACCTACATGCCAGTCTGCACAAAAATCGCCGAGTGACCTCCTACCTCCGGCCCGTCCACCTAGTCATCCTCGGCCATGGGACGCAGCTATCACCGCCGGCAGAAGGCGAGGTCAAAACCGCCGGGGGTGCGGAGCCCATCTTGCGGCAGCTCGGATACCAGCTCCGTCCGGCGCTCGCGGCTGCTAGCTAGCCAAGATAGCTCCGTCCAGCTGCTTGTCTGCAAGGTTTGCTAGCTAGATTGGCACGGCGGTGCGGCGGCTTGCTCGCGCGCGCTGCACTAACGCCAGCCATCTGGCTTGAGCGAAGGCCAGCGTGGAGGCTTGCTCGCTCGTGAGTCCCGCTCTGGCCAGCCTGCCAACCCGTGCGGAGGCCAGCGCGGCGTCCGGCTCGTCTGGCGGAGCGGCGGCCAACTCGCTCATCACCGGCGCCACCAACGACGACGCATCAGTACTGTTTGAAGTAATGTTCAGGAAAAATAATGATTTGAGGGGGAATAACATGATATAAGGTCAGATGTAGGTCCCTCGTGTCAACGGTCAAACAAAATGTGTTGGTTTAAGCTGCCTCGTCAGCACGGACGTGCGGGCCAACCCTATCATAAATGGGTTTAAACTAACCTAATCAGTAGTTAGTAGTTTTTGGCGTGGATTAAGAATTTTTGGGTATGTTTTTGCTTTTTTTTGTACAATAGATTCTTCCTAGGGCTGGTTGAAAGTGGTAGCTTTTTGTTAAATACTCTACATATTGTAAGTAGGAGTGAAAGTTAAGCTTTGGAACCCAAAATGCAAGGCTAGTTACATAGTGCATACGTGTACATGATTGAAAGTAAATATCAACCATGAGTGACTAATATCTTGATGGAGAACTCGAAATTATGGAATACTAGGGAATTTTTTTTGCATGGTTTGAAATACTAGCAATGTTCATGTGCGTTGCCACGAATCATAATTAGAATAATACTTATTCACAAACTTGATACAAAACACTCTAATTTTGATATACATATATCACTAGAGATATATTATGTTTCAATTAGAATATATTCCTTGGGCTGTTTTGGTGACGTCAGGAAGGGATGTGGTTTGTTTTAAGATACTAATTATGGGCTTTTCTGCAAATTGGTAGACAAGTGGGATGTTTGTGAGAAAAGGCAACAACTTACCTCACAGTCGTTAGATGTAGCTCTAATGGTCACAAACGACGGATGGCAGACACACCATCATCACCCACTTAGTCTTCTGTAGGAGTACTAGCAAGATCCGTGCATTGCACGGAACATCAAGATGCATTTTTTTATAAAAAACACTCGTTGTGATTGACCCATGCGGGAGTAATCCCATGTGTAAAAACTAATGATATCAATGTGAAGAGGAGTGGGGCGTTGTGGTGATTGGTGGTCGGACTGAGCGGAGGCATGGGGATTGACGACGCCGACAACGGCCACCGGGCCAGTTTGTTCCAAAGGCTTCCTTTCTTAATTGCTCAACAATGAGTTTGTTGGAGATAAGGATGAACGAGGGAAGGCCTTGTCTGCAAATGTGGAGAGGGGTGCTGGTATCTTTTAGTTTAATTTCCATCAGTCAGATATAGATCGGACGGTCTATATTGCAAGATGGCACGCGTACCATCATCACCAACTCGGTTTTTTTATCTCTACTCTTATAAAAACAGAGTTGGTGATGATGGTGTGCCTGCCATCCTACAATATAGGCCGTCTGATTTATCTCTAATGGGTTGGATCTCTACTCTTATAAAAAACAGAGTTGGTGATGATGGTGTGCCTGCCATCCTGCAATATAGGCCGTTCGATTTATATCTGACGGATTGGAAGGAAACTATGGCAATTTTGCAAAAAGATACCCACACCCCTCTCCATATTTGCAAATAAGGCCTTCCCTTGTTCATCCTTTTTCTCCACAAGATAGACTACTCATATAAATGCATCTTGATGTTTCGTGCAACGCATGGGCAAAAATATAAGTATGAAGATACAAACATATTATCGATACTTGTTTCCGTAAACTAGAATCTACATTCTATTCAACGCCTCAGCATGTGAGGCCTTAGCACAATGGCTTCTCGACTGTGTAAAACAAAGGTTTTCCCGTCACCGATAAGGAGGGGGTGACGGCGGCGTGCTTTTTGGCTTGCTCTAGTCCTAGTAGTCATACTAGGTGGTCTAAGAACGTGTAGATTTATTCTTTTTCACGTCTCGTGTTCGCCGTACTGCCACGACTGTTGATGAATAGACGGTAAGTTATTCACGGGGAAACCCTTGTTGAGCGTGTTTGCGAGAGAGAGAGCCAGTGTGCGTGTGTGATATGTCTAGAGACTGAGGCAATGATAACAGATTCTTTGTGTCTATGTGTGTGGAGGATAGAGAGAGACATGTACATGGGGCTTTGTGTTGTGTAACGTGGAGACACATATACATAATTAGAGAGTGAGTGTGCGAGATACACATTCAGACATGGGGAGAGATGAGGATCTAGATTAATGGGTGTTTGTGCGTGTCTGTGTGTGTTTGTGCGTGCGTTTGTGTGTGAGTGGGAGTGTGTGTATGTGGAGTAGAGAGACCACTAATTAATGATGTAAACCTAGTATAAGGGAAGGGGGAATGGTGTGACATGTGTAGTAGCGAATAGCATGGGTGTGGGTGAGGGGATCAGACTATTTGGAAGAGACATCGATTGTGTGTGGGAGAGGGGTGTGAGAGCGAGAGAGAGAGAGAGAGCTAGTGATGAAGAGAGAGAGAGAGAGGAAGAGAGGGGGCGAGAGAGGGGCGTTTGTGTCCATAAATGGCGTATAGATAGGGAGACAATGTTGATGTTGTTTGAAATTGGCCTATGTATGGAGACGCAAGGGAAGCGAGTCATCGTGTGTGTGATAGGGACTTCACGAGAGATCTAGAGTAGATGATGTAGAGAACAATGTGCGAGATCGAGAACGATGATACATTTGGGAGCTATGGAAAGAGTCACGACATATATGCATACAGGGAGGAGCTGGGGTGGGTCCGCATGTGGCAGAGATAGAAAGAGGAGAGTGGTGCACAAGGAGACAAAGTGTGCTTGTTTTGCAGTGGGGGTGGTGTGTGAGGTGAGTGTGCGAGAACCACATAACTAGGGAGATAGACGTTTGGGGGCGAAGTTTGGTGTGTATGGGAAAGATACACTCTACATAGTGCATGTGCTTGAGAAAGAGAGATGTCGGGAGACCTAGCTAGAGAGTGGGGGAAGAGATGTGTGCTTGCCCAAGAGAAAAAGTGATAGAGACCTATATTGGGGTCCGGACTTTAGTAGAGAGAGGGGTGTTAATGTGCTCGTGTGTTGGTGTTTGGGGGAGAGAACGACTTCTGTGCGTGTGTGTGGGGGGGGGGAGACAAGGGGGGGGGGGTGGCTTCAGATAAGAGTGAGGTGTCTATATTTGAGGGACTTTAGCGTAATTGAGATATACATGGTCAATAGTGTGTGCACTCAAGGTTGATCAATTTGTTTCACAGTTTGGACTATGAGATAACGATACTTTTGAACATGCGTGATATACTTTGATGTACCAGAATTACAAACCTAAGATTGGAATTTTGGAATTCGACTCCATCATTAGCTTTTGTAATTCATTTAAACGGAGGTACATTTTAAGCCAGGATTTCATGATTTAAAATTCATATATCAAACCTAGAGATATACACATACGGGCATGTTCAAACTTTATAATCATCCACTTTATTCATACACATACACATTTTTGCTTTTGTCATCATATTTAGGATAAACACATTTGGAATTTCATTTGAATTGGACCATATGATGGTATTTGCTTGTAGTAGCTCAATGATCCATATTTGAATTGAATGGACAATCTAAGTTTCAAGTTGGAGACATTGATTTTCAAAACTTGCACTTTTTTTGCGTTCAAAACAAACAAATTCTCGGCCATGATATCATAGTCGGCTGTACAAGAGCAGAATGTAATTTCAGGCGCCAAAAGCTTTCATACTTCCCGCTCACATCGAAATATCTCGCACCCGAAAGTTTAGCCCTGCGATATTCCTGTTTTACCCCTGCCACATGAATGGAAAAAGGCTGCTTCGGTAACTCCATTGTTTTCCCCTCTTTGCCCCCAACATTCTTCTCCAGAGCCCCTCCCCTTCCCCTCCCCGACCCCCCCAATCACGGCAAGCCGCCGAATCTAGTCCTCTGCCGCAGCGGTGGACCTCACACCCCGACGGATCTACCTTCCGCACCTTGGAACCCCCAACTGCCAACTCGCCACTTCACCAGAGCCGCTTCAGCGACTGGCTTGTACACCGCTCCAGATCTCCTTGACCGCCATCATGGTCCACCGCACCGGATCTGCTTAACCGGTGCCCTCGTCCACCACAGTGTAGGCCCTTCACTGACTCCCTCGTCCGTCCCTTCGTTGGCCCTTCATACAAGCCCTCGTCCGCCGCAACAGATCCGCCTCACCGAAGCATCAGATAACGCGCGCACCAAGCCTTCGTCCACTGCACCGGACCCGCTCCACGGATGCCATATACAACTCCACCGGCCCTGCTTTACCGACGGCGCAGCCTCATCAGGTTATTTCGATCTGTACTCCTTCGGTTTTTCTATTTATCATGCAACTGTTCACTTACCACAGATGAGCTTTCTTGTATGTTGACAGGCGCCGCAACCGTAGCACCGGAGCCGCTTCAGGGATGGTGACAGCCGGCCCAAACTCAACCGCAACACGAGCACCATCGACGATCCTTAGCTATCAAGTATGCCAACGATACCCATACGCTGCAGAGAATCAGGTACTATTATCCAACGGCCGGCGCCTACGTTCACTTTCTTAGCATAAGCACCGCACCTTTGAATTTCTTCAGGGCATCATTCAGTTTTTCATGAGATGCGTTATCTCGCTTGCACAGTAGGGCCATACTTACGGCAGTGAACATGTTACATGTGCTAAATTACATACCAGTGCACATATAGTTAATATGCTTTAGTTTTGTCCTAAGTATTACTGTACTTCCTAGATATCATTGCCTACTATTTTACTTCTTGCATGCTATATTTATGATAATGGTGTTGTTCTGATGCCACCCGTTGGTTCCATCAGACTGCTTCATGTTCTCTATGCTTAATTACACATCAGCAAACTAGCATGTGGTTCCGCTAGTTTTTGTTCGTTTTACCCTACATTTTCTGATGCTAGCTATTACATCACTGCTACGAGCCTCTGTTCATTACTTTTTTGTGTGTTCTCGATCTTCCCAAGTTGCATGACTAATTTGATGCTTCTATTAATTATGGAGCTACCAACCCCATCAAGCAAAATATTTGTTCTTTTGGGGCTGGCACCTCAAACAAGCATAAAAATAGAGGGAAGAATATATATTGCCGTGTATGCACACACCCTTCTTTCATTAGTTTAGATGAACCATTTATGATCAATTCGAACCAGTGCATGCGATTAAAATTAATTTTACCTAAATAGAGGGTGCAGAATAAACTACAACAAGTAGATTTGCAACCACGGGATGCCGACGATATCTTCAAAGAACATTGCAACAGCAGCGAGGCTTCACAACAACATATGGTAAGCCAGTGTGTTTTAGTACATATGAAATGTAATGCGTGTCGGCTGCTTTCTTGGATTGTGCCCTCAACCTGTAATCCTACAGAGTAACAAATATTTTAGTTGTCTGCTTTGTTGTATTGCTTGATTAGAATGCTTGTTTGTTACTTGTTACGTTATACCTGAGTTGGCCAATATGTTAGCAGTGCCTACTGTACTATCATAAACAAATGCATGCCTAGTTTATTTGAGTCCTTAACTTTTCCTCTGAACTTCATCACAAGACGCTCTTCATAGTTTATATGAGGCCACACTGTTAAGTGCTTTCTCAGATTATTTCAACTGCTTAGATGCCTTGGCAACTTAAATATAGCGGTGGTACACTCCCTTTCAACTAGGGATGTCAACTGGGTCCCGGTTAATCCCGATTAAAGTCCACTAGTGGTATGATAGTTCAAAAGAGTTTTTCTTTTTTGAGGAAAATGAACCAGGAAGCTAGCGAAAACTAACTAGATGGGACTGGCGGATGTCGTTTATTTGCCACTTACATCCCTAGTTTCATCTTACCATTTTAATTTCTTTTCGGCTGATGCTGCTTCGAACTATTTAAATATAGCTTGCCATGCTCGGCAATAATTCGTATGTCATTTACCATGTAAGCTTACTGCCTGGATCATGTGGTAACTATCTCTTACTTATGTCCAGCGGAAACCTTTCAGGATGCTGTTCACACTAGGACACAATGTACAACCCCAGAATCTATTTGTGGAAGCAGTGCACCATCCATGTTACCAGATGGTAGCAGTTCAGAGGCAACACTGCTGGAGAGCAGTCTGAGCACAAATATTTTAGTTCTTGAGGCTCTACTGGAGGTAGAAAGAGATGGTGTGGCTTCCATGAATGAGGTAATCTCGATCTTGAAGCTGGAAATTATGCAATTAGCTACACGCATTATGCAAGCAACCCAAGAATTGGAGGAAGTAAGAATGTTGCATTTGAAGACGGAGGAGGTCTGTTGTACGCTGCTCTGAAGCCCGTGGTAATCCAGTTCTTCTTTAGATAGCATTGAAATTGTCATTAGATTATTGTACTTGCATGTTGTGTCATGTCTCGAATGGATTATGTTGTAAGACCCCTATGTTGTCCATGTGTTGTAATGATCTGAATTTTTAGGCGATGTAATCCTCAAGATTTGTATGATTGACATAAGGTGAACTGTTTTTCATGTGAGCATATTGTATTGGATGAAATAACTGTTTGACTCAAAGTGTATCCAACCCATGAATTCAAGATCACGGCATTTCTAAATTATAATCGTATATAAAGGTGGAATAAATCTTTGTTGTGGTTTTGAAGAAATAAATAACAAAACGTAGAATTATCTGTGGATATTCGTAATCGAATAAAAATTGGATTTGGATTTAGTTGCCAGGGCCCAGGGCAAACGTGAATGCTAATTCTCCCAAGTTTTGAACGAAGCGGCTAAACACCCACTATCATTTGTGGGCTTCCCAAAGCAAGTGTTTGCGAGATGGAAATTACTGTCTACCCCTGACACTTGACATCCTTATCGACCGGATTTACACTGCTGTCGATAGGGGTAGACTAGTAACTTCAATCAGACATGACACGACGGCCTCTGAGCCCATTCAGACACGGTGGGCGCCAAACGTGGGCGGCAAAACACATTTGATTAAAGCTCGTCCGAAATACATGTGTCTCTCCCTCCATTTCCCCATTCATCCACGGTGGGCGGCAAAACAAACTCTCTTCGTCCAAAATCGATGTAGGCTAATATTTTAAATAGGGGCAGATGTGTAACTTCCCTCAGACGTGACACAACCGCCCTACCTGTCAGCCCCGTTCATACACCGTGGGCGCCAACCGTGGGCGGCAAAACACCCTCTCCTCGCCCGAAATCATTACCGGCAAATTTTTGGGAGATGCAAGATTACTGTCCTATCCCCAACCGAAGTGATGTCGAAAATTTTAAATGGGGGATAAGTTCGTAACTTTCCCACATTTCAGACAAGCGCGTCCCAAAGTTTGAGATCTCCCCTCCCCCTCCATTTCCATATTCATACATCGTCGGCGCCACGACAACCTCCCCACTGCGGCCAGCCTCCTCCGTCCGCCACCCCATCCTCCACCTTGCCGGAGCCGCTACCCGTACCCCGTCGTCCACTGCAAGAGATGGACGTTCTCATCCACGGCGTCGGACAGGATCCTTTCATCACGTCGTCTCGCTTCATCGGCGCCGTCGTCCACTTTTCGATTACCGCTCCTACGACCACCTCGTCCACGGCAACAGGATTTATCCCCCAACCCGGCCGTCTGCCATCTAAAGTCTTCTTCCCCGCCGCCGACAGCCATCGCACCCGCAGCACCCTCAACGTATCAGCAGGGGCCTACACGGCGTCGCAAAAGAGGTGGTACTCTTTCATATGTGCTTAAGTTATTGATCTCACCCGGAAAATAGATCTTAAATTGTTTACTGTACTTTTCTTGTCCGTACCAAATTGTATTGGCTAGTTGAATGCAAACATTGGTTGCAAAGTAGCTTTGTCCGGTTTGCACCTTCAGATCCGCCATGTCACGGTCACTATAATCGTAAAGCTTATGGTTTCCCCCCTTTATATTCACTACCATCATCTTAGGTGCTTCACTGCTTCGTGTCGTGCTAGCACTGCTCCTCAAGACCTCAACCCATCAAGCGAAACAACATGCCACTCATAATTCCAAAGCTTACGTGTTGAAATACAAATATGATATGATTCTCATATTACTAAAACAGAGAACATTTAATTGGTCACCTAATGTTCCTATATTCGTTTCGAAAAGCATGTGCGCCACCCACTGGTCCAACTAGTTCCACTTTCCTGATTTTACTCTTGATGCTTAGGGTTTTCCCATTTTATCTACTCTACTATGATCTGCGTTGGTGCTTTCTGCCATACTAGCATTACTCCACCCTTCAAGCTAAACAACACAACACTCAAAATTCCAAAGCTTAGTTGTTCAAATATGATTGTGATATGATACTGATATTAGTTAACAGACACATTTAATTGGTTAGCTAAAGGTCCCACTTGAGTTTCCAAATGCATGTCACGACATAGAGAGACACAGCATAATTGCATTTCTTTGTCACTTGTTGACTGTACTTTCTTGTCCATACCAAATTTTAGTTGTTATTTCAAAGCAAATATCGGTTGCTAACTACCCTTTGCACGGTTTGCAGCTTCAGATCTGCCATCCCACTACCACGGTCAACACTATACTCATAATGCTTATGGTTTCCCCATTTTATGATGACCACGATCAGCCTACGTGGTTCGTGTCGTAATAGCACTGCTCCACCCATCGAGCTAAACAAGCTTAGTTGTACAAATTGAAATCCGATATTATGCTGATATTAGTAAAACTGAGAGATGTTTAATTGGTCAGCTAAATGTTCCTACTTTAGTTTCAAAATGCATGTGAGCCAGATATGGAGAGACCGGAAGGGATAGTATTTCTCTGTGCGCTCTGGTTCATCATGGGTGGCCAACCAACATTGTATAGAAAGACTTGTAATATCTTCAATCTGCTTGCTCTTCTGCTCTTCTTTAAGATGATCCTCTTCTCTTGCGATGATTGGTCGGTCGAGTTATTCTCCTTAGTATATTTTGAATCATCGGTCGGTCGACTTGTTCTTCTTTACTATATGTTGAAGCTGTCATCAAGTATCATCATACGGAGCTCTCATATTTTGAGTAGTAGGCCACATTATATTAATGCACACACCAAATTACAGCATGCATGGCACCTCTTAGAAGAATTGCAGAGATAGCACAAAGGGGTTTGCAGGGAGGAAGTATTGGATTAGAATCACTTCTGCATTACAAAGATAATCTCACTTGTTTTTATGTTTTCATGCATGTCAGGTATTGAACATTATCAAAATGAATATGAGAATGGGCGCACGAGAGGAATATTGCGGAACAATCCACTGGCTAACAAACTTGGCATGGTGGAGAATGGTATATCTTATTCACCCATCGAGGTGCATGCTCTAACTTGGCAAGGTTGTATTGGTCGCACATATTTTGCATCTGACCTCTTGCATTACGTCTACTTTGTTACACCATCTGCTTAGTTTAAGCATCATATATGAGTATATGCCATACCTATCCATTTTCTATACCTATTCCATGTGTCGTCATACTATGTTTTTTCAGTCAAATGTTGTTCTTTCGTAATGGATCGTCCAAAAGGAAGAGGGTGATTGCAGATCCTCAAGGAGTACAAAGTAGGTACTTGGATAAGGTAGTGATGACTGTTAAATCAGATAGATCAGTAGCCACAGAAAACACAGGCCCAACTGTAACAGACTTTACCCCTAATCCAGTGGCCAAACCCCTATTAGAACTCAGCGATGCCCAAAGATCAGTAATCGTCTATAATATCAATTCAAAATTTGAACTCCTAAATTTCTGCATGTGCCTTACCTTCTCTTTTGTATGAAAACTAATTTCAGATGAATCTCCTTGCTCAAAGGATCATAGGATCTCACGACAATACTGGGCTCTGCATTGCTCTTGTCAGTACCTCTTGCCCTTTGTCAGCATACTTACACTCATTGTGTTTGATTATGTAGCATCACTGTAAATGTTCGCTTCTTTATCCTCCCTTTGCTTGAAATTATAAGATCTATATTTACTCTTAGATAAATGTAGAATTAAGACAATGGTTATGAAGTTTTGGATTGCTCATGTAAGTACCTGTTGTCATGTACTCCCTCTGTATCGAATTAATTGTTGATCAATTGGATGTATTTAGAACTTAATAGTGCTACATACATCCATTTGAGCGCAACTAATAACGGGCGGTGGTGGTATTACTGTACATGCATCGCGAGATAGTTGATTGTCTAGCATTACTCTGCATCTTATCTGCCCTGCCCTCCACTTTCTACAAATTATCATATCTACATTTACTCTTACCAAAATGTTGAATAAAGCCAATGCCACTGCACATGTTGATGTCTGCATTCCTCTTGTCAGTACCTTTTGCCTTGTAATGCTGTACTTAATTAATTATTATTTGATTATGTATCATCAGTCTGCACTTCAGCTTCATTATCCTCTATTTCTTCCAATATTACTCTTTGAAAAATGTAGAATAATGGCAACGCTTATAAAGAATTTTCTTTAGGGAATTTATTGAATTATCTTTCCATCAACATGGAGAAGGGCTTTGTCCACCCCGTGTTAACATGTAATGTAAGTTCATCCTTCTCAAGCCTTCAAACTTGTTTCTAGTATAGATTTGGATAGGCATCATTTCCTCCACTGCTGTTTACATCTGATTGGATGTTTGCAACAACTACCAGTTTTAAATTGTAGTTGTAAAAACATGTTCCTTATGCAGAATAGATCCATTTATTTGCTTATATAATTGTGAAACCTGTTACGTGTCTCCTTGTTTCTCTTTCAGAGTCGTATCTCTTATGCCAAGAAGAACTTTAGGAAAGATAGTGAGCCAAACCATCTTGAGGACAGCGAGATGACCCCAAGGTCCTATCTTGATGAAGATAGTGAGTTGAAGCTACTCACCAGTAGGTGTGAGACAACCTCGGTGCAGTCGCTGCCTCAATCAGCTTGACTTCTTCAGTCTGAACTTAAGGCAGAAAGGCTTGCTTCAGCTCACCTCTGACTTGAAGTCAAAGATGTAATGAAGATGTCAGGGGACTACCTTCGCACTATGGTGCCATATAGCTAGGGATGAAGCATCTATCGTTGACACAACTGAGGTCTCATCAGCTTGTTCGGCTGCTTGCGGGGCCCGAGCTTGCCAGGTCTAGTGCCTTCTGAAGTGCTCTCAGTTTTGTATATTCTTTTGTCGATGCGTTTATATGCACTGGTGGCGACCTTTGATGCCCAGTGTATGTAATCCGCGGTCATGTTGCGCTTTATTATCACCGGTAGCGAACTTTGATTCCCAGTGGATGTAATATGCCGTAATTTCTTTGTTGTATAGTCTAGGTTTATTCTTTGGTCGGTATGCTGTAATTTAGGTCGGAAGGTTCAGTGGATCTCAGTGTTGTCGGTCTTCAGGCGGGCCCGTTACTCAACCCAAAACGTGGGCCTATAATCATCTTGGGCCATTAGCAGGTCTAAACCTATAGTAGTTTCCTGCCTTTAACAGGCCATGGGCTACATATTTACTGTAGTGACACTGGGCTTCCTACTGGCCATAGAAACAATGGGCCTTCTACGGTCCGTAGAAACAATGGGCCTTCTACGGGCCGTATCATCAATGGGCCTTAGACGGCCCGTATGATCGATTGGCCAAACATGGGCAAAAAACAGACCACATTATGGCCGTAAACGGGCTAGAGTTGGAGTCATCCGTTCATGGGCCGACCATAACGGGTCGTCGTTAATAGGCCGTATTTGATGACACTATGAAAATGGCCCAACGTATTAACGGGCCACAAACGGGCCGACTGTAACCACAAGCTGAATTTGGCCCACAAGCAGAAAATGGCAGTAACAGGCCGTAAGTAACCCAATGCTGGAAATGAGCCCAAGAATAAATGGGCCCTGAGAAGGCAGAAAGATAACATGGGCTGGAAACGGCCCAACGGAATAATGGGCCGTTAATGGGTATAAAGTGATACATTGTTCATTACAGGCCAGTTTCACCACGAGCCTTTAATGGGCCAAGAGTTACAAATGGCCTCATATGGGCTGAAAGACGTCATGGGCCATACATGGGCCGAAACTTAAAACGGGCTGGAATTATATTGGACGGCCCAGATGACGCTACTGGGCCTAATTCGGATAGGCCGTAAACGGGCCCTGGGTTAGCGGGCTGTAAATGGGCTATATGCGAACAGGCCGTTAACAGGCTTTCCGTGGGCCAGCCCGCCACCTTTTGACCGAGTCAAACGGGCCGGCCTTTTCACAGGAATGGGCCTCTGTTGGGCGGTGCCACGTGTTGACGTATCATAGGCGCTTTTGATCCAATGAGTGGATGTCATCTGTCCCAACGGTGAGCCGATACGTGTTTCCTCCAGCCAATGATGATTTTACACGTGGAAAATCCCCATTGGTCGGGGCTGTTAACGGGTTATCGGATCCAAAACCGGACCGGTAGCTTAACGGTGTTCCATTACGGTGGATGCCGCGTGTCGGTCACCCTTGACGAAAGCACTTCTGTGACGCGCGATTTATCGTCATGGACGAGGACACTTTCGTGATGATAATTTTGGTAATGTCATGGAACACTTCTACGACAGCACAGGTATGACTATCTTGATTCTGTCATAAATTTGTCATGGATGTACATGCATGACAGAAAACGTGACCTACTGTGATAAACATGTATCATCACATAAATGTATTTTTTTGTAGTGAACACTACTACTACACTCTAACACAATAAATCATATGTGTTTTTAGTTTTACTAGATATCATATTGTTACTTAATTATTCAGTTTGCATACATTAAAATTGCCTTTGAAATGCACGGCCAGTATCATCAAGTTATCAAGATCAACAGCAGGTTCAATCTCTACATCATTGTTATCGCTAGGTTGAGCATCAACATGAACATCATCGTTAACATTATCACTAGGTTCATGTTCATTACCAGATTGTGTTTCAGCATCAGAAATAGAAATATCGTAGGGATTCTCAGGTGTGTCAACAATAGGTTCACTAGAAGCATGCAAAGTCCTATCATTTTTATTTTCTTCTTTTTAGAAGGACTAGGTGCATCAACATTAGTTCTCTGAAAGTCTTGTTCAATTCTCTTAGGGTGGCCCTCGGGATACAAAGGTTCCTGAGTCATTTTACCCCCTCTAGTCATAACTCTAATGGCATTATCATTCTTCTTATTATTCAATTCATTGAGCAAATCATTTTGAGCTTTAAGTACTTGTTCTACTTGAGTGGTAACCATAGAAGCATGTTTACTAATGAGTTTAAGTTCACCTTTAACTCTAGACATATAATCACTCAAGTGTTCAATCATATAAGCATTGTGTTTCAATTGTCTACCAACATAAGCATTGAAGTTTTCTTGTTTAACAATAAAATTATCAAACTCATCTAAGCATTGGCTAGCAGACTTATAACGAGGAATATCACCTTCATCGAATCTATAGAGAGAATTTACCTTTACTAACTGTGTCGGGTTATCAAGACCATGTGTTTCTTCAATAGGCGACAAATTAACACCATGTATTTTTTCAATAGGAGGTAAATTCTTAACATCATCAGCTTTAAACAATTTTCTTTCATATATTTCTTTGCCTCTTGCATATCTTCAGGACTGAGAAATAGAATACCCCTTTTCTTCGGAGTTGGCTTAGGAGTTGGTTCAGGAAGTGTCCAATTATTTTCATTAGTCGGCATATTATTCAATAGAAATTCAGCTTGATCAACTGTTCTTTCCCTGAAAACACAACCAGCACAACTATCCAGGTGGTCTCTGGAAGCATCGGTTAGTCCATTATAAAAGATATCAAGTATTTCATTTTTCTTGAGAGGATGATCGGGCAAAGCATTAAGTAATTGGAGAAGCCTCCCCCAAGCTTGTGGGAGACTCTCTTCTTCAATTTGCACAAAGTTATATATTTCCCTTAAAGCAGCTTGTTTCTTATGAGCGAGGAAATATTTAGTAGAGAAGTAATAAATCATATCCTCGGGACTACGCACACAACCAGGATCAAGAGAATTAAACCATGTTTTAGCATCACCCTTTAATGAAAACGGAAATAATTTAAGGATATAGTAGTAGCGAGTTTTCTCATCATTGGTGAACTGGGTGGCTATATCATTTAATTTAGTAAGATGTGCCACAACAGTTTCAGATTCATAGCCATAAAAAGGATCAGATTCAACCAAAGTAATTATCTCAGGGTCGACACAAAAATCATAATCCTTATCAGTAACACAGATAGGTGAAGTAGCAAAAGCAGGGTCATATATCATTCTAGCATTCAAAGACATTTATTTCAGCTTGGCTAATAATTTCTTAAGATCATTCTATCATTGTGTGCAAGAAAGTCTCTAGCAGTTTCTTTATCCATAACATAGCCCTCAGGCACAACATGCAATTCATATCTAGGGGGAGAGTCTTCATCATCACTTTCATCAAGAAATTCACCAAGTGGCACAGTAGTATCAAGCATAGAAGTGGTTTCATCATAAGTATCATGCATAGCAGAAGTGGCATCATCAATAACATGCGACATATCAGAATTAATAGCAGAAGCAGGTTTAGGCGTCATAAGCTTCATGAAAATGAAGGTGAATCAAGTGCGAGCTAGAAGGCGTTCCTTACCTCCCTCGTAGTTGAGGGATAAATTTTTGTTTTTGCGTCTTTCAAGTTCTTCATAGTGACCAGCAGATATAAATCCCAAGTTACTCAAAGAATAGAGCTATGCTCCCCGGCAACGGCGCCAGAAAATAGTCTTGATAACCCACAAGTTTAGGGGATCGCAACAGTTTTCGAGGGTAGAGTATTCAACCCAAATTTATTGATTCGACAGAAGGGGAGCCAAAGAATGTTCTCAAGTATTAGCAATTGAGTTGTCAATTCAACCACACCTGGAAAACTTAATATCTGCAGCAAAGTATTTAGTAGCAAAGTAGTATGGAAATAAAGGTAAGGGTGGCAAAAGTAACAGTAGCCATTTTGTAGTAATCGTAATAGAGGCAACGGAAATGTAACTAAGCAAAGATCAATATGTTAAAAGCTCGTAGGCATTGGATCAGTGATGGATAATTATGTCGGATGCGATTCCACATGCAACAGTTATAACCTAGGGTGACACAGAACTAGCTCCAGTTCATCAATGTAATGTAGGCATGTATTCCGAATATAGTCATACGTGCTTATGGAAAAGAACTTGCATGACATCTTTTGTCCTACCCTCCCGTGGCAGCGGGGTCCTATTGGAAACTAAGGGATATCAAGGCCTCCTTTTAATAGAGTACCGAAGCAAAGCATTAACACTTAGTGAATACATGAACTCCTCAAACTACGGTCATCACCGGTAAGTATCCCAATTATTGTCACTTCGGGGTTAACGGATCGTAACACATAACAGGTGACTATAGACCTGCAAGATAGGATCAAGAACTCACATATATTTATGAAAACATAACAGGTTCAGATCTGAAATCATGGTACTCGGACCCTAGTGACAAGCATTAAGCATAGCAAAGTCATAGCAACATCAATCTCAGAACATAATGGATACTATGTGTTAAACTCTAACAAAACTGACTCGATTACATGGTAAATCTCATCCAACCCATCACTGTCCAGCAAGCCTACGATGGAATTACTCACGCACGGCGGTGAGCATCATGAAATTGGTGATGGAGGAAGGTTGACAATGACGACGGCGACGGATTCCCCTCTCCGGAGCCCCGAACAGACTCCAGATCAACCCTCCCGAGAGAGATTAGGGCTTGGCGGCGGCTCCGTATCGTAAAACACGATGAATCCTTCTCTCTGATTTTTTTCTCCCCGAACGTGAATATATAGAGTTGGAGTTGAGGTCGGTGGAGCACCAGGGGGCCCACGAGGCAGGGGAGCGCGCCCAGGGGGGTAGGCGCTCCCCCACCCTTGTGGACAGGGTGTGGGCCCCCTGGCCTTGATTCTTTCGCCAATATTTTTTATTAATTCCAAAAATATTCTTCGTGAAGTTTCAGGTCATTCCGAGAACTTCTATTTCTGCACAAAAATAACACCGAAGCAATTCTGCTGAAAACAGCCTCAGTCCGGGTTAGTTCCATCCTAATCATGCAAGTTAGAGTCCAAAACAAGGTTAAAAGTGTTTGGAAAAGTAGATACGATGGAGACGTATCAACCCCCCATCCTCGCTATGCACACACAATCCTCTCTCTCCGCTTGCAACCTCGACGCTGCTCTCAGTCCTCAAAGCCGTCAGTGTATGAGGATGCCACCCAAGCGCCCCGTCGGAGGGAGTGGCGACGTCGGGGCTACAAAAGCACCGGAGCACGGCGTGGAGATGGAGACAGAGGTTGCCGTCACCGCCGGCGAGTTATCGTTGCACCCTGACATCGTCGACGGCGTCGAGCTTCCATAGCCGGAGGCGGAGTTCCACACTGACTCTGACAACCACTCCGGCGACGACTCCGACGACCACTCCGGCGACGACTCCGACGACTATGGACAGCTAGTTAGTCATCTATGCCCATTTATGTGTCAAATAGATCATAGGGTTTCTCTGGTTACTCCTGCCTCCCCCTTTTTGGAATAGAAATCCTTTGGTTATGTTCTCCCAATCCATGAAATCTGAGTAAGTTTCTTTAGATCCGTGTAGTGTATTGACTGTTCGAATGGTATAGGTGATAAGTGATTAGTTGTTTCATCTGTGCAAATGATTTCTGCTAGTAATTCGACTAGGGTTAGTGTTCGTGCTAATAATTCCTAGCCAGGACTTGACAATTGATTTTGAATGACCTACATATGTTTGTGCCATTATTTTCTTCAAGATTAGTGCGTACATAGGCATCGTGCTTAAAAATTGAACCATAATCTCTGAATATGTATAAATAAATAGCCATAAATTCCTAATCCTACTTCACGACATGTAATCAGTGATTTGATGCCAAATTTGTTTTACTATATGTATAGGTGCCGTCTGAAGATGTGGGCAGCGAGGATGAAGATGCCCAAAGGAGGTACAAGAGGCGAATCTAGAGGGAGCTTTATGCGGGAATGCATAACAGGCGTATTAGGACCTGGAACGACGGCTATGGATGCCCATTTTGCAACCACAAGATTCATGACGCGTATCTAAGTGCTCTTGCGCATGCAAGAGGACGGACTGTTGGCTCCTTCAAGCAGAAGTATTCTCGCAGGGTGGCGTATGACGTGTACGCCGATTACCTGGAGAAGCTTCAGGATCGTGTCGGCCGCATGTGAGATGAGATGTGGGATGGATCGAACTATGTACACTTGAGTATGCTTAATGACGGTTGAACTATGTACTTATGGTTGAACTATGCTTATGTACGTGTACGCTTATTATCTATGTCTGAGTATGTTAAATATTTCGTCAAATTTTGGTAAAAATTGCAACGGGGGACCAATAAACCAGGGCAGAGGTAGTACGTTAATCACACACGGTTCCAAAATTGGAACCGTGTGCAATGACTATCATTTTGCCTGCTGCGTCAATCACACACGGTTCGCTCTAGCAAACCGTCGCCCCCAAAATTCTTTGTGGGACAGAAAACCCTCACCACCCAATTCAAAAAAGAAAAAAGAAAACCCTCACCATCCCCACGTCACAAAAACCCTCACCCCTCCCTCCACCCACCTCGGCCCCTCCAGTACGTTCCGCATTCACACCTGCACAAGCTCCTCCGCCTCTATGCCATGGCACCGCCTATCGCGGCGGTAAACACTTAGCTCGACGCATGCCGCCGCCAGGCTGCCGGCAAAGCCCACCGCATTTTGCCACTTCCGCTTGCCGCCGCCTATCACCATCGACTTTCTCGACGCGGCTCGCGGTCGTCCCAGCTCCGCTCGGTTGGGTAATCTGTCGTACTGAGGGTTCTTTCTCATGGACGACAAGGTAACTAATTTAATGAGATATTATCTCATCTCTTATCCCAGTCCATCTACTTCCTTTAATCACCCGGCGGAAATCACCGTGAATTCATTTTTATTCGAGCTGATTTGAGGGTTTTCTTTCATTCATAGAATGTACAGTGCACCGATACTTCAGGACTTGGCGACCGCCGCCAGAGATTCAATCTCATCGTACCAGATAACTTTCCTGAACATATTCTACCTTCCGATATGTTCAATCTCACCCTAAATCGGTTGGCATGGCCTACTTTCCTGAACATATTCTAAATAGTGCTACATTTGGATAAAAGGTGCCACATGCACCATATACGTCAAAGGGGATTTTCCCCCTCTTCTTTCTATATTAGGAAAATTAATGATGTATTGTTCTTTCGATTACTATCATATTTCCATGACATCATGTTTACCCTATCTGTTTAATTATAGACTTTTGTCCTTCGATTTGAACTGCTATACAGTTCTTTTAGTTTGGGCCCATATTTGCATGTTACCATATTTTCATTAACAACCTTACCATTTTCTGCAGGACATCCCTCGCTATGCAACAGATTATGTAGTGCACAATTTTTCCCTTTACATGCATCAAGGCTCCACGGATGTCATACTGCACACAAACCATGGATTTACAATCATTGCTACTGTAAGACTTGATGAACGTGGTGACTCCTATTTTGGCACTGGCTTTTGGAATGAAATTGCAAAGTTTTATGTACTGAAAGCTGGCACTAAAATTGCACTACACATAGAAGGGCCTGGTCATGAGATATATGCTAACTTCCCCGACAAAATCATCCATCTAGACTTTGTTCGAAGTAAGTTTTCTTTTCAACTATCTGCATATGTTGACTTACCCAACAATGTCAAATGAATTGTGTAGCATTTAAGAAACCAATTGTTATTCCCTTATCTTACTATATTCCTACCTAATAACTTCTAGTTACCAATACACTTTTCTATTGCCCTGTTTTAACTAAATATTCCCTGTACTCCCATTTCTATCAGAAAGCGCCACTGACAAGGAGATTCCGGAGGTGGAGAACGGGGCTGCCAACAAGCGGAGGCGGGGTGAGCTAGAACCGCAAGCGACTCCAGCAGGCCTAGACTTAATCAGCAGCCTCCCCAATGATATGTTGAGAGTCGTCATCTCCCTCCTCTCAATCAAATATGGGGCGCGGACAACCCTCCTTTCTCGGCGGTGGCGCCCCCTATGGAACTCCAACCCTCTCGACCTCATCGACACCCACGAGCTCTGCCATGGCTATCGCAAAAGCTTGGATGTGTTCTCCAAGATCCTCGGCAGTCACCTTGGCCCAACCAAAGGCCTTAGAATGGGCAAGTTCCGTTCCAACGGCAAGGATCGAGCCAAGCTTGACGATTGGTTCCGATCCCCCGCCCTAGATCAGCTCGAGGAGCTCACTTTTGATGATGGGCATATGCGGTCGCTGCCAACGTTCGCACTCCGCCTCACGCCCATGCTGCGCGTCGCCAAGTTCAGGAACTGCCATTTCCTGCCCCTTAATGATGCGCCCGCTCTTATTCTACCATGACTGAAGCACCTCGAGCTCGTCGCCGTCTGCCTCTCAAAGGGTGACATGGAGCGCCTGCTCCATGGTTGTACTGCACTCGAGTACCTTTTTCTTCAGGCGATCAATAGGTTAAGTACCTTCCACATCACCTCCATGACTCTCCGGACTATTTATGTGTATTGCTGGTGCGGCAGGAAGACATCACAAAAGGTCCAACAAGAATCAATGTCATTTCTGCGCCGAAATTGACAGTGGTGGGCTACTCGTCTGACAAATACTCTGAACTTGTTATTGGATCCACACTCGTCCAGGTACAACAGCCGCCTTCTACCTCTCCTTCTACAAATTAACATTATTTCTAATTTTCAAGATGTTTGTTCGTCTGTCATTCAGAAAATGATTCCGACAAGCTTGAGCCAAGCTGCGCCTGATGAAGGTCTTGGCACTAGAATCTATCGGGCCCGACCTGGAGCAAGTTGTCAATTTCTTGAGATGCTTTCCGTGCCTGGAGAAGCTATATATCGAGGTGATGTTCCTTTCCTGTTAAATGTTAACCATAAGGGAGTTCAATTTTTGACACCTTTATCCAAGTTTACAATGACAATGTACTACGATTTCTGAAGGTTCTTTTGGAGGATTTCAGTACATACATGCCCCCCCATATTGGTTGCTTGATCCATATGGTTACAATCAATAAGCATTTCTCCTTTGGATTCATATGTACTAGTTTTCTTATGGAACTTTTCATCCACTCCAACCTCTTGTGAAGAAGGCTACTTTTTTTGGAATGTAATCAAATGCCCATGTTAATCATGTCAGATCGAAGATGGCATGTTAGTGCATTTTACAAATCCTGCAAACCAAATAGCTAGTCCTGTAGTAATGTTCAAAACTCCATGTAGGCACTAACACGTTTTCTTCTTTTAAAGATAAGATTAGGCCCAGTGGTGGATAATGTGATACAATATAACAATCACGACTAATGCCTAGATCTGCATCTCTCAGAAATTACTTTGAAATCCTACTGAGGGACCTTACCGGAGATTATATTCGCCAGGTTCTTTGTTCTCAGAGCAAGGGTGCTGAAGGAAATGAGGTTTTCCCTACATTTATTTCGCAAAAATGAATTGTCTGTTGATCAGCGCCGGCGCCTGCGGCAGAATGGAGTAGACTCCAAAAATGCTGAATTTCATTTTGAAACTTCAGATGATAGAGTAATCGGAAGCCATCAGGTCAACCCCATACATGACTTCTCAGTGGCTGACCCCTTTGCAAAAATTTTGAGGTTTCGAAGCCAGACTTAGAAGCAATGGTATTAGTTTGAACCTCTCTGATATCCATGTTCAGCGCATCAGCGCGAGCGTTTGTAGCTAATGAGATGAATTTCATTTCTAATATCAGTTTGAACCTTGTAATCCTTGAATTTGAGCCATATAACTCTGGAATTTGAACCTTGTAACATTTCGAGCTTTTGTGGTACAATCGTTGAAATGGCATCGTATGAGACTCGTATATTGCTAGCACTACTTTGACCTTAATATGCAATGGTCTTAGATTGTATTAACCATTCTCGAATCAGTTTACCTTCTCAATCTCACGGCACATGATCTGTATAGCTAACTCGACTGCGATCTTCGACATTATTGCACACAGTTGGTTTCTTCCACCGTGTGTGCCTTTGTAAGCATAAAATTAATTATCGCTTTTCAGTGTCCACGCTTTGAGGGTGCGGTGTTGTCAAGCGTGCACTGGATTCTGGAATCCTCCGCTATGAACGCCGTGAGTCCGTGACAAGACGTGACGATTACAGGCCGGCCGGCCCCCATTTATCATTACAGCGGCCATTTAACCTACCCTTGTGTCTCTTCAACCTTTCGATCGCGCCCCACCATTGCAAGAAGCACAGCCACCACGAGAAATTCTTAGAGGGTATCCTGCACGGCTCCAATGGCGCTCTGAGCGGCTGCCGACAACGAGCATCAGTTCACCATGCGTGCCGTGGTGGACACCCACAGAAGGTTCATGGACCTCTCGGTGGTGTACACCAACGACCCGGTCTGGGCGGAGCACTCCATCCACATCATGGATCTGTTGCTTGCCAAGAAGTACAAGGTGGTCGGGTTCAACCTCGAGTACACCCGCGCTCGTGCCGGGTCTCGTCCCAAGGTCGCCATCGGCCAGATGTGCGTGCGCCACCACATCCTCGTCTACCACTACTGCCTGGCCACAAGGCCTTGCGACCGTTTCGCAAAATTTGTCAACATCCCCCACTACATGTTCGCTATGGTGGACATCACCAACGATGTAAAGGTGCTCAAGAGTTCGGGTATCACCTGCCAGAATCTTGTTGACATCCAGGGTCAATACAAGATATGGGGCAGCAAGGAGCATGAGAAGGACTCACTGGTTCACCTCGCCGAGGCCATCATCGACCCCTACTATAGAGACATGAAGGATTCGTGCAACAAGGACAAGCGTGCCTGGCACTCGGCCTGGATGTAGAAACTCGACAAAGCTCACGTCGTGTACACGGCCAAGGAGGCGTACACGAGCTACATCATGTACCGGCGGATCGTTGACATGAGGAAGTCCCGCCTTCCCCAAAACGGCCAGGGATCCAGCCGGAAGCAGAGCAATGGCAAGTGTCGTTGCAACAATAAGTAGATGATTAGATCCTCATTTCTCCTAATTTAGTATGCATGTAATTGCTTACTTTGGTGTGTGCAAATGTTATGTGTATAGTCACTTGTGTAATTGTATGCTTAATTTGGTTATGTAATGTTGTCTTTTTAAGTATATATGTTGATGCTCTGTAGACAGAACGTAGATGGTGTGCGGACAAAGAAAATCACGTCGCACATGGACTAAACAATGGAACCCGTCAGTGATGTTTTCACCAATCACTCACAATTGTATACCAGCAATCGTTTGCTCACAACACACACGTCTTATTAGCAGCAACCGTCTGTGTTCTTATTAGTCTTCAGACACATTTCTGATTACAGACCTGTTTTGCGCGTATCACACACATCTTGTTAAGTCGAACCGTTTCAGTTCTCATGTCTCAATGCAAACAGTTCATCCGAGTGAACCGCATGCCGTATATCGCACACAACTTTGATCTGGCTGACCGTTTATTTTGTGTTGCCTAATCACAAACAGTTCATCCGAGTGAACCATATGTTGTATATTGCACACGCCTCCATCTAGCTGCCCGTTTCTTTTGTTCCTCCTCATCGCAAACAGTTCGTTGAACTGAACCGTATGCCCTTCATCACGCACGCAACTAAAACCTGAACCGTGTTTGATGCATCCGTCATCGCAAACGTTTTACACATTTCTGATGGTTTTCATACAACACCGTTTGTGATTATGGCATCGCACACAGTTTCTTGAAGGGTCTCTGATCGTAGTGTCGCCTTAGCAGCATCCTGCAGTAGTGCAATTCCATGAATCTTAAAATAGATTAGCCTTTTATAAAAACTAATTGATTTTGAATGAGATGAACTATAAGAATTAAACAAGCATCTACATCATGCATATATGACTCAAAGCTTACATGCTATAATGCGGTATTTATTTAGAATTTGGTTGCCAAATCTCATGCGTGCAATGCATGTGTACCTTACTAGTAGTACTAGTACATTTACACGTCCTTTGGTTCAATGGACTTCCTGGATGCAAATAAGGCGGTTGTCTTGGCTTGCAGGCGGCACTTGCGAACGACTTACCGTGGTATCCCTCAATGGTGTTCTCCGTCGAACGCACTTCGCCAAACCACAACGTTCGAGATATCATCGATGTCACCGCAATGGGGAAGGAACTCAAATAGTTACCACCTCCATTGTTTACACCAGGCCGATATATCAAAATTACAATTTGCAAAAGGCTACTGTCGGTGTCAAAACCGGCGGATCTCGGGTGGGGGGTCCCGAACTGTGCGTCTAGGCGGATGGTAACAGGAGACAAGGGACACGATGTTTTACCCAGGTTCGGGCCCTCTTGATGGAGGTAAAACCCTACGTCCTGCTCGATTGATATTGATATTGTGGATGTTTACAAGAGTGGATCTACCACGAGATCAAGGAGGCTAAACCCTAGAAGCTAGCCTATGGTATGATTGTAAGGGTTGTTGATGATGTTGTCCTACGGACTAAAGCCATCCGGTTTATATAGACACCGGAGAGGGCTAGGGTTACATAGAGTCGGTTACAATGGTAGGAGATCTACATATCCGTATCGCCAAGCTTGCCTTCCATGCCAAGGAAAGTCCCATCCGGACACGGCGCGAAGTCTTCAATCTTGTATCTTCATAGTCTTGGAGTCCGGTCGATGATGATAGTCCGGCAGATGATAGTTCGGTGATGATGGTAGTCCGCTATCCGGACACCCCTAATCCAGGACTCCTCGGTAGCCCCTGAACCAGGCTTCAATGACGATAAGTCCAGCGTATGTTGCTTGGCATTGCAAGGCGGGTTCCTCCTCGAATGATAGAAGATTGTGAACACCGGGATAGTGTCGGCTCGCAAAATAAATTCCACGTTCCACCGTAGAGAATAATAATATATACACAAGTTCAATCTGCGGCGTTTTTGTGGCATGACGTCACACCACTACCAAGCCATTACTCGAATTGTTTTTACTTTACCACCTCGGCGCATTTAGCGAAGCGGTTTCCTTGGCACGTCTTGTCGAGCGTAGATCGTGTTTCCCTTAATCCAGGATTCTCATCAATACGGGCGTGGGTAACCCAACGCGCCATTGATGGTGATGCTTGGGAGATAGCGAGTTTTACCGGGCGGTGGGGGCGCGCGAAGACTTCGCCGCCCATATAAGGGATAAGTTTACCTTCTCACCTATGCCTTCTTCCTCCTTTGCTTATCCATCTCCGCGCACTCGAGCTCCAGCGCCCAAGTTCGCGCATCTCGTCTCAACCTTCTCCGACCATGTCCGGAGCGGGAGGTAAATGGTTGGCCTCCACCGTTAAGGAGGAGCACATCGCCAAACTTCGTGGCGCGGATACCTTTCGGCGACATCAGCGCACCGGCTGCCCCACGAGGGCAGCTCATCCCACCCCAGGCCCCATGAGAGGTCGTCTTTCTTCCCCACTTCCTCCGTGGACTGGGCTTTCCACTACATCCCTTTGTCCGGGGGCTCATGTTCTACTACGGCCTGGATTTCCATGATCTGGCGCCGAACTTCATCCTCAACATCTCGGCGTTTATCATCGTGTGCGAGGCCTTCCTCTGCATCCAGCCCCACTTCGGCTTGTGGCTCAAGACCTTCAATGTCAAGCCGAAGGTAGTGAAGGGCACTCAAGCGGAGTGCGGAGGCGCCATGTTGGGCAAGATGCCCAATGTCCTTTAGTTGAAGGGCCTCCGTGGAATCCGTCAAGGGGTGGCAATCGGGGTGGTTCTATATCACCGAGCAGCGTGACCCTACATGGGCGGCGGCCCCGAGTTTAGATCTGGTACCCCACGCAGCTCACCTCCCGGAAAAGAAGGGCTTCTTGTGGGGTAGTTGAAGGAGCCGACGGGACTCCAAGCCGTATCCGAAGCTGGTGAAGAAGCTCGGGCTGGTTAACGTGGTCCAAGTCATGCTCGTCGCGGATACTCCCATGCCAAGAGCGGCATTCAATCTGTGGGAGTTTGATCCGGAACAGCACTAGGCGCTGAGCAGGCTCTTCGACACGACGTACGAAGGCGCCTGGGAGGTGCTGTTCAAGAGCGGCGAAGCCCCGCATCCTTGATCGAAGATCGTGGATTTAACGCTTGCAGCGCCTTGAGCCGACGAGGTAAGTGATTCTACCCCTTTACGGGACACTTGTTTTCATAGTTTGACTCTATCGGGTTTTAATTTCCCTTCTCCTTTGACAGGACTGGATGAGGAAGGCGGAGCAGATTACTGTCCGGCTCCTATGCGAGAAAACCCGAAGGCGCTCGTCTAGCGAGGCTGCTGGTTCGGCACCGCACGTGGTGCGGAGAAGAAGGCCAAGAAGGAGGCCACGGGTGCTCGAAAGAGCTCCGTTTTCAGGTGTCCGGCGACTCGGGCGGACTCCTCCCGAAAATGAGGAGGAGGAAGAGGACTCTCTCCGGAGGAGGAGAGAGGAAGAGGAAGGCTTCCCCAGCGGGGGAGGCGAAGGGTCAAGAGGAAGGACTATTCCCGGACAGCTCCGCCAATCAACGTTGGCGAGGAAGAATGGCCTTCAAGGGCCAGGCCTCGGCGAGATCGTAAGTATCCGGTTCTGAATGATTTATAATTTCTTTTCTGCGTCACATAGTGTCATTTCGATGCCGCATGCTGCTGTAGTCCGGCGGTGATGATCTCCCGCTTCATCGAAAGCGGGTCGTTGGCTCCGTCGGATGTAGACTCCATCCCGACCGCCTCCACCCCTCGCGACACCGAGGACGCCGAGGTGGGATCCCAGAAAGGACCCATCGGGGAGGCTCGGGCGCCACAAGGTGTCCTCCGGACTTTGCGCCGGACTCCACATCGGAACCCGCGGTGGTTGCGAGTCCGGGCGGCCCTTCGAAGGAAGGGCAAGACCGTGACGCCGGCGGCTTCCGCCCAACCGGGCGCCGAGCAATTTGTTGAGGCGCTGCGAGCGCTTCCATCGAGGAAGAACACCGCACTATTATGAGTGCGGTGATCCGAAAGTGCAGCTTCGCCAAGAGCGGGCTGACCAAGCTGCGATAGCCTTCTATCGGGCTTTGAGGTAAGAAGTTAAAATATGCAATGTAATACCGCATAGACGGTAGCCCCGATGCTCGGTTCGGTGTTGGAAAGAAAAGCGGATGAGGATCTGAAAAAGAAGATATCGCAGGGTTGCTAAAAATTATGTCAATATGGGTTGCAGGCTGCTGCTGCTGACCTCTGCCGCCTTGATTGCGGAGGTCGGTGCTTTGAAGCAGGAGCTCGGCGGTCGAGCAAGAGCTCGGCAGCGCCAGAAGCAGCTCGGGACAAAGAAGGTGAGTAACACCACTTTGAACTTGTACCTTCTGAAAAGGATTTAGGTTGCAACAAAAATAACAAGGATAACATGGGTGCTGCGGGGCCACGAGCGAGTGGCGACCACGAAGGAGGCGTGTCCGTGGCGAGCATATGCGGCCACGGAATGGGAAGAGCGAGAAAAGCAAGAGGCGCGGGTGGCGGTGGTTCAGCAAGAGCTCCGGGCTCTCATGGAGAAGCATGAGAGTTTGGGCGTGACTCAAAGACTTCGAGAGTCGAGCTTGCCTCGGCTCTCGAAAATATAAAACTGCCAAGGCCGATGCCCATAAGTCCCTTCAGGAGATTGAGTTGATGAAGAAGATAGCGGCGGGTAAGGCATTTTTCATGCAAAGCAAGCATGTGAATGTAAATTACGTGTTACTTACCTGAATTCGGAGCTTTCCAGGGGCGTTTGCAGATCTGCCTCGCAGCGTGTCTGATGCCACCGCATTCTACCGAGCCGAGGAGGGAGCTCAGCGGAGAAGGTCTTTTGGTCTCGATATCTTTGAGGCCGGCCATCCAGTGCCCCTAGCGACCAGTGAAGCAGCTGGTCGAGCTTCTAAGGTGGCCGAGCAGGCCATGAAGGGCCTCATAGTCCGTTGTGGCTGGAGAGGCCATGCACAGGAGCTACTTCGGCCTCGTCGCGACGGCTGGTGGATCGTGCCCACAGGTGGAGGTTATCAAGCGCTCCGCCTGTATTGAAGGTGCTCGTCGGGCCCTTGCCCGCGCAAAAGGTGCATTGGGGCAAGCTGGATGCGGAGAAGCTAATCATCGCAGCGCCACCGCGGGCAAGGAACATCGTCGCCGAAATGTACTATAAGGCTGTCTGAAGGCGCCCGCAAGATTGCGGATGAGTGCCCGAGGGATGTAATTATTGAGTAAATTAGCAATGTGTTATCCTGTGCGCTTGAAAACTTTGTTCATATCGCTAAGCAACGCTTGTTAATTTAAAATATTACCTTACATGCGGCCGTTTATTAAATCTGAGAGATGGCAAGTCGTCGGCTTCAGCCCCCATGCCACAGTCTTTGGGGTGTTGGGATAAACTTGAGCACTCTTGTTCCCATTTTGGGTCCATCTAGGAGGCGCTCAACACAACGAACAAGGCAACTGGACTTATAATGCTTGAACACTCTCACTTAGCCATAGAATTCTATAATTTTAAATTTGGTGAAGCCCCTAGTATTCGGAGGACGAATTGGGGCGCTATCACGCCTTCGTCGGACATAATCCGAACTTCGCTCAAGCGGCGTAGGTCTTTAAGGACCGAAGGACCTCTCGAACAGCGACCAGTCTCTCGCCTTATCATGAAAGTCAGTTTAGCTTTTCCTCCGAGGCGTTAACCCGGCTCAAGCTGAGGCGCAATCGCAGTGGTTCTCCAGTGCTACCTTAGCGATAGAGCGGGCGTAAGGTGCCAAACATGGGAGCCGGGCAAACCCAACTATTGACCCAAGACATGATTGGAGCCGATTCATATAATGCTATAAGTTGAGGTGCTGCACTTGTGAAAGTGTGAGGACTTTATCACACCATAATCACGGAGAACATAAGCCCTGGTGTACTTGGCGTACCAGAATGTACGGATGCAACATGTAAATAAATGAACATATATGTATATATAAGGTAATGCAATTATGGGCAAAAAGGTGCTGCATTTTATTTGAGAAGATATGCTATGAGTGCGGAATGATACAAATAGTCACGGAAAGCAAGGGATTGGACGAATTAAAGGCGTCTCCCTCTCGAGGGTAGGCAGCGGAATGTTGTATTTAACAAATTTAATGCTCGTGATAGAGACCACCGAGTGTTAAATCGCGGCCTTTGTCCTTCCCTGGCTGTTGCATCATGAGTTCGGCACGTTCGCGCGGACGAGTTCTGTATAAAAAGAGAGAAATAAAAGAAAAGCAGAGCGACACACTTGGGAGCCCTGGTGTGGTCGAACCGCACTCTGGGTCTGTTGTGGTTGTGCCTTTCCCCCTATGCCCATGGTATCTCCAAGGCGTAATTATGTACGCGGAGAGTTTGTTTTACAAGTATGCGAGGACTGGGGTTGAGGCCGCATTGCTACGCGTGCTCGGAGCGTGCGGTGGTCTTGGTTGATGTTACTCGGGCGCGTTTGGCGTGTCCGGTCGTTTAGCGGCGGACTCGAAAATGCCTAAAAGGTTGCTCAGTACTTACGCGCGAGAGCGCTGTATGTTCCTCCGTTCGGAGGAGCGTTCCGTGTTTCCATTGACCGTGATGACTCCACGAGGGCTGACATCTTGAGTTTAAGGTATGCATAATGCGGCACCGCGTTGAATTTTTGCGAAGCGGTTCGTCCGAGCGAGCATGATAGCCGCTGCGGAGCAGGACTATGTCAAAGATTAACTCCTCGCCGGAAATTATCCGGGATCGAAGACCACTTCGATGTAATTGAGCCTGTACAATTGGCCTCGACACCTGGTATGGCGCCTTTGAAGGTTGTCTTTGTAGGTTTAATCCTTGAAGGGTCTATGCCCATCTTGCGCACTATATCACGATAAAGCAGGTTCGAGCTCTGCCGCCGTCCATCGAGGACTCGTGAGGTGAAATCCATCGGCGATTGGGTCTAAAACCAATGCGGCGAATCCGCCATGGCGGATCTTGGTCGGATGGTCTCTTGATCGAAAGTGATCGGGCAAGAGGACCATGGGTTGAATTTTGGGGCGTGGCTCCATCGTGTATCGTCCCTTAGTGCACTTCCGCTCCCTCTTGGGAATATCGTGCGTATATCATGTTTACCGTCCGAACTTGAGGGGGGGTCCTTTTGTCCTCTATTGTTCGTGGCGGGTCTCTTCCTCGTCATCGCTGTGTAGCCCCTTGTCACTGTTTTCGGTGATTAATTTGCCTGCCTCCTTGAATACCCAACAATCTCTGTTGGTGTGGTTAGCTGGCTTTTCGGGGGTTCCATGTATTTGACAGGAGCGGTCGAGTATTCGGTCCAAATTGGAAGGGCCGGAGTGGTTCTTTTGAATGGCTTCTTCCGTTGACGGGTTTGGAGCCTCGGAATCCGGCGTTGACTGCCGTATCCTCATTCTTTGTCGCCGTTAATCGGCGTTTGTTTTGTTTCGGCGCAACCTGCCATTGCGGTCCTTGGTATCCGGACTGCCAGCGTTTTTGCTGAAGTTGTTGCTGCGAGCTAGCCAGCTATCCTCTCCCGCATGAAGCGGGTCATGAGTGATGTGAGGGCTGCCATGGATTTCGGCTTCTCTGTCCTAGGTGCGGGCCAGCCACTCGTCGCGGATGTTATGTTTGAAGGCAGCGAGGCCTCTGCATCCGGACGGTCGGCGATTTGATTTTCTTTGTTAAGAACCGTGTCGAATTGCTGGCGATTAAATGCGGCTGCTGGATTATGTGGATTAGGTCATCTGCGTCGGTGGTCGCTTATACGCGCCACGGAAGTTGTCGAGAATGCGGCTTCGAGGTCTTCCCAACATCAATTGACTCTGCGGGCAGGCTGTTAAGCCAATGCCGAGCTAGTCCTTTAAGCTTGAGCGGGAGATATTTGATGGCGTGAAGATTGTCGCCGCGGGCCATGTGTATATGGAGGAGATAATCCTCAATCCAAACCGCAGGGTCTGTTGTGCCATCGTAGGATTCCATATTAGCGGGTTTAAACCCTTGAGGATTTGATGATCCATTACTTCGTCGGTGAAGCATAGTGGGTGTCTTGGCGCCTCTGTATTCAGCAATATCGCGGCGTAGCTCGAGAGGCGTTATCTGCTGTGTTCGCCCGGCGGAGTAGTTATATCCGCGCGACGGTATTAAATCGTGGGTCTTAGGCGCATACGTGATCCATAGATAGATCTGGATTGTCTTGCCTTGTCCTCAATATATCCCATAAGTCCGGCGCGTTCCCCGTGGCTTCATGCTTTTGAGCGATGCGGGAGTGCGGTTTTGGTGGAGGGCTTGCGTCTCTCTGTCGCGGCCACGAGGTGGCGGTCTGCCGTATTGTCGCTGGTGATGCAGGTTTGTATGCCTCCTCCTCTAATCGGGGAGCAACTTGCGTTTTGGGTAACTTTTGGAGGCGTTCGAGTTCATACTCTTGACGCGAGGACCTCGGTCCATCTGTCGGCGATGGGTCTTGATCGACTTGAAGCTGTTGCTGCTTTTCTTTAGGCTGTTTGCCGTGGCCATTAGCCTGCGTCTGAAAGCGCTCTTGTTCGGCGGGATCCTCGGGCATAGCGAATTAAATCGTCATCGAGGCTTGCCTCGTCTCCGGAGGAGGTAAGTAATTGTCATCCTCGACCTCTTAAATGCCCGCCCTCTCGTGAGGGCTGGCCTGCCTCCTCCTGCGCTGGATCGTCTTTGGAGGGAGTTGTCTTCGGCACTTTCGGGGTGTTATTATCTCTGTGTTGGAATCTCCATTCTTCTTTGTGGCGGGATTTAGAGCGCGCTGCTTGGCGTCGGCGCTTGGGCTGTTTCTTTAAGGAATCGGCCTCCGCTGCTTCTTCGCCGTCCCCATCTTTTGGGTGTCCACCATGTATATGTCGTATGACGAGGTGGTCTTCCGGTGTCCTGTAGGCCTTTGGCTCTTAGTAGTCTCCGGCATCGTCGTCCATACCGTCGATGTCTTGGAATCGTAGTCAATCGTCGGTTAAATCGTCGGCGGTGGCTCTGAAGTGGGTGGTGGGTGGGCTCTGAATTTCTTCATCGTCCACGTCCCAACCGCCCCTGGCCGTAGTTCGGCCAGGGCTCTCCGGATAGCGAGAGATGCTTAAGTGAATTTATGATATCGCCGAAGGGCGAAGTCTTGAAAGATGTCCGCAGCGGTGAATTCCATGATCGGCGCCCAATCGGATTCGATTGGCGGGGCGAGGAAGTTGAGTCCGGAAAAAGTCGGCACCTCGAGTCATGAGATTTATGCGGGACAAGGTAAGTGTTGGCTCCATCGCCGTAGAAATTGCAGCTCCCGGCGGTGTCTAGCCATCCGTCCTCGATCCGAGCGATCGGCTCCGGACTATGGGTCGGGCGGATTCGTGTCTGACCTCAAGGTGCTGTCCGGTGGCGAGTTAGGTCATGCCCGTCGCGACAAACACGCACGCTTCGGCTGTGGCTCAGATCCATTGAAGATCAAGTCCCGCGGATATCGGCCGTGAAGTTTAGGCTTCAAACCTGACTGGCGGCGGGCGTAAGCTTCGATCTGCTCGGATGGCCAGCGAGTTGGCCCTTGATCTTGAAGCCGCCGAATATGAAGATCTGTCCGGGAGAAAAGTCTCACCAGGGCTGCATCGTTGTTGATTGAAGAGGCCATCAAGCCTATCGGTGGCGACACGGAGGAACTCTCAATGAAAGCACCAATGTCGGTGTCAAAACCGGCGGATCTCGGGTGGGGGTCCCGGCTGTGCGTCTAGGCGGATGGTAATAGGAGACAAGGGACACGATGTTTTACCCAGGTTCGGGCCCTCTTGATGGAGGTAAAACCCTACGTCCTGCTCGATTGATATTGATATTGTGGATGTTTACAAGAGTGGATCTACCACGAGATCAAGGAGGCTAAACCCTAGAAGCTAGCCTATGGTATGATTGTAAGGGTTGTTGATGATGTTGTCCTATGGACTAAAGCCATCCGATTTATATAGACACCGGAGAGGGCTAGGGTTACATAGAGTCGGTTACAATGGTAGGAGATCTACATATCCGTATCGCCAAGCTTGCCTTCCACGCCAAGGAAAGTCCCATCCGGACACGGGGCGAAGTCTTCAATCTTGTATCTTCATAGTCTTGGAGTCCGGTCGATGATGATAGTCCGGCAGATGATAGTTCGGCTGATGATGGTAGTCCGGCTATCCGGACACCCCCTAATCCAGGACTCCCTCAGCTACTAACACTAATCGAGGAAAAATATATGGGGTTTGCCTCGTACTAGGAACTAAGGACATTAATATACCCTTGCATGCATGCGGAAGTGAGAAGGTTTGTTTGCATGGCGCTGCATGATGTCTACTACGCAACCTTCTTCTTGTAGACGTTGTTGGGCCTCCAAGTGCAGAGGTTTGTAGGACAGTAGAAAATTTCCCTCAAGTGGATGACCTAAGGTTTATCAATTTGTGGGAGGTGTAGGATGAAGATGGTTTCTCTCAAACAACCCTGCAACCAAATAACAAAGAGTCTCTTGTGTCCCCAACACATCCAATACAATGGTAAATTGTATAGGTGCACTAGTTTGCCGAAGAGATAGTGATACAAGTGCGATATGGATGGTAGATAAAGGTTTTTGTAATCTGAAAATATAAAAACAGCAAGGTAGCAAGTGGTAAAAGTGAGCGTAAACGGTATTGCAATGCTAGGAAACAAGGCCTAGGGTTCATACTTTCACTAGTGCAAGTTCTCTCAACAATAATAACATAATTGGATCATATAACTATCCCTCAACATGCAACAAAGAGTCACTCCAAAGTCACTAATAGCGGAGAACAAACGAAAAGATTATTGTAGGGTATGAAACCATCTCAAAGTTATCCTTTCTGATCGATTTATTCAAGAGTCCGTAGTAAAATAACACGAAGTTGTTCTTTCCGTTCGATATATCATAGAGTTCATTCTAGATTAACACCTTAAGACAGAAATCATCCAAAACCCTAATGTCACCTAGATACTCCAATGTCACCTGAAGTATCCGTGGGTATGATTAGACGATATGCAACACACAATCTCAGATTCATCTATTCAACCAACACAAAGAACTTCAAAGAGTGCCCCAAAGTTTCTACCGGAGAGTTAAGACGAAAATGTGTGCCAACCCCTATGCATAAGTTCACAAGGTTACAGAACCCGCAAGTTAATCACCAAAACATACATCAAGTAGATCACGTGAATATCCCATTGTCACCATAGATAAGCACATGCAAGACATACATCAAGTGTTCTCAAATCCTTAAAGACTCAATCCGATAAGATAATTTCAAAGGGAAAAATCAATCCATTACAAGAGACTAGAGGGGGAGAAACATCATAAGATCCAACTATAATAGCAAAGCTCTCGATACATCAAGATCGTGCAGAATCAAGAACACGATATATATATATATATATATATATATATATATATATATATATATATAGAGAGAGAGAGAGAGAGAGAGAGAGAGAGAGATCAAACACATAGCTACTGGTACATACCCTCAGCCCCGAGGGTGAACTACTCCCTCCTCGTCATGCAGAGCGCCGAGATGATGAATATGGCCACTGGTGATGGAATCCCCCTCCGGCAGGGTGCCGAAACAGGTCCCCGATTGGTTTTTCGTGGCTACAGAGGCTAGTGGCGGCGGAACTCCCGATCTAGGTTATTTTTTTGGAGGTTTGGGTATTTATAGGAATTTTTGGCGTAGGTCTCACGTCAGGGGGGTCTCCGAGCCATCCACGAGATAGGGGGGGCACCCAGGGGGTAGGGCGGCTCCCCACCCTCATGGCCAGCCCAGGACTCTTCTAGCCCAACTCTTTTACTCTGGGGCTTCTTTTGGTCCATAAAAAATCATCAAAAATTGGCACGTCAATTGGACTCCGTTGGTATTCCATTTCTGTAAAACTCAAAAACAAGGAAAAAAGAGAAACTGGCACTGGGCTCTAGGTTAATAGGTTAGTCCCAAAAATCATATAAAAGAGCATATAAATGCATATAAAACATCCAAGATGGATAATATAATAGCATCGAACAATTAAAAATTATAGATACGTTAGAGACGTATCAAGCATCCCCAATCTTAATTCCTTCTCGTCCTTGAGTAAGTAAATGATAAAAATAGAATTTTTGATGTGGAATGCTACCTAACATATTTACAGTGTAATTTTCTCTATTGTGGCAAAAATATTCAGATCCATAAGATTCAAGACAAAAGTTTAATATTGACATGAAAACTATAATACTTCAAGCATACTAACAAAGCAATCATGTCTTCTCAAAATAACATGGCCAAAGCAAGCTATCTCTACAAAATCATATAGTCTGGCTATGCTCTATCTTCATCACACAAAATATTTAAATCATGCACAACCCCGATGACAAGCCAAGAAATTGTTTCATACTTTTGATGTTCTCAAACTTTTTCAATCTTCACGCAATACATGAGCGTGAGCCATGGACATAGCACTATAGGTGGAATAGAATGGTGGTTGTGGAGAAGACAAAAAGGAGAAGATAGTCTCCCATCAACTAGGCGTATCAACGGGCTATGGAGATTCCCATCAATAGATATCGATGTGAGTGAGTAGGGATTGCCATGCAACGGATGCACTAGAACTATAAGTGTATGAAAGCTCAACAAGAGAAACTAAGTGGGTGTGCATCCAACTTGCTTGCTCACGAAGACCTAGGGCAATTTGAGGAAGCCCATCATTGGAATATGCAAGCCAAGTTCTATAATGAAACATTCCCACTAGTATATGAAACTGACAACATAGGAGACTCTCTATCATGAAGATCATGGTGCTACTTTGAAGCACAAGTGTGGTAAAAGGATAGTAGCATTGCCCCTTCTCTCTTTTTCTCTCTTTTTTTGTTTTTTTGGGCCTTCTCTTCTTTTTTTGCCTCTTTTTTTATTTTTTTCGTCCAGAGTCTCATCCCTACTTGTGGGGGAATCATAGTCTCCATCATCCTTTCCTCACTGGGACGATGCTCTAATAATGATGATCAGCACACTTTCATTTACTTACAACTCATGAATTACAACTCGATACTTAGAACAAAATATGACTCTATGGGAATGCCTCCGGCGGTGTACGGGTATGTGCAATGAATCAAGAGTGACATGTATGAAAATCATGAATGGTGGCTTTGCCACAAATACGATGTCAACTACATGATCATGCAAAGCAATATGACAATGATGAAGCGTGTCATAATAAACAGAACGGTGGAAAGTTGCATGGCAATATATCTCGGAATGGCTATGGAAATGCCATAATAGGTAGGTATGGTGGTTGTTTGAGGAAGGTAATGGTGGGTGTATGGTACCAGCGAAAGTTGCGCGGCACATGAGAGGCTAGCAATGTTGGAAGGGTGAGAGTGTGTATAATCCATGGACTCAATATTAGTCATAAGGAACTCACATACTTAGTGCAAAAATCTATTAGTTATTGAAACGAAGTACTACGCGCATGCTCCTAGGGGGATAGATTGGTAGGAAAAGACCATCGCTCGTCCCCGACCGCCACTCATAAGGAAGACAATCAAAAAAATAAATCATGCTCTGACTTCATCACATAACGGTTCACCATATGTGCATGCTATGGGAATCACAAACTTTAACACAAGTATATCCAAAATTCACAATTACTCCACTAGCATGACTCTAATATCACCATCTTCATATCTCAAAACAATCATAAAGAATCAAACTTCTCGTAGTATTCAATGCACTTTATATGAAAGTTTTTATTATATCCCTCTTGGATGCCCATCATATTAGGACTAGTTTCATAACCAAAGCGAATTACCATGCTGTTTCGGACTCTCAAAATAATATAAGTGAAGCATGAGAGTTCATATATTTCTTCAAAATAAAACCACCGCCGTGCTCTAAAAAGATATAAGTGAAGCACTAGAGCAAATGACAAACTACTCCAAAAGATATAAGTGAAGATCAATGAGTAGTCGAATAATTATGTAACTATGTGAAGACTCTCTAACATTTAACAATTTAAGATCTTGGGATATTATTCAAAAAGCAAGAAAATCAAAATAAAATAAGATGATGCTCCAAGCAAAACACATATCATGTGGTGAATAAAAATATAGCTCCAAGTAAAGTTACCGATGAACGAAGAAGAATGAGGGGATACCATCTGGGGCATCCCCAAGCTTAGGCTCTTGGTTGTCCTTGAATATTACCTTGGGGTGCCTTGGGCATCCCCAAGCTTAGGCTATTGCCACTCCTTATTCCATAGTCCATCGAATCTTTACCCAAAACTTGAAAACTTCACAACACAAAACTTAACAGAAAACTCATAAGCTCCGTTAGTATAAGAAAATAAATCACCAGTTAGGTCCTGTTGTGAACTCATTCTAAATTCATATTAGTGTAATATATACTTTATTCCAACTTCTCTATGGTTCAAACCCTCCGATACTACTCATAGATTCATCAAAATAAGCAAACAACACATAGAAAACAGAATCTTTGAAAAACAGAACAGTCTGTAGTAATCTGTATCAAACGTATACTTATGGAAATCCAAAAATTCTTAAATAAATTGGTGGACCTGAGGAATTTGTATATTAATCATATGAAAAAATAATAAACCAAAAAGCACTCTCCAGAAAAAAAATGGCAGCTAATCTCGTGAGCGCTGAAGTTTCTGTTTTTTACAGCAAGATTGCAGAGACTTCACCCAAGTCTTCCCAAAGGTTCTACTTGGCACAAACACTAATTTAAAACATAAAACCACATCTAAACATAGGATAGATGAATTATTTATTACTAAACAGGAGCAAAAAGCAAAGAACAAAAATAAAATTGGGTTGCCTCCCAACAAGCGCTAACGTTTAACGCCCCTAGCTAGGCATGATGATTTCAATGATGCTCACATAAAAGATAAGAATTGAAATATAAAGAGAGCATCATGAAGAATATGACTAGCACATTTAAGTCTAACCCACTTCCTATGCATAGGGATTTTGTGAGCAAACAACTTATGGGAACAATAATCAACTAGCATAGGAAGGCAAAACAAGCATAACTTCAAAACTTTAAGCACATCGGGAGGAAACTTGATATTATTGCAATTCCTACAAGCATATATTCCTCCCTCGTAATAATTTTTAGTAGCATCATGAATGAATTCAACAATATAACTATCACATAAAGCACTCTTTTCATGATGCATAAACATAGAATTTTTATTACTCTCCACATAAGCAAATTTCTTCTCATGAATAGTAGTGGGAGCAAACTCAACAAAATAACTATCATGTGAAGCATAATGCAAATGAAAATTAAAATCAAGATGACAAGTTTCATGGTTATAATTATTCTTTATGGCATACGTGTCATCACAATAATCATCATAGATAGGAGGCATGCTTTCATCATAATAAATTTGCACATCAAAACTTGGGGGACTAAACATATCATCTTCATCAAACATAGCATCCCCAAGCTTGTGGCTTTGCATATCATTAGCATCATGGGTATTCAAAGAATTCATACTAACAACATTTTAATCATGCTCATCATTCAAAGATTTAGTGCCAAACATTTTAATGCATTCTTCTTCTAGCATTTTGGCACAATTATCGGAATCCTTATTTTCACGAAAGATATTAAAAAGATGAAGCATATGAGGCACCCTCAATTCCATTTTTTGTATTTTTCGTTTATAAACTAAACTAGTGATAAAACAAGAACCAAAAAGATTCGATTGCAAGATCTAAATATATACCTTCAAGCACTCACCTCCGCGGCAACGGCGCCAGAAAAGAGCTTGATGTCTACTACGCAACCTTCTTCTTGTAGACGTTGTTGGGCCTCCAAGTGCAGAGGTTTGTAGGACAGTAGCAAATTTCCCTCAAGTGGATGACCTAAGGTTTATCAATCCGTGGGAGGTGTAGGATGAAGATGGTCTCTCTCAAACAACCCTGCAACCAAATAACAAAGAGTCTCTTGTGTCCCCAACACACCCAGTACAATGGTAAATTGTATAGGTGCACTAGTTCGGTGAAGAGATAGTGATACAAGTGCAATATGGATGGTAGATAAAGGTTATTGTAATCTGAAAATATAAAAACAGCAAGGTAGCAAGTGGTAAAAGTGAGTGTAAATGGTATTGCAATGCTAGAAAACAAGGCCTAGGCTTCATACTTTCACTAGTGCAAGTTCTCTCAACAATAATAACATAATTGTATCATATAACTATCCCTCAACATGCAACAAAGAGTCACTCCAAAGTCACTAATGGCGGAGAACAAATGAAGAGATTATTGTAGGGTATGAAACCACCTCAAAGTTATCCTTTCTGATCGATTTATTCAAGAGTACGTAGTAAAATAACATGAAGCTATTCTTTCCGTTTGATCTATCATAGAGTTCGTACTATAATAACACCTTAAGACACAAATCAACCAAAACCCTAATGTCACCTAGAAACTCCAATGTCACATCAAGTATCCGTGGGTATGATTATACGATATGCATCACACAATCTGAGACTCATCTATTCAACCAACACAAAGAACTTCAAAGAGTGCCCCAAATTTTCTATTGGAGAGTCAAGACGAATATGTGTGCCAACCCCTATGCATAATTTCACAAGGTCACAGAACCCGCAAGTTGATCACCGAAACATACATCAAGTAGATCACGTGAATATCCCATTGTGACCACAGATAAGCACATGCAAGACATACATCAAGTGTTCTCAAATCCTTAAAGACTCAATCTGATAAGGTAACTTCAAAGGGAAACTCAATCCATTACAAGAGAGTAGAGGGGGAGAAACATCATAAGATCCAACTATATTAGCAAAGCTCTCGGTACATCAAGGTCGTGCCGAATCAAGAACACGAGAGAGAGAGAGAGAGAGAGAGAGAGAGAGAGAGAGAGAGAGAGAGAGAGAGAGAGATCAAACACATAGCTACTGGTACATACCCTCAGCCCCGAGGGTGAACTACTCCCTCCTTGTCATGGAGAGCGCCAAGATGATGAGTATGGCCAACTGTGATGAATCCCCCCTCCGGCAGGGTGCCGGAACAGGGTCTGATACGTCTCCAACGTATCTATAATTTTTGATTGTTCCATGCTATTATATTATCTGTTTTGGATGTTTAATGGGCTTTACTATACACTTTTATATTATTTTTGGTACTAACCTACTAACCCAACGCCCAGTGCAAATTGTTGTTTTTTTTTGCCTATTTCAGTGTTTCGCAGAAAAGGAATATCAAACGGAGTCCAAACGGATTGAAACCTTCGGGAGAGTTTTTTTTGGAACAAACGTGATCCAGAGGACTTGGAGTGGACGTCAAGAAATCAACAAGGAGGCGACGAGGCAGGGAGGTGCGCCTGCCCCCCTAGGCGCACCCTCCACACTCGTGGGGCCCTCGTGGCTCCACCGACCTACTTCTTCCTCCTATATATACCTACGTACCCCGAAACCATCGAGGAGCACCACGAAAACCTAATTCCACCACCGCAACCTTCTGTACCCGTGAGATCCCATCTTGGGGCCTTTTACGGCGCTTCGACGGAGGGGGCATCGATCATGGAGGGCTTCTACATCAACACCATAGCCTCTCCGATGATATGTGAGTAGTTTACCACAGACCTTCGGGTCCATAGTTATTAGCTAGATGGCTTCTTCTCTCTCTTTACATCTCAATACAAAGTTCTCCTCGATCTTCTTGGAGATCTATTCGATGTAACTCTTTTTGCGGTGTGTTTGTCGAGATCCGATGAATTGTGGGTTTATGATCAAGATTATCTATGAACAATATTTGAATCTTCTCAGAATTCTTTTATGTATGATTGGTTATCTTTGCAAGTCTCTTCGAATTATCAGTTTGGTTTGGCCTACTAGATTGATCTTTCTTGCAATGGGAGAAGTGCTTAGCTTTGGGTTCAATCTTGTGTTTCTCGATCCCAGTGACAGAAGGGGAAACGACACGTATTGTATTGTTGCCATCAAGGATAAAAAGATGGGGTTTATATCATATTGCTTGAGTTTATCCCTCTACATCATGTCATCTTGCCTAATGCGTTACTCTGTTCTTACGAACTTAATACTCTAGATGCATGCTGGATAGCGGTCGATGTGTGGAGTAATAGTAGTAGATGCAGGCAGGAGTCGGTCTACTTGTCGCGGACATGATGCCTATATACATGGCCATGCCTAGATATTCTCATAATTATGCACTTTTCTATCAATTGCTCGACAGTAATTTGTTCACCTACCGTAATACTTATGCTATCTTGAGAGAAGCCACTAGTGAAACCTATGGCCCCCGGGTCTATTTTCCATCATATAAGTTTCCAATCTATTTTTACTTTGCAATCTTTACTTTCAATCTTTATCATAAAAATACCAAAAGTATTATCTTCTCTATCAGATCTCACTTTTGCAAGTGGCCGTGAAGGGATTGACAACCCATTTATCGTGCTGGTTGCAAGGTTCTTATTTGTTTGTGTAGGTACGAGGGACTTGTGTGTGGCCTCCTACTGGATTGATACCTTGGTTCTCAAAAACTGAGGGAAATACTTACGCTACTTTGCTGCACCACCCTTTCCTCTTCAAGGGAAAACCAACGCATGCTCAAGAGGTAGCAAGAAGGATTTCTGGCACCGTTGCCGGGGAGTCTACGCACAAGTCAAGACATACCAAGTACCCATCACAAACTCTTATCCCTCACATTACATTATTTGCCATTTGCCTCTCGTTTTCCTCTCCCCCACTTCACCCTTGCCGTTAGTCGCCCTCTCTTTCCGTTCGCCCCTGCTTCTTCGCTTGCTTCCTGTTTGCTTGTGTGTTGGATTACTTGCTTGTCACGATGGCTCAAGATAATACTAAATTGTGTGACTTTGCCAATACCAATAACAATGATTTTCTTAGCACTCAGATTGCTCCTCTTACCGATGCTGAAGCTTGTGAAATTAATGCTGCTTTCCTGAATCTTGTCATGAAAGATCAATTCGCGAGCCTTCCTAGTAAAGATGCCGCTACCCATCTAAACAACTTTGTTGATTTGTGTGATATGCAAAAGAAGAAAGATGTGTACAATGATATTGTTAAATTGAAGCTATTTCCTTTTTCGCTTAGAGATCGTGCTAAAACTTGGTTTTCGTCTTTGCCCAAAAATAGTATCGATTCATGGAATAAGTGCAAAGATACTTTTATCTCTAAGTATTTTCCTCCCGCTAAGATCATCTCTCTTAGAAATGATATTATGAATTTTAAGCAACTTGATCATGAACATGTTGCACAAGCTTGGGAGAGAATGAAATTAATGATACGTAATTGCCCTACACATGGTTTGAACTTATGGATGATTATACAAAAAAATATGCCGGATTGAATTTTGCTTCCAGAAATCTATTAGATTCGGCCGCGGGAGGCACTTTTTTGGAAATCACTTTAGGAGAAGCTACTAAACTCCTAGATAATATTATGGTTAATTATTCTCAATGGCACACTGAAAGATCTACTAGTAAAAAGGTGCATGCAATTGAAGAAATTAATGTTTTGAGTGGAAAGATGGATGAACTTATGAGATTGTTTGCTAATAAAGTGTTTCTTCTGATCCTAATGATATGCCTTTGTCTACTTTGATTGAGAATAATAATGAATCTATGGATGTGAATTTTGTTGGTAGGAACAATTTTGGTAACAACGCTTATAGAGGAAACTTTAATCCTAGGCCGTATCCTAGTAATTCCTCTAATAATTATGGTAATTCCTACAACAACTCTTTTAGAAATTTTAATAATATGCCCTCTGATTTTGAGACTAGTGTTAAATAATTTATGATTTCTCAAAAGATTTTCAATGCTTTGCTTGAAGAAAAATTGCCTAAGATTGATGAGTTGGCTAGGCACGTGGATAGAATTTCTCTTGATGTTGATTCTTTGAAACTTAGATCTATTCCACCTAATCATGATATCAATGCGTCTCTCAAGGCTATGAGAATTTCCATTGATGAGTGCAAAGAAAGAACTGCTAGGATGCGTGCCAAAAAAGATTGCTTTGTGAAAGCGTGTTCTTCTAGTTTTCATGATAATAACGATGAAGATCTAAAAGTGATTGATGTTTCTCCTATTAAATCCTTGTTTTGCAATATGAATCTTGATAATGATGGGACTGGAGATGAGTCAACTTTAGTTAAAAGGCATCCCAATGATTCAGAGTTTTTAGATCTTGATGCAAAAATTGATAAAAGTGGGATTGAAGAGGTCAAAACTTTACATAGCAATGAACCCACTATTTTGGATTTCAAGGAATTTAATTATGATAATTGTTCTTTAATAGATTGTATTTCCTTGTTGCAATCCGTGCTAAATTCTCCGCATGCTTATAGTCAAAATAAGGCTTTTGCTAAACATATCGTTGGTGCTTTAATGCAATCTTATGAAGAAAAGCTTGAATTGAAAGTTTATATCCCTAGAAAACTTTATGATGAGTGGGAACCTACTATTAAAATTAAAGTTAAAGATCATGAGTGCTATGCTTTGTGTGATTTGGGTGCTAGTGTTTCCACGATTCCAAAAACTTTGTGTGATGTGTTAGGTTTCCGTGAATTTGATGATTGTTCTTTAAACTTGCACCTTGCGGATTCCACCATTAAGAAACCTATGGGAATAATTAATGATGTTCTTATTGTTGCGAATAGTAATTATGTGCCCGTAGATTTCATTGTTCTTGATATAGATTGCAATCCTTCATGTCCTATTATTCTTGGTAGACCTTTCTTTAGAACGATTGGTGCAATTATTGATATGAAAGAAGGGAATATTAGATTCCAATTTCCGTTAAGGAAAGGCATGGAACACTTTCCTAGAAAGAAAATTAAATTACCTTATGAATCTATTATGAGAGATACTTATGGATTGCATGCCAAAGATGACAATACCTAGATCTATCTTTGCCTTTATGCCTAGCTAGGGGCGTTATACGATAGCGCTTGTTGGGAGGCAACCAAATTTTATTTTTGTTTCTTGCTTTTTGGTTCTGTTTAGTATTTAAATATTTGGTATAGAGTCTGGTTATATGTGTTTTCATGTTTTAATTAGTGTTTGTTCCAAGTAGAACCTTTGGAAAGACTTGGGTGAAGTCTTTCTGATCTTGCTGTAAAAAACAGAAACGTTAGCGCTCATGAGATTAGCTACAACTTTTTACTGGAGAGTGATATTTAGTTGATTCTTTTTGCATATGATTAATAGATAAATTCCTCACGTCCATAATTTTATTTTAGAATTTTTGGAGTTCCAAAAGTATGCGTTTGATACAGATTAATACAGACTGTTCTGTTTTTGACAGATTCTGTTTTTTTGTGTGTTGTTTGCTTATTTTGATGAATCTATGGCTAGTATCGGAGGTTATGAACAATAGAGAAGTTGTAATACAGTAGGTTTAACACCAATAAAAATAAATAATGAGTTACTTACAGTACCTTGAAGTGGTGGTTTGTTTTCTTTCGCTAACGGAGTTCATGAGATTTTCTGTTAAGTTTTGTGTTGTAAAGTTTTCAAGTTTTGGGTAAAGATTTGATGGATTATGGAACAAGGAGTGGCAAGAGCCTAAGCTTGGGGATGCCCAAGGAACCCCAATTTAAAATCCAAGGACAACCAAAAATCCTAAGCTTGGGGATGCCCCGGAAGGCATCCCCTCTTTTGTCTTCGTCCATCGGTAACTTTACATGGAGCTATATTTTTATTCACCACGTGATATGTGTTTTTCTTGGAGCGTCTTGTATGATTTGAGTCTTTGCTTTTTAGTTCAACACAATCATCCTTGCTGTACACACCTTTTGGGAGAGACACACATTAATCGGAATTTATTAGAATACTCTATGTGCTTCACTTATATCTTTTGAGCTAAACAATTTTGCTCCAGTGCTTCACTTATATCTTTTAGAGCATGGTGGTGGTTATATTTTATAGAAATTATTGATCTATAATGCTTCACTTATATTGTTTTGAGAGTCCTTTAGAACAGCATGGTAATTTTCTTTGGCTATAAAATTAGTCCTAATATGATAGGCATCCAATATGGGTATAATAAAAACTTTCATATAAGTGCATTGAATACTAAGAGACGTTTGATACTTGATGATTGTTTTGAGATATGAAGATGGTGATATTAGAGTTATGCTAGTTGAGTAGTTGTGAATTTGAGAAATACTTGTTCTAAAGTTTTTGATTCCCGTAGCATGCACGTATGGTGAACCGTTATGTGATGAAGTCGGAGCATGATTTATTTTTTGATTGTCTTCCTTATGAGTGGCGGTCGGGGACGAGCGATGGTCTTTTCCTACCAATCTATCTCCCTAGGAGCATGCGCGTAGTACTTCGTTTCGATAACTAATAGATTTTTGCAATAAGTATGTGAGTTCTTTATGACTAATGTTGAATCCATGGATTATACGCACTCTCATCCTTCCACCATTGCTAGCCTCTCTAATAACGCGCACATTTCGCCGGTATCATACACCCACCATATACCTTCCTCAAAACAGCCACCATACCTACCTATTATGGTATTTCCATAGGAACTTCGAGATATATTTCCATGCAACTTACCATCATTCCATTTATTATGACACGTTTCATCATTGTCATATTGCTTTGCATGATCATGTAGTTGACATCGTATTTGTGGCAAAGCCACCTTTATAATTCTTTCATTGCATACCCTGGTACACTGCTGGAGGCATTCACATAGAGTCATATTTTTTTCTAAGTATTGAGTTTTAATCTTTGAGTTGTAAGTAAATAGAAGTGTGATGATCAACATTATTAGAGCATTATCCCAAGTGAGAAAAGGATGATGGAGACTATGATTCCCCCACAAGTCGGGATGAGACTCCGGACGAAAAAAAAGAAAAGAGGCAAAAAAGGAAAAAAAAAAAGAAGGCCCAAATAAAAAAATGAGAGAATAAGAGAGAAGGTACAATGTTACTATCCTTTTACCACACTTGTGCTTCAAAGTAGCACCATGATCTTCATGATAGAGAGTCTCCTATGTTGTCACTTTCATATACTAGTGGGAATTTTACATTATAGAACTTGGCTTGTATATTCCAATGATGGGCTTCCTCAAAATGCCCTAGGTTTTCGTGGGCAAGCGAGTTGGATGCACACCCACTTAGCTTCTTTTGTTGAGCTTTCATACACTTATAGCTCTAGTGCATCCGTTGCATGGAAATCCCTACTCACTCACATTGATATCTATTGATGGGCATCTCCATAGCCCATTGATGCGCCTAGTTGATGTGAGACTATCTTCTCCTTTTTTTGTCTTCTCCACAACCACCATTCTATTCCACATATAGTGCTATATCCATGGCTCACGCTCATGTATTGCGTGAAGATTGAAAAAGTTTGAGAACATCAAAAGTATGAAACAATTTCTTGGCTTGTCATTGGGGTTGTGCATGATTAAATACTTTGTGTGATGAAGATAGAGCATAGCCAGACTATATGATTTTAAGGGATAACTATCTTTGGCCATGTTATTTTGAGAAGACATGATTGCTTTGTTAGTATGCTTGAAGTATTATTTTTTATGTCAATATTAAACTTTTGTCTTGAATCTTTTGGATCTGAACATTCATGCTACAATAAAGAAAATTACATTGAGAAATATGTTAGGTAGCATTCCACATCAAAAATTCTGTTTTTATCATTTACCTACTCGAGGACGAGCAGGAATTAAGCTTGGGGATGCTTGATACGTCTCAAACGTATCTATAATTTTTTATTGTTCCATGTTATTATATTATCTGTTTTGGATGTTTAATGGGCTTTACTATACACTTCTATATTATTTTTGGGGCTAACCTACTAACCCAAGGCCCAGCGCAAATTGCTATTTTTTTGCCTATTTCAGTGTTCCGTAGAAAAGGAATATCAAACGAAGTCCAAATGGAATAAAACCTTCAGGAGAGTTATTTTTGGACAAGCCTGATCCAGAGGACTTGGAGTGGACGTCAAGAAATCAACATGGAGGCCACGAGGCAGGGAGGCGCGCCTGCCCCCTGGGCGCGTCCCCACCCTCGTGGGCCCCTCGCAGCTCCACCGACCTACTTCTTCCTCCTATATATATCCATATACCCGAAACCAACCAGGAGCACCACGAAACCCTATTTCCACCGCTACAACCTTCTGTGCCCGTGAGATCCCATCTTGGGGCCTTTTCCGGTGCTCCACCGGAGGGGGAATCGATCACTGAGGGCTTGTACATCAACACCATAGCCTCTCCGATGATGTGTGAGTAGTTTACCACACACCTTCGGGTCCATAGTTATTAGCTAGATGGCTTCTTCTCTCTCTTTGGATCTCAATACAAAGTTCTCCTCGATCTTCTTGGAGATCTATTCGATGTAACTCTTTTTGTGGTGTGTTTGTCGAGATCCGGTGAATTGTGGGTTTATGATCAAGATTATCTATGAACAATATTTGAATCTTCTCTGAATTCTTTTGTGTATGATTGGTTATTGTTGCAAGTCTCTTCGAATTACCAGTTTGGTTTGGCCTGCTAGATTGATCTTTCTTGCAATGGGAGAAGTGCTTAGCTTTGTGTTCAATCTTGCGTTGCTCGATCCCAGTGAAAGAAGGGGAAACGACACGTATTGTATTGTTGCCATCGAGGATAAAAAGAATGGGTTTATATCATAATTCTTGAGTTTATCCCTCTATATAATGTCATCTTGCCTAATGCGTTACTATGTTCTTATGAACTTAATACTCTAGATGCATGCTGGATAGCGGTCGATGTGTCGAGTAATAGTAGTAGATGCAGGCAGGAGTCGGTCTACTTGTCGCGGACGTGATGCCTATATACATGATGATGCCTAGATATTCTCATAATTATGCACTTTTCTATCAATTGCTCGACAATAATTTGTTCACCCACCGTAATACTTATGCTATCTTGAGAGAAGCCACTAGTGAAACATATGGCCCCAGGGTCTATTTTCCATCATATAAGTTTCCAATCTATTTTTACTTTGCAATCTTTACTTTCAATCTTTATCATAAAAATACCAAAAATATTATCTTCTCTATCAGATCTCACTTCTGCAAGTGGTCGTGAAGGGATTGACAACCCCTTTATCGTGTTGGTTGCAAGGTTCTTATTTGTTTGTGTAGGTACGAGGGACTTGCTTGTGGCCTCCTACTGGATTGATACCTTGGTTCTAAAAAACTGAGGGAAATACTTACGCTACTTTGCTGCATCACCCTTTCCTCTTCAAGGGAAAACCAACGCATGCTCAAGAGGTAGCAGGGTTCGATTGGTTTTTCGTGGCTACAGAGGCTTGCGGTGGCGGAACTCCCGATCTAGGTTATTTTCTGGAGGTTTGGGTATTTATAGGTATTTTTGGCGTAGGTCTCACGTCAGGGGGGGGGGTATCCGAGCCATCCACGAGATAGGGGGCACTCCCAGGGGGGTAGGGCGCACCCCCCACCCTCGTGGGCAGCCCGGGACTCTTCTGGACCAACTCTTTTACTCCGGGGGCTTCTTTTGTTCCATAAAATATCATCAAAAATTGGCATGTCAATTGGACTCCGTTTGGTATTCCTTTTCTGTAAAACTCAAAAACAAGGAAAAAACAGAGACTGGCACAGGGCTCTAGGTTAATAGGTTAGTCCCAAAAATTATATAAAAGAGCATATAAATGCATATAAAACATCCAAGATGGATAATATAATAGCATGGAACAATCAAAAATTATAGATACGTTGGAGACGTATCACTGCATTAATCATGCGATGAGGAGTGAGATGGTTAGCTCTTTGGGCTTTGGAGAAAAAATACGCATTAATTGACACGTCAAACGATGATTTGTATCGAATTGCACCCTCACACGGTCTCTCCTGCACGTCGCGGTCACACCGCGCCCTCACACAGTCGCTCCTGCACGCCGCAAACCCAACCAAGGGAACACACCCTGACTGACACGTGCTACCGCTGACAGATAATTTTCGTTCATACATTATGTTTATCCAACCACATATTCGGGTGGATCCATACGGCCCGTGCTGTGGTCTGTTGGGGAAGAAAAAAGGTGAGGAAGAAGGGTTAGGAGACGTAGGATATTCATCCAACCGCCTAAAATGGTAGACTGGCCCAAATGATGAAAGTCACGCGACTTGCATAACAATATATGTTTTTACACAACAAAAGATCCCTAAAAACAACAACATAAAGAAAAACTATCACTGCTCGCGGAACGAGACGACCTCGTGGTCTTTGGCTGTCGGCGCGAACCAGCCGTAGCTGTCGACGTGTATCTCTGCACCGTGGTTGTCCTTGGCCTCCAGCTACTCGTTCACGCGGAGCATGCGGGTGCTCTGCACGGACGAGAGCACCGCCCGGTTCAAGACGAGGACGTCCAGTTCCGCCTGCAGGAGGGCCTCGATGGCAGCGGCATCCACGCGTCCACGCGCTCCGCGTCGAGTTGAGCCTCCGCCGCCTGGTTCACATCCACGACATCTAGTTCCGCCTACAGGAGAGCCTCTATGGCAGCGGCATGCGCGCGCTCCGCGTCGAGTTGAGCCTCTGCCTCCCGGTCCTCCTTTAGTATCGCCGGGTTGAACCGTTGGTCCGCTTGCACCATGGGGGACCCGGACGCTAGCACGAAGTCGACGCCCATCGTCTCATACCCATCGGGGTCCTTCTGCGCCACGACCTCCGCCATGAACATTGGATCGGCTTCCTCCTCCTCGTAGCTTGGCTCCAGAGAACTCGGGGATTGGCCCGCCGCCAAGCGAGCTTGGGAATGGAGGTCTGTGGCGCCGACTGCCGCCAGATTTCTGCGCGGCGCTCCGGCGTTAGCATCTTGTAGTACGTGATCTTGCGGCGCACCATGGCTTTCTGGCGAACTAGGGGACGCTTGATGCGGGCTAGGGAATCGAAAGGTGGGGGATTGGGCTGGAGAGGAGGTGTGGTTTTGGGGCAGTCGCTGGCGTAGGCCGAGCAACGAAGGTTCTGGTGTGAATAGTGGTTCCGGCCGAGCAGCGAAGGTCAATCGGTTTTGACTATACATCGTTGTTGTCGCGTTCGCGTTGCACCCCGGCACGCTGGACCCTCCACATCATTCACCGAATGGAACGCGCTTTGTCTTGCATTTTCGCTCGCTTGTGGGACCGCAGTTGAGAGCAAACCGACGTCCCTCCCCCTCCCCTGCCCGCGTCATTTATACTACCACTCCCTTCGTTTTATGCGGAGTAAATAAAAACAGAGGGAGTATACTACGGATGAGGATCCCCTAACGTGGTTGAACCCATTGAGTAACTGACATGTGGGGCCTAGCAAGCATAGGATCCGCCAGTAAGTGACCGAAAGGGAGGGTAAGGCAGGGATCCTATGTCGGAGGATCCACTTCCACTACTAATCCCTCCTTCCAACTACAGGGCCTAATGCGTTTTTCTAGGCTAACTTTGACCAAATGTTAGAGTAATAATATATGACATGCAACTTACACAAAGCATACGGTCAAATTCGTATGTGAAAGGAGCTTCCAATGATATAATTTTCACATTATACATCTCATGTACTATTAATCTTGTCAATAGTCAAAGGCGGTTTTGAAAAACGCATTAGAGCATGGTTAATAATAAAGCCAGCCGATGGCTATAAGGAACTGCCATGTCATCTATAGCCATCATCTATATGCACTCATACAATAGTGTGGGCTATAAGGTTGGCTATTTCCCGCAAAAAAATAATATAAAAGGTTGGCTATTGTATTATTACTTTTTCCCATCTCCTCTCTATCTCTTTCTTCATATTTATTATATTTACCTAGGAATGCGTATATAGCTAGGCTCTTGCATGAGAGCTCATTCCCCTTACTTTTTCGCATCTCTCTGCTTCACATCAGTAAAAGTGCCATGTAAGTTGGCTCTTAGAATGGCTATTAGGTTGGCTCTAAGCATTTAATATTTGCATGAGCAAGGTATATGATTGGAAGAGAGTTGCATGCATACTTCTTTTTCTTGATCTATGTGTTATGGCCGGGCTGTAGAATATAAGAGCCCACTTCACTCTCTCTCTCTCTCTCTTCTCTTCTCACTCCTCCAAGTAGGATTTTAATGACATGACAAGTCTTACAGCCTGCTGACTAGTCCTTATTAGACTTGCTCTTTGGCCCTATATAAATGGAAGGAGGGAGTACTATGAGCACTGCATACTCTACTACATATGTTGTCAGTACTCCACTAGTACTATTAGACAGGGAGCTTAAAAAAGTTACTATTGGACTGGCTATAGGTGGCGAAATCCTAGTAGGAAGAGCATGCGCGAGAACAAGCACATTCACGTGGTTGAAAACAAATTGGAAACCATCTCTGTTGGAATACAAATCTAGAAGTGCGTCTGAATCTAACAATATTGATTGGGCGTTGTTGAATGTTGATACTTTTTTCTGTAAGTTTGATCAAAGTAGAGATACTTTGACTACACATAAAACTTATATGTAAACTAGAAAGGATCGGAGGGAGTGTATTGTACATTCAAAAGAGAAACGAACATTGAATACCCTTTATATATGATTTGCGGATGCTATGATCACCAGTTCAAAATTTTGAATCCGCCTTAGGTATCACACATGCACCCACTCGTTTTCTCTCGATTTCATCTCGTGGTCCAGAGATCGATTGAAAGAGGACTGGGGTGGGTACAATACGTTCATTTCGCTTATGAACATACAATATACTCCCTCTTATCCCCCCGCGGGTAATTTCTATCATAGAAACAGACCAAACCTTTATCTCCTTGCACGACACGCAATTGATCTCTCAACATCAATCGATCTCGTCAAGATGTGTCGGGGCATGAACCGAATGGGATGTCAAAACTAAGACGGGAAGCTACATGTAGTGGAGGCAAAGTGAAACTTTAAACGAACCGTTTGTTTGTATGCATGTCGTACAAATTACAACATTGGAAATACAAGCATGGTCTAGGCCCACATGCGAATGATACTCGGCGAAATGTTCAAATGATGCATGCGGGAGGATGGACTAGACCGGAGGGCGGCATGATCGATGGAGAAGAGGGTTGGGGTTGGAGAGGAATGAGAAATAAGCAACGACGCATGATTATACTATAACGGCTCAAATAAACAATAAGTCGTCTCGTTTTCCCTTCCGTCTTGGTCACGGAGTAAGATACTCCCTCTGTTTTTATTTACTCTGCATATTAGGTTTGACTGAAGTCAAACTTCATAAAATTTGACCAAGTTTATAGAAAACTAGCAAGATGCCCGTGCCTTGCACGGAACATCAAGATCTTGTGGGAGAAAAGGATGAACGAGGGAAGGCCTTATCTGCAAATGTGGAGAGGAGTGCGGGTAAATTGTCATAGTTTCCATCCTATCCGTTGGATATAGATCGGACGACCTATATTGCAGGATGGCAGGCACAACATCACCACCAGCTCTGCTTTTTATGTACACTAGCAAGATGCCCATGCGTTGCACGGAACATCAAGATGCATTTGTATGAGTAGTTTATCTTGTGGGAGAAAAGGATGAATGAGGGAAGGCCATATTTGCAAATGTGGAGAGGGGTGTGGGTATCTTTTTCCAAAATTGCCATAATTTCCTTCCTATCCATCAGATATAAATCGGACAGACTCTTATAAAAACAGAGTTGGTGATGATGGTGTGCCTGCCATCCTGCAATATACGCCGTCCAATTTATATCTGACGGATAGGAAGGAAACTATGGCAATTTTCCAAAAAGGTACCCACACACCTCTCCACAATTGCAAATAAGGCCTTCCCTCGTTAATCCTTTTCTCTCACAAGATAAACTAGTCATACAAATGCATCTTGATGTTATGTGCAACGCACGGGCATCTTGCTAGTAAGAGTAGAAATATGAACATTTACAATAGCAAATATATATGATGTGAAAGTATATTCAATAATGAATCTAATGGTATTGATTTGTTATTGTACATGTTATTATTTCTGTCTATGAACTTTGTCAAAGTTTACAAAGTTTGACTTTGAGCAAAGCTAAAATGCGGAGTAAATAAAAACAGAGGGGGTACACAGGGACTAGTATAGTTACTACTGCCGGAACATGGTAAGTTGGACCCCTAAATGCGGGAACGGACCGGGCACACCTCAATTATTCTTTCAAACAGTTGGACACCTACATTTAGCACACCATCCGGCTACTTAATCAAGTGTTATGCTTCACTAGTTGAAAAGGAAAAGGGTGGTACCGTACCCAAAACCACCACAATTGGGGCTAGGGTAACAACTTGGTATTGTACCACATTTGAAACAGGGCACAAAAACCACCTGTTCTGCACCTAATGCGCAATGCGGAGCACTGACGCTCAAATATGGCCGGGAAAACAGGGAAACCGACATTTGGGGCACACCTGTAGGGACAACGTGGCGCAGACTAGTCTAATGGAGGAGCAGGCCCATGACCTCCTCGCCACCGGCAACCGTTCATGTGGGTCGTGGGGTCCAGCAACATGGCGCAGCTCCAGCACCGCCTCTGGACAGGGCGACCGCGGTGAGCGACACACTCATCATCGTTGTACACGGTCGGTTTCAGTGTGCTGAGAGTGGCGTTAGCGCTGTGGCATGACCAGCAGATCAACACCCTGCTCGTCGAGGATGCACGGGGCGCCGAAGTGCGCGCGCGCCGCCGCGCGTCCATGGAGTGGTGTAGCGCGGCCAACTACATCCCCAGGACCTGAGACCATGCCGGTCGTCTTGCTTTTTCAATGACGTGTGGGGTCGCATGTGAGCAAAGGGCATCTCCAACGTTGCCACGACCGTAGCTGACTACCCTGGCACACCAAAAACCCTCGTCCCTCGCGTTGTCGCGCAGTGTGTTCCCAGCCGGCGCCAGCTGCCCGCATTCATGTCGTCTGTCCGTATGTCGTCATTAAGAGGCTCGGTGCCCGAGGAACAAACTCCGGCGACTTAATGACGCGCTCGGACGCTTTGGCCTCACCGGAATGCGCTACTTAAAGCGGCAATGCCCAGCTAACCTCCACACCATAGCGCATCGTCCTGCTACCTGGCACCACATCCGCCATGACCGCGAGCGCGAACTCTCTGTGGGAGAGCTTTGTCTTCGGGGATGAAGCTCGAGGTCGCCGCCCTCGCTCAAGTCGCCGCTCACGACGCAATAGCGGCATAGTCGGACGCGGACGCGACCGCACAAGCAGTGGCCACGATGGCGGCCGACGAAGGGAGCACCGTCAGCCACGCGTCCTACTTGCCGCCGTCCAACGTCCGGCACCGCCGAGGTCGGGGACTCCTCCGAGGATGAGTAGGGCATGGGAGGCGGCAGGGCATGGTGTGCCAACTGGCCGGTCCGTCTCCCGTGTTCTACTCTTCCTCGCCGGATAACGCACCTTCGTCTTGAAACCGGCCCCCGTACATGGAGATCGCAGATGGAGGACGTCGCTCGCCGCCGTAGAATAGGTTTAAGGTCGGGTTTCTTTTATTTTTCTGTCCTATAAACGTTTGAAATGTAATGAAAATCTGTCGTGTTTGCATTAATCTCGGCTGATGTATATGAACTTTCACAATAATATAGTAATATTGTAGGAGTACTAGCAAGATGCCTGTGCATTGCACGGAACATCAAGATCTTGTGGGAGAAAAGGATGAACGAGAGAAGGCCTTATCTGCAAATGTGGAGAGGAGTGCGGGTAAATTGTCATAGTTTCCTTCCTATCCGTTAGATATAGATCAGACGGCCTATATTGCAGGATGGCAGGCACACCATCATCACCAACTCTGCTTTTTATTGAACCGAGACAAAGCTAACATGCGAAGTAAATAAACACATAGGGTCTACATACACAATTTATCTTAGGCACTCCAATAGTACGTCCACTACACATTCACGCATTTCACATCTTACTACATCTGCGGGAACCTACGAAAGGGTTAACGTAAATTACCTCTCTCTCTCCTCCCTGATTTTCATGGTGGTGGGCCCCTCCCTCCCCCCAATCTACAATCAACAGCTCACACGTTTCACATTATGTTAATTGCATAACTGGAATTACGTAGGTGTAGCATTACTCGTCCAAAAAAACCAACTAAGCCAACCTCCCAGCATATCGCGCGGGAAAAGACCCGGCCGCGCCGTTTTAGTCGTGATTACCGGATTACTAGTAGTAGTATAGATGGATCACGCGAAGCACCAAGTTTTTTTTGAGGGGGCGAAGCACCTAGTTTAAAAGGAAAAAATGGGTACACTCACAGCACCCCTGTCGCGGTCGCATTGCACCCCACACACGTTCGGTCCTGCACACGGCTCACGCATAAGCGTAACGCGCTCGCTTGCCTCTTCACCGACATGTGGGACTGCACTTGGAGAAACCGACCATCGCCAAACTCCCCGCCCACCGCGACCCCCCAAACAAAATCCCCAAATCCCAAATTCAACCGCCCTTCGCCAACTAGCCAATAATATTCCCCAACCCCCCTGTCCACCTCCAATCCATTCACTCCACCAAAGCCGACCACCCCCGCCGCGCCGTCGTCTGCGCTGCGGTTCGTTGAGGGACGATGGCGATCCTCACGTTCCGTAGTACGCCTCGTAGACTACCCTCCTCGAGCAGCGCCGTCACCGCTGGCGGCGTTATTGTGGAGGCGATGGCGGTCAGCGCCACCCATTGGCGGACGTTTGTGTGGAGACGACGGCGGTCACTACTCCACGATGCGCGATTCTAGGCGAGGCCCGTGCATGTCGATTGTAGTGCTGAATGTTAGCTGATAGACGTTGTTAAGTCACTGTTTGCCGAAGTAGTTTACAGTCAATATGCTCTGCTTAAGAAGCTTCCTTGCCCTGTTCTGCACTCAATCTGCTTAGCTGAGATGGCATGCCAAGCCTGATTAGTTGCTAAAATATCCTGCCATATATTTATTGTGACGTAGATTGCCATGGTCTAGTAGTCAATCTGTTAGGTGAAATAGCCCTACACCGTTTTATACTCGATCTTTGTTGCTGCGATGGCCTTCAATAGTTTGACGGCTGTGTGCTCGGCCTCATTGACTGCTGAAACAACCTGCCATAATTTAGCACTCAAATTTGTTTGCTGAATTAGCTTTAAATATATTTTGTTACTTAGATCTGCCCGTCCAAATATCTTGCCATAGCTTTAGACATCAACCTAGGTATTTTTTTTCTGGACTTCATAAAAAAGCATATATGTTTTTTCCTGTAATATCTAGTAGAAGTTTTTTATTTCTAACAGATGGACAGGACTTGGATAACTTCTACTCGAAGATTCTCCGCTGCATATGTCGAGGGGGTTGAAAACTTCATGAACTTTATCAGAGCTAAGTACGGTGGTCTGAAATCAGATGTGCTTTGCCCGTGTAGCAGTTGTATGAATTCAGTTACAAGACCCTAGTCAACTGTGCAAAATCATCTACACTTGTATGGGATGTCGGTCACATATACTAGGTGGGTTCATCATGGTGAAGCAGTGAACGTCAATGTTACTGACTACATGGAAGCAGCAAATCACCATCTTGATCTGCCTGATGCTCAGGCGGAAGAGGAGGAGGTGGTGGTGGTGGCGGAGCCAGTGAGTTTGACCAACATTGAAACAATGCTACGAAATGCTCGTGCATTTCGTGAACTTTCACCTGCAGAAGAAAAACGGTGGGCCCGCATGTTGGAGCAATGCAACGTGGCTGTCACCCCAGGAAATAAGCTGTCAGTATTCTCAGCTATGGTCACCTTTCTTCAGGTGAAGACATCTGAGCGGATGACCAACAAATCATTCGATGTGATGTTGGCTACTTTCCGCAAAGCTTTCCCAGATGCGTCTGAGCTACCACACACCTACAGTAAAATGAAGAATTTCCTTCGTGCAGTTTGAATTGGATATGATATGTTCCATGTTTGTAAGAATAATTGTGTTCTGTTCCGAAAGGATTATGCCAACTTAAGTGAATGCCCAAAATGCAAATCATCAAGATGGAAAGATGGCGATGTTGTGAAGAGGATTCCTCATAATGTTTTGAGACATTTTCCAATTACACCAAGATTGTAGAGGTTGTTTCATGATGCTGAAACAAGAGAGGATGTACTGTGGCATTCTAGGAACCAGGAGTCAGAGATCGAATGTAATGAGCCATCCATCACATGGTAGTGAGTGGAAAAGCTTCAATCGAAACACAAAAGTTTGTCTGCTGACCGAGAAACATTAGAATTGGCTTAGTTTCAGATGGATTTAACCCATTTGGCCACCAGAGCGCCACATATAGCATGTGGCCAGTTCTTATTATCCCTTACAACATGCCTCCAAATGTCTGCACCAAAGAATCAAACTACATGATGGCCTTGCTCATCCCAGGTCCAAAAATTCCTGGAAAGGATTTTGATTTATTCATGGAGCCTCATGTGGAGGAACTTCAACAGCTATGGAGGGGTGTTCTCACTCGAGACCTATGTAGCAGACCACCAGCTGATTTCTTTCTGCGTGCTGTTATAATTTGGTGCATCCATGATTATCCGGCTTTGGGCATTATGTCAGGGCGAACGACACATGGTTACAATGCATGTGTTCGCTGTGATAGGAATCCGCTGTCATACGCAATACGTAGCAATATCTGTTACATTGGACACCGCCGCTTCCTTGCCAAGGACAGGCTGCGTCCTACAAAATACCGAAGACATGTGTTCAATGCAAAGCATGAAAACCACGATCCGCCAAAGAGGCTCACCGCCGATGAGTTGCAAGTGGAATCAGAGAAGGTCAGGCATATTACACCATGAAACTGCTACCTCTTGAGCATGCTTTGGTTTTCCCTTGAAGAGGAAAGGGTGATGCAACAAAGTAGCGTAAGTATTTCCCTCAGTTTTTGAGAACCAAGGTATCAATCCAGTAGGAGACTACACGCAAATTCCTCGTACCTGCACAAACAAATAAGAACCTTGCAGCCAATGCGATAAAGGGGCTGTCAATCCCTTCACGGCCACTTGCAAAAGTGAGATCTGATAGAGATAAATAAATAAATATTTTTGGTATTTTTGTTGTATAGATTGAAAAGTAAGGATTGCAAAATAAACGGCGACAGAAATAGCACGTTGGCGGGAAATTAATATGATGGAAAATAGACCCGGGGGGAATAGGTTTCACTAGTGGCTTCTCTCAAGATAGCAAATTCTACGGGGGTGAACGAATTACTGTCGAGCAATTGATAGAAAAGCGCATAGTTATGAGAATATCTAGGCATGATCATGTATATAGGCATCACGTCCGTGACAAGTAGACCAAAACGATTCTACATCTACTACATTACTCCACACATCGACTGCTATCCAGCATGCATCTAGAGTATTAAGTTCATAAGAACAGAGTAATGCATTAAGCAAGATGACATGATGTAGAGGTATAAACTCAAGAAATATGATATAAACCCCATCTTTTTATCCTCGATGGCAACAATACAATACGTGCCTTGCTGCCCCCGCTGTCAATGGCAAAGGACACCGCAAGATTGAACCCAAAGCTAAGCACTTCTCCCATTGCAAGAAAGATCAATCTAGTAGGCCAAACCAAACTGATAATTCAAAGAGACTTGCAAAGATATTAAATCATGCATATAAGATTTTAGAGAAGAATCAAATATTGTTCATAGATAATCTTGATCATAAAACCACAATTCATCGGATCTCGACAAACACACCGCAAAAAGTGTTACATCAAATATATCTCCAAGAGAATCGAGGAGAACTTTGTATTGAGATTCAAAGAGAGAGAAGAAGCCATCTAGCTAATAACTATGGACCCGAAGGTCTGTGGTAAACTACTCACATCATTGGAGAGGCTATGGTGTTGATGTAGAAGCCCTCCGTGATCGATTCCCCCTCCGGCGAAGCGCCGGAAAAGGCCCCAAGATGTGATCTCACGGGTACAGAAGGTTGCGTCGGTGGAAATAGGGTTTTGTGGTGCTCCTGGATGTTTACGGGGTATATGAGTATATATAGGCGAAGGAAGTAGGTCGGTGGAGCCACGAGGGGCCCACGAGGGTGGGGGCGCGCCTACCCCCGTGGGAAAGGCCTCCTAACTCGTAGCCGCCTCGTTGCTTCCTTAACGTCCACTCCAAGTCTCCTGGATTGCGTTTGTTCCAAAAACGATCGTCGCGAAGGTTTCGTTCCGTTTGGACTCCGTTTGATATTCCTTTTCTGCGAAACACTAAAATAGGCAAAAAAATAGCAATTTGCACTGAGCCTCCGGTTAGTAGATTAGTCCAAAAAATAATATAAAAGTGCATAATAAAGCCCATTAAACATCCAAAACGGATAATATAATAGCATGGAACAATCAAAAATTATAGATACGTTGAAGACGTATCAAGCATCCCCAAGCTTAATTACTGCTCGTCCTCGAGTAGGTAAATGATAAAAACGGAATTTTTTATGTGGAATGCTACCTAGTATAATTTTCAATGTAATTTTCTTTATTGTGGCATAAATGTTCTGATCCGAAAGATTCAGGATAAAAGTTTAATATTGACATAAAAATAATAATACTTCAATCATACTAACAAAGCAATCATGTCTTCTCAAAATAACATGGCAAAAGAAAGCTATCCCTACAAAGTCATATAGTCTGGCTATGCTCTATCTTCATCACGCAAAATATTTAAATCATGCACAACCCCGATGACAAGCCAAGCAATTGTTTCATATTTTTGATTTTCTCAAACTTTTTCAATCTTCACGTAATACATGAGCGTGAGCCATGGACATAGCACTATATGTGAAATAGAATGCTGGTTGTGGAGAAAACAAAAAAAAGAAAATAGTCTCACATCAACTAGGCGTATCAATGGGCTATGGAGATGCCCATCAATAGATATAAATGTGAGTGAGTAGGGATTTACATGCAACAGATGCACTAAAGCTATAAGTGTATAAAAGCTCAACAAAAGAAACTAAGTGGGTGTGCATCCAACTCGCTTGCTCATGAAGACCTAGGGCATTTTGAGGAAGCTCATCATTGGAATATACTAGTCGTCAATCCGTGCATTCGCACGGGATAGCATGTGTATTGTAGGGCAAACTTGAATTTTCACGGACGACACAACATGCATATTTTGTGTACCTATCTGTGTCGCTCCCATGCATATGAATGGATTTAGATCCATTCTAAAAGTATGCCGTCCAATTTAGAAACATGATGTCTTAATTTATTTAATATTGGGGCATATTGCTTAAAACACTTGGCTTTACTATATAATTTCATATCTAGCGGATCTCTTGTACAATTTTATTTTATTTTCATTTAAATCTTCCTTTTATCACTTACTCATCTTTCCCTCTATATCCGGTCGCCAGATCCATCCATCCTGATCATTTTTTTACTGAGCCTCTTTAGGTCTACTTCTTGCTCAACGGCCAATTTTAGAACACCTTCAAAGACTCTTGCGATAGAATGGATAATGGGCAATTAGCTTTTGCTATGATTTATAATTCTTCTTGGTATGTCACGACCTATGTACTGAGATCGGTGTATTTCTTCATGTGTTGTAATATTTTAATTGTAGTGAGTGGTGATCGTCGTCCATTTATAAAAAGGTTACTTGTAGCAAAAAGAAAAAAAAGTAATAAAGATAATTAACTATTCAGACTTCGGTGCACATGCTATTCGGTGGTTAACTGAAATTAGTCCATGTATAATTCTATCACATATACTCAGTCAATCACAACATGGCTACTGGAGATGTGCATATTTTTGTTACTACTAAAAGATTTCTGCGAGGATTTTAGACAGGTTCAATTATGCCATCTTGTCAACTACGGTCTGTCCGACGCTCTCAGCAGCGGCAGGAGTGCGGCTATGCCGGCTGCTCCCGTGGACAATGCCTGCATCAGAACCCTCGCAAATCATCACAACACCGGCCATCTGGATGTTCCCCTTTGCGGTGTGTTACATTGTCTTCGTCAAGACTGCAACTTCCTCCGACGCCGTCGTCCTCAGGAAGAGTTTCCTCATCCAACAACAACATCGACGAGTCTTGTATATCCATCTAAAAAGGGAGCAGTTTATCATATCCATTCAGTATGCATCATCTACTGCACACGAACAGTTCAATGGCAATAAAATCTTAGAGAGATTAACAATTCAAAACAGAAATGGTTACCATGTGTGCACCATATTACATTTAGTTAGATACTAATGCTTGTACTTGTTTTAATTATAGCCATAACAAAGAGAATAATAACGTATCCTCGTAAACTCTCTTTTTTGCAACTTTGTGAGTATCGATGCTCTTCATCTGATATGAGGATCTAAGTATAACTACACTTTTCAGGAATCCTTCTCATGGACAATCGCATTGAGCATATCATGCGCCATTGTTCTGAACCCTAAATTGCAAAACAAATATGTGAGTGTCTCTTGGTTAGCAATAGGAACGACATGAGCTAATCTTAAATCATTGAGTGCTTCGTAGATCATTATGTAAATGTGAAACTAATTTTGGTATAATAAGGTATTGGCGGAATTTTCAGGTTACAGTAGCATTTTAGGCCGAATTATACAATTGGATTCGGTCACTATGGATAAAACATGTACACTTCCATGAAATATCTCAAGGGATTTCATTTCAATAAAACAATATTTGAAGTAGCTCCTATTAGTTGAATATGCGAGATAACTACTTAGAAATAGTTCTCGGTTAATTTGAAGGATAACTCTAACAGAAAAAGGGTAGTGTCAATTGAGTCACTGAAAAGCAACATTTTCTGGTGTCTTGAAAAAACTTAAGGGGTGGAGGCGTTAGTTGTAAGCCAGTCATTGGTTATCATGTTGTTTAATCCTTTACGTGACAAAAAATAGTGTGTTGTTCTATCATGCTAGGCTGTTTTTGAATATTTGATGAACTACTTGTAATTATGAATCATGCAAGTTTGTTGTTCAATTCTTCAGATAAAAGTTTGGTGTTGAAATCAGGCCATGGATGCCACATATAGCATGCATCACTGACTATTAAGCTGAAGGCGGTACAGGAAAAGAAAGTGAAAACGATGAGTGGGTAGACGCTAACTCGTGACATCTAATTTATTAATATCATGTAGGAAACTGATTTATCAGATGATTATACATAGAAGAAAGTGTCAGTCCAAAGTGATTATAGAGGGAAACAAACATTAAGATAGTGACCGACAGTATTACTACATACACACAAAAGTGGCACTTGAGCTGCCAAGCCTGAACATGGATGGCGTAAACTGGTGATTGTGTGCACTGCGACATTTTATTACCTCTCAATCGGTGGATATGTGACTGTTTGCTACTGTCGTCAGGAAACAACTCTTTTACTGCCTACCTGCATATACAGATACATTCAATAAAAACAAAATGATCAATAGGCAATCAACTTAATTCAGTATCGGTTAGCAGTCTCAGTAGATCACCACGTTTCTTAAGTTCCGGTGGTGTCATTCAAATTGTAAGAACAGCTTTTATGTGCACGTAAGCCAAAGCAAAATAATGATGACTTTAGTATAACGTCGCTCACCTCATGTGTTGTTCAAGATGGTGATTCCGTTGCTTCTGAAGCTGATCCAGGAGGTATTGATGTTCATTCTGCTCATATTCATAAATAATCAAATCAATTTGGTTACTTTTGTTTGTGAAGATATAGTTGTGAGCTATTATCTAGCAAAAACATGTTGTTCAAGGAATCAATTTGGTTAGTTTTGTTTCTGTGTATGCTAACTCAACTGAAGTATACTTAGTGCTCCTCTCATTTAATGAAAATGCAACGATGTTATGTTCTTCTGTCCAAAAATAATAATACCGAGTGTTTTCTAGTCTGTGAGCAAAAAACAATCATGGTATGTAAGCTAAACTTCCTCTGAACCTACTGAACTCTAATAAGGTAAATTGTTTGGGGCACCTAGGTGCCTGGGCACCTAGGCCTGTTATGGCAAGTCCTATTCGTTAATGCATGTCATACAATTGACAAAATAATGGCTTTTCATATTTCGTTTGCATGCACTAGTATCCTAAATGGTCAATGATTTCTTAAGAGTCTATTATGATAACACCCTTAAGAGTCTTATTCTGCTAACACCGACTCTTATTCTGATAACACCTCTGTACTCCGACGACCCCCGGCCTACCCCACTACCCACCACTCCCCCCGAGCCCGAGGGCCACAACCTCCCTCCCCTTCCGCATCGGTGCCCCGCACCACCACCACCACCTACCCCAAGCTCGGCCGCCCACCACCACTCCCACAGCCGACGGCCACCGCGGCGCCCCACCCCACCACCACCAGAACCCTGCCCCTCTCCCACCCCACCCGGCGCACCACCAGCCTCCCCTGCTCCACCTTCTAATCCCCCGCACTGCCGCCGCACAGAGCCGTGGTCTGCCGCCCAGCTAGCTACCTCCGGCGGCCAACCACCGGAGCCGTGACGGCCTGGATCCGGCCTCGCCTCCTCCACACGAGCCCCCTCCCCCCACCTCCCTCCACCACTTTCCTCCTAGCCCCCTTGCCTTCCTCCATATCTGGTGGCCCGATTAGCACCAGATCCTGACGCCGCCGATGAAAATGGCCGTCTCCAACCACCACGGCCCCGATCCGTGGCTCTCTCCACCGTGCTCCGACTCTTGCCGACGTCCACCGGGATCAACCTCCTGACTTATTCGTGCGGTTAAGTAGCAAGGGAGGTTCGCTTACTTCCGTCGGGCAGTTCGTTGTCGTCGCCGTGTCCATGCGCTGGGACGCTGAGGCCAGTGCGGCCAGGGCCTGGAGGTCGCCACTTCTACCACATGGGGCTCCTTGTCCCGCTCCTCCTCTTCTCACCCACAAAAATGGGGAGGGCGTTGACCCCGGTGCTCCACCAGACGACGAGCAAGGAGGGCGATGCCGATGAGGTCTTTCTCCTCCTACCATCCCGTCAAACTCTTCGGCTCGACGAGGTCCTTCTCCTCCTCGATGACGTGCGAGGTCCTCCTCCCTCCCGTACCTCCCTCGTTTTCGATTAGAGATGGAGCATCCTCTCAAAGAACATCTCCTCTCCCCATGTGCTCCTCCTCTGCACCAGTGCCACAGCACGCCCATGAAACTCTCCTCCATTGGAGATTTTTTTGGTGTTTCTGATGCAATGAATTGTCCTCTCGGCACAGTTCATAAAGCATTTTTTGCTTTTTTCTTTCAGATTTGGCCGTGTCTTTCATCTGTAGTTCCTGGCAGTGCAGTTTTGCGCACAAATGGTGACCAGCCTCAGATTCACAGGCGCACTCCCAGATCGCCAGTAGCGGGCGAATGCACATCAAGTGGTATGGCAGTGTGCGAGCGTGCAGTGTAGTGTGCCCCTGGACCCCGTGCAGCTCGGTTGCTGCCCCCATTCAGTTCGATTCAGTCTCCTGCAGCACATCGCCAGCTCGCTTGCAATATGTTTGTAAGGGAGCGTTGGTTCTCTCTTCAAAGAAATTAAACAAAATCTTCAGTGTGGCTCACTCTTGGCTGTTACTGTAGTCCACCTTACTGTTTTGCAAGAGGAAAACATAAGAAAAGTAGAAAACTGCATTGCATGAGAAAAAGACATTTTTGCTGTTTGTTTGGGATTTTGGATGTAGAGGAAGCTCTTGCAGTGCGGAGTGCGTTTTGGTGCAGGTTTGGGTGTTGTTGACGCAGTGCGGAGTCCTCTGGACGCATTCCATAAGCATTTTTTTTCAGGTTTGGCGAAAAAGTTGTTCACTTTAATTTGTGTAGCAGCTTATTACCACTCTGTATGAAGTGCAATTTGTTTGTGTCTCAAAAATCAGTTGACTACATCAACACGTGCAGTGCGTTTGGTTCTCGGATGTGGTTCACTTTTGATAGTGATGGTGTTCACTTGCGCCCAACATGAAAGTGTGATTTTTTAAACGAAACAAAAAATAGCAATGAGGTTCACTTCAACATGTGTCGCAGTTCATTTGCCCTCGTCTCTGCGGTGCACTCTCGTTCATAAAAAATTGTTATATTGTAGTTCAATATGCTACCTGGTGTAGTATTGCCAAAGCAAGAATACACATCACATCCTCTGAATATAGGGGTACAAATAGTAAAGCCAGCAAGTAAGAATGTATAAACTCCGTAGCCTAAGAAACATAGTTACATAATTGATAGTTCAAGTGTGTCTCGTTCTCAAGGTTCAGATAAGTGAATCCTGCAGAAGGACCAAGACGTACTACGGGTTCCAGTAGCACAACAACCGAATATTTTCTCTTAGCACTCATGGACAATTCGGACAGGATGATCTAATGCTGCAATTCAGAAAAGTGAACACACATTCGCTTACTAATAAAAACAGTAATCATCATATTGAAACAGTATGATCGTCTCGGAGGAGATCAGAATAACAGTAAATTAGTCTTTCATAATACTAAAGATTGAACCAATGCCTTAGGGACTTTAAGATGGCTTGATGAATGAGCATCTCCTTGACTTCGGGCCACAATGCTAATCTCATATGCTAGAAATCAAATTGCTTTATTCAAGGGAAGGGACAATTCAAATTTTAGTTATGTCATTAGGTAATCAATGAAAAGAAAGAAAGATACACATGCCGACATGTCAACTTGATACATTATTCTATATATACAGATCATACAATACTTAATTGATGACATAACCCACGGCGAATCTGTAGAAACCAATATATCGCCTGTCTTGCTTCTAATGGGTCGTCAAGGTTGTTGTGTTTTGTCATATTCATTACTTTTTGTGTAAATGGTAGAATTTTGTTGATCCAATGGGCGTGAAGACGATTCGCTAACCCTGTGCAGTGACAACAATAGCCTACCTGATAAAACCATGGTGCCTAGCAGAAGAAGCATGACCAACGATGATGTTGCAAACCAACATGAGGCTCCTTGAGGAATTAATATAGGAAAGATTATACACTACTAGAAATCATTTGGAGAAATTTGTCAGCATTCCTTTTTTAATCGTAGAATACCAAACTATTAAATGTATATACCATGCTACCAAACAGATAATCTAACAACTAACGTTTACTTGGAAGAAATAACATACAACAAAATTATGTCTGTAGGAATCATCAACTAAGAGAAGTGCTGAAAGATAGAAACGGGAAGAGCTAGTTTTTCCTGATGGAGCCGTTATGGATCAAGCCAAATTATTAGGGTTTCGGTGACAACTTCAGCAGACAGAGAGGAGGAATTTAATGACGCGGGTTATTTACCGATGTAGTGGGGCAGGATTAACGGGAGATGAACTGATTCGGGCTTGTAGTGTGAGCTATTGTGCCACTGGTCCAACCTAATTCCTCAACTCGGGAGCCTGGACTGCGGCCTCCTTTTTCTTCGAAGTTCAAACTGTCATGGATACACCACTGCATCTGCATCAACCATACATGATTAGAAAAATTTGAATAAGAGATCTAAAGGTTGAGGGAGGAGATTGAGAGGAAATTGGATTGCAGCACATACACCTCTGCATCTGATGCATCAACCATACATATCTAAAGGTTGGTGGAGGAAATTTAGGAGAGATTGGATTGCAGCCCGGATGGATCTTTGAGGTATAATAATGCATCAAAATAGGACACAGAGAGTCGGCGGAGGAGGAAGAACGTGGGAGGCAGAGGAGGAAGAACGTGGGAGGCGGCGGAGGAGACAGAGTAGAGGACCCGGAGGAGGCGGACGTGCCAGTGGGGGCATGGGGCAGAGGAAGTTTGGCAAAGAGGGGCAAGAGAAAGATTTTTTTGGTAGCACGGGATGAAGATTCTGAAAAAAGAGGTGTGTGCTTTCGGTAGTTGAGGGATTTGATCCAACGGTTGGAAATAGATAACACGCATATCATATGAATGACAAACGTTGGAAGGTACCATAATATGGGATTTTGGCCCAGGATTATGTGAGTTGATCTCCACCGTTATAATCCGATCCTACCAGATAAACGGCTAGTAAATTATAATTAACATGGTAATTTTTAGGGAGTCTGTAATTAGTATCAGTATAGATAGATAGATAGATAGTTAGACAAGCCAAGTTCTATAATGAAAAATTCCCACTAGTATATGAAAGTGACAACATAGGAGACTCTCTATCATGAAGATCATGGTGCTACTTTGAAGCTCAAGTGTGGTAAAAGGATAGTAACATTGTCCCTTCTCTCTTTTCTCTCATTTTTTTGTTTGGGCCTTTTTCTCTCTTTTGTTGGCCTCTTTTTTTCTATTTCTTTTTTCTTTTCGTCCGGAGTCTCATCCCGACTTGTGGGGGAACCATAGTCTCCATCATCCTTTCCTCACTTGGAACAATGCTCTAATAATGATGATCATCACACTTTTATTTACTTACAACTCAAGAATTACAACTCAATACTTGGAATAAAATATGACTATATGTGACAAGAGTGACATGTATGAAAGAATTATAAAGGTGGCTTTGCCACAAATACGATGTCAACTACATGATCATGCAAAGCAATATGACAATGATGGAGCGTGTCATAATAAACAGAACGGTGGTAAGTTGCATGGCAATATATCTCGGAATGGCTATGAAAATGCCATAATAGGTAGGTATGGTGGCTGTTTTGAGGAAGGTATATGGTGGGTGTACGATACCAGCGAAAGGTGTGCGGTATTAGAGAGGCTAGCAATGGTCGAAGGATGAGAGTGCGTATAATCCATGGACTCAACATTAGTCGTAAAGAACTCACATACATATTGCAAAAATCTATTAGTTATCGAAACGAAGTACTACGCGCATGCTCCTAGTGGGATAGATTAGTATGAAAAGACCATCGCTCGTCCCCGATCGCCACTCATAAGGAAGACAATCAATACATAAATCCTGCTCCGACTTCATCACATAACGGTTCACCATATGTGCATGCTACGGGAATCACGAACTTTAGCACAAGTATTTCTTAAATTCACAACTACTCAACTAGCATGACTCTAATATCATCATCTTCATATCTCAAAACAATCATAAAGAATCAAACTTCTCATAGTATTCAATGCACTTTATATGATAGTTTTTATTATACCTATCTTGGATGCTCATCACATTAGGACTAATTTTTTTAACCAAAACAAATTACCATGCTGTTCTAAAAGACTCTCAAAATAATATATGTGAAGCATGAGAGATCAATAATTTCTATAAAATAAACCACCACCGTGCTCTAAAAAGATATAAGCGAAGCACTAGAGCAAAACTATCTAGCTAAAAAGATATAACTGAAGCACATGCATAGAGTATTCCAATAAATTCCGATTCATGTGTGTCTCTCCAAAAGGTGTGTACAACAAGGATGATTGTGGTAAACTAAAAAGAAAAGACTCAAATCATACAAGACGCTCCAAGCAAAACACATATCATGTGGTGAATAAAAATATAGCCTCAAGTAAAGTTACCGATAGACGAAGACGAAGGAGGGGATGCCTTCCGGGGCATCCCCGAGCTTAGGATTTTGATTGTCCTTGAATTTTACCTTGGGGTGCCTTGGGCATCCCCAATATTAGGCTCTTGCCACTCCTTGTTCCAAAATCCATCAAATCTTTTTACCCAAAAACTTGAAAACTTCACAACACAAAACTCAACAGAAAATCTCATGAGCTCCGTTAGCGAAATAAAACAAACCACCACTTTAAGGTACTGTAATGAACTCAATCTTTATTTATATTGGTGTTAAATCTATTTTATTCCAACTTCTCTATGGTTCATACCCCCCGATACTAGCCATAGATTCATCAAAATAAGCAAACAACACCCGAAAAACAGAACCTGTCAAAAACAGAACAGTCTGTAGTAATCTGCATCAAACGCAAACTACTGGAACTCCAAAAATTCTACCAAAATAGGACGACCTAGATAATTCCATTATAGATCTACTGCAATAATAATCATTATTTTAACACTTTCTGGTGATTTTTAACAATTGTTTTCGTGAGCAGAAAGTTTCTGTCTTTTTCAGCAAGATCAAATAATTATCACCCAAGAAGATCCTATAGGCTTTACTTGGCACAAACACTAATTAAAACATAAAACCACATCTAACCAGAGGCTAGATGAATTATTTATTACTAAACAGGAACAAAAAGCAAGGAAAAAAAAATAAAATTGGGTTGCCTCCCAACAAGCGCTATCGTTTAACGCCCCTAGCCAGGCATTGATAATTTTAATGATGCTCACAAGAAAGATAGCAATTGAAACATAAAGAGAGCATCATATAGCATGTGAAAAACACATCTAAGTCTAACATACTTCCTATGCATAGGAATCTTATAGGCAAACAAATTATCATAGCAAGCAAAAACTAGCATATGCAAGGAAGAAGAAAGAGACGATAGCAATCTCTAACGAGTGGTAATTTATTATCATGAAAATTTCTACAATGATATTTTCCTCTCTCTTAATAATTACATGTGGGATCATAAGCAAATTCAACAAAATGGCTATCACATAAAATGTTTTCAACACGATCCACATGCATGCAAAGTTGACACTCTTCCGAAATAGTGGGATTAACATTAACTAAAGTCATGACCTCTCCAAACCCACTTTTATCAAAAACTTCATAAGATTGAACATTATCCAAATATGTGGGATCTAAAGTTGACACTCTTCCAAACCCACTTTAAATAATATTGCAAACATTATTATCAATCTCACATTCATCATGGGGCTTAAATAAATTTTGAAGATCATAAGAAGAATCACCCCAATCATGATCATTGCAACAAGTACTAGACATAGCAAAACTAGCATCCCCAAGCTTAGGGTTTTTCATATTATTAGCACAATTGACATCAAGAGAATTTATAGTAACATCATTGCAATCATGCTTTTGATTGCAGGAACTATCAAGTATGGGTGCAATAGCAATAATCTCATGTTTAACATAAGGAACTATAGCAAATTCATCTCCATAAATATTGGCATCATGGCCACAAGAATAGCAAGCATCATGTTCATCAAGGGATATTTCAATCAAATCATCGGAATCATAATTATCTATATATTCGTGCATACCATTATTTTCTTCCAAAGCAACGGTCATTCTCTCAATAAATTCCTTAACATAAGCATTATGAGCATAGTTTTCATAGCAATATTTAAGTATGTCGGAATTTTCAGATTTGTAGAGAGTAATATCATACTTTTCAATCAAAGAAGCAACTTCATGAGCACCCTTAAACACGACAAATTCTCCAATTTGTTCGATATCATAGTAACTATAAACACCCTTTCCATAAGAAGATAAGATTTCATTATCATTAAACTCACATAGGTAGGGAAGGTGTTTTTTAGGGTTCTTAGAGCAACAAGTAAAATCATAAATTTCACAAAGATTCCAAGCATAGCATAGCAAACTATTTATTTGATACCATAAGAGCTTCCCCTTTTCAAACAAATGATGACGCACAAAAAGAGCATGCTCATCTAAAGATCTTCCCTCAACTAAACTAGTTGGGGTTTCAGCACGAGCACATATAGATCGAAGATGATCCAAGTAGAACACTTTAAGTGGACCTATATCAATAGATTTTTAGCAAGCAAAGATGCAAGAAAATAGAAGGCACAAGGAAACACAAACAAAAATACATACGGGAAGAAGGCAAAGAAAAGGCAAAGGTGAAGTGGGGGAGAGGAAAACGAGAGGCAAATGGCAAATAATGTAATGCGAGGGATAAGAGTTTGTGATGGCTACTTGGTATGTCTTGACTTGTGCGTAGATCTCCCCGGCAACGGCGCCAGAAATCCTTCTTGTTACCTCTTGAGTATGTGTTAGTTTTCCCTTGAAGAGGAAAGGGTGATGCAGCAAAGTAGCGTAAGTATTTTCCCTTAGTTTTTGAGAACCAAGGTATCAATCCAGTAGGGGACTACAGGCAAATCCCTCGTACCTGCACAAACAAATAAGAACCTTGCAACCAACGCGATAAAGGGGTTGTCAATCCCTTCACGGCCACTTGCAAAAGTGAGATCTGATAGAGATAAATAAATAAATAAATATTTTTGGTATTTTTGTTGTATAGATTGAAAATTAAAGATTGCAAAATAAACGGCGACAGAAATAGCACGTTCGCGGGAAATTAATATGATGGAAAATAGACCCGGGGGCCATAGGTTTCACTAGTGGCTTCTCTCAAGATAGCAAATTCTACGATGGGTCAACGAATTACTGTCGAGTAATTGATAGAAAAGCGCATAGTTACTAGAATATCTAGGCATGATCATGTATATAGGCATCACGTCCGTGACAAGTAGACCGAAACGATTCTGCATCTACTACTATTACTCCACACATCGACCGCTATCCAGCATGCATCTAGAGTATTAAGTTCATAAGAACAGAGTAATGCATTAAGCAAGGTGACATGATGTAGAGGGATAAACTCAAGCAATATGATATAAACTCCATATTTTTATCCTCGATGGCAACAATACAATACGTTCCTTGCTGCCCCTGCTGTCACTGGGAAAGGACACCGCAAGATTGAACCCAAAGCTAAGCACTTCTCCCATTGCAAGAAAGATTGATCTAGTAGGCCAAACCAAACTGATAATTCGAAGAGACTTTCAAAGATATTAAATCATGCATATAAGAATTCAGAGAAGAATCAAATATTGTTCATAGATAATCTTGATCATAAACCCATAATTCATCGAATATCAACAAACACACCGCAAAAGTATTACATCAAATAGATCTCCAAGGGAATCGAGGAGAACTTTGTATTGAGATTCAAAGAGAGAGAAGAAGCCATCTAGCTAATAACTATGGACCCGAAGGTCTGTGGTAAACTACTCACACATCATCAGACAGGCTATGGTGTTGATGTAGAAGCCCTCCGTGATCGATTCCCCCTACGGCGGAGCGCTGGAAAAGGCCCCAAGATGGGATCTCACGGGTACAAAAGGTTGCGCCCATGGAAATAGGGTTTTGTGGTGCTCCTGGATGTTTTCGGGGTATATGAGTATATATAGGCGAAGTAAGTAGGTCAGCGGAGCCACGAGGGGCCCACGAGGGTGGGGGCGCGCCTACCCCCCTGGGCGCACCCTCCTACCTCGTGGCTGCCTCGTTGCTTCCTTGACGTCCACTCCAAGTCTCCTGGATTGCGTTTGTTCCAAAAATGATCCTCGCGAAGGTTTCATTCCGTTTGGACTCCATTTGATATTCCTTTTCTGTGAAACACTGAAATAGGCAAAAAACAACAATTTGCACTGGGCCTCCGGTTAGTAGGTTAGTCCCAAAAATAATATAAAAGTGCATAATAAAGCCCATTAAACATTCAAAATAGACAATATAATAGCATGGATCTGCGGCATAATCTTGATGTGATGCACATCGAGAAAAATATATGTGACAGCATTATCGGCACACTTCTTAATATTGAAGGCAAGACGAAAGATACCTTAAAATCTAGGATTGATTTGACACACCTGGGTATCAGAAAGGATTTGCAGGTGCAAGATGAAGGTAAACCACGAGATGTGGCACCAGCTATGTACGTCTTGGACAAGGTAAAAAGAAAAGAATTCTGCGAGGTCCTGTCACGTGTGAGATTCCCACATGGATTTGCTTCCAACCCTGAAAGGAGAGTCAGTGCAGATGGAAACAAGGTACAAGGGTTGAAAACTCATGACTGCCACGTCCTACTTCAAACGGTTTTACATGTTATCCTTAGAGGATTGGGCCGCCCTGACTTATACAGAGCAGTTGCAGAGTTGGGACAATTCTTTAGGGAACTCTGCAGTAGAAATATCAGGGTAGATGCTTTGGAACGTCTTAGAGACAAGATACCAACTATCCTATGCCACCTTGAGAAGATATATCCTCTGGCCTTCTTTGATGTGATGGTGCATTTGGCTGTTCATCTACCTGATGAGGCACTACTTAGAGGTCCAGTACAGTATGGTTGGATGTACCCTATTGAAAGGCGGCTCAGCATTTTCAAGGGATATGTTAGGAACAGAGCTAGACCCGAGGGTTCCATTGCAGAGGCCTACATTGCTACAGAAGCATTGACATTCTGCTCAAAATATATTGAAACAGCCGATCAGCTTAGAAAAGAGGTGGGTGAAGACAATCCCGGGCTCAATGTTTTCTATTATTCTGTTCGAGTTACAGGAAAGAGTCGAAAAGAGGACAAACCTAAAGATTTGGACAAAATGGTTTGGTATGTTTTGAATAACTGTCCTGAGATACTACCTTATATCAAGTAAGTGCTAAGTACTGCAGCTTATACATCATAATCTACTAAACTTGCAGCACATTCTTATATATTTAGATGTTTGACGCGATCACTATGTTGTGCAGCATCTACAAAAAGGAGTTACTGCCACAAAATCCAAGAAACATTGACAAACTGGTTATGGCAGGATTTGCGAAATGGTTCAAGAGCTATGTAAGCTTTTGAATTGCACTGTTAGTTTTTTAATATATTGAGTACATAAGATGATCAGCTTGTCTATTTTCTAACCATAGGTTAAGAAGATGCGGGAGGATGGGCAGGCAGTTGATGATGCCCTTTACGCACTAGCAATAGGTCCTGATGCTAGGGTAAGACATTATGAATCTTGCGTTGTTGGAGATGTGCGCTACAACACCCTTGAACGCGATGAAGGTAGGAAGACACAAAACAGTGCCATCATGAGCACGGATACGTATGACAGAGAGACAACTGAAATGTATGCTAACATAACAGACATTGTTCAGTTGCAGTATATCTCCAGTTTCGAGGATCATTGGTGTGTGGTTCTATTGTCCTGTCGTTGGTATAACCTGTTTTCCACGATCGCAAAACCCAGAGCTGATGATTATTTCAAATCCATCAATGTCAAGGCAGCGTACCAGACCAACGATCCTTTTATTTTGGCAAATTTAGCAAAACAGGTATTTTTCTTGGAAGACACATTTGCACAGAGCGATGACTGGAGAGTATTGCAAAGGTTTGAGCAGAATTCGTTTAATGAAGTTGCACAACAAGATGATGCTTACACTGCTCCTGATGTACAAGATTCCACATATGTTACTAATATCTTTGAGAACCATCACGTCAATGACGCTGGAAAAAAGATTGCCTGTCGTGTTGTGGACATACAAGAGTTGATCAAGAAGAAGCCAACGTTCGAGGACATTGAGGATGATGAAGAAGATGACACTCTGGGGAATTACGATTCAGACTGATACACATGGCGAAGATGTTGACGTTGCTGCTGCGGATGATGATTAGATTGTTTTTGTCGTATTTGTCTGTCAGAAGACATTTTTTATCTACTATGTGAAATTGTGTTTGCTATGACAATTGAAACCTTATGAACGTGTTTTTATGATTTTGCTGTGAGAACATCACTTGTTATGTATGTTCATTTGTGTTTGGTGATAGTATGACGACTAAAACATGATGACATTGTTGTTTAGTCATACTCATATTTGGCTGTGAAACTTGAATTTGATGACATAGTTTGATGTTGGACTGCAATTTGCTCGACGTCTTCGAATGGGAACAAAGCTGACCCGACAGGGCCTCTGCTAATTTATTTATTACCAAAAGGGCCTATGCTATTTATTTATTTATGATCAAAAGGGGATACCCCCCGATTTCTGTTAATAGAAACCATTAGATGTTCACAACACTACGCCCAGCCTGCTACACAGGTTTCATTCATTACTAGTTTTAGCAAAGTGCTCATGGCATAGCCACTGAATACATCACGAGTGCTACATACACTGCAAATAAAGAGACAATCATCCTACAGAGCACATCAATTTTTCCCACTATCTTCACAAGCTCTTTCATCTCCTCATTGCTGTCAAGGCTGTTCATCAGCTTTTGCTTGGCCATGATCAGAGGAACTGCAACTTTAACCTTCTGCTCTGCATCTTCCGCTTCTGCCGTTCCTTCAGTTACTTCTCCAACACCCCAACCTGCTGGTATTGGGATTCCTCGGCTAACCAAATAATCAGCGTAGTTGCGTTCCCCCACATCAGCAACTTACCCGAAATACAAATCACACGAATCTTCCCTTTTCTGCACGAATCAAACTGGAAGATCATCAACCAAACTATTAAAAATATCAGCAACTGAAAGCAGCAGAATAACACTTAAACATATTATTACCCCATGATTTGGGCATTTGTAGAAGACTCCGCCAGGGTTGAGGATAGTGGTTGAGACGCGACGGATGACTCTGCGTGATTTACAACAGTGGCACCACACCAACGGCAGCGGGTGAGTGTGCCGGCGGGGGTGTGATGAGACCCACAGGCGATGGTACGGGTGGCGACTTGGCGCATATCTGGTTGTTGCCTGCTGAAGAGCAGGTGGACGAGCAGCTAGCGGACATGGTTGTTGTGGCCAGAGCTTCTGATGCTAGGCAGAGTAAGAAGAGAAGAGGAGAAGCGAACATTGGATATGTCAGTTTCATTACTTGCAGAGTAGCATAGCACCATATATAGTCATAGTCTAGGTCTGGATTCGAACCAGCTACAAGAGCACGTCTCTCTTTTTTCTAAAACTCAGCAACGTCTCTTTACTGGTACACTAGCTTGTTCTGTACGCCTTCTCAAGTCTTTGATTTTCTTTCTTTTTTTTGCGAGGAAGGAAGGAGGACAAAATTGAGATTTCCCGGGACTCGAACCCAAGACTCTCGGTTGAAAACCAAGGGTGCTAGTCACTTATGTGGAGAACGTTCCCTAGGAGGAGGACGGCAAACGAACGCATTTTCCTCACAGTTTTAGCTGCGAGGCAAGATAGAACGATCGCAGTTTCGGGAATGTTATCAGGCGAATGAGCCCAGTTTTTCTTTTCTTCTTATATATAAAAAGTATGCTACTTGGTGTCAGCTTAGTCAACAAATGATTGTGCCAACCTTGACCATTGGATTAACATTCAAAGTCTGTCGTGTTTCTTCAGTCTCTTCCTACTCCAGCCGCCAAAGCCAAACCAGCACCGGCGGGACCGCCTGCTCCCGCCTCCCACGGCTGGCTGTGCTGCCGCGCATGCATCATGGCCACATCGCACCCTAAAACTCTACGCATCTTCCCCGGCTCCTGTTCGTTCCCGTCCGAGGCCTCACCATCGTCCTCCGCCTTGGTTCGCTCGCCGCGGCGCCGCCCTCCGGTATTGTCAACATGGTCACCAACCGAGAGGAATAAGGAGATGAATGTCCATGGTGAGGATGACAGTAGGGACCCTGCAGCGCGCAGTAGTTTTGTTTTTTCGGGACAGAGAAAGGTATCAACTGGGTTGTTCGGGAGCTGTGGCCCGTCTAGCACATGACCAACCCAGTTTGTTTTTTTCCTTTCTGAAAATGGCTAGCCCAACTATTTTGTTTTTTTGCAGAATAACCAACGTAGGCCTACTTGTTTTTCTACGCCCTGCTGGCCCGAAAATCTTTCAAGACGAGGAGGGATGCATTTTGCCCAAAAAATGGGCTAATATTAAATGGGCTGCAAAATGAAAAAAATACAACAAACAGGCAATTAGTTCCAAAATAATTTTTTATTTCGGATTTTGATATTTTAAATTTCATTGTTTTTGTGCGGGTAAAATTTCATTGGATTTAAATTAAGGTATGTTTAGTTTTAAATTAATTTGAATCTGGCTAGAAATTTCGGGTTGTATGCTGTTTAGGACAGATTTGGAGGCTGACTTGTGGGTCTACTAGGTTGATGTGTACGAAAGGCTTTGTCAACTTAGTCCACAAATGATTCTAGCAGCAGTGACCGTTGGATGTTAATCCAACGGCCGTGCTGCTTCTTCAATATTTGATCTTCTTGCTCCAGCCGCCCAAACCAGCGCCGGCGGGACTGCCTGCTCCCGCCTCTCGTGGCCGGCTGTGCTGCCGCACAGGCCGCACTGCCCCACCCTACTCCATTGCTGGCTAGGCCATTCCTCTATTCACCCACACCTCCTGTTATTTTTCGGCGACGGCAGCCGGACCAGTAAACCCTCGTACTCCCCACCGCATGGGCAACCACTACCGAGTCTTCCCTGGCTCCGTGTCGTTCCCTTCCTAGGCCTCGCCGTCGTCCACCGCCCTGGTGCTCTCGGCGCGCCGTGGTCAACGTGGTCAATGAACGACATCCATCGAACGTGGACTATACGTGGAGAGGCTGACAGCTGGGTCCACGACCGCACACAAGGAAATGCCTCCTTATTACGCGCAAAATAATGATTCCTCCACCTGACATCTGGGACCCACCGGAAGGGCCTCTGTATTTCATGAAAAAAACGTTCCCCCCGCTGACAGGTCGGACCCACCAGCTATATCTTCGCACGCAAGGAAGTGCTTCCTTATTACGCACAAAAAAATGAATACTCCCCTTGCTAGCTAGGACCCAGCATAGTGGGAGGCTGACATGTGTGCCTACTAAGTTGACGGGGATGTAGGGCTTTGTCAACTTAGTCAATATGAACGATTCTAGCTCCAGTGATCGTATGATGTCCATCCAACAGTCGTAGTGCTTCTTCAACCTCTGGTCTTCTTGCTCCAGCCGCCCAAAGCAACGTCGGTCGTGTCGCCTGCTCCTGCCTCCCGTGGCCGGCTGTGCTGCCGCGGAGGCCTCACCGCCCCCTACTACTCCCACCGCTGGCCAAGCCCTGCGACGACGGAAGCCTCACACGCAGCCGAACCAGTGAACCCTCGTACTCCTCTTTGCGTGGGCATCCACTGCCGCGTCTTCCCCGACTTCGTGTCGTCCCCTTCCTAGGCCTCGCCGTCATCCACCGCCTTGGTGTTCTCGGCGGGGCGTGGTCAATGTGGTCAACGAACAACTTCTATCGGAAGGGTATTGTATGTGGAGAGGCTGACATCTGGGTCCACGGCTGCAGCAAGGAAGTGCCTCCTTATTACGCGCACAATAATGATTCCTCCACCTGACAACAGGGACCCACCGGACGGGCCACCGTATTTCACGAAAAAAAACGTTTCCCCCCTGACTGCTGGAACCCACCAGCTACATCTTCGCACGCAAGGAAGTGCATTCATATTACGGGCAAAAAAATGATTCGCCCCCTGAATGCTAGGACCCACCAGCTACATCTTCGCACACAAGGAAGTGCCTGATAGTCGGGACCCACCTGGTCGAAGCGTACGTAGCGTTGTAATTCTGGTCGCGAACGTGTACGTACATACTGGTCGATGTAGAGGCGCGCCCGTGTCATAGTAGAGGCGTGCACGTAGCATGTACACGTACGTACAACGGCTAGGGTGCAAGAAAGAAAATACGGCCACGTACGTACATACGGGCGGGGTCTCAAACACCTAATCGCGCATACGTACGACCAAGGCTCGTGTACATGGCTGTGGCTGGGTCGGAACGGGGAAACTGCGCCATCGTCGTGTTCATGGGGAGGCAATGAAATACGTCGTGTTCATCGGGAGGCAACAAAACGCGTGTTGTTCATCGGGAGCCAACCGGCTTGGACGGAACAGCCGATGGAAACGAGGCCTGGCGTACCGCAGAACGGAGGGAACGGCCTTGTGTTCGACCGGCCACGGTGGAAACGGGATCCTGTTCATCGGGAGGGGTCTGGCGTACCGCAAAACAGAGGAAATGCACCTCCTACGGTCGAAACGGGGTCCTGTTGATCGGTAGGGGTGTGGCGTACCGCAAAACGAAGGAAACAGACTTGTGTTGGAGCGCTACGGTCGAAACGGGGATCCTGTTCATTGGGAGGGGTGTGGCGTACCGCAATACAGACTCCACGGATCTGTTCATCTCCACCGCTGACCTCCTCCGGCCTCCACGGACTCTTGCTCATCCACCATCGACCTCCTCCAGCCTCCACCGCGATCGTTCATCCACGGGCTCCTGTTCATCCAGCCTCCACCGCGCTCCTCCATCGACCACTGTTCAACCAGCCCTCTCCACGGGTCCTGTTCAACCACCCTCCACGGGCTCTGCTCATCCAACCCTCCACCGCCTCTTGCTCAACCAGCCCTCCACAGGTCCTGTTCATCTAGCCCTCCACGGGTCCTGTTCATCCACCCCCAACCGCTCGATCGATCGGGTCCTGTTCATCCAGCGGCAACACCACGGGTCTGTTCATCCAACCCCCACCGAACTATTCATCCAAACCCCCAACAACGCTCACTGTTCATCCAGAGGCAGCATCGATCGGCTTCAGTTAGCAGCAGTAGCGAGGGAATCACTCGGGTTCAGTTAACAGCAAGGGATCGATCGATCGCTTGGGTTCAGTAACGTGTAGCCTGCAGTGCAATCGCTCGGGTTCAGTTAGAGCCCAACGCCTCGCTCGGGTTCAGTTAGAGCGCAACACCTCGCACACACGCATGTATGTATGAGAGAAACGCGCATCGCTCGGCCCCCGACCACCCACCGTAACCGGGAACTCCCTCGATATTTTCCTCGCCCTCGCTTCTACCATGGTTTTCTCCATCATGGACGGCCCAAAGAATGTCACGCAGCTGCGTCTCCGGCCCGCCCAGGACGAAAAGCCCATTTCTTGTCATGATTTTTTATCATAGAAGTAGGAGCCCACCACATCTATGATGATATGGGGTTTTGTCACAATTATCGTCATAGAATTGTCATAAGCATGGCAGAATTTTTTTTCGTTCGACCCAAAATGTCATGGATATGTCTTTTTTTTGTAGTGCGACTCGATGATGTCTCCTCCTTCTTGATCCAGTAAGCAAGGGGACATGTAGACGGGATCTAGGCTAGCACGGCAGCGTGGTGGTGGTGGTGGAGGAGGATTTTCTGCAGAGCTTCTCCAAGCTGTTGTGGTGGAGGAAGTGAAGGGAGAAAAGGCGGCGGCGGCCAGGTGCATGGGTGGTGCGCCCAGTCCCTCTCCTCCCTTCTATGTAGGGGGTGCGGCCACCTTGACCCCTCCTCCAAGCCAGGGGGCATCGCCCCCCACCAAGCCTAGGGGGTCGCAACCCCCGTCTAAGCAAGGAGGAGGCGCCCCCCTGCAAGTCAAGGGGGTCGCGACCCCCGGCTCCTTATGTTTTAGGGTTTACCCCCTAGGCGGGGGCCCTTGGAGAGCTGGTGCACCTGGCCCATGTAGGCCAGGGCGCCCCCTTAGCCTATGCAGGCCTTCGGGACAGGCGGGACACACTGGTGGACCCCCGGAACCCTCCGGAACTCCCCGATACCAATACCGGAAAAGCCGAACTTTTTCCAAAACCCTGAAAAACACTTTCCTTATATGAAAATTTACCTCACGACTATTCTGAAGCTCCTCGTGATGTCCCGGATCTCATCTGAGACTCCAAACTACCTCCGGACTCGCCATTATGAATATTCCAATACTACACTAGCATTACTGAACATTAAGTGTTTGACCCTACGGGTTCGAGAATATGCAGACATGACCGAGACACCTCTCCGATCAATAATCAATAACGGGACCTGGATGCCCATAATGAATCCCAGATATTCAACAAAGATCTTTATCAGTTTGAACCACGATGTCAATGATTCAGATAATCCTGTATACAATTCCCTTTATCTCTCGATATTTTACTTGCCCGAGATTCGACCATGGGTATCGCCGTACCTAGTTCAATCTTGTTACCGGCAAGTCTCTTTACTCGTTCTATAATACAATATCCCCGTGACTAAACACATTAGTCACATGCTTGCAAGCTACTTAGGATGTCGTATTACCGAGAGGGCCCAGATATATCTCTTCGTCACATGGAGTGACAAATCTCAATCTCGATCCATGCAACCCAATAAATACTTTTCGAGATACCTGAAGAGCACCTTTATGATCACGCAGTTATGAAGTGTTGTTTGATACCCACAAAGCATTCTTCTGGTATTAGAGAGTGGTATGATCTCATGGTCCAAGCAACAGACACTTGACATTACAAAATTTGTAGCAATTAAACTAAGTGATACGATCAGATGCTAAGCTTGTGATTGGGTCTGTCCATCACATCATTCTCCTAATGATGTGATCATGTTATTAAATGACAACTCATGACTATGGTTAGGAAACCTTAACCATCTTTAATCAACGAGCTAGTCTAGTAGGGGCTCACTAGGGACACAGTGTTTGTTTATTTATCCACACATGTATTTGAGTTTTCGGTTAATACAATTATAGCATAGAGAATAAAAATTTATCAAGAACAACGAAATATGATAATAGCAACTTTATTATTGCCTCTAGGTCATATTTCCAAAAAGTTTGAGCACACCTATAAACCTTTTCCCAATGGTGAACCGCATTGATCCCCTCTTGATAAAATGACATCCATATTAACTCAAGAACAAAAGGGGTAAAGCTATGATTCACTTTGTTGTCACATACGTCTTGAGCCATCAGCATTTTGGTGAGTATATGATCCACAACACGATGTGTTCATGGGGACTAAACCTATAGATTTACTTAGCAAACATATTAGTCCCATATAAGTATATTGTCATCAATATAAAAATATAATTAAGGGCATGATTGCGCTCTCAATACTCATTAGTAGATAGGTTATACATGTGATTATAGGCTCCACGACCTACACGACCACCAGCTCTACCAGCACCACACCCCCTTCCTCAGCCTTGACCAAACTACCTTCCACACGCATGCTCCGGATAGCTTACATATCTTTGAAGATCAGGCTAGACGGTGGATGGACACCATCTCCATGCCATTTGAACATATTACCAAGCATTCCACGCAATAATAAAGTTGTTATTTATATTTCCTTATATCATGATAAATGTTTATTGTTCATGCTAGAATTGTATTAACCGGAAACTTAGTACATGTGTGAATACATAGACAAACAGAGTGTCACTAGTATGCCTCTACTTGACTAGCTCGTTAATCAAAGATGGTTAAGTTTCCTAGCCATAGACATGAGTTGTCATTTGATTAACGGGATCACATCATTAGAGAATGATCTGTTTGACAAGACCCATCCGTTAGCTTAGCACGATGATCATTTAGTTTGTTGCTATTACTTTCTTCATGACTTATACATGTTCCTATGACTATGAGATTATGCAACTCCCGAATACTGGAGGAACACTTAGTGTGCTATAAAACATCACAACGTAACTGGGTGATTATAAAGATGCTCTACAGGTGTCTCCGATGGTGTTTGTTGAGTTGGCATAGATCGAGATTAGGATTTGTCACTTCGATTGTCGGAGAGGTATCTCTGGGACCTCTCGGTAATGCACATCACTATAAGCCTTGCAAGTAATGTGACTAATGAGTTAGTTACGGGATGATGCATTACGGAACGAGTAAAGATACTTGCCGGTAACGAGATTGAACTAGTTATTGAGATACCGACGATCGAATCTCGGGCAAGTAACATACCGATGACAAAGGGAACAACGTATGTTGTTATGCGGTTTGACCAATAAAGATCTTCGTAGAATATGTGGGAGCCAATATGAACATCCAGTTTCCGCTATTGGTTATTGACCGGAGATGAGTCTCGATCATGTCTACATAGTTCTCGAACCCGTAGGGTCCACACGCTTAACGATCGATGACGATCGGTATTATGAGTTTATGTGTTTTGATGTACCGAAGGTTGTTCGGAGTCCCGGATGTGATCACAGACATGACGAGGAGTCTCGAAATGGTCGAGACATAAAGATCGATATGTTGGAAGGCTATGTTTGTACACCAGAATGGTTCCGAATGAGTTCGGGCATTTTCCGGAGTACCGGGAGGTTACCGGAACCCCCCGGGCAGTCAATGGGCCTTATTGGGCCCTAGTGGAAGAGAGGAGGAGGCGGCCAGGTGGACGACACTGTTGGGGAACGTAGTATTTCAAAAAAATTGCCTACGATCACGCAAGATCTATCTAGGAGAAGCATAGCAACGAGCGAAGAGAGTGTGTCCACGTACCCTCGTAGACCGAAAGCGGAAGCGTTTAGTAACGCGGTTGATGTAGTCGAACGTCTTCAGGATCCAACCGATCCAAGTACCGAACGCACGGCACCTCCACGATCTGCACACGTTCATCTCGGTGATGTCCCTCGAACTCTTGATCCAGTTGAGGCCGAGGGAGAGTTTCGTCAGCACGACGGCGTGGTGACGGTGATGATGAAGTTACCGGCACAGGGCTTCGCCTAAGTACAACGACAATATGACCGAGGTGTAAAACTGTGGAAGGGGGCATCGCACACGTCTAAAGATTAACTTGTGTGTCTTTGGGGTGCCCCCCTTCCACGTATATAAGGGAGGAAGGAAGAGGAGGCCAGCCCTAGAGGGGGCGCGCCAAAAGGGGGAGTCCTACTTGGACTCCCGGTCCAAGTAGGATTCGGCCCCCCTTTCCTATTCCAACTAGGAGAAGGAAGGGAAGGAGGAAGAGGGGAGAAGGAAGGAGGCGGGTGCCGCCCCTTCCTAGTCCAATTCGTACCAGTCCATGGGGGGGGGGGCGGCCACCCCTTGAGGCCCTTCTCTCCTTTACCGTATAGCCCATTAAGGCCCAATACTTCCCCGGCGAATTCCCGTAACTCTCCGGTACTCCGAAAAAAATACCTGAATCACTCGGAACCTTTCCGATGTCCGAATATAGCCTTCAATATAACAATCTTTACCTCTCGACCATTTCGAGACTCCTCGTCATGTCCGTGAACTCATCTGGGACTCCGAACAAACTTCGGTCATCAAATCACATAACTCATAATACAAATCGTCATTGAATGTTAAGCGTGTGGACCCTACGGGTTTGAGAACTATGTACACATGACCGAGACACATCTCCGGTCAATAACCAATAGAGGAACCTGGATGCTCATATTGGCTCCTACATATTCTACGAAGATCTTTATCGGTCAAACCGCATAACAACATACGTTGTTCCCTTTGTCATCGGTATGTTACTTGCCCAAGATTCGATCGTCGGTATCCTCATACCTAGTTCAATCTTGTTACCGGCAAGTCTCTTTACTCGTTCCGTAATGCATCATCCCGCAACTAACTCATCAGTCACATTGCTTGCAAGGCTTATAGTGATGTGCATTACCGAGAGGGCCCAGAGATACATCTCCGACAATCGGAGTGACAAATCCTAATCTCGATCTATGCCAACTCAACAAACACCATCGGAGACACCCGTAGAGCATCTTTATAATCACCCAGTTATGTTGTGACGTTTGATAGCACACTAAGTGTTCCTCTGTTATTCGGGAGTTGCATAATCTCATAATCAGAGGAACATGTATAAGTCATGATGAAAGCAATAGCAACAAACTAAACGATCATAGTGCTAAGCTAACGGATGGGTCTTGTCCATCACATCATTCTCTAATGATGTCATCCCGTTCATCAAATGACAACACATGTCTATGGCTAGGAAACGTAACCATCTTTGATAAACAAGCTAGTCAAGTAAAGGCATACTAGGGACACTTGTTTTGTCTATGTATTCACACATGTATCTAGTCTCTGGTTAATACAATTCTAGCATGAATAATAAACATTTATCATGATATAAGGAGATAAAATAATAACTTTATTATTGCCTCTAGGTCATATTTCCTTCAGTCTCCCACTTGCACTAGAGTCAATAATCTAATTCAAATCGCCATGTAATTTAACACCAATCGTTCACATCACCATGTGATTAACACCCATAGTTCACATTGCCATGTGACCAACACTCAAAGGGTTTACTAGAGTCAGTAATCTAGTTCACATCGCTATGTGATTAACACCCAAGAGCACTAAGGTGTGATCATGTTTTGCTTGTGAGATAAATTTAGTCAATGGATCTGCCACATTCAGAGCCATATGTACTTTGCAAATTTCTATGTTTACAATGTTCTGCATGAAGCTGATCTAGCTAATTGCTCCCACTTTCAGTATGTATCTAGATCGATACTCAGAGTCATCCAGATCGGTGTCAAAGCTTGCATCGACGTAGATCTTTACGACGAACTCTTTATCACCTCCATAACCGAGAAACATGTCCTTATTCCACTAAGGATAATTTTGACCGCTGTCCAGTGATCCACTCCTAGATCACTATTATACCCTCTTTCCAAACTCATGGCGAGGTACACAATAGGTCTGGCACACAGCATAGCATACTTTATAGAACCTATGACTGAGGCATAGGGAATGACTTTCATTCTCTTTCTATTTTCTGCCGTGGTCGGGTTTTGAGTCTTACTCAACTTCACACCTTGCAACACAGGCAAGAACTCCTTCTTTGACTGTTCCATTTTGAACTACTTCAAAATCTTATCAAGATATGTATTCATCGAAAAATCTTATCAATCGTCTTGATCTATCTCTATAGATCTTGATGCTCAATATGTAAGTACCTTCACCGAGGTCTTTCTTTGAAAAACTCCTTTCAAACACTCCTTTATGCTTTCCAGAAAATTCTACATCATTTCCGATCAACAATATGTCATTCACATATACTTACCAGAAAAGCCGTAGTGCTCCCACTCACTTTCTTGTAAATACAGGCTTCACCACAAGTCTGTATAAAACCATATGCTTTGATCACACTATCAAAGCGTATATTCCAACTCCGAGATGCTTGCACCAGTCCATAGAAGGATCGCTGGAGCTTGCACACCTTGTTAGCACCTTTAGGATTGACAAAACCTTATTGTTGCATCATATACAACTTTTCTTTAAGAAATCCATTAAGGAATGTAGTTTTGACATCCATTAAGGAATGTAGTTTTGACATGATTCGGACAGACTTAAGCATCGCTATGAGTGAGAAAATCTTATCATAGTCAACACCTTGAACTCATCGAAAATTTTTGCGACAATTCGAGCTTTGTAGATAGTAACACTACTATTAGCATCTGTCTTCCTCTTGAAGATCCATTTATTCTCAATGGCTCACCAATCATCGGGCAAGTCAATGAAAATCCATACTTTGTTCTCATACATGGATCCCATCTCAGATTTCATGGCGTCAAACCATTTCGTGGAACCTGGGCTCATCATCACTTCCTAATAGTTCGTAGGTTCGTCATGGTCAAGTAACATGACGTCCAGAACAGGATTACCGTACCACTCTGGTGTGGATCTTACTCTGGTTGACCTACAAGGTTCGGTAGTAACTTGATCAGAAGCTTCATGATTATCATCATTAGCTTCCTCACTAATTGGTGTAGGAATCACTGGAACTGATTTCTGTGATGAACTACTTTCCAATGAGGGAGTAGGTACAATTACCTCATCAAGTTCTACTTTCCTCCCACTCACTTCTTTCGAGAGAAACTCCTTCTCTAGAAAGGATCCATTCTTAGCAATGAATGTCTTGCCTTCGGATCTGTGATAAAAGGTGTACCCAACAGTCTCCTTTGGATATCCTTTGAAGACACATTTCTCCGATTTGGGTTCGAGCTTATCAGGTTGAAGCTTTTCACATAAGCATCGCATCCCCAAACTTTAAGAAACGACAACTTGGGTTTCTTGCTAAACCACAGTTCATATGGTGTCATCTCATCGGATTTTGATGATGCCCTATTTAACGTGAATGCAGCTGTCTCTAATGCATAACCCCAAAATGATAATGGTAAATCGGTAAGAGACATCATAGATCGCACCATATCCAATAAAGTAAGGTTACGACGTTCGGACACACCATTACGCTGTGGTGTTCTAGGTGGCGGGAGTTGTGAAACTATTGCACATTGTTTCAAATGAAGACCAAACTCATAACTCAAATATTCATCTCCATGATCAGATCGTAGAAACTTTATTTTCTTATTACGATGATTTTCCACTTCACTCTAAAATTCTTTGATCTTTTTTAAATGTTTCAGTTTCATTAAGTAGATATACCCATATCTGCTCAAATCATCTGTGAAGGTCAGAAAATAACGATACCCGCCGTGAGCCTCAATATTCATCAGACCGCATACATCAGTATGTATTATTTCCAATAAGTTAGTTGCTTGCTCCATTGTTTCGGAGAATGGAGTTTTAGTCATCTTGCCCATAAGGCATAGTTCGCAAGCATCAAGTGATTCATAATCAAGTGATTCCAAAAGCCCACAACATGGAGTTTCTTCATGCGCTTTACACCAGTATGACCTAAACGACAGTGCCACAAATATGTTGCACTATCATTATCAACTTTGCATCTTTTTGGCATCAATATTATGAATATGTGTATCACTATGATCGAGATTCAATAAACCATTCACCTTGGGTGTATGACCACAGAAGGTTTTATCCATGTAAACAGAATAAAAATTATTCTTTGACTTAAATGAATAATCGTATTGCAATAAACATGATCCAATCATATTATTGTCGGATTTAGGGTTCCGGCAGACCCTCTAGGTTCGAACTCTGGGGTGCACGCGGAGATCTCACCCCCTACCTACCTGCACCTCGTCGCCTCGCTAGGATCTAAACTACCAAAGGAACAACACAAGAGACACAAGGTTTATACTGGTTCGGGCCACCATTGTGGTGTAACACCCTACTCCAGTGTGTGGTGTGGTGGATTGCCTCTTGGGCTGATGATGAACAATACAAGGAAGAACAGCCTCGCGAGGGTGAGGTGTTCTTGTGGCTAGGCTCTCGATCAGATTGGATCAAGACAAGATGAGATGTCCGGATCTCTCCGCGATCCTCTACCCTGTGGGTGGCTAGTCCTATTTATAGGCAGAGGCCCTGGGCCTCTTCCCAAATATTGAGCGGGAAGGGCGCCAACAATTGGCCATTTTGAAGGGGAACATCTAGTACACTTATCCTGACTAAAGTTGGTCCTCCCCTGTCAAAGGCTCTGGTGGTGACGCCGGCTTGGGCTCCACGATGACTTCCTTCCTGCCATTGCGACGGTCTTGGTCTTGTTGCACCGAAACGGATGCATTTGCTCGATGCTCTCGCCTGCGCTTGCCTCCTTTGCACCAAAGAGGAAATGAGGACACTGCGCGGGCTGGCGCCCGCCTGGCGCCCTTGGTCTTCATGGCTTGCATCATGGGCACCTCGTGAGATACCCCGCCTTGATCTCTCCGCCTCCTTGAGAGCCATCCTGACGAGGCCGTGCCTGAGGAAGCTTCCTGTCGTCCGCCCCGCGAGGCTTGGCCCCTCGCGAGGGTCTTGAGCTTGTGCTGATGAAGATGGGCCATACTGGGCCACCCTTGAGCCACGCCGCAGCCGCGGCGTGTAAGTCTGGGTACCCCGTTCCCAGAACGCCGACAGTAGCCCCCGGGCCCAAGACGCGCCCGGACTTGGCTTAGCAGAGAAGCGAAGGGGCAAGTGCGAAGCGCCGCGGGCCCTAATAGCCTGCGGCCTTGGGCGCCACGTGGCGGTTGATTGGACGTGGGGGCCTTTAGCAACTGCGCGAATCGACAAAAGTGTGGCACCCGTTTAGGCTTTGCCTCCTTTGCCTTCTCCGGTCATTGCCTAGATCCCCTTTCTTGCGCTTTTCCTTCCTGCTTCCGAAACCTCCAGATCTACTTCGACCGCGTGCCCTAGAAAGACATGGCGCCTCGCCACACCCCGGCCGGAGCTTGGTACTCACCCGCCTTGGACTCCCCGAACGTGTCGGAGAAGAGCCTTGCCCGAGCGCGCCGGATGATGGCGGCGCAAGGCAACGACGGGGCAGCGGTGCTCAGGGCTGGCTCCGCCCTTCCCGAGGACCAAGGAAGCACCTTCTATCCGCTCTTCGTGAGCGCCATTGCTGCCAGTCTAGTGCCTCCCTTTTCTGAGTTCTTCTTTTCTGTCCTCCGCCATTACAAACTGCAAGCTCTGCACCTCCACCCCAACTCTGTTTTTCTTTTGGCGATCTTCGCCTACTATTGTGAGGCTCATGTCGGGGGTGCAGCCCTCAGTGGCCTTGCCGCGCCACTACTTCTACCACCGGCTCTCTCGCGGACCCATCTCCGCGTGCGCGAGCTTCGTCGCGTATGGCAGCTCCAACGCCATCTCGAAGCCCGGGAAGAGGATTGAGGGCTTCAGGAGCAAGTGGGTCATCGTAGACGCTGGGCGCATCCATCCTCGGCTGATTCTGCCCACGGAGCAGCCCACGACCACCGACAATTGGTCTCGCGCGGAACTCGTGGATCCCCGCGTGAAGTCGGTGCTGGAGAAGATGAACGCGGACCTGTGGCCGGGCAACATGGCTACGGCGAAGCTGACCGGGGCATCGCTCCTGAGGGAGTTCCTAGAGCACCAGGTGGCCCCGCTTCGTCAGTACTCGCTTCCGCTGTGGAGGCCCCGCCCGAGCCCCGCTGTCTTGGCCGATGAAGATCTGGCCGCGGTCCTCCAATCTATGGTCGGGGGAGACGTGGCGAGGCTGGAGGGCGCTCTGCACCCTGTTCTTCGAGATGATTGGGAGCAGGCGGTGGACTCCATGCCCGTCTTCAATGGGGACGGGCCCGTGCCCGCGGAGGTTCTCGAGGACCCGGCGGCCCTGGGGACGGTGAACATGTCCTCCGGCGACTCCAGCGGAGAGGAGGAAGAAGAGGAGCAGGAAGAGGGGCCTGACTCTGAGGCGACCGACGGGGAGTCGAGAGCGCCCCTCCCCCGGCGCAGGTCCCGCGCTCTCCGCCCTTGCCGAGCGACGACGAGGATGGCGATGAGCGGGGCGGCGAGAGCTTGCCCCCGATCCCGAAGGACAGGACTGGGCTGGTCCCCCGCGGGTCTGCCCCGGCTCCGAGGCGATCCGCAGACGCGCCTCCTGCTCCCGGACCTCTTGAGGCTGATCCCTGCAGCCGGCTCTCGGGCTTCAAGTTTGGCCGGAGGTTGCTCGAGCCAGCGAGCGATGACTAGTAAGTGCTTGATTCTTGTTTTATTCCTTGCTTTGTCGCTGAGGCTTGATATCTGTATTCCTTGGCTAGGCTGGCGCCTGCGGCGAAGAAGCTGAAGGGAGCTCCTGAGGCTTCGTCTGGGGCAGTGCCTCCGCCCGCGAAAGGAGGTGACGGCAAGACACGGGCCTCTCCTGCCCGGTCATCCTCGCGAGGCCTGGCGGAGCTAGCTGGGGCGAGCTTAGCCCCCATGGCCCAAGCGACTCCCGAGGTATCCTTGCCTGATGCCACTGCCACAGCTGCCGGGTATGAAGGTCCCGCCTCAGATCTTTGTGGTTACGCTGCCGTCCTCTCCTCCTACTCCACCAGCTGCTGTCTCTCCGACTCCCCCCACTGTCCTGGATCGTGCTACTGCTGAACTGGACCGGCTCGGCAAGATCTTCTGGGCGCCGACCCTTGCTTGGTGGCCGGGCGCTTGGAGCTGGCCTCCGGCTGGGTTCGCTCTGACGCTTCGATTCGAGCGGTGCTTGTTCATGCCGCGACGGCTTGCGACGAGGAGAAGCAGGCCGTCCTTGGGGCGAAGGCTGCTCGCGACGCTGCCTTGGGGGAGGTAGCCGATGTCCGAGGTCGCTGCAAGGCGCTGGAGAGCGAGCTGCAGGGCCTGCGTGAACAGCTTGCCAAGGAGGCCCGCATTTGCCAAGAGAAGGAGGAAGACATGAAGGCTCGCGAGGCGGCCGTCAAGGACCGGGACGCCAAGCTTAACCGGTGCCGTGACTGCTTGGGTGCGCTGGAGCAGGAGTTGGAGGCGAAGAGGGTCGAGCTGGACGGCAAGGCGCGGGTCCTTGCCGAGGACCGCGTGGCCTTCGCGGAGATGGAGGTGAAGGCTCGCACCTTGCTGAGGTCGCTTTATGACAGCGGCCTGGAAAGCCCGCTGGCCGGCGCCGAGGACGGCCCTGCCAAGCTGCTTCCCTTCCTGGCCCATGCCCTTGAAGATGTCATCCTTGGCCTTGGCCCCACGGCTGAGGCCGAGGCACGTCCTTACCCACGTCTACCTTCGCGATCCCAACGTCGACCTCGACAGCCTGCTGGAGCCCGTGAGCGGCGAGCTTGCCACTGCTGCTGCTGACGCCGTGAAGGGTCGGGCGGAGGCTCCGTTGGCAAAGTTTCGGGCCTTCAGCACCAAGCCGAAGCGAGGCGCTGCCGGTCCTGAGGCTTCACGAGGCGAACTCGCCCCGCGCAGCTCCACCATCAACAAGTGACTCCTTTGTGGCTCCTGTTCTGCTTTCAGCTCCTGCAACATGCATCATGCCTCAGGGAGGCGTTTAAACTTGTGTTTGGTGTTGTGACAACAGTTATGGACTGTAATATTCGCGTTTGAATTCCTTGAGATTTGCGCTTTTCCTTCCTACTTGCTTATGTTCTACGCCGGCAGAGCCGCCCCAAGATACCTCGGCCGCCATTAGCCCGTCCGGAAACCAGGGCGGGACCAAGAAGTGAGGGCTACGTGACAAGTTAGGCTCTGAGTCGCGATGCTGAGGAGTCCCCCTTGGCGCACGAACAACAAGTAGGGAGGTGAGATGTATGGGTGAATTTACCATTCTACGTCTGCAGAGCCCGGCCCTGCGCATACCTCAACCGCCGTTAGCCTTTCGGAACTAAGGAGTGAGGGCTACGTGACCAGTTAGGCTCTGAGTCGCGATGCTCGGAGTCCCCTTGATGTTCAAAGCGGCCTTCGTACCTTGGCTCCGCTCGGGGAGGGCGTCTGCGACGAACCAGGCCCGAGGGGCTGGCTGGGTGGCGTGCATCTGGGCGTGACCCAGGCGTAGCCCCCGTGCCCAGCTCCTCGCTCGGCACTCCCGAGGGGAGGCGTTGCGATGAGGCCAGACATTGAGCTCTGGGCTCCCTGAGGTTGATGCGGCCGGGGGACACCCTCAGTTGTTTATCACCAGCGCGGAGCATAGCGCTTCCATATGTGTACGGGCATAGCCGCTCCTCGGCAGTGTCGTCACCCAGCCTGAGCATGGTGCTTCCATCAGTGCGTGGGAGGGGCTCCCCTCGGAGGAGCCCAGGCGTGTATAGCCCATACGACACGTGGCTAGCACGGTAGGGCCTGACGAGGTGTATCTGGGCACCCGTGAGCCAGCGCGGGACTCACGGGGCCCTATCTCAAGGCCGGTTGCGCCTGGCACTGGGCCTTAACTTGTGACGTGTTCCTGCAAATTTGGTTAGATGCCGACGCTCTACGTCCTCAGGTCCCGGCCCTCGAGCGGGTCTCAGCCGTCGCTGGTATGCCAAGTCACGATGCCGTGGACAAGGCCAGAGGGTGAGGCTGGAGAGCCAGTAGGAGCCCATGAGTCGCGATGCTCAGGTACCCCCCCTTTAACGTGCAAGCGGTCGACATGAAGGAAGAAGGGGGGTCGTGGACAGGCATCAAATAACAATCATGGTGGGTCGAACGCACGACCCGAATAAACGCAAGAGGGGTACATGTCGCTGTGTCTGGCCCGAGTGGCTTGGGGATGATGCAGCCCGAGGGGCGCCCCCAATAAGGTAAGCTAGGAACATGAAGTAAAAGGGATACACGCCGCAGGGACGGACCCACGCGGCCTGGGAATGATGCAACCCTGGGGGCGCTCCCAGCTGGAAATGAAACTTGAAGGATGTCACCTGATAACGTTGAAGACGAAGGGATGCTGAAGTAGTAGACGTCGTGGGCTGCGGAAGCCGATCTTCACGAGCCCCCAGGCCCAGGAGCCTTGGGAGGCTCCGGAGGCGCTGGTGGCTCCTCGCGGACCATCTCCATCTCCGCCAGGACTGCGGAACGCCTGGCCTCTTGAGCCTCCAGGATGCTCCCCATGAGGCACTGGCGCGTGGCGGCCGCGTTCGGTACGCCGTAGGGAATGCGAACGTAGTTGTGGGGCAGGCCTTCGCAGCGCCCCACGCATTAGGGCGAGAGGCGCTCCTGAGAGGTGGCTCGGTTGAGCCCTGTTATGTCGATGCAGACGCGCAACCCACCATCCTCGCCTGGATGGGGAGCTACGGCGGGTAAGCGGCGGCTGCCACTCATGACTCTTGACTCATGCAGCTCCTGAATGGTCTGGTTGAAGAATTCCTGAGGGTTTGGCCCTCCTTGCCTCGCTCCTTCCCGAGGGAAACATGCTTTGAAACATGCCTCCAAGTGGTGCCCAAGCGCCTCCCTCGTGACCTTAGCAAGGTCGGTGGCCCTCCAGGAGAGATCCCCCGAGCCTTGCTTGAGGAGGGCGCCGGGCGCGCCTTCCTATCTGACGAAGGAGGTGCCCCTGAGCAGGCACGGACCACGAGGGGCCTGCCTCCCGGGGTCGGGCTGGCGATGTCTTCTTCTTCTTGGGAGCAGTCTCGGGAGCCTCCGCTCCTGCGATCTGGGTCTTCAAGTGACGCGGCTTGAAAAGCTCGCTCCAGGGAGCACACTGCGTCTCTCTCTTCACAAGGCACCGTGATGACTCCGCCGCTTCCTGGCATCTTGAGGACGTTGTAGCCGTGATGAGTCACGACCATGAACTTGGCCAGCGCTGGGTACCCGAGGATGGCATTGTATGGAAGGCGAATGTGGGCGACATCGAAGTCGATGAGCTCGGTGCGGTAGTTGTCGCGCACCCCGAAGGTGACGGGGAGGCGGACCTGCCCAATCGGAACTGTGGAGCCATCGGTGACTCAGAGAAAGGCTTGGTTGGCTGAAGCTGATTGTAAGGCACTTGGAGATTGTTGAATGTCTCTACGGACAGGACATTGAGCCCTGCTCCGCCATCGATGAGGGTCCTGGTGACTTGCACGTTGCTGATGATTGGGGAACAAAGCATCGGGAGGACTCCGGCTGTGGCCGCGCACTTGAGCTGATCCACTGAGCTGAACGTGATGGCGCACGCCGACCACGTGAGAGGGCGCGTGGCTTCGAGCTTGGGGAGGACTGCATTCACTTCGCGGGCGAACTGCTTGAAGATGCGTTGAGAGGCTGGGGCTCGAGCTCCGCCAAGGATGCAAGCGATCGTGCGCGGCTCCTGGAAGCCCCCAGCCCCCTCGTCCTGATGGTGGTCCTCATTTCTCCTTGGCTGCGGCGGCAGAGGAGGGAGGCCTGCGTTTCCTTGCGGGCGATCCTCGCGAGGCTGATCCCTCCAGCCTCCCTCACAAGGCTGATCCTGCCAGCGATCCTCGCGAGGTCGGTCACGCCACCCTTGGCGAGGGCCACGGTCTTCCCAGTGTCCTGCATTTCTTCCTCCTCCTCGGTCGTAGCCTTAATCGTTGCGGTCGGGGCGTCGACCGATTCTCCCTTCTCGCACGGCTCGGAGCTCTTGACATTCGTTGGTGTTGTGGGTGTGGAGGTCGTGGTACACACAGTACCGGCTGCCCTTGGAAGACTCGGGCTGATCTCTGCCTCGCTTGGTATCTGGTTCTGCCGCGAGCACAGCCCCCTTGCGCTTCACGTCCTTGGCCTTGGGCTTCTTTTCTTCCGGGTCTGCGGCTGGCAGCTCGAGGAGGGAAAGGCATCCTTCCTCAGCCCTGGCGCACTTGGTCGCCAAGTTGAACAGCTCCAAGGATGTGCACAGATCTTCATGCATCGCTAGCTCCTCCTTCATCTTGACGTCACGCACACCGTCGGAGAAGGCTGAGATGATGGCCTCCTCGGTAACCTTGGGAATCTTGAGGCGTGCGTTGTTGAAGCGCTGGATGTACTTCTGCAGGGTCTCCCCTGGCTGCTGCTTGATGCGGTGCATGTCGCTCACAGCAGGAGGCCGGTCACGAGTACCATGGAAGTTGGCGATGAAGCGGGTGCGCATCTCGTCCCAGGAGGAGATCGTGCCAGGAGCCAGGTTCAGGAGCCAGGTGCGGGCCCCGTCCTTGAGTGCCATGGGAAACGACTTCGTCATGACCTTCTCATCCCCGTTGGCGGCTTCGATGCCCAGCTCGTAGAGCTGGAGGAACTCCGCTGGGTCGGCCGTACCGTCGTAGTGAGGAGGCAGGTCTGGCTTGAACTTGCCGGGCCACGCGACGCTGCGCAGCTCGGTGGTGAAGGCGCGGCAGCGTGCTGTGGTCACGGGGGGCCTTTGGTGACGAAGAGCCTGGTCTTGTGGGTCCCCATGCACTGCCGCTCGAAGCAGCGTGGGGTCTTGGCGTGCTGGAGCAGGAGCGCGGTCGTGACGGGCCGGCGTAGGGAGCACTCGGGCAGCTTCTTGGGGGCGAGGGACCTCTTGAAAGCTCTTCTCCTGCTGTGCTGGTGCCGGACGGAGTGGGTTCCGCCCAAGGGCCACGCGCCTTGGGGCCAGGGCGCCTTCTTGAGGGGGAGGCGGCTGAGGCGCCCCTAGAGCTTCATCGCCAGCAGCAGGCGGGCGCGTGTAGCGAGAAGGACGGCGCAGGGAGCCCCGCGGCGCGGACGAAGCTTCGGCGACGCGGTCGAGCCACTCTTCGTAGACGTCGTCGACAGGGCGGTAGCACAGGAGCTCGTTTGCTGCGATGAGCGCGGCCCGAGCCTCCATGGGTGCGCGGAGCGCGCGAGATGAAGAACCAGCTGGGGCGAGTGAAGGAGTAGCGATACGGCCGTCTCGCCTTACGGACGGATGCTGGGACGATGCTTGCTGCTCGTTTCGCCGGGCCGGTGGCGTGTTGACGGCAAAGCGACGGGAACGGCGGGCGGCCGCCGACGGGGCCGTCTGGGCGACGCTGGTAGCGAGCGGCCCGGCCTTCAGCGGGCCCGACGAGCATCGACATGGATGCGATGGGCGGCGAAGAACAAAGCGCGGAAGACGGATTCGGTGCACCTTACCCGGCGCCAAATGTCGGATTTCAGGTTCGGCAGACCCTCTAGGTTCGAACTCGGGATGCACGCGAGATCTCACCCCTACCTACCGCACCTCGTCGCCTCGCTAGGATCTAAACTACCAAAGGAACAACACAAGAGACACAAGGTTTATACTGGTTGGGGCCACCATTTTGGTGTAACACCCTACTCCAGTGTGTGGTGTGGTGGATTGCCTCTTGGGCTGGTGAAGAACAATACAAGGAAGAACAGCCTCGCGAGGGTGAGGTGTTCTTGTGGCTAGGCTCTCGATCAGATTGGATCAAGCCAAGATGAGATGTCCGGATCTCTCCCCGATCCTCTACCCTGTGGGTGGCTAGTCCTATTTATAGGCAGAGGCCCTGGGCCTCTTCCCAAATATTGAGCGGGAAGGGCGCCAACAATTGGCCATTTTGAAGGGGAACATCTAGTACACTTATCCTGACTAAAGTTGGTCCTCGTCTGTCAAAGGCTCTGGTGGTGACGCCGGCTTGGGCTCCACGATGACTTCCTTCCTGCCGTTGCGACGGTCTTGGTCTTGTTGCACCGAAACGGATGCATTTGCTCGATGCTCTCGCCTGCGCTTGCCTCCTTTGCACCAAAGAGGAAATGAGGACACTGCTGGCTGGCGCCGCCTGGCGCCCTTGGTAAATCATGGCTTGTGTCATGGGCACCTCGTGAGGTACCCCGCCTTGATCTCTCCGCCTCGCGAGTCAGCCTGATGAGGCCGTGCTCGAGGAAGCTTCGTCGTCCGCCTCATGAGGCTTGCCCCTCGCGAGGGTCTTGAGCTTGTCTTGATGAAGATGGGCGTCTTGAGCCACCCTTGAGCCACGCCGCAGGCCGCAGGCAGGCAAGTCTGTGTACCTCCGTTCCCAGAACGCCGACAATTATGCTCAACGCAAACACCAAATAACATTTATTTTAGGTTCAACACTAATCCCGAAGGTAAAGGGAGTGTGCGATGGTGATCTTATCAACCTTGGAATCACTTCCAACACACATCGTCACCTTGCCCTCAACTAGTCTTTGTTCGTTTTGTAACTCGTGTTTCAAGTTACTAATCATAGCAACTAAACCAGTATCAAATACCCAGGGGCTACTATCAATACTAGTAAAGTACACATCAATAACATGTATATCATATATACTTTTGTTCACTTTGCCATCCTTCTTATCCGCCAAGTATTTGGGGCAGTTCCGCTTCAAAGGACCATTTCTTTGCAAGAGAAGCACCGGTTTCAGGCTTGGGTCTAGCTTTGGGCTTCTACATGGGAGTGGCAACTTGCTTGTCATTCTTCTTGAAGTTCCCTTTCTTTCCCTTGCCCTTTTACAGAAACTAGTGGTCTTGTCAACCATCAACATTTGATGCTTTTCTTGATTTATACCTTCGATGATTTCAGCATCACGAAGAGCTCGGGAATCGTTTGATACGTCTCCGTTGTATCTACTTTTCCAAACACTTTTGCCCTTGTTTTGGACTCTAACTTGCATGATTTGAATGGAACTAACCCGGAATGACGCTGTTTTCAGCAGAATTGCCATGGTGTTATTTATGTGCAGAAACAAAAGTTCTCTGAATGACCTGAAACTTCACAGAGATTATTTTTGGAAATAATGAAAAATACTGGCGAAAGAATCAAGGCCAGGGGGCCGACACCCTTTCCATGAGGGTGAGGGCGCGCCCCCTACCTCGTGGGCCCCCTCGAGCTCCACCGACCTCAACTCCAACTCCATATATTCGTGTTCGGGGAGAAAAAAATTAGAGAGAAAGATTCATCGCATTTTACGATACGGAGCCGTCGCCAAGCCCTAAACTCTCTCGGGAGGGCTGATCTAGAGTTTGTTCGGGGCTCCGGAGAGGGGAATCCGTCGCCGTCGTCATCATGAACCATCCTCCATCACCAATTTCATGATGCTCACCGTCGTGCGTGAGTAATTCCATCATAGGCTTGCTGGATGGTGATGGGTTGGATGAGATTTATCATGTAATCGAGTTAGTTTTGTTAGGGTTTGATCCCTTGTATCCACTATGTTCTGAGATTGATGTTGCTATGACTTTGCTATGCTTAATGCTTGTCACTAGGGCCCGAGTGCCATGATTTCAGATCTGAACCTATTATGTTTTCATGAATATATGTGAGTTCTTGATCCTTTCTTGCAAGTCTATATTCACCTACTATGTGTTATGATCCGGCAACCCCGAAGTGACAATAATCGGGACCACTCCCGGTGATGACCGTAGTTTGAGGAGTTCATGTATTCACTATGTGTTAATGCTTTGGTCCGGTACTCTATTAAAAGGAGGCCTTAATATCCCTTAGTTTCCAATAGGACCCCGCTGCCACGGGAGGGTAGGACAAAAGATGTCATGCAAGTTCTTTTCCATAAGAGCATTACTAGTAGAACCCTCAAACCCTCAAACCTTTATAGCAGTTTTAAGGGTTGAGAAGTGCCACTTTTTGACACTTTTAAGGGTTGAAAAACAGGGGCAAAGACTAGAACCCTCAAACCCAACCCGTAAACTGCTTTAAGGGTTGGATTTGAGGGTTCTAGTCTTTGCCTCAACCCCAACCTTTAAAACTGTCATTTCATATATCACACATTTCATCACATTTCATCATATGACATATCACAAATTTCATCACATTTGACATAAAACAATAATAATTCTGACTTAACATTTGTGCACTCTTGATCATCATTCCCACTCTGACCATACATCCCACTGACTTCATCTTGCAGCATCAACATTTTGTTCAATGATTCATCCTTGTTTTTAGCACTAACAGCTAAAGGCACACATTTGCTCTTTTACATGATCAGTACACGTGTGCAGGGCACACAATCTCTTCTCTGTCCAGCCAAATGCTTCTTGAACCTTGTAATGCCACCATTGTAGAAGTTCAAACAATATTTGCATCCAACTCTATTCTTTGTCCTAAACTCATCTGTAATTGTTAAAGCATGCTCCCAAGCTGCATATTTTCTTGTTCTTGTATTTGCAGAGCTGGCACCTGATGAAGACATCTTGCTGGTCGCCTACTATTGCAGAGAAAAGACACAAACATAAGCTATCAAGAGTTCAAGACAGTAAAAAAGAAATGGAACATACTACTAGTCTACTACTGATAGTTCTTTATGTATGTCAAAGCCAATTCTTAATATATGACAAGCTATAGCTACCAGCCTACCACTGCCATTATTTTCGAAAAATGCTACTAAAGCCTAAAGGAATTGAAACCAAGACTATATTCGGAATACATGCCTACATTACATTGATGAATTGGAGCTAGTTCTGTGTCACCCTATGTTATGACTGTTACATGACGAACCGCATCCGGCATAATTCTCCATCACTGATCCAATGCCTACGAGCTTTTCACATATTGTTCTCCGCTTATTTACTTTTCCGTTGCTCATATACAATCACTACAAAACCCAAAAATGTTACTTTTGCTACCGTTACCGTTACTTCCATATTACTTTGCTACTAAATACTTTGCTGCAGATACTAAGTTATCCAGGTGTGGTTGAATTGACAACTCAACTGCTAATACTTGAGAATATTCTTTGGCTCCCCTTGTGTCGAATCAATAAATTTGGGTTGAATACTCTACCCTCGAAAACTGTTGCGATCCCCTATACTTGTGGGTTATCAAGACTATTTTCTGGCACCGTTGCCGGGGAGCATAGCTCTGTTCTTTGAGTCACTTGGGATTTATATCTGCTGGTCACTATGAAGAACTTGAAAGACGCGAAAACAAAAATTTGTCCCTCAACTACGAGGGGAGGTAAGGAACTGCCATCTAGCTCTGCACTTGATTCACCTTCTATTTTCAGTAAGCTTGCGACGCCTAACTTGCTTCTGCTATTAATTCTGATATGTCGCATGTTATTGATGATGCCACTTCTGCTATGCATGATACTTATGATGAAACTACTTCTATGCTTGATACTACTGTGCCACTTGGTGAATTTCTAGATGAACAACTTGCTAGGGCTAGAGAGAATGAAATTATTGAAACTGATAATATTGATGAAAGGGATGATGAAGACTCTCCCCCTAAATGTGAATTGCCTATTGTGCCTGAGGGCTATGTTATGGATGAAGAAACTGCTAGAGACTTTCTTGCTTAAAATGATAGAAGTGATCTTAATAAATTATTAGCTAAGCTGAAACAAAAAAATCTGAATGCTAGAATGAAATATGACCCTGCTTACGCTACTTCACCTATCTTTGTTACTGATAAGGATTATGAATTCTCTGTCGACCCTGATATAATTATTCTGGTTGAATCTGAACCTTTCTATGGCTATGAATCTGAAACTGTTGTGGCACATCTTACTAAATTAAATGATATAGCCACCCTGTTCACTAATGATGAGAAAACTCACTACTATTATATCCTTAAAATATTTCCGTTCTCATTAAAGGATGATGCTAAGATATGGTTTAATTCTCTTGATCCTGGTTGTGTGCATAGTCCCCAGGATATGATTTATTACTTCTCTGCTAAATATTTCCCCGCTCATAAGAAACAAGCTGCTTTAAGGGAAATATATAATTTTGTGCAACTTGAAGAAGAGAGTCTCCCACAAGCTTGGGGGAGGCTTCTCCAATTACTTAATGTTTTGCCTGATCATCCTCTCAAGAAAAATGAAATACTTGATATCTTTTATAATGGACTAACCGATGCTTCCAGAGACCACCTGGATAGTTGTGCTGGTTGTGTTTTCTGGGAAAGAACACCAGATGAAGCTGAAATTCTATTGAATAATATGTTGACAAATGAAAATAATTGGACACTTCCTGAGCCAACTCCTGAGCCTATTCCTAAACCAACTCCGAAGAAAAGGGGTGTTCTATTTCTCAGTCCTGAAGATATGCAAGAGGCAAAGAAATCTATGAAACAAAAAGGTATAAAAGCTGAAGATGTTAAGAATTTACCTCCTGTTGAAGAAATACATGGTCTTAATTTACCGCATGTTGAAGAAATACATGATAATCCATTACCTATTGAAGAGATACATGGTCTTGATAACCCGACACAGGTAGTAAAGGTAAATTCTCTCTATAGATTTGATGAAGGTGATATTCCTCGTTATAAGTCTGCTAGCCAATGCTTAGACGAGTTTGATAATTTTATTGTCAAACAAGAAAACTTCAATGCTTATGTTGGCAGAGAATTAAAACGCAATTCTTATATGCTTGAACACTTGGGTGATTATATGTCTAGAGTTAAAGGTGAACTTAAACTCATTAGTAAACATGCTTCTATGGTTACCACCCAAGTAGAACAAGTACTTAAGGACCAGAATGATTTGCTCAATGAATTGAATAGTAAGAATAATGATTTTGCTGTTAGAGTGGCTACTAGAACTGGTAAAATGACTCAGGAACCTCTGTATCCTGAAGGCCATCCAAAGAGAATTGAGCAAGATTCTCAGAGAAATAATATTGATGCACCTAGTCCTTCTAAAAAGAAGAAAAAGAAAAATGATAGGACTTTGCATGCTTCTAGTGAACCTATTGTAGACACACCTGAGAATCCCAATGATATTCCTATCTCTGATGCTGAAACACAATCTGGTGATGAACATGGACCTAGTGATAATGTTAATGATGATGTTCATGTTGATGCTCAAACTAGCAATGATAATGATGTAGAAATTGAACCTGCTGTTGATCTTGATAACCCACAATCAAAGAATCGACGTTATGATAAAAAAGATTTTGTTGCTAGGAAGAACGGTAAGGAAAGAGAGCCATGGGTTAAGAAACCCATGCCTTTTCCTCCCAAACCATCCAGGAAAAAGGATGATGAGGATTTTGAGCGCTTTGCTAAAATGATTAGACCTATCTTCTTGCGTATGCGTTTGACTGATATGCTCAAAATGAATCCTTATGCTAAGTATATGAAAGAAATTGTTACTAATAAAATAAAGATACCGGAAGCTGAAATTTCCACCATGCTTGCTAATTACACTTTCAAGGGTGGAATACCTAAGAAACTAGGAGATCCAGGAGTACCAACTATACCATGCTCCATTAAAAGAAACTATGTTAAAACTGCTTTATGTGATCTTGGAGCCGGTGTTAGTGTTATGCCTCTCTCTTTATATCGTAGACTTGACTTGAATAAGTTGACACCTACTGAAATATCTTTGCAAATGGCTGATAAATCAACTGTTATACCTGTCGGTATTTGTGAGGATGTGCATGTTGTAGTTGCAAACGTTACTATTTTAACGGACTTTGTTATTCTTGATATTCCCGAGGACGATAGTATGTCTATTATTCTTGGAAGACCCTTGAATACTGCAGGGGCTGTTATTGATTGCAACAAAGGCAATGCCACTTTTCATGTTAATGGTAATGAGCATACGGTACACTTTCCAAGGAAACAACCTCAAGTTCATAGTATCAACTCTATTGGAAAAATTCCATCGATTATTTTTGGAGGTTTTGAATTTCCTCTACCTACTGTCAAGAAGAAATATGATATTCTTATTATTGGGGACGTGCATATCCCCGTTGAGGTAACATAGTGTTATTCGGAATTTCTCCGGTTTCATGTTACTCGAAATGAGTTTGTTAACAAGACCTGATCAATCTTGTTAGTGGATTCCTTTTGATGAACATGAGATGGATGAAGTTAGAAAGCACAACCTTTTGTACCCTCTTTTTACTTTATGTTGTTTATTTGAAATAAAGTAAAATAGTATTTTTCTGTCTGTTTTCTGAATTACCCGTGCAATATAAAAATACCCCGAAAATAAAAGTTCTCCAAATGCCCTGAAATTGAAATATGTCTTTTTCTGGAATATTTGAGAATATCTGGCACTGAGAACACAGCAGGGGGAGCAAGCACCTGGCCACGAGGGTCCAGGGCGCGCCCACCCCCCTGGGCGGGCCCCCTGCCTCGTGGGCCCATGGTGGCTCCCCTCCACTTATTCCTACAGCCACACACTTCTTCTTCCTCCCAAAAAAATCACCAACCAGCTCAAGCACGACTTCTAGCTCATTTTGCTGCGATTTTCGATCTCCTTGCTCAAAGCACCTCTCACAAAACTGCTCTGGGGGATTGTTCCTTGAAAATGATGAATAGATTTTTGAGGGGCTCTTCGAGCCGAAGATCGAAGGATAAGCAAAGTGAAGAAGAAGAGAGGCCCAAATATAACCTTCCTCGCACCGCGGAGGTTCGGCCGTGTGATGGCCTTCTGATGATTTCTTGAGAGCGGCCAGGATTTATGATGATTTTTATGAGTTGGCTGAGAATGCAGGCCTCACCGACTTCCTCCGCGACCAACGCAAACAGTATCTCTTACTCACTAATACCTTTGTGCAAAATTTTCATTTTCATTCTAGGAGGTCACCACCTACGATGGATTTTTATTTATATGATGAGTATAAGGAGATGACCCTTCGTGAATTCTGTGAGGTGTGCAAGTTACCTTTTCCGGGTTTCATAGAGGAACCACATCGTAACGATGTGGAGGGGTTTATTCATACAATTGGTGTAGGGGCAACAAGGAAGGTTTCCGACGCACGAATCACTAGCATACATTTTCCTGTTCTACGTCACTTTGCTATATTTGCTAGTAGGTGCTTAATTGGTCGCGGAAACTGTGGAAACCTGAGTGTCCTCGATATTACTATTTTGTGCCATGCCTTGTTTCCTGATGACACATTTAGTATGGGCGCTATTGTTGCAAAGCGGTTAAATCTTAACCGTACTGAGGGCCCCATCTTGGGAGGCATCTTCGCCTCGCGCCTCGCTGCATACTATAACATACCTATTAGGCACTATGAGAAAGAAGAAAAACTGATGCCTTCTATTTATCTAGATTATAAGAGTATGGTAGCGCATGATTTTATTGTTAAGAATAGGGAAAGGGCGCTTAAATACAAACTGTTATTTGATAAAAATCACCCTGAGACTATTACCTTGCCTGCTCCTTCCTTGTTTGATTTATCTGCAGGACAGTACCTCATTCCGCTGGCGGCCATCCACGCCACGGAACCCTCTGAGCGAGCGAGCCGAACCACAATTTGATCCTCCACGACAGTCTAATTACCAGTGGGATCCGGAGGCGATTGCCAACCAGTGGCAATCCGAGGCTTCTTCACAGACCCCAATTATAACTACGGATATCCGCCAGGCCAGCCGTGGCCATAGACCAACTTAGGCCAAAAGCCTAAGCTTGGGGGAGTACGTATCTCTCACCGACATTGCATTCATGTTTACACACTCATTGCTAGTTGTCGGTGCTCATACTTTTTCACTGTAATATCCATGCTAGTTTATTTTCTTTTTCATGCTTCTTCTTGTGTGTTTGAAAATCTTTAAGAAAAACAAAAAAAAAATAGTAGTAGCTTGTAGCTAGTTTACTTTCATGCTTTAGTAATAACTAAAAGAAAACCCAAAAAGATGTCATGTTCTTCTTTTGCTTGTTGGGAGCTTTCCCGTGTAAATAGTTTTATTTCTTTTCTTTTCTTTGGGGGTCGATAGGAGAAGACCATGATGAAATTGTTGAAGTGGCTCTTATATGCATTATTGTTGATTTAACCAAGAGCCCATATTGCCTTGTCTTCTCCTTTTTATTGAATGCTTGCAGATTCCAGCTTAGTCCAATGCACGTGCACTATCATTATTGTTCACATCGTTTGGTCGTGCAAGTGAAAGGCAATTATGACGATATATGATGGACTGATTGAGATGGGAGAAGCTGTATGAACTCGAACTCTCTTGTTTTTGTAAATATGATTAGTTCATCGTTCCTGATTCAGCCTATTATGAATAAACATGTTTGCAATGACAATTAGAGATTATAGTTACTTATGCCACGCTTAATTAGCTAGGAGCTTATAATGGTTTACCTTGTGTGCCAACATGCTATTAAAATGGTTGTGATGTGGTATGATAGGGTGGTATCCTCCTTTGAATGATTCAAGTGACTTGACTTGGCACATGTTCACGCATGTAGTTGAAACAAACCAACATAGCCTTCACGATATTTATGTTCATGGTGGATTATATCCTACTCATGCTTGCACTCAATGTTCATTAGTTTTAATGCATGTTCATGACTGTTGTGCTCTCTAGTTGGTCGCTTCCCAGTCTTTTTCTAGCCTTCACTTGTACTAAGAGGGAATATTGCTTGTGCATCCAATTCCTTAAACCCCAAAGTTATTCCATATGAGTCCACTATACCTTCCTATATGCGGTATCTACCTGCCGTTCCAAGTAAATTTGTATGTGCCAAACTCTAAACCTTCAAATGAAATTCTGTTTTGTATGCTCGAATAGCTCATGTATCAACTAGGGCTGTCCGTATATTCCATGCTAGGCGGGTTATTATCAAGAGGAGTGGACTCCGCTCCTCACTCACGAGAAAATGGCTGGTCACCAGGATGCCCAGTCCCATGCTTTATGCAAATCAAATCAAAATAATTGCAAAAAAAACTCCCCTGGGACTGTTGTTAGTTGGAGGCACTCGTTGTCTCGAGCAAGCCATGGATTGATGCTTGTTGGTGGAGGGGGAGTATAAACTTTACCATTCTGTTTGGGAACCGCCTATAATGTGTGTAGCATGGAAGATATCACCATCTCTCGGTTATTATGTTGACAATGAAAGTATGCCGCTCAAAATATTATTTATCTCTATTTCAAAATCGATCTTTGGCACCTCTACAAATCCCTGCTTCCCTCTGTGAAGGGACTATCTATTTACTTTTATGTTGAGTCATCATCCTCTTATTAAAAAGCACCAGCTGGAGAGCACCGCTGTCATTTGCATCCATTACTGTTAATTTATATTGGGTATGACTATGATTGGATCTCTTTACCATGAATTACAATGTTTAGTCAGTCCTTGATCTTTAAAGGTGCTCTGCATTTATGTTTTATGGTCTCGTAAAGGGCTAGCGAGATACCATCTTGTTATATCATATCATGATTGTTTTGAGAAAGTGTTGTCATCTGAGATTTATTATTATTGCTCGCTAGTTGATTATGCCATTGATATGAGTAAACATGAGACCTAAATGTTATTGTGAATGTGGTTAGTTCATAATCTTTGCTGAAAACTTGAATGTTGGCTTTACATATTTACAACAACAAGAGCAAATAGAGTTTCTAGAAGTTTTTCTTTATCACTTCCAGTTTATCAACTGAATTGCTTGAGGACAAGCAAAGGTTTAAGCTTGGGGGAGTTGATACGTCTCCGTCGTATCTACTTTTCCAAACACTTTTGCCCTTGTTTTGGACTCTAACTTGCATGATTTGAATGGAACTAACCCGGACTGATGATGTTTTCAGCAGAATTGCCATGGTGTTATTTATGTGTAGAAACAAAATTTCTCGGAATGACCTGAAACTTCACGGAGATTATTTTTGGAAATAATGAAAAATACTGGCGAAAGAATCAAGGCCAGGGGGCCCACACCCTTTCCACGAGGGTGGAAGGCGCGCCTGCCCCCCTGGGCGCGCCCCCTGCCTCGTGGCCCCCTGAAAAATCAGAGAGAAAGATTCATCGCGTTTTACGACACGGAGCCGCCGCCAAGCCCTAAACTCTCTCAGGAGGGCTGATCTGGAGTCCGTTCGGGGCTCCGGAGAGGGGAATATGTCGCCGTCGTCATCATCAACCATCCTCCATCACCAATTTCATGATGCTCACCGCCGTGCGTGAGTAATTCCATCATAGGCTTGCTGGACGGTGATGGGTTGGATGAGATTTATCATGTAATCGAGTTAGTTTTGTTAGGATTTGATCCCTGGTATCCACTATGTTCTGAGATTGATGTTGCTATGACTTTGCTATGCTTAATGCTTGTCACTATGGCCCGAGTGCCATGATTTCAGATCTGAACCTATTATGTTTTCATGAATATATGTGAGTTCTTGACCCTATCTTGCAAGTCTATAGTCACCTACTATGTGTTATGATCCGGCAACCCCGAAGTGACAATAATCGGGACCACTCCCGGTGATGAACGTAGTTTGAGGGGTTCATGTATTCACTATGTGTTAATGCTTTGGTCTGGTACTCTATTAAAAGGAGGCCTTAATATCCCTTAGTTTCCAATAGGACCCCGCTGCCACGGGAGGGTAGGACAAAAGATGTCATGCAAGTTCTTTTCCATAAGCACGTATGACTAAATTCGGAATACATGCCTACATTACATTGATGAATTGGAGCTAGTTCTGTGTCACCCTATGTTATGACTGTTACATGATGAACCGCATCCGGCATAATTCTCCATCACAGATCCAATGCCTACGAGCTTTTCACATATTGTTCTCCGCTTATTTACTTTTCCATTGCTACTGTTACAATCACTACAAAACCCAAAAATATTACTTTTGCTACCGTTACCGTTACTTCCATATTACTTTGCTAATAAATACTTTGTTGCAGATACTAAGTTATCCAGGTGTGGTTGAATTGACAACTCAACTGCTAATACTTGTGAATATTCTTTGGCTCCCCTTGTGTCGAATCAATAAATTTGGGTTAAATACTCTACCCTCGAAACTGTTGCGATCCCCTATACTTGTGGGTTATCAGTCATCCCTTGCATATTATAGTTCATCACGAAGTTCCAGTAACTTGGTGATAGTGACTAGAGAACTTTGTCAATCACTATTTTATCTGGAATATTAACTCCCACTTGATTCAAGTGATTGTAGTACTCAGACAATCTGAGAACATGCTCACTGGTTGAGCTTTTCTCCTCCATCTTGTAGGCAAACTACTTGTGAGAGGTCTCATACCTCTCGACTCGAGCATGAGTCTGAAATACCAATTTCAGCTCTTGGAACATCTCATATGCTCCGTGGCGTTCAAAACGTTTTTGAAGTACCGGTTCTAAGCCGTAAAGCATGGCGCACTAAACTATCAAGTAGTTATCATATCGAGCTTGCCAAACGCTCATAACGTCATTATCCGCTCCTGCAATAGGTCATCTACCTAGCGGTGCATCAAGGACATAATTCTTACGTGCAGCAATGAGGATAATCCTCAGATCACGGACCTAGTCCGCATCATTGCTACTATCATCTTTCAACATAGTTTTTCTCTAGGAACATATCAAAAATAAACGGGGGGCTACATCACGAGCTATTGATCTACAACATAGTTATGCAAATACTATCAGGACTAAGTTCATGATAAATTAAAGTTTGATTAATCATATTACTTAAAAACTCCCACTTAGATAGACATCCCTCTAATAATCTAAGTGATCACGTGATCCAAATCAACTAAACCATGTCCGATCATCACGTGAGATGGAGTAGCTTTCAATGGTGAACATCACTATGTTGATCATATCTACTATATGATTCACGCCGACCTTCGGTCTCAAAGTGTTCCGAGGCCATATCTGCATATGCTAGGCTCGTCAAGTTTAACCCGAGTATTTTGCGTGTGCAAAACTGGCTTGCACCCGTTGTATGTGAACGTAGATCTTATCACACCCGACCATCACGTGGTGTCTCGGCACGACGAACTGTCGCAATGGTGCATACTCAGGGAGAACACTTGTACCTTGAAATTTTAGTGAGAGATCATCTTATAATGCTACCGCCGTACTAAGAAAAATAACATGCATAAAGGATAAACATCACATGCAATCAATATAAGTGATATGATATGGCCATCATCATCTTGTGCCTTTGATCTCCATCTCCAAAGCACTGTCATGATCACCATCGTCACCGGCTTGACACCTTGATCTCCATTGAAGCATCGTTGTCGTCTCGCCAACTATTGCTTCTACGACTATCGCTACCGCTTAGTGATAAAGTAAAGCAATTACATGGCGATTGCATTTCATACAATAAAGAGACAACCATAAGGCTCCGGCCAGTTGCCGATAACTTTTTACAAAACATGATCATCTCATACAACAATTTATATATCATCACGTATTGACCATATCACATCACAACATGCCCTGCAAAAACAAGTTAGACATCCTCTACTTTGTTGTTGCAAGTTTTACGTGGCTGCTACGGGATTAGGAAGAACCGTTCTTACCTACGCATCAAAAACCACAACGATTTTTCGTCAAGTGTGTTGTTTTAACCTTCAACAAGGACCGGGCGTAGTCACACTCGATTCAACTAAAGTTGGAGAAACAGACACCCACTAGCCACGTAATGCGAAGCACGGTGGTAGAACCAGTCTCATGAACACGGTCATGTAATGTCGGTCCAGGCCGCTTCATCCAACAATACCGCGAATCAAAGTATGACATCTTTGGTAAGCAAGATGACTATTATCGCCCACAACTCTTTGTGTTCTACTCGTGCATATAACATCTATGCATAGACCTGGCTCGGATGCCACTGTTGGGGAACGTAGCATTTCAAAAAAAATTGCCTACGATCACGCAAGATCTATCTAGGATAAGCATAGCAACGAGCAGGGAGAGTGTGTCCACGTACCCTCGTAGACCGAAAGCGGAAGCGTTTAGTAACGCGGTTGATGTAGTCAAATGTCTTCGTGATCCAACCGATCCAAGTACTGAACGCACGACACCTCTGCGATCTGCACACGTTCAACTCGGTGACGTCCCTCGAACTCTTGATCCGGTTGAGGCTGAGGGAGAGTTTTGTCAGCACGACGGCGTGGTGACGGTGATGATGAAGTTACCGGCGCAGGGCTTCGCCTAAGTATTACGACGATATGACTGAGGTGTAAAACTGTGGAGGAGGGCATCGCACACGGCTAAAGATTAACTTGTGTGTCTTTGGGGTGCCCCCCTCCCACGTATATAAAGGAGGGAGGAAGAGGAGGCCAGCCCTAGAGTGGGCGCGCCAAAAGGGGGAGTCCTACTTGGACTCCCGGTCCAAGTAGGATACGGCCCCCCTTTCCTATTCCAACTAGGAGAAGGAATGGAAGGAGGAAGAGGGGAGAAGGAACGAGGGGGGCGCCACCCCTTCCTAGTCCAATTCGGACCAGTCCATGTGGGGGCACGCGGTCACCTCTTGAGGCCCTTCTCTCCTTTCCCGTATGGCCCATTAAGGCCCAGTACTTCCCCGACGAATTCCTGTAACTCTATGGTACACCGAAAAAATACCTGAATCACTCGGAACCTTTCCGATGTCCGAATATAGCCTTCCAATATATTGATATTTACCTCTCGACCATTTCGAGACTCCTCGTCATGTCCATGAACTCATCCGGGACTCTGAACAAACTTCGGTCATCAAATCACATAACTCATAATACAAATCATCATCGAACATTAAGCGTGCGGACCCCTACGGGTTCAAGAACTATGTAGACATGACCGAGACACATCTCCGGTCAATAACCAATAGCGGAACTTGGATGCTCATATTGGCTCCTACATATTCTACGAAGATCTTTATCGGTCAAACCGCATAACAACATACGTTGTTCCCTTTGTCATCGGTATGTTACTTGCCCGAGATTCGATCATCGGTATCCTCATACCTAGTTCAATATCGTTCCATAATGCATCATCCCGCAACTAACTCATTAGTCACATTGCTTGCAAGGCTTATAGTGATGTGCATTATCGAGAGGGCCTAGAGAAACCTCTCCGACAATCGGAGTGACAAATCCTAATCTCGATGTATGCCAACTCAACAAACACCATCGGAGACACCTGTAGAACATCTTTACAATCACCCAGTTACGTTGTGACATTTTATAGCACACTAAGTGTTCCTCCGGCATTCGGGAGTTGCATAATCTCATAGTCAGAGGAACATGTATAAGTCATGATGAAAGCAATAGCAACAAACTAAATGATCATAGTGCTAAGATAACGGATGGGTCTTGTCCATCACATCATTCTCTAATGATGTGATACCGTTCATCAAATGACAACACATGTCTATGGCTAGGAAACATAACCATCTTTGATAAACAAGCTAGTCAAGTAGAGACATACTAGGGACACTTTGTTTTGTCTATGTATTCACACATGTATTAAGTTTCCGGTTAATACAATTCTAGCATGAATAATAAACATTTATCATGATATAAGGAAATAAAATAATAACTTTATTATTACCTCTAGGGCATATTTCCTTCAGACGCGCCCCTCAAGCCCAACCCGAATTGGGGTGGGGGCCGGCCCCCCTTTCCTTCTCTCCCTCTCCCTCTTCCTTCTTCTCCTACTCCAACTCGGGAAGGGCGGGTAAACCTACTCCTACTAGGAGTAGGTGAAAGGGCTAGTTATCGACTAGAGGGGGGGGGTGAATAGGCGATTTTTATGAAAGTCTTCAAAACATGGAAGTTTCAAAGACAAACAATGTAAACAACACTGTTCTAATGCAGCGGAAGGTAGACTACACTAGACAAGCCATAGTCAAGTATTCAATGAAGTGAAAGTATGAAGACTAATAGCAGCTAGGGTTAAGATCAGGATGGAAGATAGTACGAAGCCAATCAGAACAGATAGTCACGCAGTGAAGTCAAACAGATAATGCAGGCAGGCAATGACTTCACGAAAACAAACTATAAGTAAAGAGGAATAAGAGATAGAACCAGCGGCTTCAGAAGGACACAGGATTTGTTGGACCAGTTCCAGTTGCTGTGACAACTATACGTCTGGTCAGGGAGGCTGAGATTCAACTCAGAAGACCGCGTCTTCACCTTATTCCCCTTGAGCTAAGGACACGCAGCCCTCGCCCAATTACTCTGGTAAGTCTTCAAGGTAGACTTCCGAACCTTCACAGACTTCGTTCACCGGCAACCCACAATGGCTCTTGGATGTTCAGAATGCGACGCCTAACCGGCTGGAGGATTCACAGTCCTCAAGTGTAACAAGTCTTCAGATCACGCAGGCTGGAAGACTTCAGTGATGCCAAACACTCTTTGGGCTCTGGGTGGTTTGACCTTTGTCCTCGCAAGGATTCTCTCTCAAAGGCTTCGGAGGTGGGTTGCTCTCAAACGACAAAAGCCGTGCACCAACTCTGAGCAGCCACCAATTTATGGTGTAGGGGGTGGGCTATTTATAGCCATAGGGCAACCCGAACGGATTTGTCCGAAATGACCCTGGGTCACTAAGGAACTGACACGTGTCGCAACGGTCAGATTTCAAACACACGCGGCAGCTTGACTTGGGCTACAAGTAAAGCTGACTTATCCGACACAGGATAAGATTTGCTCTCATTGTCTTCGTCAAGACATAGGATTTGGTTTGAGCATCACTTCAGTCACTCTAACTTTGTTCACTTGGACCCCACTTAACAGTGCGGTGGTTCCTATGACTCAACAAAGAAGAAAAGGAAACAACGAAACAATTAAATCTTCGCACTCCATAGTCTTCACTCAATGTCTTCTCGTGTCATAGTCTTCAATGTGAATGTCTTCACAGACCACCATTGTCTTCAATGTCTTCACACATTTTTAGGGGTCATCTGCGGTAGGTAAACGGAATCAAGGAGGGACTACTACCTGTGTTATCCTACAACTCTCACAAACACATTAGTCCCTCAACCAGGTTTGGCGTCAATACTCCAAAACCAGCTAGGGGTGGCACTAGATGCACTTACAATCTCCCCCTTTTTGGTGATTGATGACAAACTGGTTGAAGTTTTCAACGGGGATAGAAATATGTGAAATTGTAAAGGATAAGGTATTGTCTTCATAAGTAGCAAAAGGCTCCCCCTGAAGATGTGCATATAAGTAATTTGCTTTTGGAATGCAAATGCACATGGCAGGTTGTACTTGTGGAGATCCTCTTCAACTTATGAAGACAGTTCATCATGCATGATTTGATATAACGAAGATAATGACATGCATAATGAAAAATGGACGTCTGCAAAATGACTAAGTGCGGAAGTTATCATCGCACATGCGGAATTTATCATCACATCACAGAATAGCAAATAAGGGGCAGACGACCATCGAGTTTAAGTGTTACAACTCAGAGAACCAAATGTATCAAGAGCAAGAGTTGTAAACACTAGGCAAAATATAAAGCAACCGCCCATATGAATCCGCTTGAAGACTATCAACTCATATGCTTCTCCCCCTTTTGTCAGTAAGGACCAAAAAGGTTTGAAGACATAGAGCCTCTACTCGTTCCCATAAGGAGTAGGAGAAGATGTAGGGTCGGTGTCGGGGATTGGCGGTGCAGACGAACTTGGTGCAGTGTCGATACGTGTTGGAGGTGGCGAAGTAGCATCATCTTGATCATTGATCACTCTGGCATTCACCGTTGCTGCGGAGGAGGAGTACTCTGAGTCTTCAAGAGATGGAGTGCGCTGCAGTACAGCCTTTCTGGGCGGTGTTGTGTCAAACTTGAATCGTTCAGAGAAGCCATCGTCTTGAAGATCTTCTTCAGGACACATAAGCGTCAGCCCTTTCCATGTTCACCGACAGGTTTCATGGGCGACAAAGGCCTTCTTGGTGGCAAGGTTGCGAATGCGGTTGACGTCCATCAAGAGGCTGTGCATTTGATGCTTCAGCCAGTCAAGATGCTTATCCTGTTTCTGATGAAGGGCAATGAGAAGCTCTCGGTCATTGAGAACACGAGATCGCTTCCGAGGCCGTTGAGCAATTGTGCCTTCAGTGGCTTCAGTGTGGGCACGGTGAGGTGCACGCGTAGTGCCAGCCAGGGGATAAACACGAGTGGCAGCCAGTACTCCTTCAATGGGCTGAGTGAAGCTTTGGTGATCTGCGTTGTGAAGATGAATTGGCTCCTTAGCAGACTCTGGGTAGATGGCTTCAACAGACAGATCAACCTCTCGCAAAAAGATGATATGGTTGCATGCAGAGGGCTGATAGTTGAAGGCAGAGTGGAGCTTGATCAGACGCATGATCCGGGGAGCATAGAACTTGGACCAAAATGTCGATCCTCGATGCGACAAGTTGGCGGATAAAGAATTCTTGTGCATTGAAGCTTTTGTCGAAGAATGTGGAAGACCAAAGTCTTCATTGCACCTTCCGACTTAGCATGTGGAGAATGTCCTTTGATGGGCCAAAGAGTTCGTCAGATAATGTGATAGATGGTGCGTGGCGGATACTCAAGGTCTTCAACAAAGAACTCCTTAGGATATTCGCATCCGAGGCAAAGGCTTCATCATGCTAAGCATCCGGCTCATGTTGGGCTCAAAGCTTGTGAAAATGCTCTCCAAAGCAGCACTGTAGTAGGCGACAACCAGGTTCATACAGATCACCCAGGTGGGCAGGCCGATGAGCTCAATGACATCCAGAGCTTTGGCTTCATGATGGACATTTCTGTCATCCACTCAAGGACCCATGTCTTCATATCCCTGTAGTAGCCACGAATATGAAGAGTGGCATAGAATTGGAGTAGCAGTTCTTCATTCCAGTGCTCTTTGTCAGTGACGAACTGCAGTAAGCCAGACTCTCTGAAGCAATCCAGGGCTTCTTCCAAACAGGCAGGCCGCTTATGGCCGGTGTCAAGACGCATATGTGGGAATATCGACCTTGATTGTATAAAATGCATGAGTAATAATGCGCTGCCGATAGCTCCGAACCGATCGATGAAATTCTTGGCCTTGAGTAGGGGTTCTTGGCGCTATCAAAGAAGGTGTTGTGCGCTTTGAAACCATTGACATTAAATGATCCCGTGCGTATCGATGCACTGAAACCTTGGTAGCCTTGGCTTTGGCTTCGGACTGTGGCACTGTGCTCGATGTGGTAATCAAATTGAGGACCGAAGAGTGTGGAGGAACCGAAAAGGCCATTTGATGATGATTAGCTGGCCATAGTTGTATGCTTGCTCAATGGTGTGGGGCCTTGGTGGCGGAACAGGAGCAGTGGCATCATCAGAGGCGTCAGGCTGCATTTCTGTTGCAGGTGCATCATTTGTTTCATTGGCTTCGGGCGCAGTGTTTAGTACAGGATCCACATTGTCTTCAGTCATGACAACGTCATTGGGTTCAAAGGTGTTAGTGGTGGCAGCCTCAGTATTCGCAACCTCCACTTCAGGAGCTGGAGGGTCGGGCACATACACGTTCTCTTCTAGAACAACTTCTTGAGTGGTAGGGGGAGTAGCGGCACACTCTTCTTCTTGTCTTTCTTCGGCTGATGCAGCCGGATTGTCTTCAGCCATATTATCTTCAGACACTGGGACCGCCACAGAAGGATTGTCTTCAGCGAACACTTGACGTGCCACTGAACTAGACAAGTTTGAGTCTTCTTCTGTGATGGTGGTCATGGAGACGGATGGCTTCAGGCCTTTGCAAAGCCGTTGGAACACGGGCGACGCCATTGGTGACGGTGTGGTCTCCATGTAGTTGTCATCATTTGAAATGGGGCTGATGGCGAGTAATCGTGAAGGACGAGGTGTACTTGGTGAGTCTTGATTTGGAGTTTCTTGTTGGGGGCGATCAGCCCATGAGGCATCTTGTGAGATTGGCGTCAGAGGACGACCAATACTGATGAGCTCGCTGTTCGTTACAACAGGCGATGATACCGTTGGGCGCTCAATCTGAGGAAGAACTACATCATCTTCTACATTGTCGTGGGGACCAATGTCTTCAGTCGCGATGGGGTCAATGACTGGAACTTCTTGAGCTTCAGGAGCCTCTGTGGAAGTGGGCCCATGAACGATCAGCTGACTCTCTTGATTTCCAGAGGCAGGATGAGCAAAAGCAATGGGTTCAGCAACAAGGGGCTCTGTGGGAGCAGCCCGATCTCTCTTCTTGGTTTTTCTCTTCTTAGGGGTGGTGCATCATCAGTAGTGCGCTTGGTTTTCCACTTCCTGGCTTTGGCTTCAGCTGCCTTGGTTTTCTGCTGATCTGAAGCTACTGAGGAGACCTTAGGCTTCAAGCCTGTCATGCTGGCTGGGAAGACAATGTGAGGTTCTTCCCGCCGTGGAGCGTCAGTCTGGGCCTCAGCATGCTTCTTCTTTTTCTTGGCAGCCATCGAGGGATCAATGCCAGGACGCCCAAGTGCCTTGCGCTTCTCAGCCTTGTTGTAAGCTTGAACGCACTTGTCTGCAAGATTCTTCATGCGCTCTCTTGAACCTTTGGCTTCTTCGTGTTTCTTTCGAAACGACTCCTTGAGGTCATTCAGCATCAGCTTGAATTTCTGAACATCAGCCACACTAAACTTGGCTACATGCTTCTTTAATTGCTCTTTCTCAAAGTCTATCTTCTTCTTCAATTCAACAATGCGCTGAGCCAGAGCCAGTTCAGGAGCAATGGCGCCTTGGAAAGCAACGCTGACGCCAATAGGAAGTTGAAGATTATCAAAGCTGATATCTGGATTGTCGAACCATTCATCAATGAAATTCTTCAAAATGTTCACATCAAAGAGGGGCAGATCATTTAAGATCTCCGCCTCTTGCTTGCTCTTGATCAACTGCTCGAGGGCATCATTGCCAAATTCGTCATCTGAAGACAAATCAATGGCTTCAGATTCGTTCCTCAGAACGGCAGCCGGTGTGAGTGCGTGACTTGATCCTTGAGCAGTTTTATGTGGCTTCTCGCGCCTCTTGGAGATGCAAGAAAGATCTTCAGAAGTGTTACTTGGAGCAGGAGGGGCAGTTGCCAATGGCTTCACTCGCGAAGCTTTTGGAGCAGCAGACGACTTTGAAGCTTTAGCCTTCTTTTGCTTCTGCGACTTTGGGGTAGGAGCTCGGACTTCATCAGTGTCAGCACCATCATCAGAATGATCCACTTTGGCACCGTGAACAGCAATGTGAGTGATGAGGCCAGCAAGGTTGTAGAAGGGGCCGATCTTGTTCTCATTGGCTTCATGGGTGCCATTGTCCTGAGGTGAGGAAGGACCAGGGTTGAAGTCAGGCCCTAGATCCTTCTTGTTCTTCGCAGCTGAGTCTTTGGCGAACTGGTAGTTGCGCTTGAACAGATGATCCTCATGGCACCATAGTAGTGAATAAGGGTCAGCATCCACAGGCTGTGGTCCGTGCACCATGCATGGATAGAAACCTTGCTCAATAGCTTCAGCCTGGGTCCTGGGCGGAAGATTTTTGTACAAAACATCACCCCAGGGTGCCTTGATGGCATTCTTCTCTGCATATTCTGCTGTAACGAAGTGGTACTTGAACCATTCCTTAGCCCAGTATCTTCGAATCCATTGGATTCGATTCTTGCGGCCCGTATAGGTTTCCTCTGGATCTTTTTTGTACAGCTCGTGCAAATCTGGAGGCAAATCCTTAGAAGTGTTTCCGCGATGATGTCTGCCACCCTTCCTTGTAGACTTCTCTGTAGCCATGAGGTTCAGTCTGAATGGCTTCAACACTATCAAGGGCTTCCTTCTGCTGGTCAGACTGGAACTGGCTTCGGGAGAGTTGGTGTGAAGCTGTAAGAATTCTGCAAATGAATGCAGACTATGAGAACCAAGGGATTCTCCCATGGACATGTACCTGTGACAGCATTAGAGGTGCGAGGGAAGGGGAAGAGGTCATATAAGATTTTGAAGATAAATTGGTTTGAAGACATTGACCTCATAACGCGAAGACATTCACTTATTCGATGAGAGTTGGTTCCAGATTTGTACAAATCCAAGAATAAGTACAAGTGAGGAATCGAACTTGTGGAGAAGCATAAGTGAACAGACTAGGCATAGTATGAGATGCAGAAAGAGATAGATTCAACTTGGGGAACTAGAAACCACTTTTGGTAAGAAAGGATGAATCTATCAGATTGAAAAGATGGTAAAAAGTGAATTTTAATTACCACACGAAGAACTGCTAGATGGAGCGAAGTTGGAGGCCGAGCAGTTCGATCCCCCGTGCCCTAACTTGGCGATGGAAGACACCTACGGCGACGGGGGAGAGGATGAGGTCCACAGCCGGCATGAGGACGGCATCGGAGAAGTCGCGGCAGCTAAGCGCTTCGTCGCCAGTGTCGTCGAGAGCTTAGCAGAGGTGCTAGGGTTTGCGAGAGGTGGCGAGGTGGAAGAAGAATTTTTGACCGAGATCTTATGGGTATTTATAAGGATTGAGATGGCACAACGCAATTACGCAGGTGCCCCTAGCGGTTCACATCTAAAGGACACGTGGCACACATGCAACACATAAAGAGTTGTTCCATGTTCCCACGCTCACCTGGATTGTCAGGGTGGTTGTTCCGAATTCTCCGGGTTTCAGGCAAAAGGATACAACATTAAAACAGATTTAAAGTTTGTCTCTGTGTCTTCTGCTGACAAGGACACAGAGAAGACATTCGACAATTTCATCAGAATGCATATGATTTGGATAGAAAGAGCTTGAGGTAAGAAGCATAGAGAGGTTAGGGTCCGATCACATTCACTTAGTTCAATAGATTCAAGCAAGAAGATATAGCTATAAGAGAATGTTGTAGAGGAAAGAACACAATATATGTATATAACAAAGTCAAGACCAAATCAACCGTGAAGACTTTGCAATTATAACGCCAAGAAAAACACTTTAAACAGGAGTTTAGTGGTGGCGTTACCCACCATATAGGAAGTATTAGACCCAGACACGGCGCACAACTATCGTGGCGCTCCGAAGTCAATTTCCACATTAATGTATTCACACTTAGAGTGTATGTCTTCATTGATTGAAGATATACATTACTTTGTGTGTTGCACATCTAAGTCATCAAAATGCATAAGTGTTAGGATGTGTGTCCATCCTCAGGACATTTGAGGATTCCAAGATATTTAGCTCACACCGCAACTTGCAAAACCTTTTCTCATCCAAGGGCTTTGTGAAGATATCAGCCAACTGTTCTTCTGTCTTGACGTGAATGATATCAATATCTTCCTTCATAACATGATCTCTGAGAAAGTAATGACGAATTTAAATGTGCTTTGTCTTCGAATGCTGAACTGGGTTGTTGGCAATCTTGATGGGACTCTCATTGTCGCAATAGAGAGGCACATTCTTTGGATGGATACCATAGTCTTTTAGAGTTTGCTTCATCCAGAGAAGCTGAGCACAACAGGATCCAGCAGCAATTTATTCAGATTCAGCAGTAGAGAGAGATACACAGTTCTGCTTCTTTGAAGACCAACAGACAAGAGATCGTCCCAGAAAATGACATGTGCCTGATGTGGACTTGCGATCAACCTTGTCACCAGCATAATCAGCATCTGAGAATCCAACTAGATCAAACTCTGAGCCCTTTGGTACCATAATCCTAGTGTTGGGGTGTAAGCCAAATATCGAAGAATTCACTTCACAGCTAAGTGATGTGATTCCTTTGGTGCCGCTTGGAATCGGGCACACATGCAAACACTAAGCATTATATCTGGCCTAGATGCACATAAGTAAATCAAAGAGCCAATCATGGAGCGATATACCTTTTGATCGAACTCTTTACCATCGTTGTCGGGACCCAGATGACTTTTGGTTGGCATTGGCGTCGTGTATCCTTTGCAGTCTTGCATTCCAAACTTCTTCAGGCAATCTTAGACGTGTTTTTCTTGAGATATGAAGATGCTGTTGCGTTGTTGACGGATTTGGAGACCCGGAAAGAACTTCAGCTCGCCCATCATGGACATTTGATATTGCTCTTGCATCATGTGACCAAATTCATCACTATATTTCTTGTTGGTGCAGCCGAAGATACTGTCATCCACGTAGATTTGGCACACAAACAGTTCACCATCATATGTCTTCGCGAAAGAGTGTAGGATCTAGTGAACCAGGTTTGAAGCCTTTGCTCTTCAGGAAGTCTTTGAGTGTGTCATACCAAGCACGAGGGGCTTGTTTGAGGCAATACAATGCCTTGTTGAGCTTGTATACCATATCAGGATGTTTTGGATCTTCAAAGCCTAGAGGTTGTGCGACATATACTTCTTCTTCTATCTTTCCATTGAGAAAAGCACTTTTCACATCCATTTGATACAGAAGAATGTTGTGATGATTTGCATAGGCTAGCAGTATGTGAATGGCTTCAAGCCTTGCCACCGGAGCAAATGTTTCATCGAAGTCAATTCCTTCCACTTGAGTATAACCTTGCGCAACGAGACGAGCCTTGTTTCTGACAACTTGACCATGCTCATCTTGCTTGTTGCGATATATCCATTTGGTGCCAATGATATTGTGCTTTCGAGGATCGGACGCTTGACCAATTCCCACACATTATTCAGCTCGAACTGTTGAAGCTCTTCTTGCATAGCTTGAATCCATTCGGGTTCCATGAAGGCTTCATCAACTTTCTTGGGTTCGATGATTGAGACAAATGCAAAATGCCCACGAAGTTGGTTAGCTGTGTTGCTCTTTGAGTTGCTTTTGAACGAGTGAGTGGACCAGGTGCATTCAAGCTGTCAATTATCTTCTCAATCTGAACTTCATTTGCAACACGAGGATGAGCAGGACGAAGATTTTGCTCTTGGTGATCAAAATCATCATTTGGGGGATTGTCTTCAGACTGAGCATTGTCTTCAGGTTGATTAGGTGCAGAAATGACCAGTTCCTCTTCAGATTGATTCTCAGAGGGTATGATATCTCCAATTCCCATCTGCTTGATAGATTCACTTGAAGGTACTTCATCTATCACATTTGGCAGGTCCTCTCTTTGCGAGCCGTTAGTTTCATCGAACCGCACATCCACAGTTTCAACCACTTTATAGTGAAAGAGGTTGAAGACTCTGTAGGAGTGCGAATCCTTTCCATAACCAAGCATAAAACCTTCATGTGCTTTCGGTGCAAATTTTGAAGTGTGATGTGGATCCTTGATCCAAAGACCTAGCACCAAATACTCTGAAGTAGCTTACATTTGGCTTCTTACCAGTTAGGAGCTCATAGGATGTTTTCTTCAGAAGCTTGTGAAGATAAACGCGGTTGATGAAGTGACAAGCAGTGTCAATGGCTTCAGGCCAGAACTTCCGTGGAGTCTTGTACTCATCAATCGTTCGGGCCATCTCAATGAGAGTTCTGTTCTTGCGCTCGGCGATGCTATTCTACTGAGGTGTATAAGGAGCAGAGAACTCATGTGTGATGCCAAGTGTATCCAGATAGAGGTCGAGGCCAGTGTTCTTGAACTCAGTGCCGTTGTCACTTCTAATATGCTTGATCTTGATGCCATAGTTCATCATGGCACGATTGGCAAAGCGTCTGAAGACATCCTGCACTTCAGTCTTGTAGAGGATTATATGTACCCAAGTATATCTAGAGTAATCATCAACAATCACGAAACCATAGAGTCAAGCAGTAGCATTGAGAGTAGAGTAGTGAGTAGGGCCAAATAGATCCATGTGAAGCAGCTCGAAGGGTTGAGATGTAGTCATGATTGTCTTCGAGGGATGCTTGGCCCTAGTCATCTTTCCTGCTTCGCAGGCGCCACACAGATGGTCCTTCTTGAACTTGACACCTTCGATGCCCACGACATGCTTCTTCTTCGCAAGAGTTTGCAAGTTCTTCATGCCTGCATGCCCTAGCCTTCGATGCCAGAGCCAGCATTTTGAAGCCTTTGCTAGAAGACATACGGCCATCTGCGGTCCAGCTGAGAAATCTACAATATATAGATCGTCTTTTCGATACCCTTCAAAGACAAGAGACTTGTCAGATTCCATTAGTACAAGGCATCAATATTTTCCAAATAGCACAATCATGTTTAAGTCACAAAGCATTGAGATAGACATTAAGTTGAAACCAAGGGATTCAACAAGAATCACTTTATCCATGTGCTGATCCCTTGAGATTGCAACTCTACTTAGACCCAATACCTTGCTTTTACTAGTGTCAGCAAATGTGATGTTACTCTTGTCAGATGGACGTAAGGTTGAGTCCATGAGAAGACTTCGATCACCAGTCATATGATTAGTGCATCCGCTATCCATAATCCATTCTGAAGCACGAGGTGTCGTAGCCTACAGTGCAGTTAGGGGCATAGGCTTCACAAAGAGAAGTGTGAAGATAAACATTTGACGAGCAAGTGGATTATGAAAGCTTAGATCCAAGTTAGGACTGATTGGATGTATGGCAAATAATTCAGGAACAAAATACATAGTGAGACCATTTGGGCATTTGATCTTGCGCCCTACAAGATGTTTTAGGTCCCCAGCAGTAGCATCAGACGCCTTTGATTTCCGGCTGGAGACCTTTCCCTGCAAAAGAAAGTTAATTCTTCTTAACCACCCACATCTTCAGGGGTGGCTTAGAATCAATGAGTCTAAGTACAGCATCTGAGAACTTCGGCTTTGGAACCCTAGCAAATAGCCTTGCAGGAGAAGAACGATACTCATATGAATAAGCAGAAAAGTTCTTAGTTCTATGAACATATCGGTTTGAAGACACATGCTCATATTCATACGTCTGAGTATGGTTTCCCTGCAAAACATTGGCGTTAGGGTGACTCAGGTGAGTCCTCTGTCTGTATGAAGCCTTTGGGTCATATGAAGCCTTTGGTCTGGGATTTGTCTTCCTCCCAGGTGGTGTCATAATGACATTCACAGGAAGATTCTCAGGACAACTTTTGGGAACCCAGATCTTCTTCATAGGTGGCCCGTTCCTGCAGTTAGTACCAAAATACCTGGCAAACACTTCACCATTCTGATTCTTAAACAATTTATAGTTTGCATCAAAGGATTCATCAATGACAATTGGGTTAGCACAGGTGAAACCAGATAGGGTGGATGGATCCACAGAAGGTCCCTTTGCAGCAACCCATGTGGTTTTGGGTACCGCCAAAGCTTCGAGAGGAGCCATCAACATTCATTTTCCTCTCAACCCAACACCCTCTTTCCTAGGGTTTCGGTTCAGAATCTGCTTTTGAGGACATCGCATACGGTGTTTGATGCCCTTTGAGACTTTTGTACATCCTGTTTCAAGCAATGTCTTCAACCTAGCATTTTCATCAAGAATAGTAGTGGTATCCTCCGCAGAGAGGTTAGTTACCACATCGTGATCGAAGATATTGCAACAGAGAGCAGCGATAGAACATTCAACAATGTAAGTAGCGTTATCACGCTCAAGGCATTTTAGACAAGGTGGTTCAAATCCTTCCTGAGCGGAACTGTCTGTTGAGCGCAAAGTGACTCATTCTCTTTTTGAAGATCTTCATGAGCCGCTCTCAATTTCTCAAGCTCTTGCTTCCTTTGAAGATAATCATAGGAGAGCTTTTCGTGAGTGGTTGTGAGCGTTTCATGACGATTTTCAAGTTCCTGGTACTTAGCATGAAGATTTTTAATGTCTTCAACTAAGGAATGAGAACGGGTCATTTCCACGTCCAACAGGTCATCGCTTTTGTCTAACAGTTTTTGAGTGTGTTCCATAGCTTTCTGTTGTTCAGTTGCAATTTTAGCAAGTGTTTTGTAGCTGGGTTTGGATTCACAATCAGAGTCATCTTAACTTGATGTTTCAAAGTAAGCGTCGCGTGATTTTACCTTGGCACCACGTGCCATGAAGCAGTAGGTGGGAGGCGAGTCTTCCTCGTCATTATCATCAGTGTTGGTGACGGAACCATTGTCTTCGGTGTTGAAGATGGACTTGGCGACATAGGCAGAGGCTAGGGCCAGACTCGCAACACCCGAGTCAGACTCCCCCTCAGACTCCACCTCCGCCTCCTCTGAAGCAGACTCCTCTTCTGAATCCATCTCCTTGCCAACAAAAGCACGAGCCTTGCCAGATGAGCTCTTCTTGTGTGATGAAGATCTGGAAGAAGACTTTGAGGATTTCTTCTTCTTCTTGTCATCAGAATCATAATCTTTGCTCTTCTTCTTCTTCTTCTCATTGTCCCACTGTGGACACTCAGAGATGTAGTGACCAGGTTTCTTGCACTTGTGATGTGTTCTCTTCTTGTGATCATAGGCAGAAGCTTCATCATTTCTTGAGCTGGATCGTGAAGACTTTCTGAAGCCTTTCTTCTTAGTGAATTTCTGGAACTTCTTCACAAGCATAGCAAGCTCCTTTCCAAGTTCTTCAGGATCACCACAACTGCAGTCAGATTCTTCTTCAGATGAGGAAGCAGCAGCCTTTGCCTTCAAAGCTCGGGTTCGGCCATAGTTGGGGCCATAGATATCTCGTTTCTCAAATAGCTGGTACTCATGTGTGTTGAGCTTCTCAAGTATGTCAGATGGATCGAGAGTCTTGAAATCAGGGCATTCTTGTATCATCAGGGCTAAGGTGTCAAATGAGCTGTCAAGAGATCTTAGTAGTGTCTTCACTATCTCATGCTTCGTGATCTCAGTGGCGCCTAGTGCATGGAGCTCATTTGTGATATCAGTGAGGCGATCAAATGTGATCTGGACATTTTCGTTGTCGTGTCTCTTGAAGCGGTTGAAGAGGTTGCGGAGAGTACTGATACGTTGATCTCGCGGGGTTGAGACGCCTTCATTGACCTTGGACAGCCAGTCCCAGACTAGCTTCGACGTCTCCAGAGCACTCACACGACCATAATGTGCTTTGGTAAGGTGACCACAGATGATGTTCTTGGTAGTAGAATCCAGTTGAATGAACTTATTAACATCAGTAGGGGTGACACCTTCACCAGTCTTGGAAACGCCGTTCTTGACGACATACCATAGATCGACATCAATGGCTTCAAGATGCATGCACATCCTATTCTTCCTGTAGGGATATTCAGTGCCAACGAAGATGTGGCACGCAGCGGAGACTTTGATTATCCCTGCAGTCGACATAGCTAAACTCCAGGTGGTTAAACCAAATCACACAGAACAAGGGAGCACCTTGCTCTGATACCAATTGAAAGGGCTAGTTATCGACTAGAGGGGGGTGAATAGGCGATGTTTATGAAAGTCTTCAAAACATGGAAGTTTCAAAGACAGACAATGTAAACAACACTATTCTAATGCAGCGGAAGGTAGACTACACTAGAAAAGCCATAGTCAAGTATTCAATGAAGTGAAAGTATGAAGACTAATAGCAGCTAGGGTTAAGATCAGGATGGAAGATAGTACGAAGCCAATCAGAACAGATAGTCACGTAGTAAAGTCAAACAGATAATGCAGGCAGGCAATGACTTCACGAAAACAAACTATAAGTAAAGAGGAATAAGAGATAGAACCAACGGCTTCAGAAGGACACAGGATTTGTTGGACCAGTTCGATTCTTGTGACAAGCTATGACGTCTGGTCAGGAGGCTGAGATTCAACTCAGAAGACCGCGTCTTCACCTTATTCCCCTTGAGCTAAGGACACACAGCCCTCGCCCAATTACTCTGGTAAGTCTTCAAGGTAGAATTCTGAACCTTCACAGACTTCGTTCACCGGCAACCCACAATGGCTCTTGGATGTTCAGAATACGACGCCTAACCGGCTGGAGGATTCACAGTCCTCAAGTGTAACAAGTCTTCAGATCACGCGGACTGGAAGACTTCAGTGATGCCAAACACTCTTTGGGCTCTGGGTGGTTTGGGCTTTGTCCTCGCAAGGATTCTCACTCAAAGGCTTCGGAGGTGGGTTGCTCTCAAACGACAAAAGCCGTGCACTAACTCTGAGCAGCCACCAATTTATGGTGTAGGGGGTGGGCTATTTATAGCCACAGGGCAACCCGACGGATTTGTCCGAAATGACCTGGGTCACTAAGGAACCGACACGTGTCGCAACGGTCGATTTCAAACACACGCGGCAGCTTGACTTGGGCTACAAGTAAAGCTGACTTATCCGACACAGGATAAGATTTGCTCTCATTGTCTTCGCTCGAAGACATAGGATTTGGTTTGAGCATCACTTCAGTCACTCTGACTTTGTTCAATTGGACCCCACTTAACAGTGCGGTGGTTCCTATGACTCAACAAAGAAGAAAAGGAAACAACAAAACAATTAAATCTCCGCGCTCCATAGTCTTCACTCAATGTCTTCTCGTGTCATAGTCTTCAATGTGAATGTCTCCATAGACCACCATTGTCTTCAATGTCTTCACACATTTTTAGGGGTCATCTCCGGTAGGTAAACCGAATCAAGGAGGGACTACTACCTGTGTTATCCTGCAACTCTCACAAACACATTAGTCCCTCAACCAGGTTTGTCGTCAATACTTGAAAGGATCGAGAAGAGGTGTCTAGAGGGGGTGATTAGACACTAAGTACCAAAAGTTGTAGTTTTTAACCCTTTAAGTTCACGTGGAGTTTTGGCACAAGTTTATCAATCACAATACATAATTCAAGCAAGCATGCAAAGAGTATATGAGCAGCGGAAAGTAAAGCATGCAACTTGCAAGAATGTAAAGGGATGGGATTGGACGATTCAAACGCAATTGGAGACACGGATGTTTTTGTCGTGGTTTCGATAGGTGGTGCTATCGTACATCCACGTTGATGGAGAATTCAACCCACGAAAGGTAACGGTTGTGCGAGTCCACGGAGGGCTCCACCCACGAAGGGTCCACGAAGAAGCAACCTTGTCTATCCCACCATGGCCATCGCCCACGAAGGACTTGCCTCACTAGCGGTAGATCTTCAAGAAGTAGGTGATCTCCTTGCCCTTACAAACTCCTTGGTTCAACTCCACAATATTGTCGGAGGCTCCCAAGTGACACCTAGCCAATCTAGGAGACACCACTCTCCAAGAAGTAACAAATGGTGTGTTGATGATGAACTCCTTGCTCTTGTGCTTCAAATGATAGTCTCCCCAACACTCAACTCTCTCTCACAGGATTTGGATTTGGTGGAAAGAAGATTTGAGTGGAAAGCAACTTGGGGAAGGCTAGAGATCAAGATTCATATGGTAGGAATGGAATATCTTGGTCTCAACACATGAGTAGGTGGTTCTCTCTCTCAGAAAATAGATGCTGGAAGTGTAGGTTCATTCTGATGGCTCTCGCAACGAATGAAGAGTGGGTGGAGGGTTATATATAGCCTCCACACAAAATCTAACCGTTACACACAACTTGCCAAACTCGATGGGACCGAATTGATAAACTCGGTCGGACCGATTTAGCAAATCTAGTGACCGTTAGGATTTTCGGTGGGACCGACATGCAACTCGGTAGGACCGATGTGATTAGGGTTAGGGCATAACGTAATCTCGGTGAGGCCGATTACACAAACTCGGTGGGACCGATTTTGGTAAAAAGCTAACCAGAGAGTTGGTCAGGCAAACTCGGTTTGACCGCTTACACAAACTCGGTGGGACCGATTTTGGTAATAAGTTAACCAGAGAATTTGCATTGTAATCTCGGTAGTACCGATTGCTCAAACTCGGTAAGACCGATTTTGGTAATGGAAATACACAGAGATATTACAATGCCATCTCGGTGAGACCGAGATCCCTATCGGTGAGACCGATTTGCCTAGGGTTTGTGGCAGTGGCTAAGACATCTAAACTCGCTGGCGCCAGATAGAAAGAATCAGTGGGGCCGAGTTAGACTTTTGGTTTAGGACATATGTGGATGTGAGAAAGTAGTTGAAGGCTTTGGAGCATATCACTAAGCACTTTGAGCAAGAAAACCATTAAGCAACACTTCATCCCCTCTTGATAGTATTGGCTTTTCCTATAGACTTAATGTGATCTTGGATCACTAAAATGGAAAATGTAGATTCTTGAGCTTGGAGCTTGAGCCAATCCTTTGTTCTTAGCATCTTGAAGGGGTTCCACATCCTTTAGTCCATGCCACTCCATTGTTGAACTCGTCTGAAACATACTAGGTAAAAGTGTTAGTCCAACAAGAGATATGTTGACATTAATTACCAAAATCACCCAGGGAGCACTTGTGCTTTCAATCTCCCCCTTTTTGGTAATTGATGGCAACATACATGAAAGCTTTAGATAAAGATATAAAGAATAGCAAGTAAAGCTTTGGAAAGACATGTAACAAGCATAGGCTCCCCCTACATGTATGCAATCATGTGAATATGGAATATAGAAGCATGTGAATGCATAAACATGACAGAGTAGGCAATGTGTTACATGTATCTTGGCTATATGCATCAGAGCAAATGATGTGAGTATGAGAAATGTACCTTCATGCTCATGAGTTCTTCTTGCAAACAGTATGTACATCAGCAAGAATTCCTCATACGCATGATTGTGATGCATATACTTACCTTGTGGTCTTGAGTTGGCTTGGATGGAACGAACCTGCGTAAACAAGGTTAGATAACACAGATACACCTACTAGCCAGAGTAAACAAAAGAAACCACAAGAGTACTGATACGTCTCCAACGTATCTACTTTTCCAAACACTTTTGCCCTTGTTTTGAACTCTAACTTGCATGATTTGAATGAAACTAACCCGGACTGACGCTGTTTTCAGCAGAACTACCATGATGTTGTTTTATGTAGAAAAGAAAAGTTCTCGTAATGACACGAAATCAACGGAGGCACTTTTTGGAATTTATAAAAATACTGGCGAAGAAATACATCGGGGCCTAGGTTCGTCCACGAGACAGGGGGCGCCCAGAGGGCGCGCCCCTATCTCGTGGGCCCCTGGACCTCCTCCGACCTCAACTCCAACTCCATATATTCCGCCTCGGGAGAAAAAATCAGAGAGAAAGTTTCATCGCGTTTCACGACACGGAGCCGCCGCCAAGCCCTAATCTCTCTCGGGAGGGCTGATCTGGAGTCCGTTCGGGGCTCCGGAGAGGGGGATTCATCGTCGTCGTCATCATCAACCATCCTCCATCACCAATTTCATGATGCTCACCGCCGTGTATGAGTAATTCCATCATAGGCTTGCTGGACGGTGATGGGTTGGATGAGATTCATCATGTAATCAAGTTAGTTTTGTTAGGGTTTGATCCCTAGTATCCACTATGTTCTGAGATTGATGTTTCTATGACTTTGTTATGCTTAATGCTTGTCACTAGGGCCCGAGTGCCATGATTTCAGATCTGAACCTATTATGTTTTCATGAATATATGTGTGTTCTTGATCCTATCTTGCAAGTCTATAGTCACCTATTATGTGTTATGATCCGACAACCCCGAAGTGACAATAATCGGGATACTTCCCGGTGATGACCGTAGTTTGAGGAGTTCATGTATTCACTATGTTTTAATGCTTTGTTCGGTTCTCTATTAAAAGGAGGCCTTAATATCCCTTAGTTTCGCTAGGACCCGCTGCCACGGAGGGTAGGACAAAAGATGTCATGCAAGTTCTTTTCCATAAGCACGTATGACTATTTACGAATACATGCCTACATTACATTGATGAATTGGAGCTAGTTCTATGCCACCCTATGTTATAACTATTGCATGAGGAATCGCATCCAGCATAATTATCCATCAACGATCCGTGCCTACGAGCTTTTCATATATTGTTCTTCGCTTATTTACTTTTCCGCTCTTTGTTATAACTACTACAAAACCCAAAAACATTTATCTTTACTTTTGCTATGTTACCTTTATTATTATACCTCTTTTGCTACTAAACACTTTGCTGCAGATACTAAGTTATCCGGTGTGGTTGAATTGACAACTCAACTGCTAATACTCAAGAATATTCTTTGGCTCGCCTTTGTGTCGAATCAATAAATTTGGGTTGAATACTCTACCCTCGAAAGCTGTTGCGATCCCCTATACTTGTGGGTTATCAAGACCAATTTCTGGCGCCTTGCCGGGAGCATAGCTCTATTCTCCGAGTCACTTGGGATTTATATCATTGATCACTATGAAGAACTTGAAAGACGCTAAGACCAAGATTTATCCCTCAACTACGAGGGAGGTAAGGAACGCCATCTAGCTCGCACTAGATTCTCCTTCCGTTATTAATAATCTTGCGACACCTAAACCTGCTATCGCTATGAATTCGATATGTCGCATGTTATCGATGATGCCATACGCTATGCATGATGAAACTACTTCTGCGCGTGATACTACTTTGCCATTAGGTGAATTTCTAGATGAACAACTTGCTAGAGTTAGAGGGGATGAAATTACTAAAGATCCTATTACTGATGATAGTGATGAAGGTTCCCCCAATGATTATGTTTTACCTGTTGTTCCTAAGGGTTATGTTATGCATGAAAAAGCTGCTTTGGAAATCCTTGCTTGCAATGACAGGAATGATCTTAAGAAATTATTAGCTAAATGGAAGCAGCAGTCTCTTAAAGCTAGAATGAAACCCGATACTGCTTTTGCTACTTCACCTATTTGTGTTACTGATAAGGATTATGAATTCTCTGTTGATCCTGAAATTATTACTTTAGTTGATTCTGATCCTTTTTATGGCCTTGAATCTGAAACTGTTGTGGCACATCTTACCAAATTGAATGATATAGCCACCCTATTTACTCATGATGAGAAGTCTCGCTATTTATATATCCTTAAGATATTTCTGTTCTCATTAAAGGGTGATGCTAAGACTTGCTATAATTCTCTTGCTCCTGGTTGTGTGTGCGTAGTCCCCAGGATATGATTTATTACTTCTTTGCTAAATATTTCCCTGCTCATAAGAAACAGGCTGCCTTGCGGGAAATATATAATTTTGTGCAAACCAAAGAAGAGAGTCTCCCACAAGCTTGGGGGAGGCTTCTCCGGTTACTTAATGCTTTGCCTGATCATCCTCTTAAGAAAAATGAAATAGTTGATATCTTTTATAATGGACTAACCGATGCTTCCAAGGACCACTTGGATAGTTGTGCTGGTTGTGTTTTCAGGGAAAGAACAATGATTTAATGAAATATTATTGAATAATATGTTGACTAATGAAAATAATTGAATCTTCCTAAGCCAGTTCTCAAGTAATTCTGAACCAATTGAGCCAACTCGAGTCTATTCCTAAACCCACTCCAAGAAGAGAGGTGTTTTATTTCTCATCTCAAGATATGCAAGAGGCAAAGAAATCAATGAAAGAAAAAGGTATTAAAGCTGAAGATGTTAAGAATTTACCTCCTATTGAAGAAATACATGGTCTTAATTTACCGCCTGAAGAACCACATTGTCTTGATAACCCGACACAGGTAGTAAAGGTAAATTCTCTCTATAGATATGATAAAGTTGAAATACCTCCTACTAAATTTCATAGCCCTTGCTTAGATGAATTTGACGACTTTATGGCTAGGCAAGAAATTTTTAATGCTTATGTTGGTAGAGAGTTAAAGAACAATGCTTTCGAAATAGGACGCGTAGGTGATAATCTAGCTAGAGTTAAAGATGAACTTCACCACGTTAGCAAATATGCTTCTATGGTTGATACTCAAGCTGAGCAAGTACTTAAAGCTCAAAATGATTTGCTTGATGAATTAAATAATAAAAATGACTTTCTGTTAGAGTGGCTACTAGAACTGGTAGAATGACTCAGAACCTTTGTATCTGAAGGCCACCCTAAGAGAATCGAGCAAGATTCTCGGAGAAATAACTTAGAGGCACCTAGTTCTTCTAAAAAGAAGAAGAAGAAAACGATAAAACTTTGCATGCTTCTAGTGAACCCATCAGAGACACACGAGAATCCCAATAATATTTCTATTTACGATTTGAAACTCAATCGGTGATGAACATAATGTTAATGATAATGTTCATGTTGATGCTCAACCTAGCAATGATAATGATGTAGAGATTGAACCTGCTGTTGATCTTGATAACCCACAATCAAAGAATCAACGTTATGATGAGAGAGATTTTGTTGCTAGGAAGTACAGTAAAGAAAGAGAACCATGGGTTCAGAAACCCATGCCCTTTCCTCCTAAACCATCCAAGTCAAAGGATGATGAGAATTTTGAGCGCTTTGCTGAAATGATTAGACCTATTTTCTTACGTATGCGCTTAACTGATATGCTTAAAGTAAATCCTTATGCTAAGTATATGAAGGATATCATCACAAATAAAAGAAAGATACCGGAAGCTGAAATTTCCACCATGCTTGCTAATTACACTTTTAATGGTGGAATACCAAAGAAACTTGGAGATCCGGGTGTGCCAACTATACCATGCTCTATTAATAGAAATTATGTTAGAACTGCTTTATGTGATCTTGGAACAGGTGTTAGTGGTATGCCTCTCTCTTTATATCGTAGACTTGAATTGAATAAGTTGACACCTACTGAAATATCTTTGCAAATCGCTGATAAATCAACTGCTATACCTGTCGGTATTTGTGAGGATGTGCCTTTTGTAGTGGCAAATGTCACTATCTTAACGGTCTTTGTTATACTTGATATTCCTGAGGACGATAGTATGTCTATTATCCTTGGTAGACCTTTTCTTAATACCGTAGGGGCTGTTATTGATTGCAACAAAGGCAATGTCACTTTTCATGTTAATGGTAATGAGCATACGGTACACTTTCCGAGGAAACAATCTCAAGTTCGTAGCATCAATTCAATTGGAAAAGTTCCAACTATCATTTTTGGAGGTTTTGAATTTCCTCTCCCTCTTGTCAAGAAAAAGTATGATATTCTTATTGTTGGGGATTTTCATATCCCGTTGAGGTAACTTAGTGTTATTCAAATTTCTCCGGTTCCGTGTTATTCGAATGAGTTTGTTAACAAGACTTGATCAACCTTGTTAGTGGGTTCATTTTGATGATCACGAGATGGATGAAACTAGAAGGCACAACCTTACGTACCCTCTTTTTACTTTCTCGTTAGTTAGGATAAATAAAGCAAAATTAGTATTATCCGTCATTTTCTGAATTATCCGTGCATGAAAAAATAGCCCAAAATAAAAGTGCTCCAAATGCCCCGCAAATCTAGTATGATTTTTCTGGAATATTTGAGGATTTTAGGCTTGAAAACACTGCAGAGGGCCAAGCACCGAAGCCACGAGAGAGGAGGGCACCTCTGTAGGGCGCCCCTGTCTCGTGGGCCCTGGTGGCTCCCTCCACTTATGCCAGCACCCACACACTTCATCTTCTACCCAAAAAAATCCCCATCCAGCTCAAGCACGAGTTCTAGCTCTACTTGCTGCGATTTTCGATCTCCTTGCTCAAAGCTCCATTCACAAAACTGCTTTGGGAGATTGTTGCTTGGTATGTGACTCCTCCATTGGTCCAATTAGTTTTTGTTCTAGTGCTTTATTCATTGCAAATTTTTGCTGCATAGGTGACCATGTTCTTGAGCTTGCATGTTAAATTTTTTATGTCCCAAGCAATTCCAATGCATGGTTTAGGCTCTAGGCACTTGTAGGAGTAGTTGCTATCAATCTTGTTTAGTTTTATTCATTTTTATGTTGAAGTTACTAAAATTTTAGAAATTTTCAGAAAATGTTAAGGAGGCTCTTTAAAGGCTCTTCTAGCCAAAGCTCTAAGGAAAAACAAGACAAAGAGAAGGAAAAACCCCTTCCTCGCTTAGCGGAAGTACGGTCGTGTGAATGGCCATGCGAGGATTTCTTGAAAGAAGCCGGAATTCATGAAGATTTTTATGCTTTAATCGAGACTGCGGGCCTCACCGGTTTCATCAACGACTGAATCGATCAGTATCTCTTACTCACCAATACTTTCGTGCAAAACTTTTATTATTATCCAAAGAAATCACCGCCTGCAGTATCATTTCATTTATATGATGAATTCAAAGAAATTTCTTTACGTCACTTTTGTGCGGTATGTAGGATACCTTATGAGGGAGAATTAGATGAACCCCATCGTGAAGATGTGGGTGGCTTTGTTAATACTATTGCTGTAGAGGAGCCAAAGAAAGGCTCCGAGGCGAAGGTCTCTAGCATACACTTTCCTGTTTTACGCTACTTTGCCATATTTGCTAGTAGATGCTTGGTTGGTCGTGGAAATAGTGGAAATTTGAGTGTTCCAGATATTATTATTCTTAAACATGCTTTGCTAGGAGGCTATACTTTTAGTATGGGTGTCGTCGTTGCTAAACGGCTAGCCCTGAATCATACAAAAGGCCCCATATTTGGAGGTATATATGCTGCACGTCTTGCTGAACATTTTCAGATACCCATTAGGCACTATGAGGAGGATGAGATAAAATTGCACCCTCACATCTTAGATTATAAGAGCATGGTAGCACACAAGTTTATTGTTGATAATGAAGATAAGATGCTCTTGTATAAACTTAGATTTAATAAGAAGCACATTGAGATTATTACTTTGCCTGCGCCTTTGTTGTTTGATTTGCTTGCAGATAATTTTCTTGTCACACCAGAAGCAGTGAACAATCATTGAGCACAAGCTTTTACTCGAACACGAACTGAGCGGATCCCGAGCTGGACCCTTATCGTGCATCATCTGTCGATGGGATCCGGAGATGACCAACCGATGGTATCGACTACACCTCCCACTACACCGGGGAGAGTAGCGGCGGTCCTTGGTACTAGACCAACTTAGGCCAAAAGCCTAAGCTTGGGGGAGTACGTATTTCTCACCGACTTTACATTCATGTTCACACACTAGTCGTCGGTGCTCATACTCTTTCATTGTATTATCCATGTTAGTTTAAACTTCTTTTTCTAGTTTTCTTCTTGTGTGTTTGATAAACCTTAAGAAAAACCAAAAAAATTAGTTAGTTTAAATTCTATGCTTGTAGTAGAATTAAAATGAAAATCCAAAAATATTTCTAGTTCTTCTTCTTACTTGTTGGGAGCTTTCCCGTGTAAATACATTGATTTTCTTTTGTTTCTTTTAGGGGTCGAGAAGACCATATTGAAAATGCTTAGTGGCTCTTATATGCATGAATGTTTGTTTAACTTAGAGCCCATATTACCCCGTCTTCTCTCTTGAGTTGAATGCTTGCAGATTCCAGCTTAGTCCAATGCACGTACACTCTTATTATTATTACACATCGTTCGGTCGTGCGCGTGAAAGGCAATAATGACGATATATGATGAACTTATTGGGATGAGAAAAGCTGGTACTAACTCGACCACTTTTGTTTTTGTAAATATGATGAGTTCATCATTCATGAGTCAGCTATTATGAAGTAAACATATTTGCAATGACATTTAGAGATTATAGTTACTTGTCCCATGCTTGATTAGCTATGAGTTATAATGAATTACCTTGCGTGCCAACATGCTATAAGAATGATTATGATATGGTATGATGGGATGGTATCCTCCTTTGAATGAATTTAGTGACTAGACTTGGCACATGTTCACACATGTAGTTGAATCAAATCAACATAGCCTTCATGACATTTATGTTCATGGTAGATTATATCCTACTCATGCTTGTACTCGGTGTGAATTAATTTTAATGCATGCACTACAAAAAAAGACACATCCGTGACATTTTGGGCCGAGCAATTTTTTACATCATACATATGACACTTCTATGACGATAATTGTGACAAAACCGGTATCATCATAGATGTGGTGGGCTCCTACTTCTATGACAAAAATCATGATGAAAATGGGCTTTTCGTCCTGGGCGGGCGGAGACACAGCTGCATGACATTCTTTGGGTCGTCCATGACGGAAAAAACCATGGTAGAAGCGAGGGGAGGAAAATTTCGGGAGTTGCGGTTACGGTGGGAGGTCGAGGCGGAGCGATCGCTGCTTTCTCGTGACGACGCTGCTGCGTGTGTGTGGCGTTGGCTCTAATCGAACCCGAGCGACAGACTGCAGCTGCGCTGCGTTCTTGAACCCGAGCGATTGATCGATGGCTGTTAATCGAACCCGATGGAGCGGTTCTTCGCATCGCTGCTAATCAAGCCGATCGATCCCGCCTGGATGAGCGATGAGCGTTGCAAGGGGTTTGGATGAGCGATGGCGGTGGCGTTGCCTCTGGATGAACAGAACCCGTGGTGTGGAGGGCTGGATGCACGATGAGCGGTGGAGGGGTGGCCGTGGAGGGTGGTTGAACAGGACCCGTGGTGTGGAGGGCTGGATGAACCGAGAGCGGTGGAGGGGTGCCCGTGTGGAGGGTGGATGAGCGATGGCGGTGGAGTAGCGCGCGGTGGAGGCTGGATGAGCAGGAGCCCGTGGAGGTGGAGGAGGTCGACGGTAGCCCGTGGAGGCTAGAGTAGGTCGACGGTGGAGATGAACAGTATCCGTGGAGTCCCATTTGCGGCACGCCACACCCCCCCGTTTCGACTTAGCGCTCCAACTCAAGTCCGTTTAAGTCCGTTTTGCGGCACGCCACACCCTCCCGATCAACGGGACCCCGTTTCGACCGTAGGAGGTCCGTTTCCTCCGTTTTTGCGGCACGCCAGCCCCTCCCGATCAACGGGACCCGTTTGAACGTGGCGGTCGAACACAAGGCCGTTTCCTCCGCCAGCGGTACGCCAGCCTCGTTTCCATCGCTGTTCCGTCCAAGCCCTCCCGATGAACACGACCACGCATTACATTACGACCCGGCGGTTGGCTCCCCATGAACACGACGACGACGCTGTTTCTCCGTTCCGACCCAGCCATGTGCGTATGCGTGATAGGCGTTAGATACCCTGCCCGTATGTACGTGCGTGGCGTATTTTCTTTCTTGCACCCTCGCCGTTATGCGTGCGTGTACATGCTACGTGCGCGCCTCTACTACGACGCGCGGCGCCTCTACATCCACCAAATATATATGTACGTACGTTCGCGACCGAATGACAACGCCACGCACGCTTCGACCAGGTGGGTCCCGTATCGAGCACTTCCTTGCGTGCGAAGATGTAGCTGGTGGGTCCCAGCGAGTGTGGGGCGAATCATTTTGGTTTTTGCCCAACGCACTTCCTTGCGTGCGAAGATGTAGCTGGTGGGTCCCAGCGATCGAGAAGCGAATCGTTTTTTGCCCGGACGCACTTCCTTGCGTGCGAAGGTGTAGCTGGTGGGTCCCAGCGATGGGGAAACGTTTTTTCGCGAAATATGGTGGCTCGTCGGTGGGTCCCCATTGTCGGTGGAGGAATAATTATTTTGCGCATAATAAGGAGGCACTTCCTTGCTGCGGCCGTGGACCCAGCTATCGCCTCTCCACGTCACGATCCACGTCCGATGGAAGCCATTCCTTGACCACGTTGACCACGCGCGCCGAGAGCACCGAGGCGATGGACGACGGCGAGGCCTAGGAAGGGGACGATGCGGAGCCGGGAAGACGCGGCGATGGATGCCCACACGAGAGCAATCGAGGGTTCACTGGTTCGCTGCGGTGTGAGGCTGCCGTCGCCCAGAATAACGAGGGTGTGGGTGAGTAGAGGATGGCACGGCCAGCGGTGGGAGTAGTAGGGGCGGTGAGGCCTCCGCCGCATTGCAGCCGCCACGGGAGGCAGGAGCACGAGGCACGACCGCGCTGGTTTGGGCGGTGGAGCAAGAAGACCAGAGGTTGAAGAAGCACTACGGCCGTTGGATGGACATCGACACGGTCCTTTGGAGCTAGAATCGTGCATATTGACTAAGTTGACAAAGCCCTCCGTCCCGTCAACTTAGTAGGCCCACAAGTCAGCCTTCCACTATACTGGGTCCCAGCTAACAGGGGGAGTATTCATTTTTTTGTGCATAATAAGGAGGCACTTCCTTGCGTGCGAAGATATAGCTGGTGGGTCCGAGCTGTCAGCGATGATAACGTATTTTTTCACGAAATATTGCGGCCCTTTCGGTGGGTCCCTGATGTCAGGTGGACGAATCATTATTTTGCGTGTAATAAGGAGGCATTTCCTTGCGTGCGGCCGTGGACCCAGCTGTCGGCCTCTCCGTCTGATCCGCTTCAGATGCATGTCGGTCGTTGACCACGTTGACCAGGCCGCGCCGAGAGCACCAGGGCGATGGACGACGGCGAGGCCTAGGAAGGGAACGACACGGAGGTAGGGAAGACTCAGCAGTTGTTTCCCACGCGGAGGGGAGTACTGTGAACGAGGGTTTCTTGGTTCTTCTGCCGTCGCCGGAGAATAACAAAGGTGTGGGTGAGTAGAGGATGGCTAGGCCGATGATGGGAGTACGGTGGGGCTGAGAGGCCTGCACAGCAACATAGCCGGCCGCGGGGAGGAGGGTGCAGGCAGTCCCGCCGGTGCTGGTTTGAGCGGCTGGAGTAGGAAGAGCAGAGATTGAAGAAGCACGACAGCCGTTGGATGGACATCCAACCGTCACTGCTTGTGCGTCAACCTTTTTTTAGGAAAGCCTCAAATCTGTGGAAAACAGCATACAACCCATCTGCCATTATTTCTAATAATTTACAGCCCATTTGCTAATTCTTAAGGTTTTTTAGCCCATATTCTTTTTGTTAGCATTACAGCCCATATTGTGGCCACAGTTAAAAAATTATACGAAATTTTGCATATTTCGGTGCGGTCCGAACTGTTTTTAATCCTGAAATTTCGACTGACATTCAAACTGATATTAAAAATAAATGTATATCAATATAAAATCCAACAAATTCTCCACGCATAAAAATTAATGTAATTTAAAATCTTGAAATGAAAAAAATATATTTGAAACTAATTGCCGGTTTGATGTGTTTTAAAAATGTACAGCCCATTTCTCATTACTAATGGGCCATTTTCTCGGCCAGTCGAATGAAAAGCTCTCCTCGTCTTGAAAGATTTGCAGCCCAACAGGCCTGACAAAGCGACTTAATTGGCAAATCACAAAAAAACTGGGTTGTGGCCGTGGACCCAGCTGTCAGCCTCTCCACGTACAGTACTCTTCCGATGGATGTCGTTCCTTGACCACGTTGACCACGCCACATGGAGAGCACCACGGCAGTGGACGACGACGAGGCCTAGGAAGGGGACGATGCGGAGCCGGGGAAGGCGCAGCAGTGGAAGCCCACGCGGAGAGGAGTACGAGGGTTCACTGATTCGGCTGCGGTGTGAGGCTGTCGTCGCCGCAGGGCCTGGCCAGCGGTGGGAATAGTAGGGAGCGGTGAGGCCTCCGCGGCAGCACAGCTGGCCACGGGAGGCAGGAGCATGCGGCACGACCGGCGCTGCTTTGGGCGGCTGGAGCAAGAAGACGAGAGGTTGAAGAAGCACTACGGCCGTTGGATGGACATCATACGGTCACTGGAGCTAGAATCGTTCATATTGACTAAGTTGACAAAGCCCTTCGGCCCCGTCAAACTTAGTAGGCCCACAAGACAGCCTCTCACCAAGGTGGGTCCCAGCTAGCCGGGGGAGTATTCATTTTTTTGTGCGTAATAAGGAGGCACTTCCGGTGGGTCCGAGCTGACAGCGGGGGGGACGTTTTTTTCGCGAAATATGGTGGCCCGTCCGGTGGGTCCCAGCAGTCAGGGGGAAATGATTTATTTCGCAAAATACTGGTGGCCCGTCCGGTGGGTCCCCGCTGTCAGGTGGAGGTATAATTATTTTCCGCGTAATAAGGAGGCACTTCCTTGCGGCTGCCGTGGACCCAGCTGTCAGCCTCTCCACGTACAGTACTCTTCCGATGGAAGTCGGTCATTGAGCACATTGACCACGCCGCGCCGAGAGCACCACGGCGGTGGACGACGGCGAGGCCTAGGAAGGGGACGACGCGGAGCCGGGCCACGGGAGGCAGGAGCAGGCGGCACGACCGGCGCTGCTTTGGGCGGCTGGAGCAAGAAGACCAGAGGTTGAAGAAGCTGTATGGCCGTTGGATGGACATCATACGGTCACTGGAGTATTGACTAAGTTGACAAAGCCCTCCGTCCCCGTCAACTTAGTAGGCCCACAAGTCAGCCCAACAATATGGTGGGTCCCGGCTAGCGAGGGGTATTCATTTTGTGGGCGTAATAAGGAGGCACTTCCTTGCGGGCGAAGATATAGCTGGTGGGTCCGACTGTCGCCGGGGAACGTTTTTTAGCGAAATCTGAGGCCCTTCCTGTGGGTCCTAGCTGTCGGTGGAGGAATCATTATTTGCGGCGTAATAAGGAGGCATTTCCTTGTGTGCGGCCGTGGACCCAGCTGTCGGCCTCTCCACGTCTGATCCACTTCCGATGGATGTCGTTCATTGACCATGTTGACCAGGTCGCGCGCGAGCACCTGAGGCGGTGGACGACGGCGAGGCCTAGGAAGGAACGACACGGAGCCGTGGAATACTCGGCAGCTTGTTTCCACGCGAGGAGTACGAGGGTTCTTGGTTCGTCTCGCCGTCGCCGGAGAATAACAGCAGGTGTGGGTGAGTAGAGGATGGCTAGGCCAGCGATGGGAGTACTGGTGGGGCCGTGAGGCTCTTGTGGCAACATAGCCGGCCGCTGGAGGTGGGAGCAGCAGTCCCCGGCGCTTGTTTGAGCGATGGAGTATGAAGAGCAGAGGTTGAAGAAGCACGACACCGTTGGATGGATATTCAACGATCCTTTGCTCTCGTGTGTTGACTAAGTTGATGTATGCGTTGCAAAGGCCAACCTTTTTTTATGAAAGCATACGCGTCAACCTATAGTAGGCGCACAAGTCAGCCTCAAATCTGTGGAAAACAGCATACAGCCCATCTGCCATTATTTCTAATAATGTACAACCCATTTGCTAATTCTTAAGATTTTTTTTGGAGCCCATCTTATTTTTGTTAGCATTACACCCCATATTGTGGCCACGGTTTAAAAGTATACCAAATTTTGCATATTTCGGTGCGGTCAACTGTTTTTAATCTAGAAATATCGATTCACGTTCAAATTATTTTGAAAAATAATTTATATAAATATAAAATCAAAATAATTGTCCATGCATAAAAATCTATGGAATTTAAGATCTTGTAATGAAAAAATGAAACTAATTCCCGGTTTGATGTCTTTTAAAAATGTACAGGCCATTTCGGGCAAACCAATGAAACTCTCCTCGTCTTGAAACATTTGCAGCCAAAGAGGCCGATAAAGCAAGTAGGCCTTGTTTGGGTATTTCTTTAAAAAATAGAACTGGCTAGCCATTTTCAGCAAGAAAAAAACACAACTGGGCTCATGATGTGGTAAACATAAATAAAACCTCGCTAGACGGGCCACAGCCCCGTTGTTACCTCGATCCATCGCTAAAACTAGTATAAATAACAAATGCTTGTTCCTCATTGTCTAAAAAAACCCTGCTTGTTCCTCAAAAAAAGCTGCGCGACTTGTCGGGTCCCCGTGTCACCCGTCGTGAGTGTAATTCTCTCGCTTATTGACTACGTTGACAATGGCGTGAGCCCCGGATGTCCAACCATTAGGAGGAACCATATTTTTGGGCTTGTACTATAGAGGCACTTGCTTGCGCATCGCCATGACGCTGGTGGGTCCCTTACCGTCATCCTCTCCACGTCACAATCATCTCCTTGTTCCTCTCGGTTGTTGACGACGTTGACAACGCGAAGAAGGCGGCGCGCATTAGCAGCACGGCGAAGCGAACCAAGGCCGCAAAGGCGGAGGATTTACGGCGAGGCCTCGGACATAACGAACGAGAGCCGTTGAAGATGTGCGGTCGGTCGCAGCGGAGGAGAGTACGAGGTTGGTGGTGGGGTGGTGGGGGCTAGTCACTTGGCTTCAGAATGCACAGTGAGCTCAAGCAGCCGGCGTGAGTGATGTTATTTCCTTGGTTGTGATTTGTTACAATATTTCACTCTAAATTAAATGAATGGAAAGCCATTTGCCTTGTTTCAAAGAAAATATGACGATCCACAAAGCCGAGTTGAAAAGGGCAGGAACATCTAACTCCACTTACAAACTGTACAAAAGCACGAGGGTTGATTGTTCATCAGGTTTACAAAAAACCAGATTGAAAAGGGCAACAACATCTAACTCCAGACTGTTTTCGGCAATCCACAGTCAAATGGATCGGTCAGTCCATAGAATGAACATCTGGATCGTAAAATTTATCGGATTATGACCACAATATGTTGTAAATAGAAGCCCGCACGCTCGTAAGCTCTTTTGCCCACCGAAACTCCTTTTCTTGCTCTTCGACATACCCATCCGTCAAAACCATGCTGCTGATAAACTTAAGCACGATGGACAATAGTAACCTCGCATTCAAGCGGGAAGAATGTGACAAATCTTGTGTTTGCACGGTTGGCTACATAACGTTCTAGCGTTATTGTCTTCAATCAAATCTCATGAGAAGTGAGAAAATCCCGATGCTTACGAATCCACCGATTGGTTATAACTTTCTTACCCGTCTGTTGGCTAAATAGACATGAAAATTGAAAAGCAGTTAAGGTCTAAAAGAAGAGTGTCGAAGAGCAACAGCTGAACAGTTAATTCTAGTACACTATATGCGGGCTTCCAATGTGCGTGAAATTATCACCTTTATATACAACTTCTCCAGACATGGAAAGCATTGCAGCAAGCCAATAATCTTGTTCAGATCAAAACTATTCATTTGGATATATAAGATCTTGACAGAATCCAACACCATTGATAGGCCATCCATGGAGAAACTCTTCATTGAGCATAGAACATAATATTAGTACAAAATGTGTACTCCAAGATGATATATAAATTATGCGCAGAAATTTAAAATGCAGCATATGGTTACAAGTGTAGATGATAATATAAAGTACCTAAAGAACTATGGAGCCAAATACCATATTGAAATGAGCACAGAGATCATGTATTACACCCAAGGTCTCCAGTTTAGGCGCAGATAGGACGGTTATTTGCAACGGTGAATAACTAGAATCAAGGATCAACCTTTGAAGTGAAGGGGCATCTTGGATGATGAGTTGCCTTCCGTCAAAAGAAATTCCAATTCTTACAAGGTTAGGCGACTTTATTTGGAGACAACCGATTCTAATCTGTGAAAACAGCACCAAGCACTCCAAAGCAGAGGCAACTGGAGTGGATGATGTGCAATGAGGTCCGATATACTGAACCCGCACAAGTGAAAGTTTCTTGAGAAATGGGAGTCGAAGGTTTAGTACCAGATTGTCATGAAGGTAGCACAGCGCAAAGGTGGCGGCGTGGAGAGAGGAGGAAAACCGCGAGATGGACATCGGTGCTGAGGGCACAAGTTCATGGCGTTCGTATGTGGTATGTGATTTGTGGGAATAGTAGAACTCAAGCAACTGTAGTTCTGTGAATTGTGGGATTTCAGCCAAAGGCCCACCGTGCAGGGCATGGTATGCTTGCTCGAGTAGCATGACGGGATGCAGAGGCTTTGAACGGAGCCTGGTGGGAGGAGATGATGGCTCTGGGATTTCAAAATCATTGAAGGGAGATAGTCGACGACAATCGAGATTAAGGGCACGGCGCGCCATAGAGGGCGCCACTGAATTGAGAGGGCTTGGGTGCGCAGCAATCCTTGGTGGGGAGAAGCGAGATGATCTCCCCAAGGATGGCGTCCGGGAGATCGCTGATGCGGTCCATCCGAGATTCTACGAGTTCCTGGGATCAGGTGGGGGCGGGATCGCCACTTCTCCCTGCGCTGCCGGGTGCGGGATCTACAACAGGCGTCACCGCTGGCGGGAGCCTCATCTTCTTGGCGCTGGGGTCAGCCGACTCAATTTTCCTCGAGGGCGTCGCGTCGCGCTCACGGATTTGAGCAGAGTAACGAATGACGAGCCTAGTTGTAGTGCGAGCAAGGAAGAAGGGAGCTGGGGTTTTCTGAGGAGTGAGCAAGAAGGGAGCTGGGTTTTCAGAGGAGTGAGGTGAGGAATTTGGGGGTATGAGGAGCGAGTGACGGAGGTGGGTGGGAGCGAGAAGGAAGAAGAGCACCTGTGGTTTTTTATGGGGAGGGGGTGTGTGCTGGGTGTGGGTAGCGCCTTTTGAATTGATTTTACTATTTACTAGTGTGGATTGGCATTTTGTCTTGGGCCCAGAGAAACAATTACTACTAGTACAAAGGAGACACTCTCAGACTACCCGGAGAAACAATTACTACTAGTACAGTGGAGACACTCTACCGCTTCTGGCTCCTCCTAGGTCATTGAAACGTCTCCCTCTACTGAATGTCGTTATACTTTTGTCACCGACATGCGGGCCATGCAGCGCGTGGGGCCAAATGCCATCCACCAAATTAGCAGGCAGTATGCAGGCGGAGAGTCACCCCAGTCGTAGCGCGGCAGTAACGAGCTGTCGTATCACAAAACCCCACCTCCCCGCAGTCTAAGTTTGACGGACGAAGCAACCATCATTTCACTCCTCGCTGAATCCCCTTCTCCCTCACCATCTTCAAGAAAAGGCAACACTCACATCTTCCACTGTTCTTCTTTTCCAACAAAGGGAAGGTAAGCGGATCCGTGATGTTGGTATATTTTCGTTCAGAAAAAAAAAGAACTTTTGCAAAGCAGTAACCGATCCTCACTCTCTTTTTTGTTTCATTGTCATTGCGATTGTGTTTTCCTTTGGTGGTCTCCTAGTATTCGTCGGTTTCATGATGGACCAAGGAGAACCGAGGCAAAGATCTGCCGATATTGGAGCAGACGCTGGAGGCTGATCCCCACGAGACAGAGAGCTCCAAGAAGATGGAGGCAGCCACCGAGCCGACCCGAGATCGCCACGACCACTCTCGAGATGGTCAATGCCCCGTTTGAGGTTACAACCCCCGTGGCACTGCAGGAGCAGTTTTCCCCCTTCGAGGATGTGTCCCCCCCCCACTGAGCTGCCCAAGGTGATTTCCTTCTTTGCTGATCTCGATTGTGGTTTTTCATCTAAGTATGTGGTGATTAATAATGCAAAATTTTATTAGCTTCGATGCCATGCTATACGTAGTGGTTTAAATAACTTGTGGTTCTTATAATCGAAAAGTAATTCAGAATTTGTTTCATTTCAATTAGAGCCCGATGCGCATAAGGATTGTGTGGTTGTGCATGTCACTCGCTATGAGGCGGACGACCTGAATATATGCACTGGGAAAACTGAGTTCTTAGGCTGTTGGATCCTGGAAGCCATTTGCGGTTATACCAATGAAGAGTTGTATTCCAGCCTCACTGTTGTCAGGTGTGTTGTCCAGGGTGTACTAAAGAACAAGAAGTTCAAAGCTACTCCTTCGTTTGTGAGGCATACTATTATTGTCAAGCTTACGCAGGAAGATGACGTGTCATGCCTCCACAAACAAGTTTATCAGTGGCAAGGCCACAAGGTTGTCTTCATGAAGGTTCACACGATTGAGCTGCTGCGGGACGTCCTCGATGATGTTCATGGCAAGGTTCGTCTTGTGTCCAGCCCAAATTAGATCGAGGCATGAAATAGTTGCCCCAGCTAGTGTTTAATAGTAGTTTGGATTATGTCTAATTATCCGAACCTTGCCTGTTATCGACCCCTCTGGGGCTAGTGCTCTGTTTGAATCCGTCTATGGGAACTGCTGCTACTTTTGTGTGCCCGTGAATCATGTGAGAACCATCGTAATTGTTGCCGAAACAGATGTGTCCTCACTAGTTTTTTCATGAATATGGCATGGTAAGACATAAGTTGTCACGGTTTATCATACGAGCAGTGTGTGTTTTGATGAAATAGAGCACTCATTCGAGAACCGTGCGCCGACGTATACATAAGTACTTGTAAACACTGTTGGTGCTACCCCACTTGTAAGCAGTTGTGCAAAACACGACACATTGGCTCAGCTCGCTTCAACACTAGGCTATCGACCAGCTAACAATCAACGATCTGCTGTCTGACATATAAGCAACTACTATGTATCTTGTTATAGTGGTTCATGCAGTTAATTGAGGCCACAATGTAATAAATTCCAAACGTTCACACGCTACTCCAGCGCTCATGTGGAATACTCACAATTAAACTCGTCTTCATAAAAATCTTGAAAATCATAAGTTAAGCAATTTTATACATCTCAATGATTCATAGAACATAACAAACATATACTAGTTCACAGCAAAAGACAAAGTTGTGAGAAGGTTTACAAATCAGGAAAAAACAAGCAAGGCTTCTCGAGCAAAGGGCCTCCGGCAGGCTTAAATTTCCGGAGTTCACTCTGTTTTTTCTTGTTGCCACCATTCGTGGTTAGGTTCTCTCATTCCGAATAACCAGTTATAATTGTGGTCTCATTTGGAATGCTGAACTGAACCATGCAAAGGTCTTGACCAGCTGAAATGCTTGTGCATTCCACTAAATTTAAGCACCGCTATTTGCAGAAATAAGCAGACCACAATGCCTCTTGTCCGTGCACCTGTCCAAAAAACCGCCGTGCAGTCCATGGATGAACTGGTAGAAAGTGCATTCCGGACTAGGATGCAGTTGTTTTCGCTTCGTCCTCGCACCGCAATCGGAAGTAAAACGATTTAATCAGCTTCTTTTAGATTGTGTTGGTCATTCTACCTTAGTTACTACCAATGTAGGGATACCTTGAAGACAAGAGGTTAGACGACGGCAACGAGGATAGCCATCTCATTTTCTTGCAGTTGTACTAAAACTGAGGTGTGTGCTTTTGATTATGCGGATAGAAAAGATACGGAGACAGACATCCCGAAACGATATGGAGACAGACATCCCTGTTTGCGCAAATACGAAATACGGTTATTTAAACGGTGACACATATTAGTACTTTCCCCCGTTTCCTCTTAGAACCAAGTCCTAGATTCATGCTACAACTTTCCCACTTCCCTGTTTGAACCAACGCTTTGAGTTCACTGTATGAACTAGCTTTACTTCTAATAATAGTAGAAGTATAGGTGGCTTTGTAACAGCGGACGGAAGTAGAAAAGGATCCACACTAAGGGGGAAGAGCTGGGGCAGTAGAGCAAGGCAGGTTTCGAAGGAATATATACCTGAGAGTCGTCGGCATGTGGCAAAGACGGCGCCGGGAGGCCGCATCTTGGCCACAATACCGCAGGGAGGAAGAAGGGGTTGGAGGCCCTCCCGAGCCGGCGCTCTCTCAGAGAGAACGGCACGGCCGCCGATCGGGACGCGCGGGCAGCCGTTGGTCTCCTCCCTCGCCGTCGACGACAGCATGAACGATGCACCTACACCCCTTGCCCCGATCGAGGTTGTCCGGCCGGATTTGTGACTAGCCGTGAGCTGAGAGAGTGTGGCCACCTATGTCTTGCTTAGATCTGGAGAGCATGAGAGAGTGCACGAGAGTAACCCTAGTAAAGCAAGCGCTAAGGCTCCTGCTTTTATATATAGAGGAGTGATTTTGTTGTACGACTTTAAAAAAATGCGCTCCTACGTGTACCCGCGAGTGGGTGTGAGAGAACTAGTGCGTGCGTGCACCGCTTCTCTTTGTGAGAGTACAATATATACTATGCCCAAAGAACGTTCGCCGCAAGAGTAATAGTATAAGTGTGTGATGTGAGCTAAAATAAAATGTGCGCCATCTTTGTTTTTAGAAGTTCGAGGGTAGGGTGTGAAGAGCACATATGTGCGTGACGTCTACCTGCAGATAGAGGATGGGTGCGACGTGCGAGTCTGCGAGAGGACTCGGGAGAGTCGTGACACGTGAGGGTGCATGTGCGTGAGAGAGAGGGGGGCACGTATCAATGCAATGTATGTGTCCGTAAATCATTATCCGACAAACGTTCGCCACAAGCCTTTTCCTGACGAACGCCGTAAGAACCGTTAGATCGGCATCCAACAGTGTCAGTTTTGCCATGTCATTTAACAGAACAACCACTCCTCCTACACACAAATCTTCCACGTGAGTGTTAGCAACTGCCGTATGCTCCCTCCGTTCTGAAATGCAGTGCATATAGCTTTATTGAAAATTAGAACCTGGCAAACTTTTACCGAGTGTTCGTGTACCAAATTGCACATGTAGAATACCCTGTATATATCATTTCATTCATCTTAGATAGGTAACTATAAAGATGGGTGAGGAGTCTACAAAAAAAGACCATCGTATCACCCACAACAATTTCAACCATCCTTTAGAGTCGAGGAATATCATAGGAACTCTATATGATATGATTTTTATAGGATTTTTTTTCCTTTAGAGCCAATTGGTTCATAGGAATAGATTCATATACTCTACATTTCAAAGGAAATAAACATGATATCATTTCTATAGCTTTAGAGCCACTTGGTTCATATGAATGGATTCCTATACTCCCTTAATTTCAAAGGAAAATAAACATTAGCGTATATTCAATAGAAAAGTTCCTATGATATGAACCAAATTACATCTCTTTACTAATCCCTCCTCATAGGAATTGAGATACATGTCATCTCTAGATTCAATAGAAAAGTTCCTATGATGTGAACCAAATGACATCTCTTTTCCAATCCCTACTCATAGGAATTGAGATGCTCCATGTCATCTCTTTCCCTACAACTTCCACGTATGCATCTTCTATTCCTAAATAGATAGTACAACCCACTAGTAGCTTTTTTCCAAAACATGCAACTATGGCACAAGAACTATATAGTGTGCCAATAACTTTGAAAGATGGTCGCTGGATGAAGCTAACCCGACAAAGGCAGAGATGGGCAAATCCGAGCACTACTGGCCGTTGGATATCATCAACATTCCACCAGATCTGCCACATGTACAATTTAGAAGACTCCATGGTTGAACTTAAGCATAATGCACAAACCTCAAAACACAAGCACTTCTCCTTTGTTCTAGAATCTTATGTATCATAATTGATTATTTTTTCTAAATGAATTGCCATTATTTGTTTTTTACTTTATGATTTACAATGCACAACCCCATGAATCTTAACATTTTATAAAACTAATTGATTTTGAATGAGATGAACTATAAGAACTAAACGAACATCTACATCATGCATATATGACTCAAAGCTTTACATGCTATAGTGTGTATTTATTCATAATTTGGTTTGAAATCTCATGCGTTCAATACATGTGTACCTTACTAGTTTTGAGTAGAGTAGCAAATTTCACGCCCGGGTATATCAAAATGCAGGGCCCATGCATCATTGCCTTCGGTCGAACCTCGTCCACAATTTTTTATGCGTGCTATATCTCCATTGGTCCCCGAACCCAAAATGCTGCCTCGTTCCGTAAAACCAAGTGGCCCACACATATTTAAGGCGTCGACTCGAACCCGTTTACTACGACGTGGCCCGCACGCCGTAGTACTCCTACAAACCCTACCGCCGCACTCATCATCGGTTTTCTTCAAGAGGACGAGGAGAAGCCGATTTGTAGTGGGCGCTTTCAAAAAAAAGGATGTAGTGGAGACCCCTACCTAGGGTGCCCTAGGTAGCTGCCATACGCATCATTGTTTTCTCTTTTCTTTATGCTCTTGCGCTAGAGTGAAATGATGGTTGCTTCGTCCGTCCAGCTTAATGCGGGAAAGGTGGGGCTTTGTGATTTGACCCCTCATCGCTCATTTTCTACTACTGCGGCGCTACGACCGGGGTGCCTCCAATTCCAACCGCTGCTCCGAACTGTAATTTGGTGCATCGCACATGGAACAAGACGGTGGTTGAGCCACATGTCTGCCAAAGGGGTCCTGTTAAGTGTGTTGCCATTTTGTGTGCGGACTGACCCTGCTTGAGTTGCTACGCCAACACGACAGGAGCAGCCTACCACTTGGTTTTGCTCCTTGGTGAATCCCGACTATATTGATCTAAAAAGATACATGCTGAACTACCCTCTCCGTCTCGGTTTTTTATTTGTAGGCGTCTTGGTTTATAGGGCCTGCACGTAGTTCTAGGTCATCCATTTGACTAACTAAATATGAGTTACTATGTCACAAAAAGTATATCATTGGATTCTTATTGGTTGATATGTGAAGAAACAAGAAACGAGGTAGAAGTTAATGCACCACGCCTTAGTATTGTGGGATTATTTGGTTTTCATAAGATGACGTGCGTTTGGTTGCAAGGGTGGTCATGAATGGGTTGGGATCGTTCAGAAAATAGACATGTTTGGTTATAAAGCACATGAATGGTTCGAGTCAAAAAGAGAATATGCCTTGAAGATCTTGAACCATTCCACCCAACCAAATCGGTCGAATCAAATGGCCACCCTTTGCATGCATGACTATGTGAGCATGACTGGTGGTCCGTCTTAAATAATTAGCTCATCTCTTATATTCAGCCAAACACATGAATTGAATGGTTCAATCCCAAAAAATTGAATGGTCCCAATCCATTCATACGATACCTTCAACCAAAGCGCATCCGACGGAGGGAGTAGTTGTATTTAAAAGTCGAGGGCGGGCTTTTCTGCGCGCGGTAGGTGGGGCAGTTCCGCCTAGTCGGTTCGACAGAGAGACGCGAGAAGACGAGGGAGTAGGCTTCTGCAAGCGAGGGCTGTGTGATTTGACAATGAGGTACTGCTGGACAGGTGGGGCCCGTGATTTGACTTGCCATTATCATTTTAAGCTGCGGCCTTCGACCGGCGTGAGTCTCCCGATTCTGACCACCTCCATACAGGTGCCTCTCCCAATGCTCCACCATGTAGTAGTAGAGGCTGGCTCTTGCATGAGAGCCCACTTCTCCACTTTTCCTTGCCTCTCTTTCCTCCACATATGCAAAATGCCATGTAAAGCGCACTATTGTACTTACTTGCTCTCTAGGTGCTTAAGCTTGCCACATAGGCATAAAGTCGATGTGGCAAGTTAATCAAGAAGAGAGAGACTAGTTTGGTGACCCAAGGAAGAAAGCGGTGCTAAGCGCGTGTACCTAGGTGAAGAGAAAATTTTGAGTCTATAGCTAATTAAATGAAGCAAACTTAGCAACACCATTTCATTGGAAGAGGTCACTCCTTGGCAAATGCAATAAATACTAGTACTCTCAGTGTCCCATTATATAAGAACGTTTTGACACTACACTAGCTAGTGTCAAAAGCGTTCTTATATTATGGGACGGAGGAGTCTGAAAAAGATAGAGAGGAGTAAAAAATACACTTATAGCCAACCTTGTTGTAGTATGAGTGACTAAGTGATGACTATGTATGACATGCCAACATCAGATAGCCTAACGCACCGTGTTAAATTTCCAAGGGTGCGAGCACGCGAGCGACGCGACGGTCGTGGTAGGTGCGACCATGATACGGGCTGCTGGCAGCCCTTGGATCTGAGATCAAACGATCGCATGCTAAGTTGCTGAAAATTTTAAGAATAACCCTCCAGGATAGGATATTCACCCATAGGTCTAGAATCACGCCATGCAACCGTTCGATCTCAGATCCAAGGGCTCTCGGAAGCCCGTATCATGGGAGAATGGAAAGCCACTACCTGCCGTCCTTGACGGCGGCAGTTCGCTCCTACTCTTTCCCGCACGTCCTTTAATACTACGGCGGTTCGCTCCTAGTTGTCCCGTCCATTCACATTACGGCAGTTCCACTAATCCTAACCCTTCTCCCAAATCCATGGCATCCCAAATCTCCCCGATCGGCGGTGAGTACAAGGTTAGAACCATCACCGGCGATGAGTTCAACGTCATCTACATCCGTACTTCCGCGGCGGTGAAAGGATGCCTTTCTCGCTTCAGACGCATGTTCGAAAACTCACATGATGAGTGGGTCGCTGGGCTAGATGTTGAGTACACCACAGTCATGGGACAAGAGAAGGATCTAAAGGACGATGAGAGGAAGAAGCCCGCCGTGATCCAGGTTTGCGTACATAACGTTTGCTTGGTCTACCACATATGCCATGCCGACGTTGAGTGCCGGATTTTAAGAACTTCCTCGAGGACAAAACAGTCAAATTCGTTCTTGTAGACTTTAAGAACGACAAAGAAGTCCTGCGTCGGATAGGCCTCGTTGTAGGCAACCCTTCGACCTCGGAAGAATCGGTTGGTGCCCTCTCGTCGACCCTCAACGCTGACCTGGCGGAGCCATGGTTCATCCTTCGCACCGCAAAGCTGGAGAAACCTCATTACCGTTTCATCATCATGCATGGCAGCGGAATGTACTAGATATAGACCACATCCACTACGCTGCAATGGATGGCTACCTTTGTTTCAATATCTACAAGGGTTGGATGAAGAGCAACAGCCAAGTTGGCGGTTCAAGCAAAGAAGTATCGGCCAAGAGGAAGAGGGACAAGGGCGAAGTCGAGGGCGTGGACGAGGACTCGAGTAAGGTGGCGATGTCGTTGCTCATGGCGGTTCTAAACTTCTAATGCAAAGGTTCTACGGATTAGTTGCATAGTTTAATTTTGGGTGTGCTTAGTTTAATTTGAGGGGTGTGTTGTCTGAGCCCCAGCAGAACTATGTTATGTTTCTTCTCGTTACTTTAACTCTTCAAGATGTACATACTAGTACTAGTATTTCTTTAATAGAATTTAGCACCCCAATTAAGCATGTACTAGCTTTTTAATAGTACTATATGCATAATTTGGCGACGAGCGCTCTCTATATGTACCACCTTTTAAAAAAATTCAATTTTTGCTCCATGGCGCAATCCATCGATAGTGGAGTACTACTGTACATAAGTATACATTTTTTTAAAGGCTAGCATACTGTTAATCACATATATATATATATAGTCAGTTAAATTCTCAACCTAGAACGACGTGCATGCCATGTAGTAAACCGATCCGGAGGAAGTATAGTAAAAATGAGGTGATTTTACCCAGCGATCGGCAGGGGAGCATGGCCTGTCATGCGGTCCCACGTGTCATGATGTACCAAGGCGATGCGCGTGTCCCTCTTGAGGCAGAAGCAATACTAGTACGTGGTTTGAGATGATGTCGAACCGAAGTGTGAAATAATGGTTGCTTCGTCCGTCTAGGAAGGTGCGGCATTGTGATTTGACGTCTCATTGCTTATTACTAACACTGGGCCGGTACGAGTGGGGTGCGTCCCCCCTGCTGTTCTGCACTATTATTTGGTGCTTGACACGTCGACCCGGTTGCTATATGTCCCGCATGTCTGTGACAGGAAGTACAGAATTCATGAAAGGGAGCATCGACGGAGGAGTATACTACAGAATTCATGAAAGGGAGCGACTTAGTTTTGGAAAAATCTGTTTTTACGGAGTATGTACCCACTAGGGTTTATAGGGCTCATCTAAAAACATTCGTTTTTCCGTTTGATAAGTCTCAATTCTAGTACTATACTAGTAGTAGTACCATTACATGTTGGATTTCGAGGTGCGTTAGATCACCCGATGCAAGCAGTGTCAAGAGGAAACTAACCAATGCATGTACAAGTTCATGGAAATTTAGTGGTCATTCATGCATTCGTTCTAATTAATGCCTCGGTAAACATAACTTCTTGAGAAAAACGAGCGTACTGTGCAAACTACGAAATTAATTCGACCACTCACCGTCTACCTTGGTTGGAGAGATTTTGAAATTGAGCCATAAACTGGAAAGGAGGGAGTAGTAACTTTTGTCTCGATTACTATTTGTGGCCTTGTATAGATGCAAAATGTATTTTTTATAGTGGCCTTTTATAAGTAAATAGAGGGAGTACTAACCAAAGTACGTAGTAGGGACGAGGAGTAAACGGAGGGTGTAGTAAAATTTTCTCCTCGTCTCTGCGAGCCCTGCCTGCTGGCGTGGGCGAGGGAGCGGGCGAAGGCGTCAGAGTAATCCAGCTTCACCTCATCCTGCGAGCCACCGCGCTGTGGGCGGGGAGGCGGCGACTAAGCAAGTTTCTCCTCGTTCATGAGTTGATGGGACACATCAAAAGTACTCCAAAGTGTATAGAGCCTTGCCTCTAAGGTAGGCCCCACATGGTTTGCCTCTTTTTTAATTTAACATAACGCGTCAAGTCGCAATTTGTTTGTTCACCCGTGGTAGACGATCCTCCCTCCACCAAGTGGACAACCAAGACACGTGCCAAATTACCACGTGGGCTGCCTTTTTCGTCTGAAATGAGCTCCACCGTGTACCAGCGGGTGTGGTTGGGAAAGAGATGGAAATGCGTGCGCCGTGCTTGCACCTCTTATCTTCGTGCACGTCCCCCACCCACGTGGGTGTGTGTGAGAGATACAAACCTAGACATAATCGTCGTCCATCCCCATGCCTCCGCCCAGTCCGACCACCAGTCACCACCACGGCACCACGCCCCACTCCTCCTCACCTTATCTCTCATATTTCTCCCTCCATTTTTATATACAAGGGGCCACTATCAAAATTACAATTTGCAGATATACAAGGCCACTAACACTAATCGATGCAATATTAATGGTGTTTGCCTCATGGTACTAGCAAAGGAGAACATTAATTATCCCTTGCATGCATGCGGGAGTTTGTAAAAAAATGCATCCCGATGTTCCGTGCAATGCACGGGCATCTTGCTAGTCCATGAAAACAACACATGGCAAAATTGCACGGTGAACGAGGGATTTGAATCTATTGGGAGGGGTTGTTTGGATCTTGCCCGGGGTAGCCAAAATATTGGTGACCCTTTTGTTCACCGGTGCCTTTGCCACCGATGAACGAGGAACTGCTCGGGTGCTCATGATGTCATGCATCCTCCAGTAGCGACGTTGGAGCGAGCTCGACGAGCTGTGTTTTTTGTCCCTAGCGCCGCCCGAGCCGCCCGCAGACCGACCGACAACCCGCAAATTATGCCATCCAACCGTAGCCACACACATTATGACAGCAACTCAACCAACCGGACGAAATTCACGCAAACACGTAGACAAACTGATACTCATTCACGCAACCACCGAGTATTTCATATAAACAACGACGGAAATCATATAAAATACCGGATTTTCACACAAACATGACGGATTTCATTACATTCAAATGAACTACGCGGTGCTAGTTCTGGACAGGACAGGTATATAATACATGGCCTAAATGGTCGCCCGCCGATCGATTTGTGTTCCTCATGTCCGCAAAGCACGATCACGGACTGCCGGAGCCCCGGAGGTATATGCTTCAGCGCAAAGGACAGCTCGCTTCCCCACTGCCCAACTGATATCATTGGCTGGTGCCGAAGATGATGGTGGCCGGCACCGGTTCGAGTTCATCATCGGCCACTACTTCGCCATGGCCGGCACCGGCTCGAGTTCATCCTAACATTGACCTCTTCCATGGAGCCCATGCGGTGTCGACGAAGGTCCTCGCAACAAAAGGATCTGGCAAGACACCTGCTGTGTACGCCGGCGTCGCCTCCGCGGTGGCCTTCATGGGACCCAAGCAGCAGCGGCCTCCCGTGTTCTACTTCTCCTCGATGATGGCGGCGGACGCGGAGGCGCTGGCCACCGACTCGTCGCTCTCCACGCACCCGGCTTCTGTTGCTGCTTGCATGGCGCGGCCGCCGGCATGGGAGTCTCGGCCACAGAAACGGGAGATGTGGTACGAGGCGGCGGCGTGGACGGCAGCAACGACGCCCGTGCGCCGCCCCTCGTCGAGCTGGCTTGGAGCGGCGAGTTGCTGAAACGTGCGCCGCTTGGGGCGGCAATCGCTCCATCGGGCGAGGGAGGAGGTGGTTCAACGAGCTGCATAGCTTCGTATCCGCGAGCTACCCAGCGGCTTGGATGCGGAATAACTACTCTTCGTAAGCCATTGTAAGAGTGGACAAAATGGTGGAGGAGATAGGGAGCAGCGGAGGTGTGCGGTTCTTGGCGGCGTTTGGCCTCGTTTAAATAGGAGATTAAATAGGCGGCGGACGGAGGAGCTCGGCGGCATTGCGCTTAACGCCGCCCGGTCATGAACGGACGTGTGTCCAGAGTGGGTTTCTCGGCTTCCACACGGGCGGGTTTCATGGAGGCGTTTGAATGCGGCACGGAGGCGTGTTCAGCCGGGCGTGCCGCGAGTGGCGCCCTCGACTCTGACCTAGGACACCGTGTCGTTCTTCCACTGACGTGTGGGCTCTTTGGGTGCATGGCCTGCATGTCAGTGACCCAACGCAGGCAGCGCACAGCAGAGGAACCTTTGGTGGGCCAGGGCGGTCAGAAGCGGGCATTTCATAAACCGATGATTGTTCATTGAGTGTGACGTCATCTTTTTCATGTAGTTAAGCGTGTGTCTTGCGTCGTGTGTTGTGTGCATGCAGGCGTGCGAGTGTTGCGTGCGTGCAAGGGTGCGTTTCAGTGTTGCATGCATGGATGTGTACGTGCAAGGGTGCGTTTCAGTGTTGCATGCATGGGTGCGTACGTGCATGTGTTCGTGAGTGCATGTGTACGTGTCAGTGTTGCACGCCAGCATGCGTGCGTGTGTATGTTATGTGTACGTGTCAGTGTTGCACGCCTACATGCGTGTGTGTCTTGCATGCGTGCATGTGTACGTGCGGGGTGAGGCTACACGTCAGTCGACTGACTTTTTCATCTCTGGTCATTAGATTTTCTAGCCGTTGGATACGAAATCAAGGGCCTCCAGTTTATCATCAAACTCCACCCCCCCCGAGCCACCAACCACCACCGGCCGAACCGCCCGCCCCCGCCGCCCACGGCCGGCCCACCCTCCTAGAAACCACTCCCCACCGTCGGTGCGCCGCCGCACCTTCGAGAGAGTGGGCCAGCATATATGATCTTGCGATTTTACGAAGTCACCATAGGTGCCTCGTAGTCGAGTGGAACGTCTCCTCCCACTGAACGTACATCGCCGGAAAATACTGAAATTAACACAAGATAAATGCGAGCACCGGGACTTTAACCTTGGTGGGCTCGAGAAACCACTGTCCTCTAACCATCCAACCACATGTTGGTTAGCACGACAAAATGTATGTGGTGACCGTGATGAGCTTATTCTGAAGTCCAGTGACCATATCATGCTTTCGCTTCAAATACAACGATCGTAAGTGTCGTCAACAAAATACGGAGCACGCATCAAATGCAAAGTCCGTCAGTGTCATCAACAAAATATGGAGACGTATCGTGAGCTAGATACCGTTGTACTATCGTATATGCTTATTTTCTTAGTGGCTGATTGCGTGTGTGGTGTGGTGGGAACATCATTTCTAGTTGTGGTGGGTCAACATGAAGACTCATGGGTCGGTTCCATCCTGCGCCACATATAGGTTGGACCGAGACGTGTTATACGGAGACCCATGTGGAGGACTCGACGTACAACACAAAGCTACCAGAGTCGCGGAGGACTCTATCCCCACTGGTGATAAGCCGACTATATATGATTTGTAACCCTAGGCCCTTAGTATGTTATACAAGCTTGGGGGCTAGTTCGTCGATAGTATATACACACACACGCACAATGCTTGGTATTCACGTGTACTTTGTACACACCCTAACACTAATATCTGAGCACTGTGAGTAGGCTCTTTCTTCAACTGCAAGGGTCCGATCCGAACTAGGGTAAAACTTTGCCTTGTATTACCATCCAACCTAACAGCCAGGGATATCCTACCGAATGATATGATGAAATCATATCTGCCAACTACTATTAGAGAGGTGTGTCGGGGGGGCAATGTGTGCGAGAGAGGCCTAAAGATAATGTGCGTGCGGGAGACACGTAGGCACATTTATGTGCGTATAGAGGGCTAGTAGAGACCGTGCATGTGTATATATGCATGTGAGAGAAATAATGTTTTCCAACTGAGATTAGTGAAAAGAGTGGTACATAGTAGTCGAAGAGAGATAGAGAAGCAGAGAGAGCATGTGCGTGAGACACCCCGACACCCTGAGAGAGATTGTGAGCATGTGTGAAAGAGAAATGCCGATGCATATAAAGTGTGTGCACTTATGCGTTAGATAGAGAGATATCTACGTGTAAAAGGCGGTTCTACGCATTAAATTAAAATATAAACGGCATTATTATTTTTGGATGAGATCATGAATTCTGAAAATTGCGTATGGACGAAAATCGGTCTATCATACACCCATACTCTATTGAATTCTAGAAAATGCATGTGTTTATTTCATATTATCGATCGATAGAGTGAGATCGGTTTGAAATACAGGCAATGGATGCTTTTGCAATTCATATATAAACATTAATTAGTGCAGTCCATGTTGTTAGTGTGAAGCACTTTATACATTTGTCACTTGCATGGATACATTCCAAATTGCTAGCTACGAAATAAAATACATGTCGAATTCAACATAAAGGGGGTTTCGAAGATTCGAATTCATAGGAAGTGCATTCATCTATTTGAACCCGAGATAATGGCATTTGTAAATCAGATGTAAAAGGGGGCATCAATCTTTGTTGTGAGTTTGAACATGGTATATATATTCATACGCATATCTAACTTTTTTTGCAACCAAGGAGATTATACCGAACCATGCATGAACTGAGGTAAGTTGCATATTTTTAATATATACTGTACAATGTATATTAAAATGTACCCCTCCATTCCAAAATAATCGTAGCTTTAGGATTTTCAAGAGTAAAGATTTGTGAAGTTTGACAAATCCTGAAAGTTCAATTCAAGAGAACCGAAAAGCGTTAATGCTTCGCTCCCAAATATTGAACAAAGCACCAAATAGGCCTCTGGTCACCCAAAACCGCGCCAAGACTAATGTTTTGGTGGTAGGAAATTACTATCGACTCGGCCCGTGTAGCCTATCGGCCCGATGTCCAAAGGTCTAAACAGGGTAGGTTTGTAACTTCACCAAGACGCCATCTCAACCGCCTCGAGAAGCATTCATCGCCGTGGGTGCCTAAACACCCATGCGCTCGGCAAATCTATCCCGCCCACATTTGGGACACGACATGACTGTCCTACCCCAACCCGCAATATGTCCGAAATTTTAGATGGGGGCAATGTTTGTAACTTTCCCAAATTTCAAACAAGCGTCTAAACCAAACATTGTTCCCCTTAGTTCCCCAGCCCGCCTCCCTCTGTTTCCCCATTCATACTCCGTGGGCGCGAAAACGCCCTCGCCACCAGCCGTGAAACCCCAACCTCCTCCGTCCTCCACCCCATAGCGGCCAATCCACCGCCGCCCTCCTCCATCACGCCGGAGCCGGTACCCCGACGTCGTCGTCCAATGCAACCGCAACCGCAACGCCCTCAAGGACTTCGCAGCTGAAGCCGAGGCAGAGCTGCCTCCACGACGCCGACGCCAACGTGCGCCGTACCAGAACCACTCCGACCATGCCATCCTGCGCCTCACTTCTGCGGCTCCACTGTCGCAACCAACCACCGCACCGGAGTTGTTCCCGCTACGCCGTCGTTCGCCGCCTCGGATCTGCTTCCCCGCAGCCGACAGACGGCCACCGCACCACACTCAACAACTTGGCCATGGGTTCGTCCAAGGCTGCACCGTCCTCCACAACTTCTGGTTTCCGGCGAACAACAAGATCGTCGGAAAAATAGAAGGAGGACACAACACTACCAGCAGAAAGAGGTACTCCTCTTCCCTTATTCGTGCAAATCTTACGTCTCCGCTCACACCGTATTCATCCCACGAAAGAAACTAGTTGAGCGCTTCTTACTGCATCTTCTTCGTGATACTAAATGCACAAGGTTTCCTCACTTTTACTATTTCACCTTTGCTAGAGGTCAAGAGTCTTTGGATTTCAATTCAGGTCATCGAACCTCAATTAAAGAAGCAGCACCGCTTAGGCGCGCGGAGCACCTAGTCCCTTTGTTCCCGGGAAGCGGCGATCGGTGTCTATCATAGGGGTGTGGGCGCAGGAGCTGCTTGCGCCGATCTGGAGGTCCGCGGGCTTGAATGGATGGCGGGCGGTGCCAAGCACGGCGGTGCGGTGAGGTCGAGGGAGGGCGCGGCGGGGGAGGAATCTTGGGCGGTGGTTTTGGCGTTCGAGGAAGATCGTCAACACCGACCGGCTGGAGGTAGATGAAGGCGATCTCCCGTTCTTTGTACATCGGACGGTGCAGAAAAAATGGACTGACCTATTTGCTTTCGATCATCGTTATTTTCATAGAATCCTGTAGTAATTGAGTGTGCCATGCATGTTGTAGAGCTATCATATGTCTCCGTCATTTATTTCTCACCGCACTGCTATCTCGCTACCTTTACTTTGTACTAATTGTGCACACACTTCACCCATACTCACACTATTGTTTTTTATGCATGGGTATTTCAGACTCGACGCGGTGTTGATGAATGCGAAAAGAAAAGACAGAAGTCGCTCGGTGTAATTGAAGATAAGCGTAAGCGTTTCAACGCTCTAATGGCTCTGATGTCGTGATTGGAGACGATAAAAGTAGCTCTGCAGCTTGATGATCTCAATTGCCACACACAACCATCCTAGGTGCTTGCTTTAACTTCGTATTTGTCAAATGTGGTTGCATGTTGCATATGGTGTCTAGCTTGTATTGCTTCCAATTTGGTTAAATTGCATCTGCTTACTTTACACATTATACCTTTGATAATGACATGCCTTCCTGTTTTTGATACATACTACATATGTCTATTAACCATGTTCATACATCAAACTAATGCTCTTTTGTATCCCTCGTCAATCACTTATGATGAGACAGTCACCCGGGTGGGTTACTGTGAGACGCCCTACTCGTTTAAAGAGTGAAGTGTCATCCTCCCCACATGATTCTCAAGAAACAGCAAGGCTAAATGAAGATAGTCAACGTAGCTCTCTAGTTGATCACCGCAATTCCCCCACACCACCATCGCAGGTGCTTGCTCTTACTTGGCAGTGTGATATGTGGTTGCATGTTGCATATGGTGTCTACCTTGTAATGCTTCTAATTAGGGTAAATTGCATCTGCTTAGTTAACACATTATACTGTGAATATGAGATGTCTTCCTGTTTTTGGTACATACTACGTCTTTCTATTAACCATGTTCTTACATCAAACTACTTCTCTTGTGTATCCCTCATCAATGCTCCTAATTTGTTAAATTGCATCTCCTTAGCTTACACATTATACATGTGAATATGACACGCCTTCCTGTTTTTGATACATACTACATCGCCTATCACATCATGTTCTTACATCAAACCATCGTTCTTGTGTATCCTGCGTCTATCGCTTATGATGAGACAATCCACGCGTGGGTTAATATGAGATGCAATACTCTTATAAAGAATGCAATTTCATCCTCTCCACATGATTCTCAAGAAACAACAAGCCTAAATGAAGATATTGAGCGTTGCTCATGCACGAAGACAGCACTTCCCTACACCACCATCACAGGTGCTTGCTCCAACTTCGCAGTGTGATATGTGGTTGCATGTTGCATACGGTGTCTAGCTTGTAATGCTTCTAATTAGGGTAAATTGCATCTACTTATTTTACACACTATACCTGTGAATATGGCATGCCTTCCTATTTTTGGTACACACTACATCTATGTGTTAACCTTGTTCTTACATGAAACTACCTCTCTTACGTATCCTGCATCAATTACTTACGATGAGTCACCTTTATTCGTTGCATATTGCATATTATTTCTACTTTGTTGCCATGTATTGCTTCTAATTTGGTCAAATACATTTATTAGGGCACCCTTTTAATTTGGCAGAGTGATATTGGTTTCATGTTTCATATGGTTTCTAGCTTGCATCGATTCTAACAAGTTCAAGCACCTTGTGCTTAGTTTACACTTTATACATCATACATGTCAATATGTCACTCCGTCCCTGTTTTTCATACATATTCCATCCTCCTATCATGCGGCTGCCTTACATGAAAGTAGTGTTAAATCGGTATCATGCATCAATAAGTTCGAAGAGCAAATTTTATTCCTTTTTCTTGTGGGTTTGACTTGACAAGGCAAAATCAAGAAAGAGGAAGGAAAAGAGTAAGGAAGGCGATGATGGTGGTCCTCTGCAGCAACATAAATAGAGCATCTGTATCGATTCTCCTTGTATTGATAGTGCATTACATGGTCCAAGTCTCCGCTCCCCTACTCCACAATCCAAGGTGCTTGCTCTAACTTGGCAGTGTGATATCTGGTTGCATGTTGCATATGGTGTCTAGCTCGTATCGCTCCTAATTAGTGTAAACTGCATCTGCTTAGCTTACACATGATACATGTGAATATGACATGCTTTCCTGTTTTTGGTACATACTATATCTGTCTATCACACCATGTTCTTACATGAAACTACTCTTCTTGTGTATCCTGCATCAGTCACTTATGATGGGACACCTTTAAGTTGGCAGTGTGATATTGGTTTGCGTCTTGAATATGATTTCTAGCATGTATTGCTTCTAGTTTAATGAACGCCACCTATGACGAGACAGTTTTAACTTGGCAGAGTGATATTGATTGCACCTTCCATATGGTGTTTTGCAGTGTTTCTAATTTGTTGAAGTGACTTCTGCTTAGTTACCACATCATAGATGTGAATATGTCAAGCCGTCCATTTTTTCGTACATATTCCATCCTCGTATCATGACTTTGCCTTTCATCGAGTAGTGTTAAATCGATTATCATGCATGAATGAGTTCTGAAGAGCGAATGATATTCCTTTTTCTTGTCGGTATGACCTCACAATGCAAAATCAATAAAGCTGAAGGAAATTGGCAAGGCATTGGATGATGGTGGTCCTTCCGAGCAACTGAAATGGAGGTTCTCTACATATTCTACTCCGCCATCCTCCCAACAAGATTAGCAAGACAACGCAAGGCTAGGCAGTCAACGAGCTGTGTAGATGATGAGCACATCTCCCTACTCCACCATCACAGTGCTTGCTCTAACTTGGCACTATTATATGTGGTTCCATGTTGCGTATGATGTCTAGCTTGTATTTCATCTGCGTAGCTTACAACTTATACCGCAACGATCACTTACCCATAAGGCACATTTAACTTGGGACTGTGATGTAGGTTGCATCTTGCATTGTCTTCTAGCTTGTCTTGCTTCTAATTTTTGAAATGGCACTTACGACGAGACACTTTTTACGATAGAGTGATATTGGTTGCATGTTCATATGGTGCCTAGCTTTCATTTCTTCTAATTTTGTTGAAATGCCTTCCGCCATTGTTTTTTCATACATATTCCATCCTCCTATCGTATGTGTGAATATGAAATGCTATCTTTTTTGTATATATTCCATCCTCCTGCGCTTGCCTTACATCAAAGTAGTGTTAAATCTCATATATGCATCAACCAGTTATGCGAGCTAATTTTATTCATCTTCTTGTGGTTTTGACTTCATAAGGCAATATCAAAAATAGGAAGGAAAAGAGTAAGTTAGGGGATGTTGGTGGTACTCCGCACCGACGCAAAGCAGAGACTCTCTAGATTTGCCACTGCTATCGCTAATGAAGTTGAAGTCCCAAGTCTACATGATGAGTTCATCTCCGACTCCACCATCGCAGTGCTTGCTCTAAGTTGTGATGTGATAATTGGTTTCATGTTGCATATGTTGTCTAGCCTGTATTTCTTCTATTTTGATTAAATTGCACCTGCTGAGTTTATCGTTATACATGTGCATATGACATGGCTTTACGTGTCTAGAATACACTACATCTATCTATCATACCATGTTCTTACATCAAAGTACTGTTGTTGTGTATCCCGCATCAAGTAACTCATGATTGGACGCTTTTAACATGGCAGTTTGATAGTGGTTGCATCTTGCATTGGTTTCTACGTTGTCTTGCTTCTAATTTTTGAATTGCCACTTATGACAAGACACTTTTAACTTGGCGAGTAATATTGGTTGCATCTTTCATATGGTGTCTAGCTTGCATTACTTCTATTTTCTTGAAAATCCTTACCTTAGTTTGCACATCGTAGCTGTGAATATGTCATGACGCCCTGTTTTTCTTACATATTCCATCCTCATACGGTTGTCTTACATCAAAGTATTGCTTATGCATATCATGCATCAATGAGTTTCAAGAGTGGTTTTATTCTTTTGTGTTGTGGGTACAGCTTGACATGGCAAAGTCAAAAAGAGCAAGGAAAATAATATAGTAGGGAGTGTTGTTACTCGTCGGGTGAAAGCGGAAAAGGCTCTGCCGTCGAGATTCTCGCTCGTACTTATAGTGCGATAGAAGGTCCAAGTCCACCGCTAAATCTACAAAACAGTATCACTGCTCCACCAGCTGCAGCATCCGCTTCAACTGTACAACATCTCAACCAGATTACTCGTTCGTTTGCTCGGCGGCGGTTCCCAAGCTGCCTTCACACCTAACACTACTTCGAAGCATTGTTGACACAACAGGACTTGGCAAGATCAGATGAACCTCATGAGCATCAACACCAAGATGGTACCTGACCGAGTCAAGTTGCAGTTGCATGCTCCTTTATATGTACTCTCACAGTTTTATCTACACTAACACTTTCCATATTCGTTGTTGAACTAGCACCACGGCGCAAGCGGAAACAGACATCAGGGATAATGCTTGATAGATTAACAAAATCTAAAGGAGGAAGAATGGAGATCCATTTTGAGGCAGGTTAAAAAAGGCCACGTGATGCTACAGAGTCAGCCAAGTTAGTATCAGAGGCAGTCGTTGCCATTAGGTGTCATGCGTGTATCCTCCCAATGTGGATCCAGTACAGGAATGAGAAAGACAATACCCAGTTTAACACCTTCGTTGACCATTTATCTGTAAGTAACATCGCAATTAGTAATATTGTCTTGCTCTGTCCCATACTTTCTAGCTTCCTCCTAATAAGACTCACATTCTTTTTTCAACAGATGAGGTTCAAGTTGGATCCGAAAGATGATGCAACTAAACAAGCATGCACTCATGTTTTTCAGTCTGCTCTGCGACAATATCGGTACCACCTTAGAAAATCTCACTTTGAAGGCAAGGCTAACAATGAAATCGCCCAAACATCTCCAGTGGAATATTTTATAGATGAAGACTGGACAACCCTCGTTAAACACTGGTCTGATCCAAAGTATCAGGTAGGCTATATGTATTTGATCAGACCACATATTGAACTTGTATTTATGTATGTGCCTTACAAGTGTATCTTCTTCTAGGCTAACTGTTTGAAGAACAAAACCAACCGTTCTAAAGTGAAATTCCAACGGACAACAGGATCTCGTAGCTATATTGCACACTGTGAGGCTCTTGTAAATAGCTGCTACTTCCTTCTTCTTTTTGTGCCATATTATCGTATCTATATTGACTTATTCCAAATACAGCGGAAAGCCCATGCGGACCAAAAGAACTGAACGAATGCGATTGCAAATCCTCAAGGATTGCCACACCAGCAAGATGAAGGGCATGAGCACACCAGTTCAAGCCACTGTTGTAAGTCCTTACTCCTCCTGCCTTGAACTGATTGGTACTGTGATGTGTTCATTTAACTACTTGGTTTGCAGCCAATGTCAGTTACTCTGTTCACTTTTATACACAGTTGTCTTAATGTATCATTTCACCTTACATGGTTTAAAAGAGATGAAGGATATTCTTTTGGTCATGATCTGTAATCTAGTTGTTATGTTCACATGCGCACACAATGATAAAATAGCCTGTTTGTTTTATATCTGTTTGCCCATGATATGAATGATGTCATACTATGTTCATCCTACTTTAAACCATGTCTCTTTATCCTTAGATGTCAACGAATGTGAGGAAATAGACAATACAGTAGGCATGCTACATGGACATATGTTCCGAAAGTGATTTTATTATGTAGTTGGCACTACAATACATGCTAATGTATTGCAGTAGTTCACCAAAATAAGTTATGTATAAACGTTTAACCTACTTTGTTTGTTTTGTCTCATTAGTAACTCTTTGGTACACTAATCTACAAGTTCAAACTTTCAGGAAGCTATGGAACAAATGATTGAACACCCACAACCACACGAAGGTGACGAGGCTACTACATGCACAATGTCACCTCTTTCTTTGCGATCGTCGGTATCTCTCCACTAACGATTGCAAAAAGCACCTTCTGCATAATTCGGGTTGGTTGTCAAGGTAACCTCGTCCAAATCGCCTCTTGAACAAAATCTTCCTGCTAGGCAGTGATATATCGTGCTCGGACACAAGTCCAATCCCTAATGGACGTTGTTTGGAAACAAGAATCATGGTTGAGAAATGCTGTCAAGATATGAATGGTTTTGAAACCAGACTATCAAACATTTTCTTCGTTGTTGAGATCGTGCTGCTCCATCAGATTCTACAGCCTGAAACATTAGCACTCAGGTCAAATGATCTGTGCTTCTATACATCTGATGGTGCTTTTATCTAGAAGGACTGTAAACTTTATGCCAACAAGCCTTTTGTTGTATGATTGGAATTTATTTTGTTGTGATACAACATTTATGATGCTGCCACAGGCTGCAGTAATTATGACGCTATTTTTGTATAGTGTAGGTTTATCTTAGTAATGTATTCTGACGAAAGCTTCGTAGGAGCCCAACATGCCAACATTCGTCGGGCCCATTCTAATTGGGCTAAAAACGATTACGGGCCGAAATTGGCATGTAGCCCAATAAAAATATCTGGGCTTAAATTAGCATAAGCTTTCAAATTTTCTGGTAGGCCTGTGCCCATAGTGGGCCTTTAACACGCCTAAACATAATTTGGGCCCTTAGTAAAAGTAGGTCGTTTACAGGTGTAAATATGTCGAGCCCATAAAAAACATGGGCCTTTAATAGACCGAAAGTGAGATTGGGCCCTGATTGTGCCAAATAACCCAATGGACTTAGCAGGCCGAAATGGTGGCCCATTTACCATGCGGATATTTGACATGCCGAAATTCGGATGGGCCGTAAATGCGCCGACCTAATACACGGGCCTTTAACAGGCCGGAACTTCGGTCGGGCTAGATTATCGTCATTTTTATATGGGCCATTAATGGGCCCGATATGACGTTGGCCACATATGGCCCATGGTTTACGTCCGGCGTTAACGGGCCGAAAATGACAACAGGCCGAAAGTGGGCCAAATCTATAGTGGGCCTCTAACAGGCCGAATGACAGACCTGGCCGAATATGACCCAAATCCTTCACGGTCGTTTATGGGTCGAAAGTTTTGATGGCCTGTAAATGGGCCCAAATGAAGCCGGACCTTTAACAGGCTGGAAATACACCGGGCCGTAATTCGGCCCAATTACTTAGCGGACTGTTAACGGGCCAGAAGTGACCATGGGCCGCATTGATGACAAGTTTAGACCAGGCCGTTGATGGGTCGATTTGACAGAGAATGTTGGGCCTTTAGCTGGGTCAGCCCATTATGGTCTGTAGAATCTTGTGGGCCTTTAGCTGGGCCGGCCCATTGTGGTCCGCAAAATCTTGTGGGCCTTTAGCTAGGCCGGCCCATTATGGTCCGCTAAATTTTGTGGGCCTTTAGCTGGGCCGGCCCATTATGGTCCGCTAAATCTTATGGGCCTTCGGTTGGGCCGGCCCATTTAAACTTTATGGGCCACTTTTGGGCCGGTCCATGTGTCAACATATCATAGGCCCATCTTGACCGTTGGATGAGTGACACCTGTGCCAACACGGAGCTGACACGTGGATCCGTCGGCCAATGAGAATTTTACACGTGGAAAATCGGCATTGGTCGTGGCTGTTAACGGGTTATCGGATCCAAAATCCGACCCGATAGCTTAACGGCGTTCCGTTACGGTGGATGCCACGTGTCGGTCACCCTTGACGAAAGCACTTACGCGGACGGGATTTATCGTCATGGAAGTGGACACTTCCGTGATGATAATTTTGGTAATGTCATGGAACACTTCTACGACAAAGACGGTATGACTATCTTGATTCTGTCATAAATTTGTCATGGATGTACATGCATGACAAAAAACGCGACCTACTGTGACAAACATGTATCATCACGGAAGTGTATTTTTTTTGTAGTGATGTTTACGACTATTGTCGCTCTCCCAGTTGGTCACTTCCCAGTCTTTTGCTAGCCTTCACTTCTACTAAGCGGGAATACTGCTTGTGCATCCAAACTCCTTAAACCCCAAAGTTGTTCCATATGAGTCCACTATACCTTCCTATATGCGATATCTACCTGCCGTTCCAAGTAAATTTGTATGTGCCAAACTCCAAACCTTCAAATGAAATTCTGTTTTGTATACTCGAGCAGCTCATGTACAACTAGGGCTGCCTATATCTTCCATGCTAGGTGGGTTATTCTCAAGAGGTGGACTCGCTCCTCATTCACGAGAAAGGGGCAGAACTGCATGCCCGATCCATGATCCAAAAAAGATCAAAAATAAATCAAAATAATTGCAAACAAAACTCCCCTTGGGACCCGTTGAATGTTGGAGGCACTCGTTGTTTCGAGCAAGCCATGGATTGATGCTTGTGGAGGAGGGGGAGTATAAACCTTTACCATTCTGTTTGGGAACTGCCTATAATGCATGTAGTATGGAAGATACAACCATCTTATAGTTGTTGCGTTGATAGCGAAAGTATGCCGCTCAAAATGTTATTCATTCTCTATTTTAAAATCGAGCTCTGGCACCTCTACAAATCCCTGCTTCCCTCTGCGAAGGGCCTATCTATTTACTTTTATGTTGAGTCATCATCCTTTCTTATTAAAAAGCACCATTTGAGAGCACACCTTGTCATTTGCATTCATTATTATTGGTTTATATTGGGTATGACTTGGTGGATCTCTTTTACCATGAATTACAATGTTTAGTCAGTCCTTGATCTTTAAAGGTGCTCTGCATTTATGTTTTTGGTCTCGAAAGGGCTAGCGAGATACCATTTTGTTATATCATGTTATGATTATTTTGAGAAAGTGTTGTCATCCGAGTTTTATTATTATGGCTCGCTAGCTGATTATGTCATTGATATGAGTAATTGTGAGACCTATGTGTTATTGTGAGTATGGTTAGTTCATAATATTTGCTGAAACTTGAATGTCGGCTTTTCATGTTTACAACAACAAAACAACGAGTTTGTAAAAGTTTTTATTTATCACTTTCAGTTTATCAACTGAATTGCTTGAGGACAAGCAAAGGTTTAAGCTTGGGGAGTTGATCGTCTCCAACGTATCTACTTTTCAAACACTTTTGCCCTTGTTTAGGACTCTAACTTGCATGATTTGAATGAAACTAACCTTGACCGACGCTGTTTTCAGCAGAACTACCATGATGTTGTTTTATCGTAGAAAAGAAATGTTCTCGGAATGGCACGGAAATCAACGGAGGCACTTTTGGAATTTATAAAAATCTTGGGCGAAAGAAATACATCAGGGGGCCCAGGGCCTGTCCACGAGACAGGGGGGCGTGCCCCCCCTCTAGGGCGCGCCTCCTATCTCGTGGCCCCCCTGGACCTCCTCCGACCTCAACTCCAACTCCATATATTCCGTCTCGGGGAGAAAAAAATCAAAGAGAAAGTTTCATCGCGTTTCATGACACAGAGCCGCCGCCAAGCTCTAATCTCTCTCAGGAGGGCTGATCTGGAGTCCGTTCGGGGCTCCGGAGAGGGGGATTCGTCGCCGTCGTCATCATCAACCATCCTCCATCACCAATTTCATGATGCTCACCGACGTGTGTGAGTAATTCCATCGTTGGCTTGCTGGACGGTGATGGGTTGGATGAGATTCACCATGTAATCAAGTTAGTTTTGTTAGGGTTTGATCCCTATTATCCACTATGTTCTGAGATTGATGTTGCTATGACTTTGCTATGCTTAATGCTTGTCACTAGGGCCCGAGTGCCATGATTTCAGATCTGAACCTATTATGTTTTCATGAATATATGTGTGTTCTTGATCCTATCTTGCAAGTCTATAGTCACCCATTATGTGTTACGATCCGACAACCTCGAAGTGACAATAATCGGGATACTTCTCGGTGATGACCGTAGTTTAAGGAGTTCATGTATTCACTATGTGTTAATGCTTTGTTCCGGTTCTCTATTAAAAGGAGGCCTTAATATCCCTTAGTTTCCGCTAGGACCCCGCTGCCATGGGAGGGTAGGACAAAAGATGTCATGCAAGTTCTTTTCCATAAGCACGTATGACTATTTACAAAATACATGCCTACATTACATTGATGAATTGGAGCTAGTTCTATATCACCCTATGTGATAACTATTGCATGAGGAATCACATCCGGCATAATTATCCATCACTGATCCGGTGCCTACGAGCTTTTCATATATTATTCTTCGCTTATTTACTTTTCCGTTGCTACTGTTACAACTACTACAAAAACCCAAAAACATTTATCTTTACTTTTGCTACGGTTACCTTTATTATTATACCACTTTTGCTACTAAACACTTTGCTGCAGATACTAAGTTATCCAGGTGTGGTTGAATTGACAACTCAACTGCTAATACTCAAGAATATTCTTTGGCTCCCCTTGTGTCGAATCAATAAATTTGGGTTGAATACTCTACCCTCGAAAGTTGTTGCGATCCCCTATACTTGTGGGTTATCAAGTACCAAGACTGGGATGACATGTAGAGTGAGTACTAAGTATCACAATAGATACTGACATGTCCCCAAGGATAAAGATGTGCAAAGAATTTAAAGAATTTCTTTCCCTTAGATGTCTTGCTCCCCCTGAATCTAACATGGGATACTAGGAGAAGATAGGGAACAGAAAATGAAAGCAAAATGCAAAATCAGAGCTCAAAGAAGCAAATGAACAGAGATAATGCAAATAAGCACATATGAACATGTCTTTACCCTCAAGAAGGCATGTGGCATCTCTCCTCTTCAACACCAAGCATCTGGGATCCTTGAAGATTACTCTCTTCTTGAGTATTCTCTCCCCCTGGAGATATCTCTCTCCCCCTGTTGAAGTGATAAGCTTTGATGTGGTCTCTCTCTCCCCCTTTGACATCAATTTCCAAGAAGGGTCTTCTGGAATTTTGCGTGAATGAGTTTGGTCCTTGAGTCACAGCACAAAGCACTGATAAAAATGTGATGCTTGTAGAGGACAAGATTCATTGAGTGGAGTTGGATCAAAAGTGATGTAGGAATAAATGGCAAAATGTTTTTCCTGTTGTGAAACCGGTGGCACCGAGTTGGATGCTTCGTTTGCACCGAATAATTTCGGTTAGACCGAAAACGAGAAACCGGTGTGACCGAGTTCAGCATAGAGAAAACACTTGTCACCTCAGCTCACTAGACAAGTAAGACCTCACAAGGATTTGCAAGGAATTAACTGAAAGATTTGCAATGAATTGGATGCAGGGAATGCAGAACAAATAGAAAAAAAAAGAAATCTAGATGAAGTTTTTTTTAAAAAGGAAACAAATATGCATGAGACAAATGCAAGAGCACAGAAAAGAACTCAAGAGAACTTCATCTAGAAATGGTCGGCGACAAAGTCACCTATGTTAGAGTATATTGACTTAGGAGTCAAGTGAGATCACTTGATCATAGGTCATACTCATCGTTTAAGCTCAAAATGGGGTTACCATTTTTCGTTTAAGCATCTTGATGTATTCACATCTTGTCGAGTTGCTTTGACTCATGACTTGGAGTAAAGCTTCTCTAAGATGGAATTGCATACCTTGGGTGGTGGTGTTGGTCATGTAGTTGAACTTGTGTGGGTTGCTCAAGGTTGATGTAGCTCATCAAGAGTTGGGAGCACCACTTGGAATTTGAGTTCATCTACCTACATGGGTTAGTTTTTGCAAGGAAGAGCACTTGTGTATCCAAAATAACAGTCATGAAGATCAACATAGAATTTGTCAAAGGATATGTTTGAATGGTTCCGTCCTTCCTTGTCTTCAACCACCATCGTGTAGAGACTTGGTGATGTAGAGATTGCTCAAGATGTGAATGAGTTGCAATCTCATAGAGCTAGATTCATCCAAGTACCTACATGGGTTAGCTAACATGCAAGGTGCAAATATATCTGAGACATAAGATTATCATCATAAGAGAAATATCAAGGATTAGTCATAAGCTCATGTCTTGCATGTATCCAATGGAGTTCCTACTCCAAGTTTGAAGCATCAATGATGCTCAATTCTCCTCTTAACCTGCAAAACACTCTCTCATCAAGTAGTTTAGTGAATATATCCGCTAATTGCTTTTCGGTGCAAACATGCTTAAGATTAATGTCACCCTTAACAACATGATCTCTGTAGGACCTTGAAGTATGTCAAGAGGGGGGGTGATTAGACTACTTGACCAATAAAAACTTAACATTTTCCCAATTTTAGAGTTTGGTAGATTTTAGCTACTTTAGGACAAGTCAAGCAATCATCACACAATTCAAGCAAGCATGCAAAGAGTGTATAGGCAGCAGAAATTAAAGCATGCAACTTGCAAGAATGTAAAGGGAAGGTTTTGGAGGATTCAAACGCAATTGGAGACACGGATGTTGTTGGCATGGTTCCGATAGGTGGTGCTATCGTGCATCCACGTTGATGGAGACTTCAACCCACGAAGGGTATCGAATACGCGAGTCCATGGAGGGCTCCACCCACGAAGGGTCCACGAGGAAGCAACCTTTTCTATCCCACCATGGTCGTCGCCCATGAAGGACTTGCCTCACTAGCGGTAGATCTTCACGAAGTAGGCGATCTCCTTGCCCTTACAAACTCCTTGGTTCAACTCCACAATCTTGTCGGAGGCTCCCAAGTGACACCTAGCCAATCTAGGAGACACCACTCTCCAAGAAGTAACAAATGGTGTGTTGATGATGAACTCCTTGCTCTTGTGCTTCAAATGATAGTCTCCCCAACACTCAACCCTCTCTCATAGGATTTGGATCTGGTGGAAAGAGGGTTTGAGTGGAAAGCAACTTGGGGAAGGCTAGAGATCAAGATTCATATGGTAGGAATGGAATATCTTGGCCTCAACACATGAGTAGGTGGTTCTCTCTCAGAAATTGTAAGTTGGAAGTGTAGGTTCGTTCTGATGGCTCTCTTCACGAATGAAGAGGAGGTGGAGGGGTATATATAGCCTCCACACAAAATCTAACCGTTACACACAATTTACCAAACTCGGTGGGACCGAATCGTTAAACTCGGTCGAACCGATTTAGTAAACCTAGTGACCGTTAGTGATTTTCGGTGGGACTGACATGCATCTCGGTGAGGCCGATTCGGTTAGGGTTAGGGCATAACGTAATCTCGGGGAGACCGATTACACAAACTCGGTGAGACTGATTTGGTAATAAGCTTTCCAGAGAGTTGGTCAGGTAAACTCGGTGGGACCGATTTGCTCTTTTCGGTGGACCGAAATGTTACAAAAAGGAAATAGAGAGTTTACATTGCAATCTCGGTGGGACCGATCGCTCACTTCGGTTAGACCGAAACGTTATGAAGGGAAACAGAGAGATTGCAACCCCATCTCGGTGAGACTGAGATCCCTATCGGTAAGACCGATTTGCTTAGGGTTTGTGGCAGTGGCTATGACTTTTGGAATCGATGGCGCCGGATAGAAAGAATCGGTGTGACCGATTTTGGCTTTAGGTTTAGGTCATTTGTGGATGTGGGAAAGTAGTTGAGGGTTTTGGAGCTTATCACTAAGCACATGAAGCAAGAGGCTCATTAAGCAACACCTCATCCCTTCTTGATAGTATTGGATTTTCCTATAGACTCAATGTGATCTTGGATCACTAAAATGTAAAATGAAGAGTCTTGAGCTTTTGAGCTTGAGCCAATCCTTTGTCCTTGGTATTTTGAGGGATCCACTTTCATCATCCATGCCATGCCATTCATTGAGCTTTCCTGAAACAATAGTCTTGGAATAGCATTAGCTCAATGAGTTATATGTTGTTATGAATTACCAAAACCACCTAGGGATAGTTGCACTTTCGATCTCCCCCTTTTTGGTAATTGATGACAACATATAGATCAAAGCTTCGATAAATGATAATAAAATTTAAATAACATCGTCGCTTTGAGAAGTATGTGATAAGCAAGAGCTCCCCCTAAATTTGTGCATAGTTTTAGATTTGCTTTGGACTGCAAATGCACAATGAATTAGGCTCATGGGTTACTCTTCCATGTCACATACATCTTGGTGGAGCACTCAAAATAATAAACAATGAATACATGCACTCATCACCAAGCATAGTGAGTGATCACATAAGATAGATAGGATAATATCAAGCATGCATAAGTGTAGCTTATGATCAAACACATGATCATCAATGTCTCACAAGCATAGTATCTCAATCAAAAGCAAACAAAGATTGAAAAACCACCAAATAAAGCAAGAGAGAACAAAAGCAACACTCTCTCTCTCGAAGCCTATGATATATACATTTTTCTCCCCCTTTGGCAACAAGTTACCAAAAAGTTCATAGAAAATGCATAGTGCTAGATCGACTCTCAGGCTTGATCTTACGATGGTGGAGTCCGGATAACGCCGAGGACGAAAGCTTGATTGAAGTAGATGGAGCTGGAGCTGATGTAGATCTTTGGAGCTGGTGGCACTTGAGGCTGAGGGGCGGTGGCTGGTGCTGAAGTTGTTGCTCTAGTGTCATCCTTGGCCTTTGCATCGACCTCTGGGCTCTGGGCACTCTGGCAAACACATTGGTGGTAGTCTTGCCCTTCCTCTCCTCCATGTCATCTTGTAGTTCCTCCACTGCAGATGAATCTCGTTACTTTCACATCTAAGTTATAGAACTTTTGTTCTATGATTCTCTCAAGCTCTCCGATTTTGAGTGAGGGTGGCCAATCCCTTCTCAATCCTCGGGGTTGATGCTATTAGGTATCCGAGCTGCTCCTGCTTGTTCTTCAAGAAATACTCAGATGCCTCCTCTTGAGTTGGCATCTTGGCAGCCTTCTCCTCTTTGCCTTCTCCTTCTTCTCTGAGCTTGAACTGATTGTGGATCATCTTCATTCATGACAACCACATTGTCCTCAAAGTCTGGATAAAGTGGAAAGTGTTCCTTATCCAAGCGATATTTTCTGTGCCCATTTTGAGTTTATCAATTCTTGAATCTGAGGTGCATATCCACAGCTCCTCTTACGATCTGCTGCAGTCCTCTTGATTGTTTCAATGATCAGTCTCATGACTTTGAACTTCGTGGCACATCAAACACATGCAACATGTTGATGGCATGCCCTCCGATCATGTTATGGTCACGGACTTGGGCAACAAAGTGTGCCTCGAATCCAATTTATGGTTGGCAACCCCGACAAGCAGAAAGTGAACTGATCCAAACTTGTGAGTTCCTAATGCCTTGTCTGGAATTTCCTTGTACATGTGAGCCATTGAATTGTGACCCATCTTCTTCTTTGCATAAAGGTCTAGGTCATCCTCATTTTCCTCTGGGGCATTTATCGGCTTTGCCCATTCTTCAACAGTTGGTGGTACCTTGTACCTTGGACATCAAACAATTCTTCCATCTGGGTAAAAATGTGTTGTGGAGTAGAACTGCATGATAAGCTCATCATTCCAATTTGTGAGCTTTTGTCCAACAAAATCTACAACTCCACAAGCAATAAAGCTGTCTTGCACTCCAGGATAGTGTTGTTCATTCTCCTTGATGAAATTCCAGTCAACCCACCTCATGTCACGGACTATGGGCTTCTTGTCCAATGAATTGTTTCATAGAAGTCCTGCTTTGTTCCTTTGTATGGAACACTGTAGTCAACAGCAGTTCTTCTTCTTGAAGCATATGGATCGCCATCCTCCATATCCTCAATCCCGAGTCCTTCCGATTCTCATGTCCTCGGCCATAGGATGGGCATCATTGTGGTCTGGTATCTTGGGCTTGAGCTTCCTCGAACTTGTCCTTCTTCATCTTCCTCATCGGCATCCTCGCACCTTTGGGGCCTTGTTCTTCTCAGCATGGTGGAATACTCCTGGTATTCCTCTTTAGTCTGAACTTGGCCTTGGGGGCAGCTTTGGGTGCTTCCTTGGGCTTAGATGTGGCAGCCCCTGATCTAATAGCATCACCCATAAGCTTTGGTGCCTTTGGAGCTGGTGCAGCAATTTCATCTTCCTCTTCCATCATGGAAGGCTTCCCAATAACTCTGGCCATGGTCATCTTGACCCTTTCCTTCCTCTTCTTTCCTTCAGCAGCTGGCTCTTTGGGTTGGGTTTCCAAAGAAGCTTGTGTAGACACTCTGGCTTTGGACATTGGTTGTCTTCCTGCAGGCCTTTTGGTCTTCATGCCTGGCTTTGCATTCTTTGCTAAGCCATATTCCTTCTTGAGCACCACTTTCTTGGAAGTTGCCTCTTCTTCCTCAGCTTTGTAGTCCTCATCCTCTGAATCTGAAGTTCTTTTCCTCCTTTGCCTAGTTGCAGCCTTAGGCAAATTTCTAGGAGTACTTCTGCTCCCTTCATCTGAAGTTGAGGGACTAGTGCCCTCACTCAAGTCCATCTGCTCTTGACGATTGCTCGGTCTGTCACTTTGATCGGACATCTTGCAAAAGTGATCACTGACCACGTGAAGAGTTATAGATGAGATAGAAAAGATGAGCATCACAAAATGCAGAGGTTTTTGCAAAAGAATGACTCAAAAGTTCAGTCTTAGTTTTCCACAGAAAGCATTTCGGATCCACCGATTTTCAAACTCGGTGATACCGAAGCAGTTTTGGAACCTAAACTGATGATCTCGATTGGACCGAGTTTCAGTTCGGTGGTACCGAGACTGCTAGGGTTTCACAGAATCCTCAAATCGGTTGCACCGATTAGTAATTCTCGGTCAGACCGAGAGTCACTAGTGCAATGGCATAAGCCAAATCGGTGAGATCGAGTTTTTCAACTCGGTGGGTCCGAGATGGTTTCATGAAACCTAAACCTAAAATTTGAATCACATCTAATCTATGAACTACTTTGGCTGGATAGAAGAGTTTCAATCGTGGCAAGAATCAATATGAAAACAATGTGCGAGAATCGACGTGGATAGCATAAAGATTAAGTCCATACCCTAACTTGGCGGTGGACTTGCTACGGCGGCAACGGCGGGGACGAAATCCGTTGACGGCGGCGGAGACCCGTGACGATGAGGCTCTTGGCGGCGAGGAGACGATCCGGAGACCACGATGGCAGAGCGAGCTGTTCTTGTGGCGAAGGGTTTTGGAGAAATTTCCAAAATTTTGCCCGTGGCTATATATAGCTCGACCACTGTCGGTGTGATCGAGTGGAACAACTCGGTGGCACCGAGATGCATAACGTGTTCGATTCTGACAAATCGGTGAGACCGAAAAGTTCAAATCGGTTGCACCGAGATTGAAAACTCAGATCAACTTGATGATCTCGGTAGGACCGAAATGGAAGGATCGGTCGGACCGAGAATCACTAAGAGGTTTTGGAAGTTTAAGTCTATGACGAATCGGGGACTCAGTGCTCCTCACACGAGTGGTTCGAATCGACTTGATCAAATTTTGTGATGTAGCATGAATAGAGTTTGAGACGAGAAAAGCATAGATAGCTAAAGAAGGTTCTTAGGCATTCTTGTCCATCCACTTGGCACAAATAAAAGAATCCAATCAAACAACAAGTGGATGTCCTTGAATGAGAAAAATATGCACCAACATGCTCACACAATAAAATGGCAATTGAAATATGTGGCAAAACATGCACAACCAATTTTAGCAACTATCAAGCAATTGGCGATGACTAGGTCATCTATATATGAGTATATTGACTTAGGAGTCAAATGAGAACATTTGATCATAGGCCATACTCATCGTTTAAGCTCAAGTGGGGTTACCACTTTTACATAATGCATTAATGTGTTCACACCATTAGAGTTGCTTTGACTCAATTCTTAGAGTTAAGCTCCCCCTAGATGTGAGATCCCCCCTTAGAGGGATGAACTAACCTTGGGTTTTGTCGATGATGACTTCATGTAGGTGTTGAAGATGTAGATGCTCAATGTTGATGTAGATCATTTGGAGCAATCCTTTGGAGTGAGTTGCACTTTCAACTTGCCTACATGGGTTAGTCCCACAAGGAACAAACAAGAATATCCATAGACATAGAGTGATGCACACACATGATGATGTCCATGAAAACATTAGGTTACCTTGTCCCTTGCCTTACCAACATGAGGGTTTGTGACTCCTTGAACTAGTGCAAGATGTGAAAGTTGATTGCAGTTGTTCTTGCCAAAATGATATGAGTGAAGAATGTTGGCGGAGTCACCCTCAAGAACTCTCTAGTTCTTCTTCTTGGGATCCACATCATCTTGATGGGAATCCTTGGAGTTATAGTTGTACTTGATGAAGTAGAACTTGGCGTAGTCTTGGGGACCCACTTGAGCGAGGCTTTAGGTGCTTCTTCAAATGCATCAATCTCTTCTTGAAGCTTGTCCTTGCCTTTGTTCTTGTGGTCTTGTGGTGGAAGATCATCTTGAGCTTGTGTCCCCTTGAAGGAAGTAGGATCATACTTCTCTTGTTGAGGAACAAACCTTGTCTTGGGGTATTGATCTTCTTCCCACTCAACTCCATTGGCGTTGAACTTTCGTTCAAAACCAACACCTTGATTCTTCCGGTGCCTTCCTTGCTTGCGTACAATTTCCTCGAATTGCTTACTCCTGGCAAGGCTCTTGTAAACACCTTTCTCTATAATTCCCTTCAATAAACTATTTTCTTGCTCAAGTGTAACTTGGCTAAGAGAATCATTAGTGGAATCAAGAGAACTACTAGAAGTAACAACATTGGATTTGACATTATTATTGTTACTACTAGAGGAAGTATATTTCTTGTACTTGTTACTAGACTTGACTTGAGGCATGTAAGTAGATAAGAGTAAATGGTTGGCAATGTAAGAAGAACTTTTCTTGCGGAGATCATCATTGATTGCCTTTAAGAACTCATGCTCTTGCTCAAGATTGAGCTTTTCAAAGCGTAACTTCTCATGAGCCCTTAAAAGTTCTCGATGATCTTCGAAGATAGTTTCATGAGCCAACTTAAGAGTGTTTAGTTCTTTAGTTAGAAGCTCAATTTTCTCCTTATCATTGTCATTCGTTTGATTAGCATGATTAATTGACGTTCCATCATAGTATTCATCACTAGATTTGTCAACAAGTAAATCATCATCCACAAGCAAGCCATCTTCATCACTATTAAAATCAACATACTCGGGATGTGTTACCTTTGGACCTTTGGCCATGAAGCATCTTCCAACACCTTCATTTGGTGAGTCAAATATGTCGTAGGAGTTGGTTGACACAAGTGCTAGACCGGCAACACCTTCATCTTGAGTATATTCGGAGTCGGAGTGATAGCTTCTCTCGGAGTGATTGTCGAGTCGAGCGGAAACCCATTCACCAACATGAGCTTGATGTCTTCGTTTTGTGTAGCTCCTTGATGACTTGTCCTTTCTTTCCTAATCCTTACTTCTCCGTGAGGGTCTTCGTTCATAACGATCATCTCTACTCCTCCTCTCTCTTGGTGGTGATTCTTCTCTTTTGCTCCTTCTTCTTGGAGAATCTTCTCTTCTTTTGTAGGGTGCCGTACACTCATTGGAGTAGTGTCCGGGTCTCCCACAATTGTAGCAATTGCGCTCTCGACTAGAAGATCTCTTGTCATTGTAAGACCTTGACTTGGAGCTTCTTTCTTTGCTTCTACTTTTGTAGAATTTGTTAAAGTTCTTCACCATTAAGCTCAATTCTTCATTGAAGGTTGGTTTCTCACTTGATGATGTGGGGCTTCACTTGAGGCTTTGTAAGCACCACTTGACTTGTTGTGAAGTTCCTCCTTATCCTTGAGTGACATCTCATGAGCAACAATCCTTCCAATGACTTCCGTTGGCTTGAGATCTTTGTAGTTTGGCATCATTTGGATCAATGTGCACACGGTATCATACTTTCCATCCAATACTCTTAGGATTTTCTTGATGATGAATTTGTCGGTCATCTCTTCACTCCCTAAGCCGGCAATCTCATTTGTGATAAGAGCAAGCCTAGAGTACATTTCAATGACACCTTCACCATCCTTCATTTTGAACTTGTCAAGCTGACTTTGGAGCACATCCAACTTGGATTCCTTGATGGACTCGGTACCTTCATGCATATCAATCAAAGTATCCCAAATTTCCTTTGCATTCTCAAGACGGCTGATTTTGTTGAATTCTTCGGGGCACAATCCGTTGAAGATGATGTCACATGCTTGAGCGTTGTATTGCAGCATCTTCAATTCTTCCGCATTAGCTTCATGGTTCGGTTCTCTCCCATCGAAGAATTCACCTTGCAAGCCAATACAAATAATTGCCCAAACGGCGGGGTTATGTCCAAGAATATGCATTTTCATCTTATGCTTCCAACTAGCAAAATTAGTACCATCAAAGTAAGGACCTCTACGGTGATAATTTCCCTCGCTAGACGCCATACTCTCCTAGGTTGTGAAACCAAGGCTATGACCACCAAAAGCTATGGAAATCAAAGCAAATGGAGACCAACGCTCTATACCAGTTGTAGGACCTTGAAGTATGTCTAGAGGGGGGTGATTAGACTACTTGACCAATAAAAACTTAACCTTTTCCCAATTTTAGAGTTTGGTAGATTTTAGCTATTTTAGGACAAGTCAAGCAATCATCACACAATTCAAGCAAGCATGCAAAGAGTGTATAGGCAGCGGAAATTAAAGCATGCAACTTGCAAGAATGTAAAGGGAAGGGTTTGGAGGATTCAAACGCAATTGGAGACACGAATGTTTTTGGCGTGGTTCCGATAGGTGGTGCTATCGTACATCCACGTTGATGGAGACTTCAACCCACGAAGGGTAACGGATGCGCGAGTCCACGGAGGGCTCCACCCACGAAGGGTCCACGAAGAAGCAACCTTGTCTATCCAACCATGGCCGTCGCCCACGAAGGACTTGCCTCACTAGCGGTAGATCTTCACGAAGTAGGCGATCTCCTTGCCCTTACAAACTCCTTGGTTCAACTCCACAATCTTGTCGGAGGCTCCCAAGTGACACCTAGCCAATCTAGGAGACACCACTCTCCAAGAAGTAACAATTGGTGTGTTGATGATGAACTCCTTGCTCTTGTGCTTCAAATGATAGCCTCCCCAACACTCAACTCTCTCTCTCATAGGATTTGGATCTAGTGGAAAGAGGGTTTGAGTGGAAAGCAACTTGGGGAAGGCTAGAGATCAAGATTCATATGGTAGGAATGGAATATCTTGGCCTCAACACATGAGTAGGTGGTTCTCTCTCAGAAATGGTAAGTTGGAAGTGTAGGTTCGTTCTGATGGCTCTCTTCACGAATGAAGAGGAGGTGGAGGGGTATATATAGCCTCCACACAAAATCTAACCGTTACACACAATTTACCAAACTCGATGGGACCGAATCGTTAAACTCGGTCGGACCGATTTAGTAAACCTAGTGACCGTTAGTGATTTTCAGTGGGAGTGACATGCATCTCGGTGAGGCCGATTCGGTTAGGGTTAGGGCATAACGAATCTCGGTGAGACCGATTACACAAACTCGGTGAGACCGATTTAGTAATAAGCTTTCCAGAGAGTTGGCCAGGTAAACTCGGTGGGACCGATTTGCTCTTTTCGGTGAGACCGAAATGTTACAAAAAGGAAACAGAGAGTTTACATTGCAATCTCGATGGGACCGATCGCTCACTTCGGTTAGACCGAAACGTTACGAAGGGAAACAGAGAGATTGCAACCCCATCTCAGTGAGACCGAGATCCCTATCGATAAGACCGATTTGCTTAGGGTTTGTGGCAGTGGCTATGACTTTTGGAATCGGTGGCGCCGGATAGAAAGAATCGGTGTGACCGATTTTGGTTTTAGGTTTAGGTCATTTGTGGATGTGGGAAAGTAGTTGAGGGTTTTGGAGCATATCACTAAGCACATGAAGCAAGAGGCTCATTAAGCAACACCTCATCCCTTCTTGATAGTATTGGCTTTTCCTATAAACTCAATGTGATATTGGATCACTAAAATGTAAAATGAAGAGTCTTGAGCTTTTGAGCTTGAGCCAATCCTTTGTCCTTAGTATTTTGAGGGATCCACTTTCATCATGCATGCCATGCCATTCATTGAGCTTTCCTGAAACAATAGTCTTGGAATAGCATTAGCTCAATGAGCTGTATGTTGTTATGAATTACCAAAACCACCTAGGGATAGTTGCACTTTCAATCTCGAATGAAATGATGACGAACTTCAATATGCTTAGTTCGAGAGTGTTGCACGGGATTGTGAGCAATCTTGATAGCACTCTCATTGTCACAAAGTAATGGAACATGTTTCACATATATCCCATAATCTTTAAGAGTTTGGGTCATCCAAAGTAATTGAGCACAACATGAACCAGCGGCAATATATTCCGCTTCGGCAGTGGATAAGGATACCGAGTTTTGTTTCTTGGAAGACCAAGACACAAGAGATCTACCAAGAAATTGACAAGTACCCGAAGTGGACTTTCTATCAACCTTTTCACCGGCATAGTCCGAGTCGGAGTAGCCAACAAGATCGAAAGAGGCCCTCTTAGGATACCAAATGCCAAAATTTGGTGTATGGATTAAGTATCTCACTATCCTTTTCACGGCCTTAAGATGACATTCTTTGGGAGCTGCTTGATATCGTGCACACATGCACACACTTAGCATGACATCGGGACGTGAAGCACATAGATATAACAATGAACCAATCATGGAGCGATAAACCTTTTGATCAACTGGTTCACCATCTTTGGTCAAGTCAAGATGCCCACTAGTAGGCATGGGTGTAGTCATACCTTTGCATTCTTGCATATTGAACTTCTTGAATAAGTCCTTGGTGTACTTTGTTTGAGAAACAAAGGTACCTTCCTTAGTTTGCTTGATTTGCAAACCAAGAAAGAATTTGAGTTCACTCATCATAGACATCTCAAACTTCTCCGACATTAGCTTCCCAAACTTTTCACTAAAATGAGGTTTAGTAGAACCAAATATAATATCATCAACATAGATTTGGCATACAAATAGTTCTCCATTGACCCTTTTTGTAAAAAGAGTTGAATCTATTTTTCCAATTTCAAAGCCTTTTTCAATAAGGAACTTGGTCAACCATTTATACCACGCTCTAGGAGCTTGTTTAAGACCATAAAGAGCTTTGTGAAGTTTGTAAACATGATTAGGTTTCTTAGGATTGACAAAGCCGGGAGGTTGCTTATCATAAACTTCCTCCTCTATTTCACCATTTAGAAAAGCACTTTTAATGTCCATTCGGTACAAGGTGATATCATGGTGATTAGCATAGGCAAGTAAGATGTGAATGGACTCAAGTCTAGCAACGGGAGCATAAGTCTCACCATAGTCCATACCTTCGACTTGTGTGTAGCCTTGGGCGAAGAGACATGCTTTGTTGCGAACTACTTGTCCATCTTCATCTTGCTTGTTGCGAAACACCCATTTGGTACCGATGATGTTGTGGTTGTTGTCGGGCTTCTCAACCAATGTCCAAACTTGATTTCTCTCAAAGTTGTGTAGCTCTTCATTCATAGCATTTGTCCAATCCGGATCTTCCAATGCTTCTTCAACCTTCATAGGTTCAATGCTAGAGATGAATGAATAGTGTTCACAAAAGTTAGCTAAACAAGTTTTAGAGCGAGTGATTCTCCCGGTTTGGATATCATTGTAGATTTGCTCGACGAGATGATCTTTAGCAATTCTTGCTCGAACTCGTGTCAGCTTTTGCTTGGGTCTTGGTTGAACATATTGTTCTTCTTCTTGTCCTTCTTCATTGTTGGCGTTGTCGTTCTCTTGTCGTGGTGGATAAGGAGGTTGTTGACGTTCGTCTTGGTGCACTTACTTGTTTTCTTCATCTTGGTGTGTCCCACTTGTGGATGCTTCTATATCAACTCTTGGTTCACCTTGTCGTGAGGTAGAAGCTTCCACTTGGACGGACGAGGTACTCTCCTTCACCTCCGTTGGATGAATCTTGCCAATAGACAAGTCTTGGATTGCTTCCGAGGGATCTTTGTCTCCTACATCAATTGGCAATTGCTCTACTTGCGAGCCATTAGATTCATCAAACTTCACATCTACTATTTCTTCAACCTTTCGGGTGAAATTGTTGTAGACACGATATGTGTGAGAGTTTGAGCCATAACCAAGTAGGAAACCTTCATGAGACTTAGGAGCAAATTTAGAACGACGATGCTTATCAAGAATGTAGCACTTTGAGCCGAATACTCGAAAGTATCCAACTTGGGGTTTGTTACCGGTGAGGAGCTCGTATGTTGTCTTGCCGAGTAGCTTGTGAAGATACAAGCAATTTGTTGCATGACAAGCTGTCTCAACCGCTTCCGCCCAAAAGTCTTCTTTAGTAAATAGGACATTGAAACCGAAATCAACAAGTCTACATACTGAAAGTAAGTTGTAGCCAAGAGATTCAACGATCATGACATTTTGTATGGAGCTATCATGTGATATGGCCACCTTACCGAGGCCAACCACCTTACCCTTTGAGTTGTCACCGAAAGTGACATACTTTCGAGGACCATCATTTTCAGCAAGCTCACGAAACATGTCTTTATCTCCGGTCATGTGATCGGTACATCCACTATCAAGGACCCATTCCTTTCCTCCTGCCATATATCCCCGAAGATTTGCCATAAGACCAAAGTGTCTCATTGCATCATCAAGATCAAAGTCACTATCATCATCCTCATCATAGTATCCATGTTCAACATCGTCAAGTGGTGGATCAAATCCTAGAGAGGGTGATTCGTTAGAGTGAGTTTGACAATGATCTTGTTTATGAATTTTTATAGCTTCAGAAATAATATCACTAATAATTCCAACATCTCCTTTGGCACGCATAAGGTTTGTAAGCTCAAATAGACAATCACCAAACATAGGATCACTAGAATTCATCTTACTCAAGGCAATAGACTTATGGAGAATTTCATCTAGATTTTTCAAGGAATAATTTGGAAAGCATTCCTCAAGAAATTTCCATATAGTGTAGGCACAATCAAGAGTAGGCAAACTAGCAATCAAGTTTTTGGGCAATCCTCTTATGATCAGATTGATGGTTCTAAGATTGTGAATCATGTCAATTGACTCATCAAGGGTAGGATGCATAGGATCAACATGAGGTGCACAAGAGCTAGCAATGTACTTGTTCAAATGATATTGACTGAAAATCACAAGCATCTTATTTTTCCACTCATGAAAATATTCTCCATCAAGAATAGGCACTCTATGTCTAAGACTCCCTAAAGTAGACACATCCATCTTCCTCCAAAGGTGTTTAAACCAAGGCAATGGAGACCAGAGCTCTGATACCAATTGAAAGGATCGAGAAGAGGTGTCTAGAGGGGGGGGGGGGTGATTAGACACTAAGTACCAAAAGTTGCAATTTTTAACTCTTTAAGTTCAAGTGGAGTTTTGGCACAAGTTTATCAATCACAATACATAATTCAAGCAAGCATGCAAAGAGTATATGAGCAGCGGAAAATAAAGCATGCAACTTGCAAGAATGTAAAGGGATGGGATTGGAGGATTCAAACGCAATTGGAGACATGGATGTTTTTGTCGTGGTTCCGATAGGTGGTGCTATCGTACATCCACGTTGATGGAGACTTCAAACCACGAAGGGTAACCGTTGCGCGAGTCCACGAAGGGCTCCACCCACGAAGGATCCACGAAGAAGCAACCTTTTCTATCCCACCATGGTCGTCGCCCACGAAGGACTTGCCTCACTAGCGGTAGATCTTCATGAAGTAGGCGATCTCCTTGCCCTTACAAACTCCTTGGTTCAACTCCACAATCTTGTCGGAGGCTCCCAAGTGGCACCTAGCCAATCTAGGAGACACCACTCTCCAAGAAGTAACAAATGGTGTGTTGATGATGAACTCCTTGCTCTTGTGCTTCAAATGATAGTATCCCCAACACTCAACTCTCTCTCACATGATTTGGATTTGGTGGAAAGAAGATTTGAGTGGAAAGCAACTTGGGGAAGGCTAGAGATCAAGATTCATATGGTAGGAATGGAATATCTTGGTCTCAACACATGAGTAGGTGGTTCTCTCTCTCGGAAAATAGATGCTGGAAGTGTAGGTTCGTTCTGATGGCTCTCGCAACGAATGAAGAATGGGTGGAGGGGTATATATAGCCTCCACACAAAATCTAACTGTTACACACAACTTGCCAAACTCGGTGGGACCGAATTGAGAAACTCGGTCGGACCGATTTAGCAAATCTAGTGACCGTTAGGATTTTCGGTGGGACCGACATGCAACTCGGTAGGACCGATGTGATTAGGGTTAGGGCATAGCGTAATCTCGGTGAGACCGATTACACAAACTCAGTGGGACCGATTTTGGTAAAAAAGCTAACCAGAGAGTTGGTCAGGCAAACTCGGTTTGACCGATTACACAAACTCGGTGGGACCGATTTTGGTAATAAGTTAACCAGAGAGTTTGCATTGTAATATCGGTAGTACCGATTGCTCAAACTCGGTAAGACCGATTTTGGTAATGGACATACACAGAGAGATTACAATCCCATCTCGGTGAGACCGAGATCCCTATCGGTGAGAACGATTTGCCTAGGGTTTGTGGCAGTGGCTAAGACATCTAAACTCGGTGGCGCCGGATAGAAAGAATCGGTGGGGCCGAGTTAGAATTTTGGTTTAGGACATATGTGGATGTGAGAAAGTAGTTGAAGGCTTTGGAGCATATCACTAAGCACTTTGAGCAAGAAAGCCATTAAGCAACACCTCATCCCCTCTCGATAGTATTGGCTTTTCCTATAGACTCAATGTGATCTTGGATCACTAAAATGGAAAATGTAGAGTCTTGAGCTTGGAGCTTGAGCCAATCCTTTGTCCTTAGCATCTTGAAGGGGTTCCACATCCTTTAGTCCATGCCACTCTATTGTTGAACTCGTCTGAAACATACTAGGTAAAAGTGTTAGTCCAACAAGAGATATGTTGACATTAATTACCAGAATCACCCAGGGAGCACTTGTGCTTTCAATACTCCAAAACCAACTAGGGGTGGCACTAGATGCACTTACAGTAGGAATCCCCCTTGGGGCGCGCCATAGAGAGGGCCGGCCCTCCCCTCCTCTACTCCTTTATATACGAGGGAGGGGGCACCCCATAGACACACAAGTTGACAGTTGTCTTAGCCGTGTGCGGTGGCCCCCTCCACATATATCCACCTCGGTCATATCGTTGTAGTGCTTAGGTGAAGCCCTGCGTCGGTAACTTCATCATCACCGTCATCACGCCGTCGTGCTGACGAAACTCTCCCTCGGCCTCAGCTGGATCAAGAGTACGAGGGACGTCACCGAGCTAAACGTGTGCAGATCGCGGAGGTGCCGTGTGTTCGGTACTTGATCGGTTGGATCACGAAGACGTTCGACTACATCAACTGTGTTACTTAACGCTTCCGCTTTCGGTCTACGAGGGTACGTGGACACACTCTCCCGCTCGTTGCTATGCATCACATAGATAGATCTTGCGTGATCCTAGGTAAAAAATTTCAAATACTGCATTCCCCAACATAAAGACCTTCCTTTTACTTCCTAGAGTAATTGAGAGTGCCTTCCTAAGCGGTTTTCACCCATCGCTCTTAACACAGGCACGATAAAAAAATCCCTGAGAAATCATAAGATGTTTCTACCGTGATAAACTCTCCCACCTTTGATGCCAATTCTTTTAATCATGCAGCAAATTCATCAAGGAGGTCTTGTATCTGGACCAGATATTCAAGTGAAACAAAAGGTATCATCGATGGTTTAGTGAACCCATCATACGACACCATCAACACTGCATCTCCATGAAAGGACCGGGGTCCCCCATCCATAACCTTCTCCCAATCACCCAAAAAAGAAGAATTGGAGAGTATACAAATTACCATTAAGAGTTCGAAACTTAACATCCTCGGCAAGATCCCAAGCTGACCTCATATTCTTATAGAACCAATACTGCAAATATTCGCCCTCTATATGTACCAATGCAATATCCATCCACCGAGTTGCCTCCACCAGTGGTGACCCTTGTTCCTCGAGCACAACATCGTCCAAGCCCTCCTCCCTCAGTCTGATTTGTTCTATCATTGCTTCTAGATGCTCTTTGTCGGCCCCAGTCTACGAACTCGCTCCAGCTTTTTCCATGAGAAGAGAGCCCAAGATCAACTTAGATCGGTTTTTTTGACAAGTAGCTAAACCCTAGACAACCCGAACGACTCACACACATGTTAACTAAGGCAGGGAAGCTATGCTTGGTCGCCCTGGATCTGCCCGAGAATAAACGACGGTGAATTGCCGGAGAAATCATGAAAAAATGGGTGCTCAACGCCGTTGCCGGCGAGAGAAGCTAAAACCCTAGCAAGAGGGAGAGAAAAAGCTGGATCGATCTTAATCGCGAGTTAAAAAGCAGAGCATGTTTTTTAAAAGCTAACAGCAGAGCATGGTTTTTTTAAGAAACAACAGAGCATGTTTTTCTTTCAGAACTTTTATTTTGAGATAAAAAAGTTGAGCTATCGAGGATTCAAGCTCCCACCATTGAGTTATCAAACAACTCAGCTAACCACCACAACTAGTGGACTTCAGTATTTTCCAGAACTAACAGCAGGGCATTTTTTTCAGAAGAAACAACAGGGCATGTTTTTTTATCGGTTGAACCAAGTTTTATTCAGCAAACTCCACAAGATGTGGGATACATAGCCGGTCATGGATTGGTCAAACCAAACGTGACGTCTCGAACCCAGCGAGAGTGCAAACTTGGCTAATCTATGTGCCTCAACATTGACGACACGACTTTCAAAAGTAAAAGTGCAGTTTAAAAAACTCGATATCCTATTTATCTCTCCGATAATGGCTCCATTCTCTCCTTGACTTCTTGAGTTGATAGCCGCCACCACCTCCTTCGCATCCGATGCAATCACCGGGTCATGGAGATTAAGATCTTGTGCCAAGGCTAGAGCCTCCCTGCAGGCAATCGTCTCCAAGATGGCTAGGTTATCCACACCTTGAATCACTAGAGCTGAACTGCCCAAAAATGTTCCATTATGGTCTCTACATACAACCGCTGCTGAACCACCTCGTCCTTGACGGCAAGCAGCATCGACATGAATCTTAGCATGACCCAATGGCGGGGCTTTTGGTCGCTGGGTGTTCCCATTCGCTTGAGGTCCCTGCCTCTGCTCCTGAACAGTAGGTGGTCCCTTGATCATCTCTAGCTCCTCAATGTATCTATTGATGAAACCATGGGTGCTATGGGGGCTCTGAAAAATCCCCTCATGAATTGCTTTTCGTCGTGCTGCCCATATTGCCCAAAGGGTAACTGATAGCTTAGCAAAAAGAGCATGTGGTATAGACTCCATAAGAGTAAACATCCAATGTTTTGCATTAGGTTCAGTTATGGCTTCAAGTTTCTGAGCCAATTCATCGTCCACCAGCGCCCAGGTGCACCTTGACATTGTGCACTCCAACAAAGAATGCCTCCATGAATCCGGGGAACCACAAATACCACACAAATTTGAGTTTGTCATGTGTCTATATGCCCTGACATCATTTGTGGGTATCGAATGCTTTGACAATCTCCACAAAAACATCCTCATCTTTGCAGGCACCTGAACTTTTCACATTCTTTTCCATGCTCCCTCCTCCTTGGCTGCACTAGACGATCCCTCCTGATTTTCTAGCCAGGCTTCCCTTCTTTGCCTCGTTCTTACCAGCATGCGGTATGTAGATTTCACGGAGAACAAACCCTTCTTCTCATGACTCCAACTCCAGAAATCCTCCATGTTACTAGTGCATAGTGAGATGCCAAGAATTGTTCTCGCATCCATGGGCAGAAAAGTCGCTAGGACTTTTTGTCTGTCCCAAGTAGCCGAGGCAGAATCAGTTAGCTTCGAGACCAATTCGGGAGGGTTATTGCTCAAGCAGCCATATGGTCTCATCATCTCATTGCGGGGTAACCGATTATCATTCTAAATTCTCGTACTTTGTCCATTACCTATTCGACGTATTAGTCCCTGTCGAAGTGTATGCTTCCCCTCAAATATTGCTCTCCGGACTTGGCTCGGGTTGCTACCCAGTTCTGCTACCAAAATAGAAACGTTGGGGTCTACTCTTGAGAAGACGTGCACACAGGCTTTCAAATTAAACAGCAGGGCATGTGTGTGTCATAGAAAGTGAAATATGGGACGGCCCAGATAAACTAGAGCATGCCAGGCCGGCTGGCCTGTAAGCCCAGCGAGCCCAAATCTACGCAAAGCCCATGTTGCCGTCCATTCCTTTCTCCCCAAGAACAAGCGAGTGATTTTCGGGAAAAACAAAACAAGTACTCCGGATACTCTGAGAAAGGCCAACCGGAGCTTGGCTGCTCGCGTCGTGGCGCGGCACCAGGTCGCTTCGAGCCTTCAACCGATGGGGCGGCTGCGCGCGTGCCGCCACCATCTCCGCCGCCTCCTCGAGACGAGGCCGCCACCAACGAGCCCCACTCCGGCGCGCCTGCCGCACCTCCCCGCCCGCGTGTCTCCTTTCTCCTCGGCCGTGGCGGTCGCTGCCACCGCGCCCCATGACGCCCGCGACTCTGGCCTCGGGAGCTCGGCCTACTGGGCCTGGATCCGGGCGGCGGCAGAGGCGGCCCCGGCCCCCGCGCCCCCACAGGAGGAGGAGGAGGAAGGCCTGTCGCGCTACATCCCCGTCAAGGCCTACTTCCTCTCCACCAGGTGAGCTGGAACGCGCGGGTGGCTGTACGCTGGGTGTTTGATGATAGTTCTGCAAGGAAGACCCTGCGTGCTACCGTGTTTTTTCTATCTCTCATCTAACATTGTCGTGGGAGGCCACGGTGATTTTGGTGCAGAGGAATGAAAAACTTACTTTTGTTTGATTTTGTTCATTCCAAATATTTTACAGCATTGATTTGAAGAGCCTTCAGGCGGAGCACGGGAGCGACGTGGTACCTCCATCCACCCGGTCGCTGAACTACATCGCGCTCCGCTACTCTGAATTCCCTCCGGAGATCATGGTAAGTGATTTCGGTGTAGCACCACACATTTTGAGGGCCAAGAATTATATTCGTGTTTGACCGTTTGTTGGACATGTTGTTGTGTGTGCATCAGATAACCTCATTTATCTGACGTTTTTGTAGTCCATTGGAGTGAAGGACAACAGATTTTGCTACCGCTATGTGGTTGTATTCCAATATGGTTCTGCTGTGCTCTTCAATATTGCTGATCATGAAGCTGAGCACTATCTTGATATGATCAGGAATCATGCTTCGGGGTGGCTTCCGGAGATGAGGAAAGACGGTATGTCCATGCTATTCACGAGCTGGCCTGTTATTGTGTAAACTGCTAAATAGTGTACTTTTCCTCATCAATTTGTATTTATTCTTCTTTTCATTTCCATGTATGTGCATGATCAATCCAATTTCCTTTGAATCTTTGATGATAATGACTGCTGACATTTGATAAAGACCATTGAGGATGAGAATCACTCTGAATTTAATTTGTGTTTGATGTAGGGCATTTATATGCCACAATGCTTTGGCCAAACCTTTATATGGCTTCTGGAACTGGCCTTCTTAATTATTTGCAAAAGGCTTTTTAAATTTACTATGAAACATGCACCGGGCTGCCCTTTTTTTTTATGAAACATGCGCAATGTTGTACAAGGTGCAGTCGGTTATGTCAGTGGCAGTCCATGCAGAATTGCATGTTAAAACAGGCATATTTAGAAATGTGAGAAGTTTGAGTCAAGCCTCATTTTCCAGGGGAGCAAATATCTACCCCTCCGTCCCGCAATGTAAGACGTTTTTGCAAACTATGTTAGCCTGCAATAACGTCTTACATTGTGGGACGGAGGGAGTAGAATGCTCTCTGATTATTTATGCATAACAGTTAAATTATGTGGTTGTACCTGCATAAGTATATAGGCACCCAATCATGCCTAAGATTCCCGCAATTTTTTTTTTTTTTTTCCTGGGACCGACTAGGTGCCCCTTGCCTAACAGAAGAACAGCGGAAATATGGCACCTATCGCTTAATCCGCTTTTATAACACTGAACCTGTGTTATATTCTCACATGATGACATTTATTTCACAATTACCAGATTATGCAGTAGTTGAGAAGCCATTCCTGACAACATGGATGAAAGGAGGTCTTGATTATATAGTTCTTAAATATTTAGACACTGATGGAATTCGGATCATTTCAAGTGTTCTTGGTCAAAGTATCGCTCTTGATCATTACATACGGCAGGTACTGTGATTGAGCAAAGTCAAGAAACTATTTTAATGTGGTTGCAAGGTTTAAAGTTCTAAGAAGCTACTTTAATAGGTCGATGATATGGTTGAGGAATTTACTGAAATAAATCGTATCATGGAGAAGACTGGGGACTTCACAATGAAAAGAAAGAAGCTCTTTCAACTTGTGGGCAAGGCTAATTCTAATCTTGCAGATGTTATCATTAGACTTGGCCTTTTTGACAGGTATGTACTCTTAAGTGTTGCACTCCCTCCTCCTGCATATTATGTATCATATACTCCCTCCGATCCATATTAATTGACGCACACTTAATACACCTTTGTACTAAAGTTGTACTAAATTTTTGTCAATTCATATGGATCGGAGGGAGTACCATATATTTCAGCAATGTATGTGTTGTCATTTTCTGGAAGGAAGGAATTTCATTATGCATCAACCCCATGTGCTGTGTTGTCTTATGGAACAGAAGGCACGTAACTCTAAAAATTAAAAAGACAACTTGAGATCGTAGCCATGTAGGACTATATGATAATTGATATCTATAGGCCAGTTTGGTACTCACATGGCACTTCTCTCGGAAAAAGAAACAGTAATATTTATTCTGTTCATTGGATAACTTTCCTCATGCTTTCAAGAAAGGTTGATATTTTGATCTCCACACATACAAAATATACAATGCCACAGCTCTTTATGTTTTTAGTCTTTTTACTAGCATTGTGTTCCGCTTCGAGATTGAAAGAACCACAGATGCACTGAGAGACTATTATTCCCAGAATTAGCTAAGAGCCTAAGACACGCTCAAAATAAAATAAAATTAGCTAAGACAGTTATGAAAAAGAGACTTTGTTAATCTGTACTTAAATGCATAACATGGATGCTAGAATCTTCTTTTTCATCTTAATATGAACAACATGATTTTTTTATAGGTCCGAAATTGCTTGGAAAAATGCAAATTATGCACAAATTCTGGAGTATCTTCGGGAAGAATATGAACTGAATCAACGTTTTGGAAGCCTAGACTTCAAGCTGAAATTTGTGGAGGTATTGTGTTTGTTCTTCTTTAGTGCAATAGCCGATTTCATCCATCCTATTTCTCATTTTCACTTACAATTTATTGTTGGTAACAGCACAATGTTCATTTTCTTCAAGAAGTGCTCCAAAATAGACGATCGAATTTTCTGGAGTGGGGTGTCATAATTCTGCTGGCTATTGAGATTGTGATCTCACTATACGAAATTATCAAGGATTCCAGCATGATGTCTTGAGCACTCTCACTCATTGGCCCACAGCTCATCTGTCATCACCTACTGCTATATTAATTACAGTCTCCTCTTTCTGTCGCTATTCCCTACTGACCTCTAACCTCAGTTGAAAGCAGCTGGACTAGGCTATCTTCCCTTCAGGCACTCTCTGATTGCTCTGGTATTGCCTAGAGTGCAGTTTTGGGTTTTATCGTTTTGTCCCGAGGAAATTTTTATAGATTACTAGGTCAGAAAATTAGTTCCTTCACTCTCCAATGACCTAATGACCAGCAACATCCAGGGCGTTGGTCCTTGGTAAACCTTTTTAGTTTTCCAGAGATGTTCTTATTAGGTGCTCTCTTTTCAACAACAATGCTGCCAGGGTTCAGTTATAGTATTATTTTAGGCTTGTGTTAGGTTCTGCCCTTTTGGTGACAAAAAAATGCTCACCACTACTCAATGGCATATTCTGGTACACTGCACTAGTATTTCCCCCATTTTATTACCAGAAATATCTTGAGATGAATTTCCCTGTGTTCCAGGAGCAGTTTATATGGTTCTGAACTGTTTGGATTTTTGTGCCATTTTAAATAATTCTTTACGAATCTGCTCCGGTGACATATTTTCGTCCTTTGGTTACTGAATACTACTTGTTGCGTTTGGGCCTAAGCATACTTTTGCACCCACAAGTATAGTGTTGCAGATGGCAAGATAATGAGTTCGAGCTATGGGTGTAATAATTCCTACCCGAATCCGGATGGAAGAACGCGTGAGGTTTTGAGGGTGACAATGCAGGGAGAAGACACGCACATAAACGTAATCTCACAATTAATACCTTCCATAAATAGCCGAAATGAAATGGCGAGCAAACAGAGCACGGCCGCACTTGGTTCTCGTGTCACTCGAGCTGTCAAATTCGAGTAGTATCTAAAATCAACCCAGGAGATATTGTGCCTCGTATCTCCATTGTCTTCACTATTACTCCCTCTGTAAACTAATATAAAAATGTTTAGATAACTAAAATAGTAATATAAATGCTTTTATATTAGTTTACGGAGGGAGTACTGTTTTCTGGAGGCGGCTCCCTGACGTACGGCGCCTGCCGTTGCAGCACTGCCATGTGGGCCTGTTTCTCAGTGGGCCCACCTGCCAGTGGCCGAACGGCATGCTGCCGAACGGCACGGCATGCTGCCGAACGGCAGCGGATCCTCGTCCCTGTTTTCTTGGGTGAAGTTTTCTTTTGATTGGCAAGAGTTATGAGCACCAACAATCTCACTTTTTTTTTGCTTAACTTCTTTTCTCAAAAAAAATGCTTATAATCTTTTCTTCTTCACGATTTGCAGCCTGTGCTATATTTGTCTCAGCACTGCATGTGCCGTTTTGTTTTTTCTACAGTTGCGTGTGCGCATCATTTACCAAAATGCTGGAACAAAACTTGCAGGAAATACGCAAACTTCCAAAGCACGCTTTCTTAATCAGTAAGCACCTTCCATACATGGCCACACAGTGGCGCTAAAGGCCTGGACGGCCCATACTCGAAAAGACCCATTGGTCCTCCATTTCCCTCCGCTCACACGGTCACACTCACACCGCAAACGGCAAACCCAGAACCGCCGCGCAGAGCGAGGCCGCGGCGGCGGCGACGGCCCACGCGACGACGCCGTGGCGCGCGGCCGCGTTGGGCGACGGCGCCGCGGCGTGCGGCGGCTGCGCGGGGCTGTCCTCGACGAGCACGGTGACCTTCATGCCGCTCCAGCAGTAGCCGCGGCTGCAGATGAAGTAGTAGCGGCCCGTGTGGTTGAGCTGGAACACGAAGCCGCGGCCCCGGTTGTAGATGACGAGGGGGTTGCTCGGGTCACACTTGTCGTACGCCGTCTGGTTCGCCACCTGCACCACGTCGTACATGTCCCTGGCGTAGTTGAACTCTGCGGCATACGCGCGTATGTGCACGATCGGATCAGTTAGCCGGGACAGGAAATGGTAGATCGATCGAGAAGACGGTGAAGAGCGGAAAGGGATTGAGGAGGAGTGGGGTACTTACGGAGCCAGTCGCCGACGTGGAAGTGGTACTGGTCGGGCCAGGTGGTGTAGTTGACGTTGGCGGCCCAGTTCTTCTTGTCGCCGACGACGAACTTCTCCGCGGCGGAGGGGGGCGGCGCCGCCGCGAGGAGGAGGAACGCCACGAGGAGGAGGAGGTGGAGATTGGGCGTGACGGCCATTTTTTGGAGGCGGAGGTGGAAGGGGTGGAATGCGTGAAGCCGGGAGGGTATTTATTTATGGAGCCGCGTGGACCGGGCCGGGAATTCGAACAAGCGGCTAGCACACACGGTAACAAACATATGGCACATTACACGCGTGTGTTGTGTCCGCGGGGTGCACCACCCTGCGCGGCGAGAGCGCATGGCGCACAACGCGGCAGCGGAGACATAGCTGGAGCGTCTCCGGTAAAATGGACTTTGCGGTGACTGCTAGACGGGGCCTTTTAGTAAAATTTCCACCGTTTGTTTGCAAATGGCACCGTGGTGAAGGATGAAGAGGAGCCGATGGAATGGACATGGCCGTAGGCCGTAGCTGCCGGATATGACATCCACTGCCAAATCTGCGATATTTGACTGCCAAAACCATGGCAGAAGTTGCGTAGGCTTTTGCAAAGGGGCCTGATACCAGCGGCCCAGGAAGCCTTTTTTTTTTAGAAAAAAATAGCACCAACCGAAACATGTTCGCTCTAGGCCCCTATCTATATTGGGCGTCCAGAATGCACGGAAGCTGATCGCTATAACTGCATGGTATTTATGATGGAATAGACGCGAGCTGATTTATGAGTGAAAGTCTCAAGAGGCGTACCAAACGTCCATGGGATCCATGCTATAATAGCAAACTATATAAATGCCCACTCACCTAATGCAAGTAAAAAAATTGAAGGATGGAGTAGACCTCCTATGGGATTTGTTAAGCTAAATATGGATACTTTTTTTTATCATGATCTGCTAAGGGACACAGCGGGTGCTGCAGTGGCGGTGCCAGAGGTGTTCTGTGTAGTCACTTGACTGCACAAGATTAAGGCAAAAACGGTAGAAATCGTTCAAAATAATGTAGAATTAATCTAAATACAACTACTTGACATCACAATTTTGATTTGACATCACAACTTTGAACTCCTGCTTCTTCGCCACTTGGGTGCTGTCCTCAGAGATGACAAAGAAAATTTTATTATTGGCGAAAATTGAAAGATTGGGTGGTGTACTGATGTTCTCACAGCGGAAGCATTAGTGCTTAGGTTTGGTTTATTGCTGGCATGAAAGGCGGGCTGCAATAGTCTTGTTATTAACTCTGATAACATGGAAGTCATCGACACAATGAAGAATGGAGGACATTCTGCAGGAGCATCGGCGGCAGTTTTTGATGATTGTTATTTTATGGCTTGTGATTTTTCTCTTACTAGTATTGAACATTGTAATAGGAAAGCAAATAAAGTAGCTCATGAGCTTGCTAGACTAGTAAAATGTTTAGTGACAAAGGATTGGTTCGAGGAGCCTATGATAAATATTGTACCTCTTCTTATAGATGATGTAACCATTGTTTCTAATTAGTAAAGTTGTTCTTTTAATAAAAAAGATTGCAGCATCCGTGAGAACAGAATCTGATGCTCGGCCTTGACGACATTGATGGCTAACATTAGCTCCAGAATTTGAGGAGGATGGGGATGATCCCTGCCAACACGCCACAGCGATAAAGGCCTTGCGCTCGGCGGGCTTCTTCATTGGCTCACAACGCCCTTCTGGGCTATAGTTTTGCTTTGAATTTGACAACGGTTAGCGGCGATGATGGTAGTTGCCGGAAATTCTATGGTCTTGAATGTAATTTTATTTTCTTGGAGAGGTTTTGCGCCAAATTCTGTGAACGCATGTTCTCCGTTGGTCTTTCTGGTCGGTTCTGTGTGTGGGCGTATCACTATTTGTGATTGATGAAACACGCGGAAGTCCTATAAAAAACTAGCATATTCCCCAAAATTCCCTTAAAAGAACAAATTTCTTGAAATTACCCAGACTCGATACTCGACAATAACCACTGATATGGAGCACTGAACGCATACTGCAAAAATCAGCCCTATGGGATTCATGCATCTTCATTGCAATATATTTTGGAGGGTGTTCCATATGCCTCCACCTCCGGCCTACATATTTAGAGTCGCAAAGACAACTTAAGAGCAAAAATGCTAACAAGTCACAAACACTCCGTAAAACCTCCATGCTCGCTTGTGCTCCCGCCCAGCTCTCTAACCCCCACCAGGTGGGTCCCACACCGCAGGCAAAGTAGGCACAACATGTTATGCAGAATCTGATTTTGCTCAACTCAGAAATAAAAAAAGAAACTAGTTTTGCTGCCACCCTCTCTACAAACTTGACCGATCGTCCTTACAACCATTATACAAGCTTTGCAAAACACCAACAGCAATAGAATTTATCGTATGCCAACGGCCCCACCCACGGTGGCTCCTCTTGCTCTTGTGATACAAAAATCTATATAGATGAAACAATAAACGTCTCAAAGATGTTCTTCCAAGTTGAGTCCCCATATGAATATGCCTATGGCCGTTTCCTGCCCCGTTTATTCTTTGATGACACGAGAAAATCGGACGACGGAGTAGGCACTGCACTGCACATTTGCGAGCGCTCAGTCCAGCCTCCTTAGCAAGTATGCTACCTGGACGTCCTTGGTTAGCGGCATGATCCTGTTGCTGTACAGTCCAGCGACCAGGCTGGGCCTGATCTTGTACACAGGCGCCATGCCCTTGGCTTCAGCTCCTATGTTCACCTCCTGTCCAAATATCTTGGCCTTGGTTTCCACCCGATGTTCGATGGCACGCTCGACCGTCTCGTACGTGAGGAGCTGCATTAGTCGAGCGCCGTCCTGCAATGGCCGCCCGACAAATTGGTTGTTTCCACAATGGGATCAAATTGCCACGGTCCATTTGAAACAATGTAAGCGGAAGAGAAGTATGACAGCGTCACCCCTCATTGTAACATAAGAGCACTGACCTGATCTTCTATTGCAGGCGTGTAATCTCCAGGGGACTCTTGAAACTTGGCCTCTGCCACAAACTTTCCATAGTGGATTCTCTTAGAGAGTGCCTGAATTACAGAACAGTGGTGGAAAAGACAGATGAGCACAAATGTACTTTACAAAGAAATGCTTAGTTGCAGGAACCTCTAGTGAACCTCAGCTTAGTCATATGGAAATGACATATAATAAAATTACGACAGTACAACATCTTGCAAATGATGGTACTGACAAGGCTTATTTGCAGTGAATGGAAGTTGTGGCATAGTAAAAACGATTTACAACAATTAGCTGTCCGACTCAAAGACTAGCAGTATTGATCTAGTGTAGTACCTGCAAGCAGGTCGTGTCGCAAAGAGCACTGGATCCAGAATTTCCATCACTTCCTTCTTTCACTAACCTTGGAAGAACTTCATCAAAGTACATTTTCCAAATCTCTTTGTTGATATTAATGGAATCAGCAATAGGATGCAGAACCTATGAAAATAATAAAGACAGCATAAGAATCCATCCAAAATTGCATCAACAAGAACAACACAGTAATCTAGTAGAACTATGAGCCTTTCAATAGATGATAATATTCCACAATCAATATCGACAGATGTTTCAGGCTCCAGATGGATAGTCAGAGCTTCTAATGAAACTGAAATGAATGCTAGTTGCTAACAAGTAACAATGGAAAACAGAAACACAGTATTGTTCAATCGTTCATGCACCAATGTCAAAACCCTGATATGTTAGTTGGCAATTGCAGGACCGTATTTTCTACATTGACAAAAAATATCTACAGGCCTACAAGGGAAGCGTTTGACACCCAAGAAATCTTGAAATGTGCATTACCGTTGGATACTGGATAGGCGGCAACAGTGTCTCAGGCAGATCTTCTGGAAAGAATGGGTGCTCATCTGGGCTCTTGTATCTCCCAACCTACATAAGAAAGATCAGCATATGTATTTTCTAGGCAATGCCATGATCAATTATATTTCTAATTGCAAGCTCCACCTTTGCATGTAGCTTTTCAGTTTCTCTAACCATGAATTCAACCAAAGAGCCGCCAAATCCATCCACATGGAAAGAATTGCTATCATATGTATCAGCATTGTAACAATACTGTGCTCTCTCCAAGAAACCGAATATGATGCTGTCTTCTAGTCTAATCAACGAGGTTCTGATACTGTCCAAAGTCAGTATTTGACTTTGATCTATCCTCTGTTTCTCCACCCTAGAAGAAGTGTACCATTAAGAAAAGTTATCAGTTCCTTGCAGTATAACAAAAAACATTTTTTTGCATAAGTGTCATAGCTATAAGTCAAAGTTATCAGAACCAGGTTAATCGACTCATGGTGCTATAATTCAATGCTCTGCTCAAGGTTGCACTTGCACATACGTTTGCAGAAAGTCTCACCACAATTAGGTGAGCCGTGAGCCATGAGCCTTAGTCACTAAGACATTACAAGCAGGCCTTAGTTATCAGAACTATAAGTCAAAGTTTCAAAACCAGGTTAATCCATTCATAGTGCTATAATTCAATGCTCTGCTCAAGGTTGCACTTGCACACACGTTTGCAGAAAGTCTCACCACAATTAGGTGAGCCTTAGTCACTAAGACATTACAGGCATGCCCTAGTCAAAGTTAATCATTCACCATTTTTTGGTCTTTCAGTATGACTTGAAGACATGTGGTCAAGTCATCAAATATTAATGAACTATTTTGGTGGAAGCAAAAAAGATGCTGAAATAATTTGCATCATTGCATGGTTAAACATAATTTGAAAAGTCAACAAGACACAAAAGAACAAACACAACCCCTGTAAGGCTACAATCCAGGTCACATGCTATGTTTCGAAGTTAACTCTTCCACCGACAAGAAGTTAGTGGTTGTAAGCAGAAGACACAACATAATCAACTATTCAACTATTTGCTATTGAGATCACGATTCAAACTAGAGTACCTTAAAAAAAACTTGGGATAACTCAATCATTAACTTCATACCGAAGCAACGATGGACTTATATTTCGTAACTTAAAGAATTGTAACTGAAAACAGCGCAACCGGACTGAATATTTCACAACTTAAATACTTGCAACTGAAAACATCGCAACCAATCCCAGAATGAATACACCAAATCACCAACCCCCAACACGGAAACATCCCTATCCGTAAGCAAAGCAAAAGAAACGGGGGAATCAATGTCGGTAAGCATAACATGAAGCCATACCTGGCCACCGGCGCGGAGTTGTTAGTTGCAGCGAGCAGCGCCCGCGCCCGCCGCGGCGACGCCTTCTCCCACGCCGATCCAAAGGCGACGCTGCTCCGGCCCTGCGCTCCCTGGCTCGTGCCGTGCCAGGCTGCGGGCAACGCGGCCGCCTTCGATGCCACCTTAAACTCCATGGCTGACCGCCCCCAGGCCCGCCGCTGCAGCCTGGAAAGTGGAATTGGGATCTCTGGATTTGGATTTCAGAATCAGGCGTGCCGGGCTGGAAGGAAAGGAGCAGGAGAGGTGGGTGCGTGTGAAAGAGAGAGGGAGAGGAGCGAGATGGTTGGGGAGCGAAGTAGGTAGGACGGGAGGGTGAGGAGGGGGGCGGAGGCCCGGCGCGGTAGGTCGGCCTGACCTTAGGGTTCCTCTTTGAGAGGTGGTCGTCCTAAGTTCTTAGTCGAGGTGACGTGCCGTGGGGTTGGTCGTCAATAAACATTGTACGGGTCTGATGAAGAAAAGATTCTTATTTTTATTGAGAAGGGTCGACCTAAGTTTTTGGCCGAGGCGAGGTGGCGTGGGGTTGGTCGCCAATAAGCATTGTACGTGTCTGGTGAGGAAAAGATTCTACTCCCTCTGTTTATTTTTATAAGTTGTTTCAGACAACTAAAATTGAGCTGTTTTGCACACCGTTTCAAATGTCTACAACACCTTATAAAAGTAAGTAGAGGGAGTATTTTTATTAAGAAGGGATAGTCCCACGTTTTTGGCCGAGGCGAGGTGGCGCGGGGCTGGTCGCCGATAAGCATTGTACGTGTTTGGTGAGGAGAAGATTTCATTTTTAATGAGAAGGGGTAGTCACAAGTTTTTGGCCGAGGCGAGGTGGCATGGAGTTGGTCGCCAATAAACATTATATGTGTCTAATAAGGAAAAGGTTCCTATTTTTTTAGTTTTACATGATTATTACTCCTAAATTGACATTGAATGTTTATTTGTATTTTTATAAAAGTAACTAAACTTTATTTGATTATCACGCTGTTTACTCGCTTAAATGGATGTATCTAGCACTGAAATACGTCCAGATACATCTAGTTCAACGACAACTAATATGGATCCGAGGGAGCACTATTTACAGTGCAGTTGGTAGTCTTGCATTATTGGTTTAGTTTCGCCTTACCTCCCACATCGCCTGACCTAGATTTTTTTTCTTCCCGTCAAGGCTAAAAACCGATGTTCCGTCTCCCGTCTTACGTATTCCACTTCGTGTGCCGGTCCACCCTCCTGTCGGTCCTACGTTTTATCGTTGGTTGAATTCCTTCTCTCATCCAACACACAGAAGACCTATTCACACATCTCTTTCGCTCGCCTCTCCCCTTCTCCCCCATCTCCACTCTCCTTCTTGCGCCGGCGTTGCTGCGTCCAGTATCGAACACCTCCGCTCCTGATTGGCGCCACCACAACACAATTGAATCTCATCCGACTCTCCTTCTTTCCTGTTGGAAATATGCCCTAGAGGCAATAATAAATTAGTTATTATTATATTTCCTTGTTCATGATAATCGTTTATTATCCATGCTATAATTGTATTGATAGGAAACTCATATACATGTGTGGATACATAGACAACACCGTGTCCCTAGTAAGCCTCTAGTTGACTAGCTCGTTGATCAATAGATGGTTACGGTTTCGACCATGGACATTGGATGTCATTGATAACGGATCACATCATTAGGAGAATGATGTGATGGACAAGACCCAATCCTAAGCCTAGCACAAAGATCGTAGTTCAGTATGCTAAAGCTTTTCTAATGTCAAGTATCATTTCCTTAGACCATGAGATTGTGCAACTCCGGATACCGTAGGAATGCTTTGGGTGTACCAAACGTCACAACGAATCGGGTGACTATAAAGGTGCACTACGGTATCTCCGAAAGTGTCATTGGGTTGGCACGAATCGAGACTGGGATTTGTCACTCCGTGTGACGGAGAGGTATCTCTAGGCCCACTCGGTAGGACATCATCATAATGTGCACAATGTGATCAACGAGTTGATCACGGGATGATGTGTTACGGAACGAGTAAAGAGACTTGCCGGTAACGAGATTGAACAAGGTATCGGGATACCGACGATCGAATCTCGGGCAAGTACAATACCGCTAGACAAAGGGAATTGAATACGGGATTGATTGAGTCCTTGACATCGTGGTTCATCCGATGAGATCATCGTGGAACATGTGGGAGCCAACATGGGTATCCAGATCCCGCTGTTGGTTATTGACCGGAGAACGCCTCGGTCATGTCTACATGTCTCCCGAACCCGTAGGGTCTACACTTAAGGTTCGATGGACGCTAGGGTTATAAAGGGAGTTTGTATGTGGTTACCGAATGTTGTTCGAGTCCGGATGAGATCCCGGACGTCACGAGGAGTTCCGGAATGGTCCGGAGGTAAAGATTTATATATGGAAAGTTGTTGTTGGGTTCCTAAAAGTTCGGTTTTTTCGGTATTGTACCGGAAGCTTCGGAAGGTTCCGGAGGATTCGGAGGGGTCCGGAGGTCCGAAATTGTTCCACCACGTCCAATACAGTAGCATGGGCTGTAGGGGCGCCTAGCCTTAATGGGCCAGGGGCACCAGCCCCCAAGGCCCATGCGCATGGGAGGGGGAAACCCTAGGGAGGGCCTCCACTTGACTTGGGAGGCACTCCTCCCCTCTGGCCGCCCCAAGTCCCATCTAGGGCTGGCCGCACCCTTGGGGTGGGAAACCCTAAAGGGGCGCAGCCCCTTTCCCCTATATATACTTGAGGTTTTGGGCTGCCCAACACACATGAGTTCTCTCCTCTTGGTGCAGCCCCGCCTCTCCTCCTCCTCCTCTCCCTTGGTGCTTGGCGAAGCCTCTGGGATTGCCATGCTCCTCCATCACCACCATGCCGTTGTGTTGCTGCTGGATGGAGTCTTCTCAACCTCTCCTCTCTCCTTGCTGGATCAAGGCATGGGAGACGCCACCGGGCTGTACGTGTGTTGAACGCGGAGGTGCCGTCCGTTCGGCACTAGGATCTCCGGTGATTTGGATCACGACGAGTACAACTCCTTCAACCCCGTTCTCATGAACGCTTCCGCTTAGCGATCTACAAGGGTATGTAGATGCACTCTCCTTCCCTCGTTGCTAGTTTCTCCATAGATAGATCTTGGTGACACGAGGAAAATTTTGAATTTCGCCACGTTCCCCAACAAGTGGCATCATGAGCTAGGTCTATTGCGTAGATTCTTTGCACGAGTAGAACACAAAGTAGTTGTGGGCGTTGATTTTGTTCAATATGCTTACCGTTACTAGTCCAATCTTGTTTCGACGGTATTGTGGGATGAAGCGGCCGGACCGACCTTACACGCATTTCCACGTGAGACAAGTTCCACCGAATCGACATGCACTTGGTGCATAAGGTGGCTAGCGGTGCCGTCTCTCCCACTTTAGTCGGAACGGATTCGATGAAAAGGGTCCTTATGAAGGGTAAATAGCAATTGGCATATCACGTTGTGGTTTTGCATAGGTAAGAAACGTTCTTGCTAGAAACCCATAGCAGCCACGTAAAACATGCAAACAACAATTAGAGGACGCCTAACTTGTTTTTGCGGGGTATGCTATGTGATGTGATATGGCCAAGAAGAATGTGATGAATGATATGTGATGTATGAGATTGATCATGTTCTTGTAATAGGATTCACGACTTGCATGTCGATGAATATGACAACCGGCAGGAGCCATAGGAGTTGTCTTTATTTATTGTATGACCTGCGTGTCATTAAACAACGCCATGTAATTACTTTACTTTATTGCTAACCGGTAGCCATAGTAGTAGAAGTAATAGTTGGCGAGACAACTTCATGAAGACACGATGATGGAGATCATGATGATGGAGATCATGATGATGGAGATCATGGTGTCATGCCGGTGACGATGATGATCATGGAGCCCAAAAGATGGAGATCAATGGAGCTATATGATATTGGCCATATCATGTCACTACTATATAATTGCATGTGATGTTTATTATGTTTATGCATCTTGTTTACTTAGAACGACGGTAGTAAATAAGATGATCCCTTACAACAATTTCAAGAAGTGTTCTCCCCTAACTGTGCACCGTTGCCAAAAGTTCGTCGCTTCTAAGCACCACGTGATGATCGGGTGTGATGGATTCTTACGTTCACATACAACGGTGTTGACGAGCCTAGCATGTATGCACATGGCCTCGGAACACACGCAATACACTTAGGGTTAACTTGACGAGCCTAGCATGTACAGACATGGCCTCGGAACACGAGACCGAAAGGTCGAGCATGAGTCGTATGGTAGATACGATCAACATGAAGATGTTCACCGATGATGACTAGTCCGTCTCACGTGATGATCGGACACGGCCTAGTTGACTCGGATCATGCAATCACTTAGATGACCGGAGGGATGTCTATCGAGTGGGAGTTCATAAGATGAACTTAATTATCTTGAACATAGTCAAAAGACCTTTTGCAAATTATGTCGAAGCTCGCGCTTTAGTTCCATTGTTTAGATATGTTCCTAGAGAAAATATAGTTGAAAGTTGAAAGTAGCGATTATGCGGACAAGAGAAAGCTTATGTCCTTAATGCACCGCTCGGTGTCTGAACCCCAAACGCCGATCTGTGGATGTTGCGAACATCGGACATACACATTTTGATAACTACGTGATAGTTCGGTTAAACGGTTTAGAGTTGAGGCACCAAAGACGTTTTCAAACGTCATGAACATATGAGATGTTTCGAGGGCTGAAATTGGGATTTCAGGCTCGTGCCACGTCAAGAGGTATAAGACCTCCGACGATTGTCTTAGCCTACAAACTAAGGGAGAAAAGCTCAATCGTTGAGCTTGTGCTCGATAGTCTGAGTGCAACAATCACTTGAATCAAGTGGGAGTTAATCTTCCGATGAGATAGTGATGTTTCTCCAAAGTCATTGCCACCAAGCTGCTAGAGCTTCGTGATGAACTATAACATGTCGGGGATAGATATGATGATCCTTGAGGTATTCATGATGTTTGACACCACGAAAGTAGAAATCAAGAAGGAGCATCAATTCTTGATGGTTGATGAAACCACTAGTTTCAAGAAGGGCAAGGCAAGAAGGGCACTTCATGAAACGGCAAATCAGTTGTGCCCAAGTGAAGAAACCCAAGGTTGAAACCAAACCCGAGACTAAGTGCTTCGAATAAGGGAACCGCCATCGAGCAGCATTACCCTAGATACTTGGTAGATAAGAAGGCTGGCAAGGTCGATAGAAGTATATTGGATATACATTATGTTAATGTGTACTTTACTAGTACTCCTAGTAGCACCAGGGTATTAAGATACCGGCTCGGTTGCTAAGTGTTAGGAACTCGAAATAAAAGAGCTACGGAATAAACGGAGACTAGCTAAAGGTGAGCTGACGATATGTGTTGGAAGTGTTTTCCAAGTTTGATATGATCAAACATCGCACGCTCCCTCTACCATCAAGATTAGTATTAAACCAGAATAATTGTCATTTGGTGTTTGCGTTGAGCATAGACATGATTGGATTATGTCTATCGCAATACGGTTATTCATTTAAGGAGAATAATGGTTACTCTATTTATTTGAATAATACCTTCAATGGTCTTGCACCTAAAGGCCTGGTTTATTAAATCTCGATCGTAGTAATACACATTTTCATGCCAAAAATATAAGATAGTAATGATAGTACCACTTACTTGTGGCACTGCCATGTAAGTCATAATGGTATAAAACGCATGAAGAAGCTCCATGTTGATGGATCTTTGGACTCACTCATTTTTGAAAGGTTTGAGACATGTGAACCATGTCTATTGGTGTATACGCATGAAGAAATTCCATGCAGATGGATCGTTTGGACTCACTTGATTTTGAATCACTTGAGATATGCAAATCATACCACATGGGCAAGATGGTGAAAAGCCTCGGTTTCAAAGAAGATGGAACAAGATAGCAACTTGTTGAAGTGACACATTTTGATGTGTGCAGTCCAATGAGTGTTGAGGCATGCAGTGAATATCGTTATGTTCTTACTTCACGAATGATTTAAGTAGATACTGAGTGTATTTACTTAATGAAACACAAGTCTGAAATATTGAATGGTTCAAGTAATTTCAGAGTGAAGTTTAAGATCTTCGTGACAAGAGGATAGAATGTCTATGATATGATCATAGAGATGAATATCTGAGTTACGAGTTTTGGCACACAATTAAGACATTGTGCAAATTGTTTCACAATTAATACCGCCTGGAACACCATAGTGTGATGGTGTGTCCGAACATCGTAGTTGCACCCTATAAGATATGGTGCGTACCATGATGTCTCTCATTGAATTACCACTATCGTTTATGGGTTAGGCATTAGAGACAACCACATTCACTTTAAGTAGGGCACCACGTAATTCCGTTGAGATGACATCGTATGAACTATGGTATAGAGAAACCTAAGTGTCATTTCTTAAAAGTTTGGGGCTATGACGCTTATGTGAAAAAGTTTCAGTTGATAAGCTCGAACCCAAAGCGGACAAAATGCATCTTCATAGGACACCCAAAACAGTTGGGTATACCTCCTAATTCAGATCCGGAAGCAATAGGGATTGTTTCTTGAATCGGGTCCTTTCTCGAGGAAAAGTTCGTCTCGAAAAGTTGAGTGGGAGGATGGTGGAGACTTGATGAGGTTATTGAACCATCACTTCAACTAGTGTGTAGCAGGGCACGTGAAGTTGTTCCGTGGCACCTACACCAATTGAAGTAGAAGCTATGATAGTGATCATGAAGTTTCGGATCAAGTCACCGACGTACCTCGTCGAGGGTGACAAGGATGCGTACTACTTCAGAGTGGTACGCAATCCTGTCTTGAAGGTCATGTTGCTAGACAACAATGAACCTACGAGCTATGGAGAAGCAATGGTGGGCCCAAATTCCGACAAATGGTTAGAAGCCATGAAATCCGAGATAGGATCCATGTATCAGAACAAAGCATGGACTTTGGTGGACTTGCTCGCTGATCGGCAAGCCATAGAGATAAATGGATCTTTAAGAAGAAGACGGACGTGGACGGTAATGTCACCGTCTATGAAGCTCGACTTGTGGCGAAGAGTTTTTCACAAGTTCAAGGAGTTGACTACGATGAGATTTTCTCATCCGTAGCGATGCTTAAGTCCGTCGGAATCATGTTAGCATTAGCTGCATTTATGAAATCTGGCGCGATGGATGTCAAGACGAGTTTCCTTACCGGCCAGAAGGAAAGGTTGTATGTGATACAATCGTAAAGGTTTTGTCGATCCTAAGGATGCTAAAAGGTATGCTAGCACCAGTGATCCTTCTAAGGACCGGAGTAAGCATCTCGGAGTTGGAATGTGCACTTTGATGAGATGATCAAAGATTTTAGGTTTATACAAAGTTTATGAGAAACTTGTATTTCCAAAGAAGTGAGTGGGAGCACTATAGAATTTTGATGAGTATATGTTGTTGACATATTGATGATCGAAATGATGTAGAATTTCCGAAAGCATATAGGGTTATTTGAAAGATGATTTTCAATAGAAAACCTTGATTAGGCTACTTGAACAATAAGCATCAAGATCTATAAGATAGATCAAAATGTTTAATAATACTTTCAAATGAGCATGTACCTTGACATGATCTTGAAGGTGTTCAAGATGGATCACCAAAGAAGGAGTTCTTAGCTGAATTGTAAGGTATGAAGTTAAGACTTAAAGCTCGACCACGGCAGTAAAGAGAGAAAGGGCGAAGGTCGCCCCTATGCCTTAGACATAGGCTCTACAGTATGCTATCTTTGTGTACCGATCGAAGTGTGCCTTGCCATGAGTCATCTAGGGGTACAAGAATGATCCAGAATGGATCATTGGACAGTGGTCAAAATTGTCCTTGGAGTAAATAAGGACATGTTTCTCGATTATGGAGGTGATAAAGAGTTGGCGTAAAGGGTTACGTTGATGCAAGCTTTAACACCTATCCGAATGACTCGAGTAGCAAACCGGATATGTATAGTGGAGCAACCATTTGGAATAAGGTTCAAGTGGAGCGTGGAAGCAGCATTTACAATATGACATAGAGAATTATGAAGTACACACGGATCTGAAAGGTTCGCACCGTTGACTAAAACCTCTCTCACAAGCAAAACATGATCAAACCTCAGAACTCATTGAGTCTTAATCACATGATGATGTGAACTAGTTTACAGACACTAGTAAACTCTTTGGATGTTGGTCACATGGCGATGTGACCTATCAATGTTGATCACATGGCGATGTGAACTAGATTATTGACTCTAGTGCAAGTGGGAGACTGTTGGAAATATGCCCTAGAGGCAATAATAAATTAGTTATTATTATATTTCCTTGTTCATGATAATCGTTTATTATCCATGCTATAATTGTATTGATAGGAAACTCATATACATGTGTGGATACATAGACAACACCGTGTCCCTAGTAAGCCTCTAGTTGACTAGCTCGTTGATCAATAGATGGTTACGGTTTCCTGACCATGGACATTGGATGTCATTGATAACGGGATCACATCATTAGGAGAATGATGTGATGGACAAGACCCAATCCTAAGCCTAGCACAAAGATCGTAGTTAGTATGCTAAAGCTTTTCTAATGTCAAGTATCATTTCCTTAGACCATGAGATTGTGCAACTCCGGATACCGTAGGAATGCTTTGGGTGTACCAAACGTCACAACGAATCGGGTGACTATAAAGGTGCACTACGGTATCTCCGAAAGTGTCATTGGGTTGGCACGAATCGAGGCGGGATTTGTCACTCCGTGTGACGGAGAGGTATCTCTAGGCCCACTCGGTAGGACATCATCATAATGTGCACAATGTGATCAACGAGTTGATCACGGATGATGTGTTACGGAACGAGTAAAGAGACTTGCCGTAACGAGATTGAACAAGGTATCGGGATACCGACGATCGAATCTCGGGCAAGTACAATACCGCTAGACAAAGGGAATTGAATACGGATTGATTGAGTCCTTGACATCGTGGTTCATCCGATGAGATCATCGTGGAACATGTGGGAGCCAACATGGGTATCCAGATCCTGCTGTTGGTTATTGACCGGAGAACGTCTCGGTCATGTCTACATGTCTCCCGAACCCGTAGGGTCTACACTTAAGGTTCGATGACGCTAGGGTTATAAAGGGAGTTTGTATGTGGTTACCGAATGTTGTTCGAGTCCGGATGAGATCCCGGACGTCACGAGGAGTTCCGGAATGGTCCGGAGGTAAAGATTTATATATGGAAAGTTGTTGTTGGGTTAGGAAAAAGTTCGGGTTTTTCGGTATTGTACCGGAAGCTTCTGAAGGTTCCGGAGGATTCGGAGGGTCCGGAGGTCCGAAATTGTTCCACCACGTCCAATACAGTAGCATGGGCTGTGGGGGCGCCCTAGCCTTAATGGGCCAGGGGCACCAGCCCCCAAGGCCCATGCGCATGGGAGGGGGAAACCCTGGGGAGGGCCTCCACTTGACTTGGGAGGCACTCCTCCCTCTTGGCCGCCCCAAGTCCCATCTAGGGCTGGCCGCACCCTTGGGTTGGGAAACCCTAAAGGGGCGCAGCCCCCTTCCCCTATATATACTTGAGGTTTTGGGCTGCCCAACACACATGAGTTCTCTCCTCTTGGTGCAGCCCCGCCTCCTCCTCCTCCTCTCCCTTGGTGCTTGGCGAAGCCTGCTGGGATTGCCACGCTCCTCCATCACCACCATGCCGCTGTGTTGCTGCTGGATGGAGTCTTCTCAACCTCTCCTCTCTCCTTGCTGGATCAAGGCATGGGAGACGCCACCGGGCTGTACGTGTGTTGAACGCGGAGGTGCCGTCCTGCTCGCACTAGGATCTCCGTGATTTGGATCACGACAGTACAACTCCTTCAACCCCGTTCTCATGAACGCTTCGCTTAGCGATCTACAAGGGTATGTAGATGCACTCTCCTTCCCCTCGTTGCTAGTTTCTCCATAGATAGATCTTGGTGACACGTAGGAAAATTTTGAATTTCTGCTACGTTCTCCAACATTTCCAACATCCACCGATGCATCATCGTCCCACCCCCGGGTGCGGTCGTGCGGCTAACCCTAGCCACCTCTGTCTTCGATGATGACTTCGACGTTAGCGCCTTCCCGTTACCCTCCCGGTGCTCCCCCCTTTGGCTCCCCAAATCCCTCTGTTGCGCCGTTGCAAACATTGACAATGATGCCTCCTTGAACCAATGCCGATGAGGTCTATGACACGGGCTTCGAAGCGCTCGACAAGCCCATCGTCATGTTGCTGACATGCTGAAGTTCGAGGTTGGCACCCATGAGAACTCAAGCACCCTTGGTCGTGCTCGATAGGTAATGTCACATCATCTCAGTTTCTTCGGAATTGGCATGGTCAGTCATGTACTAAAAATGTGATGTTTTTCTGGAGTTAGCCCTTTAAATAGCAGGTTTGTGTGTGTTGCATCTTATATTACTCAATGTGCAGGAGCTCAACCTGGCTATCTCATGGGAGAAGAAAAATGGAGCCACAACAGCCCGAGTCAGCGCTGCTTCGGGACGACAAAGGTGCCACAGGTGTTGTGGAAGAGGAGATGGTCTTCGTCCGAGGTCTGAGGACCCACCGTTACGTCGAGCAATAGCATCCTGGAGTCAGGAGCCGTCGGTTCAAACCCCGGCGCGTCCCATGTTGGAAATATGCCCTAGAGGCAATAATAAAGTGGTTATTATTATATTTCCTTGTTCATGATAATTGTTTATTATCCATGCTATAATTGTATTGATTGGAAACTCAAATACATGTGTGGGTACATAGACAACTACATGTCCCTAGTTAGCCTCTATCGGACTAGCTCGTTGATCAAAGATGGCTATGGTTTCCTAGTCATAGACATGAGTTGTCATTTGATAACGGGATCACATCATTAGGAGAATGATGTGATGGACAAGACCCAAACTATGAACGTAGCATATGATCGTGTCAAGTTTATTGCTATTGTTTTCTGCATGTCAAGTATATGTTCCTATGACCATGAGATCATGCAAATCACTGACACCGGAGGAGTACCTTGTGTGTACCAAACATCGCAACGTAACTAGGTGACTATAAAGGTGCTCTACAGGTATCTCTGAGGGTGTCTGTTGAGTTGGCATGGATCAAGACTGGGATTTGTCACTCCGTATGACGGAGAGGTATCTCAGGGCTTACTCGGTAATACAGTATCACAATGAGCTTGCAAGCAGTGTGACCAATGAGTTAGCCATAGGATCTTGTATTACGGCACGAGTAAAGAGACTTGCCGGTAACGAGATTGAACTAGGTATGGAGATATCGATGATCGAATCTCGGGCAAGTAACATACCGATAGACAAAGGGAACTACATACGGGATTTGCTGAATCCTTGACATCAAGGTTCGACCAATAAGATCTTCGTAGAATATGTGGTAACCAATATGGGCATCCAGGTCCCGCTATTGGTTATTGACCATAGAGGTGTCTCGGTCATGTCTGCATAGTTCTCGAACCCGCAGGGTCTACACACTTAACGTTTGGTGACGATATAAGTATAGTTGAGTCATTATGGTGGTTACCAAAGATTGTTCGGAGTCCCGAACGAGATCTCGGACATGACGAGGAACTCCAGAAGGGTCCGCAGGTGAAGATTGATATATTGGACGAAGGGTATTGGAGTCCGGAAGTGTTCCGGGGGTACCAGGTGATGACCAGCATGACCGAAAGGGGTTTCGGGGGGCCCCGACAAGTGTTCGGGGGGGGGGGGGGGCATGGGCCAAGGGGAGGGGGCAAACCAGCCCACTAAGGGGCTGTGCACCCCCTCACCCTTCCCCACGTGACCAGGAGAGGTGGGGCGCCCCTCTCTAGGGTTCCCTCCACCCGGCTTGGGGGGCAAGTCACCCTAGGGGAGATCCATCTGCCCTGGCCGCCGCCCCCCGTAGGGGAAACCCTAGGGGAGCCACCCCCTCCTCCCTTCCCCTATATATAGAGAGGTAGAGAGAGGGCAGCCGCATGATGTCTACTATGCAACTTTATTCTTGTAGACTCGTGTTGGGCCTCCAAGCGCAGAGTTTTGTAGGACAGTAGCAATTTTTCCTCAAGTGGATGACCTAAGGTTTATCAATCCGCAGGAGGCGTAGGATGAAGATGGTCTCTCTCAAACAACACTGCAACCAAATAACAAAGAGTATCTTGTGTCCCCAACACACCAAATACAATGGTAATTTGTATAGGTGCACTAGTTCGGTGAAGTGATGGTGATAAAAGTGTAGTAACGATAGTAGATATTGATTTTTGTGATAGAAACAATAAAAAACAGCAAGGTAGCAATTGATAAAACGGAGCACAAATGCTATTGCAATGCTTGAAAATGAGGCCTAGGGTTCGTACTTTTGCTAGTGCAATCTCTCAACAATGATAATCTAATTGGATCATATAACCATCCCTCGACGTGCGATGAAGAATCAATCCAAAGTTCCTATCAAGCGGAGAATATAAAAAGAAATTGTTTGTAGCTATTCTTTCCAATCGATCTATCCAAGAGTTCGTACTAAAATAACACCAAGTTATTCTTTTCGATTGATCTATCAAGAGTTCGTACTAAAATAACACGTAGCTATTCTTTCAGATTGATCTATCAAGAGTTTGTACTAAAATAACACCAAAGCAAATTCAGATTCATAAAACTCAATCCAACACAAAGAACCTCAAAGAGTGCCCCAAGATTTCTACCGAAGAAACAAAAGACAAGAACGTGCATCAACCTCTATGCATAGATTACCTCAATGTCACCTCGAGAATCCGCGAGTTGAGTGCCAAAACATATCTCCAATGAATCAATATAATACCCCATTATCACCACGGGTATTCATATGCAAGACATATATCAAGTGCTCTCAAATCCATAAAAGTATTCAATCCAATAACACGAAATTTCAAAGGGAAAACTCAATTCATCAGAACAAGATAGAGAGGGGAAAACACCATATGATCGAACTATATTAACAAAGTCCGCGATACATCAAGATCGTGCCATCTCAAGAACACGAGAGAGAGAGAGAGAGAGAGAGAGAGAGAGAGAGAGAGATTAAACACATAGCTACTGGTACAAACCCTCAGCCCCAAGGGTGAACTACTCCCTCCTCATCATGGTGGTGTTGGGGAACGTAGTAATTTCAAAAAAATTCCTACGCACACGCAAGACCATGGTGATGGCATAGCAACGAGAGGGGAGAGTGTCCGCCCACGCACTCGTGAGACCGAAAGTGGAAGCGTTATAACAACGCGGTTGATGTAGTCGACGCCTTCACGATCCGACCGATCCAAGCACCGAACGACGGCACCTCCGAAGTTCTCGCACACGCTCAGCTCGATGACGATCCCGGACCGATCCAGCAAAGTGTCGGGATGAGTTCCATCAAGACGACGGCGTGCAGGACGATGATGATGCTCCACCGACGCAGGGCTTCGCCTAAGCTCCACGACGATATGACTTCTCTCGCGCAGGGCTTCGCCTAAGCTCATGACGATATGACCAAGTGGAATATGGTGGAGGGGCACCGACACGGCTAAGGAACGATCCGTAGATCAACTTGTGTGTTCAGGGTGCCCCCGCCTCGTATATAAAGGAGCAAGGGGGTGCGGCCAGCCCAGGAAGCGCTGGAGGAGTCCTACTCCCACCGAGTAGGACTCCCCCTTCCTAGTTGGATTAGGATTGGAGGAGGGAAGAGGGAAGGCGCGCCCCTCTCCTTGTCCTATTCGGACTAGAGGGGGGGGCGCGCCTGCCCCTGGCCGGCCCTTCCTCTTCTCCCTATGGACCATCAAGGCCCATAGACCCCGGGGTTCCAGTAACCCCGGTGTTCGATAACTTCTGTTTTCATCCGAACCTTCCAAGTCCAAACATAGGCTTCCAATATATCAATCTTTATGTCTCGACCATTTCGAGACTCCTCGTCATGTCCGTGATCACATCCGGACTCAACAACCTTCGTACATCAATACTTATAAACTCATAATGAACTGTCATCGAAACGTTAAGCGTGCGGACCCTACGGGTTCGAGAACTATGTAGACATGACCTAGAACTATTCTCGGTCAATAACCAATAGCGGAACCTGGATGCCCATATTGGTTCCTACATATTCTACGAAGATCTTTATCGGTCAAACCGCATAACGATATCGTTGTTCCTTTGTCATCGGTATGTTACTTACCCGAGATTCGATCGTCGGTATCCAATACCTAGTTCAATCTCGCTACGTAAGTCTCTTTACTCGTTCCGTAATACATCATCTCACAACTAACTCATTAGTTGTAATGCTTGCAAGGCTTATGTGATGTGTATTACCGAGAAGGCCCAGAGATACCTCTCCGACAATCGGAGTGACAAAACCTAATCTCAAATACGCCAACCCAACAAGTACCTTTGGAGAAACCTGTAGTACTCCTTTATAATCACCCGATTCGTTGTGACGTTTGGTAGTACCCAAAGTGTTCCTCCGGTAAACGGGAGTTGCATAATCTCATAGTTACAGGAACATGTATAGGTCATGAAGAAAGCATTAGCAATATACTAAACGATCAAGTGCTAAGCTAATGGAATGGGTCATGTCAATCACATCATTCTCCTAATGAGGTGATCCCATTAATCAAATGACAACACATGTCTATGGTTAGGAAACACAACCATCTTTGATTAATGAGCTAGTCTAGTAGAGGCATACTAGTGACTATCTGTTTGTCTATGTATTCACACATGTATTATGTTTCCGGTTAATACAATTCTAGCATGAATAATAAACATTTATCATGGTATAAGGAAATAAATAATAACTTTATTATTGCCTCTAGAGCATATTTCCTTCAGTCTCCCACTTGCACTAGAGTCAATAATCTAGATTACACAAGAATGATTCTAACACCCATGGAGTCTTGGTGCTGATCATGTTTTGCTCGTGGAAGAGGCTTAGTCAACGGTCCGCAACATTCAGATCCGTATGTATTTTGCAAATCTCTATGTCTCCCACTTGGACTTGGTCCCGAATGGAATTGAAGCGTCTCTTGATATGCTTGGTCCTCTTGTGAAATCTGGATTCCTTTGCCAAGGCAATTGCACCAAGATTGTCACAGAAGATCTTCATCGGTCCCGATGCACTAGGTATGACACCTAGATCGGAAATGAACTCTTTCATCCAGACTCCTTCATTTGCTGCTTCGAAGCAGCTATGTACTCCGCTTCACATGTAGATCCCGCCACGACGCTTTGTTTAGAACTGCACCAACCGACAGCTCCACCGCTTAATAAAAACACGATCCGGTTTGCGATTTAGAATCGTCCGGATCGGTGTCAAAGCTTGCATCGACGTAACCATTTACGACTAGCTCTTTGTCACCTCCATATACGAGAAACATATCCTTATTCCTTTTCGGTATTTCAGATGTTCTTGACCGCTGTCCGATGATCCACTCTGGATTACTTTGGTACCTTCCTGCCAAGCTTATTGCTAAGCATACGTCAGTCTGGTACACAGCATTGCATACATGATAGAGCCTATGGCTGAAGCATAGGAACATCTTTCATTTCTCTCTATCTTCATTGTGGTCGGGCATTGAGTCCGACTCAATCTTATACCTTGCAATACTGGTAAAAACCTTTCTTTGCTCGATCCATTTTGAACTTCTTCAAAACTTTATCAAGATATGTGCTTTGTGAAAGTCCAATTAAGCGCCTTGATCTATCTCTATAGATCTTGATGCCCAATATGTAAGCAGCTTCACCGAGGTCTTTCATTGAAAAACTTTATTCAAGTATCCTTTTATGCTATCCAGAAATTCTATATCATTTCCAATCAATAATATGTCGTCCACATATAATATCGAAATGCTACTGAGCTCCCACTCACTTTCTTGTAAATACAAAGCTTCTCCAAAAGTCTCAGATAAAACCATATGCTTTGATCATACTATCAAAGCGCTTATTCCAACTCCGAGAGGCTTGCACTGCACCATAAATTGATCGTTGGAGCTTGCACACTTTGTTAGTGCCCTTTGGATCAACAAAACCTTCTGGTTGCATCATATACAACTCTTCTTCTAGAAATCCATTCAAGAATGCAGTTTTACATCCATTTGCCAAATTTCATAATCATAAAATGCGGCAATTGCTAACATGATTCGGACAGACTTAAGCATCGCCACGGTGAGAAAGTCTCATCGTAGTCAACCCTTGAACTTGTCAAAACCTTTTGCAACAAGTCGAGCTTTATAGACGATTACATTACCATCGGCGTCGGTCTTCTTCTTAAAGATCCATTTATTCTCAATGGCTTGCCGATCATCGGGCAAGTCAACCAAAGTCCATACTTTGTTCTCATACATGGATCCCATCTCAGATTTCATGGCTTCCAGCCATTTCGCGAATCTGGGCTCACCATCGCTTCTTCATAGTTTGTAGGTTCGCCATGGTCAAGTAACATGACTTCCGAATAGGATTACCGTACCACTCAGTGCGTATTTTACTCTGGTTGACCCACGAGTTCAAGAGCAACTTGATCTGAAGTTTCATGATCAACATCATTAGCTTCCTCACTAATTGGTGTAGTTGTCACAGAACCATATCTTGTGGTGAACTACCTTCCAATAAGGGAGCAGATCTGCTTATCTCATCAAGTTCTACTTTCCTCCCACTCACTTCTTTCGAGAGAAACTCCTTCTCTAGAAAGGATCCGAATTTAGCAACGAAAATCTTGCCTTCAGATCTGTGATAGAAGGTGTACCCAACAGTCTCCTTTGGGTATCCTATGAAGACACATTTCTCGATTTGGGTTTGAGCTTATCTGGTTGAAGTTTCTTCACATAAGCATCGCAGCCCCAAACTTTAAGAAACGACAACTTTGGTTTCTTGCCAAACCACAGTTCATACGGTGTCGCCTCAACGGACTTAGATGGTGCCCTATTTAACGTGAATGCGGCCGTCTCTAAAGCATATCCCCAAAGCGATAGCGGTGAATCAAGAAGAGACATCATAGATCGCACCATATCAAGTAAAGTACGATTCGACGTTCGGACACACCATTTCTCCGTGGTGTTCGGGTGGCGTGAGTTGCTAAACTATTCCACATTGTTTCAAATGTAAACCAAACTCGTAACTCAAATATTCTCCTCCACGATCCGATCGTAGAAAATTTATTTTCTTGTTACGATGATTTTCCACTTCACTCTGAAATTCTTTGAACTTTTCAAATGTTTCAGATTTGTGTTTCATTAAGTAGATATACCCATATCTGCTCAAGTCATCTGTGAAGGTGAGAAAATAACGATACCCGCCGTGCCTCAACATTCATTGGACCACAAACATCAAGATGTATGATTTCCAACAAATCAGTTGCTCGCTCCATAGTTCCGGAGAACGGCGTTTTGGTCATCTTACCCATGAGGCACGGTTCGCAAGTACCAAGTGATTCATAATCAAGTGATTCCAGAAGCCCATCAGTATGGAGTTTCTTCATGCGTTTTATACCGATATGACCCAAACGGCAGTGCCACAAATAAGTTGCATTATCATTATCAACTCTGCATCTTTTGGTTTCAACACTATGAATATGTGTATTACTACTATCGAGATTCAATAAAAATAGACCACTCTTCAAGGGTGCATGACCATAAAATATATTATTCATATAAATAGAACAACCATTATTCTTTGTCTTAAATGAATAACCGTCTCGCATCAAACAAGATCCAGATATAATGTTCATGCTTAACGCGGCACCAAATAACAATTATTTAGGTCTAAAACTAATCCCGATGGTAGATGTAGAGGTAGCGTGCCGACCGCGATCACATCGACTTTGGAACCATTTCCCACGCCAAGATCGTCACCTCGTCCTTAGCCAATCTTCGCTAATCCGTAGTTCCTGTTTGAGTTGCAAATATTAGCAATGTAACCGAGATCAAATACCGTGTACTATGCGAGTATTAGTAAGGTACACATCAATAACATGTATATCACATATACCTTTGATCACCTTGCCATCCTTTTTATCCACCAAATACTTGGGGCAGTTCCGCTTCCAAATGTCGATCGCTTGCGGTAAAACACTCAGTTTCAGGCTTAGGTCCAGACTTGGGTTTCTTCTCTTGAGCAGCAACTTTCTTGCTGTTCTTTTGAAGTTCCTTCTTCTTCCCTTTGCCCTTTTCTTGAAACTAGTGGTCTTGTTGACCATCAACACTTGATGCTCTTTCTTGATTTCTACCTCCGCTGCTTTTAGCATTGCGAAGAGCTCGGAATTATTTTGGTCATCCCTTGCATATTATAGTTCATCGAAGCTCTTGTAGCTTGGTGGCGTGATTGGAGAATTCATCAATGACACTATCATCCGGAAGAGTAACTCCCAGTTGAATCAAGTGATTATTATACCCGGACATTTTGAGTATATGTTCACCGATGTAACTATTCTCCTCCATCTTGCAGCTATAGAACTTATTGGAGACTTCATATCTCTCAATCCGGGCATTTGCTTGAAATATTAACTTCAACTCTGGAACATCTCATATGCTCCATGACGCTCAAAACATCGTTGAAGACCGGTTCTAAGCCGTAAAGCATGGCACACTCGAACTATCGAGTAGTCATCGCTTTGCTCGCCAAACGTTCTTAACGTCGTCGGTTGCATCAAGAAGAGTTCGGCACCCAGCGGTGCTTCCAGCGTAATTCTTACGTGCAGCAATGAGGATAATCCTCAAGTTACGGACCCGATCCGTGTAATTGCTACCATCATCTTTCAACTTTGCTTTCTCAAGGAACGCATTAAAATTCAACGGAACAACAAAGACGAGCCATCTATCTACAAGTAAACATAGACAAGCAAAAATACTATCACGTACTAAGTTCATGATAAATTTAAGTTTAATTAATCATATTAAGAACCTCCCACTTAGACAGACATCTCTCTAGTCATCTAAGTGATTACGTGATCCAAATCAACTAAACCATGTCCGATCATGACGTGAGATGGAGTAGTTTCAATGGTGAACATCACTATGTTGATCATATCTACTATATGATTCACGCCGACCTTCGGTCTCCGTGTTCCGAGGCCATATCTGTTATATGCTAGGCTCGTCAAGTTTAACTTGAGTATTCGGCGTGCGCAACTGTTTTGCACCCGTTGTATTTGAACGTAGAGCCTATCACACCCGATCATCACGTGGTGTCTCAAAGACGAAGAACTTTCGCAACGGTGCATACTCGGGAGAACACTTCTTGATAATTTTAGTGAGAGATCATCTTATAATTCTACCGTCAATCAAAGCAAGATAAGATGCATAAAGGATAAACATCACATGCAATCAATATAAGTGATATGATATGGTCATCATCATCTTGTGCTTGTGATCTCCATCGCCAAGCACCGTCATGATCACCATCGCCACCGGTAGCGACACCTTGATCTCCATCGTAGCATCGTTGTCGCCTCGCCAACTATTGCTTCTACGACTATCGCTACGCTTAGTGATAAAGTAAAGCAATTACATGGCTTTGCATTTCATACAATAAAGCGACAACCATATGGCTCCTGCCATTGCCGATAACTCGTTACAAAACATGATCATCTCATACAATATAGCATCACGCCTTGATCACATCACATCACAACATGCCCTGCAAAAACAAGTTAGACGTCCTCTACTTTGTTGTTGCAAGTTTTACGTGGCTGCTACGGGCTGAGCAAGAACCGTTCTTACCTACGCATCAAAACCACAATGATAGTTTGTCAAGTTGGTGCTGTTTTAACCTTCGCAAGGACCGGGCGAGCCACACTCGGTTCAACTAAAGTGAGAGAAACCGACACCGCCGGTCACCTTTAAGCAACTAGTGCTCAAGCGGTGAAACCAGTCTCGCGTAAGCGTCGCGTAATGTCGGTCCGGGCCGCTTCATCTCACAATACCGCCGAACCAAAGTATGACATGCTGGTAAGCAGATGACTTATATCGCCCACAACTCACTTGTGTTCTACTCGTGCATATGACATCAACGCATAAAACCAGGCTCGGATGCCATTGTTGGGGAACGAGTAATTTCAAAAATTTCCTACGCACACGCAAGACCATGGTGATGGCATAGCAACGAGAGGGAGAGTGTCGTCCACGCACCCTCGAGACCGAAAGCGAAGCGTTATAACAACGCGGTTGATGTAGTCGACGCCTTCACGATCCGACCGATCCAAGCACCGACGACGGCACCTCCGAGTTACGCACACGCTCAGCTCGATGACGATCCCGGACTCCGATCCAGCAAAGTGTCGGGATGAGTTCCACAAGACGACGGCGTGCAGGACGATGATGATGCTCCACCGACGCAGGGCTTCGCCTAAGCTCCATGACGATATGACTTCTCCGGCGCAGGGCTTCGCCTAAGCTCATGACGATATGACCGAAGTGGAATATGGTGGAGGGGGCACCGACACGGCTAAGGAACGATCCGTAGATCAACTTGTGTTCTGGGTGCCCCCGCCTCAGATATAAAGGAGCAAGGGGGTGCCGCCAGCCAAAGAAGCGGCGCTGGAGGAGTCCTACTCCCACCGGAGTAGGACTCCCCTCCCTTCCTAGTTGGATTAGGATTGGAGGAGGGAAGAGGGGAGGGGCGCCCCCTCTCCTTGTCCTATTCGGACTAGAGGGGGGGCGCGCGCCCTGCCTGGCCGGCCCTTCCTCTTCTCCCTATGGCCCATCAAGGCCCATAGACCCCCGGGGTTCCAGTAACCCGGTGTTCCCAGAACTTCCTGTTTTCATCCGGAGCCTTCCAAGTCCAAACATAGGCTTCAATATATCAATCTTTATGTCTCGACCATTTCGAGACTCCTCGTCATGTCCGTGATCACATCCGGACTCGAACAACCTTCAGTACATCAAAACTTATAAAATCATAATGAACTGTCATCGAAGCGTTAAGCGTGCGGACCCTACGGGTTCGAGAACTATGTAGACATGACCTAGAACCATTCTCGGTCAATAACCAATAGCGGAACCTGGATGCCCATATTGGTTCCTACATATTCTACGAAGATCTTTATCGGTCAAACCGCATAACGATATCGTTGTTCCTTTTGTCATCGGTATGTTACTTACCCGAGATTCGATCGTCGGTATCCAATACCTAGTTCAATCTCGTTGCGTAAGTCTCTTTACTCGTTCCGTAATACATCATCTCACAACTAACTCATTAGTTGTAATGCTTGCAAGGCTTATGTGATGTGTATTACCGAGAAGGCCAGAGATACCTCTCCGACAATCGGAGTGACAAAACCTAATCTCAAATACGCCAACCCAACAAGTACCTTTGGAGACACTGTAGTACTCCTTTATAATCACCCGATTCACGTTGTGGACGTTTGGTAGTACCAAAGTGTTCCTCCGATAAACGGAGTTGCATAATCTCATAGTTACAGGAACATGTATAGGTCATGAAGAAAGCATTAGCAATATACTAAACGATCAAGTGCTAAGCTAACGGAATGGGTCATGTCAATCACATCATTCTCCTAATGAGGTGATCCCATTAATCAAATGACAACACATGTCTATGGTTAGGAAACACAACCATCTTTGATTAATGAGCTAGTCTAGTAGAGGCATACTTGTGACTATCTGTTTGTCTATGTATTCACACATGTATTATGTTTCCGGTTAATACAATTCTAGCATGAATAATAAATATTTATCATGGTATAAGGAAATAAATAATAACTTTATTATTGCCTCTAGAGCATATTTCCTTCAGGTGGCCGCCGGGATGATGAAGATGGCCACCGGTGATGATTTCCCCCTCCAGCAGGGTGCTAGAATGGGGTCTAGATTGATTTTTCGTGGCTACAGAGCTGCAGCGGAACTTCTGATCTAGGGTTCTCCCAAGGGTTTTTGGAATATTTGGCAATTTATAGGGCGAAGAGGCGGTGCGGGAGGCCAGCGAGGTGGGCATAACCCACCTGGGCGCGCCTGGGCCCCCAGGCGCGCCCTGGTGGGTTGTGCCCCCCTCGGAGCTCCCCTCTGTCACTTCTTTGGCCCACTAGATGTCTTCTGGTCCAAAAAAAATCTCCAAAAGTTTCGCTGCGTTTGGACTCCGTTGTGCCTAGAGGTGCCCCCCTGCCCCCGTATATAAAGGAGCCAGGGGGAGGGGGTCGGTCGGCCAGGAGGGGCGCGCCAGGAGGAGTCCTCCTCCCACCGGGAGTAGGACTCCATCCCTTCCTTGTTGGAGTAGGAGAGAAGGAAAGAGGGGGAGAGGAGGAAGGAAAAGGGGGCTGCACCCCTTGTCCAATTCGGACCAGAGGGGGGCTGCGCGCCTCCTTCCTTTCGGCCTCTCTCCTCTATTCCCGTATGGCCCAATAAGGCCCATATACTCCCCAGCGAATTCCCGTAACTCTCCGGTACTCCGAAAAATACCCGAATCACTCGGAACCTTTCCGAAGTCCGAATATAGTCGTCCAATATATCGATCTTTACGTCTCGACCATTTCGAGACTCCTCGTCATGTCCCTGATCTCATCCGGGACTCCGAACTCCTTCGGTACATCAAAACTCATAAACTCATAATATAATTGTCATCGAAACCTTAAGCGTGCGGACCCTACGGGTTCGAGAACTATGTAGACATGACCGAGACTCGTTTCCGGTCAATAACCAATAGCGGAACCTGGATGCTCATATTGGCTCCTACATATTCTACGAAGATCTTTATCGGTCAAACCGCATAACAACATACGTTGTTCCCTTTGTCATCGGTATGTTACTTGCCCGAGATTTGATCGTCGGTATCCAATACCAAGTTCAATCTCGTTACCGGCAAGTCTCTTTACTCGTTACATAATGCGTCATTCCGTAACTAACTCATTAGCTACATTGCTTGCAAGGCTTATAGTGATGTGCATTACCTAGAGGGCCCAGAGATACCTCTCCGACAATCGGAGTGACAAATCCTAATCTCGAAATACGCAACTCAACAAGTACCTTCGGAGACACCTGTAGAGCTCCTTTATAATCACCCAGTTACGTTGTGACGTTTGGTAGCACACAAAGTGTTCCTCCGGTAAACGGGAGTTGCATAATCTCATAGTCATAGGAACATGTATAAGTCATGAAGAAAGCAATAGCAACATACTAAACGATCAAGTGCTAAGGCTAACGGAATGGGTCAAGTCAATCACATCATTCTCCTAATGATGTGATCCCGTTAATCAAATGACAATTCTTTTTTCCATGGCTAGGAAACTTAACCATCTTTGATTCACGAGCTAGTCAAGTAGATGCATACTAGTGACATTAAGTTTGTCTATGTATTCACACATGTATCATGTTTCCGGTTAATACAATTCTAGCATGAATAATAAACATTTATCATGAAATAAGGAACTAAATACTAACTTTATTATTGCCTCTAGGGCATATTTCCTTCAGCCTAGATCTTTCCCCACCACATCATGCTTGCCAACTAGAGAATAATTGAGGTTGAAATGAGAATGCATACTATTGACTCTTGCAAGAAAGTAAATACTGAAAAGTAAAATATAGGCCGTTCGCAGAGGGAAGCAGAGGTTGTCATGTGCTTTTTATTTTTGGATGCCCAAGCTCTTAATGCAAAGGAACATCACATTATATTGCCCCTTATGATAGCAACCTTTATTATGCAGTCCATCACTTTTATTACTTTGCCATCACAAGTTTGTACAATGCTCAATTTTCCCTTAATAAAAGATCAAACATATTTAGGAGCAATTTTTATCGCTTTATGCACCGATGACAACTTACTTGAGGGATCTTACTCAATCCATAGGTAGGTATGGTGGACACTCATGGCAAGAAACTGGGTTTAAGGGGTTTTTGGATGCACAAGTAGTATCTCTACTTAGTACGAATTTTTGGCTAGCAAAAGATCCTAGGCAAACACCACACGTTGGAGGATTCATAACAATATAACTTCTATGCAAATATACCCAAACATAACTCATTACGTTGTCTTCCTTGTCCAACTTCAACTGATTTGCTCAAGTTTGAAAATAATTAATGGGTATTCACAATCATAGAATATGTCCAAGATAATATATTTGCATGTGAAAGTTCTCTTACTTATAGTAATCATTCATGAATTGCTTGTATGACCAATATTGGGATTGTCAAGATTTAAAAAAATTCACTTTCTAAACCCAATGTGAAGCTACCACTAGGCATGATATGAACATGTAATTTCAACTTCATTACATTCAATTTATTCAACAATTTACTCATAGGATATAAGTGAAGCACGAGAGTAAATGACAAACTACTCCAAAAAGATATAAGTGAAGATCATTGATATGTCTCCAACGTATCTATAATTTATGAAGTACTCATGCTATTATATTATCCATCTAGGATGTTTTATATGCATTTATATGATATTTTATATGATTTTTGGGACTAACCTATTAACCTAGAGCCCAGTGCCAGTTTCTGTTTTTTTCCTTGTTTTTGAGTTTTACAGAAAAGGAATACCAAACGGAGTCCAATTGACGTGCCAATTTTGATGATTTTTATGGACCAAAAGATGCCCCTGGAGTAAAAGAGTTGGGCCAGAAGAGTCCTGGGCTGTCCACGAGGGTGGGGGGCGCACCCACCCCCCTGGGCGTGGGCCCCTGCCTCATGGACGACTCGGAGACCCCCCTGATGTGAAACCAACGCCAAAATTCCTATAAATACAGAAACCCCCAGAAAATAACCTAGATCGGAAGTTCCGCCGCCGCAAGCCTCTGTAGCCACGAGAAATCAATCTAGGCCCTCTCTGGCACCCTGCCGGAGGGGGCCATCATACCGGAGGACATGGAGGAGGATCCCGGAGGGGCCATCATCGCCATGAAGGCCAAGGACCAGAGGGAGAACCTCTCCCCATCTACGGGGGAGGCCATGGAGGAGGAAGCACAAGGGAGAGAACCTCTCCTCCTCTCTCTCGGTGGCGCCGGAGTTCCATCGGGAGGGGAATCATCGCCGCGGTGATCGTCTTCATCAAGATCACAATCATCATCACCATCCTCATCTATTTTACGCGGTCCACTCTCCCGCATCCCGCTGTAATCCCTACTTGAACATGGTCCTTTATGCCACATATTATGGTCCAATGATGTGTTGCCATCCTATGATGTTTTGAGTAGATATCCTTTGTCTTTGGGTTGATTGATGATCTAGATTGGTATGAGTTGTATGTTTTATTATTGGTGATGTCCTATGGTGCTCTCCGTGTCGCGCAAGCGTGAGGGACTCCTGCTGTAGGGTGTTGCAATACGTTCATGATTCGCTTATAGTGGGTTGGTGAGTGACTGAAACACAAACCCGAGTAAGGGGGTTGTTGCGTATGGGAATAAAGAGGACTTGATGCTTTAATTCTATGGTTGGGTTTGACCTTAATGATCTTTAGTAGTTGCGGATGCTTGCTAGAGTTCCAATCATAAGTGCATATGATCCAAGAAGAGAAAGTATGTTAGCTTATGCCTCTCCCTCATATGAAATTGCAATGACAACTACCGGTCTTGTTAACGATTGCCTAGGACAACTCCGCACACCGACCCATCATTATTCCACGTTCGCTATTTATAATATTTAGTAATATATTCTAACTTTATGATAACAGCACCTACTTTTATATTTTATCTCTCCGATATCATACAAAGTTATCCTCTTCATACCCACAATGTAGATTTATTTCTCGTTTCTAGTTGGAAGCAAACGTTCGGTGTACGTAGGGTCGTATCAGTGGCAGATAGGGCTTGAGAGAATATTGATCTTACCTTTAGCTCCTTGTGGGTTCGACATGCCATACTTATCACTTCCACCTTTGTAAATTGCTACGATGATTCCCTGCACTTGGGTATTATCAAGCTCTTTTCTGGCGCCGTTGCCAGGGAGCAATAGCGTGGGGTTGATATTCTCATGTGTGCTTGTTTGCTTTCTTCACTAAGTAGATTTTGTTTTTCCTTTTTGTTTCTGTTTAGTTGTGGGTGAAACATACAAAATAAAATTAAGAATGAAAATACAAAAAAAATTACTTGCCTCTCATGCCTAAAAAGTTTTTCAAAAAGAGAAGTGATTGGAAAGTTATGCATTGAAGAAGTGAGGGTCGACCTTGAGCACTTGTGTTCATGCTCACGGAAACAATGTAGAATTTTTCATGGAAGTTTCTCTGTAAATAATTATACCCTTTTGTATATTCATTTTATTATAAAAATAATGTGCCAAGCTTTGGTTTTAGGATGATTAGATTGCTTGTTTACTATGTGCAGAACAAAAACAGAAACTTTGGTTGTAGCGCGTGATTTTACATTTTTTACTGGAAGGTCAAATGGGTCTGAAATTTTTTGCACATTACTTATGTACAAATTTTTCAAATTTTCAAATCTATTTCATAATTTTTGGAGTTACATAAGTTTACTAAACTTCCAGATTACTACAGACTGTCCTGTTTTTGATAGATTCTGTTTTCCGCGTGTTGTTTGCTTATTTTGATGAATCTATGGCTAGTATCAGGGGGTATGAAGCATAGAGAAGTTGGAATACAGTAGGTTTAACACCAATATAAATAAATAATAAGTTTGCAACAGTACCTAAAGGTAGTGATTTGCTTTATTATACTAGCGGATCTCACAAAGTTTTTGTTAAAGTTTTGTGTGGATGAAGTGTTCGAAGATCGAGGAGCTATCAATATGAGAAGAATAAAGAGAGGCAAGATCTCAATATTGGGGATGCCCAAGGCACCCCAACTAAATATTTCAAAGGATACTCGAGCATCTAAGCTTGGGGATGCCCCGGTTGGCATCCCATCTTTCTTATTTAACAAATATCGGTATACATCGGTTTTTGTTTTGTTCACATGATTTGTGTCCTTTGTGTTTTTCTTTTTCTTTAAGAACCATGCTAGTATGAGATGTCCCTTCATCAATTTATATAACAATTCATGTGCTTCACTTATATCTTTTGAGTATGACCTTATAGAATGCTCTTTGTGCTTCACTTAAATCTTTTGAGTATGGTTTTATAGAATGCTTCGTGTGCTTCACTTATATATTTTGAGCTTGGATATTGGTTAGTCTATATTAATTGTAGAATGTTCCATGAACTTCACTTATAGCTTTTGGATTATGAATAATACTATCATCTAAAGCGGGTTTGGAAGAGTGTCAACTTTAGGAATTAGTGATCCCACTATTCCGAATGAGAAGAATTTTGCTTATGTGGAGAGTAGAAAAAATTCTATGCTTGTAGATCATGAAAAGAATGCTCTATGTGATGGTTATATTGTTGAATTCATTCATGATGCTACTGAAAATTATTATGATGGAGGAATATATGCTTGTAGGAGTTGCAATAATATCAAGTTTCCTCTCTATGTGCTTAAAGTTTTGAAGTTATACTTGTTTTGCCTTCCTATGCTAGTTGATTCTTGTTCCTATAAATTATGTGCTCACAAAGTCCCTAGGCATAGGAAGTGGGTTAGATTAAAATGTGCTAGTCATATTCTTCATGATGCTCTCTTTATGTTTCAACTCTTATCTTTTATGTGAGCATCATTGAAATCATCATGCCTAGCTAAAAGGCATTAAAGAAAAGCGCTTGTTGGGAGAAAACCCAATATTTACCCTTAATATTTTTGTGTGTTTACATGATTAAGCTACTTTAGTAATCATGTTTTATAGCTTTTTTTTCAATAAAGTGCCAAGTAAGACCTTTGGGAAGACTTGGGTGAAAGTTAATGTGATCTTGCTGTAAAAAAACAGAAACTTTGCGCTCACGAGAATATATGTCATTTTTTACAGAAGAGTGCTTTTGAGTTGATTATTTTTGCAGAAGATTAATAGAAAAATTCCTCATGTCCACCACTTTATTTAATAATTTTTGGAGTAGCAGAAGTATGGTTGCTATTAAGACCATTACAGACTGTTCTGTTTCTGACCGATTCTGTTTTCATCGCATAGTTTGCTTGTTTTCTAGTTTCTATGGCTTATATTTCTCAATATAATTTGTAGAAATGATATGGTACAGTAAGAATTGTGTGAGAACAATTATTAACCTTGTATTTGACAGTACCAAAGTGAATGGTTTGTTCTTTATCATACTAACCTATCTCACGAAGTTCCGTTAAGTTTTGTGTGATTGAAGTTTTCAAGCTTTGGGTAAGATATCGATATGAGGAGAATAAGGAGTGGGAAGACCCTAAGCTTGGGGATGCCCAAGGCACCCCAAGGTAATATTCAAGGAAGACTCAAGCGCCTAAGCTTGGGGATGCCCCAGAAGGCATCCCCTCTTTCGTCTTCAAAACTATCGGTATACCTTACTCGGAGCTATATTTTTATTTGTCACATGATATGTGTTTTGCTTGGAGCGTATTTTCAATTTTACTTGTTGTTTGAATAAAATCATTGGATCTGAAATCTTGAATGAAAAAGAATCCTCCCATGGCTAGTTAATTATTTGACTACTCGGTGTTCTTCACTTATATCTTTTGGAGTAGTTTGTCATTTACTCATGTGCTTCACGTATATCCTATGAGTAAATGGTTGAATGAATTGAATATCATAAATCTGAATTTATATATGTTTTATATGCTTATACCATGGGGAGTAATGATTTCACACAGAATAAGTATAGGTAGTAAACTTATTGAAAGTTAGCAAACGCAGAATTGGTCACTTGAACAATTCATTAAAGAATATTGAAGGAAGAGAGGTTTCACATATAAATATACTATCTTGGAAATCTTTTGTAATTGTGAGCACTCATTAAAATATGACATGCTAAAAATTTGATGTTGGACAAGTAAGACAACTTAATGGGTTATGTTTTCCTATATCTGAAACGTTATATTGTCTTGGATCATCCGGCATGTTGGGCTTGCCTTTCCCTCTCATGCTAGCCAAATTCTTTGCACTAAGTAGAAATACTACTTGTGCTTCCAAACATCCCTTAAACTAGTTTTGCCATGAGAGTCCACCATACCTACCTAAGGATTGAGTAAGATCCTTCAAGTAAGTTGTCATCGGTGCATGCAATAAAAATTGCTCTCTAAATATGTATGATCTATTAGTGCGAAGAAAATAAGCTTTATACGAACTTGTGATAGGGAAGAAATGAAAGCGATGGACTGCATAATAAAAGTCTTTATCACAAGCGGCAATATAAATTGACATTCTTTTGCATTAATATTTTGTGCATCCAACCATAAAAGCGCATGACAACATCTGCTTCCCTCTGCGAAGGGCCTATCTTTTACTTTTATCTTCTACCCTTATACAAGAGTCATGGTGATCATCACCTTTCCTTTTTACACTTTATCCTTTGGCAAGCGCATTGTGTTGGAAAGATCCTGATATATATATATATATATATATATATCCAATTGGATGTAAGCTAACATGAACTATTATTTTTGACTTTACCCTTGAGGTAAAAGGTTGGGAGGCGAATCTATAAGCCCCTATCTTTCTCTGTGTCCGATTAAAACTTTGAACCCATAAATATCACATGAGTGTTAGCAATTGTGAAAGACTATATGATAGTTGAGTATGTGGGATTTGCTAAATCAAAGCTCTTACATAGACCCTTCCTGAAAATAAGATGAATTGCAATTGTTTGATGACTAAGAGCACTGTTTGTTAGTTTTCAAGAAAGTTTATGATCTATACTTTAACATGTGAATAGCTTGTTACTTGATCATGAAAAGTTTTATGAGATGAGCTACTGTTATGACATATAATGATGCTAGAAAAGGTGATTGAAATTATCATTGATCAAAATTTGCACCTGCTAGCATTCACACTTCATAAATTATTTCTTTTATCATTTACCTACTCGAGGACGTGCAGGAATTAAGCTTGGGGATGCTAATACGTCTTCAACGTATCTATAATTTATGAAGTATTCATGCTATTATCTAGGATGTTTTATATGCATTTATATGATATTTTATATGATTTTTGGGACTAACCTATTAACCTAGAGCCCAGTGCCACTTTATGTGTTTCCCTTGTCTTTGAGTTTTACAGAAAAGGAATACCAAACGGAGTCCAATTGACGTGCCAATTTTTGATGATTTTTTATGGACCAAAAGAAGCCCCTGGAGTAAAAGAGTTGGGCCAGAAGAGTCCCGGGCTGTCCACGAGGGTGGGGGGTGCGCCCACCCCCCTGGGCATGGGCCCCTGCCTCGTGGACGACTCGGAGGCCCCCCTGACATGAAACCAACGCCAAAAATTCCTATAAATACAGAAACCCCCAAAAAATAACCTAGATCAGAAGTTCCGCCGCCGCAAGCCTCTGTAGCCACGAGAAATCAATCTAGGCCCTCTCTGGCACCCAGCCGGAGGGGGCCATCATCACCGGAGGCCATGGAGGAGGATCCCGGAGGGGCCATCATCGCCATGAAGGCCAAGGACCAGAGGGAGAACCTCTCCCCATCTAGGGGGGAGGCCATGGAGGAGGAAGCACAAGGGGGAGAACCTCTCCTCCTCTCTCTCGGTGGCGCCGAAGTGCCATCGAGGGGAATCATCGCCATGAGTGATCGCCTTCATCAACATCACCATCATCATCACCATCCTCATCTATTTTACGCGGTCCACTCTCCCGCACCCCGCTGTAATCCCTACTTGAACATGGTGCTTTATGCCACATATTATGATCCAATGATGTGTTGCCATCCTATGATGTTTTGAGTAGATATCCTTTGTCTTTGGGTTGATTGATGATCTAGATTGGTATGAGTTGTATGTTTTATTATTGGTGTTGTCCTATGGTGCTCTCTGTGTTGCGCAAGCGTGAGGGACTCCCGCTGTAGGGTGTTGGAATACGTTCATGATTCGCTTATACTGGGTTGGTGAGTGACTGAAACACAAATCCGAGTAAGGGGATTGTTGCGTATGGGAATAAAGAGGACTTGATGCTTTAATGCTATGGTTGGGTTTTACCTTAATGATCTTTAGTAGTTGCGAATGCTTGCTAGAGTTCCAATCATGAGTGCATATGATCCAAGAAGAGAAAGTATGTTAGCTTATGCCTCTCCCTCATATGAAATTGCAATGACGACTACCGGTCTTGTTAACGATTGCCTAGGACAATTCCGCACACCGACCCATCATTATTCCACACTCGCTATTCATAATATTTAGTAATATATTCTAACTTTATGATAACAACACCTACTTTTATATTTTATCTCTCCGATATCATACAAAGTTATCCTCTTCATACCCACAACGTAGTTTTATTTCTCATTTCTAGTTGGAAGCAAACATTCGGTGTACGTAGAGTCGTATCAGTGGCAGATAGGGCTTGAGAGAATATTGATCTTACCTTTAGCTCCTTGTGGGTTCGACACTCCATACTTATCACTTCCACCTTTGGAAATTGCTATGATGATTCCCTGCACTTGGGGATTATCAATCATGCGAGTTGTTAAGTAAATAGGTAGCTATGTGAGGACTCTCTCTTATTTAAAAACTTTCAAATCTAAGTATTTTATTAAAACAAAAAGTAAAACAAAACAAAGTGACATTCCAAGAATAGCACAACTCATGTGAAGAAGCAAAAACTTAGGCTCAACCGATACTAACCGATAATTGTTGATGAAGAAAGGTGGGATGCCTACCGGGGCATCCCCAAGCTTAAATGCTTGAGACTTCTTGAAATATTATCTTGGGGTGCTTTGGGCATCCCCAAGCTTGAGCTTTTGCGTCTCATTAATTCCTTTTATATCACGGTTTCCCTAATTCTTAAAAGCTTCATACACACAAAACTAAATAAGAACTCGTGAGATAAGTTAATATAATTCAATGCAATAAACTTATCAATCTCTACTGTAGCAAATCACTAAAATTATAATTTAACATTGCATACTAAATTCCTCTGCATATTTAATACTCCTATCCTCAAATAGAATCATTAAACACGCAAACATATGCAAACAATGCAAACATAACAGCAATCTGCCAAAACAGGACAATCTGTAATGGATGAAGAAGTATCCATACTTCTTTAACTCAAAAAATTCTAAAAATTTAACACACTGTAGAAAATTTATCAGAGATTATTGTGCAAAAGTTTCAAAATTTTATCACATTCTTACTTTTCTCAGGAATTTTTGCAACAGTGACAAACTTTCTGTTTTGAAACATCAACTCATATACTTGCAAAATAAGCATGGTAAAGGCTATCCTTGCCACTTTTATTGGAATAAAAGATACAAAACATTATTCTAAATAACAGAAATCAAATCCTAGCAAAATAAAATGATGCTCCAAGCAAAACAAATATCATGTGACGAATGAAAATATAACTCCAAGTGAGGTTACCGATAATGTTGGAGACAAAAGAGGGGATGCCTTCCGGGGCATCCCCAAGCTTAGTTGCTTGGAACTTCCTTGAATATTACCTTGGGCGTGCCTTGGGCATCCCCAAGCTTAGGGTCTTGTCACTCCTTATTCTCCTCATATCGATATCTCACCCAAAACTTGAAAAATTCAATCACATAAAACTTAACAAAACTTCGTGAGATAGGTGAGTATGATAAAGCAAATCATTCACTTGGGTACTGATGTTTGCTTGAACTACGTCGGTATTTCCCCAAAGAGGAAGGGATGATGCAGCACATCAACGATAGGTATTTCCCTTAGTGATGAGACCAAGGTTATCAAACCAGTAGGAGAACCACACAACACTACGTGAACGACACCTGCACACAAATAACAAATACTCGCAACCCGACGTATTAAAGGGGTTGTCAATCTTTTGGGTAACGACGCCATAAATTGGCAAGTAGACGCGATAAATTTTTTGATAGATGGGATAAATAGATCTCAAATAAAATAAAATTGCAGCAAGGTATTTTTGTATTTTTGGTTTAATAGATCTAGAAATAAAAGCAAATAAAAATATATCGCGAATGCAAATATAATAAAGAAGAGACCCCGGGGTCGTAGATTTCACTAGTGGCTTCTCTCGAGAAAAATAGCAAACGGTGGGTAAACGAATTACTCTTGGGCAATTGATAGAACTTCAAATAATCATGACGATATCCAGGCAATGATCATTATATAGGCATCACGTCAAAGATTAGTAGACCGACTCCTGCCTGCATCTACTACTATTACTCCCACTACAAAAAAATACACTTCCGTGATGATACGTGTTTGTCATAGTAGGTCACGTTTTCTGTCATCCATGTACATCCATGACAAATTTATGACAGAATGAAGATAGTCATACCTGTGCTATCGTAGAAGTGTTCCATGACATTACCAAAATTATCATCATAGAAGTGTCCACTTCCATGACGATAAATCACGCGTCATAGAAGTGCTTTCTTCAAGAGTGACCGACACGTGGCATCCACCGTAAAGGGACACCATTAAGCTATCAGGTCCGGTTTTGGATCTGATAACCCGCTAACAGCCACGACCAATGCCGATTTTCCATGTGTAAAATTCTCATTGGCCGATGGAACCACGCGTCGACTCGCTAAGCATGTGTGTCACTCATCCAACGGTCGAGATGGGCCTATGATATGTTGACACGTGGGACGGCCCAAAAGTGGCCCATAAAGTTTAAATGGGCCGGCCCAACAACAGGCCCACAAGATTTAGCGGACCATAATGGGCCGGCCCAGCTAAAGGCCCACAAGATTTTGCAGACCATAATGGGCCGGCCTAGCTAAAGGCCCACAAGATTTAGCGGACCACAATGGGCCAGCCCAGCTAAAGGCCCACAAGGTTTTATGACCATTATGGGCCGGCCCAGCTAAAGGCCCAACATTCTCAGTTAAGGCCCGTACGACTAGTGTCAAATCTGGCCTGTTAACAGTTTGCTAAATATATGGGCTGAATTACGACCTGGTGTATTTCCGGCCTGTTAAAGGCCCTGCTTCATTTGGGCCCATTTACAGGCCATTGAAACTTTCGGCCCATAAACGACTGTGAAGGATTTGGGTCATATTCGGCCATGTCTGACGTTCAGCCTGTTAGAGGCCCACTATAGATTTGGGCCACTTTCGGCCTGTTGTGATTCTCGGCCTGTTAACGTCGGACGAAATCCATGGGCCATATGTGGCCCAACGTCACATCGGGCCCATTAACGGCCCATATAAAAATGACGATAATCTAGCCTGACCGAACTTCCGGCCTATTAAAGGCCCGTGTATTAGGTCGGCACATTTACGGCCCGTCCGAATTTTGGCTTGTGAAAGATCCGCATCATAAATGGGCCACCATTTTGGCCAGCTAAGACCAATGGGTTATTTGGCACAATCAGGGCCCAATCTCACTTTCGGTCTTTTAAAGGCCCATGTTTTTATGGGCTCGAGATATTTACACACAGAACGGCCTATTGTTACCGAGGGCCCAAATTATGTTTAGGCTGTTAAAGGCCCACTATGGGCACATGCCTACCGAAAAATATGAAATCTTATGCTGATTTAGGCCCAGATATTTTAGTGGGCTACATGCAAATTTCGCCCATAATCGCTTTTAGCCCAATTGGAATGGGCCCGATTTAATGTTGGCATGTTGGGCTCCTACTAAGCTTTCAATCGAATACATTACTAAGATAAACCTACACTATACAAAAATAGCGTCAGAATTATTGCAGCCTTTGGCAGCATCATAAATGTTGTATCACAACAAAATAAATTCCAACCATACAACAAAAGGCCATTGGCATAAAGTTTACTGATCCTTGCGTATAAAAGCACCATCATATGTATAGAAGCACGATCATCGATCCGAGTGCTAATGTTTCAGTGTAGAATCTGATGGAGCAAAGATGATCTTCATCTTTTTCCGCCATTGCTCTTGAACAACGGTTAATGTCCGATAGTCCGGTTTCAAAACCATTCATATCTTGACGACATTTGTCAACCACTATTCTTGTTTCCAAAATGACGCCCATTAGGATTGGACTTGTGTCCGAGCATAGATATATCACTCGCCCAAAGCAGGAAGATTTTGTTCAAGATGGCGATTTGGACGAGGTTACCTTGACAACCAACCCAGAATTACGCAGGAAAGTGCTTTTGGCACTGTTAGTGGAGAGATACTGACACACTGCAGCAAGAGGTGACATTGTGCATGTGGTAGCCTCGTCACCTTCATGTGGTTGTGGTTGTTCAATCATTTGTTCCATAGCTTCCTGAAAGTTTGAACTTGTAGATTAGTGAGGGTGTAACACCCGGGTAATCATGCTACAGTAATCTCACGTTGATGGTGCCATGTCACCTCTGTCACTGTAGATAATCTCGGGATGAATCAAAACTGTTTCGAAATTTAATTCAAATAGATGAGGACAATAAAAAGTTTTCAAAAATTAAAACTAAAATGTTCGGGGGTTGTCAAATATTACAAAGTTAATTATGGTGGGGTGCACACATTTTTGTAAAGTGTCTGGATATTTTAAATAAATTAAAACAGAAAAGGAAAAATAAGAAAAGAAAATAAAACAAAAGGAGAGGGAAAACCCCACTGTGGCCCGGGCCAAGCCCACCTGGCCCAGCCGGCCAGCCCATGGCCATCCGGCCCAACCCCTCACTCCCATAACCCTCCCCCGGTCGGCGGAAACCCTAGCCGCTCCCCCCACTCCACCCGATTCCCCCCGATCCCCTTCTCCTCCCTCCCGCGCCGATCTGGATCGGGATCCGCCCGATCCCGTCGCCCCCGACGCCGGCGACCCACCGCCCCGTCCTCACCTCCTCCCTCCACCCCGACCCGGCCAAGAGGCGCCTGACTTCCTCGTCGCCTCGGAGCCGCCCGACGACCACCTCGCCTCGCCCCCCACTACCCGTCGCCGCCAGCGCCTCCCTCCTCCTCCTCGCCGCGCCCTCGGCTTCGAAGCTCACTACAGAGACCCCACGCGTCCCCGTGAGCTCTTCCCCCATCGATCCCCTCTCCCTCGTCTCCCTCCCGAAGCGCCACCACCGCTCCCGTCGCCGGTTCCGCCGCCCCAGACACCCCCCCTCGCGCCTCCTCCGCCGGACGAGGCCCTTCCCTCGCTTGCTGGGCCGTTCCGCCTGCCCTCCCTCTCTCTTTCTCGCCCGAGCACGGAACGTGCTCCCGGCCTCCTCTCTCTTCCTCGCCGAGCACGGAACGTGCTCCTCGCCCTCTCCGCTCTCTTCTCTCGCTCAACTGCTGCCCCGCGCGAGCACGCTGCACCCGAAGCGCCGTCGTGGATCTCGTCGCTGGCGCTTCTTCCGGTGACCAAATGGTCACGAGGCCGAGCCTTGTGCTCAGCTGCGCAGCCCCCAGAGCGCGATCCCGACACGGTCCCGAATCCCGCCGCCTCCGCCGCTCGCCGGCTCGTTCCGCCAAGTCCGGCCGTGCCTCTGCCACCGTTGACGCCTCCTCTCCACGTTCGAACGCACTACCATGCCATTTTGCGCCGGACGACAAATTCGGCGGGTTCGGCGCCCCGTCATGGAACGCCACCGAGCTCCCTAACGCCGCCGCCGACGTGGCCGACCAGGGCCACCTCGGTCATCGACCAGGCCCTAGGGGCCCGGCCGACTGTTGACCGATCGGCCATATGCCGACCGGGCACCAGTACAATGACATGCCCCCCGTAACGTTTTGAATAAAAAGAAAAGGAAAAAGGAATTAAATAAATATAATTAATAAAAATAAAATGAATAAAATTAATTAATTAATTAATTAATTAATTAAGTAAATAATTAATTTAATTAATCCCGATTAATTAACCTAATGGCTAATTAACCTAATTAACTCATTAATTAAACTAACTAGGGTAATTAGTTAACAGTCATTGATTTAACAGGACCCACATGTCAGTTGACCAAGTCAACCTGTTGATCGCCGACGTCAAGATGACATCATGTCGACGTCATAAATACATTTTTTCGAATTAATTAATTAATTAATTAAATTCCGTAAATTAATAAAATCTTTAGAAAATCATATCTTTTAACCGTAACTCGGATTAAAATATTTTCAACATGGAAGTTACTCGTAGCGCAGAGACTAATCCGGATACGCAATCCGCTCGTCCGCCACACACCCCTAACCTATCGAACCTGCAACTTTTCCTCCGGCTCCTCTCGAACGCTAAACACCGGAATACTTTCCGGATGTTTCTTAACCGCACCCCCTCATACCACGTTAGGGCACGCCTAGCATCGCTACTTGTCATGTCATGCATCGATATGCATCTGTTTACTTGGTATTCATTGTTTCTTCCCCTCTTCTCTCCGGTAGAGACTACGAGACCGACGCCGCTGCGCCCAGTTCGACTACGTGTGTTTACGACCCTCTCTCTTGCTGTGAGCAACCAGCAAGCCCCCTTGATCACCAGATATCGCCTACTCTCCTCTATACTGCTTGCATTAGAGTAGTGTAGCATGTTATCGCTTCGAGATACTCCTATCTTCGCTGCATAGCTTGTCCTTGTTACTATTGTTGTTACCTTACCCGCAATCCTATATGCTTAGTATAGGATGCTAGTACTTTCATCTGTGGCCCTACATTCTTATCCGTCTCGCCGTGCTATACTATCGGGCCGTGATCACTCGGGAGGTGATCACGGGTATATACTATATACTTATACATGATACATGTGGAGACTAAAGTCGGGTCGGTGGTGGAGCACCATGAGTGGATCTTTGTGGCGGAGCGACAGGCAGGTTGAGACCGCCTAGGAGAGAGGTGGGCCTGGCCTTCGGCGTTCATGGATACTTAACACGCTTAACGAGATCTTGGTATTTGATCTGAGTTGGCTACGAGCTTATACGCACTAACCATCTACGCAGGAGTAGTTATGGGTATCCCGCCGTGGTATCACCAAGCACTTCGTGACGCCAATGACCGAGCGGCGCTGGCGCGGATTGGACTGAACGCCACTAGGCTAGGTCTGCTTCGGCCACAGACGAACGTGCAGTGTGTGCTCAGGCGATGGGCCTGCACTGCGGCGCTTAGGTTTAGACCGGCGTCTTGGCTCTCTGTTGAGCCTAGGTAGGGCTGCGACGTGTTGATCTTCCGCGCCGGGCATGACCCAGAAAGTGTGTCCGCCAAATGGGATCAAGCGTCTTTGGGTAAGATGGTGCACCCTGCAGGAAGTTAATCTATTCAATAGCCGTGATCTTGATAGCAGGACGACTTGGAGTTGTACCTTGAGCTTATGACAACTAGAACCGGATACTTGATAAAACACACCCTTCCAAGTGCGGATACAACCGGTGGTCGCTCTCTCTCGTGGATATGAGGAGGGATCGCGGGTAGGATTATTGCTATGTGATGTTACTTGGAGGACTTGATTGCCCTCTTCTACCTGTTGCAAGACATGTGACCGAGCGTAGTCTTCGATAAGACTAGCTATCCCCTCTTATTCGGCTTTCTGCGATTCGGTCCATCGATATGGCCCTTTACACATATATCCATGCATATGTAGTGTAGCTCCTTGCTTGCAGTACTTTGGATGAGTACTCACGGTTGCCTTGTTCCCCTTTTCCCCTACCTCTACTCGATTGCTGCAACTGCACGATGGAGCCCAGGAGCAGACGCCACCGCCGATGACGACTACTACTGGGAGGTGCCTACTACTACGTTCAGCCAGCGACGGCGACCAGAGTAGCTAGGAGGATCCCAGCGGGAGGCCTGCGCCTCTTTGATCTCAGATCCCGGTTTGTGCTAGCCTTCTTAAGGCAAACTTGTTTAACTTATGTCGTAGATCAGATATTGTTGCTTCCACTGACTCGCCTATGATCGAGCACTTGTATTCGAGCCCTCGAGGCCTCGGCTTGTATTATGATGCTTGTATGACTTATTTTATTTGTAGAGTTGTGTTGTGATATCTTCCGTGAGTCCTTGATCTTGATCGCATACATTTGCGTGCATGATTAGTGTATGATTGAATCGAGGGCGTCACAAGTTGGTATCAGAGCCGACTACCTGTAGGAATCCCCCTTCCACACTCCTTGGCCGAAGTCGAGTCTAGACATTGCAAAAACTTTTACTAACTTGGCTGTGTGCCTTACGGGCCCACGTCGCCATCGGGTGGTATTAGGATCTTTTACTCCTCGACCTTTACTCGGGACTCGAACTCTCTTCTACTCGGGTTAAACGATTTTACTAACTAACACTAGGATCCCGTGACCACATTCACCCCAAAGTTGGATAAAGCCGTAGTTGTTTCTTGGAATTGTATTTGATCAATTTCACACCGCCATTTGACTCCTTTGAAACGCCTTTGTTTTCAGATGGAACCCACGAGGCAGGTCGTGCGCCACACGACGGCCATTGGTGCCTCGGGATCACTGCGGTGCTAGCGAGATGATGACCTATCTGGGTTATCGCTGGCACCCTGAGTACACCGCCTTTGAGGAGTACCGGGACTATAACCGTGAGCAGACCGCGCCATCGTCCACCTCTACTCTCGGAGTATGACTCCACTCATCGCGGCTGCACACCGCACATGGTGTTGGGGTGACTATCGATATGGCAGTCCACGATGCTGCTTATGCTGCTCTGACACGCCTTCGTGGAGAGTATCGAGAGTTGGACACCTCCCCCTTCAGGCACATTGCTATCGCGTCTGATGTTGGTGAGGAGGGTTACTACATTGCTGCCTACTCCATCGTCACCAGAGAGCCCTTCTACCATCATAACTTTGTTCTGCATGCTGATGGGCTGGATCGAGCTAACCGAGCTCTTCGCCACGAGTTGTACATCACCCGTCAGCACCTTTACCGTGCTCTGACGCTACTGCACCCCTTTGTCCGATCCAGAGAGCTGCGTTCGCGATCTACCCAGCCAGACCGTGATGCCCTGTGGTGTCGGTTGGCCGACGTGGAGGCTACTCTCCCGACTTGGTCCTCTTCGCCACTTGGACGCGGGTACAGCACTGAGTATCCGCGGCCCCTGTGTCACCGACGTGGAGGACTATCGCTGCCGCACTACCAGCTTTTCAGCTACAGCTACCTCCGCAGATCAGCGTGGGACTGATGTAGGCTTGCTTGTTAGTGTTAGATGCATTCGCCATGAGCTGCGTGTCGCCTATGATGTCTTAGTCTATGTAATCAACTCGTATCGAACTCTATGCATGATCCCTTTGTAAGATATGCCGACTACTATGTTGTTCCTACCGTGCTGCTTTCATTATGCATGTTTCATCATGAATGATTCTTGTCCTTTGCTTAATTTCTCAAATGCTGAACTACCCCTGTTATATATTAGCAGGATGGTTAGGCCAGCTGGTCGTGGTCGTGGTGGCAACTTCCCACCACCGCCTGAGTACATGGCTGGTATGATCCAATAGCTTGAGATGAATCGCCAGTTCATGGAAAACATGATGGCTCAGCTTCCTCGCCCCAATATGAACCACCACCAAACACAACAACTCGCAGGATTTCATACGCCTCAATCCAAGCGTGTACCGCAGCTCAACCCAGCCACCGGATGTCGATGATCGCCCGTGACATCACCTATGAGATGGAGTCTGCTGATGTAGCCCCCGCCACTATGTAACTTTTGCTTCCTTCTTCCAAGGGACCCGCAGCTCAATGGTGGACAGCCACAGCGTTTCGCCAGCTTGGAACACTCATCACCGCCGGACTTCCAAGTTGCCTTCGTGCCCGCTTCATCCCTCAAGGGTCATGGACGGAAGAAGCGTGAGTTCCGCAACCTCACCCAAGGCAACAAGATGTTGAAGCTTATCGAGAGTTCTGGACTTGTCTCGCTATGTCAAGAGGATATTGCAACCGATGCACGCAGACAAGAGAAGTTCCGTGACGGCCTTCAAGTCGACATCAAGCTCGCACTTCTAGTGCACGACTTTGCTGATTTCGCCACCTTGGTGAACAAGGCTATCAATGTCGAAACTGGTCTGCAGGAATACCAGAGCTCTAACAGCGCAACTGCGACACGGGCTCATCTTGGGCCCGTCCTCGCAGAAGCGCAAGATATGGATTCCCAACAGCATGTACCACCTGAATGCACTGCTCCAAGGCGAGCTATGCTGCACCTCGCCCGCCTACTTCAACTAAGCAGCCAAAGCTTCCAGCTCCACCACCCCAAGCTCCCTGCTCCCACCCCAATAATGGTTTGTGCTTCGTGTGGACAACCAGGCACCGTGCTAGAGAATGCAACAGAACCGTAATCAGTGGCCCTTCCAAATGACCGGCCGTGGAAACACCCAGCCCCGCAACAACACCGCCAAGCCTTATGGTCGAAGTTCAGGCCAACCACGTTGATCCGAACGAAGCTCAAGACCAGCCTGCCATCGTGATGGGTACACTCGTAAATTCAAGTACAGATCTGTTTTATTCGATTCAGAGCATCGCATTCATTCATGTCAAGACTTTGCATACAAGCACGACGTTAATGTGAGGAGATGAACTCTTCGGTAGTGGTAAAACCCCTTGGGACAATGTCAAACCTCCATGGTTGGCGCCGACGCCCCCGTGGAAATAGAAGGGCTGGAATTCTATGCCTCACCCATTATCCTCAAGACGCCTAACATCGACCTCATTTTGGGATGGATTGGTTGAAAGCGCATATTTGCGCCAATCATTTGCGCCACTAAGACCGCCCATCCGCTACACCCTTCGATGAAATAATAAGCTACAATGCTCGTCTGGTTCAGGATGCCGAGGCAAGGCTCTATGCATTGAATGCATTGAACGCCGCACCCCTCGAGGGCATTGAAAACATTCCTGTCGTTCGCGAATTCCAAGACGTCTTTCCTGAAGAACTTCCAGGGATTCCCCCTGCTAGAGCTGTCGAATTCATCATCGACTTGAAACCAGGCACCACTCCTATAGCCAAGCGACCCTACAAGATGCCGCCGCATGAACTCCTTGAGCTAAAGGAGGAAATCGACAAATCCCTTCAAAGAGGTTTCATTCGCCCAAGTTGCTCTCCTTGGGGAGCACCTTCTCTTTGTCAAGAAGAAGGATGGGACAAACCGATTGGTCCAAGACTACCGCCCATAAATCAAGCTACCATTCGAATAAGTATCCTCTTCCTCGGATCAATGATCTTTATGATCAAGCGGCTGGTTCGTCGGTGTTCTCAAACTCGACTTGAGGTTGGGTTACCACCAGATCCGTGTTCGTGAGGAGGATATCCCCAAGACCGCATTTGTGACTCGTTATGGTTCATACGAGTACACCGTCATGTCCTTCGCTTAACCAATGCTCCAGCCACCTTCTCTCTACTCGATGAACTATATATTCATGGATTACCTCGACAAGTTCGTCGTGGTTTATCTGGATGATATCCCGATATTTTCCAAGAATGAAGAAGAACATGTGAACATCTTCGCCTTGTGCCGAAAAGCTACGAGAGCATCAACTATATGCCAAGTTCTCCAAGTGTGAATTCGGCTTCCCAAGTAACCTATCTTGGGCATGTCATCTCTAAGGATGGTATTTCCGCCAACCCCGAAAGAGTTCAAGCTATTCTCGATTGACTCCTCCAAGAACGCAGCAAGTCGAAGTTTCTCGGTCTCGCTTGACTATTGCCGCCGATTCGTCGAGAACTTCTCCAAGATTGCCGAGCCTCGACTAACCTGTTGCATAAGGGCATCAAATTCCAATGGATGATAAATGTCGAAAGTTTCCAGCACTCAAAGACAAGTTGACTTCTGCCCCAAAGATGCTAGCTCCTCCCGATACTAAGAAGGACTTCGTCATTTATCGCGACGCTTCCGCCAAGGATTAGGCGGTGTCCTAATGCAAGAGCGCAAAGTGGTTGCTTATGCCTCTCGACAATGCGCCCTCACGAAGAGAACTACCTAGTTCACGACCTCGAGCTTGTCTGCTGTCATTCATGCATCAAGCGGTGGCGACATTACCTTCTCGGTAATCGCTGCGAGATCTTCACCGACCACCAAAGTCTGAAGTATCTTTACTCAGCCAGACCTGAACCTCCGTCGCCAGAGATGGATGGAGACTGCTGCAGACTTTGATTTGGCTATTTCCTATACACCGTGCAAGGCTAATGTAATGGCTGATGCCTTGAGCCGCAAGTCTTATCGCAACCACCTCTGTGTTCACAAAGTTCAGCCCCACTTGTTGAAGAATTGAAAGCTGAACCTCCATATTGTTCCTCCGGTGCTCGCTCCCCTCCTCCGGAGTTCCGCAAGATGAATCTCCGTGTTGTTTCCAGGTTCCTCTATACCCGGCTGTTGAACCCGATCTCGTGGGCACCATAAAGACAATGCAGGATTTGACTCAAGTCTACAAGATTAAGCGCGACCTCAAGGAAGGAAATCCTCATTCTTCACTATTCTTGATGATGGCGCCTTGTACTTCAAAGGCCGCCTAGTGGTGCCGTAAGAAAGAAAACCTGAATATGACTCAGAAGGTTATGAAAGAAGCTCATGATACGCCTCTATGTATCCATCCCGGTAGTACAAAGATGTATCAAGACATTCGCCGAGATTCCGTGGTCTAATATGAAGCAAGACATTGCTCGCTATGTTCTTTGAGTGTGACGCTTGCCGTCAGATCAAAGCAGTAACATCAAAGGCTTGCTGGAACTCGCAACCTATCTCTATCCCTGAATGGAAATGGGACCATGTTGAAATGGACTTCGCCTTTGGATTTCCCAAATCGCAGAAAGGTAATGATGCTATTCTTGTCGCCATGGACCGGCTTTCTAAAGTTGCTCATTTTACGGCGGTCAAAGAAACGATCATCGCTAGTCAGCTTGCAACGCTCTATATGTCCGAATTGTTTCACTTCACGGTATTCCATTGGTTATCAGCTCGGACCGTGGCAGCTTATTCACTTCAAGATTCTCGCAAGTTTTCAAGAAGCTATGGGGACTCATTTATCTTTCAAGATCTGCGCTTCATCCCAGTCTCAAGGGCAAGTTGAACGTGTCAACCAAGTTCTCAAGACATGCTTAGAGCTTGTGTCGCTTCCTTCGCAAGAAATGGAGGAATCTCTCCGTATGCTGAGTTCTCTTATAATAATAGCTATCAAGCTAGTCTCAAGATGGTCCCCTTCAAGTGTTATATGGACGAAAGTGCCGAACTCCTCCGAATCTGGTCAAATCGGGAACGCCCACTCTTGGTCCGGATATTATCCAACATGCCAAGAACAAGTCCGCATTATTCGCGAGAATCTCAAGACTGCTCACCACGCTAAAAGAGTAATTATGACCGTCATCATAAAGACATGGTCTATCAACTTTGGCGAAAAGGCCTATCTTCGTGTTACACCAATGAAGGGTGCTCACCGCTTCGGGATCAAGGCAAGCTAGCTCCCGCTATATTGGCCCATTCACTATTCCGGAAAGCGCGGAAAAGTGGCATATCAATGGAGCTTCCGTCGAACCTTTCTCGTGTTCACGATGTGTTCCACGTGTCACAACTCCGACGCTGCTTCAAGGACCCAATCCGGCAAGTGGACCATGAAGTGCTCGAATTGCAACAGACCTCTCCTATAAAGAGCATCCGTCCGCATTCTCGACCAAGCTGAACGCCGCACACGTCGAAGGCTTATCAAGTTCTCAAAGTCCAATGGTCGAATCACTCAAGACGGCCACCGGGAACGCGAGGATCGCCTTCGAGATGAATACCCGCACTCTTTCCTTCTACCTCCTAAATCTCGGACGAGATTTCTTGTAGTGGAGGAGATTTGTAACACCCGGTAATCATGCTACAGAATCTCACGCTGATGGTGCCACGCCACCTCATCACATCAGAGATAATCTCGGATGAATCAAAACTGTTTCGAAATTTAATTCAAATAGATGAGGACAATAAAAAGTTTTCAAAAATTAAAACTAAAATGTTCGGGGGTTGTCAAATATTACAAGTTAATTATGGTGGGGTGCACACATTTTTGTAAAGTGTCTGGATATTTTAAATAAACTAAATAGAAAAGGAAAAATAAGAAAATAAAAATAAAACAAAAAGGAGAGGGGGAAAAACCCCACCGGCCAAACTGGGCCAAGCCCACCTGGCCCAGCCGGCCAGCCCATGGCCATCCGGCCCAACCCCGCTCACTCCCATAACCCTCCCCCGGTAGGCGGAAACCCTAGCCGCTCCCCCCACTCCACTCGATTCCCCCCGATCCCCTTCTCCTCCCTCCCGCGCCGATCTGGATCGGGATCCGCCCGATCCCGTCGCCCCCGACGCCGGCGACCCACCGCCCCGTCCTCACCTCCTCCCCTCCTCCCCGACCGGCCGCGCAGGGCGCCCGACGCTCCCCTCGTCGCCTCGGAGCCGCCCCCGACGACCACCTCGCCTCGCCCCACCGCCCCGTCGCCGCCGAGCGCCTCCCCGCCTCCTCCTCGCAGGTCGCCTCGACGCCCGAGCTCACTACAGAGACCCCACGCGTCCCCCCTGTGGAGCTCTTCCCCCATCGATACCCTCTCTCCCTCGTCTCCCTCCCGAAGCGCCACCACCGCCTCGTCGCGGTTCCGCCGCCCACAGACACCTCCTCCTCGCTCCTCCGCTGGACGAGGCCCTTCCCCCCGCCCAAGATAGGCCACGTCAGAATTTCGCGTGCACTGACACGAGGGCTTATTATCAAGGGCATTGTTCGCCCGCTTTCATAAAGACCGAATACCTTAGGGAGTGTTGGCGTCTCGAATTAGGCCTTATATGCATCAGCTCGAATCATGTCTTTGGTCAAATGTTGGGTTTGCCGGCCTCGTGTTTTGCTGCCTTACGTTCCGCTCTATCGGCTAATGCGGCACCGGAGAACTATCTGCGATTGTGCCCGGTTCGCCAAAGCGAGCACCTCAAGAGAGAAAGCCGAAAACTGATCGTCATGATATAGCGTGAGACTGGTCAACCACTCGATGACCCACTGGAATCTTTAGAATTCTCTCAGATTGACGGCGTCGCTTCGCCAGCACATACGCGTGCCCGATTCGGTGAGCTGGTGCCCCTAGGGGCTATATAGTAGCCCCACTATCGAACTCCTATGGCTAAGTGAAAGTGATAAAGCATTATAGTCCGGTTGCCTAGTTTGCTGCGCTATCACCTCCTTTGTAGGACCAAGACGTTGGATCAAGTGTGAAAAGGCGCTTTTACAAACACCCCGCATTATATGCGTAATGAAGCCAAAGACTGCCATCTTTCGTGTTATATACACATATACATTAGCGGCCGCACAGGAGGTATTTTAATTCTTGAAGGCACAAGTATAAAAAGCTTTTATATTCCATCGAAACATTGTTTCACCATAATACATGTTATTCGAACATAATATCCTTCAAGCACTGCGTGTCTATTAAACGAGCGCCCTGAAGAACTTCCTAAAAATAGTGCTCGACAGGTACTCGGCTTCCGTCCGAATCTTGGGATGCAACATCAGTGGCCTTCATCTCCGCCCAGTATGTCTTGACACGGGCAAGAGCCATCCGCGCACCCTCTATGCATGCTGACCACCTCATTGCTTTGATATGCGGCACCGCACCAAGGAACTGCTGCACCAAGCCAAAATAACTCTTCGGCTCGGGCCTTTTCAGCCACAAATGAGTCACGACATTCTTCATGGCAAGTCCGGACAACCTATTCAGCTCCGCCCATTCGGCCAAACGATCAGTTAATGGAAGTGGACGCTCTGGACTACGGAACTGCGACCAAAAAAGCTCTTCCATATCGTGATCCTTTTGATCTCCGAAGTGTTCGGCCGCATCTGCGGCACTCGCCACCAAGTCCAGATAAGCATCCTCACTATTCCACAGCCGGTCCAACTGAGCATATTTAGGGTCCGGGAACTTCCTCCGCAGCAGAAAGGGCTTTCCAGCCGCGATATCTCCGGCCTGACGTAGCTCCTCCTTCATAGCTCTCATCGCAGAAGCGAGCATCCTTGGCCTCGGTGGTGGCCTTCTTCAGTCCTCTTGCTCCGCCGACCTTCTTTTTTCAAGACGCCGCAGCGGTCGGTAGCATTCTTCAACTTCACGGCCATCTCGCCATTTCCTTTTGCTTCGCAAGGAGAGCAGCCTGTTCGCTTTTAGCTCTTGACGCCTTTAAGGCAGCCGATCACTTTTTCTGGCGTGCTCCTTGGCTCGGGCAAGCTCGCCAAGGTTCTCCATGGCAGCGGCACCATCTCGCATCAAGCATACATGTTGTAAGGCACGGGCATCAAGCTCCCTTACCGGTGTCGCGGAGAAACCACATACCTTGTGACTCATCAAGTCGCTTATTGACAAGCGATGTCGGCATCCGCCACGTCAAGTTGCCGCTTTAGTTCGGCAATTCATCATCCGCTAGCCACCGGACGCCCGCCACCTACATAGGAAGGGCGACATATTATATCTGGGATTATGATCCTCGCACGCTGTCATTTTTGACAACGCACCGATCGTCAGGCTACTATCTACATTGTATGCGATCTTATATATGCGGAACCGTCAAAAGGTACACCATTGCACGTACCTCAAAACCCGTCAGTAAACTCCTGACGGCCTCATACAACCCGCTTTCCGCGGACGAAATTTTTTCAATCACCATGCTCATCAATGCACGGTGATCCTCTGAGATAGACACTCGCCCGAGCAGATCCTTCAACTCCTCCGACCATGCACCAGGAGGTGCCGGACTCGCCCGATGGCCTTTTTCGAAGGCCGGACACGGAGGGCTCCGGGGGGCCCTACGACCGCACTCCACCCCTGCCGGATTCGGGGAAACCCTCCGCAACGACACCTCAGGATCGTCCGCCTCGCTAGGCGGTACGGCAGGGGGAGGCGTTCTGCTCTCCATCATCTTCGGACGAAGATCCTCGACGACGTAGCTCACGAGAAGGGCTGAGATCCGAACTACAAGGTAAAATTTCGGTCATCTTGAGAAATAAAACAGGATGTCTTTTATTTTATAAACTCCCTCTCTACTTACGGCTCATTGGAGGGCTGATCTCCTTGGGGAAATAATGCGGCCGGGGCATCTTCCGACGCAGGACCCTCTGGCGAAGATTTCTTCCCGCGCTTTGAGGCCTTGGTCTCCGGATCTTCAGAGGCGGTCCTCTTCTCCCCTTGGATGGAGGGATTCTCGATCCCTCCTTTCTTGATAACCTCCTTCGTGAAGGCAGTAGCTTCCTTGTTCCCCCTTTTCCTTCTTCTAAAGGCGCAGCCTCCAGCATCTTGGTTAACACGGGATCCGGCGTGGTCTCAGGGAGGGGGGCCGGACACCTGATTAGTTTTGCTTTCGCTATCCACTCCTATTTAGGGACAACTCTTTAAGGACAAGTTTATGATAAATATAAGGATAGCGTGTCCGCACGGACTACTTACTTGAGCATCCGGCGATTGCAGCTCAGACCTGCGCCCTCGATCAAGTCCGGACACATTGCTTGTGATCCAAGAACAGTTTGTACATCTCACGGGCGTTGCTATGCCCATGAAGTGTTGAAGAGCTCGTGGTCCCTCGGATTGAACTCCCACAGACGAGGGGCGACGCAGTGGTAGGATGCGATTTAATCAGCGTGACTCTGCGTTATTACGACCAGATTGATCTCTCTCTCTAGGAGGTCTTGAATACGGCCCCGCAACAAGGGCACGCCTTGGACGGCCCCAGCCAAGCCCTTTATTGACCCATGACGCCAATCGCGGTGGAGGACCCGAGCGAAGGCAGGTGGCGCCACCCATTTGGTGCCCCCGAGCTGTGATATAAAACCACTCTTGTTGCCATAGACTGAGCTCCTCTTGAAAAGAGCCTCGTGCCATGGAGCGTCAAGATTCTTGCTTATAACAGCCCCTCCGCACTCTGCTGTTGCCCTTGATCATCTTCGCCCACCTTGAAGGTTTTGAGCCACAATCCAAGTGTGGGGTAATGCGGAGGAAGGCTTCGATCTGACGATGAACGCAGCGAGATGTGGAGGATGGACTCGGATCCAAGTCGGAAATTCCAGCCCGTAATAAAACATGAGCCCCCTCACGAAGGGGTCCATCGGGAAACTTAGTCCTCAAGGAAGTGAGACGTGAACACCATGCTTTCACCGGCTGGGGAGAAGGAATAACCTGCCTCGGCAGGCAGCCTATGCGAGATTTCGCGGTTAGATACCTGGCATCTCTTAGCTTTAGGACGTCTTCTTCCGTGACGGAGGAAGGCATCCACCGGCCTTGAAGGTTGGAGCCAGACATCATCGAAGGTCCGAAGCGCCTGAATCTGGAGCTTTGGGTGTTGGGACTCGAAGCGAGGGGCGGATTCGATTGAGATTGAGAAAAAAGAGCGGGGCCTTGGTTTCTTTATAAAGAGGTTGAATACCAGGAGCCCTCCCCGTGACCGTTCGGGACTCGCCTTCGATAGAGGAGGTGTGCCAACATGCACGATTGGGTTACCCACGCCCGTATTGATGAGAATCCCGGAATAAGGGGACACGATCTCTGCCTTGACAAGACGTGCCAAGGAAACCGCCTCGCTAAATGCGCTGAGGTGGGACAGAATAAAGGCTTGGCTGTGGTGTGATGTCACGCTGCGGAATACGTCAGCAGATTGGACTTGTGTAAATATTATTCTCTCTACGGTGGTATGTGGAACTTATTTTGCAGAGCCGGACACGATCCTTGTGTTCAAAATCTTCTATGAAGTATTCGGAGGAGGAACCCGCCTTGCAATGCGAAGACAATATGCGCGCGGACTACGTCGTCATTGAAGCCTGGTTCAGGGGCTACTGAGGGAGTCCTGGATTAGGGGGTGTCCGGATAGCCGGACTATAGCCTTTGGCCGGACTCCTGGACTATGAAGATACAAGATTGAAGACTTCGTCCCGTGTCCGGATGGGGCTTTCCTTGGCGTGGAAGGCAAGCTTGGCGATACGGTATGTAGATATCCTACCATTGTAACCGACTCTGTGTAACCCTAACCCTATTCGGTGCCTATATAAACCGGAGGGTTTTAGTCCGTAGGAAGAACAACAATCATACCGTAGGCTAGCTTCTAGGGTTTAGCCTCTCTGATCTCGTGGTAGATCTACTCTTGTACTACCCATATCATCAATATTAATCAAGCAGGAGTAGGGTTTTACCTCCATCGAGAGGGCCCGAACCTGGGTAAAAACATCGTGTCCCTTATCTCCTGTTACCATCCGCCTAGACGCACAGTTCGGGACCCCCTACCCGAGATCCGCCGGTTTTGACACCGACATCGCCGTTCAGGGAGAAACCTTCCTCCCCGGACAAACCTTTGTGTTCGGCGACTTCGTACTACGGGCCAACTCGCATAACCATCTGGAGCAGGTCGATAGTCATGCCCCTGGCCATCAGGTCAGATATGGAAGCTTGAAATGTGTCACAGATACTCACGAAGACTTGATCTCCGATGGATTCAAGACTGCGGCAGTCGCTCCACCTTTCTTCGATGAACATGACTTAAATCTGTCATCGGATCACACCCAGGAGATGGATCCTGTTGCTGCAACGGCCTCAGAACCGAAGCAGATCATGCCCTCCAAGGCCACAAAGTCCACGACGTTGGAGCCGCACGCGGACTCAACATCCTATGATACTTGCGTCAATGGAACTCCGGACTCGTTTTTGGCTACACGTTCCAGATCAGGCGCGCCTACGGACACTGAGCTAGACCGATTTTCGATTTTCGAATTTGGCGCCGCAGACTTCTTCCAGCACTCACCTTTTGGTGACATGCTAAATTCTTTAAAGAACTTATCCTTGGAGGAGGACTCACAGCCGAACTATGTTCGGGTCGAGCTAGAGACGGATGACGAGGAATTTTGCTTCCTACCCGCCACCCACTTCATAGCCACTGTCGATGACTTAACCGACGTGCTTGACTATGGCTCCGAAGACATCGACGGTATGGATGACAATGCCGATATGGAGCAAGGCCAAGACCCGCCATTCACCGGACGTTGGACGGTTACCTCTTCGTACGACGTGTACATGGTTGATACACCCAAAGGATCTGGCGACGACAACGAAGAGCCAGATGCGAATAAAACCTCTGAGACGCAGTCCAAGCGCCGATGCCCCAAGCGCCATTCTAAGCCTCGCCGCTCAAAAGATAGCAATACTGGCACCAGAGAAAATAGTACTCCGGGTGACGCCAAAAACAACGAAGACCATGTCGGAGCTACATCTGAACAGGAGGAACACGACAATAGGCAAGACAACCCTGATGAACAGGCCATAGAAGATGACTCGGAGGACGATAGTTACCGTCCATCCTCCGAGGAGGAGACAAGCCTCGGCAACTAAGACTTCATCGTGCCGGAAGATCCTCTAGAGCAGGAACACTTTAAGCTTCAGCTCATAGCCACTGCAAAGAGCCTGAAAAAGAAACAACAACAGCTTCAAGCCGAACAAGATCTGCTCGTCGACAGATGGACTGATGTCCTGACAGCCGAAGAATACGGCCTCAGGCGCCCAGCCAAGAGCTACCCGAAACGCAGACTGCTACCCCAATTCGATGAGGAAGCACCAGAGCGCACATCTCCCTCACATAATGCGGAACGACCACCACGTGGTCGAGATAGGGTGGCCGACCGGCCACCCCGCGGCCGGGATAAAGCGGCAACACATGCCGAATAGCAGCCTGCCCCACCGCCTCGTAAAAATGGAGATGGAAGAGTTCAGGGTCACACATATGACCTCCGGCAGATCCTGGACGATAGAAGAGGACACACAAGATCGATCTACGGATCGCGAGGGCGTGCCTCGAGGCACGACAACGACTATCTATTCGGACGTGATAAATCTAACCATGCCCAGGCCGAACACCACAGATGGACTCCATCAGAGCTACGCCACGACGCGGCCCGATATAGAGGCGCCACACACCCTCTCTGCTTCGCAAATGAAGTACTAGATCACGAATTCCCCGAGGGGTTCAAGCTCGTCAATATCGAATCATACGACAGCACAACCGATCCGCAGTATGGATCGAGGATTTCATTCTCCATATCCATATGGCTCGAGGAGATGACCTCCACGCCATTAAATACCTCCCACTAAAGCTCAAAGGGCCAGCTCGGCACTGGCTTAACAGTCTGCCTGAAAATTCTATCGACAGCTGGGAGGACTTGGAAGAAGCTTTCCTGGACAACTTCCAAGGAACCTATGTTCGGCCACCAGACGCCGATGACTTAAGACACATAGTTCAACAACCTGGAGAATCAGCCAGAAAATTTTGGACTAGGTTCCTAACCAAAAAGAACCAGATCATTGACTGTCCGGATGCCGAGGCCTTAGCAGCCTTCAAACACAACATCACGCCACCTCGGCCAAGAAAAGCCGAAGTCCATGGCAGCCCTCATGGCACTCATGACTCGCTTTTGCGCGGGAGAGGATAGTTGGCTGGCCCGTAGTAACAACACAGCCAGTGAGACAGGCCCCTCTGAGGCCAAGAATAGCACTAGCAAGCTCCGGCACAATAGACACAAACGCCGAAGCAATGGCAACAACACCGATGACACCACGGTCAACGCCGGATTCACTGGCTCCAAGTCCGGCCAACGGAAGAAGCCATACAAAAGGAACAATGAAGGACCTTCCAGCCTGGACCGCATACTCGACCGTCCGTGCCAGATACATGGCACCCCGGATAAGCAAGCTAATCATACCAACAGAGATTGTTGGGTTTTCAAGTAGGCTGGCAAGTTAAATGCCGAAAACAAGGAAAAGGGATAACAAAGTGAGGACGAGGACGAAGAGCCCCGGCAGCAGAACACTGGGGGGCAGAAGAAATTTCCCCCTCAAGTCAAAATGGTGAACATGATATACGCTACGCACATCCCCAAAAGGGAGCGTAAGCGAGCACTTAGGGACGTCTATGCAGTAGAGCCAGTCGCCCCAAAATTCAATCCGTGGTAATCATTCCTGATCACCTTCGATCGCCGGGATCACCCAACTAGTATCCGCCATGTCGGTTCAGCCACACTAGTCCTCGACCCAATTATTGACGGGTTTGACCTAACACGAGTCCTGATGGACGGTGGTAGCAGCCTCAACCTGCTTTATCAGGACACAGTGCGGAAGATGGGCATTAACCCCTCGCGAATCAAACCAACAAAGACTACCTTTAAAGGAGTCATACCAGGCGTAGAGGTTCGCTGTACGGGCTCAATCACGCTGGAGGTGGTCTTCGGTTCTCCGGACAACTTCCGAAGCGAAGAGTTAGTCTTCGATATCGTCCCTTTCCGCAGCAGCTATCACGCACTGCTCGGACGAACCGCGTTTGCTAGATTCAACGCAGTGCCACACTATGCTTATCTCAAGCTCAAGATGCCCGGTCCATGCGGCATCATAACAGTCAATGGCAATATGGAACGCTCCCTCCGAACAGAGGAGCACACCGCCGCCCTAGCAGCAGAAGTATAGAGCAGCCTTCTCAAGCAGCACCATAGTACGACTGTCGAGCCCTCGAACATCATTAAGAGGTCCCGGACTACACTGCAACAGGGCGGCTCGGCTCGTCAAGAGCTCGACCAGCAATCCGACCTCTGTCCCAGTCCTAATGAGGTAGTGGCATTCGTACCACGCGTACACAATTACGCACTCAAAATTCAATGGACATCGACGGAGGCACAAGATAACCCGGGGTCTACAGTTCGGCCAGACAGATCCCGGACACACATACTTTTACCTTTTTCTTGTTTCAGGTTCCTTTTTCCGCGGGTCTGATCGCAAGTCCTTTAGAAGGATTGGCATACAACGGAGGCAAGCAGCACAGGTGTGTAGGGTAACCTTTATACGTTCTTCTTGACGATATTCAAACTTATTTCTCAGACTCAAGACGTCGCGCTCTATCGATCCCAACATGTTAAATAGCCCGGATACTTCTCGCACCATCTGTACAAGATACACCTTGACGTATCCAACGAGTTATAATAAAAATGGTTCGTGGCCCAGTTTCTGTGGTTTTCGCTTCTTACTGCGTTTTATTTCGATCCGCTTATTTGCGGCGCCGATACTCTTTCAGACGTTTATATTCACCGGGGCTACTTGTCGCCCCTGTACTGTAAGCAAAGTCCAAACTTCTTATATATAAGTTCGCACCCGAATTTAGCATTATATGCATTGGCTCGAATCATGTCTTTGGTCAATAGTTGGGTTGTTCGGCCTCGTGCTTGCTACCCTACGTTCCGCTCTATTGGCTAGGGTAGTAAAGGGAGAACTACTGCGATTGTGCCCTGGCCTTGACCGGATGAGCACCTCAGTAGAGAAAGCCGAAAACTGATTGTCATGATACGGCGAGAGCCGGTCAGCTGTTCGTGGGTTACAAAATCGTTGGAGATTTTCCGCGTCATGCGAAGGATCGACACTTCCCGATCAGATGCTGACAACACCCTGGCTTGTACCAGGGGCTGCGCACTTGCTTAATTATAAAACTCCTATGGCTAAGTGAGGGCGTTCAAGCCGTACAGTCCGATTGCCTTGTTCGTTGCGCTAAACAACTCCTCCAAAGGACCATATAATTGGATCAAGATTGTTTAGAATCCATCCCGAACACCTTCGTAGTACCTACGTGAGGGCGAAGTTTATTTAATCGCCAACCCTCGACACAAATAACACGGCCGCACAGGAGGAAACAATTCAAATCATAATAAAATTATTTTACAAACACCGGCTTTGTTCCCATAATAAAAGGCAAAGGCAACATGAATACATTTATTCAAATACAATGTCCTGCGAACATTGCGCCGCCACAAGTCGAGACCCCTCTACGACATCCGCGAAATATCGCTCGGGTGTGCGGTGCTCCTTGCCCTCCGGCGGCCCGCTGGCAACTTCAACAGAGTTCATCTTCGCCCACCACATCTTGCAGCGAGCGAAGGCCATACGGGCACCTTCAATACATGCGGAGCGCTTATGACGTCCAGCAGCGGACAGGCCTCCACCATACGTCTCACGAGTCCGAAGTAGCTGCCGGGCATAGCTTCGGCTGGCCATAGCCGGATTGTCAAATCCTTCATGGCTAGTTCGGCCACCCTGTGCAGCTCCACCAGCTGCTTCAGCTGATCGGTGAAGGACACGGGATGCTCCGGCGTCGTGTACTGCGACCAGAACAGCTTCTCAGTAGAACCTCCTCCTTCGGTTCGGTAGAACGCTGCAGCGTCTGATACGCTGCACGGCAGATCCGCAAAATCCCCTAGGGAACTCCGAACCCGGGTTAGTAAAAGGTATTGCTTCTCCGCATACTTGCTTTGCATCCTAAATGCCTTACCCATCGTGACCTTCTTGGCCTCCTGGATCTCCTGGAGGGCGGCTTGGGCCTCACCGTGCGGTCTCCGCGCTCTGACGAGCCTTGGTGAGTTCGGCCTCTTGAGTCGACGCATCATTCTCCAAGGTCTCACATTTTTTCACTGCATCTTGGAGCTCCTGCTGGACTTCTTTGACCCGGGCCTTGAGCTTCTTACGAGCAGCCCACTGCTGGACAACTTTCTCCTCGGCCTCGCCCAAGGCCTTCCTCAGGGCCTCGACCTCGGTCACGGCTCCTGCATATATTACGACATTACAGTCAATACACAGTGCCTATGTGTAACACCCCGGAAGTAACTTTCCATATTTGTAACTCCAACTCTTGCCATTTTCGGCATTGTGATATGATATTCCCTCCGTGGTTGGGTTTTTTCTTCATTTTGCATTTTGTCCATGTCATGCATTTTATATCATGTCATCATGTGCATCGATTTGCATACGTGTTCGCCTCATGATTCTCGAGCATTTTTCCGTTGTCCGTTTTGCAATCCGACACTCCTATCTCCCCGGCGCCCTTTTACGCTTTTTCCGTAAAGGGTACTAAACCTTCTCGGAATGGACCGAGGTTTGTCAAGTGGCCTTGGTATACCACCCGTAGACCACCGGTCAAGTTTCGGTCATTTGGAGCTCGTTTGGTACTCCAACGGTTAACCGACTCTCGCAAAGGCCTCTTTTAAGTTGCAGCCCAACACCCCTTCAAAATAGTCCAATAACCCATATAAGTCACTTCCATGCTCTCCGTCGCTCGATCACGATCGTGTGGCGAAAACTACACCTCATTTGGACTCTCCTAGCTCCTCTATGCCTATTTAAGCAAACCCCATTCCAATCTCGGGTCTAACCCTAGCCTTCCCTACCGCGCCGGACGATCGTCCGAATCGTCCGGACACGTCCGCCCCACCAGCGCTGCCGCCTTGCCAATCAAGCGCCACGTGGCCCGCCGCCGCCGCCGCTGCCTGCCCGCCTGAGCCTCTCCGCACGCTGCAGCTGGCCGCCGCCGGCTGGCTGCCCGCCCGCCCTGGCCGGCGCCGCCATCGCCCGCCCCCGCCGCCGTCCACCTCGCCTGCCCGCCCGCCACCTGCGGCCTGCCCTCTCCGCCGCTGCCCCTGGCCGGGCCGCCCATTCGCCCGCCTGCCCCGCCCGGCCGCCACCGCCTCCCTCCGCATGGCGCCATCTCCCTCCCGTGAGTCGCCCGGCCGCCTCCTCTCCCTCCGCGAGGAGCCCGCCGCCGCCGCCCTCGATCGGGCCGATCCCGATCGGATCTCGTGAGTCTGCTGACTTTCTCAATTCTTCTAAGTTTTTCACTCTGTGATTATTTTGTGTCATTTTCAACGTGGCATAACTTTGCATCTGTAGCTCCATTTTGCGCGTATAATATATCAAAATGTTCGTCTCGAAGAGTAGATCATTTCATCTCATTGCATCATTTTCATTTGAGCTCATATTGATGCCCGAAATGCTGTTGGAAGAGGGCTATGTGATGTTAGTTTCGCTTTCTTAATGTAACTTGCACTTTTGTTATTTTTGCCATGATTGATGTGTGCACCCTATGAATTTGAGTCCTACATGTGTTGTGTTCTATGCCATGCCATCTTTCCAGGGGTGTATGCCATGTATTTTTGTGATCTATGAGGTGACTAGAACAAGCATGCAAAGTAGGTGTCCTGATGTTGCTGTTTTCAGCCCTGTTTAGCTGATATTTTGATGCCATGTTAACTTGATGCTACCAAGAGATCCATGCATGTTTTGAGATACTTCAGTAAGGATGTTTTGTTCTACATGTCTTGCTCTATCCATCCATGCCTTTGTTTGCAATTATGGAGTGCCATAGCTTGAGTCAATCGAGCTCTACTTTTGCTATCAAATGTTTCCTGGCAGATTGTTTACATGTTATTCAATTTTGCCAAGGGTGTTGTGGTTGATCCATGTATGCTATGATATTGTTATTACCATGTATGTATTCTATGCCATGTCTTCTTTATGTATGTATGCTTAGTTTATCATGAAAGGCTCTGTAGTGAGTGCTTTGAGCTCTCAAACATGCCTACTCGTTATCTGTTTTTAACATGTCATGTTGCTGATTCTGTTAACGAAACTTGCGATATTGACATGTGTGTTACTATATTTTCTGATCCTTTTTGGCTTATGGTCAGTAAGGGACTTTTGTTCTATGCTTTGAGTAGAGTCATGCCATGCCTTGCTTTGCTATTATACGTTCCTGTAGCATGTAGTTTTCTTGCTCTGAACATTGCTACCTGATGCTGTTTTTGCCATGACCAGCCTTATATTTTGTGCACTTTTGCCATGCTTGTTTGAACCTGTTATGATGTGAACTAGCCGTAGCTCAGTGCTCATCTTTTGTCAAGCATCTTGTGTAGATCACTTCCATATACTTTGTTGGTACGTTTGGGTGCAGTAGCTTAATTTATTGTTGCTTGCTAAGTGGCATCATGCTGTTAATGGCAGATTTGTGCCATTCTTGTTTTGCTTGTAATTTGCAAACCGTGCATCCGATTCCGGTGATCTTTATATCGATTTCAACCGAAATCATCTCATCTTTCCAGTGGCATGCTTGGTTTGCCAAGTTGATGCCTGGTTCATCATTTACCTTCCGGAGCGCGCATAAGCATTGCATATCACATCTCGCATATCATGTCATGTTTTGCTTCATGTTGCTTGTGCTTTGCACCGTGATTTATTGTGGTTCCTTTGTTTGTGTTCTTGCTTTGGGTAGTGCCGGGAGACGAGTACGTGAACAAGGAACCTATTGAGAACGCTCTCGAGGATCAAGCTTTCGACAACTCTGAGAACATTGCACGCAAGATGACCATACCCTCGAAATCACTTCTATCTTTGCTATGCTAGATGCTCGCTCTTTTGCTATGCCTATTGCCACGATGCCTATCACTTGCTATATCATGCCACCCATGTTGCCATGTCAGCCCCTAACCATCCTTTCCTAGCAAACCGTTGATTGGCTATGTTACCGCTTTGCTCAGCCCCTCTTATAGCGTTGCTAGTTGCAGGTGAAGATGAAGTTTGTTCCTTGTTGGAACATGGAGATGTTGTTCCTTGTTGGAACATGTTTACTTGTTGGGGATATCACAATATATATATCTGCTATAATTAATGCATCTATATATTTGGTAAAGGGTGGAAGGCTCGGCCTTATGCCTGGTGTTTTGTTCCACTCTTGCCACCCTAGTTTCCATCATACCGGTGTTATGTTCCTTGATTTCGCTCCTTACACGGTTGGGTGATTTATGGGACCCCTTGACAGTTCGCTTTGAATAAGACTCGCCCAGCAAGGCCCAACTTTGGTTTTACCATTTGCCACCTAAGCCTTTTTCCCCGGTTTTCGCGAGCCCGAGGGTCATCTTTATTTTAACCCCCGGACCAGTGCTCCTTCGAAAGTGCTGGCCCAAACGAGTAGATCGCGAGGCCACCACGGGAAACTCGAGGCTTGGTTTTACTCGAGGATGTCTCATCCGGATGTGCCTCGAGAACGAGATATGTGCAGCTCCTATCGGGATTTGTCGGCACAATCGGGCGGCTTTGCTGGTCTTGTTTTATTGCTGTCGAAATGTCTTGTAGTCCGGGATTCCGAGATTGATCGGGTCTTCCGGTAGAAGGAATATCCTTCGCTGACCGTGAGAGCTTATAATGGGCTTGTTGGGACACCCCGCAGGTATTATCTTTCAAAGCCGTGCTCGCATGTTATGAGGCAGATGGGAATTTGTTAATGTCCGGTTGTAGAAAACCCGAAGTTGACCTCAAATAAAATACACATCAACCGCGTGTGTAACCGTGATGGTCTCTTCTTGGCGGAGTCAGGGAAGTGAACACGGTGTTGGAGTTATGTCTGACGTAAGTAGTTCAGGATCACTTCTTGATCGCTACTAGTTTCGCGACCGTGCCTTGCTTCTCTCCTCGCTCTCTTTTGCGAATGTAGCCACCATATATGCTAGTCGCTTGCTGCAGCTCCACCTTACAACTTTGTCCTTCCTATAAGCTTAAATAGTCTTGATCTCGCGGGTGTGAGATTGCTGAGTCCCCGTGACTCACAGATTCTACCAAAACAGTTGCAGTGCCGATGATGCGGTGCAGGTGACGAACCGAGCTCAAGTGGGAGTTCGACGAGGAACGTGGTCGTTACTATGTGTCTTTTCCTGATGATCAGTAGTGGTGCCCAGTTGGGACGATCGGGGATCTGTGTAGCATTTGGGGTATCTTCTTTTATTTTGGTTCCGTAGTCAGACCTTGAGTGTACTCTGAATGATGGCTGTTCATTTATGTACTGTGTGACGTGGCGACTGTAAGCCATCTATGTATCTCTTTCCCTTATGTATTACATGGGTTGTGTGAAGATTACCTCACTTGCGACATTGCTTTCAATGCGGTTATGCCTCTAAGTCGTGCCTCGACACGTGGGAGATATAGCCGCATCGAGGGCGTTACACTATGCTTTCCGAACACATAGCAAGACATTACTCACCTTGCTTCTCCTGAAGCCGGATTGTAACCTCGCCGAGCTCGTTCTCGGTCCACTCCAGCCTCTGCCTCAATTCAGAGACTTCGGCAGCATGCGAGGTTGCGGCCAACAGTGACGCCTGCTTATGCATACATGCTAAGTTAGTCTCCTACAATAGATCCTATGTCCGGTTCTTTTTTCCCAACACCGGACAGTGCCTCAGGGGCTACTGACTACAGGTTTTTTTTCTCTTTCTATGTCACTTACCTTGAAACCTGTCAACAGGTTGCTGCAGGCTTCGTTCAGTCCGCTCTTGGCGGACTGAACCTTCTCAATCACCGTGCCCATAAGGACACGGTGCTCGTCCATAACGGAGGCGCCAGAAGCGCCCCATCAGGTTGTCCGCACCCTGGATGGACAGGGACCACCGGTGGAAGCAGCGCACCCCCCTCCTTCAAAGGGGGCTGCTCGCCCGACTCCGGAGCCATATGGGTCTCCGGAATCGTATTCAGCTGAGGGCCTAACTGGACAGGGCCCTCTTCGCCAGTCTCCATGGGGATCGTCTCCTCCATGTGTCCGGCAGTGGAGGTCTCGCCTTGTGGCGCCTCCCGGGCAACGTCCTAGGCTCCTCCCTTCGGAGCGGTCCTCCGGGACAGCACTTCGGTGCCGTCCCCGGCCCCGGCGGAGTAAGAAGGCGGTGGCGACTGGCTCGCCATCTCCGATGGAGCCAACGAACCTCTAGAAGAGGATCGCTGGATTAGGTCGCGGGCCGGACTGCAATAGTACAGTTAACGACATCAAGATAATCTGGATGTGCGCACGAGAGAGCCCTGTCACTTACGATGCGGCCCGGGGCTTAGTGCAGGGGCATTGTTCCGGACTACTGTCAACGTCCCACGCGGTGTCGACCGCTGGAACGCCCTTCCCCTTCTTGGGCGTCTTCACCTCCAGACGCGTCGGAGCCGCCCTCTTCTTCTTCCTCTCCTCAGGGGGAGGATTGTCCTCTTCCTCCTCCTCCTCTTCCTCGTCATTGTTCTCAGGGACAGAGGAATGAGTTTCATCATCTTCATACGCCACGTCTGAAGTGCCCTTACAGCGGGGGCCGCTCTCGGCCCCCTTGGTCTTCTTCTTGGCCTTCTTCTCCGGCGCCTTATATGGCGCCGGCACCAGCATCTTCGCCAGGCGCGGGATGACCAGTTCTTCGGGCAGCGGAGCCGGACACTGTATCCGCTTCGCCCTCTCCACCCAGTCCTGAGGAAGCAATACTGAAATCTCAGAAATCACCCTCGAAACATTTAAGTTAGGGATACGTCAAAAGTAGCATACCTCGCTGGCGGGGTGTTTACAGTTGTGACCACGGTCCGAATCCGTGGCCGGCGGTTTCTCGTTGCCCTTAAAGAGCAACTTCCAGGCATCTTCGTGGCTGGTCTCGAAGAGCCTCACCAGGGTCCGATGCTTCTTCGGGTTGAAATCCCATAGAGGTCGTCCTCTGCGCTGGCAGGGAAGAATCCGGCGAACTAGCATCACCTGGATCACATCGACTAGCTTGACGTCCTTAGCTATCATGCTCTGAACGCGCGTCTGCAGCGCCATCAGCTCATCAGACGAACACCAGTGCGGGCTCTTCTCGACCCAAGAGGTGAGCCGCATGGGAGCACCGGAGCGGAATTCGGCAGCCGCGGCCCAGGTGGTGCCGCGAGGTTCTGTGATGTAGAACCATTTTCTCTGCCACTCCTTCACTATCTCCACGAAAATACCTTTCGTCCAGGAGACGTTGGGCATCTTGCTCACCATGGCTCCTCCGCAGTCCGCGTGTTGGCCGTCCACCACCTTCGGCTTCACGTTGAAGACTTTGAGCCACAGCCTGAAGTGGGGTTGGATGCGGAGGGCGGCCTCGCACACGACGATAAACGCTGAGATGTTGAGGAATGAATTCGGGGACAGATCATGGAAATCTACCCCGTAATAATACATTAGCCCACGGACGAAGGTGTGGAGTGGATACCCTAGCCCGCGGAAGAAATGGGGGATGAACACTACCCTCTCTGTGAGCTCCGGCATGGGGACGATTTGTCCCTCGGCCGGCAGACGATGGGCGATCTCCTTCGCCAAATATCCGGCCGCTCGGAGCTCGGTAATGTCCTCCTCCTTGACAGAGGACCATCCACTTGCCCTAACCCCCGGATCCGGACATGGTTGCTTGAGTGTAAAGGAGATGAGAACTTGGGCGCTGGAGCTCGAGGTCGGGAAGGAGGAGACAGAGAGAGGGCGTGAGAAGAGGAAGAGGGAATCCTTATCCCCTTATAAAGGCAACAAATATTAACGCCTCCTCACTCGCCTATTCCCAAGGGCTGTGTAAACGACACGGTTGGGTTACCCATGCCCGCATTGATGAGAATCCCGCAATAAGGGGACACGATCTCTACTTCGACAAGACATGCCAATAGCAACCGCGTCTCGAAACGTGGGATGGAAGAAGAAAAACGGTTCGAAGTTATGACCGAACAAACGCGATGTCGTGTTGTAAAGAAGTTGTCAACAGATTAGATTCGTGCAAATATTATATTCTCTCTGCAGTTGTGTGTGGTGTATAACAGGTCCAAATACAATCATTGCGTCCGAAGACTATTTTGGAGTTCGGAAGGAGGGAACCCGCCTTGCAATGCCGAAGACAATCTGCGCGCCGGACTCCTCGTCATTGAAGCCAGGTTCATGGGCTACTGAGGGAGTCCTGGACTAAGGGGTCCTCGGGCGTCCGACATATTGTTCATTGGGCCGGACTGATGGGTTGTGAAGATATGAAGGCCGAAGACTATACCCGTGTCCGGATTGGACTCTACTTGGCGTGGAAGGCAAGCTTGGTGACCAATTATGAAGATTCGTTCTTATGTAACCGACTCCATGTAACCCTAGATCTCTCCGGTGTCTATATAAACCGAAGAGCATAGTCCGGATAGGACACCTTCATTACCATATTCACATAGGCTAGGCTTCTAGGGTTTAGCCATTACGTCTCATGGTAGATCAACTCTTGTAACACTCATATTCATCAAGATCAATCAAGCAGGAAGTAGGGTATTACCTCCATAGAGAGGGCCCGAACCTGGGTAAACATCGTGTCCCCCGTCTCCTGTTACCATCGATCCTAGACGCACAGTTCGGGACCCCTACCCGAGATCCGCCGGTTTTGACACCGACAATTAGTGTACCAGATAAGTTACTAATGAGATAAAAACAAACAAAGTAGGTTACACGTTTATACATAAATTATTTTGGTGAACTACTGTAATACATTAGCATGTATTGTAGTGCCAACTACATAATAAAATCACTTTCGGAACATATGTCCATGTAGCATGGCTACTGTATTGTCTATTGATGTCTACTACGCAACCTTCTTCTTGTAGACGTTGTTGGGCCTCCAAGTGCAGAGGTTTGTAGGACAGTAGCAAATTTCCCTCAAGTGGACGACCTAAGGTTTATCAATTCGTGGGAGGCGTAGGATGAAGATGGTCTCTCTCAAGCAACCCTGCAACCAAATAACAAAGAGTCTCTTGTGTCCCTAACACACCCAATACAATGGTAAATTGTATAGGTGCACTAGTTCGGCGAAGAGATGGTGATACAAGTGCAATATGGATGGTAGATATAGGTTTTTGTAATCTGAAAATATAAAAACAGCAAGGTAACAAGTGGTAAAAGTGAGCGTAAACGGTATTGCAATGCTAGGAAACAAGGCCTAGGGTTCACACTTTCACTAGTGCAAGTTCTCTCAACAATAATAACATAATTGGATCATATAACTATCCCTCAACATCCAACAAAGAGTCACTCCAAAGTCACTAATAGCAGAGAACAAACGAAGAGATTATGGTAGGGTACGAAACCACCTCAAAGTTATTCGTTCGGATCGATCTATTCAAGAGTTCGTACTAGAATAACACCTTAAGACACATATCAACCAAAACCCTAATGTCACCTAGATACTCCAATGTCACCTCAAGTATCCGTGGGTATGATTATACGATATGCATCACACAATCTCAGATTCATCTATTCAAACCAACACAAAGTACTTCAAAGAGTGCCCCAAAGTTTCCACCGGAGAGTCAAGACGAAAACGTGTGCCAACCCCTATGCATAGGTTCATGGGCGGAACCCCGCAAGTTGATCACCAAAACATACATCAAGTGAATCACGTGATATCCCATTGTCACCACAGATACGCACGGCAAGACATACATCAAGTGTTCTCAAATCATTAAAGACTCAATCCGATAAGATTACTTCAAAGGGAAAACTCAATCCATTACAAGAGAGTAGAGGGGGAGAAGCAACATAAGATCCAACTATAATAGCAAAGCTCACGATACATCAAGATCGTGCCAAATCAAGAACACGAGAGAGAGAGAGAGAGATCAAACACATAGCTACTGGTACATACCCTCAACCCCGAGGGTGAACTACTCCCTCCTCGTCATGGAGAGCGCCGGAATGATGAAGATGGCCACCGGTGAGGGATCCCCCCTCCGGCAGGGTGCCGGAACAGGGTCCCGATTTGTTTTTGGTGGCTACAGAGGCTTGCGGCGGCGGAACTCCCGATCTATTCTGTTCCCCGATTGTTTTAGGGTATATGGATTTATATAGGCAGAAGAAATACGTCAGGAGAGCCATGAGGGGCCCACGAGGGTGGAGGGCGCGCCCCCCTGCCTCGTGCCTTCCTCGTTGCTTTCTTGACGTGGACTCCAAGTCTCCCGGGTTGCTTTCTTTCCAAAAATAACTTCTCCAGAAGGTTTCATTCCGTTTCGACTCTGTTTGATATTCCTTTTCTTCGAAACACTGAAACAAGAGAAAAAACAGAAACTAGCACTGGGCTCTGGGTTAATAAGTTAGTCCCAAAAATAATATAAAAGTGCATAGTGAAGCCCATTAAACATCCAAGATGGATAATATAATAGCATGAATACTTCATAAATTATAGATACGTTGGAGACGTATCAGCATCCCCAAGCTTAATTCCTGCTCGTCCTCGAGTAGGTAAATGATAAAAGAAATAATTTATGAAGTGTGAATGCTAGCAGGTGCATAAGTTTGATCAATGATAATTTCAATCACCTTTTCTAGCATCATTATATGTCATAACAGTAGCTCAACTCATAGAACTTTGGATGATCAAGTAACAAACTATTCACATGTTACTTATAGATCATAAAATTTCTTGAAAACTAACAAACCGTGTTTTTAGTCATCAAACAATTACAATTCATCTTATTTTCAGGAAGAGTCTATGTCAGAGCTTTGATTCAGCAAACTTCACATACTCAACTATCATTTAATCTTCCATGATTGCTACCGCTCAAAGCATATTTTTAGGACAAATAGCATCCATCGAACACAGAGAAAGATAGGGGCTTAATGTTTCGCCTCCCAACTTATTTATCATATAGATAATTGTCAATAATAATAATTCATGATCAAATATATTTGAATGGCCATATATGCTTATATCTTTCCATCACATGATGCTTGCCAACTAAAGAGTAGGTTGGAATGAGAAGGAATACTATTGACTCTTGCATAAAAGTAAAAGATAGGCCCTTCGCAGAGGGAAGCAGGGATTTGCAGAGGTGCCAGAGCTCGAAGCAAAAACAGAGATGAAAATAATTTTGAGAGGTATGCTTTCATTGTCAACATAACAACCAAGAGTTACCAATATCTTCCATACTACATACATTATAGGCGGTTCCCAAACAGAAAGGTAAAGATTTTTACTCCCCCTCCACCAACAATCATCAATCCATGGCTTGCCCGAAACAACGGGTGCTTCCAACTAACATCAATCCTGGGGGAGTTTTGTTTGCAATTATTTTTGATTTGATTTCAATCTTTTGATCATGGGACTGGGCATCCCAGTTACCAGCCATTTTCTCGTGAATGATGAGCGGAGTCCACTCATCGTGAGAATAACCCACCTAGCATGGAAGATACTGCTAGCCCCTAGTCGCTACATGATCGATTCGGGCATACAAAACAGATTATTATTTGAAGGTTTAGAGTTTGGCACATGCAAATTTACTTGGAACGGCAGGTAAATACCGCATATAGGTAGATATGGTGGACACTCATGGAAGAAACTTGGTTCAAGGATTTTGGATGCACAAGCAGTATTCCCGCTTAGTACAGATATTTTGGCTAGCAAAGGATTCTAAATAGCAAGCACCACATGTTAGAGGATCCATAACAATATAACTTCTATAGAAATATACCCAAGCATAACTCATTATGTTGTCTTCCTTGTCCAACTTCAACTAATTTGCTCAGGTTTGAAAATAATTAATGGGGCTCACAATCATAGAGGATGTCCAAGATAGTATATTTATATGTGAAATCTCTCTTCCCTCAATATTCTTTCATGAATTGTTCAAGTGACCAATACAATGTTTGCTAACCTTCAATAAATTTACCACCTCTGCTTCTTATATGTGAAGGCATTAGTCCCCATGGGAAAGGCATATGAAACATATATAATTTCAGATTTATGACATTCAAATCATTCAACCATTTACTCACAGGATATAAGTGAAGCACACGAGTAAATGACAAACTACTCCAAAAAGATATAAGTGAAGATCAATGAGTAGTTAAGTAATTATGTAGCTAAGTGAAGACTCTCTCTCATTTAAGAATTTCAGATCTTGGTATTTTATTCAAACAGCAAGCAAAGCTAAAGAAAATAAAATGACGCTCCAAGCAAAACACATATCATGTGGTGAATAAAAATATAGCTCCAAGTAAAGTTACCGATGAACGAAGACGAAAGAGGGGATGCCATCCGGGGCATACCCAAGCTTAGGCTCTTGGTTGTCCTTTAATATTACCTTGGGGTGCCTTGGGCATCCCCAAGCTTAGGCTCTTGCCACTCCTTATTCCGTAGTCCATCGAATCTTTACCCAAAACTTGAAAACTTCACAACACAAAACTTAACAGAAAATCTCGTGAGTCTGTTAGCTTAAAGAAAACAAAACACCACTTCATGGTACTGTAATGAACTAATTATTTATTTATATTGGTGTTAAACCTAATGTATTCCAACTTCTCTATGGTTTATAAACTATTTTACTAGCCATAGAGTCATCAAAATAAGTAAACAACACACGAAAAACAGAATCTGTCAAAAACAGAACAGTCTGTAGTAATCTGTAACTAACACAAACTTATGAAACTCCAAAAATTCTAAAATAAATTGGTGGACCTGAGGAATTTTCCTATTAATCATATGCAAAAAGAATAAACTAAATATCACTCTCCAGTAAAAAGTTTTAACTAATCTCGTGAGCGCTAAAGTTTCTGTTTTTTACAGCATGATCATAAAGACTTCACCCAAGTCTTCCCAAAGGTTCTACTTGGCACAAACACTAATTAAAACACAAAACCACATCTAAACATAAGCTAGATGGATTATTTATTCCTAAACAGAACCAAAAAGTAATAAACTAAAATAAAATTGGGTTGCCTCCCAACAAGTGCTAACGTTTAACGCCCCTAGCTAGGCATGATGATTTCAATGATGCTCACATAAAAGATAAGAATTGAAACATAAAGAGAGCATCATGAAGAATATGACTAGTACATTTAAGTCTAACCCACTTCCTATGCATAGGGATTTTGTGAGCAAAAAACTTATGGGAACAAGAATCAACTTGCATAGGAAGGTAAAACAAGCATAACTTCAAGATTTTAAGCACATAGAGAGGAAACTTGATATTATTGCAATATGTAGAAGCATATGATCCTCTCTCATAATAATTTTCAGTAGCATCATGAATGAGTTCAACAATATAACCAGCACCTAAAGCATTCTTTTCATGATCTACTTGCATAGAAATTTTATTACTCTCCACATAAGCAAAATTCTTTTCATTCGGAATAGTGGGAGTTTCATAAGAGACTTGAATACTATAAATTGTTTCCACATTAAAAGAGTAATGTTCAGAAAAAGGGTAATCATAATCATGACAAGTTTTATAAGTATAGTCATCACTACTTTTTATAGCATAAGTTCCATCACAATAATCATCATAAGTAGCAACTTTGTTCTCATCATAATCGATTGAAACCTCTTCCGAAATAGTGGATACATCACTAAATAAAGTCATGACCTCTCCAAATCCACTTTCATAATTATCACAATAAGATTCAACATCCTCCAATATTGTGGGATCACTACTTCGTAAAGTTGACACTCTTCCAAACCCACTTTCATCAATATAATCATCATAAGTAGGAGGCATGCTATCATTATTATAAATTTGCATATCAAAACTTGGGAGACTAAAAATATCATCTCCATTAAACGTAGAATCCCCAGGCTTGGGACAAACATTAATTTCAGCAAATATATTCTCAAAAACATCATCTCATCAAACATAGCATCCCCAAGCTTGGGACTTTTCATATCATAAGCATAATCATTCTCATCATTAATAGTATGGATAGCACCAATAGTATAGCAATTATCATATTCTTCCAAGCAAGAGACAATTTTTTTTCAAGATCATAAGAAGTATCATTATCTTCCCAATCATAATCATCACAACAAGCAATAGGCATAATGCGATCATCATCAAGTGCATCATTTTCCACAATTATTTTTGATTCATTTTCATGAGGCGCAACAATAATAGGAGCAACATTATTTGGGAGAGATATCTTTTTACCTCTCTTCCTTTTTCTTTTCTTCTTCTTCACCACATCATGTGTGGGTTCAATCCTCTTTTTGGAGCTCCTTATTAATGAGATTGGTTGAATAGAAGGCTCCTCCTCGTTACCTGATTCATCATAAGAAATAATAGGAGGATATTGGGAAGTCTCTTCCCTTTCATTAGTATTCTCTTCATCTTCTATTTCTTTTCTTTTCTTTATGTAGTTGGCAATATAAGGATTTCAATGCAATTCACCGCACAATACATATAAATTTCCTCTAGATCAAATTCAAGGAGTTTATAACGGTCAAATTCTGGAAGATAATTAGTCATACGTTTCATTTCTTTGTAGCCCATAAGCAAACTAAGTTCATTATAATGTGCAAGGGAAATCAAGTCATCACAATTTTTGGACACGATTAGATCATGAAACAATTTGCATCGGATAGTTAAATGACCCTGTTCATTGCAAAGTTCACAAGTACGGCCAAGATAATTTAAATTTTCAGCACAAACATCTAGCCTTTCTTGCAACAATTTAGTTTCTAAATGCTTATGCCTCTTGCAATATCTATCTTCCCGATTTGGTGTGTACTTGCAAACCCAATACACTCCACAAAAATCGACATGCTTATACGAGATATTTTCATCATGACTAGTGCAATCATCATTAGTACCATGGATATTCAAGGAGTTCATACTAACAACATTGCAATCATGCTCATCATTCAAAGATTTGGTGCCAAACATTTTAATACATTCTTCCTCTAACACTTTGGCACAATTTTCCTTTCCATCATACTCACGAAAGATATTAAAAAGACGAAGCATATGAGACAAACTCAATTCCATTTTTTTGTAATTTTCTTCAAACTAAACTAGTGCTAAAACAAGAAACAAAAAGATTCGATTGCAAGATCTAAAGATATACCTTCAATCACTCACCTCCCCGGCAACGGCGCCGGAAAAGAGCTTGATGTCTACTACGCAACCTTCTTCTTGTAGACGTTGTTGGGCCTCCAAGTGCAGAGGTTTGTAGGACAGTAGCAAATTTCCCTCAAGTGGACGACCTAAGGTTTATCAACCCGTGGGAGGCATAGGATGAAGATGGTCTCTCTCAAGCAACCCTGCAACCAAATAACAAAGAGTCTCTTGTGTCCCCAACACACCCAATACAATGGTAAATTGTATAGGTGCACTAGTTCGGTGAAGAGATGGTGATACAAGTGCAATATGGATGGTAGATATAGGTTTTTGTAATCTGAAAATATAAAAACAGCAAGGTAACAAGTGGTAAAAGTGAGTGTAAACGGTATTGCAATGCTAGGAAACAAGGCCTAGGGTTCATACTTTCACTAGTGCAAGTTCTCTCAACAATAATAACATAATTGGATCATATAACTATCCCTCAATATGCAACAAAGAGTCAATCCAAAGTCACTAATAGCGGAGAACAAACGAAGAGATTATGGTAGGGTACGAAACCACCTCAAAGTTATTCGTTCGGATCGATCTATTCAAGAGTTCGTACTAGAATAACACCTTAAGACACATATCAACAAAAACCCCAATGTAGCCTAGATACTCCAATGTCACCTCAAGTATCCGTGGGTATGATTATACGATATGCATCACACAATCTCAGATTCATCTATTCAAACCAACACAAAATACTTCAAAGAGTGCCACAAAGTTTCTACCGGAGAGTCAAGACGAAAACGTGTGCCAACCCCTATGCATAGGTTCATGGGCGGAACCTGTCATGGAATTGTCACGGCAGATGTCCTCTTGCAAGGACTTAGTCGTGGAGCCATCGCAACTAGGAAGATTAAAGGGGTTAATCGGGACAAAGGACACGAGAGGTTTTATACTAGTTCGGCCCCTTATGGTGAAGGTAAAGCCTACGTCTAGTTGGGTTGGTATTGCTTGAGATTTCGATGACCAGGGAGCGAGATACGCTATGCCCGGTTCTCAATTGGTTGTTTCTTGCCCTAAGCCAACAGGTCGCCCCTTATATACACGGGTTGACGCCTACGGGGTTTTCAGAGACCCCGCGGCTTATAAACAATGTCCGGCTCGGTGACTAGTCAAGTCTACCTTATGATACAAGTCATGCCTTGTAGTGACCCGACCTCAGATGGTCAAGTCTCTGTGTTTCAAATGTCATCCTGGATCGTAATCTTGACACACAAGACTCAAGGATTTATAACAGAGTAGCAATCACACACTTATTACATCGAATGTCTCAAAAGAGAACTTATTACAATAATATGGCTTAAGGCCATCTAATACGATAACAACGGAAGGCTTGGAAGATAAAGTGAGTCCATCAACTCCAACGGCATAGCTGAGCTGTACGGCAATGACCTATCGAACCTTTCTCCTCGTCTGAAAAGTCTGCAACATAATACGTTGCAGCCCGAGAACGGGTCAGCACATGGAATATGCTGGCAATGTAACACAATAGAGCAATAACAGAATAATGCTACCACTACATGCATATTTGGCTGGTGGAAAGCTCTACGGTTAAAGTTTTTGTGAAAAGCCAATTTTTCCCTACAACAAAGGAATAAATTTTAATTTAACTATCATGGTGGTTGAAACATCATTGAGAAGGTATAACCCCAACTCAATCCCAATTAAGGTAATTAACATCCCAGCAATATTAGTTAAGAGTGATGAGATACATGTGAATACTCAAGTACTTGATACTCAGAATTGTCCATGACCGGGGACACGGCTAACCATGATTAGATTGTACACTCTGCAGAGGTTTATGACTTTTCCCCACAAGACTCGATTGCCTCCGTTGATTTCTCGCACTACATGGTGTTTGAGAAACGGATGACCGAGACACGTCTTTCGTAAACATTAACTCTCTACCGGGTAGATCATACCAAACCTACAAAACCCACTACCGCTGATCTACCTCTTCAAGAGCTTCACGTAACTTACTCAACTATGCTAGAGCCCATAATAGCTTGTGGCTGCACACGGAAGTTTCTAGCATGAATAATCTCAGTTCCCTTTGAGCCTGGGTGGCGGTCCATAGGAAGATCACACGGGTACCCCGGGATTTCCAAAAAAAAAACAAACAACACTGGGTTCCCCAGGTGCCTTAATCCACCCAGATGTGTATTTAAGTTGCCACCTTAAGTTGAACCATTAATTAACAATCTCACATCTGTCATGGAATACACTCAAACCCAATCCACGTCTACGAGCATAGCATAGCAATATAGGCAATACGTAGAAGTAACTCCCAAGGGTTTGACAGTAACAGGGCAATAGGTTCCTACCTCATCATCTACTTCACAACCCACAAATTAATGACATCCTAACCATGCAATGTATGAGGGTTGAAACTAATGCACAAAAACTGGGTATGAAAAGAGTATGATCAAAGTGTTACTTGCCTTGCTGACGATCCGTGAATCCTAGAGACTCGTAGTAACAGGCTTCACACTCCGGGAATTCTATCGCAAGCAAACAATACATACATAAGCAACAAGCAAAGATGCACAAGCAAAACTCAACTCAAAGAGGTTGACCAGAAAGTTCAATTTAAGAACTCCGGTTCGCAAAAAGAATCAAACTAAACGAAGCAACAAAACTCAAACGGCGAAAGAAATAAGATATGTTTACTAATATGAACTAGGGTCAAATTTTACAAAGACAAAACCTGGTTTAAGTTGATTATTCGGAAAGAGGGTTTCGAGATGAAACTCCAGGCGTTTGAATCGCCTGACTTCGATAAACGAGCGAAAATTTATACTAGTACGAACATCGGATCAGAAATCGCGATCAGGAAAATCGCGGAATAAATCCGATAAAAGAAAAACGACGAACGGCTTAACGAATGAACGTTCGTTAGCAGAAACTAAACGACGAACACGTTCGTTAAAACGAACGAACGAGCGAACGCTCGCTAAGTAAATAAACCGGAGAATAAAACTGATCTATAAAAAAACGAAGTAGGATTTTTCTAAAAAAAACCGAAGGGGTTTTTCTTAAAAAAAACCGGGCGGCGGGGCGGCTACCTCCGACGAGGTCGTCCGGTGAGGCGGGGCGACTCGGCGGGCGGTGAGGGGCGGCGGGCTCGGGCGAGGGCGCTGGGTGGCGGCGAAGGGGCGGGCGGCGGCGCTTAGGGCGGCGGCGGCGGCGACGGGCTCGGGCTCGGCCCGGCCCGGGGCGGTGGTGGTGGTGGCTAGAGGGGGGGTGGCGGCGATATAAGGGGGCGGGCGGCGACTTGGAGGAGGGGGCAGGCGGCGGCGGAGTCCGGCCGGACTCCGGAGTCCGGGTCGGCGGAGGCGGCTGGCGGCTCGACCGGCCTGCTCGGCTGGGCGCTAGGCCTAGTCGGGCGCGGGTCTCTTTTTTTTAAACGTTCCGCCGAAACCTAGAAAAATCCTAGAAAAATAAATAAAAATCTAAAAAAAATACCAAAACAAGTTTTCTCTGTCTAAATGAAATATTTAGAACAAGATGAACTTTTCTTGGCCCCTAAAATGCAATTTTTAAAACATGCAAATTTTTCTAGGGCAAATAAAATCAAATAAAAACCAAATAATGATTTTAACATATTTCCTCCGATATTTCAATTATTTTGGAGAAGTCATATTATCTCCCCTCATTTATTATTTTAAAATGAAATCTTTTCCGGAGAGAAAATAATTAAAATCAAAATCCTCGTCTTCATTATTTGATAAAATTCAAATATGAAAATTTGGAAAAATCCTCAACTCTCTCCGAGGGTCCTTGAGTTGCTTAGGATTTCGAGGATTGCAAACGAAATGCAATAAAATATGATATGCATGGATGACCTATGTATAACATTCCAAATTGAAAATATGGGATGTTACAAACCTACCCCCCTTAAGATGAACCTCGCCCTCGAGATTCGGGTTGGCTAGAAAATAGGTGCGGGTGGTCCTTGCGAATATCATCTTCTCGTTCCCAGGTGGCTTCCTCCTCTGTATGGTGGCTCCACTGAACTTTACAAAACTTGATAACCTTGCTGCGGGTGACTCGGCTGTCAAAGTCAAGAATCTTTACTGGCTTTTCCTCATAAGTCAAATTACTGTCCAACTATATCGCCTCTAGGGCATCAGATTCTTAACGGTATATCGCCATCTCAAAGATGGCACTTCTTCAGCTATGATACGTGAAACACATCGTGAACTCCTGACAATCCTTCAGGTAACTCCAGCTTGTAGGCAACTTCTCCCATCCGTTCCAAAACACGATACGGTCCTACAAATCTTGGGGCTAACTTTCCCTTAACTCCAAAACGTTTCACTCCCCTCAAGGGTGATACTCGCAGATAGGCTCTGTCTCCAATTTCATAGGTTACTTTCTTGCGTTTTGAATCTGCATAACTCTTCTGTCTGGATTGAGCAATCTTTAGTCTGTCTCTGATCAGTTTAACCTTCTCTTCAGATTCCTTGATCAAATCTGGTCCAAACAACTGACGGTCTCCTACCTCATCCCACATCAATGGTGTCTACATCTGCGTCCATACAGGGCTTCGAACGGTGCCATCTTCAAACTGGCCTGGTAGCTATTGTTATATGAGAACTCTGCGTACGGCAAATTGTCATCCCAACTAGATCCATAATCTAGCGCACAGGCTCTCAACATGTCTTCCAGAATCTGATTGACTCTCTCGGTCTATCCATCCGTCTGTGGGTGGAAAGCGGTACTGAACTCCAATCTGGTACCCAAGGTCTGGTGTAGTTGATGCCAAAACTTTGAAGTAAACTGCGTTCCTCTATCTGATACGATGCTCCTCGGAACTCCATGCAAACATACGATCCTGGACATATATATCTTGGCCAACTTGGCACTTGTATAAGTTGTTTTCACTGGGATGAAGTGAGCTAGTTTGGTCAAACGGTCCACAACTACCCATATTGAATCATATCCTGCCTTGGTTCTGGGTAATCCGGTAATAAAGTCCATGCCAAATTTGTCCCACTTCCATTCGGGTATTGGCATAGGCTATAACAGTCCTGCTGGCTTCTGATGCTCTGCCTTCACTCTCTGACATACATCACATAGGGCTACATACTCGGGAATATCCTTCTTCATACCAGTCCACCAGAAACGTTCCTTCAAGTCCAAATACATCTTGGTGTTTCCGGGGTGAATCGAGTATGGTGAGTCATGGGCCTCCTGAAGTATTAAATTCCTGATCTCCGAATTGTTGGGCACGTAAATTCGGTCCTCAAACCACAAGGTATTGTGCTCATCCTCGCAAAAACCTTTGGCTTTACCTTCGCCCATCTTCTCTCTTATCTCAGCAATCTCTTTGTCCTCCTTCTGAGCTTCTCGAATCTTGTCCAACAATGTCGACTGAACCTCCAGGGTCGCAATGAAACCTCTTGGAACAATTTCCAACCGAAGTTCCATGATCTCCTCAGCTAACTCCTTTGGCAATCCTTTACTTTCAAGGATATTAGCATAACTCTTCCGGCTCAAAGCGTCTACTACGACGTTGGCCTTTCCTGGATGATAGTGTAGCTTCATATCGTAATCCTTTATAAGTTCCAGCCATCTCCTCCGCTCCGAGGTTCAACTCCTTCGTGTGAAAATGTACTTCAAACTCTTATGATCCGTGTACACATCACAACGGTTTCCAATGAGATAATGTCTCCAGGTCTTTAATGCATGCACTACGGCTGCTAACTCCAAATCATGCGTGGCATAGTTCAACTCATGAGGCTTGAGTTGTCGTGAGGCATACGAAACAACCTTTCCGTCCTGCATAAGCACACATCCAAGTCCCAAGCGTGAGGCGTCACAATACACTTGAAACTCCTTATGTATATCTGGCAATGTCAGCACTGGGACTGTAGTCAACCGTTTCTTCAACTCCTGAAAGCTTGTCTCGCAACCCTCTGTCCATACTTACTCTTACGGCTCTCAATTTTTGCTGCTTTCCTTCAATCATTAGGGCCTTATCTACCAACTCTTGGTAGTTGTTGAAAGTTTCCACCATCAACTGCATGCTCATCTCATCGTTCAGCCCTTCCATGAACTTCTCCTGCTTCGCGGCATCTGTGGCTACATCATCAGGGGCATAGCATGATAGCTTGCTAAACTCATCCACGTACTGGGCCACAGTACGGTTCCCCTGGCGTAAGTTGCGAAACTCACGCTTCTTCATCTGCATGGCTCAAGTTGAGACATGGGCCGTCTAAAAGCTTGTTGAACTGGTCCCAAGTGACATTGGCTATAGGAAAAGTAGCCGTAATTCTCCCACCATGCGGCTGCTGGTCCATCCAATTGATGTCGCCAAAGCGCACCTTCTCAAAGATCCGTGCATCCAGCGGTGGTTAACTCCTTCCAACACGGCGAGCCAATCATCGCAAATATTGGCTCGGTGCTCTTGGAAAACACCGCGGTTGTAACCTCGTAAAACGGGCTAAATTGTCCACTTGGCGGCGGGTTGTTGTTGTTGTTGTTGTTGTTGGCATTGCCCTGGTTCGAACTAGCAATTGCATCAAGGCATTCTGCTGCTGGATCAACTGGGTGAGCTCCGTGGGAAAACAAAACCGGGTCACGTCTGGAGGCATCCGTGGGTTTAGATGGAAGAGATTAGAATAGAAAGAGGTCTAGTGAGAAAACACTACCCATATGCACATGAGGCAAACACAACCATTCATTCAATCAATCAAGCAAGGGCATACAGACAGTCTAGGACTATCGCAAAAGTGCTCAACTACTACTAGTTACATGGGGGAATACTACTATTATATGGTGGTCATCTAGAAATTTTGATCGGTGGAAGACTCCATGATGTCTGCTCCAGCTTCGTCTTCATAGTCATCATCACTTGGATCCGAATCAGTGTCGTCGATGATGATGTAGTCGTCCGGACAAGTGGGATCTTCTTCCTCTTCTTCCAATGCTGATCCTCCCATGAAGACTCCGATCTTCTTGACTACGTCGTCATTCTTCTCCAGTAGTGTCTTGATTTCCTCCTCATATCCATCGCGTGTAAACTTGAGTTCTTCATCCAGCTCGATGATCCTAGTTTTCGCCTCCTTCATCTCCATCATGTCTGCGCACATCTGGTTCTTCTGACGTCGAATGTGTTGGTTTAGCTCCTGGATGTAAGCTGCAATGGATCTATCCTTCTTGGTGCTGATTACTTCCCATTGCTCGTCTCGGTGCCCACATATTTGTTAGATGGTGTCTTTAAGCTCCCTGCTGTAGACTTCTCCAATGCATCCCATGGTAATGTGAGCTGCCATACTCTTGCCAAGGCTCCAGGTGGGTGCTTCGAAAGAAAACTCTATGGGCTTGGAAGTTGGCGAGAACGTCCTTCCCGGAACTTGTACTTGAATCATCCAGCGCTCTTCTTCAGGTAAAGTGGCGTTGTACGTTCCGGTGAAGCCTGGTATTCCAATGTTCAAGTACCTAGTGACTTCCTTCAAGTGGCGTCCAAAAGGTGTGTCTTCATCCGGTTGTGCAAACTTGTTCTTCATCTCCGTCATCCTAAAGAGTGGAAAAATGGAGAGGTGTCAGAAATGAGTAGAGAAGAGTGACCTATGGTTTATCTTAGTGGTCGTGTCCTACACTCAGCGTGTGCTCGATACCATCTTGTAGCGACCGACCTCGATGGTCAAGTCTCGTGTTTCAAGTGTCATCCCTGGATCAATAATGCCGACACACAAGATTTGAAGGATTTATAACAAAGTAGCAATCACATACTTATTACATCGAATGTGTCAAAAGAGAACTTATTACAATAATATGGCTTAAGGCCATCTAATACGATAACAACGGAAGGCTTGGAAGATAAAGTGAGTCCATCAACTCCAACGGCATAGCTGAGCTGCACGGCAACGACCTATCGAACCTTACTCGTTCGAAAAGTCTGCAACATAATACGTTGCAGCCTGAGAACGGGTCAGCACATGGAATATGCTGGCAATCCAACACAATAGAGCAATAACAGAATAATGCTACCACTACATGCATATTTGGCTGGTGGAAAGCTCTACGGTTAAAGTTTTTGCGAAAAGCCAATTTTTCCCTACAACAAAGGAATAAATTTTAATTTAACTATCATGGTGGTTGAAACATCATTGAGAAGGTATAACCCCAACTCAATCCCAATTAAGGTAATTAACATCCCAGCAATATTAGTTAAGTGTGATGAGATACATGTGAATACTCAAGTACTAGATACTCAGAATTGTCCATAACCGGGGACACGGCTAACCATGATTAGATTATACAATCTGCAGAGGTTTGTGCACTTTTCCCCACAAGACTCGATCGCCTCCGTTGATTTCTCGCACTACATGGTGTTTGAGAAACGGATGATCGAGACACGATCTTTAGAAACATTAACTCTCTACTCGGGTAGATCATACCAAACCTACAAAACCCACTACCGCTGATCTACCTCTTCAAGAGCTTCACGTAACTTACTCAACTATGCTAGAGCCCATAATAGCTTGTGGCTGCACACGGAAGTTTCTAGCATGAATAATCTCAGTTCCTTTGAGCCTGGTGGCGGTCCATAGGAAGATCACACGGGTACCCCGGATTTCCAAAAAAACAGACAACACTGGTTCCCCGGTGCCTCAATCCACCCAAATGTGTATTTAAGTTGCCACCTTAAGTTGAACCATTAATTAACAATCTCACATCTGTCATGGAATACACTCAAACCCAATCCACGCTCACGAGCATAGCATAGCAATATAGGCAATACGTAGAAGTAACTCCCAAGGGTTTGACAAGAATAGGCAATAGGTTCCTACCTCATCATCTACTTCCCAACCCACAAATTAATGACATCCTAACCATGCAATGTTTGAGGGTTGAAACTAATGCACAAAAACTGGGTATGAAAAGAGTATGATCAAAGTGTTACTTGCCTTGTCGACGATCCGTGAATCCTAGAGACTCAGAGTAACACGCTCAGACCGGGAATTCTATCGCAAGCAAACAATACATACATAAGCAACAAGCAAAGATGCACAAGCAAAACTCAACTCAAAGAGGTTGACCAGAAAGTTCAATTTAAGAACTTCGGTTCGCAAAAAGAATCAAACCAAACGAAGCAACAAAACTCAAACGGCGAAAGAAATAAGATCCGTTTACTAATCTGAACTAGGGTCAAATTTTACAGAGACAAAACCTGGTTTAAGTTGATTATTCGGAAAGAGGGTTTCGAGATGAAACTCCAGGCGCTTGAATCGCCTGATTCCGATAAACGCGCAAAAATTTATACTAGTACGAACATCGGATCAGAAATCGCGATCAGGAAAATCGCGGAATAAATCCGCTAAAAGAAAAACGACGAACGGCTTAACGAATGAACGTTCGTTAGCAGAAACTAAACGACGAACACGTTCGTTAAAACGAACGAACGAGCGAACGCTCGCTAAGTAAATAAACCGAGAATAAAACTGATCTATAAAAAAAGCAGGGTTTTTCTAAAAACCGAAGGGTTTTTTTTTAAAAACCGGCGGCGGGCGGCTACCTCCGACGAGGTCGTCCGGCGAGGCGGGCGACTCGGGGGCGGTGAGGGGCGGCGCTCGGGCGAGGGCGCTGGGTGGCGGCGGCGGGGCGGGCGGCGACGCTTAGTGTGGCGGCGGCGACTCGGCGGAGGCGGCGGCGACTGGGCTCGGCTCCGGCTCGGGGGCGGTGGTGGTGGTGGCTAGAGGGGTGGCGGCGATATAAAGGGTGCGGGGCGGCGACTTGGAGGAGGGGGGCAAGCGCGCGGCGGAGTCCGGTCGGCGGAGGCGGAGGCAGGCAGCAGGAGGCGGCGGCGGCGGGCGGCTCGACGGCCTGCTCGGCTGGGCCCTAGGCCCAGAGGGGCTGGTCTCTTTTTTAAACGTTCTACCAAACCTAGAAAAATCCTAGAAAAATAAATAAAATCTAAAAAATACCAAAACAGGTTTTCTCCGCCTAAATGAAATATTTAGAACAAGATGAACTTTTCTTGGCCCCTAAAATGCAATTTTAAAACATGCAAATTTTTCTAGGGCAAATAAAATCAAATAAAAACCAAATAATGATTTTAACATTTTTCCTCCGATGTTTCAATTATTTTGGAGAAGTCATATTATCTCCCCTCATTTAATATTTTAAAATGAAATATTTTCCGGAGAGAAAACAATTAAAATCAAAATCCTCGTCTTCATTATTTGATAAAATTCAAATATGAAAATTTGGAAAAATCCTCAACTCTCTCCGAGGGTCCTTGAGTTGCTTAGGATTTCGAAGATTGCAAATGAAATGCAATAAAATATGATATGCATGGATGACCTATGTATAACATTCCAAATTGAAATTTTGGGATGTTACATGCCATTATGGCGGTTTACTACAACGGGCCTTAAGTCGCATGTGGGCCTTAGGCCCCTTTGTTGAGACGCCATCTTCACGCTTGGACTTGGGCTTCTGTTTGGTAATCTCTTTACGTAACCCGGCCCCACCTGGGCGTCTTACACAAATAGTTATATCCCCAACATTAGGCCCCAGATTGATTTGAACCTGTTCATGTCAATCTTAAAATAACTTAAAGCATAAATCTTCAGACTTCTAACTGCGCAAAAGACTTCCTTTAACCCGCTGTGACGTCATTCTTTGGATCCGTGTTAACCCGTCATGATGTCATCTTTTCTTTTTACTCCGCCGTATCGCCCAATGGATCTCTGTCTTTATTGTCCGTTCGAATTCGAGGCGTCGGGGCACTGGATAATAATTCTTATCTCCTCGCTTCCGTGCCGCCTCGCTTATCCTCTCCTTATAAATAGACGCGACCTAGGTTTCATTTTCACCCTTTCGCTTGTCTTCTTCCTCTTGCCTCCTCTCGAGCTCCGCCGCTTGTTGTCAAGCTTCGTCTTCATCGACCCAGCCGCCAGATCGACCTGAATCGACGTAAACACGTCGGCGAACCTCCGCAGCTCCTCCAGACCTGTAAGTTTCCTTTCCTTCCCTGCCTAGATCTGCATTACAGCTTCTTCGAGTTCATCGCAGTTCATCACCATTAGAGCCATTTCCTTGTTAGCGTTTCCTCCTAGATACCACTTTCGATCAAGAATGACATAAAACAACTGCGGTAGTTTTTTTCGCCCTTATCTTGGATACAAAGCAGATCTTTTTCTCTATATGAAGGCCTTATTCAAACCTATGAACGCATCTGCGTCAGTTTTTAGGTCTAGAAAAACTTCCTATCAGAACAGCTCTTTGATCTCAAATCATAGCAGAAGATTATGAAACCTGTTTTTATCACCCGGAAGACTTCTTATGTTAAATGCCATTAACATAACTGTCCAGGTATCCAGCTTAAACGTATTCCACTTGATCTGTGAACCTTGGCGCCTTCTCAGGTCTTTAAAACTTTTGAACTGTTGCTAACACTTGTGGCGGCTTAAATAATGTTGCTCAATTATCCTTATGTCATTAGGCCCCTTTAAGCCGCTACCTTCAGTAATTTGGATATTTTATTCCGGGTTAAAATTTAAACCGGGAACTTCTTATTTTGTAATAGGCCAATCTGTTGTCATGGCGCCTAAGTCGACCAAAGCTCCTGTAACGTGCAACTGGGTCCCATCCACTGTCACTAAAAGCAAACTGGTTGAATTTGTGAAGTCTGGTCATTTGCCGGAGAAGGAAGTCATGTCTTATCGCGTCCCTGACCCATCTGAAGAGAAGCCTCAACCCAAAGAAGGGGAGGTAATAGTTTTCACGGATCACATGAGCCGGGGATTTGCCCCTCCCGGCTCAAAGTTCTTCAGAGAAGTTTTAAATTTCTTTGACCTTAGACTCAAGACATTGGACCCAATTCGTGTCCAATCTTTGCAATTTCCAAGTCTTCGTGAGGTGTAGCGGGAGAGGAGCCAAGCCTGCTCTTATTCGAGAACTGTTTTACTTGAACCGCAGAATAATGAGCGCTAACGGGCGAGTCTTGAACTTGGCGGTATCTCGATCCAATGACGGAGAGACTGTTCATTTCTTTATGCCGAGCTGCCGAGTCACCCCAAATATTGGAACCATCATGGTTCTCTGTCAGATACTTCTCCGGTGATGAGCCGCCTCGCCCGGCTTCGTGCCTGCGCCTTGAGTCCAACCATCCATTTGGCGGATAAACCGACCGCTGTTGAACGCTCGCCACTCAACCCCACCATCAAGAAGATTAAAGCTCTCTTGGGAAATGGTTTAAACGACATTGACTTGGTCCGGTGCAGGTCACTTGGCGATACTCCCACTAAGCCGCCGCTCCGCTTAATGTGCACCTATCAAAGTAACAAAGCGACCCAATGCGCCACGATTCGACGACTTACTGATGACATGGCAGATGCTACAACCCGATCCACTGCTGAAGGAGGGTATCATATCAACAACACCTTGGGTTACTTCCTTACGCAAAAAGAACTCGCCCCTGCAAAGAAGTTACCAATCTTAATAAATACTCTTTAATATGTTTACCTCCTTGTACTTATAATTCCTTATCTTTCCCACGCACAGTGATGATTTCGGAAAGTCAAATATGACCACGAGGTCGCCCAACAAGCCGAGCAGCCAAGAAAATGAAAGGAAAACGCCAAGACGGGACTTCAAAAAGAAGAAACCCAACGCCTCGAATTGCTCAAATTGGATGACTCTTCTTCGATGAGGAAGAGGTAATCCCTTATTCTCTTTAACTCCTTTGTTACTATTTTATTGATATTTCCGCCTTCAGAAGACACTGAAACAGCCAAGCTCATGGCGAAGAGGTAACTATAATTTCCTCCGACTCGAGCCTTTGCCAAAGCACAAAACCGGCGGGTGACCCGAAAGTAAGATTTTCACATCCCTTAGCTTATCAAGATCCTCAATTTCTTTTGAAGCAACAACGCCTTGAGAACCGGAGGCAAACCGGACAAGTAAGGATGTAGAGCTCTCTTCCGCTTACCGACGTAAGCAAGAAGCGCCGAATCGAGGTCATCTCCGCTTGCGCTCTGCTTATCCTTTGGCGGGTTTAATTCGCCACCTCTCAATTCATCGACTCAATTATCGGGATATCTCCTTCTTCCGGCGAGTCTATGCAATCCAACATGCCGGCCTTCAAGATCGCCTCGGTAATGTACCTTGTTATCCTCATGCTTTGCCTTACCCATATTTTGTACTCATCCCTTTGTTTTATTCACAGTGTGCAGGCGAAGCCCGGTAAGAGGGCAAAGAAGAATAAGCCGATTGAAGACCCGGTAGCAACGGAGCCGGAACCTGGAACCACTGCCCCTGATGCTTCTACTCATCCACCTCCTCCTGAGCCGGCCCATGAAATTCCGACACCATCTTCCAACCCGCCTCAAGAAAGCACTCTTGATAGCTCCGATAAGCCGGAAATTCCTAGCCCGGCCCGGACGGCTGAATCGGAAGTTGAATTCTTGAAAAGCCAGTATGTTGAGCCGGGGCGGCCTACTGTTCTTGCCAGGTGTACCGCTAAGGAAGAACTTGTCAAAAGCCGAAAGACCAAACAGGACATCGCTGATTATGCCCACTTAAGCATTGGCGATATAGTCTCGGGCTATCTAAATCAAGTGCATAACAGCCGCGACCTGGAAATTGACATGGTGAAACAGATACAGCATAAATCTGAGGTATAACTTATATTATTTCTCCTAAATCTTACTTACTGTACCAGCCCCCAAGTCTACTGCTTATAGGTAAATATGTCGTAGACTTAGATACCGGCTTACTGTTAGCTCACCCGGTTTACAAGAAAGTATATTTAACCCGGCTGTAATATAGCAACTTTTAAAGAAGCGATACACATTAGCCCCCAAGTGTCAAGTATTTTTACTTGTAAAGTGCTTGAGACTTTAATATTCATAATCTGACATTATAAAGTAAAATTTTCTTCATCATACATTAGCCCCCAAGTGTCAAGGGTCTTTACTTGTAAAGTACTTGAGACTTTAATAATACCTTACCATAACCTTACTTGTAACCCAGCGTTATTGCAGGTCTCCACCAGTCAATTCGAATTGTAGATTGCTGACCTGAAGACCCGGCTGGCAGCCCAAGACCTTGAGATTCAAAAAGCTGACTCCAAATTCGCATTCAGCATCTCTGAGCAAGAAAAGTTGAAGAAGGATTTTGACGGAGAAGAAGGCTGGCGGATGAAAAATCTTCACTTGTGACCCGGCCGAGACAATGAAGCAGCTCTTGCCGAAGCAACTGCCGAATTGTCCGGCTTAAAGCACCACATATCCCAAATGGTCTCAGCAATTTTCAGTAAGTTACTATGTGTAACTTTTGAACATCACCATGATTCATTTGATAACTATTTCAGACATGATCTCCGCTTAATCTTATATGTATAAACGCAGGTCCTGTGAGTACCAACTCGAAGCGTAATATGCTTGATCAAGCTTAAGGCGGTGTACACTCTAGTGGAACAACAGTACACCGGTCACAACGTGCCTTGGCCGTTGTGGCTTTATCAAATGATACTCCTTATCTCCTGTAGGATGTGCTCAAACGGCTTGCCGTGTTACCTCAGCGGATTCAGGAGTTAAGGCGAGCATCTGGTAGAGCCGGGGCCAATAGCCGCCTTAAGCCGGGCCAAAGCGTTGGCTCCAGAGCTAGACTTAGGCGATGTTGCTCTTGGATATCCTAGCTTAAAGGAGGACGGCTCTGCATTCAATGAATCAGACTTCACCACCTGTGTGAAAGTCGTACGTGTTGTGGCCACCATCATCAGCAACGATATTGATCTTACAAAGTACCAGCCGGGTTATGACAACGAAAACCGGAGGATTCCAACTCCGCATTATGATGATGTCAGCCTGATCCCTCCAACTCGTAAGCATACCTTTGCTCCTGGAGTTGGCCCGCCAGTTTAATAGATGATGAAGCTGAATTTGAAGCCTTAAGCGGCATTGATGGACCTCGTCAACCTTCCAGACAAAGCAGAGATTTAAGAGGCGGAGAAGGATAACCCGGAGTCGTCAAGTCCACCAAAGGAGTAACCCACCTGGCACTAAGTCTTTGAAAAAATAATGCCTCATTATTCAGACTCGGGGAGTCTTGTAATAGGTTAGAAACACTTCTTAACTCTGTCATGCCTTCGTGCATGTTTGTGGTGCTTAAAAATGTCTCAAGCCGCTATTGTTGTGCACTGCCGGCTTGCTTGAATTGCTTCTTAACATCCAAAAGCTTTTCGCTTTACCCTGTGTATAAAAAAATTCCTTTGGCATCTCACCACATCCGGGGTCGTGTAAAATAATATTAACCCGGAGTATGAACCAAAACATCATAAGTACCAGCTGGTTTAAGGCGTACATTACCGGCTTACCTGTTCCCAAAAAACAGACATTTATACTTAACTTCTGAAAATTGGCACATATAATGTTTACCTGGCCCTCAATATTATTCACTCTTATAGAATAAGTTAAACCTAATTTTCAAAGGCCTCTGATTCGAATACGATCAGTAGAACCGTTCCAAAGGGGTTAAGCTAAGATTCGGATACGATCATATAGCCCCCAATGGCTTTGGCAGTGCCGATCAAGTGGGTATCGACAGCTATGTTCTCTTTGGTTCGAATACGACCTATGTTTGAACAGGAAGCCCTCAAGTGACCATGAGATTTTTTTAATGACGCTGATTCAAATACGATCCATGTCAGACCCAAAGAGGTTAAGCTATGATTCAAATATGATCAAGAAGCCCCCAAGTGGGTTTGGCAGTGTGCCAATCAATTGGGTATCGACAGCTATGTTCTCTTTGGTTTGAATACGACCTATGTTTGAACAGGAAGCCCCCAAGTGACCATGGCTTGATTCAGATATGACCATAAGCCGGACCAAAGGGAAAACCGGATTTAGATATGATCCGCTCCCTGTTAGTCGTTTCCACCACCTGCTAAAGAAGACACATAAACCTTGTAGGATGGAAAGGAAAGAGGCCCTGCTTTATTGCTTTATATAATATATACATTGCTAAAAAAGAAAAACAAATATACTCTGAAAGCCGGTGGCTTAAGTATAGTAGGGCCGGAGATGCGCTATGTTCCACGGCCGGCGGGTCTCTTCCTCCGACTTACGTGAGTCTTTGTGCTCTCGAACATCAATGAGGTAATATGACCCGTTGTTGAGATTCTTGCTGACCATGAATGGTCCTTCCCAAGGAGGGGACATCTTGTGCATATCAGATTGATCCTGGATGAGCCGGAGCACTAAATTGCCTTCCTGGAAAGTTCTGCTTCTAACCCGACGGCTGTGATAATGGCGCAGGTCTTGCTGGTAAATCGCCGAGCGGGCTATCGCCAAATCTCGCTCTTCATCCAACAAGTCAAGTGCATCTTGACGAGCTTTTTCATTATCAGCCTCAACGTAAGCCGCCACCCGGGGTGAATCATGCCGGATGTCACTTGGCAGAACCGCCTCTGCTCCGTACACCATGAAGAAAGGTGTATAACCAGTAGACCTGTTAGGCGTTGTGTTGATGCTCCATAGCACAGAGGGTAACTCCTCCACCCAACAACCCGGAGTTCGTTGTAAGGGAACTAAGAGCCGGGGTTTGATACCTTTCAAGATCTCTTGATTAGCTCTTTCGCTCGACCATTAGATCGGGGTGAGCAACACCGAAACATCAAGCGGATGTGCTCTTGTTGATGAACTCTTCCATGGCACCCTTGGAGAGATTAGTACCATTATCAGTTATAATACTGTGCGGAAAACCAAAGCGAAAGATCACCTTTTTGATAAACTGAACCGCCGTGGCTGCATCACACTTACTGACGGCTCTGCTTCAACCCACTTGGTGAATTTATCCACTGCCACCAATAGGTGTGTCTTCTTATCTTTAGACCTTTTGACAGGTCCAACCATATCAAGGCCCCAGACTGCAAACGGCCAAGTAATCAGAATCATCCTCAATTCTTGAGCCGGCACATGAGCTCGTCGTGAGAATTTTTGACATCCGTCACATTTGCTGACCAGACCCTCCGCAGCAGCATGAGCCGTCAGGCAATAAAAACCATGACGAAAAGCCTTGGCTACCAGAGACTTTGAACCGGCATGATGACCGCAGTCACCTTCATGAATCTCACGAAGTATCTCCTGACCCTCCGTAGGTGATACACAACGTTGAAACGCCCCAGTGAAGCTGCAGTGGTGCTACTCGCCATGAACAATCGTCATGGATTTGGACCGCCTGATGATTTGTCTTGCCAAGGTCTCGTCCTCGGGCAACTCTCCCCGGGTCATATAGGCTAAGTATGGAACCGTCCAGTCCGGGATGGCATGGAGAGCCGCCACCAGCTGCGCCTCCGGGTCTGGCACTGCAAGCTCTTCCTCTGTAGGCACTCTGACAGAAGGGTTATGCAAAATGTCAAGAAAAGTATTAGGCGGCACCGTCTTACGCTAAGACCCCAGCCGGGTTAAAGCATCAGCTGCCTCATTCTTCCTCCGATCAATGTGCTCTACTTGATAACCTTTGAAGTGCCTAGCCACTGCATCAACTTCACGATGATAAGCCGCCATAAGGGGATCCTTAGAATCCCACGTGCCTGACACCTGTTGAGCGACGAGGTCTGAATCGCCCAAGCATCTTACCTGGCTCAAATTCATCTCTTTGGCCATCCGGAGGCCATGGAGTAAAGCCTCGTATTCAGCTGCATTGTTAGTATAGGGAAACATAAGCCGGAGCACATAACAAAATTTGTCACCTCGGGGAAGTTAAAACGACTCCAGCCCCCGAGCCTTCCAACTGCCTGGATCCATCAAAGTGAATAGTCCAATACGTGTTATCCGGCTTCTCCTCTGGTGCCTGCAACTCCGTCCAATCATTGATGGGCTTGAGACTTGATAGCTGTGCGTGGCATATACTTCAAACCGTGAGGCCCAAGCTCGATGGCCCACTTGGCAACTCGTCCTGTGGCTTCCCTGTTCTAGATGATGTCTCCCAAGGGGGCTGAACTTACCACAGTTATTGGATGACCCAGGAAGTACTGCTTTAGCTTCCGGCTTGCCATGAACACCCCATAAACAAGTTTCTGCCAATGCGGATACCTTTGCTTGGACTCTATGAGCACCTCACTGATGTAATAAACCGGCTGCTGAACTGGATGCTCCTTGCCAGTCTCCTTACGCCCACCACAATGGCCACACTAACAAAGACGTGAGTTAGCAGCAACATACAATAGCAATGGCTCTTTATCAATCGGAGCTGCGAGAACCGTGGCTCAGCCAATTGTCTCTTTAAATCTTCAAAGGCAGCATCAAGAGCCTCACCTGCATAAAGGTGTCTTTTTTTCTTCATCATCGACATGTTGGTAGAGCCTTCTCCCTAGTAAACTTATGAATCGGCTTAAAGCAAGAACGCGACCCATGATCGCTGAACATCATTGATGCACACCGGTTTAGCCGGAGAGGTAATCGCCTTGATCTTCTCTCGGGTTAGCTTCAATACCCTGTTTGAGACCAGGAATCCCAAAAGTTTGCTGCGCAGTACACCAAATACACACTTGTCCGGGTTAAGCATCATCTTGTAGACCCGGAGATTGTCAAAGGTTTCCTTTAAGTCAGAGATCAAGGTTTCCTTCTCTCTGGACTTCACCACAATGTCATCCACATAAGCATGAACATTGCACCCAATCTGATTGTGGAGACAATTCTGCACACACCGCTGATAAGTCACCTGGGCACTCTTGATCCCAAACGGCATAGACACATAGCAGAAGGCTCCAAATTGAGTAATGAAAGCCGTCTTCTCCTGGTCCTTAACTGCCATCTTGATCTGATGATAACCAGAGTAAGCATCCAACAAACTCAACCGCTCGCAACCCGCTGTGGCATCGATGATTTGATCAATGCGGGGCAGAGCAAAGGGATCAGCCGGACAAGCTTTATTTAAGTCCGTGTAGTCCACACACATCCGCCAGGTGCCGTTCTTCTTGAGCACAAGCACCGGGTTAGCCAACCACTCCGGGTGAAAAACTTCCACGATGAACCCGGCCGCCAAGAGCCGAGCGACCACCTCCCCTATAGCCTTTTGCCGGAGAAACTGCCTGACCGGCTTATACTTTGGATCAATATTAAGAGTGTGCTCAGCGAGTTCTCTCGGGACACCCGACATGTCAGAAGGTCTCCATGCAAAGATGTCCCAGTTCTCACGGATGAACTCGATGAGCGTGCTTTCCTATTTGGGATCCAAATTGGTACTGATGCTGAACTACTTGGAAGAGTCGCTTGGAGTGAAGTCAACCAGTTTTGTCTCGGCGGCCGACTTAAATTTCAATGCCGAGTCTTGCTCCGTGGTTGGCTTCTTCAAAGAGGTGAAGGAAATGTGCCCTAGAGGCAATAATAAAGTTATTATTTATTTCCTTATATCATGATAAATGTTTATTATTCATGCTAGAATTGTATTAATCGGAAACATAATACATGTGTGAATACATAGACAAACAGATAGTCACTAGTATGCCTCTACTAGACTAGCTCATTAATCAAAGATGGTTATGTTTCCTAACCATAGACATGTGTTGTCATTTGATTAATGGGATCACACCATTAGGAGAATGATGTGATTGACATGACCCATTCCGTTAGCTTAGCACTTGATCATTTAGTATATTGCTATTGCTTTCTTCATGACCTATACATGTTCTCGTAACTATGAGATTATGCAACTCCGTTTACGGAGGAACACTTTGGTACTACCAAGCGTCACAACGTAAGCTGGGTGATTATAAAGGAGTACTACAGGTGTCTCCAAAGGTACTTGTTGGGTTGGCGTATTTGAGATTAGGTTTTGTCACTCCGATTGTCGGAGAGGTATCTCTGGGCCTTCTCGGTAATACACATCACATAAGCCTTGCAAGCATTACAACTAATGAGTTAGTTGTGAGATGATGTATTACGGAACGAGTAAAGAGACTTACCGTAAGCGAGATTGAACTAGGTATTGGATACCGACGATCGAATCTCGGGTAAGTAACATACCGATGACAAAGGAACAACGTATATCGTTATGCGGTTTGACCGATAAAGATCTTCGTAGAATATGTAGGAACCAATATGGGCATCCAGGTTCCGCTATTGGTTATTGACCGAGAATGGTTCTAGGTCATGTCTACATAGTTCTCGAACCCGTAGGGTCCGCACGCTTAACGTTCGATGACAGTTCATTATGAGTTTATAAGTTTTGATGTACGAAGGTTGTTGAGTCCGGATGTGATCACGGACATGACGAGGAGTCTCGAAATGGTCGAGACATAAAGATTGATATATTGGAAGCCTATGTTTGGACTTGGAAGGTTCGGATGAAAACAGGAAGTTATCGGAACAGGGGTTACGGAACCCCGGGAAGTCAATGGGCCTTGATGGGCCATAGGGAGAAGAAGAAGGGCGGCCAGGGCAGGCCGTGCGCCCCCCCTCTAGTCCAAATAGGACAAGGAGAGGGGGCGGCCTTCCCTCTTCCCTCCTCCAATCCTAATCCAACTAGGGGGGAGTCCTACTCGGTGGGAGTAGGACTCCTCAGCGCGCCCTCTGGGCTGGCCGCACCCCTTGCTCCTTTATATACGGGGCAGGGGGCACCCAGACACACAAGTTGATCTACGGATCGTTCCTTAGCCGTGTGCGGTGCCCCCTCCACCATATTCCACCCGGTCATATCGTCGCGGAGCTTAGGCGAAGCCCTGCGCGGAGAAGTCATATCGTCGCGGAGCTTAAGCGAAGCCCTGCGTCGGTGGAGCATCATCATCGTCCACCACGCCGTCGTCTTGTGGAACTCATCCCGACACTTTGCTGGATCGAGTCCGGGATCGTCATCGAGCTGAGCGTGTGCAGAACTCGGAGGTGCCGACGTTCGGTGCTTGGATCGGTCGGATCGTGAAGGCGTCGACTACATCAACAGCGTTGTTATAACGCTTCGCTTTCGGTCTCACAGTGGTACGGGACGGACCTCTCCCCTCTCGTTGCTATGCCATCACCATGGTCTTGCGTGTGCGAGGAAATTTTTGAAATTACTCGTTCCCCAACAAAGTGGCATCGAGCCTGGTTTTATGCGTTGATGTCATATGCACGAGTAGAACACAAGTGAGTTGTGGGCGATATAAGTCATCTGCTTACCAGCATGTCATACTTTGGTTGGCGGTATTGTGAGATGAAGCGGCCGGACCGACATTACAGCAGACGCTTACGCGAGACTGGTTTCACCGCTTCGAGCACTAGTTGCTTAAAGGTGACCGGCGGTGTCAGTTTCTCTCACTTTAGTTGAACTGAGTGTGGCTCGCCGGTCCTTGCGAAGGTTAAAACAACACCAACTTGACAAACTATCGTTGTGGTTTTGATGCGTAGGTAAGAACGGTTCTTGCTCAGCCCGTAGCAGCCACGTAAAACTTGCAACAACAAAGTAGAGGACGTCTAACTTGTTTTTGCAGGGCATGTTGTGATGTGATGTGGTCAAGGCGTGATGCTATATTTTATTGTATGAGATGATCATGTTTTGTAACCGAGTTATCGGCAATGGTGGCAGAGCCATATGGTTGTCGCTTTATTGTATGAAATGCAAAGCCATGTAATTGCTTTACTTTATCACTAAGCGATAGCGATAGTCGAGAAGCAATAGTTGGCGAGGCGACAACGATGCTACGATGGAGATCAAGGTGTCGCTACCGGTGGCGATGGTGATCATGGCGGTGCTTGGCGATGGAGATCACAAGCACAAGATGATGATGACCATATCATATCACTTATATTGATTGCATGTGATGTTTATCCTTTATGCATCTTATCTTGCTTTGATTGACGGTAGCATTATAAGATGATCTCTCACTAAAATTATCAAGAAGTGTTCTCCCGAGTATGCACCGTTGCGAAAGTTCTTCGTCTTTGAGACACCACGTGATGATCGGTGTGATAGGCTCTACGTTCAAATACAACGGTGCAAAACAGTTGCACACGCGGAATACTCAAGTTAAACTTGACGAGCCTAGCATATAACAGATATGGCCTCGGAACACGGAGACCGAAAGTTGAACGTGAATCATATAGTAGATATGATCAACATAGTGATGTTCACCATTGAAACTACTCCATCTCACGTGATGATCGGACATGGTTTAGTTGATTTGGATCACGTAATCACTTAGATGACTAGAGAGATGTCTGTCTAAGTGGGAGGTTTTAATATGATTAATTAAACTTAAATTTATCATGAACTTAGTACCGATAGTATTTTTGCTTGTCTATGTTTATGTAGATAGATGGCTCGTCTTTGTTGTTCCGTTGAATTTTAATGCGTTCCTTGAGAAAGCAAAGTTGAAAGATGATGGTAGCAATTACACGGATCGGGTCCGTAATTTGAGGATTATCCTCATTGCTGCATGTAAGAATTACGTCCCGAAGCACCGCTGGGTGCCAGGCCTGCTGCGAGAGCAACGCCGAAGTTGTGAGCGTCTGGCGAGCAAAGCTGATGACTACTCGATAGTTCATTGTGCCATGCTTTACGGCTTAGAACCGGGTCTTCAACGACGTTTTGAGCGTCATGGAGCATATGAGATGTTCCAGGAGTTGAAGTTAATATTTCAAGCAAATGCCCGGATTGAGAGATATGAAGTCTCCAATAAGTTCTATAGCTGCAAGATGGAGGAGAATAGTTACTGTCGGTGAACATATACTCAAAATGTCCGGGTATAATAATCACTTGATTCAACTGGGAGTTACTCTTCCGGATGATAGTGTCATTGATGAATTCTCCAATCATCGCCACCAAGCTACAAGAGCTTCGTGATGAACTATAATATGCAAGGGATGACCAAAACAATTCCGAGCTCTTCGCAATGCTAAAAGCATGGAGGTAGAAATCAAGAAAGAGCATCAAGTGTTGATGGTCAACAAGACCACTAGTTTCAAGAAAAGGGCAAAGGAAAGAAGAAGGAACTTCAAAAGAACAGCAAGAAAGTTGCTGCTCAAGAGAAGAAACCCAAGTCTGGACCTAAGCACTGAAACCGAGTGTTTTCTTGCAAGCAAACTGGACCTCGGAAGCGGAACTGCCCCAAGTATTTGGCGGATAAGAAGGATGGCAAGGTGATCAAAGGTATATGTGATATACATGTTATTGATGTGTACCTTACTAATACTTGCAGTAGTACACAGGTATTTGATACTGGTTACATTGCTAATATTTGCAATTCAAACAGGAACTACTGATTAGCGAAGATTGGCTAAGGACGAGGTGACGATGCGCGTGGGAAATGGTTCCAAAGTCGATGTGATCGCGGTTGCACGCTACCTCTACATCTACCATCGGGATTAGTTTTAGACCTAAATAATTGTTATTTGGTGCCAGCGTTAAGCATGAACATTATATCTGGATCTTGTTTGATGCGAGGCGGTTATTCATTTAAGACAGAGAATAATGGTTGTTCTATTTATATGAATAATATCTTTTATGGTCATGCACCCTTGAAGAGTGGTCTATTTTATTGAATCTCGATAGTAGTAATACACATATTCATAGTGTTGAAACCAAAAGATGCAGAGTTGATAATGATAATGCAACTTATTTGTGGCACTCGCCGTTTGGGTCATATCGGTGTAAAACGCATGAAGAAACTCCATCTTGATGGGCTTCGGAATCACTTGATTATGAATCACTTGGTACTTTCGAACCGTGCCTCATGGGCAAGATGACTAAAACGCCGTTCTCGGAACTATGGGCGAGCAACTGATTTGTTGGAAATCATACATACCGATGTTTGTGGTCCAATGAATGTTGAGGCACGCGGCTGGTATCGTTATTTTCTCACCTTCACAGATGATTTGAGCAGATATGGGTATATCTACTTAATGAAACACAAATCTGAAACATTTGAAAAGTTCAAAGAATTTCAGAGTGAAGTGGAAAATCATCGTAACAAGAAAATAAAGTTTCTACGATCGGATCGTGGAGGAGAATATTTGAGTTATGAGTTTGGTTTACATTTGAAACAATGTGGAATAGTTTCGCAACTCACGCCACCCGGAACACCACAGAGAAATGGTGTGTCCGAACGTCGTAATCGTACTTTACTTGATATGGTGCGATCTATGATGTCTCTTACTGATTTACCGCTATCGTTTTGGGGATATGCTTTAGAGACGGCCGCATTCACGTTAAATAGGGCACCATCTAAGTCCGTTGAGACGACACCGTATGAACTGTGGTTTGGCAAGAAACCAAAGTTGTCGTTTCTTAAAGTTTGGGGCTGCGATGCTTATGTGAAGAAACTTCAACCAGATAAGCTCGAACCCAAATCGGAGAAATGTGTCTTCATAGGATACCCAAAGGAGACTGTTGGGTACACCTTCTATCACAGATCTGAAGGCAAGATTTTCGTTGCTAAATTCGGATCCTTTCTAGAGAAGGAGTTTCTCTCAAAAGAAGTGAGTGGGAGGAAAGTAGAACTTGATGAGATAATCAGATCTGCTCCCTTATTGGAAGGTAGTTCATCACAAGAAATGGTTCTGTGACAACTACACCAATTAGTGAGGAAACTAATGATGTTGATCATGAAACTTCAGATCAAGTTGCTACTAAACTTCAGAGGTCAACCAGAGTAAAATCGCACGAGTGGTACGGTAATCCTATTTCGAAGTCATGTTACTTGACCATGGCGAACCTACAAACTATGAAGAAGCGATGGTGAGCCCAGATTCATGAAATGGCTGGAAGCCATGAAATCTGAGATGGGATCCATGTATGAAAACAAAGTATGGACTTTGGTTGACTTGCCCGATGATCGGCAAGCCATTGAGAATAAATGGATCTTTAAGAAGAAGACCGACGGCGATGGTAATGTAGCTGTCTACAAAGCTCGACTTGTTGCGAAAGGTTTTCGACAAGTTCAAGGGGTTGACTACGATGAGACTTTCTCACCAGTAGCGATGCTTAAGTCTGTCGAATCATGTTAGCAATTGCCGCATTTTATGATTATGAAATTTGGCAAATGGATGTAAAACTGCATTCTTGAATGGATTTCTAGAAGAAGAGTTGTATATGATGCAACCAGAAGGTTTTGTTGATCCAAAGGGTGCTAACAAAGTGTGCAAGCTCCAGCGATCAATTTATGGTCAGTGCAAGCCTCTCGGAGTTGGAATAAGCGCTTTGATAGTGTGATCAAAGCATATGGTTTATCTGACTTTTGGAGAAGCTTTGTATTTACAAGAAAGTGAGTGGGAGCTCAGTAGCATTTCGATATTATATGTGGACGACATATTATTGATTGGAAATGATATAGAATTTCTGGATAGCATAAAAGGATACTTGAATAAAAGTTTTTCAATGAAAGACCTCGGTGAAGCTGCTTACATATTGGGCATCAAGATCTATAGAGATAGATCAAGGCGCTTAATTGGACTTTCACAAAGCACATACCTTGATAAAGTTTTGAAAAAGTTCAAAATGGATCAGGCAAAGAAAGGTTTTTACCTGTATTACAAGGTGTAAGATTGAGTCGGACTCAATGCCCGACCACAATGCAGAAGATAGAGAGAAAATGAAAGATGTTCCTATGCTTCAGCCATAGGCTCTATCATGTATGCAATCTGTGTACCAGACTGACGTATGCTTAGCGATAAGCTTGGCAGGAAGGTACCAAAGTAATCCAGAGTGGATCATGGACAGCGGTCAAGAACATCTGAAATACGAAAAGGACTAAGGATATGTTTCTCGATATGGAGGTGACAAAGAGCTAGTCGTAAATGGTTACGTCGATGCAAGCTTTGACATCGATCCGGACGATTCTAAATCGCAAACCGGATCGTGTTTTTATTAAGCGGTGGAGCTGTCGGTTGGTGCATTTCTAAACAAAGCGTCGTGGCGGGATCTACATGTGAAGCGGAGTACATAGCTGCTTGAAGCAGCAAATGAAGGAGTCGGATGAAAGAGTTCATTTCGATCTAGGTGTCATACCTAGTGCATCGGGACCGATGAAGATCTTACGTGACAATCTTGGTGCAATTGCCTTGGCAAAGGAATCCAGATTTCACAAGAGGACCAAACATATCAAGAGACGCTTCAATTCCATTGGGACCAAGTCCAAGTGGGAGACATAGAGATTTGCAAAATACATACGGATCTGAATGTTGCAGACCGTTGACTAAGCCTCTTCCACGAGCAAAACATGATCAGCACCAAGACTCCATGGGTGTTAGAATCATTCTTGTGTAATCTAGATTATTGACTCTAGTGCAAGTGGGAGGCTGAAGGAAATATGCCCTAGAGGCAATAATAAAGTTATTATTTATTTCCTTATATCATGATAAATGTTTATTATTCATGCTAGAATTGTATTAACGGAAACATAATACATGTGTGAATACATAGACAAGCAGATAGTCACTAGTATGCCTCTACTAGACTAGCTCATTAATCAAAGATGGTTATGTTTCCTAACCATAGACATGTGTTGTCATTTGATTAATGGGATCACATCATTAGGAGAATGATGTGATTGACATGACCCATTCCGTTAGCTTAGCACTTGATCGTTTAGTATATTGCTATTGCTTTCTTCATGACCTATACATGTTCTCGTAACTATGAGATTATGCAACTCCGTTTACGGAGGAACACTTTGGGTACTACCAAACGTCACAACGAATCGGGTGATTATAAAGGAGTACTACAGGTGTCTCCAAAGGTACTTGTTGGGTTGGCGTATTTGAGATTAGGTTTTGTCACTCCGATTGTCGGAGAGGTATCTCTGGGCCTTCTCGGTAATACACATCACATAAGCCTTGCAAGCATTACAACTAATGAGTTAGTTGTGAGATGATGTATTACGGAGCGAGTAAAGAGACTTACCGTAATGAGATTGAACTAGGTATTGGATACCGACGATCGAATCTCGGGTAAGTAACATACCGATGACAAAAGGAACAACGATATCGTTATGCGGTTTGACCGATAAAGATCTTCAGAGAATATGTAGGAACCAATATGGGCATCCAGGTTCCGCTATTGGTTATTGACCGAGAATGGTTCTAGGTCATGTCTACATAGTTCTCGAACCCGTAGGGTCCGCACGCTTAACGTTCGATGACAGTTCATTATGAGTTTATAAGTTTTGATGTACCGAAGGTTGTTGAGTCCGGATGTGATCACGGACATGACGAGGAGTCTCGAAATGGTCGAGACATAAAGATTGATATATTGGAAGCCTATGTTTGGACTTGGAAGGTTCGGATGAAAACAGAAGTTACCGAACACCGGGGTTACGGAACCCCGGGGTCAATGGGCCTTGATGGGCCATAGGGAGAAGAGGAAGGGCGGCCAGGGCAGGCCGCGCCCCCTCCCTCTAGTCGAATAGGACAAGGAGGGGCGGCCCCCTCCCTCTTCCCCTCCTCCAATCCTAATCCAACTAGGAAGGGGGAGTCCTACTCGGTGGGAGTAGGACTCCTCCAGCGCGCCTTGGGCTGGCCGCACCCCTTGCTCCTTTATATCTGAGGCGGGGGGCACCCAGAACACACAAGTTGATCTACGGATCGTTCCTTAGCCGCAGCGGTGCCCCTCCACCATATTCCACTTCGGTCATATCGTCATGAGCTTAGGCGAAGCCTGCGCCGGAGAAGTCATATCGTCACGGAGCTTAGGCGAAGCCCTGCCTCGGTGGAGCATCATCATCGTCCACCACGCCGTCGGTTGTGGAACTCATCCCCGACACTTTGCTGGATCGAGTCCGGGATCGTCATCGAGCTGAGCGTGTGCGAGAACTCGGAGGTGCCGTGACGTTCGGTGCTTGGATCGGTCGGATCGTGAAGGCGACGACTACATCAACCGCGTTGTTATAACGCTTCGCTTTCGGTCTACGAGGGTACGTGGACAGACACTCTCCCCTCTCGTTGCTATGCCATCACCATGGTCTTGCGTGTGCGTAGGAAATTTTTTGAAATTACTACGTTCCCCAACAAGAGGTCATATCTGCCGGGTCAACATTAGTTTGATAAAACTTCAGCTCCTCTTCAGCACAAACGGATTCAGCATGAGCCGCATCGCCTTCCTCGCACTCCAAGGCCACCTTTCGACTCCCATGCATAGTGATGGTGCCCTTGTAACCCGGCATCTTGAGCTGCAGATAAACATAACACGGCCGTGCCATAAACTTGGCATAAGCCGGCCGTCCAAACAGAGCGTGATATGGGCTCCTGATTTTGACTACCTCAAACGTCAGCTTCTCAGCCCTGGAATCATACTCGTCTCCAAAAGCCACTTCCAGCTTGATCTTTCCAACGGGATATGCCGACTTACCAGGTACCACCCCATGAAAAACAGTGTTAGACGTCCTCAAGTCCTTATCAGTCAGACCCATACGGCGAAAGGTCTCATAATAGAGAATATTGATGCTTCTTCTGCCGTCCATGAGCACCTTAGTGAATTTATATCCACCAACCTGAGGGGCCACCACCAAGGCCAACTGACCCGGGTTATCAACCCGGAGGGGGTGATCCTCTCTACTCCAAATGATAGGCTGCTCTGACCACCTCAGATAACGGGGAACCGCCGGTTCAACCGAATTCACAACCCTTTTATGAACCTTCTGGTCACGTTTACACAAGTTAGTGGTAAACACATGGTATTGCCCACCGTTCAACTGTTTTGGATGGCTCCGATAACCTGACTGCTGCTGCTGCTGTCCTCCTTGACCAGACTGCTGCTGATTATAGCCACCTTGACCACCTTGAAAACCGGAACTTGAGCCGCCACCCGGGCCATGGAAACCACCTGCTCCTGAACCGCCGCCTGATCCGTGATTGCCATCAAACATGTTTGAATTCTTGAAAGCCTTCATGATCGCGTAGTCCATCCATAAGTGGGTGGCAGGATTTTCCCGAGTACCGTGTCTGGGACAAGGCTCATTCAGAAGCTGTTCGAGAGAAGGACCTGAGCCACCAGATCGAGGGGGTGCTCTCCCCTTACGCTTCTTGTTATTACCTTGGGCATTAGCATTCGCCACCAATGCCGGGTTACCGTCCGGCTTACGCTTGTTGCCACCTTGACTTACCGGGTGATGCTGCTGACCCTTTCCGTTGCCGTTCTTCTTTCCTTTCCCTGTCTTTTCCTCCTCAGACACGAGATCATCGGTAGTATCAGAATCGGCATATTTAACCAAAGCCGCCATCAGCGTACCCATGTCATTCCAATCACGCTTAAGGCGCCCGACTTCGCTTGGTGGCACAAAACGACAATTCGATGGAGCATAAGTACCATGAGCGGCATCCATCTTATCGATGAATGTATTATTTCCTTGACCCGGCGCACTCAATGAGTTGTGGACTCACCCTCCTCCTGCTTACAATTGGTCAAGTCCACAATGGACATAGATTGCTTGCAAGTATCCTTAAAGTTCTGGATAAACCGAGCCTTTAACTCTGCCCATGAACTGATGGAATTGGGAGGCAAGCTTTTCAACCAAGATCGGCCCGTTCCATCTAACATCATGGTGAAATACTTAGCCATTGCCGCGTCGCTGACTTCCAATAACTCCATGGCCATCTCATAACTTTCAATCCATGCCCCCGGCTGTAAATCGGTGTGTAATTCGGCACCTTCGAGGTCCTTGAAATCCTTGGGCAGATGCACATCTCGCAGAGCCGGCACTGACAAGGGACACCACGGTTCTAGTGGCCACCCTGCTCCAACGAAGTCATTGGATACTCAGGAGACCATCATATGTCGTCTCGCTGAGCCGCTAATTGAGCCGCCCGTTCATCCTCTGACGAAATCGATCCTGCACGGGTTATAGCCGCCGGGTTGGTTGCGATCGTTGGGCATTGCTTGATAAAGCCGACTCCATGTGCTGTTGTAACTCGGACTCTGGTTTGGACGAGGTGCTATCCAAGGCTGAGAGTGGAATGAATCCTGTCCCTCTTTGAAGAATAGGTCTCTTGCTGTGCCAAGGCCGTCTGAAGAAGATCCCTAACCCTCCGGGTTTCCACCGCCGTCGGGTCATCACCATCTACTGGAGGAGCCGCCAGACGCGCCGATGCTGCTATCAAGTTCTCCATGGGGTTGGAAAAGTGGTCCGGAGGTGTCGGTATGTATCGGGGCGGGGCCATGCTTCCGTGAAGAGGTGCCATCTCTCGAGGCTGAATCGGCCCTCCAGCTCCGGGTGTCATAAATTGATTGGCTTCGGGCGGATTGCTAGGACCAGCTCCGGGTGTCGTGAAAAGATTCCGAGGATCGTAAACCGGAGGCAGACGGGACTGGGTCTTCTGATGTCTCCTTCTCTTCACCTCATTGGACGCATTCAGACTCATGTTAAGCTGGAAAGCCTCTGACTGGAGTCGCTGCGCCCGTGTATCCAAAGCCGCCCGCTCCGCAGCTAGCCTGGTGTCCTCAGCCGCCAAGGCCTCCTTGGTCAGGGCTATCTCCTCATGCACTTTTGCCACCTCCGCGTTATGCTCATCTGGATTTGTAGGAATAACCGTGGTGGTTAACAGGGCCGTCAACTTGTCCATAAGATCTATTAGCTTTTGAGCGGCGGGCGCTGGGCCTCTGCCCGGCCGCTCCTGACCAGACGTTATTCTTTGTCGCATGGCCGTCGAGTTTTGGCCAGGTTGGGTACCGGCCATGAAGACTCCTGCCCATCTTGGCGGCTCATAGCAATCCGGAACGCTAGAGTCATCAGAACAGCCCCCAAGCATGCCTTCTTTGACCTGATATAGAGAGTCTGTTGAACCGGAGGACGAATCATCATCTGATGGGACGACTGTCTCTTCGCCACCTTTAGATCCTTCAGAAAATGCCTCTCCGTGAATACAGCCCACAAAAGCACGCTTCATGGTAGATTGAATCCGGGCGGGTCTCGCACGCTGAGCCGTCTCAATGAGGTCGGCTCAGTTGTCCGGCTCGGGGCCCGGCTCCCAATCCGGCCGATGAAGATATGGATTCCGCCAAAGGGGACCCGGTACCCATACTCAATTGAGTCGGCCTCGGGGCCCTAGCCTTCGTTGTCGATGTAGATCTTGCCGCGACGACTCTTGGTCATCCGGCCCACTACGTATCCCTTGAGCCCTTCGAAGCTGCCCTTCAAGAACTCAAATCCACCGTGCGCTGGCCCCACGGTGGGCGCCAACTGTCGTGGAATTGTCACGGCAGATGTCCTCTTGCAAGGACTTAGTCGTGGAGCCATCGCAACTAGGAAGCTTAAAGGCGTTAATCGGGACAAAGGACACGAGAGGTTTTATACTAGTTCGGCCCCTTACGGTGAAGGTAAAGGCTATGTCTAGTTGGGTTGGTATTGCTTGAGGTTTCGATGACCAGGAGCGAGATACGCTATGCCCGGTTCTCGATTGGTTGTTTCTTGCCCTAAGCCGCCAATGTGTCGCCCCTTATATACGGGTTAGCATACAGTGGCCTACAGAGAGTCGGCGGCTTATAAACAATGTCCGGCTCGGTGACTAGTCAAGTCTACCTTATGATACAAGTCATGCCATTATGGCGGTTTACTACAACGGGACTTAAGTCGCATGTGGGCCTTAGGCCCCTTTGTTGAGACGCCATCTTCACGCTTGGACTTGGGCTTCTGTCTGGTAATCTCTTTACATAACCCGGCCCCACCTGGGCGGCTTACACAAATAGTTATATCCCCAACAGAACCCGCAAGTTGATCACCAAAACATACATCAAGTGAATCACGTGATATCCCATTGTCACCACAGATACGCACGGCAAGACATACATCAAGTGTTCTCAAATCATTAAAGACTCAATCCGATAAGATTACTTCAAAGGGAAAACTCAATCCATTACAAGAGAGTAGAGGGGGAGAAGCAACATAAGATCCAACTATAATAGCAAAGCTCGCGATACATCAAGATCGTGCCAAATCAAGAACACGAGAGAGAGAGAGAGAGAGAGAGAGAGAGAGAGAGAGAGAGAGAGAGATCAAACACATAGCTATTGGTACATACCCTCAGCCCCGAGGGTGAACTACTCCCTCCTCGTCATGGAGAGCACCGGAATGATGAAGATGGCCACCGGTGAGGATCCCCCCTCCAGTAGGTGCGGAACAGGTTCCCGATTGGTTTTGGTGGCTACAGCGGCTTGCGGCGGCGGAACTCCCGATCTATTCTGTTCCCCGATCGTTTTAGGGTATATGGATTTATATAGGCGGAAGAAATACGTCAGGGGAGCCACGAGGGGCCCACGAGGGTGGAGGGCGCGCCCAGGGGGGTGGGCGCGCCCCCCTGCCTCGTGCCTTCCTCGTTGCTTTCTTGACGTGGACTCCAAGTCTCCCGGGTTGCTTTCTTTCCAAAATTAACTTCTCCAGAAGGTTTCATTCCGTTTCGACTCCGTTTGATATTCCTTTTCTTCGAAACACTGAAACAATAGAAAAAACAGAAACTGGCACTGGGCTCTGGGTTAATAAGTTAGTCCCAAAAATAATATAAAAGTGCATAGTAAAGCCCATTAAACATCCAAGATGGATAATATAATAGCATGAATACTTCATAAATTATAGATACGTTGGAGACGTATCATCTATTTCCTCACATTCGTTGACATCTAAGGATAAAGAGACATGGTTTAAAGTAGGATGAACATAGTATGACATCATTCATATCATGGGCAAACAGATATAAAACAAACAGGCTATTTTATCATCGTGTGCGCACGTGAACATAACAACTAGAATACAAATCAAGACCAAAAGAATATCCTTCATCTCTTTTAAACCATGTAAGGTGAAATGATACGTTAAGACAAATGTGTATAAAAGTGAACAGAGTAACTGACATTGGCTGCAAACCAAGTAGTTAAATGAACACATCACAGTACCAATCAGTTCAAAGGCAGGAGGAGTAAGGACTTACAACAACGGCTTGAACTGGTGTGCTCATGCCCTTCATCTTGCTGGTGTGGCAATCCTTGAAGATTTTGTAACACCCCGGATACAACTTTCCATATTCGTAACTCCGACTCTTGCCCTTTCCGGAGATGTGATTTATTATTTCCTTCGTGGTTGGGTTTTTGTCTTTTGTTTTGCAGTTTGTTCATGTCATGCATTTCTTCTCATCGCATCATGTGCATTGCATCGGCATTGTTTTCAAAAACTTGCATTCGTTCGTAGTTGGCGCGTCCCTCCCCCCTTGCCTTCGTAGACCGTTTTGAGCCCAACCGGGTTCTCGTTTCCCCTCCTGTTGGACCGCCATATCTCTCTGCCAGTCATGGACCCCTCTCCTTGGACCCCTCTTTTCTCTCTTTCTCCGAGACCAACAAAACCCCCTTGCTTCCGTTGACCGTTTCGAGACCAATCGGGGCTTTCGATTCCCACTTGTCTGTCCGTGTGACCCTCTCTACTCTTTGCTCAAGACCCCTCGCGTGCGTCCGAAAACTCTCCCGAACCCAACCCGCTCAGTCATCACCGTTGCATTCGGTTCATCCCCAAACATCTCTAAAACATCTCCGTTTTCGTATTTGGACCTCCCTAACCTATTTTTCTCAACCGTCCGATTTCGATCGGAGGGACTAGATAGCCCCTAAGCTAACCCTTCCTATAAATAGACCCTAACCCTAAATTTTAGGGATCCTGTCCCATCCACCCACTCCCGAGCGCCGCCACTCTTCCTGTCCCTTCCTCATTGGGATCCTCCCCGATCCAAAATCCTCTTCCTCGTTTTCAGATCCACCCAATCCCTCCATCGATCCAAACAGTAGCTCCCCTCGAGCTCCACCTACAGCCCATCCTTCCCTGCTTCGTTCCCGAAGCCGTCGGCACCGAGCTCACCCTGCCTCGCTCGCCTCTCGTGCCGGAGACCTCTGCTCCCGCGCGTCTCCGACCCTCCCCGAACCTCCTCGCTGGAGTAGCAGCAGCCGGCAACCACCAGGTCGCCACACCCTGCCTTCTCTTCATTTACTCCCTGCTTCTCTCCCTCTCAACCTCTCTAATCTCTCTCGCCTCTCCCTTCTCTAGCAGGAACCCGACGCCATGGATGCTCGCGTCCTTGATCTTGCAGCGCCACCGCCAAAGCTTCTCCGCGGAGGCCCACCACCTCGTCGCGTCGCGGCGTCCATCCCCGCCTGAATCTCGCGACCTCTCTGAACCCTGCTGCCGCTTCTTCGTCTCTACCTCTGTCAGAAATCACAAGAGGTCATCGTTGCCCCGGAGCTCCACTGTTGCCGTCCCCGACCTGCCTCGGTCCACCGGGAATCCATTCCCGTCCTCCTCCGCGCCGGATACGGCAAGCACCGGCCGGATCTTGCGCCGCACCGAGCCCCGCTGCCGGCCACCAAGTCCCCTGCGCCTCCTCTGCATCGAGCACCGCTCGATTCCCCTGCTTCGTCGACCGCGCCAAGTCCTTTGCCTCGCCGGAGCCGCCGCACCGAGCCCCGATCCGCGCCTCCCCTTGCCGGATTTGGAACCCGGCGCCTCCCCGCGCTCCGTTCCGCCCGTTCCGGCCGTTTTCCGCCGACCCCGTCGCCAGGGCCCCTGCCGTCTTCTCCTCCATTGCCATGCTCCTGCTGCTTCTGTTTCTTCAGAAACGAGAGCAGCAGCGGCTCACCCGATTCAGTCCCGCGTTGACCTGTCGCCCTCTGCACTGGCTGCCTCCCTCGGCGGCCAGGCCAGTGGCGCCAACCTCCCCTGCCAGCTCCTCCACCGAACCGGCCCATGAGGCTAGGTGAGCCGCCTCCCCCAGCCCCTCTCTGCTGGCCCAGCCAGATTCGGCCCTTGTTGTTTTTTTTCCATGCGCTGCGAATTTTGCCATTTTCAGTCATCGGTTTTCTGATATAGTCCCCTAGATCATGCATTTAATAACTTCCAAATGGTGCATCGGATTAAAATGTTTTATATATGTAATATGCTCAGAAAATTGTGTAGATTAATAATGTGCCACTTTCATCTATGTTAAAAATGTTTAACTTGCTGTTTATTTAAATTTGCTAATATGCCATGCTAAAATGTTTTAATTCATAACTAAATAACCGTAACTCGGATTTAAATGTTCTTTATATGTAAATGGGGTAGAAAAATGCCTAGATTATCATGGTCCACTTTATGTTGCTGTTTAACAACTCTAAAATTGTGTTTAGGGCAGAACAGTACCGAATCTAAAATATTGCATATGGGGATTTTCCGGAATTGTTGTTTTTTATTTCCGGCCTCATTTAAACTTGCCTAAATAGCTAGTTTAATTATGCTCCACCTCTTGCCATGTTTAACAACATTTAATATTGTTGTGTACCTAACCGAGATCAAACTAAATAAGTGTTGTGGTGTTCCGTCAATATGCAACTCGTTGCATATTGAGCTCCACTTAACTTGTAGTGTTGTTTGTGCATATTGCCATGCCATGCCTCATTAAACCGGACATGCATCATACTTGATTGTGCATCATGCCATGTTCATGCTTGTGCATTTATCATGTTGTTTGTTTCTTTCCGGTGTTGCTTCTCGGTTTCGGTAATGTTGCGATTGTGAGGATTCGTTCGACTACTTCCGTTCGTTCTTCTTCTTGGACTCGTTCTTCTTCCTTGCGGGATTTCAGGCAAGATGACCATACCCTCGAAATCACTTCTATCTTTGCTTGCTAGATGCTCGCTCTTTTGCTATGCCTATGCTACGATGCCTATCACTTGCTATATCAAGCCATCCCAAATTGCCATGAACCTCTAACCTTTTGCACCCTTCCTAGCAAACCGTTGTTTGGCTAAGTTACCGCTTTGCTCAGCCCCTCTTATAGCGTTGTTAGTTGCAGGTGAAGATGAAGTTTGTTCCTTGTTGGAACATGGAGATGTTGTTCCTTGTTGGAACATGTTTACTTGTTGGGATATCACAATATATCTTATTTAATTAATGCATCTATATACTTGGTAAAGGGTGGAAGGCTCGGCCTTATGCCTGGTGTTTTGTTCCACTCTTGCCGCCCTAGTTTCCGTCATATCGGTGTTATGTTCCCGGATTTTGCGTCCCTAACGCGGTCGGGTGATTTATGGGACCCCTTGATAGTTCGCTTTGAATAAGACTTTTCAGCAAGGCCCAACATTGGTTTTACCATTTGCCTCACCACCACCTACTTTTCCCTTGGGAGTCGCTCTCAAGGGTCATCTTTATTAGCCCCCGGACCGGTGCTTCTCTAAGTGCTGGCCCGAACCGAGCCGCTTCATGGGCCACCTTAGGGCAACTTCGAGGTTGGTTTTACTCGTAGTCTGTCTCATCCGGTGTTGCCACGAGAACGAGATATGTGCAGCTCCTATCGGGATTGTCGGCGCATCAGGCGGTCTTCTGGACTTGTTTTGTTGCTGTGAAATGTCTTGTAGCAGGATTCCGAGACTGATCGGTCTTCCGGGAGAAGGTCTATTCCTTCGTTGATCGCGAGAGCTTATCATGGGCTAAGTTGGGACACCCTGCGGGGTTTTGAACTTTCAAAGCCGTGCCATGGTTATGTGGCAGATGGGAATTTGTTAATGTCGGTTGTAGAAAACCGAAGTTGATCTTAATTAAAATACACCAACCGTGTGCGTAACCGTGAGTGTCTCTTTTGGGGTTGATCGAGAGGAGAACACGGTTTCGGGTTATGTTTGGCGTAAGTAGGAGTTCAGGATCACTTCTTGATCATAGTTGTTCGACCGTGCTTTTGCCTTCTCTTCTCGCTCTCTTTTGCGTATGTTAGCCACCATATATGCTAGTCGCTTGCTGCAGCTCCACCTCCCTACCCTGTCCTACCTTTAAGCTTAAATAGTCTTGATCTCGCTGGTGTGAGATTGCTGAGTCCCGTGACTCACAGATACTTCAAAACCAGTTTGCGGTGCCGATGAGACCGTGCGGTGATGGACCCGAGCTCAAGGAGGAGCTCGATGAAGACCTTGTTCATTGTGTTGTTTCGTTTCAGTTGATCGAGAGTGGAGCCCAGTCGGGACGATCAGGGGATCCGTGTAGCATGTGGGGTAGTCTTCTTTTATTTTGGTTCCGTAGTCGGACCTTGTTTGTATCTGTATGATGTGATGTTTTACTCATGTATTGTGTGACGTGGCGATTGTAAGCCAACTATGTATCTCTTTTCCCTTATGTATTACATGGGTTGTGTGAAGATTACCTCACTTGCGACATTGCTTTCAATGCGGTTATGCCTCTAAGTCGTGCTTCGACACGTGGGAGATATAGCCGCATCGAGGCGTTCAAGTTGGTATCGAGCTTTCCCGACTTAGGAGCCCCTACTTGATTGTTTCTTGGCGTTGTTGAGTCTAGAATGGAAAATGTTTTGAGTCTTAGGATTATATATATCGAGAGTAGGATTCTTTTTACTCCTCGGTCCCTTAAATCGCTCTGGTGAGGTATCCGACGTAGAGTTTTGACTCTTCTCTCCTCAAATTTCACTAAAAATTTTTTAGGATCACGTGGATATCTTGGAATCGTTCCGATGGTTTTGTGGCGAGAACATTGTTCTTGGTGCCTCGACATTTAGGGGTTGTGGCGGTGTCCGGGAGTTGAGCTCCGAGGTGTTGTCGTCACAATTTTATCGTTGCGATTCGGAATACGAGTTTTGCCGACATCGAAATCTCTTTTGTGCAGTTGTTGGTGAGATAACCCCGATAGCCCGATCTTGTGGCGAAGGGAGTATTGCCATGACTTGTATAACAGATGTTTTTGAAGGTCGAGGTACCACGATTTCCGAGATTTCTTGGTTATGTGTTGACGGATGGATACAATTTGGATCTAGGTATTGTTAGTTTGGGTGATATATTTTGTGTCCCTGTATCCCCAACACCAGATTGCATAACCAGAAAGTTTGGGAGTTTATAGGTGGGAATTCTAGTAGCTTACGGGATATTCTTTCCGGCGGATGTATGATTTGAGATTGGGGTTCAAAGTTTAGTGGTCCGCCCATTCACGGTCGATTCTGAAGTGGTCGCGAGGCGTCTTAAAGAATCCTTGGCTATGCTGATTCGGGGCGTCTTGTTTGTCATTCGTGACGTCCGCTATCGTCGTGTCGTGTGGGCCCCACCACGAACACTTTGGGCGAAATCTCTATCATGTGTTTGTTCCGGCTTATTCTGCAAGCCAAATCCTTTGTTTTTGTTCCTTTTTGTGGTATTCGAGTTGCTTCAATGTCAAGTGTTGATTCCATACCTTATTCTAAATGGTGTTCTCATATTTCTATGTGAATACTAATCCTTCTTGATCACTGAGCTTGTCATGTTAATTCTTTTCCAACCGGCGTGCTTCTCTTTAAGTGAGTCCGATCATTCCAACATTCGCAAGATCAATTCTAAGCTTTTTCTCAACGGTGTTCGTTTTATCCGACCCAAGTTGTTTTGATTTCCCGCCCGCCCACCCTTTTTCTTCAAGGACTCAGATTTCTTAATCAAGTATCCATTTTTTTTATTGAGTGAAGTTTCTTCATTCTTTTCCTTTAATGTTTTATCCGGTGATTCTCATGAAGATGCTAAAGGAAGTTTCAACCTTATCATTGTTCCATTCTAATTTTCTTCTCCGGCGGACTCAAGTCAAGTTTTCAGTGTTGATCGTATTCTTTTCATCATTTCAAATGCTTTCTCATGCTGGTGCATCTCTTAATCATCCACGTCTCGCTATTCAATTATTCTGGAGTGTTGAAGATATCTCAGAAGATTCTAGTTTCCATTCTCAATTCACTCAAGTTCTTTTGAGGATGCTATCTCATTCAAGCCATTTAACTCTACCGGTGCAATATCTATTTCAAACAATTGTTCAACGGTGGTTCTTTTGAGTGGGCCCTAACCCACAGGTCTTTTCCCAGGATCTTACCTGACTCTTTTATTTTTCCGGAGTTATTCTCAAATTCTTTGCAAAGTTTGACGTAAGAATGATTTATCATCAGTCAAATGTCTTTCTCCAAGATCTTCCAAATTATTTTCATTGTTGGTTCAACCTTTCTAATTTTCATTCCGGAGTGCTTCAATAATTCATGGAGAAGTTCTCGTCGTCATTCTCGAATTTTGAAGACCGAAGAAGAGTTTCTCTTAAACCTCGCTTCTTTCTCTTCAAGATTCATGGTTCTAGCTTCGTGCCATCCTCATAATTGTCTTGATTGTGAGAATTCTTTTAACCCACCCGGAGCATTTCAGGAGTCTTTTCAGTTTGATTATTCGGAGCCCATCATCTCAGAATTATTCATTCAAGCGTTCAACTCTGGTTTTTTTCCAAATCTCACCGGTGCATCGTCGAAATATCTTCTAATCAGTTCATGATCTCTTCGTTCTAATGTATCAAAATTCTGTCAAATATCTTTATTCGTTTTCCAATTCTTCCCGGTGAATTGTGCCTTTGCTACGTTCATTCTCAATTATTATGGTGGTTTGTTCAAGAGTTCTCTTCCTTCGTTATCATATAGATTCATTCGTTCTTTCCAATCCTACCGGCGGATCGTTCAATACCTTCTCAAGTTCGCGCCATATCTATCTTAATCCTTTCTACGGGAATAAGTAGTATGCCAAATCCATTGCTTGTCATCAATTTAATTGGTGAAGGATGAGCATAATGTAATTCTTATTCTTGTTTCATCGAGTAAGTTCAATTCCTTATTCCGGAGGTTCATCAAAATTCTTGATTTCATTTGTTCATCTTTTCTTTCCGGAGTTCCAAGTTTTCTCGGTTATATCATTTCAAAGCTTCATCTTATCACTGCAAGGTTTCACCTTGTGTTGTCAACTTCTCTTTCTTTTACCATCCTTTTGTTTACCGGAGTTCATCATGGAGGCTCTACATGGTGCTTCCTCTAGGATTCTTTTCATTTCTCCAATTGTTCATCAAGATTTCTCGCGGAGTTATGATCCGTCAAGCTATACTCTAAAATAAACATGGTGCTCAACACATGTTTTGTTTTGAGGAGTTCAAGTTTTCTTCTTCTTGCATTCCGAAGTGCAATTCTTTCTACCTTATCTCTTGAGATGGTGTTATGTCATTCTCGACAATTTGAGTTCGTGTTTCATGATTCACATGTTGTCAAGAATGAGGTATTTTAAATCCATCAATCTCTTCATTGGACTTATCTTGGGCTATATTTCACCTAAAGCTTTCCCTAAGGATTGTTGCTATTTATGGTGCTTATAAATGACCCAAGTTCTTCATTTGTCCTCCCGGTGAAATAAGTTTCTCGTCTCCTTGTTGATATCAATCCAATCGTTTGTTTCCGTTGGTGGCAGAAGCTCACCTCATAATGTGGAGATGTTTCCATAAGCCCACTACAAGCTTATTCATTTCGTTGTTGATAATCCTACAACTCCGTTCAATTCTTCTTTGCAAGGGTGCTTTTCCAAGTTCATTTGTGGCAGAAGTTGTCATTTTCTTCTCCATTCCTTTATTCCAATGACCTATCTTCAATTTTTCTTCCGGAGGCATTGTGATGTTGCACTCTGCGACCCATCATCTTTCTTTTGTCAAGATCATGTTCTTTTTCTTGCTTGTCCATTTAACCGGAGTATCATGTTTGTTTCATTCGAGTTCTCTCATCTTATCAAGTTTTGCCTGCTTCCTCAACCGGAGAGCTGTCTGAAATCCTTCTTACCCCTTGTGCCACTCTTTCAATAGTTCCGGAGGCAGTACGTTGTTGATTTCATCAAGTATCTTCCCATCTTCTCAAGTTCATGTTATATTCCTTCCATGTTCAATCGGAGTGCTGCCCGAATTCTGCCTCTCTCATCTTGTTTTTAAACGGAGTGGTTTCGAATTCTATCTTGTCCATTAAACTCTTGATTCATGCCTTTCAACCTTCAAGTTATCGTAATGATCCTTGTTCCTCTTTTCTAACGGATTGTTTTCAACCTTGTTCATCTTCGTTGTGTTCTTTCTTTCATTTGCTCAACCTCTCAAGGTTCATGATTTCACTCGTTTGTCAAAGAAGCAACTTAGTTTTACCTCTTCTCTTCCTCGTCCTTTTCCCCCCGGTGCCATCCTAGATCTCGGGACGAGATCCTCTCGTAGTGGTGGAGTGTTGTAACACCCCGGATACAACTTTCCATATTCGTAACTCCGACTCTTGCCCTTTCCGGAGATGTGATTTATTATTTCCTTCGTGGTTGGGTTTTTGTCTTTTGTTTTGCAGTTTGTTCATGTCATGCATTTCTTCTCATCGCATCATGTGCATTGCATCGGCATTGTTTTCAAAAACTTGCATTCGTTCGTAGTTGGCGCGTCCCTCCCCCCTTGCCTTCGAGACCGTTTTGAGCCCAACGGGTTCTCGTTTCCCCTCTGTTGGACCGCCATATCTCTCGCCGGTCATGGACCCCTCTCCTTGGACCCTCTTTTCTCTCTTTCTCCGAGACCAACAAAACCCCTTGCTTCCGTTGACCGTTTGAGACCAATCGGGCTTCGATTCCCACTTGTGCGTCCGTGTGACCCTCTCTACTCTTTGCTCAAGACCCTCGCGTGCGTCCAAAACTCTCCCGAACCCAACCCGCTCAGTCATCACCGTTGCATTGGTTCATCCCCAAACATCTCTAAAACATCTCCGTTTTCGTATTTGGACCTCCTAACCTATTTTTCTCAACCGTCCGATTTGATCGGAGGGACTAGATAACCCTAAGCTAACCCTTCCTATAAATAGACCCTAACCCTAAATTTTAGGGATCTGTCCCATCCACCCACTCCCGAGCGCCGCCACTCTTCCTGTCCCTTCCTCATTGGGATCCTCCCCGATCCAAAATCCTCTTCCTCGTTTTCAGATCCACCCAATCCCTCCATCGATCCAAACAGTAGCTCCCCTCGAGCTCCACCTACAGCCCATCCTTCCCTGCTTCGTTCCCGAAGCCGTCGGCACCGAGCTCACCCTGCCTCGCTCGCCTCTCGTGCCGGAGACCTCTGCTCCCGCGCGTCTCCGACCCTCCCCGAACCTCCTCGCTGGAGTAGCAGCAGCCGGCAACCACCAGGTCGCCACACCCTGCCTTCTCTTCATTTACTCCCTGCTTCTCTCCCTCTCAACCTCTCTAATCTCTCTCGCCTCTCCCTTCTCTAGCAGGAACCCGACGCCATGGATGCTCGCGTCCTTGATCTTGCAGCGCCACCGCCAAGAGCTTCTCCGCCGGAGGCCTTCACCTCGTCCGCGTCGCCGGCGTCCATCCCCGCCTGAATCTCGCGACCTCTCTGAACCCTGCTGCCGCTTCTTCGTCTCTACCTCTGTCAGAAATCACAAGAGGTCATCGTTGCCCCGGAGCTCCACTGTTGCCGTCCCCGACCTGCCTCGGTCCACCGGGAATCCATTCCCGTCCTCCTCCGCGCCGGATACGGCAAGCACCGGCCGGATCTTGCGCCGCACCGAGCCCCGCTGCCGGCCACCAAGTCCCCTGCGCCTCCTCTGCATCGAGCACCGCTCGATTCCCCTGCTTCGTCGACCGCGCCAAGTCCTTTGCCTCGCCGGAGCCGCCGCACCGAGCCCCGATCCGCGCCTCCTTGCGGTTGGAACCCGGCGCCTCCCGCGCTCCGTTCCGCCCGTTCGGCCGTTTTCCGCCGACCCGTCGCCAGAGCCCCTGCCGTCTTCTCCTCCATTGCCATGCTCTGCTGCTGCATTTCTTCAAACGAGCAGCAGCCAGCTCACCCGATTCAGTCCCGCGTTGACCTGTCGCCCTCCTGCCTGGGCTGCCTCCCCTCCAGCGCCAGGGCCCAGCGCGCCAACCTCCCCTGCCAGCTCCTCCACCGAACCGGCCCATGAGGCTAGGTGAGCCGCCTCCCCCAGCCCCTCTCTGCTGGCCCAGCCAGATTCGGCCCTTGTTGTTTTTTTTCCATGCGCTGCGAATTTTGCCATTTTCCAGAGTCTGTCAGTTTTACAGTATAGTCCCCCTAGATCATGCATTTAATAACTTCCAAATGGTGCATCGGATTAAAATGTTTTATATATGTAATATGCTCAGAAAATTGTGTAGATTAATAATGTGCCACTTTCATCTATGTTAAAAATGTTTAACTTGCTGTTTATTTAAATTTGCTAATATGCCATGCTAAAATGTTTTAATTCATAACTAAATAACCGTAACTCGGATTTAAATGTTCTTTATATGTAAATGGGGTAGAAAAATGCCTAGATTATCATGGTCCACTTTATGTTGCTGTTTAACAACTCTAAAATTGTGTTTAGGGCAGAACAGTACCGAATCTAAAATATTGCATATGGGGATTTTCCGGAATTGTTGTTTTTTATTTCCGGCCTCATTTAAACTTGCCTAAATAGCTAGTTTAATTATGCTCCACCTCTTGCCATGTTTAACAACATTTAATATTGTTGTGTACCTAACCGAGATCAAACTAAATAAGTGTTGTGGTGTTCCGTCAATATGCAACTCGTTGCATATTGAGCTCCACTTAACTTGTAGTGTTGTTTGTGCATATTGCCATGCCATGCCTCATTAAACGGACATGCATCATACTTGATTGTGCATCATGCCATGTTCATGCTTGTGCATTTATCATGTTGTTTGTTTCTTTCGGTGTTGCTTCTCGGTTTGGTAATGTTGCGATTGTGAGGATTCGTTCGACTACTTCCGTTCGTTCTTCTTCTTGGACTCGTTCTTCTTCCTTGCGGGATTTCAGGCAAGATGACCATACCCTCGAAATCACTTCTATCTTTGCTTGCTAGATGCTCGCTCTTTTGCTATGCCTATGCTACGATGCCTATCACTTGCTATATCAAGCCATCCCAAATTGCCATGAACCTCTAACCTTTTGCACCCTTCCTAGCAAACCGTTGTTTGGCTAAGTTACCGCTTTGCTCAGCCCCTCTTATAGCGTTGTTAGTTGCAGGTGAAGATGAAGTTTGTTCCTTGTTGGAACATGGAGATGTTGTTCCTTGTTGGAACATGTTTACTTGTTGGGGATATCACAATATATCTTATTTAATTAATGCATCTATATACTTGGTAAAGGGTGGAAGGCTCGGCCTTATGCAGTGTTTTGTTCCACTCTTGCCGCCTAGTTTCCGTCATATCGGTGTTATGTTCCCGGATTTTTGCGTCCCTAACGCGGTCGGGTGATTTATGGGACCCCCTTGACAGTTCGCTTTGAATAAGACTTTTCCAGCAAGGCCCAACATTGGTTTTACCATTTGCCTCACCACCACCTACTTTTCCCTTGGGAGTCGCGCTCTCAAGGGTCATCTTTATTTAGCCCCCCGGACCAGTGCTTCTCTAAGTGCTGGCCCGAACCGAGCCGCTTCTTGAGGGGCCACCTTAGGGCAACACGAGGTTGGTTTTACTCGAGCCTGTCTCATCCGGTGTTGCCACGAGAGCGAGATATGTGCAGCTCCTATCGGGATTGTCGGCGCATCAGGCGGTCTTCTGGACTTGTTTTATTGCTGTGAAATGTCTTGTAGCCGGATTCGAGACTGATCGGTCTTCCGGGAGAAGGTCTATTCTTCGTTGATCGCGAGAGCTTATCATGGGCTAAGTTGGGACACCCTGCGGGTTTTGAACTTTCGAAAGCCGTGCCTGCGGTTATGTGGCAGATGGGAATTTGTTAATGTCGGTTGTAGAAAACCGAAGTTGATCTTAATTAAAATACACCAACCGTGTGCGTAACCGTGAGTGTCTCTTTTCGGGGTTGATCGAGAGGAGAACACGGTTTCTGGGTTATGTTTGACGTAAGTAGGAGTTCAGGATCACTTCTTGATCATAGTTGTTCGACCGTGCTTTTGCCTTCTCTTCTCGCTCTCTTTTGCGTATGTTAGCCACCATATATGCTAGTCGCTTGCTGCAGCTCCACCTCCCTACCCTGTCCTACCTTTAAGCTTAAATAGTCTTGATCTCGGGTGTGAGATTGCTGAGTCCCGTGACTCACGGATACTTCAAAACCAGTTTGCGGTGCCGATGAGACCGTGCAGGTGATGGACCCGAGCTCAAGGAGGAGCTCGATGAAGACCTTGTTCATTGTGTTGTTTCGTTTCAGTTGATCAAGAGTGGAGCCCGGTCAGGCGATCGGGATCTGTGTAGCATGTGGGGTAGTCTTCTTTTATTTTGGTTCCGTAGTCGGACCTTGTTTGTATCTGTATGATGTGATGTTTTACTCATGTATTGTGTGACGTGGCGATTGTAAGCCAACTATGTATCTCTTTTCCCTTATGTATTACATGGGTTGTGTGAAGATTACCTCACTTGCGACATTGCTTTCAATGCGGTTATGCCTCTAAGTCGTGCTTCGACACGTGGGAGATATAGCCGCATCGAGGGCGTTTCAGATTTGCACTGCATTCGGTTCAGGTTCTTTTTGGTCCACACAGGCTTTCCTCTGTATTTGGAACAAGTCAATATATATAAGATAATATGGCACAGAAAAAAGAAGGAAGTAGTAGCTATTTACAAGAGCCTCGCAGTGTGCAGTATAGCTAGGAGATCCTGTTGTCTGTTGGAATTTCACTTTAGAACGGTTGGTCTTGTTCTTCAAACAATTAGCCTAGAAGAAGATACACTTGTAAGGCACATACATAAATACAAGTTCAATATGTGGTCTGATCAAATACATATAGCCTACCTGATACTTTGGATCAGACCGGTGTTTAACGAGGATGTCCAGTCTTCATTCATCGTAATATATTCCTTTGGAGATGTTTGGGCGATTTCATTGTTAGCCTTGCCTTCAAAGTGAGATTTTCTAAGGTGGTACCGATCTCAGCAGAGCATCTTGAAAAACATGAGTGCATGCTTGTTTAGTTGCATCATCTTTCGGATCCAACTTGAATCTCATCTGTTGAAAAAAGAATGTGAGTCTTATTAGGAGGAAGCTAGAAAGTATGGGACAGAGCAAGACAATATTAATAATTGCGATGAATAACATTACTTACGGATAAATGGTCGAGGAAGGTATTAAACTAGGTATTGTCTTTCTCATTCCTATACTGGATCCACGTTGGGAGGATACATGCATGGCACCTAACGGCAACAGCTACCTCTGATACTAACTTGGCTGACTCTGTAGCATCACGTGGCCTTTTTAAATCTGCCTCAAAATGGATCTCCATTCTTCCTCCTTTAGATTTTGTTAATCTATCAAGCATTATCCGTGATGTCTGTTTCCGCTTGCGTTGTGGTGCTAGTTCAACAATGAATATGGAAAGTGTTAGTGTACATCAAACTGTGAGAGTACATATAAAGGAGCATGCGACTGCAACTTGACTTGGTCAGGTACCATCTTGGTGTTGATGCTCATGACGTTCATCCGATCTTGCCAAGTCTGTTGTGTCGTGAGTGCTTCGAAGTAGTGTTAGGTGTGAAGGCAGCTTGGGAACGGCCGTTCGAGCAAGCGAACGAGTAACTCATTAAGATGCTGGTACAGTTGAAGCGGATGCTGCAGCTGGTGGAGCAGGTGATACTGTGTTTGTAGATTTAGCCGGTGGACTTGGACCTTCTACTGCACTATAAGTACCAGCAGAATCTGGATGGCAGGTCCTTTTCCGTTTCACCTGACGAGCAACACCACTCCCTACTATATTATTTTCCTTGCTCTTTTTTGACTTTGCCATGTCAAGCCATACCCACAATACAAAAGAATAAAATCACTTTTCAGAACTCATTGATGCATGATACAGACAAGCAATACTTTGATGTAAGACAACCGTATGAGGATGGAATATGTAAGAAAAATAGGACGGCATGACATATTCACAGCTACGATGTGTAAACTAGCAGAAGGATTTTCAAGAAAATAGAAGTAATGCAAGCTAGACACCATATGAAAGATGCAACCAATATTACTCTACCAAGTTAAAAGTGTCTTGTCAAAAGTGGCAATTCGAAAAATTAGAAGCAGTACAACGTAGAAATCAATGCAAGATGCAACCACTATCAAACTGCCATGTTAAAAGTGTCCAATCATGAGTGACTGATGTGGGATACACAACAACAGTACTTTTGATGTAAGAACATGGTATGATAGATAGATGTAGTGTTTTCTAGACACAGAACGCCATGTCATATGCACATGTATAACGTATGAACTCAGCAGATGCAATTTAATCAAAATAGAAGAAATACAGGCTAGACAACATATGCAACATGAAACCAATTATTACACTGTCAACTTAGAGCAAGCACCTGTGATGGTGGAGTACGGGAGATGAACTCATCATGTAGACTTGGGACTTCAACTTCATTAGCAGTAGCAGTGGCAAATCTAGAGAGTCTCTGATTGCGTCGGTGCGGAGGACCACCAACATCCCCTAACTTACTCTTTTCCTTCCTATTTTCTGATATTGCCTTATGGAGTCAAAACCACAAGAAGATGAATAAAATTTGCTCTGCATAACTGGTTGATGCATGATACAGACGAACACTACTTTGATGTAAGGCAAGCGCAGGATAGGAGGATGGAATATATACAAAAAATACAGCGTTTCATATTCACACGTACGATAGGAGGATGGAATATGTATGAAAAAACAGTAAGCGGAAGGCATTTCAACAAAATTAGAAGAAATGAAAGTAGGGGTGGACTAACGAGCAGCTCGGCTCGTTAAGCTCGTACTCATTAAGCTCGTGCTCGTTAAGGCTCGGCTCGTTAAGCTCGTTAAGATTAACGAGCAGAAAACCCTGCTCAGCTCGGCTCGTTTGAAGCTCGTTAAGCTCGTGAGCACTCGCGAGCGCTCGTTAACAGATTAGAATGTGTTACTATATACATGATGAATGTGTATGTATGGTTTTCAATATGAAATATGGTGACTACAAAAAGAAATGAAGTAGTTTGTTGCCTTATATGTTGATTAAATTAAATAGATGGGCCGAGGTGCTACAAAAGTTAGTCACATAGGATGAAAGTATGTGTTGTGTTGTTACTAACGAGCTTAACGAGCTACTCGTGAAACTCGTTAGCTCTCTTGTTAAGCTCGTTAAGCTTAACAAGCTAAAATTAATGATTGGCTCTATTCATTAAGAAGCGAGCTACGAGCTTAACGAGCCGAACTATCGAGCGCTCATTAAGCTCGCGAGCTACGAGCTTTTGGTCCAGCCCTAAATGAAAGCTAGGCACCATATGAACATGCAACCAATATCACTCTATCAGGTAAAAAGTGTCTCGTCGTAAGTGCCATTTCAAGAAATTAGAAGCAGTACAAGCTAGAAGACAATGCAAGATGCAACCTATATCACAGTCCCAAGTTAAATGTGTCTTATGGGTAAGTGATCGTTGCAGGTATAAGTTGTAAGCTATGCAGATGCAATTCAACATAATCAGAAGCAATACAAACTAGACATCATATGGAAAGCACAACCACATATAACAGTTCCAAGTTAGAGCAAGCACCTGTGATGGTGGAGTAGGGGAGATGTGCTCATCATGTACACGTATGTTCTAGAAACAGGAACACGTGTCATATTCATAGGCATTATGTGTAAAGTAAGCAGATGCAATTCAACAAAGTTAGAAGCAATACAAGCTAGACATCATACGCAACATGCAACCACATATAATAGTGCCAAGTTAGAGCAAGCACTTGTGATGGTGGAGTAGGGGAGATGTGCTCATCATGTACATGTATGTTCTAGAAACAGGAACACAGACATTATGTGTAAAGTAAGAAGATGCAATTCAACAAAGTTAGAAGCAATACAAGCTAGACATCATACGCAACATGCAACCACATATAATAGTGCCAAGTTAGAGCAAGCACCTGTGATGGTGGAGTAGGGAGATGTGCTCATCATCTACACAACTACGTTGTTGTCTAGCCTTGCGTTGTCTTGCAAATCTTGTTGGGAGGATGGCGGAGTAGAATCTGTAGAGAACCTCCGTTTCAGTTGCTCGGAAGGACCACCATCATCCAATGCCTTGCCAATTTCCTTCAGCTTTATTGATTTTGCATTGTGAGGTCAAACCGACAAGAAAAAGGAATATAATTCGCTCTTGTAACTCATTCATGCATGATATCTTGTGAACACTACTCGATGAAAGGCAAAGTCATGATACGAGGATGGAATATGTACGAAAAAATGGATGACTTGACATATTCACACCTATGGTGTGGTAACTAAGCGAAGGCACTTCAACAAATTAGAAGCACGCAAACTAGACACCATATGAAAGGTGCAATCAATATCACTCTGCCAAGTTAAAACTGTCTCGTCATAGGTGGCGTTCATCAAACTAGAAGCAATACATGCTAGAAGTCATATTCAAGACGCAAACCAATATCACACTGCCAACTTAAAGGTGTTCCATCATAAGTGACTGATGCAGGATACACAAGAAGAGTAGTTTCATGTAAGAACATGGTGTGATAGACAGATATAGTATGTACCAAAAACAGGAAAGCATGTCATATTCACACGTATCATGTGTAAGCTAAGCAAATGCAGTTTACACTAATTAGGAGCAATACAAGCTAGAAACCATATGCAACATGCAACCAGATATCACACTGCCAAGTTAGAGCAAGCACCTTGGATGGTGGAGTAGGGGAGCGGAGACTTGGACCTTGTAATGCACTATCAGTACAAGGAGAATCGGTACAGATGCTCCGTTTACGTTGCTGCAGAGGACCACCATCATCGCCTTCCTTACTCTTTTCCTTCCTCTTTCTTGATTTTGCATTGTCAAGTCAAACGCACAAGAAAAAGGAATAAAATTTGCTCTTCAGAACTCATTGATGCATGATACTGACGAACACTACTTTCATGTAAGGCAGCCGCATGATAGGAGGATGGAATATGTATGAAAAATAGGACGGTGTGACATATTGACATGTATGATGTATAAAGTGTAAACTAAGCACAAGGTGCTTGAACTTGTTAGAATCAATGCAAGCTAGAAACCATATAAAAGATGAAACCAATATCACTCTGCCAAATTAAAAGGGTGCCCTAACAAATGTATTTGACCAAATTAGAAGCAATACATGGCAACAGGCTAGAAATAATATGCAATATGCAACGAATAAAGGTGACTCATCGTAAGTGATTGATGCAGGATACAGAAGAGAGGTAGTTTCATGTAAGAATAAGGTTAACACATAGATGTAGTGTGTACCAAAAATAGGAAGGCATGTCATATTCACAGGTATGATGTGTAAACTAAGCAGATGCAATTTACCCTAATTAGAAGCATTACAAGCTAGACACCGTATGCAACATGCAACCACATATCACACTGCGAAGTTAGAGCAAGCACCTGTGATGGTGGTGTGGGGGAATTGCGGTCATCAACTAGAGAGCTACATTGACTATCTTCATTTAGCCTTGTTGTTTCTTGAGAATCATGTGGGGAGGATGACATTGCACTCTTTAAACGAGTATGGCGTCTCACAGTAACCCACTTGGGTGACTGTCTCATCATAAGTGATTGACGAGGGATACAAAAGAGCATTAGTTTGATGTACGTACGTGGTTAATAGACATATGTAGTATGTATCAAAAACAGGAAGGCATGTCATTATCAAAGGTATAATGTGTAAAGTAAGCAGATGCAATTTAACCAAATTGGAAGCAATACAAGCAAGACACCATATGCAACATGCAACCACATTTGACAACGAAGTTAAAGCAAGCACAGGATGGTTGTGTGTGGCAATTGAGATCATCAACTGCAGAGCTACGTTCATCGTCTCCAATCACGACATCTTTGCATCCTTTAGAGCGCTGAAACGTGCTTATGTTGAATTACACCGGGCGACTTACTGTCTTTTCTTTTCAGCATTCATCAACACCGCGTCAGAGTCTGAAATACCCATGCATAAAAAAACAATAGTGTGAGTATGGGTGAAGTGTGTGCACAATTAGTACAGTGTAAAGGTAGCAGATAGCAGGTCGGTGAGAAATAAATGACGGGAGACATATGATAGCTCTACAACATGCATGGCACACTAAATTACTACAGGATTCTATGAAAATAACATTCGACTGAAAACAAATAGGTCAGTCCATTTTTTTTGCACCGTCCGGTGTACAAAGAACAGGCAGATCGCCTTCATCTACCTCCAGCCAGTCAGTGTTGACGATCTTCCTTGAAACGGCAGCGACCACCGGCCCAGTCCCCTCCCTGCGCCCTCCCCTCGACCTCACCACACCACCATGCTTGGCACCGCCCCCCGGCCATCCATTCAAGCCCCGCCGACCTCCAGATCGAGCGCAAGCAGCTCCTGCGCCCCCACACCCCTATGATAGACACTGATGCGCCGCTTCCCGGCGAACAGGCGGACTAGGTGCTCCGTGCACCTAAGAGGGTGCTGCTTCTTTTAGTTGCGGTTCAACTGACCCTGAATTAAAATCCAGGCGGGCTACTGACCTCTAGCAAAGATGAAATATTAAAGGGAGGAAACCTTGTGCATTTAGTATCACGAAGAAGATGTAGTCAGAAGCGCTCAACTAGTTTCTTTCGTGGGATGAATACGGTGTGAGCAGAGACGTAAGGTTTGCACGAATAAGGGAAGAGGAGTACCTCTTTCTGCTGGCAATGTTGTGTCCTTCTGTTTTTCCAACGATCTTCTTGTGGTTCCCTGGAAACGAGAAGTTGTGGAGGACGGTGCAGCCTTGGACGAACCCATGGCCAAGTTGTTGAGTGTGGTGCGGTGGCCGTCTGTCGGTGGCGGGGAACCAGATCCGAGGCGGCGAACGACGGCGCAGCGGGAACAGCTCTGGTGCGGTGGACGGTTGCGACAGTGGAGCGGCAGCAGCGAGGCACATGACAGCATGGTCGGAGTGGTTCTGGTAAGGCGCACATCGGCGTCGGCGTCGTGGAGGCAGCTCTACCTCGGCTTCAGCTGCTAAGTCCTTGAGGGTGTTGCGGTTGCGGTTGCGTTGGACGACGACGTCGGGGTACCAGCTCTGGCATGATGGAGGAGGGCGGCGGTGGATTGGGCGCTATGGGGTGGAGGACAGAGGAGGCTGGGGTTTCGCGGCTGGTGGAGAGGGCGTTGGCGCCCATGGAGTATGAATGGGAAAACGGAGGGAGGCGGGGAACTAAGGGGGAACAATGTTTCGGTTTGGGACGCGCTTGTTTGAAATTTGGGAAAAGCTACAAACTTTGCCCCCATCTAATTTTTTTGACATATTGCGGGTTGGGGGTAGGACAGTAATCTCAGGTGTCCCAAATGTGGGCGGGATAGATTTCGGCCAAGCGCATGGGTGTTTAGGCGCCCACGGCATATGAATGCTTCTCGGAGGCGGTTGAGACTAGCGTCTTGGTGAAGTTACAAACCTACCCCGGTTTAGACCTTTGGACATCAGGCCGATAGGCTACACGGGCCAGAGTCGGGACAGTAATTTCCTACCACCAAACATTAGTCTCGCACGGTTTCGGGTAAGCAGAGGCCTATTTTGCGCTTCGTTCAATATTTGGGAGCAGAAGCATTAACGTTTTCGGTTCTCTTGAATTGAACTTTCAGGATTTGTCAAACTTCACAAATCTTTACTCTTGAAAATCCTAAAGCTACGATTATTTTGGAATGGATGGGGTACATTTGAATATACATTGTACACGAGTATATATTAAAAAATATGCAACTAACCTCAGTTCAAGCATGGTTCCACATATAATCTCCTTGGTTGCAAAAAAAAAGTTAGACATGCGTATGAATATATATAGCACGTTCAAACACACAACAAAGATTGATGCCCCCTTTTACATCTGATTTACAAATGCCATTATCTCGGGTTCAAATAGATGAATGCACTTCCTATGAATTCGAATATTCGAAACCCCTTTATGTTGAATTCAACATGTATTCTATTTCATAGCTAGCAATTTGGAATGTATCCATGCAAGTGACAAATGTATAAAGTGCTTCACACTAACAACATGGAGTGCACTAATTAATGTTTATATATGAATTACAAAAGCATCCATTGCCTGTATTTCAAACCACTCTCACTCTATGGATCGAAATATGAAATAAACACATGCACATGCTAGAATTCAATAGAGTATGCGTGCCTGATAGACCGATTTTTGTCCATACGCAATTTGCAAAATTCATGATCTCATCCAAAAATAATAATGCCATTTATATTTTAATTTAATGCGTAGAACCGCCTTTTACACATAGATGCACTATGCCTCGGCCCGTCCTCACAAGCGCGCTATATTTCTCTCTATCTACCGCATAAGTGCACACACTTTATATGCACCGGCATTTATCTTTCACACATGCTCACAATCTCTCTTCGGGTGTCGGGGAGTCTCACACACATGCTCTCTCTGTATATCTCTCTCTCTCTCTTTCTAACTACTATGTACCACTCTTTTCACTAATCTTAGTTGGAAAACACTATTTCTCTCACATGCATATATACACACGCACGGTCTCTACTAGCCCTCTATACGCACATATATGTGCCTACATGTCTCCCGCACGCACATTATCTTTAGGCCTCTCTTGCACACATTGCCCCCCAGACACACCTCTTTCTTTGTAGTTGGCAGATATGATTCCATCATATCATTCGGTAGGATATCCCGGACTATTAGGCTGGATGGTAATACGAGGCAAAGTTTTACCCTAGTTCGGACCCTTGCAGTTGAGGAAAAAGCATACTCCTGGTACTGTATATTAGTGATAGGGGTGTGTACAAAGTACACGTGAATACCAGGCATTGTGCGTGTGTGTATACTATCGACAAACTAGCCCCCAAGCTTCTATAACATACTGGGGGCCTAGGGTTACAAATCATATATAGTCGTCTTATCACCATTGGGGATAGAGTCCTCCGCGACTCTGGTAGCTAGCTTCGTGTTGTACGCCGAGTCCTCCACATGGGTCTTCGTATAACGCGTCTCAATCCAACCTATGTGGCGCAGGATGGAACCGACCATGAGTCCTCATGTTGACCCACCACAACTATAAATGATGTGCCCACCACACCACACACGCAATCGGCCACTACGAAAATAAGCATATACAATAGTACAATGTTATACATGAATGTTAATTGCATGGTGCATCCAAAAATATTCGTTCTGCATTGTGAATGTTTATATATTCTCCTAAAATATTAGTCACGGGAAAGAGAAACGAATGGCATATCTCTCCTTGTCTCCACCGGACATCCCCTCTTTCTACACCACTTTCACGTACGCACACAAACTATCTCTCGGCCCTCTAAAAGTATGCATGCCCATGACACATTCACGCGTGACGGTCACTGTATTTCAAGCTAAAGCGCTATACGGTCACTGGACTTCAGAATATGCTCATTACGGCCACCGTATACATTCTCGTGGTGATCATACGGTATCTAGCTCACGATACGTCTCAGTATTTTCTTGATGACACTGACGGACTTTGCATTTGATGCTTGCTCCGTATTTTGTTGGCGACACTTACGGTCATTGTATTTGAAGCGAAAGCACGATATGGTCACTGGACTTCAGAATAAGCTCATCACGGTCACCAAATACATTTTGTCGTGCTAACCAACATGTGGTTGGATGGTTAGGAGGACAGTGGTTTCTCAAGCCCACCAGGGTTAAAGTCCCGGTGCTCGCATTTATCCTGGGTTAATTTCAGTATTTTCCGGTGATGTGCGTTCAGTGGGAGGAGAAGTTCCACTTGACTACGAGGCACCTATGGTGACTTTGTAAAATCTCAAGATCATATGTTGTCTCACTCTCTCGAAGGTGCTCATAGGGGTAGGGTCTGCATGTGTGCGCTTATAGCGGTGAGTGCTTGCGCGTATATATGAGCCCTTGTGTCTGTACCGTGTTAAAAAAAATACATGTCATGATTATACGGTCACTGGCTCACCCGTACAACTCCATATTTTGTTGATGACACAATGAATTGACCAGTCAAACGTTCCACGTGGCGCAACTAGTGTTGCACCATCGGGGCGCGTAACCGTGGGGCCCACCTGTCAGCCCGTATATGAAAGAAAGAAATGGTAGTTTGAGTCATCTTGTGTTAATAAAATACATTTTAGGGTGATCATACGGTCTTTGGTTCACCATACAGCTCCGTAATTTTTTGATGACACGACCAATTGACCAGTCAAACGGTCCACATTCAGCAGCACACATTACCATAGGGCCCACCCGTCAGCGCGTATATGAAGGACAGAAATGGTAATAAATTAGTGGTCGGTGGGTACTCGAAGTCGTGAGACCTCTGGTTGGCAGTCATCGGTGGTGGGGGGGCGTTGATTGGGCGGTGGGGTGGGGATCCGAAGAAAAAGCTCGGCGGGGGCTAGAGGGATGACCGGTGCGGCGACGGACCAACGGTGGAGAGTGGTTTCGGGGCGGGCGGGGCAGCGTGGCGGCGCGGGCCGGCGGTTCGGTCGGTGGTAGCTGGCGGCTCAGGGGGGTGGAGTTTGATGATAAACTGCAGGCCCTTGATTTCGTATCCAACGGCTGGAAAATCTAATGACCAGAGATGAAAAAGTTAGTCGACTGACGTGTAGCCTCACCCTGCACGCACGCAAGACACGCACGCATGCAGGCGTGCAACACTGACACATACACATGCACTCACGAACACACGCACGTACGCACACATGCATGCAACACTGAAACGTACCCTTGCACGCACACACACTCGCACGCCTACATGCACACGGCACACGAAGCAAGACACACGCTCAACCTATACGTGCATGCACCCTTTGTTATGGACATGGATTGTTACGGGTATTAATCAATCTTATCTGTGATAAGCAGAACATTGATGTTTGCAGCGGTCTTTATGAATCACAACGTATTGAACGGGCTATCAACATAGTAGGCTTATCTACATGAAAAGGATGACGTCACACTCAATGAACAACCATCGGTTTATGAAATGCCCGTTTCTGACCGCCCTGGCCCACCAAAGGTTCCGCTGCTATGCGCTGCCTGCGTTGGGTCACTGACATGCAGGCCATGTACCCAAAGAGCCCACACGTCAGTGGGAGAATGATGCGGTGTCCTACGTCAGAGTCGAGGGCGCCACTTGTTGCACGCCCGGCTGAACACGCCTCCTTGCCGCATTCAAACACCTCCATGGAACCCGCTCGTGTGGAAGCTGAGAAACCCACTCTGGACACACATCCGTTCATGACTGGGCCGGCATTAAACGCAACGCCGGCCGAGCTCCTCCAGTCCGCCGTCTATTTAATCTCCTATTTAAACGAGGCCAAACGCCGGCCAAGAATCGCACACCTCCGCCGCTCCCCTATCTCCTCCTTCACCATTTTGTCCACTCTTACAATGGCTTACGAAGAGTAGTTATTCCGCACAAGCCATTTGTCTAGGTTTGTATCTCTCACACACACCCACGTAGGTGGGGGACGTGCACGAAGAGAAGAGGTGCACGCACGGAGCACGCACTCCCGTCTCTTTCCCAACCACACCCGCGTGGGTACACGGCGGTGATCATTTCTGTACAAAAAGGCAGCCCACGTGGTAATTTGATAGTGTACTGGTTGTCCACTTGGTGGAGGGAGGATCGTCTACCACGGGTGAACAAACAAATTGCAACTTGATGCGTTATGTTAAAAAAGAGGCAAACCATGTGGGGCCTACCTTAGAGGCAAGGCTCTATACACTGGAGTACTTCTGATGTGTCCCATCAACTCGCAGAACGAGGAGAAGCTTGCTTAATACGCCATCTCCCCCGCCCACGGGCGCGGTGGCTCGCAGGATGAGGTGAAGCTTGCTTACTAGTAGTAGTACTGTACGCCTTACGCCCGCTCCCTCGCCCACGCGCGCGGTGGCTCGCAGGACGAGGAGAAAATTTTACTACTCCCTCCGTTTAGTCCTCGTCCCTACTACCTTGGTTAGAGAGATTATCATATTGTTTGGAATATATATGTCCTTTAGTACTCCCTCCATTTACTTATACAAGGCCACTATAAAAAAATACATTTTGCATCTATACAAGGCCACAAATAGTAATCGAGACAAAAGTCACTACTCCCTCCTTTCCAGTTTATGGCTCAATTTCAAAATCTCTCCAACCAAGGTAGACGGTGAGTGGTCGAATTAATTTTGTACTCCTAGTTTGCACAAGTAATTAGTACGCTCATTTTTCTCAAGAAGTTATGTTTACCGAGGCATTAATTAGAACGAATGCATGAATGACCACTAAATTTCCATGAACTTCTACATGCATTGGTGAGTTTTCTCTTGACACTACTTGCATCGGGTGATCTAACGCACCTCGAAGTCCAACATGTGATGGTACTACTACTAGTAGTAGAATTGAGACTTATACAATGGAAAAACGAATGTTTTTTAGATGATCCCTATAAACCCTAGTGGGTACGTACTCCGTAAAATCAGATTTTCCCAAAACTAAGTCGCTCAACCTTTATTTGCTTGTTTCCCTTCCTGCCTCCTTGCCTCGAACAGACTATGCCAAACTCCCCTGCCTGCCGCATGGGAAAAGACCCGCCCTCGCCTTTTTTAGTCCGGGTTTGTATCGGTGGATCACGCGAAGCAACAAAAACCCAAGCCGTGTCTTGTACTCCTCCGTCGATGCTCGCTTTCATGAATTATGTACTTCCTGTTGCTGGCATGTGGGACATATAACAACCAGGTCGACGTGTCAAGCACCAAATAACAGTGCAGAATAGCAAGGGGGGCGCACCCCAGTCGTACCGCCCTAGTAGTAGTAGTAATGAGCAATGAGACGTCCAATCACAATGCCGCACCTTCCTAGATGGATGAAGCAACCATTATTTCACACTTCGGTTCGCCATCATCTCAAAACACATAGTATTGCTTCTGCCTCAAGAGGGACACGTGCATCGCCTTGGTACATCATGACACGTGGGACCGTATGACACGCCATGCTCCCCCGCCGATCGTTCGGTAAAATCACCTCATTTTTACTACTATACTTCCTCCGTATCGGTTTACATGGCATGCATGTCTTTCTAGGTTGAGAATTTAACTGGCTATATATGTGATGAACAGTATATGTTTAGAAACTACATCCGCTTAATAATCCAATGATATACTTTTTGTGACATAGTAACTCATATTTAGTTAGTCAAATGGATGACCTAGAACTACGTGCACGCCCTATAAACTGAGACGCCTAAAAAACAAGACGGAGAGGGTAGTTCAGTACATATATTTTTAGATCAATATAGTCGGGATTCACCAAGGAGCAAAATCAAGTGGTAGGCTGCACCTGTCGTGTTGGCGTAGCGACTCAAGCAGGGTCAGTCTGCACACGAAATGGCAACACACTTAACAGGACCCCTTTGGCCGACGTGTGGCTCATCCACCGTCTTGTTCCACGTGCAATGCACCAAATTACAGTTCGGAGCAGCGGTTGGAATTGGAGGCACCCGGTCAGAAGCGCCGCAAGATAGTAGAAAATGAGCGATGAGGGTCAAATCACAAAGCCCCACCTTTCCGCATTAAGCTGGGATGACGAAGCAACCATCATTTCACTCTAGGGCGCAAGAGCATAAAGAAAAGAGAAAACCAATGATGCGTGCGGCAGCTACCTAGGGCACCCTAGGGTAGGGGTCTCCACTACAGATCATTTTTTTAAAAGCGCCTCCACTACAAATCGGCTTCTCCCTCGTCCTCTTGAAGAAAACCGACGATGCGTGCGGCGGTAGGGTTTGTAGGAGTACTACTATGGCGTGCGGGGCCACGTCGTAGTAAATGGGAGAGGAATTGAGTTCGAGTCGATGCCTTAAATATGTGTGGGCTGCTTGGTTTTAGGGGAACGAGGCAGCATTTTGGGTTCGGGGACCAGTGGAGATATAGTACGTACAAAAAATTGTGGACGTAGGTTCGACCGAAAGGCAATGATGCATGGGCCCTGCATTTTGATATATTCGGGGCCGCGTGAAATTTGCTACTCTACTCAAAACTAGTAAGGTACACATGAATTGAACGCATGAGATTTTGAAACCAAATTATGAATAAATACACACTATAGCATGTAAAGCTTTGAGTCATATATGCATGATGTAGATGTTCGTTTAGTTCTTATAGTTCATCTCATTCAAAATCAATTAGTTTTATAAAAAAGTTAAGATTCATGGGGTTGTGCATTGTAAAGCATAAAGTAAAAAACAAATAATGGCAATTCATTTATAAAAAAAATCAATTATGATACGGAAGATTCTAGAACAAAGGAGAAGTGCTTGTGTTTTGAGGTTTGTGCATTATGCTTAAGTTCAACCATGGAGTCTTCTAAATTGTACATGTGGCAAATCTGGTGGAATGTTGATGATATCCAACGGCCAAGAGTGCTCGGATTTGCCATCTACTGCCTTTGTCGGATTAGCTTCATCCATGACCATCTTTCAAGTTATTCACACACTATATAGTTCTTGTGCCATAGTTGCATGTCTTGGAAAAAAACTACTAGTGGGTTGTACTAGCTATTTAGGAATAGAAGATGTATACATGGAAGTTGTAGGGAAAGAGATGACATGGAGTATCTCAATTCCTATGAGTAGGGATTGGAAAAGAGATGTCATTTGGTTCACATCATAGGAACTTTTCTATTGAATCTAGAGATGACATGTATCTCAATTCCTATGAGGAGGGATTAGAAAAGAGATGTAATTTGGTTCATATCATAGGAGCTTTTCTATTGAATATACGCTAATGTTTATTTTCCTTTGAAATTATGGGAGTATAGGAATCCATTCATATGAACCAAGTGGCTCTAAAGCTATAGAAATGATATCATGTTTATTTCCTTTGAAATGTGGAGTATATGAATCTATTCCTATGAACCAATTGGCTCTAAAGAAAAAAATCCTATAAAAATCATATCATATAGAGTTCCTATGATATTCCTCCACACCAAAGGATGGTTGAAATTGTTGCAGGTGATACGATGGTCTTTATTTGTAGACTCCTCCTCCATCTTTATAGTTACCTCTCGAAGATGAATGAAATGATATATACAGGGTAATCTACATGTGCAATTTGATACACGAAAACTCGGTAAAAGTTTGCGAGGTTCGAATTTTCAATAAAGCTATATGCACTGCATTTTGGAATGGAGGGAGCATACGGCAGTTGCTAACACTCACGTGGAAGATTTGTGTGTAGGAGGAGTGGTTGTTCTGTTAAATGACATGAAAAAACTGACACTGTCGGATGCCGATCTAACGGTTCTTACGGCGTTCATCAGGAAAAGGCTTGTGGCGAACGTTTGTCGGATAATGATTTACGGACACATGCATTGCATTGATACGTGCCCCCCTCTCTCTCACGTACACGCACCCTTCCGAGTCCTCTCGCACCCATTGTCTATCTGCAGGTAGACGTCACACACACATATGTGCTCTTCACACCCTACCCTCAGAACTTCTAAAAAACAAAAGACGTCGCGCACATTTTATTTTAGCTCACATGTCACACACTTATACTATTACTCTTGTGGTGAACGTTCTTTGGGAATAGTATATTGTACTCTCACGAAGAGAAGCGGTGCACACATGCACTAGTTCTCTCACACCCACTCGCGGGTACACGTAGGAACGCATTTTTTTAAGCTGGTACAACAAAATCACTCCACTATATATATAAGCAGGAGCCTTAGAGCTTGCTTTACTAGGGTTCCTCTCGTTCACTCACTCATGCTCTCCAGATCTAAGCAAGACATAGGTGGCCACACTCTCTCTCAGCTCACGGCTGGTCACAAATCCGGCCGGACAACCTCGACCGGGGCAGGGGTGTAGGTGCATCGTTCACGCTGTCGTCGGTGGCGAGGGAGGAGACCAACTGCCGCCCGCGCGTCCCGATCGGCGGCCGTGCTGTTCTCTCCGAGAGAGCACCGGCTCCGGAGGGCCTCCGACCCCTTCTTCCTCCCTGCGATATTGTGGCCAAGATGCGGCCTCCCGACGCTGTCTTTGCCACATGCCGACAACCCTCAGGTATATATTCCTTTGAAACCTGCCTTGCTTTACTGCCCCAGCTCCCCACTTGGCTTCGTGTGGATCTTTTTCTACTTCCGTCCGCTGTTCCAAAGCCACCTAGACTTTTACTATTATTAGAGGTAAAGCTAGTTCATACAGTCGACTCTAAGAGTTGGTTCAAACAGGGAAGAAAGTGGGAAAGCTGTATCATGAATCTAGGACTTGGTTCTAAGAGGAAACAGGGGAAAGTAGTAGATACTGGCTACCCAACCGGTCTCTTGGTTGAGAAGACGAAGAAAGCATGGTGGATGGCGAAGGGTGGGGGGAAGTGGACCTATCTCTTGGTTGAAAAAGGAAAGAAAGTGACAGGTGTTGGGGGACAACGCAAATGAGAATGAGCAGGTCTAGATTTCCTGTGCTCACATAGGAAAATGTCGCCGAGGAGATAAAAAATGGGACAAATGCAGACATGCTGCCTGAGTGTTTGCCGCTCTCGGCAACCACTTCTGCCTCACCACTTTATGCCCCTGCTGTCCCTACGCCCATATTGCTACCGTTAATGTAAAATCACATGAAGCATTAAGCAATGCCACCTAATGTCACTATAAGTAATGGTCTAGTGCCGTCGATAAATTGAAGCAATGCCACCACCATTTTATGAAGTGCTTCCGTCTTGCTTTATTTCCCATGAATTATGTTTTTGCAGTTACACTTAAATCTCACACTGCTAACATCGCTTCATTCCAGTGGAACTGCACAAATTTGATTGCACATTTACAGACCATGTGCTACTCTCATGATAGTAATACTAATGCTATTGTTCTGCATGTTAATCTAGTGGCAGTGTTGATGTGATGTGATGCTACTTACTTAAGGACACTTTCATACTGTCAATCTAGTGCCAATTATAACACAATAGATGATGTTGTTAATCATACGCCACTGCAAATATCTGTCACTGTTTAAATACCCGTATCTCGAATTTGCGCAAACAGGGATGTCTGTCTCCATATCGTTTCGGGATGTCTGTCTCCCTATCGTTTCTATCCACGCAATCAAAAGCACACACCTCAGTTTTAGTAGAACTGCACAAAATGAGATGGCTATCCCTCGTTGCCGTCGTCTAACCACCCGTCTTCCAGGTATTCCTACATTGGTAGTTACTAGGTAGAATGACCAACACTATATAAAAGAAGTTGATTCGCACGTTTTACTTCCTGATTGCAGTGTCGGGACGAGCGAAAACAACTGCATCCTAGTCCGGAATACACTTTCTACCAGTTCATCCATGGACCGAGGACTAGCTGGCATGGCTGCACGGCGGTTTTTTGGACAGGTGCGCGGACAACAGGCATTGTGGTCTTCTTATTTCTGCAAATAGCGGTGCTTAAATTTAGTGGAATGCACAAGAATTTCAGCTGGTCAGTACACTACATGGTTCAGTTCAGCATTCCAGCTGAGAACACAATTATAATTTGTTATTCTGGAATGAGAGAACCTAACCCTGGATGGTGGCAACAAGAAAAAACTAGAGTGAACTCCAGGAAATTTAAGCCTGCCGGGAGGCCCTTTCCTCAGAGAAGTCTTGCTTGTTTTTTCCTGATTTGTAAATCTTCTCACAACTTTGTCTTTTGCTGTGAATTAGTATATGTTTGTTATGTTCTATGAATCATTGAGATGTATAAAATTGCTTAACTTATGCTTTTCAAGTTTTTTATGAAGCCGAGTTTAATGTGAGTGTTCCACATGAACGCTGGACTAGCATGTGAACGTTTGGAATTTACATTGTGGCCTCAGTTAACTGCATGAACCACTGTAACAAGATACATAGTTACTTATATGGCAGACAACAGATTGTTGATTGTTAGCTGGTCGATAGCCTAGTGTTGAAGCGAGCTGAGCCAATGTGCCGCGTTTTGCACAACTGCTTACAAGTGGGGTAGCACCAACAGTGTTTACAAGTACTTATGTATACGTCAGCGCACAGTTCTCGAACGAGTACTCTATTTCATCAAAACACACACTGCTCGTATGATAAACCGTGACAACTTATGTCTTACCATGCCATATTCATGAAAAAACTAGTGAGGTTGCATCTATTTCGGCAACAATTACGATGGTTCTCACATGATTCACGGGCACACAAAAGTAGCAGCAGTTCCCATAGACGGATTCAAACAGAGTACTAGCCCCAGAGGGCTCAATAACATGCAATGTTCGGATAATTAGACACAATCCAAACTACTATTAAACACTAGCTGGGGCAACTATTTCATGCCTCGATCTAATTTGGGCTGGACACAAGACAGACCTTGCCATGAACATCATCGAGGACGTCCGGCAGCAGCTCAATCCTGTGAACCTTCATGAACACAACCTTGTGGCCTCGCCACTCATAAACTTGTTTGTGGAGGCATGCCATGTCATCTTCCTGTGTAAGCTTGACAAGAACAGTATGCCTCACAAACGAAGGAGTAGCTTTGAACTTCTTGTGCTTTAGTACACCCTGGACAACACGCCTGACAATAGTGAGGTTGGAAGACAACTCTTCATTGGTATAACCGCAAATGGCTTCCAGGATCCAACAGCCTAAAAACTCTGTTTTCCCAGTGTGTATATTCAGGTCATCCGCCTCATAGCGAGTGACATGTACAACCACACAATCCTTGTCTGCATCAGGGCTCTAATTGAAACATAAACAAATTCTAAATTACTTTCCAGTATAAGAAACACAAGTTATTTAAACCACTATGTATAGCATGGCATCGAAGCTAATAAAATTTTGCATTATTCATCACCACATACTTAGATGAAAAACCACAATCGAGATCGGCAAAGAAGAAAATCACCTTGGGCAGCTCGGGGGGGGGGGACACATCCTCGAAGGGGAAAACTGCTCCTGCAGTGCCACGGGTGCTGTAACCTCAAACGGGGCATTGGCCATCTCAGTAGTGGCCGTGAGCGTATCTCGGGTCGGCTCGGTGGCTTCCTCCATCTTCTTGGAGCTCTCTGTCTCGTGGGGATCAGCCTCCCGCGTCTGCTCCAATATCGACAGATCTTTGCCTGGTTCTCCTTGGTCCATCATGAAACAGACGAATACTAGGAGACCACTGAAAGGAAAACACAATCGCAATGACAATGAAACAAAAAAGCGAGTGAGGATTGCTTACTGCTTTGCAAAAGTTCTTTTTTTTCTCTGAACGAAAATATACGAACATCACGGATCCACTTACCTTCCCTTCGTTGGGAGAGAAGAACAGTGGCAGATGCGAGTGTTGCCTTTCTTGAAGACGGTGAGGGAGAAGGGGATTCAGTGAAGAGTGAAATGATGGTTGCTTCGTCCGTCAAACTTAGACTGCGGGGAGGTGGGGTTTTGTGATACGACGGCTCGTTACTGCCGCGCTACGACCGGGGTGACTCTCCGCCTGCATACTGCCTTCTAATTTGGTGGATGGCATTTGGGCCCGCGTGCTGCATGGCCCGCATGTCGGTGAACAAAAGTATAATGGCATTCAGTAGAGGGAGACGTTTTGATGACCTAGGAGGAGCCAGAAGCGGTATTGTATCCATTGTACTAGTAGTAATTGTTTTTCTGGGTAGCTGTAGAGTGTCTCCACTATACTAGTAGTAATTGTTTCTCTAGGCCCAAGACAAAGCAACCCATCCACCCCAGTAAATAGTAAAATCAATTCAAAAGTGGCGCTACCCACACCCAGCACACCGCCCCCCAAAAAACCTGGGTGTTCTTCTTCCTCCTCACTCCCACCCACCTCACTCCACTTGTACCCCCAAATTCCTCACCTCACTCCTACAGAAAACCCCAGCTCCCCTTCTTCCTCACTACTACAGAAAAACCCCAGCTCCCCTTCTTCTTCACTCGCACTACAACTAGGCTCGTCATTCGTTACTCTACTCAAATTCGTGAGAGCGACACGACGCCCTCGAGGAGAATGGAGTCGGCTGACCCCAGCGCCAAGAAGATGAGGCTCCCGCCAGCGGTGACGCCTGTTGTAGATCCCGCACCCGATAACGCAGGGAGAAGCGGCGACCCCGCCCCCACCAGATCCCAGGAACCCGTAGAATCTCGGGTGGACCGCATCAGCGATCTCCCGGACGCCGTCCTTGGGGAGATCATCTCGTGTCTCCCCACCAAGGATTGCTGCCGCACCCAAGTCCTCTCAATTCGGTGGCGCCCTCTATGGCGTGCCGTGCCCCTTAATCTCGACTATCATCAGCTATCTCTCTTCAATGATTTTGAAATCCCCAGAGCCATCATCTCCTCCCACCAGGGCTCCGTTCAAAGCCTCTACATACTGTCATGCTACCTGAGCAAGCATACCATGCCCTGCACGGTGGACGCCTGGCTGAAATCCACTGAATTCATAGAACTACGGCTGCTTGAGTTCTACTATTCCCCTGGAAATCACCTACCAGATATTGAACGCCATCTACCTGTGCCCTCGGTAGCAATATCCATCTCGCGGTTTTCCTCCTCTCTCCACACCGCCACCTTTGCGCTGTGCGACCTACCAGACAATCTAGTACTAAACCTTCAACTCCCATTTCTCAAGAAACTTTCACTTGTGCGGGTTCGTATATCGGAGGCCTCATTGCACAGCATCATCCACTCCAGTTGCCCTGCCCTGGAGTGCTTGGTGCTTGTTTTCACATTTAGAATCGGTTGTCTCCAAATAAAGTCGCCTAACCTTGTAATAATTGGAATTTGTTTTGACGGAAGGCATCTCATCATCCAAGATGCCCCTTCACTTCAAAGGTTGATCCATGATTCTAGTTATTCACCGTTGCAAATAACCGTCCTCTCCGCGCCTAAACTGGAGACCTTGGGTATAATACATGATCTCTGTGCTCATTTCAATATGGTGTTTGGCTCCACAGTTCTTCAGGTACTTTACATTATCATCTACACTTGTAACCATAAGCTGCATTTTAAATTTCTGCGCATAAGTTATATGTCATCTTGGAGTACACATTTTGTACTAATATTATGTTCTATGCTCAATGAAGAGTTTCTCCATGGATGGCCTATCAATGGTGTTGGATTCTGTCAAGATCTTATATATCCAAATGAATAGTTTTGATCCGAACAAGATTATTGGCTTGCTGCAATGATTTCCATGTCTGGAGAAGTTGTATATAAAGGTGATAATTTCACGCACATTGGAAGCCCGCATATAGTGTACTAGAATTAACCGTTCAGTTGTTGCCCTTTCGACACTCTTTTTTTAGACCTTAACTACTTTCAATCTTCATGTCTATTTAGGCAACAGGACGGGGTAAGAAAGTTATAACCAATCGGTGGATTCGTAAGCATCGGGATTTTCTCACTTCTCACGAGATTCGATCGAAGACAATAACGCTAGAACGATATGTAGCCAACCATGCAAACACTAGATTTGTCACATTCTTCCTGCTGAATGCGAGGTTACTATTGTCCATCGTGCTTAAGTTTATCAGTAGCATGGTTTGACGGATGGGTATGTGAAAGAGCAAAAAAAGGAGTTTCAGGTGGGCAAAAGAGCTTCTGAACATGCCGGGCTTCTATTTACAACATATTGTGGTCATAATCCAGTAAATTTTGCGACCCAGGATGTTCATTCTATGGACCTGACCGATCCATTTGATCGTGATTGCCAAAACAGTCTTTGGAGTTAGATGTTGTTGCCCTTTTCAACCTGGTTTTTTGTAAACCGATGAACAATTAACCTCGTGCTTTTGTATAGTTTGTAAGCTGGAGTTAGATGTTCTTGCCCTTTTCAACTCATTTGTGACTGTCATATTTTCTTTGAAGCAAGGCAAATGGCTTGCCATCGCTTAATTTAGAGTGAAATATTGTAACAATTAACAAATCCCAACCAAGGGAAATAACATCACTCTCGCCGGCTGCTTGAGCTCACTGTGCATTACAGAAGCCAAGTGATTAACCCTCACCAGCACCCACAAACTTATTTCGAACTAGCACATCAAATGGGCTGTAAATTTTCATAGGAAAGGCTGCATGACCGTGACAGAATTCGATTCTGACATTTGGGACCCGCGAGAAAATAGCCTATCCAAGGTGGTGTCGACTTACTAGCCAGTCAACAAACGATTCTGCCTACCAGCCATTGGATTGACATCCAACATATGTCGTGTATCTTCTATCTCTTATCTTCTTCTTCCTCCACCACCCAAACCAAACCACCCGTCGGCTCACTTTGCTCCCTCCTCCGATGGCTGGTCAGTGCCTCCGCCGCCCTCATCAGACGCATTCTCCAACGCTGGCCAGTCCCTCCTCTATTCCCCACACGCCCCGTTATTCTCTGGCGACGCCAGCCCCAACACGCACCCGCACCAACCAGTAAACCTCGTATTCTCCTCCGCTGCGATGGACCGTGCATCTTCCATGGCTCTGCTCGCTTGCTCGAGGCCTCGTTGCCGCCCTCCGCCGCGGCGGACTTGGTTCGCTTCGCCGTGCTTGTGTGCGCCGCCATCTTGCTTTGTCAACGTCGTCAACAACCGAGAGGAACAAGGAGATGACTATACGTGAGAGGATGATGAGGGACCCACCAAGTGTCATGGCGACGCAAGCAAGTGCCTCTATATTACAAGCCCAAAAATATGATTCCTCCTAATGGTTGGACATCTGGGGCTCACGCCATTGTCAACGTAGTCAATGAACGAGATAATTACACTACGAGCGGCTGACACCAGGGACCCAGCAGGTCGCGCCGTTTTTTTGAGGAACAAGCAGTTGTTATTTATACTAGTATTAGTGACGGATCAGGGTAACAACAGGGCTGTGCGGGGGCTATGGCCCGTCTAGCCAAGGTTTTATTTATGTTTACCACATCATGAGCCCAGTTGTGTTTTTTCTTGCTGAAAATGGCTAGCCCAGTTCTAATTTTTTTTAAGAAATACCCAAACGAGGCCTACTTGCTTTATCAACCCCGCTGGGCTGCAAATCTTTCAAGACGAGGAGAGTTTCATTCGGTTTGCCCACAAATGGGCTGTACATTTTTAAAACACATCAAACCAGGAATTAGTTTCATTTTTTTTTCATTACAAGATTTTAATTCCATTGATTTTTATGCATGGACAATTATTTGGATTTTATATTTATATAAATTATTTTTCAAAATAGTTTGAATGTGAATCGATATTTCGGGATTAAAAATAGTTGACCGCACCAAAATATGCAAAAATTCGTATACTTTTAAACCGTGGACACAATATGGGGTGTAATGCTAACAAAAAGAAGATGTCCTCCAACAAAATTCTTAAGAATTAGCAAATGGGATGTACATTATTAGAAATAATGCACACGAGGGCAGTGACTGTTGGATGTCCATCCAACGACTATCGTGCTTCTTCAATCTCTGCTCTTCCTGCTCCAGCCGCTCAAACAAGCGTCGGTGGGACTGCTCGCTCCTCCTCCTCCGCTGTCGGCAAGCGCCAAGCAGCCTCACCGCCCCACCATACTCCCATCGCTGGCCTAGCCATCCCTCTACTCACCCACACCTATTGTTATTCTCCGGGGACGGCAGACAAACCAGTAAACTCTCGTACTCCTCCGCGTGGGAAACAACTGTCGAGTCTTCCCTGGCTCCGTGTCGTTCCCTTCCTAGGACTCGCCGTCGTCCACCGCCCTGGTGCTCTCGGCACGGCCTGGTCAACGTGGTCAATGAACGACATCCATCAGAAGTGGACTGTACGTGGAGAGGCTGACAGCTGGGTCCATGGCCGCACGCAAGGAAATGCCTCCTTATTACGCGCAAAATAATGATTCCTCCACCTGACAGCTAGGACCCACGGGAAGGGCTTCTGTATTTCGCAAAAAAACGTTCCCCCACTGACAGGTCGGGCCCACCAGCTATATCTTCGCACTCAAGGAAGTGCCTCCTTATTACGCACAAAAAAATGAATACCCCCTGCTAGCTGGGACCCACCATAGTGGGTGGCTGACTTGTGGGCCTACTAAGTTGACGGGGACGAAGGGCTTTGTCAACTTAGTCAATATGAACGATTCTAGCTCCAGTGACCGTACGATGTCCATCCAATGGCCATAGTGCTTCTTCAACCTCTGGTCTTCTTACTCCAGCCGCCCAAAGCAGCGCCGGTCGTGCCACCTGCTCCTGCCTCCCATGGTCGGATGTGCTGCCGCGGAGGCCTCACCGCCCCCATACTACTCCCACCGGTGGCAGTGCCATCCTCCACTCACCCACACCCCTCGTTATTCTCTGGGCGACGGCAGCCTCACACCGCAACCAACCAGTGAACCTCGACTCCTCTCCGCGTGGGCATCCATCGCCACGTCTTCCCGGCCCGTCATCCCTTCCAAGGCCTCGCCGTCGTCCACTGCCTTGGTGCTCTCAACACGGCGTGGTCAATGTGGTCAACGACCGACTTCCATCGGAAGAGTACTATACGTGGAGGGGCTGACAGCTGGGTCCACGGCCACAACCCATTTTTTGTGATTTGCCAAGTAAGTCGCTTTGTCAGGCCTGTTGGGCTGCAAATCTTTCAAGACGAGGAGAGCTTCATTCGGCTGGCCGAGAAAATGGCCTATCAGTAATGAGAAATGGGCTGTACATTTTTAAAACACATCAAACCGGCAATTAGTTTCAAATTTCTTTTTTCATTTCGAGATTCTCAATTGCATTGCTTTTTATGTGTGGACAATTTGTTGGATTTTATATTGATATACATTTATTTTTAAAATCAGTTGGAATGTGACTTGAATTTTCAGGATTAAAAACAGTTCGGACTGCACCGAAATATGCAAAACTTCGTATAATTTTTTAACTGTGGCCACAATATGGGCTGTAATGCTAACAAAAAGAATATGGGCTCCAAAAAAACCCTTAAGAATTAGCAAATGGGCTGTAAATTATTAGAAATAATGCAGATGGGATGTATGCCGTTTTCCACAGATTTGAGGCTTTCCTAAAAAAAGGTTGACGCACAAGCAGTGACTGTTGGATGTCCATCCAACGGCTGTCGTGCTTCTTCAATCTCTCGATGTTCTGCTCCGGCCGCCAAACAAGCGCCGTGGACTGCTCGCTTTCCTCCCCACGGCCGGGTCTGTTGCCGCCTGCAGCCTCACCGCCCCACCGCACTCCCATCGCTGTCCTAGCCATCCTCTACTCACCCACACCTGCTGTTATTCTCCGGTGACGGCAGACGAACCAAGAAACCTCAGATAGTAGTACTTCCTCCGCGTGGGAAACAATCGCCGAGTATTCCCAGCTCCATGTCATTCCCTTCCTAGGCCTCATTGCCGCCCATCGCCTCGGTGCTCTCGGCGCTGCCTGGTCAACGTGGTCAACGATCGACATGCATCTGAAGTGGATTGACGCGGAGAGGGCGATAACCGGGTCCACGGCCGCACGCAAGGAAATGCCTCCTTATTACGCGCAAAATAATGATTCCTCCACCGACATCTAGGACCCACCAAAAGGGCCTCAGATTTCGTGAAAAAACGTTACCGCCGGCCGACACTCGGACCCACCAGCTATATCTTCGCATGCAAGGAAGTGCCTCCTTATTACGCACAAAAATGAATACTCCCAGCTAGCCGGGACCCAAAGATAGCGGCAGCTGACTTGTGGGCCTACTAAGTTGACGGGGACGGAGGGCTTTGTCAACTTAGTCAATATGCACGATTCTAGCTCCAGTGACCGTACGATGTCCATCCAACGACCGTAGTGCTTCTTCAACCTCCCGTGGCCGGCTGCGATGCCACGGAGGCCTCACCGCCCCCTACTACTCCCACCGCTGGCCAGGCCATCCCTCTACTCACCTACGCCCCCTGTTATTCTGCAGCGACGGCAGCCTCACACCGCAGCTAACCAGTGAACCCTCATACTCCTCTACGCGTGGGCATCCACTGCCGTGTCTTCCCCGGCTGTGCATCGTCCCCTTCCTAGGCCTCGCCGTCGTCCACCGCCCTGGTGCTCTCGGCGCGGCGTGGTCAACGTGGTCAAGGAACGGCTTCCATCGGATGTGGACTGTACATGGAGAGGCTGGCAGCTAGGTCCATGGCCGCAGCAAGGAAGTGCCTCCTTATTACGCGGAAAATAATGATTCCTCCACCTGACAGCAGGGGCCCACCGGACGGGCCACCGTATTTTGTGAAAAAAACGTTTCCCCCCTGACTGCTGGGACCTACCAGCTACATCTTCGCACGCAAGGAAGTGCGTCCGGGCAAAAAAAACGATTCGCCCCCCTGACTGTTGGGATCCACCAGCTACATCTTTGCACGCGAGGAAGTGCCTGATAGTCGGGACCCACCTGGTCGAAGCGTACGTAGCGTTTTCATTCTGGTCGTGAACGTGTACGTACATACTGGTCGATGTAGAGGTGCGCACGTGTCATAGTAGAGGCGCGCACGTAGCATGTACACGTACGTACAGCGGCCAGGGTGCAAGAAAGTAAATACGGCCACATACGTACATACGGGCGGGTCTCGAACGCCTACTCGCACGTACGTACAGCCAGGTCTCGTGTACATGGCTGGGCCGGAACGGAGAAACAGCGTCGTCGTCGTGTTCATGGGGAGCCAACCGGCTGGGTCGGAACGGAATGCATCGTCGTGTTCATCGGGAGGGCTTGGACGGAACAACCGATGGAAACGAGGCCTAGCGTACCGCAGAACGGAGGAAAAGGCCTTGTGTTCGACCGGCCACGTTCGAAGCGGGATCATGTTCATCGGGAGGGGTCTGGCGTACTGTAAAACGGAGGAAACGGACCTCCTACGGTCGAAACGAGGGTCCTGTTGATTGGGAGGGGTGTGGCGTACCGCAAAACGGAGGAAACGGACTTGTGTTGGAGCGCTACGGTCGAAACGGGGGTCCTATTCATCGGGAGGGTGTGGCGATCGCAAAACGGACTCCACCGATACTGTTCATCTCCACCGTCGACCCCTCCGGCCTCCACGAGCCATCGCTCATCCACCGTCGACCTCCTCCAGCCTCCACCTGCGACTATTCATCCACGGGCTCCTGTTCATCCAGTCTCCACCGCCGCTTACTCCACCGGCTACTATTCAACCAGCCCTCTCCACGGGCTCTGCTCAATCACCCTCCACAAAGCTCTGCTCATCCAGCCTCCACCGCCTACTATTCATCCAGCCCTCCACGAGGTGGTCCTGTTCATCCAGCCCTCCACGGGTCATGTTCATCCAGCCCCAACCGCTCAATCGATCGGGTCCTGTTCATCCAGAGGCAACACCACGGGTCCTGTTCATCCACCCCCACCGAACTGTTCATCCAAACCCCCAAAGAACGCCTTTGCTCATCCAGAGGCAGCATCGATCGGCTTGATTAGCAGCGAGAGCGGCGAATCGCCGATCGGGTTCGATTAACGCCATCGATCAATCGCCGGGTTCGAGAACGCGTAGCTTTGTAGTGCAATCGCTCGGGTTCAGTTAGAGCCCAACGCCTCGCTCGGGTTCAGTTAGAGCCCAACGCCTAGCACCCACGCGCGTGTGTGTAAGAGAGATACGCGCATCGCTCGGCCCTGACCACCCACAGTAACCGGGAACACCCCGATATTTTCCTCGCCCTCGCTTCTACCACGGTTTTTTCGGTCATGGACGGCCCAAAGAATGTCTTGTTGTTGCGTCTCCGGCCCGCCCAGGATGAAAAGCCCATTTTCTGTCATGATTTTTTTGCCATAGAAGTAGGAGCCCACCACATCTATGATGATACCGGGTTTTGTCACAATTATCGTCATAGAAGTGTCATAAGTATGACAGAAAAAAAATTCGTTCGGCCCAAAATGTCACGGATGTGTCTTTTTTTTGCAGTGTCCACACATCGACCGCTATCCAACATGCATCTAATGTATTAAGTTCATGGAGAAATGGAGTAATGCAATAAGAACGATGACATGATGTAGACAAGATCTATTTATGTAGAAATAGACCCCATCTTGTTATTCTTAATAGCAATGATACATACATGTCGGTTCCCCTTCTGTCACTAGGATCAAGCACCATAAGATCGAACCCATCACAGAGCACCTCTTCCCATTGCAAGATAAATAGATCAAGTTGGCCAAACAAAACCCAAATATCGGAGAAGAAATACGAGGCTATAAGCAATCATGCGTATAAGAGATCAAAGAAGACTCAAATAACTTTCATGGATAAAAAGATAGATCTGATCATAAACTCAAAGTTCATCGGATCCCAACAAACACACCGCAAAAGGAGTTACATCATATGGATCTCCAAGAGACCATTATATTGAGAATCAAAAGAGAGAGAGGAAGCCATCTAGATACTAACTACGGACCCGTAGGTCTACAATGAACTACTCACGCATCATCGGAGAGGCACCAATGGACATGATGAACCCCTCCGTGATGGTGTCTAGATTGGATCTAGTGGTTCTGGAACTTGCGGCGGCTGGAATTGATTTTCGTCGACTCCACTAGGGTTTCTGGAATATTGGGGTATTTATATAGCAAAGAGGCGGTGCGGGAGGCCACTGAGGTGGGCACAACCCACCAGGGCGCGCATGGAGGCCCAGGCGCGCCCTGGTGTCTTGTGCTCACCTTGGGCTCCCTCTTCGGTACTTCTTTGGCCCATTGGATGTCTTCTGGTCCACAAAAAATCCACAAAAAGTTTCGCTGCGTTTGGACTCCGTTTGGTATTGATTTCCTGCGATGTAAAAAACATGCAGAAAATAGCAACTGGCACTGGGCACTATGTCAATAGGTTAGTACCAAAAAATGATATAAAATGATTGTAAAACATCCAAGAATGATAATATAACAGCATGGAACAATAAAAAATTATAGAACGTTGGAGACGTATCAGGTACTGTCAAAGACAAAATTCATAATTGTTCCCACACAATACCTGTTGTACCTGATCATTTCCGCAATTTATATTGAGCAATACAAGCCATAGAAACTAGGAAACAAGCAAACTACGCATTGAAAACAGAATATGTCAAAAACAGATCAGTCTATAATGATCTGGACAACTACCATACTTCTGCTACTCCAAAAATTCTGGAAATTTAGGAAAACGTGGGACATTTGTATATCCATCATCTGTAAAAAAATTCAAGAAGGAGAGCAGATCATTTCTGTTATTGGGCGCAGAAGTTCTATTTTTGCACGGAATCAAGTCAACTATCATCCACACTATCCCAAAGGCTTTACTTGGTACTCTATTGAAACAAAAGCTATAAAACATGATTACTACAGTAGCTTAATCATGTGAACACACAAATACAATAGGGTTAAATGTTGGTTTGTCTCCCAACAAGCGCTTTTCTTTTACGTCTTTTAGCTAGGCATGATGATCTCAATGATGCTCACATAAAAGATAAGAATTGAAACATAACGGGAGCATCATGAAGCATATGACTAGAACATTTAAGCCTAACCCACTTTCTATGCATAGGGATTTTGTGACCAAACAACTTATGGGAACAAGAATCAACTAACATAGGAAGGCAAAACATGCATAACTTCAAAACTTTCAACATAAAGAGAGGAAACTTGATATTATTGCAATATGTAAAAGCATATGTTCCCCTCTCATAATAATTTTCGGTAGCATCATGAATGAATTCAACAATATAGCTACCACATACATAATTATTTTCATGACACAAAAGCATGGAGAGCTTATTACTCTCCACATAAGCAAATTTCTCTCAATAGTAGTGGGAGCAAACTCAACAAAATAACTATCATGAGAGTGAAAATCAAAATCATGATGACAAGTTTCATGGTTATCATTATTATTTATAGCATACATGTCATCACCATAATCATCATATATAGCAACTTTCTTATCATAGTCAATTGAAGCCTCATCCAAAATGGTAGATTCATCACTAAATAAAGTCTTAACCTCTCCAAATCCACTTTCATCATGATAATCATCATAAATAGGAGGCATGCAATCATTATAACAAATTTGCACATCAAATCTTGGGGGACTAAAAATATCATGTTCATCAAACATAGCATCCCCAAACTTATGGCTTTGTATATCATTAGCATCATGGATATTCATACTAAAAACACTGCAATCATGCTCATCATTTATACCAAAGATCTATTGAATTTTTATTCTATCAACTGAGCACAATTTTCCTTTCCATCATTTTCACGAAATACATTATAAAGATGAATAATATGATGCAACTTCGATTCCATTTTTTGTTTTTCTTTTATAAGCCAAACTAGTGATCAAACAAGAAATTAAAAGATTCGATTCAAGATCTAAAGATATACCTTCAAGCACTTACCTCCCCGGCAACGGCGCCAGAAAAGAGCTTGATGTCTACTACACAACTTTATTCTTGTAGACTCGTGTTGGGCCTCCAAGCGCAGAGTTTTGTAGGACAGTAGCAATTTTTCCTCAAGTGGATGACCTAAGGTTTATCAATCCAAGGGAGGCGTAGGATGAATATGGCCTCTCTCAAATAACCCTGCAACCAAATAACAAAGAGTCTCTTATGTCCCCAAGACACCAAATATAATGGTAATTTGTATAGGTACACTAGTTCGGCGAAGAGATGGTGATAAAAGTGTAGTAATGATAGTAGATATTGATTTTTATGATAGGAACAATAAAAAAAGCAAGGTAGAAATTGATAAAATGGAGCACAAACGGTATTGCAATGCTTGAAAATGAGGCCTAGGGTCTGTACTTTCGCTAGTGCAATCTCTCAACAATGCTAATCTAAGTGGATCATATAACCATCCCTCAACGTGCGATGAAGAATCACTCCAAAGTTCTTATCTAGCGGAGAACGTAAGAAGAAATTGTTTGTAGCTATTCTTTCCGACCAATCTATCCAAGAGTTCGTACTAAAATAACACCAAGTTATTCTTTTCGATCGATCTATCAAGAGTTCGTACTAAAATAACACGTAGCTATTCTGTTCAATCGATCTGTCGAGAGTTTGTACTAAAATAGTGATACGTCTCCAATGTATCTATAATTTATGAAGTATTCATGTTGTTTTATTATCATTCTTGGATATTTTACAATCATTTTATAGCAACTTTATATCATTTTTTGGCACTAACCTATTGACCCAGTGCCCAGTGCCGGTTGCTATTTTTTTCTTGTTTTTTACAAATCAATACCAAACGGAGTCCAAACGCAACGAAACTCCACAAAGATTTTTTATGGACCAGAAGACATCGATTGGGCCAAAGCAGCACCTGGGGGGTGCCCCGAGGGGGGCACAACCCACCAGGGCCCTGGCGCGCCCAGGTGGGTTGTGCCCACCTTGGTGGCCTCCTGCGCCCTCTCTTTGCACTATAAACTCCCAAATATTCTGAAACCCTTTGGGGTTAATCTAGATCAGAAGTTCCGCCGCCGCAAGGCTCTATAGCCACCGAAAACCAATCTAGACCCCGTTCTGGCACCCTGCCGGAGGGGGGAAACATCTTCGGTGGCCATCTTCATCATCTCGACGGCCACCACGATGAGGAGGGAGTAGTCCACACTCGGGGCTGAGGGTTTGTACCAGTAGCTATGTGTTTAATCTCTCTCTCTCTCTCGTGATCTATATCATGGGATTTGTTAATATAGATGGATCATATGATGTTTCTCCCCTCTATACTCTTGTTGTGATGAATTGAATCTTTACCCTTTGATGTTTTGTCTTGTCGGATGAATATTCAGATATGAGAACATATGATGTATGTCTTGCGGTATGAATACTTGAGGTGACAATGGGGTATCGTATTGATTCACTTGATATATGTTATGACACTCAACTTGCGGATTCCCGAGGTGACGTTGGGGTAATCTATGCATAGGGGTTGATGCACATTTTTATTATCTTTTCTCCGATAGAAACTTTGGGGTCTCTTTGTAGTTCTTTGTGTGGATTGAGTATTATGAATATGAATTTGCTTTGGTCTTATTTTAGTATGAACTCTTGATTAGATCGATCAGAAAGAATAGTTTGCGTTATTTTAGTATGAACTCTAGGATAGATCGATCGGAAAGAATAGCTTTGAGGTGGTTTCGTACCCTACAAACAATTTCTATCTTTTGTTCTACGCTAATAGGAACTCGGGAGTGATTCTTTATTGCACTTTGAGGGATAATCATATGATTCAACTATGTTAGCATTGTTGAGAGGTTGCACTAGCGAAAGTACTGACCCTAGGCCTTGTTTTCAAGCATTGCAATACCGTTTTTGTGCCCGTTTACTATTTGCTACCTTGCTTTTTTTATTTATTCAGATTATAAAAATATATTTCTACCATCAATATTACACTTTTATCACCATCTCTTCGCCGAACTAGTGCACCTATTCAATTTGCCATTGTATTGGGTGTGTTGGGGACACAAGAGATTTCTTGTATTTGGTTGCAGGGTCGTTTGAGAGAGACTATCTTCATCCTACGCCTCCCATAGATGCATAAACCTTAGGTCATCCGCTTGAGGGAAAATTGCTACTGTCCTACAAAACTCTGCGCTTGGAGGCCCAACACGTGTCTACAAGAATAAAGTTGCATAGTAAGCTCTTTTCTGGCGCCGTTGCCGGGGAGGTGAGTGCTTGAAGGTATATCTTTAGATCTTGCAATTGAATCTTTTATTTTCTTGTTTATCACTAGTTTGGTCTATAAAAGAAAACTACAAAAATGGAATTTAGGTTGCATCATATTATTGATCATCCTTATAATATCTTTCTTAACAACGATGGTATAGAAAATTGTGCTCAATTGTTAGAAGAAGAAGTCAATAAAATGCTTGTCACAGATATTTGAATGATAAGCATGATTGCAACGTTGTTAGTGTGAATTCTTTGAATATCCAAAATGCTAATGATGATTGCACAAGTCATGACAAAAATGTTTCTTATAAGCATGTCACTTTTTGCGGAGTGAATTGGGAGTGCAATTGCACACCAAAAAGGAAAGATAGATTTTGTAAGAAGCATAAATATTTAGAAACGATAAATTTGCAAGAGAGGCTAGATGATTGTGCTGAAAGATTTAATTTTTTCGCCACCCTCGTGAACTTTGCAATGAACATGGTCATTTAAATCTCCATTGCAAATTATTTCATGATCAAATCGTGTCCAAAAATTGTGATAACTTGATTACCCTTGAGCATCATAAAGAGCTAAGTCTTCTTTTGGGGTATGAAGAAATGAAACATATAAAGGGTATTCCAAAATTTAATCTCAAGAGATTTCTTGATTTTGGTCTGGAGGAAATTTATATGTGTTGTGCGGTAAATTGCATTGAGAATCCTTATATTGCCAACTATCTAAAGTCAAGAGAACAAATAGAATATGAAGAGATTACTAATGAAAGGGAAAATATTTCCCAAAACCCTCCTAGTGTTTATTATGATGAATCAGGTAACGAAGGGGAGCTTCCTAACCAACTAATCTCATCAATAAGAAGCTTGAAAAGATTAATTAAACCCACACATGATGTGGTGAAGAAGAAGAAAAGAATAAAGAATAGAGGTAAAAATGTATCTCTCCCAAATAATGTTGCTCCTATTATTGTTATGCCTCCTGAAAATGAATCAAAAATAATTGTGGAAGATGATGCACTTGATGATGATTTTGTTATGCCTATTGCTTGTTGTGATGATTATGATTGGGAGGATAATGATACTTCTTATAATCTTGGAAATCTTTTTGGCACCAACTTGGGAAATTATGATGATAGCAATTGTTATACCGTTGGTGCTATTCATACTATTAATGATGAGAGTGATTATGCTTATGATATGCCAAGCCACAAGCTTGGGGATGCTGTTTGATGAGAATGACATGTTTGAGAATTTATTTGCTGCAATTAATATTTGTCCCAAGCTTGGGGAGGCTATGTTTAATGAATATGATCTTCTTAGCCCCCCTACTTTGAATGATCAAACTTGCTATGATGGTTGCATGCCTCCTATCTATGATGAGAACAAAGTTGTTACTTATGATGATTATTGTGATGATACTTATGTTATAAAAAGTAGTGATAATTATTGTCATAATTTTGAATATCATTTTACTGAACATTACTCTCTTAATGTGGGAACAATTTTTAGTATTCAAGTCTCATATGATACTCCCACTATTGTGAATGAGAATAAAATTGCTTATGTGGAGAGTAATAAATTTTCTATGCTTATGGACCATGAAGAGAATGCTTTATGTAATGGTTATATTGATGAATCTATTCATGATGCTACTGGAAATTATTATGAGAGAGGAACTTATGATGCATGATGTTCTCTTTATGTTTTAATTATTATCTTTTATGTGAGCATCATTGAAATCATCATGCCTAGCTTAAAAGGCATTAAAGAAAAGCGCTTGTTGGGAGACAACCCAACAGTTTTACCTACTGTTTTTGTGTGTTAAAATGATTAGGCTACTGTAGTAATCATGTTTTATTGCTTTTGTTTCAATAAAGTGCCAAGTAAAGCCTTTGGGATCATGTTGGGTGATAGTCGATTTGACCTTGCTGAAAAACAGAAACTTTTGCACTCACGAAAATGTGTCTCATTTTTAACAAAAGAGTGCTTTTGAGTTGATTCTTTTTGAAGAAGTTTAATATAAAAATTTCTCACGTGCTCCTAATTTTTTCATAATTTTTGGAGTAGCAGAAGTATGGTAGTTATCCAGATCATTACAGGCTGTTTTGTTTTTGACAGATTCTGTTTCCAATGCATAGTTCGCTTGCTTTCTAGTTTCTATGGCTTATATTGCTCAGTATAAATCATGGAAATGATATGCTATAGTAGGAATTGTGTGAAAACAATTATGAATCTTGTCTTTGACAATACCAAATTGAAATGGTTTGCTCTTTATCATACTAACCTATCTCACAAAGTTCCGTAAAGTTTTGTGTGATTGAAGTTTTCAAGTTTTGGGTGAGATGACGATATGAGGAGAATAAGGAATGACAAAACCCTAAGATTAGGGATGCCCAAGGCACCCCAAGATAATATTTCAAGAAGTCTCAAGCATCTAAGCTTGGGGATGCCCCGGTAGGCATCCCACATTTCTTCCTTCAACAATTATCAGTTAGTATCGGTTGAGCCTAAGTTTTTGCTTCTTCGCATGATTTGTGCTATCCTTGGAATTCAATTTTATTTTGTTTTGATTGCTTTTCCAATAAAGTACTTAGATATGAAAGTTTTTAAATAAAATAGAGCCCTCAAATAGTTGCCAAGGAGGCTAAGTAAGCGGCATTCACATCCTGTCAATGAAGCTCTTTTCAATGGAATTACTCTTGTGCTTCACTTATATCCCATGAGTAAATTGTTGAATGAATTGAATGTCATGAAGTTGATATATTATCATGCCTAGTGGTAGCTTCACATTGGGTTTAGAAAGTGAAATCTTTTGAGGCTTGACAATCACAATTTTGGTCATACAAGCAATTCACGAATAATTAGTATAAGGAAGAGAACTTTCACATGAAAATACACTATCATGGAAAATCTTTTGTGATTGTGAGCTCCCATCAAAATATTATATTCCAAAATTGTTGACATTGGACAAGGAAGACAACGTAATGATTTATGTTTGTTCATACACATAGAAGTTATATTGTCATAGATCCTTCAACATGTGGTGTTTGCCCCCCATCTTTGCTAGCCAAAAATTCCGCACCAAGTAGAGATACTACTTGTGCATCCAAAAACCCTTAAACCCAAATCTTATTTTGAAGAGTCCACCATACTACCTAAGGATTGAGCAAGATCCTTCAAGTAAGTTATCATCTGTGCAATAAGGCAATAAAAATTGCTTCTAAAAGTGTTAGATCATTTAGTGTAAGAGAAAATTGAGCGTTGTACGAACTTCTGATGGCAAAGCAATGAAAGCGACGGACTGCATAATAAAGGTTGCTATCATAAGGGGCAATATAACGTGACATTCTTTTGCACTAAGGGGTTGAGCATACAAACAAATAAGCGCATGGCAACCTCTGCTTCCCTCTGCGAAGGACCTATCTTTTACTTTTCAGTATTTACTTTTATGCAAAGAGTCAAAGTTTTTATCTCTATTCCTTTTTATTTTGGGACATTTACATTTATGCCCCTAATTTGCGCCCACTCTCAGATTTACCCTTAAATTCTTGATGTGCTCAAATTTGCCCCTAAAAAGCATTTTAAGTCGCAGCAATGCCCTTCTCTGGTCAAAGTTGTTTGACCAAAACTTTGAAAATTCATAACAAATTCATATGAAGTCAGAAAAATGCAAATAAGATATCCAAATGTTCATACAAACATCACCTATACGCGCATGTCATTTATGTTCCTCACCTACATGTGCATTTGTTTGCATTCACCCTAAATTGTTTTTAATGTTATAAACCCTAAACAGCTTTAAAGAGTGCTTTTGTCATGAACGTAAATGACATGTGCATATAGATGTTGTTTTTATGAGCATTTTGATATCTTATTTTGCATTCTTATAAGTTCATATGAATTTCTTATGAATTTTCAAAGTTTTGATCAAACAACTTTGACCAGATGGAAGGGCATTCCTGTGACTTAAAATGCTTTTTAGGGGCAAATTTGAGCACATCAAAAAGTTAGGAGTAAATTTGAGTAGTGGGTTTGAGTTAGGGTCACAAATGTAAATGTCCCTTTTATTCTTCTCTTTTGGCAAGCATCATGTGGTTGGAAAGATCTAGGCACATATGTCCAGTTGAATATGGGTAGCATGAGTCATTACTGTCGACATCACCCTTTAGGTGAATACGTTGGGAGGCAAAACAATAAGCCCCTATCTTTCTATGTGTTCGGTTGAAACGTTTTGCTCATGTGTATGCGGTAAGTGTTAGCAATCATAGAATACTATATGATGGTCGAGTATGTGGAGCTCTTACTTAAACTCTGTTGAATAAGTTGAATTGCAATTGCTTGGACTAAGAACATAGGTTGTTGAGTTTCAAGAGAGTTCATTGTTTGAACCTTAACATGTGAATTGGTTGCCACTATAACATGAGAAGTTTTATAAGAAATAATTGTTGTTATGATGCTAGGAAAAGTGATTGAAATTGTCATCCATCAAACTTGTGCACTTTGCTAGCATTCACACTTCATAAATTATTTCTTTTATCATTTACCTACTCGAGGACAAGTAGGAACTAAGCTTGGGGATGCTGATACGTCTCCAACGTATCTATAATTTATGAAGTATTCATGCTGTTTTATTATCATTCTTGGATATTTTACAATCATTTTATAGCAACTTTTATCATTTTTTGGGACTAACCTATTGACCCAGTGCCCAGTGCCAGTTGCTGTTTTTTGCTTTTTTTTACATCGCGGGAAATCAATACCAAACGGAGTCCAATGCAATGAAACTCCATGGAGATTTTTTATGGACTAGAAGACATCCATTGGGCCAGAGCAACACCTGGGAGGGTGCCCCGAGGGGGGCACAACCCACCAGGTGCGCCAGGCCCCGGCGCGCCAGTGGGTTGTGCCCACCTCGGTGGCCTCCCGCACCCCCTCTTTGCACTATAAATTCCCAAATATTCTGAAACCCTTCGGGGTTAATCTAGATCAAAAGTTCCGTCGCCGCAAGGCTCTGTAGCCACCGAAAACCAATCTAGACCCCATTCCGGCACCCTGCCGGAGAGGGGAATCATCTCCGGTGGCCATCTTCATCATCCCGGCGGCCACCACGATGAGCAGGGAGTAGTCCACCCTCAGGGCTGAGGGTTTGTACCAGTAGCTATGTGTTTAATCTCTCTCTCTCTCTCGTGATCTATATCATGGGCTTTGATAGATGGATCATATGATGTTTCTCCCCTCTATACTCTTGTTGTGATGAATTGAATCTTTACCCCTTTTAAGTTTTGTCTTGTTGGGTTGAATATTTAGATATGAGAACATATGATGTATGTCTTGCGGTATGAATACTTGAGGTGACAATGGGGTATCGTATTGATTTACTTGATATATGTTATGGCACTCAACTTGCGGATTCCTGAGGTGACGTTGGGGTAATCTATGCATAGGGGTTGATGCACGTTTTAATTATCTTTTCTCCGATAGAAACTTTGGGGTCTCTTTGTAGTTCTTTGTGTGGATTGAGTATTATGAATATGAATTTGCTTTGGTGTTATTTTAGTATGAACTCTTGATTAGACCGATCGGAAAGAATAGCTTGCGTTATTTTAGTACGAACTCTAGGATAGATCGATTAGAAAGAATAGCTTTGAGGTGGTTTTGTACCCTACAAACAATTTCTATCTTTTGTTCTCCGCTAATAGGAACTCGGGAGTGATTCTTTATTGCACTTTGAGGGATAATCATATGATCCAACTATGTTAGCATTATTGAGAGGTTGCACTAGCGAAAGTACGGACCGTAGGCCTTGTTTTCAAGCATTGCAATACCATTTTTGTGCCCGTTTACTATTTGCTACCTTGGTGTTTTTTATTTATTTAGATTATAAAAATTTATTTCTACCATCAATATTGCACTTTTATCACCATCTCTTCGCCGAACTAGTGCACCTATACAATTTGCCATTGTATTGGGTGTGTTGGGGACACAAGAGATTTCTTGTATTTGGTTGCAGGGTCGTTTGAGAGAGACTATATTCATCCTTCGTCTCCCAAAGATTGATAAACCTTAGGTCATCCACTTGAGGGAAAATTGCTACTGTCCTACAAAACTCTGCGCTTGGAGGCCCAACACGTGTCTACAAGAATAAAGTTGCGTAGTAGACATCAAATAACACCAAAAAAATTAGATTCATAAAACTCAACCCAACACAAAGAACCTCGAAGAGTGCCCCAAGATTTCTACCGGAGAAACAAAAGATAAGAACGTGCATCAACCCCTATGCATAGATTACCCCAATATCACGTCGAGAATCCGCGAGTTGAGTGCCAAAACATATCTCAAGTGAACCAACATAATACCCCATTGTCACCACGGGTATTCATATGCAAGACATATATCAAGTGCTCTCAAATCCATAAAAGTATTCAATCCGATAAAATAAAATCTCAAAGGGAAAACTCAATTCATCACAACAAGATAGAGAGGGGAAAACATCATATGATCCAACTATATTAACAAAGCCCGCGATACATCAAGATCATTCCATCTCAAGAACACGAGAGAGAGAGAGAGAGAGAGAGGGAGAGAGGGAGAGAGAGATTAAACACATAGCTACTGGTACAAACCCTCAGCCCCGAGGGTGGACTACTCCCTCCTCATCATGGTGGCCGCAGGGATGATGAAGATGGCCACCGGTGATGATTTTCCCCTCCAGCAGGGTGCCGGAATGGGGTCTAGATTGGTTTTTCGTGGCTACAGAGCCTTGCGGCGGTGGAACTTCTGATCTGGGTTCTCCCAAGGGTTTTTAGAATATTTGGCAATTTATAGGGCAAAGAGGCGGTGCGGGAGGCCACCGAGGTGGGCATAACCCACCTGGGCGCGCCTTGGTGACTTGTGCCCCCCTCGGGGCTCCCCTCCGGCACTTCTTTGGCCCACTGGATGTCTTCTGGTCCAAAAAAATCTCCAAATAATTTCCCTGCGTTTGGACTTCGTTTGGTATTGATTTCCCGCGATGTAAAAATCAAACCGGAACAAAATCACCGGATTAAAAATGGACCGAATTCCGTTAACTGACAACTTGAATCCGGTTTTAAAAAGGTTGTCGGTTTAAGAAGGCAAATAAAAATCAAATAACTGGTATGAAAACCACATGGAAGCAAAGGCAATGATAAAAACCATTTACAAGAAGAGGCTTTATCGAGCTCGATCGATGGTGTTACCATGGTCGGACAGACCAAGCTCCCCATAAGGTGTAGCGATGGTTCAAGTCAGCCAGCCCCCAACCGAAACCGTGGCATTATGTCGATCAAGTGGCATGGCAATGGTTCGGGTTCGACCAAGCCCCCAAGCGATTCTATGGCCTTAGGCCGACCAAGAGGTGTGACTGGTTCAGACGTGACCATGTCCCCAAGTGATCTGGTGGCTTTTCGCCCATCAAAAGGTGTTGCATTGGTTCGGACACGACCAAGCCCCCAAGTGACATAAAACTTCGAAAAGCAAGAGCAAGGGCTAAACCGGAGGCTGCTGACAACAACTCCATGTACCCAAACCAGACTTTTACAAAACGGATACCCCGCTTTAGCCGAGGCTCCGGTTTATTGCTTTTATTCATAATATATACATTGTCTTAATATGTACATAAGTGGAGCCGATGGCTCGGTATAATAAGGTCAAGATGAGCTATGTTCCACGGCTGTTGGTCTCCTCTTCGGCGCGCGTGAGTCTTTTCGCTCTCGAACATCAATCGATAGTATGACCCGTTGTGCAGATTCTTGCTGACCACAAAGGGCCCTTCCCAAGGTGGGGATAGCTTGTGCATATCTGTGCGGTCTTGAATGAGCGAAGCACCAAGTCTCCTTCTGAAAGGTTCTTGTTCTAACCCGCCGATTGTGATACCGACGAAGATCCTCTTGGTAAATCGCCGAACGAGCAGCCGCCATATCTCGCTCTTCATCCGGTCGATCCAAAGCGCCCCTGCCGTGCTGCCTTGCTATCGGCCTCAACATAGGCTGCCACGCGGGCGAGTCATGACGGATATCACAGGAAGGACCGCCTCCGCTCCATAGACCATAAAGAACGGTGTGTATCCGGTGGATCTGTTAGGGTAGTATTGATACTCCATATCACGGATGGTAGCTCTTCTACCCAACAACCCGGCGTCCTCTCTAAAGGGACCATAAGCCGGGTTTAATACTCGCAAGATCTCTGATTAGCTCGTTCCGCTTGACCATTGGACTGCGGGTGGGCCATCGCAGAAACGTCAAGCGGATGTGCTCGTTCACAAAACTCCTTGATGGCTCCCTTGGACAAATTGGTGCCATTGTCCGTGATGATACTGTGTGGAAATCCAAACCGGAAAATCACCTTTTTGATGAACTGAACCGCCGTGGCCGCATCACACTTGCTAACAGGCTCTTCCTCTACCCACTTTGTAAATTTGTCGACCGCCACCAATAGGTGGGTCTTCTTGTCCTTGGACCTTTTGAAAGGTCCAACCATATCCAGCCCCCAAGTCGCAAACGGCCAAGTAATTGGAATCATCCTCAATTCTTGGGCCAGTACATGAGCACGTCTGAAAGATCGAGGATGTCGCCTAGAGGGGGGGGGTGAATAGGCGCTTTAAAATAATTACGGTTTAGGCTTGAACAAATGCGGAATAAACCTAACGGTTAATTTTACAAGCACAAAACCTACAACAACTAGGCTCACCTATGTGCACCAACAACTTATGCTAAGCAAGATAAGCAACTAAGTGATAGCAAGATATATGACAAAGAACAATATGGCTATCACAAAGTAAAGTGCATAAGTAAAGGGGCTCGGGTAAGAGATAACCGAGGCACGCGGAGACGACGATGTATCCCGAAGTTCACACCCTTGCAGATGCTAATCTCCGTTTGGAGCGGTGTGGAGGCACAATGCTCCCCAAGAAGCCACTAGGGCCACCGTAATCTCCTCACGCCCTCGCACAATGCAAGATGCCGTGATTCCACTAAGGGACCCTTGAGGGCGATTATCGAACCCGTACAAATGGCAACCCTTGGGGCGGTCACCGAACCCAGACACTTTGGCAACCCTTGGGGCGGTCACGGAACCCGTCAAATTGCTCAGGCGATCTCCACAACCTAATTGGAGACCCGACGCTTGTCGGAGCTTTACACCACAATGATTGAGCTCCGAACACTACCAACTGTCTAGGGCGCCCAAGCACCCAAGAGGAACAAGCTCAAGGGCACCAAGCACCCAAGAGTAATAAGCTTCTCAACTTGTAACTTCCACGTATCACCGTGGAGAACTCAAACCGATGCACCAAATGCAATGGCAAGGGCACACGGAGTGCCCAAGTCCTTCTCTCTCAAATCCCACCAAAGCAACTAATGCTAGGGAGGAAAATGAGAGGAAGAACAAGAAGGAGAACACCAAGAACTCCAAGATCTAGATCCAAGGGGTTCCCCTCACATAGAGGAGAAAGTGATTGGTGGAAATGTGGATCTAGATCTCCTCTCTCTTTTCCCCCAAAAACTAGCAAGAATCCATGGAGGGATTGAGAGATAGCAAGCTCGGAGAAGGTCAACAATGGGGGAAGAACACGAGCTCTAAAGGATAAGGTTCAATGGGGAAGAAGACCCCCTTTTATAGGAGGGGGAAAATCCAACCGTTACCCCACTGAAAATCCCCGCACAGAGCGGTACTACCGCTAGGGAAGGCGGTACTACTCACTGAGGGCGGTACTACCGCTCCTATCCATGGTACTACATGTTGAAGAGAAAGACAAAGCCATCGCCCCAGAGCGGTACTACCGCGGGAGTAGAGCGGTACTACCGCTCAGAGCGGTACTACCGCTTCTACTGCCGCCCTAGTGCCGCAAAACCCGACACGAGAAAACACCGTTCGAGAATCGAGGCGGAAGTAGCCCAGACGCACAGCGGTACTACGGCCGAAACTCCCAAGCGGTACTACCGTTCGGAGAGTGTACTACCGCTTGGAGCGGTACTACCGCTGGGGAGCTTCGGCGGTACTACCGCTGAGGGCACGGTACTACCGCTGGCACCAACCTTGAAAACACAGAATACTCCAAGGAAAACCAGAACTGCCATAACTTCTTCATATGAGCTCCGAATTGAGCAAACTCAAGCTTGTTTGAAACAAGACAACGAGTAGCATCAAAACAGCGAGGCAGGGGAGGTATGCTTAGCAAACAAAGGAGTGAAACCTCCAACCGTGAAGAACCGGCATACCCTCCAACATCAAAAACATCATAGAAGATGCATGAGAACTCCGTTTTCGATGAACTCAAGCTTGTCATAAAAATGACCATAAGCTCCAAATCTCACAAGGAGAAGAACCAAACAAGAACCAAAAAGATGATGCAAGGATGCAATGGTTTGAGCTCTCGACGAACGATACGATCAAGCTACTTACTTGAGAGCCCCCCTTGATAGTACGGCTATCGATCCTATAACCCGGTCTTCCACAACTACCATGAGACCGGTAAAATAGAAAACCTATCAAGGGCAAACCTTTGCCTTGCACATGGTCCACTTGAGCTAGATGATGACGATCTTGACTCCCTCAAGTTGGACCACCTTTCTTGATTGCGTTGGCTCAAGAAGACAAGTTGATTGCTCCCCATACTCCACTATGGGTGAGCCACTCTTCCAAGACATCTTCACAAGTCCATTGTCACCAAATGGACGGCAAGCTTCAAGCACTTGATCTCTTCATGATGCATCACTTGAACTTGCACACCGCAACCTAACCCCACAAAGAACTCTCACGAAGACCATGGGTTAGTACACAAAGCGTAATGGACAATGCTTACCATACCATGGGATCACTTGATCCCTCTCGGTACATCTTCTACGCTTTGTGAGTTGATCAACTTGATTCACTCTTGACTTAGTCTTGATCAACCTTGAATCTTTCCAACTCTCTTCGTTTGGATGATGTCTTGAAGGTAAACATGAATGATCACACAATCTTCTTCTTCAAGACATGCTTGCAATAAGCTCAGCACTCACATGACCAATCTTTGGATAATTCCTTAATAGCACCTTGGTCAAACACATAAACTCCTTGAAACCAACACATGGACTTCAAGAAATGCCTATGGACAAATCCTTCAAATATAACTCAATGCAACCATTAGTCCATAGAGAATGTCATCAATTACCAAAACCACACATGGGGGCACCGCATGTCCTTTCAACGTCTGGAAAACTTTTGGCAACCATCACATCGTCTGACCAGATCTTCTGCATCAGCATGGGCAGTCAACCAATAGAAACCGTGGCGGAACGCTTTGGCCACCAAGGACTTTGAACCGGCCTGGTGACCACAGTCCCCTTCATGGATCTCACGCAATATCTCACGGCCTTCGTCAGGGGACACACAACGCTGAAACGCCCCTGACACGCTGCAACGATGCAACTCGCCCTTATATATGGTCATAGACTTAGACCGCCGAACTATCTGTCGGGCCAACGCCTCATCTTCCGTAACTCGCCCGGTTCATGTATGCCAAATAAGGGAGCGTCCAATCCGGAATGACATGCAAGGCTGCCACCAACTGAGCCTCCGGATCAGGAATAGCCAAATCAACTTCATCAGGAAGCTTAACTGACGGATTGTGTAGTACGTCAAGGAAGACATTGGGCGGGACCGGTTTACGTTGAGAGCCCAGCCGGCTTAGAGCATCCGCCGCCGTTCTTCCGACGATCCACATGGTCCACCCGATATCCTTTAAAGTGTCCCGCAACAATATCCACCTCCCGACGATACGCGCCATGAGTGGATCTTTGGAATCCAAGTACGATACTTTTGGGCCACCAAGTCCGAGTCACCAAAGCACTTAACCCGGCTTAGATTCATCTCCTTAGCCATCCGGAGACCATGGAGTAAAGCTTCATACTCAGCTGCATTGTTAGTACAGGGAACATTAAGCTTAAGAACGAATGAACTTGTCACCTCGTGGGAAGTTAATCGACTCCAACCCGAGCCCTCCAATTGCTGGACCCATCAAAGTGGATGGTCCAATAGGTATGATCCGGCTTTTCTTCAGCGCTTGCAACTCCGTCCAATCATTAATGAAATCCACAAGTGCTCGAGATTTTACCGCCGTCCGAGGCACATACCTTAAACCGTGCGGCCCAAGTTCTATAGCCCACTTAGCAATCCGCCGCCGCTTCCGGTTCAGTATGATATCGCCCAAAGGAGCCGAATCGACCACCGTGATGGGGTGCCCTGAAAATATTGCTTCACTTCCGACTTGCCATAAAAACTCCATATACCAGCTTCGCCAATGCGGATATCTTTGCTTAGACTCAATGAGGACCTCGCTGATGTAATAAACCGCCGTTGAACCGGATACTCCTTCCCGCCTCCTTCCGTTCCACGACAATGGCTACGCTGACCGCCCGGCATTAGCAAACAACATATAATGAAGCGGCTCCTTGTCAATGGGAGCGGCGAAACAAGCGGGTTGGCTAACCGCCGCTTTAAGTCCTCCAATGCTTCATCGGTGGTGAACTCCGATAAACCGATCCGTCTTCTTCAAAGATTCGGTACAAAGGAATGGCCTTTTCTCCCGGTGGCCGATAAACCGGCTTAGCGGCAATCCGACCCGCCAATCGCTGGACATCATTGATGCACTTTGGCTTAGCCAAGGAGGTGATAGCTGTAATTTTATCCGGATTAGCTTCAATCCCTCTGTTGGACACAAGAAAACCCAATAACTTGCCTGCCGGAACACCGAAAACACACTTAGCCGGGTTGAGCATCATCTTGTACACCCGCAAGTTGTCAAAAGTTTCCTTTAGATCCTCAATCAACGTTTCCTTCCTCCTTGACTTAACCACAATATCATCCACATAAGCATGCACATTACGGCCGATCTGTTCATGCAAGCAATTCTGTACGCAACGTTGATAAGTTGCTTGGGCGCTCTTGAGCCCAAAAGGCATAGATACATAGCGAAGGCTCCAAAGGGGTGATAAACGCCGTCTTCTCCTGGTCCTTAACCGCCATCTTAATCGATGATATCCGAATATGCATCCAAAAAACTCAAACGCTCACAACCCGCCGTAGCATCAATAATCTGATCAATACGGGGGAGGGCGAAAGGATCTGCTGGACAAGCCTTGTTAAGATCTGTATAATCCATGCGCATGCGCCAAGTTCCATTCTTCTTAAGGACCAACACCGGATTAGCAAGCCACTCTGGATGGAAAACTTCAACGATAAACCCTGCCACTAAGAGCCTGGCAACCTCCTCTCCAATGGCCTTGCGCCTTTCCTCGTTAAACCGGCGAAGAAACTGCTTTACCGGTCTGTACTTGTGATCAACATTAAGAGTGTGCTCAGCGAGTTCCCTCGGTACACCTGGCATGTCAGAAGGTTTCCATGCGAAAATGTCCCGATTCTCACGGATGAACTCGATGAGCGCGCTTTCCTATTTAGGATCCAAGTTAGCACTGATGGTGAACTGCTTGGACGAATCGCGGGCACAAAATCAACAAGTTTAGTCTCACCGCCGACTTAAACTTCAATTCCGGATCGTGCTCGTAGTTGGTTTCTTCAACGGGTCATATCCGCCGGATCAACATTGTCTTTATAATACTTTAACTCTTCGTGGCACAAACCGACTCGCATAAGCCGCATCACCTTCCTCGCACTTAACGCAATCCGGCGGCTCCCATGAACCGTTATCGTCCCTTTGTGACCCGGCATTTTCAGCTGCAAATAAACATAACAAGGCCGTGCCATAAACTTAGCATAAGCCGCCGCCCAAACAGGCGTGGTAAGGGCTTTGGATTTTCACCACCTCGGCGCCAATGTTTCCGATCCGAGTCATGTTCATCTCCAAAGGCTACCTCGAGCTATCTTACCGACCGGCATGCGCTGACTTGCCGTGCACCACACCGTGAAACACCTGTCTTGGGACGGCCCGAGATGCTTATCCGTCAACCCCATACGCCGGAAGGTCTCGTAGTACGGATGTTGATGCTGCTCCCTCCATCCATAAGCACTTTGGTAAACTTGTATCCTCCCACCGAGGTGCCACCACTAGGGCTAGCTGACCCGGATTGTAAACCCGGGAGGATGATCCTCTCGCTCCATACAATAGGCTGCTCGACCAGCGCAGTAATGTGGTGCGGCCGGTTCAACAACACCGACCGCCCGCTTCAAGTTTGCGGTCTCGTCTGTCCAAGCTGGTGGTAAAGACATGGTATTGTCCACCGTTCAACTGCTGGATTACTTTGGTAACCCGACTGCTGCTGTTGTTGATTGTAACCCCTTGGTTCGATTGTTCGATTGTTTTGATTGTTACGATTGCCTTGCCCGCCCGGATTACCACGAACCTCGGGCCGAATTTCTCCATCAGAACCGGGCGGACCTCGAACCGCCGCCGGGCCCTTGATCATACCGGAAAGCATTAGAATTTTGAACTCCTGCATAATATAACAATCCTTCCAGAGGTGGTTCATTGGCGCCTCCTTCGTCCCATGCTTGGACAAGGTTGATTCAATAGGTAATTCAAACGATCCGGATTGTGACCTTGTGCACCGCCTCGGTTTGATTGCTTACCTTTGCGCCACTGACCCTTGTCCTGCTGCGTTGGTGTTGGCTACGGCCCATGTTACCGTTAGCCTTACGCTTGTTTCCCCATTGCTCGCCGAATGATGTCTTTGGCCTCTAGAGTTGCTATTCGCTTTCCTTCCCTACTTCGTCATCCTCGGACTCGGGATCCTTGGTACTATCGTAATCAGCATACTTTACCAAAACGCCCATGAGTGTGCCCATGTCATTGCAAAACGCTTCATGCGACCCAGCTTCAACTTCAACGGTTCGAACCGCGGTTGGCTTCTAGGGTTAAGATAGCGGAATCGGGGTTGATCCGGTCGATGAATGTAAAACCTCCAAACGCGGCGCACCCAATGTGTTGTAGATTCTCCTCCGCTCGACACAAGCCGCCAAATCCACCACAGACATGGGCTGTTTTGGTGTCTTTGAAATTTTGAATGAACCGGTCCGTGAATCGGGTCCACGAACTAACCGAGTTGGGTGGCAAATTTTTCAACCAAGTACGGGCCGTACCTTCCAACATCATGGTGAAATACTTCGCACACGCAGCTTCGTCCACATCCAGCATCTCCATGGCCATCTCATAGCTTTCTATCCACGCTTCTGGAGCCAAATCGGCGGTATAATTGGGCACCTTGCGTGGCCCTTTGAAGTCCTTGGGCAAACGCACATTGCGTAAAGCGGGGACGAGGCAAGGCACCCCCAATGAGCCAGACGTGACCCCCGGTTCAAAGATGGTCGGACGGACCGGCGCGAGCTGATGGTCCTCATGTTGTGCTGCTAACTCGGCCTCCCTACGTGCCCTGGCCCGGTCCACTACCACTTGAGCGTCTTCGAAGCCATCGGCCGGGTTGTTGCCTCGAGGCGGACCGCGCTGCGCGTTGCTTGATACGGCCGGTTCATCTGCGCGCCGGCTATAACTCCAGCTTGGGCGGGGGGTGGAGTGGATCCGATCCCGACTGTATGAATACGCTTCTCGCCGAGCGGGCCGCCCCGAGGAGCTCCTTGACCCGGCGTGTTTCTACCGCTGTGGTGAATCACCCTCGATCGTAATCGCCTCAATCGTGCCGCAGCCGCGATAAGGTTATCCATCGGGTTGGAGTAGTGACCGGAGGTGTCTGACGATGCTGGGCGCGCCGGTATGTTTGGCGAGGCAGATCTATCACACGGGCTGAACGGCGCGGCCGCCCCAGTGCTTCCGGCGGTTTACCACCGCGGCGGATTCTTGGTCCCGCCTCGGGTATTGAAGAGCTCTCTTCCTCGAAAACCAAGGCAAACGGATCTGTACTTCCTTTTCATGACTTCATGTGATGCACTCGATCCAAAGATGAGCCTATAAGCTCATGCATCCAAAGCGCCCGTTCGCCGCCATCCTCACGTCCGCGGCTGCCAGATCCGCTTTAGCTTTAGCGATCTGTTCTTCACCTTGCAATCTCTGCGCAGTGTGTCCCGATCCGCCGGGTTAGCCTCCGCCATGAGCGCAGCCGATGCATCGAATAACTCGATAAAACTTGAGCGGCGGGCGACAGGGCCTCCTTCCGGCTTCCACCACCGCTGCTGAACCGGCGACGATGGGCGCCATGGTCAAGAGTGAAGCGCCGCTTGTGTACCGCCATGAAAATTCCAACCGGCTGGGTAGATCAAAGGGTCCGAATACTCTCTCCGTCGGAACAGCCCGATCCGCCATCTGCGGTGGTACAAAGACTCGGTTTCTCCGGCGGATGACTCGTCGCCAGAGTAGACAACGGTTTCGCCGCCAGATGCTGATCCGCCCTCATAGTCTCTATGGACGACTCCCACGAAAGCACGCTTGACAACCGGTTTAGCTGTGGCAGGACTCTTCTTCGCCACGAGCCGTCTCGACGAGGTCGGTGCAGATGCCCGCCCAGCTCCGCTCGCCGATCTTGCCGATGAATACGTGTATGCCACCGAAGGGACCCGGTACCGTACTCGATCGAGCCGGCCTCGGGCCCCGATCCGCATCGTCGATGTAGAGCTTGCCGCGACGACTCTTAGTCATCTGGCCCACAGCATAGCCTTCGAGTCCTTCGAACTTGCCCTCTAAGATCATCAAACCATCGTGCGATAGCCCCACGGTGGGCGCCAACTGTCATGGAATTGTCACGGCAGATGTCCTCGTGAAAGGACTTAGTCGCAGGGCCATCGAATGGGTTAACTTAGAGGGGTTAAAGCGGACACAAAGACACGGGAGTTATACTAGTTCGGCCCCTTCGATGAAGGTAAAGCCTACGTCTAGTTGTGATGGGATTGATGTGATTTCAGCGATTAGGGAGCAATAGCTTCGCCTAAGCCTCGAATTGTCTCTCTCTCTAAACCGCCGCCGGGTCGTCCCCTTATATACACGGGTTGGCCTTGGCCGGTCTCTGAGTCCCGACCGGCTCATACAAGTGTCGGCTCGGTCTCTTCTCTCTTATCTTACAAGACAAGTTACAAGACTAAGGCGGTTTACATAAACGGACCCTAATTCGCCTCTGGGCTCTGGGCCTCCTTCGTGGGCCCCGATCATGGAGCGAGGTAACCCGGCCCCTCCAGGCAGTTCACACTCGATAGTTATATCTCAACAGCGCCCACTTTGCGGGTCAATTGAGAGCGCTGGAGCAAGGCAGGTATGGAGATGCAGCCCCCCCGCTTGCAAGTTCTTCACGTGGCTCGCGACAAGGAAACCTTTGCCGACAGCGGATAGACTTCAACGACGGCAGTTGCCGCACCCGTCGGCATGCCCTTCGTGATCACTGCCGAGACATTGGACCATTTGCTTCTCGGATGTGTTCTAGCAAGGCGGTATGGACCAAGGTCATGAACACGTGGAGTAGGCCGGATTGGACGCCATCCGCAGATTCAAAGCTTGTCGAATGGTGGACAACTCTCAACCCCCAAAATCAATTCCGGAAGGAGGCGTGGACGGTGATAACCCTGGTGCTATGGATGTTATGGAAGCACCGAAACGACATTGTTTTCAATGGAGCGTCGCCATCTCTGGACGACCTGCTTGTTAAGATCGAGCTAGAGGCTCAGGATTGGAGAGCGGCTGGTCTGCTGCATGAATGTGGCTCAGTCATTTGTATGGTAGATAGGCAGGACGAGAGCGAGTAATCCGCATGTGGATTCTTTAGGGCTCTAACAACCGTAGGGTTGTACTAACAACAATGGCCTTTTCCTCTGGCCACTTATTCTATCTATGATCCTGATGCGTCAACCTTGACGCATCCCTTGAAAAAAAGTTTAATAACCTTATGCATTGTTGGATGAAGTTGAATGGGCAAATCAAACGGTTGCCACTATTGCCAATTTCATCAAGACCGCCGTGCTCAATGAAGGAGAAGGTGATGATCCAGTCGTTCCAGCACAAGAAGGGCTTGCTCCGGCGAAGAAGGCGACTAGGAACCGAGGGAGGAAGTGGGTAAAGGAGAAGGAGAAACGAGAAGGGGTGGCGGACAAGATGACGAAGAAGTTCGAGGTCATCATTACGAAGGAGACATGTGTCAAGCGCCTGAGGTGAAGGAGTCAAAGACGGCGAAGAGGTTTAGTTAGTTCATGAAGATGCAAGACAAGCTCAAGCTCCAGGTGAAGAATCTTGAGACCAAGGTTGCTTCCAATGACTCTCAAGATATTGTTCATGAAGATGTTGGATTAGGATCCTGATTTGGCGAAGATTGTCCTAGCCTACCATGTCTGCTTGTTGAAGCGCTTTGGGTAATTTGAGGGTGTCGAAGGGTGAAGTATTTGCCATGGATAGCCAGGCTGGAGCCAAAGAAGGGCGTCTTTGGCACAAACAACCGGACTTTTGGGATCAGTTGGAGGTAAATACGTATTGAACATCCGATGCTTTTTGTTTGTGATTGCACATGTTTGCAACAATTAAACATATAATTAAGGTGGTATTGATATATGCATGTCCAATGGAGAAGGCCGGACCAGGCGCGGGCATTTGGTGACTCTGCATAGCTGGCTCCCCTATTCAATATCCGCAGACATGTCTGTGTACGGGCATTTGATGTGTTCGTCTTGGTGATCCGTGTTGGACTCTTATAGCTTTTGGATCCAGAAGTTGGCAGCTCAAGCTTAACCAAACACAAGAAGTCCAACATCTGTACTGTACTGTACGTGAAGCCCTGCATATACCATATACTTCAGCAAAACTGCAAGTACGTACTAAGATGTAGTAGTAATCATGCTATGTACATATGCCCATCAGAGGGGACAGAGCCGCAGTAGAACTCGGCCAAATATACACTGAATATCCATCAGGATCTTCTTCACATTCACTGACTTTAGAACCACTTGCACTCAAAAGTGCAGAAGTTGCGCATTTTATCAGCGCAATGCCTCCCCAATCTGCAAGGTCGGATACTGCATGTAGCTCCTCTCATTGCAGGTTTTTGTCTTCATTACACCTGCCCACTCAGTGCTACTGTAGCTACGCCAGATAGTACTTCGATCCTCTATCTTCTCTGATCCTCATTGGTGGTGGTGAATAAGGAATGTTCTTAGAAAAACTCCTGCTACCTGAATGAAAATCAGGTCAATTGCTAGTCTATTTTCCTTGCAAAAAGAAGAGTTGATAGTCTATTCCAAATAGACAAACTCTACATTTCAGTGCAGCCTCACCGTTTAGCTATTTGTAGTGTCATCGTCGTCATTTTCATCTCCAGAAGCTTCATAACGTGGCTGGTCATACTTTTCACGGAGTTGCTTCACAGGAATGAAGTCCCGAGCTGTGTCCTCGCCATAAAATAGGAATTCGGTGTAGGGGTGCTCAAACCTTCCCTGTATATTAATAACGGAACAATCAACAATTCACTTTGGTAAAAAGAAAAGGAAAAAAAGGGAAACAACCGAGCAAACGAGGAACTCAAACTCACTTTCTCTGATTCTTCAGCTTCTGAAAGATTTTCTTCTGCGACTGAAATTACAAAGCGATAAACATATTTCAAAATGGCAATGATAGACAAAAAAATAAGTATGAATGGATTTTTTATGAAATAGCCTGCTATATTGTTTTCTTGTACAGTATTTAAAACATAAAAAGGTATGCTTATTAAAGTTCCACATCTTAGACGTTGTTGATTTGGTTCCACCAGCTTTCTAGATATCTGTGACATTGTCTCCACAATGGTGTACCAGAACAGTCAACCCACGGTCGATCCACCTTCGCCAAGGAAGATTATTTATAGTAAACAGACTGGAGAAGATGCTGCATTCTACATTTTTTTCAGGGTACGTACAAGGGAAAATATAGTTGCTGATTTCTTTTCATTTTCAGTTGTTTTAAACACTGCTGATGAACTGCTTCGGATATTAGAACTCAGAAGGTTTCCCCCTTCATTCTTGACAAAAAGGGTGCAAGGAGTTAGGAGACATAGTGAAATACTGATCAATTTTGATGCATATTTTGGGAAGTTTTATGAATAATAGCATAGCAGAAATGAAATTTTGGAACAAAAATTATTCAGCACATGGTATCTGAAGAACACAGAAAGGGCATGCATTGTTTTCTCTGAAAAAAAGAACAATTTCAAAGCCCCACATATATATGGATTAGGAAAAGAAGAGAATAGTACCATATGCAACAAGGAGTTCTGGATCAGCATATACATCAACCAGCACCTGAAAAAATAGCAATACCACAGCATCATAATGTGTACAATTTTTTTTTGGAACCAGTTAAAACGAAGATTTGGAACCCTGTAGATTAAATTGCACACATATGAGCATGCAAAACCATGCTGAAGTTAAAAGCAGAGTCCAACGAAGATGCCAATCCAGATTCCAGAGAGAAACAGTGTTTACACTAACAAATTTTCCTTATGAAGGGGATGGTTAACTAGTTCAGGGTTAAAAAAAGGACAATTGTGAATATCATCACCTCAGGAAGTGAGCCTAGCTCACCTGGGTAGGGGAGGATGTACAATCCCACCACCTGGTTTATGTCCTCGTGGACACGGATTTGGGTTCCTACTTATTATATTGTCAGGGGGCTCCCCTATTTTACATCACCTCAAATCCATAGTTCAAAGCCTTTATGTGCTATATTGCAAGGAGGAAAGTAAGAAGAAAGATAGATAGATATTGCTATGATGAGCTAGCTTAGATGGTAACTAAGTTATAATAAATGAAAGTTCCCATCACAACCTTGCAAAAGATTCTCAGCAATTTCAGGACGTGTGTGCAAGGTGTACAATCGTGGATTTAAAATCAGGACCATGGGCCAACTGGCCACAGAAGGATAAGTCAAGTACAAGATGTACCATGTCACTAAGTTAGCCGTTGCCAGAATCATGTAGCAATGGTTGTCATTGCGCTAATATTATGTCCATGTAAAACAATCTAAACTCTAAACTTGAAAAAATTAGCATTAAAATATATCTTGCAGATGCTACAAGAAAAATGAACTGAGATTTGCTTGGAACTGTGGATACTGAGGAACAACTTAAACTGGAAACATCATTTACTTGATAAAAAGGTTGATTTGGTCCTTTAGATAACTTCTCCACATTTGCTGTCTCCATCCATGACTTGGATTCACAGCACACAGGATCCATGCCACATATCACAGCTCTATATCCTTCAGCAGGAGAAATCAAAAGACAAAATAAACTAGTGTCTCACATGAATGAATCATGAGTGCTGAACTAAGAAAAATTAAGCCTAATGACAAACAAATGAATAAAGATATAAAAATATCTCAAATGTTTCAAACCATATACTACTACAGTATAATTACCTAAATATAGGTCACACCTACATAGCAGCTAGAGATACATATGATTACTTTCAGTGGTTCAGTTCAGTCTCCGACTGTAGGAACGCAGACTTGAACATCTTAAACAATCGACAAACTATTGTTGACAAAAAAAGATAGTGACCAACACTGATATGTTTATTTTCTATATGTTATAATTTATAAATATCCCCTTCAAGTATACTGATAAAGTATTTGTATATCACATATATGTCCCTACCAGCTAGAATGCAGAACACATAAGAAATAACAATCAATGGAATTATTAGCAGTCCTTTAGCATGCCAGAGCTTTTAACAATAACAGATGGTGCAAAATTACTCACCATGTACTTTGTGGCGTACTTTCTGCCCTAGTCGAAACTCATATTTCACACTTTGGTAAGCCAGGGCTTTAGCAGAAAGTGCCAGAGAATCACCCTACATGACATTTGAAGTAAAGCTATTTAACATAATCATGACATGACTGGTGCACCCAAGTTTTGGCATACCTCAAGCTTAGAGATTGTGTCACGCAGCTCAGCTGCCAAAGCATAGTTCTCGCTCTCAATAGCATTCTTCAAATCTGCACTGCAACAAAAGGATAAAGGTGAGCTATCTGCCAAATGAACCAACTTTGGAGTGTTCCACAACAAATTTTCCCTTACGAGATTAGCCTATATGTTAATTAAGAAAATGGAGCACCAGAGCATAATCATTATATTGGGAAAATGTACATGTTATAGTATTTTAAATCTTCTCCTTACGGGTACCAAGGAAATATCAACATACCGCGCGCGTAGGAGATTTAAAGATTTATCCTGAGCTTCATTCTTCGATGAACCTCTTTTAGCTTCACGCTGCCTAGTTACCTCTGTTTCGATCTACAAAATAAGAGATAAGACTTCTTCACAGAGAAATTATCCTCAAAATTCACTTATCTTAGAAGTGAACGCCATTAAGGTACCTCAGCAAGCTTTTCCCTCAATTGCTTTGCCGCATCAAATTGCTCTATATTCAATGCATACTGGCAAGAACCAAGCAGAGTTCAATAGTGAGGTTCGATTTGCATAAATAATTATCAAACATTTGGATGTATCAGTTGTCAGTGGAAACAACAGTGAAACGATGTTAGATTCAACTAGTAAACTGTAATCTAGACAATTGACTGGTAAAAAATTACAGAAATATGACAGATATTAGTAATTGCGGCGAGGTGGTGGCAAAGAAGCAAACAATCACCTGTATCCGAGTCTGTACATCCAGCTGAAAGTAGAAGATCAAGATGTCTTCGTTAGCAGACTCACTGCGCTCCAGCCTCGCAGCCGCATTATTGTTACTGTTACTGTTACGAGCATCTCCTCCAAAGAACCATCTGGCATTGGTCCTTACTGTGGTGTTTATTTTTCCACGGTTGGTCCCCATGTGCAGCTTTTCCGCACACCAGCGCCAAGCATATGCCCCACGGCTTGCTGGATTTATTTTGTAACAGAACCTCAGATCATTCCTAGCAACACAAGCTGATCTGCAGTTTGTTCCGTGGGGCGAGACGACCGAATCGCACACAGATATGCCTTGCATTGTATATATGCAATGCTATAGGTCCGAAACGTGAACGGGCACAATCACTACACCTACATACAGTCGTAAGCAGCTAGTCAATGGGACATACAAGTGCACCAGAGCACACAAACAAATAATGACATGCTCTAATAAGATGAACTAAAGCAACTTTGCCTGAAACTCGTTATAATTCTGCTAAATAGGTTGAAACCACAAAATACACCTGAATCAACAAAGGCGTATTCCTATTTAAAAGCAGTGCTAGAAATCCTACTTAAAAAAAATTGCGGGGCATGTTCTTCTAATCCCTAAATGTTGGTCAATCTGTTTTTGAGTTGCAGAACTGGCGTTCAAGTATCCAGACGAGAGGGGGACGATGCTACAGGGTGCGGCGGCGGCGGGGCACGGAAAAATCAAGGCGGGGCCGGGAGGGAGCAGAGCTCGGTTACCGGAGGCGGCGGCCTTGGGCTTGGGGGAGTGGAGGAAAGCACGATGAGGCGGCCCCGGTACGCGCGGCGAGACCGCTGGAGCGGGCGAAGGGAACGCGTGGGCGCTCCGCAGCGCCAGGGTACGGAGCGGGCTTGCGTTGGTTGCGCTGTGTCTCTCTGCTGCTATGCTACGGTGGTGGAGGATGTGGGTGGATAGACGGCGCCCCAGCCCCAGCCCCCACCCAGCTCGCCTCGCCCTGGACCAGTCGTTCGTTCCTTGGCCCGAGCGTTTGCTACCTGCATTACGATTTTCGTGGAATTCAAGTTAAAATTCTGCCGGGAAATGTACTACTACATGGCACCCTATGGTTGCTTTTCTTTTATTTGCGAGGCACCCTATGGTTTCAATTTGATTATCAAACTATCAAAGATAGGTTACACGATTTGCAAATGATTTCCTCAACGCTTAACTCATTATTTCAGTTCAGTAACACTCCCTCTGTAAACAAATATAATCATTATTTCAGTTCAGTAACACTCCCTCCGTAAACAAATATAAGACGTTTTAGATAACTTATTTGTTTACAGAGGGGTATTATTTATATAAACCTATTGGTTTATGGTCCTGATTACAGAAAATCCACCTCACTCCAGCTGACAAACAACTGCATTTTCTCGTAAAAGTAATAAATGGCTACTGTAAATCACAAAGGAATGTTCCGTGTTCTCCAATAAATGGAGGTATTACCCTACACGAAACCCTAGGCGACATAAAAATGTGTTGCTTCTCTTCTGTCGCAAGAACTCTATTTGGCAGAGCGTATGACAGTTCCAAGCCAATCGTCCGAGCTTGTGTTCACATCCCCCTTCAAGGCTCTCAGGGAGTGCTCTGTATCAACCTGCATCACAAAACAACTTTTTAACAAAAACTGTACTGTCGCATCTTGAATTTAGTTATCGTTTTAGTTATGGCTTACGGTATGAGCAGAGGAAATATTCACACCTTTGTAATGTACACATCAACTCCAAGCCTAGCTATTGCGGCAGCTTCCAGTATTTTAGTCTCCATCCCTCCAGTGGTGTCGTGTGCGGCTACTGATATCTCCACTGCAGTGAATAGCTGGACATCTTAGGCTTACACAAGCGATGGTACTCCCTCCGTTCCTAAATATTTGTCTTTCTAGTCATCTCGAATGAACTACAACATACGGATGTATGTAGACATGTTTTAAATTGTAGATTCACTCATTTTGCTATGTATGTAGTCATTTGTTGAAATCTCTAGAAAGACAATTATTTAGGAACGGAGGGAGTAGTTTACAAGCAGTACATCTGGATCATGAATTTAGTCTGTTCTCGTTACGATAAACCATAATTTTGATAACAGCGACTCATGTTACAAATAATTGCTCCCTCAGAGCATTCCCCCCCTTCAAACGATACATAAGAACAAAGAATACATTTGGTGATAATAAGGTTTTCACTTGGGAAATCATCACTGACTACTTGGATCAAGCATTTTTTGTTTAATTTGATACAATTATCAACTTGAAACTGCTATGTTCAACCTCTGTACGCTGTAGCGGCATGCCTTTCATCAGTATATACTACACAGATATGCAGACATCAATCACTCAACCATACACATGGAAGGGAGACATGATGATACCTCCTTTTCTGTTGCCTTGTAATGCAGGTTTTACAATCGACCAGCCTCCGTTGTCATCTACCTCTGTTAAGCAGCACATGTCAGTAAACTGGAATTGCATTTTTTTTCCTGCATTTCCCTACAATAATTGATGTATATCGACCAAGAAGGCATGCAGAAAAAAGTTGATCTACAACAGGTGGATACTAACCTATCTCTTTGAGAAGTACTGCATTTGGGTCAGTTGGAGGACGGTCATATACTCCATGAACATCTGTCTAAATATAAATTTTCAGAGAGCTATGTAAAAGTCTAAGTAACGAAAAACTTGACAAAACAATGAAACATATGAAACATGGTGCATACAAATGAAATAAGATGAAGCCCATCTTATAACAACAAGATTGAATTATAAGAAAGACAGTACAGCCAAGTCAGCAAGTTGCCATACTGTTACAATAAATGATCAAGTCATGGTAAGGAGACAAGGTAACAGTACCAGAAACACGACATATTTTGGAGTCAAAAGCTGCGCAAGGTGGCGTATAATGACATCCCCACTCAATATGGTGCAGTCCTGGTCATTTAATCCTAACATCAGTCTCAGTACAAGTGAACAAATAGTGTGTATGCCAACCTGTATGTGAATCTAAACAAGAATGTGGGCATAATCCAATTTAAAACTCACCAGCGATTCATCAAGAACAGCATCTCCGTGCAAAACCTGCAAGGAAATGGACCATTAGTCTACACAGAAAACCATAGCTGCAAGTTTGTATTCTTCTTCATATGTAGATGAAGAAAGAACAGGTGGAAGTTAGGCGATGCTTTCCTTAATTCTCATAACGCTACTGAAAAACTGTCCGAGCTATTTCAAATGTCAGAACTGATCTATTACTTCACAATACACACAGAGGCACAGAGCTATGTTGGGAACATATATGTATTGTGAATCATTGCAGCTTACCAAAAGCATCAGTGAAAGCTCCATGTAAACAATGCTCATTAAACACAAGTCTAAAGAATATACTACTAATATCCAGAAACAACATTTTTGCCACATATGATTCACATAATTATCGTACTTGAGCTGCAAACTTAGGTCAAAGCAAATTTCTACAGAAATAATTACTCAAGAACCTAAGGTGCAGTAGCTTACAGGGACAAAGCCAGCATGGAGTGACTCAATGATTTGAGAAGCATTGGCTGATGCAAGCTGCAAATGCACATTTGTCAACATCTTTGTTTACAGGATTAGACATAGATCCACAAGAACTGTGTATTGTCAGGTGTCTATCCAAAGATGCAACAATCCTCTAGTTTGCTCACATTTCTTCGCTGAGTAGACCATCCACAAGCAAATGGTGACATCCCAACAGAAGGTATTCCTTCTGCAGAAGCACTTCCACAAGTCATTTATTTACCACTGATTCACACTTAACAAATTAATAGTTTTTATAAAAAATACTCCCTCCGTCCCATAATGTAAGACGTTTTTTGATACTAGTGTAGTGTCAAAAAACGTCTTACATTATGGGACGGAGGGAGTATATCACAAAATTGATATATAAGCTGGTCAGGTCATTGAAAATACATAGTAGATATATGAATTGTTATTATATGAACATGCATCCTTGCAATGTTAAGTAAAAACTTCAGATCACGACATAATTCATCCAGACAAAGGAACACATGCAGATCCTGTGGAAAAACAATAACAAACATAATCATGAATTTTCAATACCTATTCAAGACGACACTAATGATAACACACTAGTTGATTACTTGACCATAATGACAGGTTACCATGATAAGCATGTAGCTGAATTATTAGCATAAAATGCACTAGTCTTCATTTCTATGTAATGTACCTCTTGCCAAGGCTCTAACAATTTCCTGGTTGAGGGAAGTCACCTATGTTGCAACATATATATTATTAGAACACTGTTCAAGCATTGCATCAAAGAAGCATGGCATACATCGACAAGATCCTGAAAAAAAAATGGAACTGGATAGTGAAATTTTAGAAGTGCACCGTACTGAAATTCTTGTAGCCACAAAGCCAGCCTTCACCAGCGTTGAATGCAACCCTCCTTTATGTACTCCAGATCTACTTGCTTGGAAGTGGCCAAAAGAACCTGAAGTAGTAAATTCAGATAGAGGACTATTACAAACTTGATATCATAACACTAATTTTTCAAACTCAAACTCTAGCAGCCCAATTATAGTTACAGGGATTACAGGTACCATATAACATTGGAACTGACCAACTTCCCTGGTTGTTCAGCACTATCCTACAGGCAGACCCTGGAGACTATCAATCAGACCCATCGTATGCTAAATACTCCCTCCTCCGGAAATACTTGTCCTAGACATGGATAAAATGGATGGAGGGAGTATCTTCCAAGCAGGTTATTTGCACTAAGAGAGTATCTTCCGGACGGAGGGAGTATCTTCCAAGCAGGTTATTTGCACTAATAATCTAAGCATGGCTCGTTCACTGAGAGGCATTTCACTTGGTAGTTAGCGTCAATTCTGACAGCACATAGCATCCCAAGTTATGTTCATCTGTTCATCTGGATTCTACACCCAAATCAGAAATCACCTAGTTCAGCTCATTAGCAAGCGTGAGACAGAGAACCAGTGCCCAGAGGCAACACAGATTCCGAGCTATATATACCTGCGCCGTGGACGACGACGAAGTTGCTGTCGAGACCCAGCCCCGCCATACCCGCGAACCCCTCCGCGTCCACGACCGGGTCGGCCGGATCGCCGGGCCTCCTGCTCCAGTCCATCCCCCTAGCCTTCTCCGGGGCGGTGCCGTCGGACATGGCCTGCCGCAGCTGCGCGCACGCCGACCGCAGGCTCTCCTCGTCGATGCTCTCCAGCTCCCCCTTGTTCGTGATGGCCGCTCCGCCTGCGCCAGCACAGAGTTCGTCGAATAAGCGCCGGCTGGAGAGGCGCACGCCGGTACAGAGGCACACAAGGGAAACACACGGCCGGAGAGAGCACCTAGCTTAACGATGCAGCGGACGGGGCGGGGCGCGGCGGGGCTCCGCTGCTTCCGTGCCGCCTCCGCCATGGGAGCTCCTCTCCTCGTGCTCGCGCAGTCTCCTCCGATGACCGCTGGCAATCTGAGCGCCACTTCAGTTCAGCGTGACCATGGTCGGATCTACAGTGTGGAGTGTGGACGCTACAGATTTTAGAGCCATAGGAAATTACAGATGGGCCTGGGAAAGAAAGGCCCAACAAACTCGTCCCGGCCCGTCTCAGCCGGCTAGCCCAACATACACTGGGACAGACAGACGCACCGAGCCCCTGCTCGTCCCCGACCTCGGCGGCTCGGCTCCGATCTCGCTGTCTCGCTGCCTGCCTCGCCGGACGCCGTCAGCCGTCGCTGTCTGCCTCGTCATCGCTAGACGTCCAGGAGCCGCCCCTGCCCGCCCAGCGCTTCCCTGGCGCCCCTGCAAGCAGGCAGCGGCCGCCGCCGGTCCTCTCTCCGCCGACTCCGGCAGCAAGCCTTGAGCCCGATTTGAGGACTTGAGGTAAGTTGTCGACTGTGGCACTGTCCCTTCCCAGTTCGTTATTCAGGGTTTGCTCTTTGCTGTCTATTGCATCAATCAGGTGGAAGAGTCGAGTCTATTGCGTTAACTGAACAAGCGGACTTGCTATCCAGTACATGAACACACAGTCCTGTGAACACATACACATAATTTTGCTATCCAGTACTTGAACACCTGATCAATGACAAAATAATGATTTGTCCGATTGTTCGCCACTCTTAGCAAGTTACTCTAACGACGCCACTCTTAACAAATTAACAATGCCACACGGTCTTTTTTCAACTTCTCAAGATATGTATTACGGAGTATTTAGTATTCTCTTATGCAAAATCGAGAATTTTCATATGTCTATAAGACCATATTGATCTATTTCCATGTGCTATTGGTAAATTAATTAGAAAGTTGGCATGTCATATTTGTTGTCGAAAGAAAAAGATGGACCGCCCTGTTTTAAAATCCTAGATCTCTCGCTCCAAGGTCTCTCCAATTAGACGCCGTCGACTGGCTCCTAGCCCTAGGTCGCCGGCTCTCCGACACCTCCTCTAAGGCCGCTGTCTGTTCGCCAACGCCTCCTCTCAGGTCGCAGTCTGCTAGCCGCTCTCTCCAGCATCCTAGGGCGCCGCTCCCTCCTGGCTCACCACGCACTCGCCTCGTCCCTTCAGTGTAGGTCAGTGATATTTAGCAAATGAACTACGCATTCAGATGTGTATGATTGAAGGTTTGTGTTATATGCTTACTTGCAATACCACATTTGTCTTACGTCTTTCTGTGTTCGCACTTGAAAGCACAGGAGGTGTACAATGAGGCTGTTGAAAGCTGAGGAGTTGTTCCGGAAATTGCTTGAGGGTGGGTCTAAGAAACAGCCTCGGCTTCTCGGGCTCGATGTCGGTAGTAAGTACGTCGGGCTGGCAGTTTCTGATCAGAAAAACAGGATTGCCTTGCCTCTAAGGTATGGGCTTCTAGCAATTGGTGTTGAGGACGTGTTTCTTGATGCAAATGTAAGTGGTCATGTATGCTTGTAAGTAATGCACAAGAATGGTTATATTCCATTCCTCTTAATGGCTTAATGGAGTGGAGTATTTACAGTCTATTCACTGAACGTTTGAAATTTTTCTGTAAGTAATAGTACAAACCATCACCCTGTTGGAATTGGACTGTCCAACCGCAAACGAAGCACTACTAGTAATTCATTGAATTTGTATGCGGGCTTACTCTATGCATGATTGTGTTAGGACTAGAGCGATGTCTGCATGTTTATGTTGGCATAACTTCATTTTATATGAAATGACTGTAGACCTTCAATTTTGTTAGGAAAAAACTAGTGTTGTGGTTTACAAAATCCTGTGACGCACATTTCTGTTTTGGGGACCTGTTTCAATCACACAACTTCTTTCCTTTCATATTTATGTGTCCTGTAAGGCTTGTTTGGATAGTAATCATGACTTTCCTGTGTTTGATATGCTTTGCCATTGTTCTCCCAGTTTCTTGGACATGGGATGTCATCTTAATTCTGCAATAATGTGCTTGTTCTATTGTCGTGAGTACTTTTATCTTGAGAGAAAAAAATATATTATAATAGCCCAGTAGCTTCTCTTTTCTATAATTTGGTGATGAGATAGATGACACGCTTGCATTTCCTTAATAAGGTAAAATTACATATTGGGATTGACAAGTGCATTGATATTCTGCAGTGTCTTGGGTAGGACAAAGACAAACATTAATTTGATGGCAGATGATTTCAAAACACTGGTATGTTATACTTGTTCACGTTTAAAACTTACTGGTAAACACAAGATCAAGTACTCAATAAAAAATATCATTTTGTTCTGTAATTAATGCTTGTCCGCTCCCACCACCATTTTTCAAAAATTATCTTTGATTGAAACTGATTTTGCATTCTGAAAATGCAAATTTTGCTTCAACTTAATGTGGAAAACCGAAAAAGGAAATGTGCTCTTATTGGCATTAAGTCAGGGTTTCAGGTCTATCTGTATTGGCTTCTTTACTCAAGTTACCCATTTCATTTACCTTTCTAAGATATTTAAGGGTGACATAGATAATTGACCACAAACAAATCAAAACAGCATCATATGTAGAAAGGGTATATTTTTTTTGTATCTAGCTGTACAGAAAAGATTCTCACCTCTGATAGGGTTTTAATCTGTGGATGCCTGGATGGGCAAAATAACTATTGGTCCCACTTTGCAAAATTCAACTAAAAAATTCCAGGCATGTTATATCGCAATGCTGGTGCTAATAACTTGTGTCGTGGCCTCGTGGATGGGTATCACAACTCTTAACTTAGATTTGTGCATGGAATGGAGCTGATGCAGGCTTGGTCGAAGCTAATTTACAGATGTGCGCTGGGAGCCAGCAAACACTAAAATCGGCTAGTATTGTCAATCTTATGGCGCATCTGGAGTAAGAGGAATATGTCGAATCTTCTAGCAGAAAGAGAAGATATATGCGACATATATTCCAGAAGTTCAAGCGAAAGCCATCACCTGGCAAAGCATACACAGATAACATGAAGGAAATGTATCCAAATATGTTAGCCTTTTCAATACTGCACCAAATATTTTCCCAATAATATGCAGGAGAACTGCATGTAATTTATTAAGAAGCAATACTGCACCATATCATGCATAGATAACTCATTTAGGCTCCGTTGGGCATCTGGTGGCCTTTCAAGTGTAGCTTTGCTATTATCCTTTTTTTTAGAACCATAACAAAACTATCTTACTAGAGTTAGTAAGGATTCTTATAGATTACAAATCACAGTGCGGCACAGCACATCAAACACTGGTAGTAGTGTTCGACAAGTTTACAAACTTAGTGATTTCGCATTCATTACTTTTTTCAGTTGTTCCATATGTTATATTTTTTCTGGATTTCTGGCCTCTCTTTAATTTTCAATTATGCACATTGAAGATAATGCCATTTTTTGTTTTGTGAATAGGTTAAAAACTACTCCCTTGCTGGGCTTGTTGTGGGTTATCCATTCAACCTACAGGGTCAATCTTCTCCAGATGTACGGTGCCCTTTTGGTAGTATTGTTCACCTCCTATTTCACTTTATGTTTTCTAATGTTTCTTTTTCTGTAAAACAGGCATCACAAGTAAGCCTTCTTGTCGGAGAACTTTGTAAAACTGGGAAACTTGATGATTTGAGCTACACATATTGGGATGAAAATTTTACCTCAAAGGTGATAGCCCATTTTCCTCTGTATGCCTTCTGATTCAAATAGGATAAGGTGTGGACTGCAGTACTGTTTTGGCCATCGGATACATTGTAGTTTTTAAGACTGCTATTAGGCTGTTTTGTTGGGAAATGACTGCCATGTCTCTTCTACAAGTATTTGGTTGTGAAGTTTTCTGATCGATCTTGCTTTTTGGTTCAAATGATGCTGTTTCTCCAGTGCGTAGAAGCCCTTTTAAATCCTCTGAAACTAAATGATCCAGTTGAGACCAAAACAATGACAGATAAATTTGCTGCAGTTTGCATACTCCAGGTGCGCCCACCAAATCCAGGATGACATCATACTCCAGTCACTCGGTTCATGTTTTCAGTTGACATAATCATTATAGTAGATCTTTGGGTCATTCAGTTGAGAGCTGCTATTAGTCGCATTGAGAATTTTGCTTTGTGGACAGGGTTATTTAGATAACATGAACAGGGCATTGAGATCTGCAGATAAGTGTGAAGAGTAACTTGAGCTCAGCTTCTGGTAAGTGCTTCTTTGTATAGTGTGGCCTCTTTCTTTCTTTCTTGTGTGTGTGACAACTGACATCTTTGTTGTTTACAATTTGCATAGGTCAATGAACATTTACCTCTTAAAGGTTCTTCAGCCTTGCAGTCTTTGGTCGAAGCATGGTTCTGAAAGCATTTCCGTTTCCTGTAACATTCAGTTGGTCGAGATGTGAACTTAAGTCCGAGCTGATGTGTTGTTAGGCCTCTGATGTAGGTGCAGAGCTGACATATTCCGCTGACAGCACATCACCTTTGCAAATGCAGCTCCCGTACTTGTCGCTGGAGGCAAATTAGTCGCAACTGATGCTAATCTATTGGGAATATCCTTTCTCCCCTTTCCATACAACCTCAGTCTGCATATGAGATTCTCGGCATAAGCTGATGGTGCCCCATGCTCGGTAATGACCATATGATGATGGAGGTGGCCCATGCCATTGCATGGCCACCGAAATGCTTGCCTGTTCTCGTCCTCTAATTTCCACAAATTAAGCGCGCAGATGCTTTGTTAGCAGCCCGGGCAATTAACCCCCTTCCTGCGGCCTTCAGTTTGCTTGTCGACCCAAGAACGGTCAGGTGATGGTGCCAGGTGCACCTGGAGTGGACTGAGCCCCATTTCTCGGAAATGGCAAACCAGTTTCCATATCCCAGCATATACGTACTATACATGGGCCGATGGGTGCTGATGCCAACAGTCCAATTCGTCTCGGTGCGCTGCTTGTGCTCATGGGCGCGCCTGCGCTGCGGGCAGGCATATATTCTCGTTTTTGATCGCCTGATCAATAGATAGACAATGCAACGTCGTAAGGAATTTTGCGATAAAATCAAATCCCCTTGAGCTCTGCCGGTGCCGGATGACATCGTCGTTGCTTGCACACAAGAGATCACAAGTCGGATCCTACCAGGAAAGTTAGGCTCACGAAGAATTTTGCGACGACAGGTAACTTCGTCCGTCCAAGTCTCACTGCTCCACATTGGGAAAAACAAAGGAGAAAAATGGGCCACCTGTCGAGCCACAGACTCTCCCGTGTGTATGCTTCCCTAGAAATCTACACCACTGCTGCCACGACACGTTTATTTTTCCTTGCACTTCTGGAACGCCTTGCCTCGAGCGCTCACGCCAGCTGCTCCTCCATGCAATGTCAGCATCGTTGACGCTTGACAGCTAGTGGTAGTGGCTTGCTGCATAAGAGATTTGTCGGGCAAGGAAAGACAGGTCAGGAACACATGCATGAGGTCAGCCGTCGACCGTACTGTTATTTCGTTGCCTCGACTCATTCTTTTTTTTAGAGTACGTTAATGACGTATCATATTTTTATAAAAGAAAAAGATATGTTACAAGTTCTCTGCCTCATTCTCAAGGAGTCGTACTGTCTAATCCGGGCACTGCCCAAGATATACCACCATGCATGCACGTTGTAGTTGGAGGTGGCTTCAAGGTAAAGAAGACGACCGGCCTACGACAGTTTGATTCCATCAGCCGGCGTGAGGTTTAGACGATCGAGCAGCCGCTGCCCACTGGTTGCCGGCGGTTTTGGACCAAATGCACGAGTTTGATTCAGTTACTTTATTTATTTTTCTGGTTGATTGATTTGTATTCTGGCGATTTCATGACCAGATGATCATCGTGTTGATTTTGCTCGTGGAATTATTGACTTTGACCAGTTGACCAACATGGCCAATCTGTTCAGGAAGGATATATTAACAGCCGCTGCTAGGAACCACAATATGATATCCAAACCGTACGTACAAATCTTGTGCATACGTAGCACATGACTTCTTACATAGTGATTGTACGGCTGTACATGTTCAGGCGTAGAGCATGACTCTTTGTGGCCGGGCTCCACTATCATTAGATAACGGAAGAACAACATAAAAAAATAGCATCTGGTGCAACCAAAATGAAGGATGGTCTTGAATCTGGAAACGAAGCTAGGTGGCCTATAATGCTAGCACAGAAAACGAAAGTGCAACGAGGATGAAATAATGTTTCTGAACGCCGCGATTTCTCGACCAGATAATTGATAATTCTCCGTCAACATTTCAGGATTCGCTCGTGTTGATTTTGCTCGTGTGATTGTTGACTTTGACCAGAAAGGATATATCATATATTAACAGCTGCTGCTAGCTAGGAACCACAATATGATATCTAAACCATACGTACCAATCTTGTGCATACGTAGCACATGACCTCTTACGTAGTGACTGTACACGTTCATACGTAGAACATGACTCGTTATGGCCGGGCTCCACTATCATCAGGTAACGGGAAAACAACATAAAAAATAGCATCTGGTGCAACCAAAATGAAGGATAGTCTTGAATCCAGAAACAAAGCTACTGTAGGTGCCTGCCTAGAAACGTATAATGCTAGCACAGAAAATGAAAGTAGAAGGTGTGACTTCTTAAGAAGCGAATAATCAAAATCTCTAAAGAGTTCAAATGGAACTACCACAAGCCTATCTGTAAGCAGCCTCTCCAAAGAGCCTAAAGCACCTGCAGCGCGGCGTCCCGTGTCTGGCAGCTTCGATTATGACGCCCTTACGAACATGAGTCGATCTTTGTCAAATCTCACAGTAACGATCAGTCGAGTTCGATGGACACTTGGCTAGCTATCACATGTCTCGATCCAACGTGCAAACTTCGGTTTCTCCACCGGAGCATGTCCCTGCCCTCGTGTAGTCGCGTGACAGCGAGATGGTAGGGTGCCATATCTTGTGTGAGCAGTAACATCGCACGCTTACGACATGTCGGATCAACACGTAGGACGGCTCGATCGGGCCGGGGATTACGAGGACAGCAACGGGTCTTGCCCGGTGACTGGGTTAATCAAGCCACGTACGCGCCATGATCGGTCGAGATCCCCTCTCTGCATGTTTGCTTGTGTCAACTAATTTGGAGGTCGTCCGGCCCGTAGGCGTGTCCCTTGGTCGCACGGCTACGGAGCCGTGCTGTCCCCGCACACGTCCACCGGTTCGGGTTGGGTCAGCTCGTCAGCTGGTGACCATGGTGTCTGCAGGTGGTGTCTAGCGTGGCGTGTAGGCCGTAGCTCGGTCTCAAAGTCAGAGCGGCGCGGCGCGGTCAATATCAGGATCCGCCGTGCACCGCCTAAAGTGTGACTTTTCAGGATCGGGGCACTGTTTTCACGCCGATCAATGCAATGCGACGCAAGCAAAGAAAGAAATATGAGTTGTCCCGGCCGAGACGCCGCCGCGCGCCGCCGCGTTCCAACAAGGCGCCGGCCAGATGACGATCGACGGCGACCCAACCGCCCAGCGCGCATGTGGTCATCGATAGATGATCGATCGCCGGTCAGTGCGCGCCGTGTAGTGGTAGTGATGGTGGTGGTGTAGCCGTGTAGGTAGGGACGGGTACGTGAGGGTGGCGAGGATAGCAGCCTCGTGAAAGGACAAACGGCATTGGCCGTCGTAGCGGCGCGTCGGGGACTGGGCGCCGATGGAGTTGGACTCCATCCACGCTACGGCGGACAGCGGTGATTCATACGGTCGGCCTGTTCCCGTCGGCGTTTTGGATTCGGTCCGGACGCGGCGCCAACCTAAATTGCCTACGCAGTGTAGCTCTGGCAGCGGCAGTAGGAGTAGCCACGACGTGCGGGACGACGACTATCTTGGTGGAGGCTGGATGTGCGTGCGTTTTGTAAGAACAGATAGAGTGGCTAGGTTTGGAGGATCGAGGGTGGATTTTCTTTGGGCGACAAGAATCATGTCGTGTGTGTCCCCGGACAGACTTCCGGCCTCTCTCTTTGTTAGTAATAATGCGTACTCATATCATATGTACGTACGTAGGAGCTTTTTCTTTTTGAACATGAATGTATATACGTAGTAGGAGCTTATTAGCTAGGCCATGGCAATTGTTCTGTTGTGTATGTAGTCCTAACTATAGTTAAGAGGAGACTAAGAATGACTATACTCGTATAGAGTACGTTGGACAAGCACTAGCTAGCTCCAAAAGCAAATAAAAGTACCTAAAGTCGAATCAAATCTCCCCCTTTTTGTCAGGTTAACCGAGCCTAGACACAACACAGTGCCACTTTGCTGTTCAACATCCACACCAACAGCAAGCTCAAAGTGTCCGCCTTGCCTGCTGGTTTACGGACTACAGGGTACATAATATCTACACACAATCCTCTTAAGAATCTATATATCCGAGTCTCACCTCTTACAGTAAAATTAGCCGATGTTTCTGCCACAGTAACCAGTGAAGAACATTGCATGCTGTGCATACAGCCCGGTTCAAACTCGAAAGCGACGTGCCTTGTGCAGTGCAAAAGTCGTCCAGTCCAAAAGCAGCCACACATGGACGCGGCAGCACCTGTCCCGTCTTGCCCAAAGCCAAGCCCAACCACCGCCGGCTGCACTTGCACTGCATGCACCGTGGAATCAACAATCAACTCATTGATGTCACTCAAGACTTGATCAGAGACTGAGACTCGATCGATCAGCGGCAGCCGATTACCTAATCTGCTATAGGATATAGCAGCAAGCAAGAAACTATTTACATACCGTCCTGCTGCTAATTCAAGGGCCGTGTGGTCGGGATATGCCGAGGAAAGCAAAGACAACCCTGGCGCCAAGTCAAGGTACATGCCTGGATTACTCGGGCCCGAGGACGGCTAGGCGAATCAGTACTACGAATAATTCCCCTGTCTATATCTTGCAGTACTACGGAGAGTACTGGTGAACACAATCTAGTCGATAGATCCTACTAGCGATTCGTCGTAAACGGCATGCATGCCAACGGGCCAAGCCAATGAGCCAATCACCCTACGCAAGTAGCCATGCATCCATGTCGATTGACGCTCGCACGAGTAAAGTACATATGCTGCTGCTGCTGCTCGGTGCATGCACGCATGCGGGCATCAGCTGATTGGTACGTGGTGGTGGTGGTGGCCGGCCTGCCGGTGCCGGTGCCGGCCACCGGAGACGGCCGGGAATGAACGATCGAGATCATCACGGGGATTTGAATTACTAGCTAGTAGTAACATTTTATGCCATCCCCGTCTGTTCCTCGGGTGCCGACCGATCGACAGCACCCGATCGTGACGGCCGGCACCCATTGACGTCGATCCCTTCATTTCTCTCTTGTCTTGCAAGCTAGTCTGAGATCATCGAGGTCTGTTTGGCCCGGTCGGGTCCGCGGTTGCTTTCCGTATGGAACACACGGCGCCAATTAGCGCATAACAAATTGATTGAGGGGCTTTCGTTCCATTCATCAGCTCGCTAGTCCAACTCCGACGCCCATCGTTATTCCTCTCACGTCACCGCGACGCTAGTCTACTACTATATGTATCCATGTATGAAAAGCATGTGTGAGTACGGAGGAGAGGACGACACATAAAACTGCCGTTTGAATTTGATTAATTTGAGAGTACAGCACCCATACTTGACTTGAGATAGAAACATCGTTAGCCTTAGGCTTGCTTATTACGTAGGGAGCGGAATCCCTCCAATCACTCAATCGCTGCCTCACCCCGGCAAGCTGATTAACAAGGATGGCTAATTAACTTGAGAGCTAGCCTAATTAGATTATGAAAATCCTAATTAGATTATGAAAATAATTGTGTATCCGATAGTTAATCTGTCTATAGGAGGAGGTTGAGGATTCCCCCTGCTAGCTAGCTACATAACGGGACTTGCTATATATATATCGCATTTTGTAGGCGCAAGTTGCAGCGGACCGCCCGGGCACTGACGCTCGATCGTCGTCTGCCATCGCATTCTTACGTACGCATTGTGTTAAACTAGGCAAGCAGAGCATATCCCTGTCTGGGATCTCGCAGGAGTAAACTAATGGCCTCCAGCAGCCAGCGTTGTGCCCAATTCTTCCTCCCGGCATCCATCCATCACGCACAGTAGGTGTCATGGATGAGCTCTTGTATCAAAAAAAATAATGGATGAGCTCACTTAGTTAATCATTTTTAGGGTTTTCATCATCCGCTTGTCCGTGAACCGTGGTGCAGGCAGGAATTAAACGGATGGATCCAAGTACCACTTACCGGATTGTTTTCAGCGCATGTCCAGGTGCCGGCGTGTAGTTCCAGCGGCTACGTGTGTAGAAAACGGTGTAGGTTTTGACTTGGTATGGACGAGGACGACGATCCAACAGACATCAGGTGCAGCGGGAATTGTAGTTGGTTTGTTCAGGTTGGACTTGATCATCATCTTGTCTCCCGCTGCTAGATATAGATATATACTCCGTAGATAGCTAGATACCGTCTCCTTCGTCTGTCCTGGATAAACTATATACGTTTGAGGATATAAATAAGTCATCATCATTGGCCAGTCAGGTGTGCGTTTATTCTGGGGTCGTCGTAATTAAGCCGTTGTTTGATTTTCTGGGACAAATGTGTTCTATAGGACAAGTCTTGTAGTGCTAGCTACCCCCACAGGGGGTTAGTTTTGGAAAAAGAAGAGAGATCCAATAACTCATCTTTTCTTGATTTGGTTTCTAAATTGGAACAAGTCGTATGAAAGCGACGGCGACTAGCTACATGACTTGAACAAGCATATAGAAATGAAACGTAAACAATATATGGACGAGGCTGTCATTCCAATAAGTATTCATCAACCAATACATAACGTGTGTTTGAACTGATTCCACTCAAAAATATGACTGGAACGTACTCCCTCTGTAAACAAATATAAAAGCGTTTAGATCACTAAAATAGTAATCTAAACACTTTTATATTATTTTATTGAAGGAATACATGTATGCTACTGAAAGATATATGCTTTACTAGTTTCTTAACAAATCAGGACCAATTTGGTCCGTGTTGTAAGCAATAGTAGTATGCTGGATAAAGGAAGGGACTGGAGCCAATGGCCCGGAGCATAATATATCTGGCTTCCGTCCGCATCAACGGCTCTCCAATTAATACTTGTGTGATTCTAAGGCTGACACGGTGGGACGAGACTTGCCTGTTTCCCGCGTGTGCGCCCGTTCGTGCTCTCGCATATGTGGCTTGATTTAATTAGAACAAAATAAAACCCGGCCCTGTCCCCTTAAAATCAGAGAGGAAGATGATTAGGTTATAAAGAAAAAAGGAAAAAAGACAGCCGTTGAATAAGGTGGGAGCACGAATGGAAGCATGGGAGGAAGCAGGCAAGTCGGATCCGACAGGGTGACCATAGCAAGCTAGGAAACACAAATTAGCACTAAGTAATACTTTTTTTTTTGCGGGGTAGCACCAAGTAATACTCAGTTCCATGCACTCGGTAGGCCTCAAAACTTAGGCCCTGTTTGGTTCGGCTGTGGATTTCTAAAAGCAGCTGTGAAAAATCTGCTGTAAAAGAACAGTTGTGGAAAATCTGATGTGAAAAAGATGTAAGTCATTTGGCAAACCAACTGATATAGCTATTTCAAATTTTGGCCCGCAGCGGAATCAGATTTTGAAAAGCACATCCTGGGCTGCTTTCGCTTTTGGTTCAGATTTTAGCAGAGGATTTTTGAAATCTGATTCTGCTGAGTTCGCCCTTTGGTTCAGATTCTGCTGCACGGCAGCGGAATCCGTCGATAAAAGCTGAACCAAACAGGGCCTTAGAGCGCTGAGCTGCTAGCCAACCTGCAAAAGGCACGCTACCCTGGCCATATCCATACCCTCATGCATGTTCCTTGCGAAAACGAGCATCTTCTCCATTCATGCATATGCATGAACCATTAGTTAGATGCCCATGGCCGGTTTGTTAGAGCACGCACGCATGCGCCCCCCTTGCACGTACACACTGCTCACGCGAGAGATGCCATGCGGTTGTGGGACTCATCCGCGCATGCGGGCGGCGTGTGACGTCGCTCGACAACGGGTGCGTTTTACGGCCCCGCGCCGCGCGCGCTCGCGGCGGCGGCTCGCACGATCCATCCAAGTGGTGCCAGACGCGGCGCCCGTGTCTTAACCTAGGGTTGGGTACGCGCGCCGTGCGCCGTGCGCTGCCGGCCGGGCCACGCGTCGCTTTACGCACACGTACACGCGGTACGCACATCCACTACGACGAGCTGCCAAATCAATCGGTCGTGTTAGAGTAGGCTCGTCTTAACCTAGCCGCTGCCAAATCAATTGGTCGTGTTGACTAGGCTCGTCTTAACCTAGCCGCTGCCACGTGAAGGCGACTAGAGAGGCGATCCTCTACCTCAGATCTCCACCGGCGGCCAGGGCTGTTCCCTTCTCCCTTCGACTGGTGCTCTGGCTTTGTAGTTAGGCTTTGGCTTTGTAGGTCGTGGTGCGTTGTTGGAGTGATGGGAGTGGTGTCCGGACAAATAAATCCGGTTCAGTTTCACTCCCACACCGGTAGTATCCTTTATGATGGCGTCTCAGAGTTGATGGCATCATGTGTTTGTCAATCCTTTAGATTGGCGGCGTTAGGGTTCCCAAATGGTCTCGGCGAGGCGGCGGCGACAACCCCTTCAAGTGTGTCTCTCCTTTTGCTTTGTCCCCGTTGCTGCGACATTGTCTCCGACGCCACGGTGGAGCTAGGAGGTTTTGCCATCCGGGAGTACGCGCAGACGGTTGTGTACGCAGGTGACAGCTGAAAGAAGGTGCATGCTGTGCTGGGTTGGTGGTTGGTAGTTGACAGTTCTGGCTTCGTCCTCTAATGTCGTAGTCGTGCGGGGGTGCCAATTCTGGAGTTAGATTGCATGTCCGCGGACACGTTGTGCCGGTCTGATTCTTTCAACGGCTATGATTTTGCTTCAGACAAATTACTTTGGAGGTTTGTAAAGCTGCAGAACTGCGACGGAGTCGCATTGAGCTCAAGTGAAGAGGTGATTTGTCTTCTTTTCCTTGGTAGAGAGAGACGGACGCTGGTTTTTTTGCATAGGATTATCCTATCTTTTCGGTCATGTAATATCAGTGTTTACATGGCTTGTGACTGAATCTTTATTTTATAAATGAGACACGTGTTACCATGCAAGAAAAAAAGACTAGACTCGTCTTTGCCAAAAAAAAGAGACTAGTCTTGTCTTTTGATAAATGACTATTTTTTTAGCAAAACTAAAACCAAATTTAAGAACCAAAAATCATGTTTGTAAAAGATTTACCAACATTCGATCCCCAATTTTTAATAGGTTTTATCTACTCTCCCGACATGAAATTAGGCCAACTCCAATGTGGCGACCCATTTGGTCCGGCCACGTCCGTTTGGATCTGTGCAGATAGAAAACATGGCCCGATGCACCGACGAAAATGGACGGGTGTCCGTTTTTCTGTCCGCCGTGACCCATGTTCGGTCCAAAGTTGGGTCGGGTTTGTGGTATCGCAGACATAGCACCGACATGCACGACGCCCGTCCTTGTCCTCTCCCTGATCCGCCCATCGGTGGCACATCAGTCATTCTTCCTCCCCCTCCTCCACGCTCGACACCCCTGCCCTCGTCGTCGCCACCCATTTTCTGGTCGGCTCGACAGTACTCAGGCCGCCACCCCATCCAACCACTTCCCCACGGCCACGCCGCATCCATCGAGGCCCACCCCTTGCCGGCATCTATGGTCACCCTCGCTGGCGTCGGAGCACGAGAAGGCAGGGTCCTTCACCAGCACCGGCACCGCCTTCACCTCCATGATCATCGCCGGCGGGCGTGGACTTGGACATGCCTGCTGCTGTACGTGGGGATAACTAGAAGTGGCACCGACAGCAGACTTGGACATGCCTACTTTCCAGGAATGCTCGATAGCATAGATTGTATGCACCGAAAGTGGAAGAACTCTCCATTTTCTTGGCAGGGGCAATATAAGGGGCATGTTAAAGCTTGCATACTTGAAGTTATGGCATCACAAGATATCTAGATTTGACACTCTTTGTTAGCATGGTAGGTTCTTACAATGATATCAACGTGCTTCAGCGGTCTCCAATGTTCGGAAGGCTTGCAAAAGGCAACTGCCCAAGGTCAACTTCGAGGTCAATGGCCACTAATACAATAAGGGACACTACCTAGTGATAATTCACAAGTATAGGGGACCGTGACAGTCTTCGAGGATAGTATTTCACCCAAATTTATTACACAAAGGGAGCCAAAGAATATTTATGAGTATTAGCAGTTGAGTTGTCAATTCAACCACACTTGGAGAACAAAATATTTGCAGCAAACTATTTAGTAGCATAATAGTATGATAGTTTGATAGTTCTAATAACAGTAACAATAGCAGTTTTGTAATGATTGTAACAGCAGCATCAACGAAAGTAACTTAACAAAGATCAATATGAGAAAAGCGTAGGCATTGGATCAGCGGTGGATATTTGTGTTGGATGATATTCATCATGTAATAGCCAAAACCTAGAGCAATACACAATAACTCTAATTCATCAATTCAGTGTAGGCATGTAATCCGTATATAGTCATACGTGCTTATAATAAGAATTTGCATGACATCTTTTGTCCTACCCTCTCGTGGCAGCGGGATCCATAAGGAAACTAAGGGATATTAAGGCATCCTTTAAATCTGGAACAAAGTATTAGCACTTAGTGAATACATGAACTCCTCATACTGTGATCATCACCAGAGTGAAACCCAACTATTGTCACTTTGGGGACTGCGGATCATAACATGTAATAGGTGCATACAACTTGCAACATAGGATCCAAAACACACTTATATTCATGAAAACATAATAGGTTCAGATCTGAAATCATGACACTCGGGCCCTAATGACAAGCATTAAGCATAGCAAAGTCATAGCAACATCAATCTCAGAACATAGTGGATATTAGGGATGAAGCCCTAACAAAGTGACTCGATTACATGAAAAATCTCATCCAACTCCTTCATCATCCAGCAAGCCTACGAAGGAATTACTCACTCCCGGTGGTGAGCATCATGAAGTTGTTTGATGAGGAAGGGTTGGTGATGATGATGGCTTCTACTTGTGAGTTGCGTTGGGATTTCCCCGAAGAGGAGAGGATGAAGCAGTACAGTAGTGAAAGTTCAACTAATCCCCGGGTGATTTTGGTAAGTCAGAACAACATATAGCTCATTGGAGTAATATCCATTCAAGTCTAATATTTCAGAAAGTTCAATGAATGGCATGGCATGGACTAGAGATGTGGACCCCTAAAAATGATAAGGGCACATATTGGCAAAAGGTCAAGACTCTTCATTTCTATTTTAGTGATCCAAGATCACATTGAGTCCATAGGAAAGCCAATACTATTAAAAGGGGATGAGGTGTTGCTTAATGGTCTACTTACTAAAAATGCTTAGCGATATTGCTCCAAAGCCCTCAACCACTTTCTCATTCCAAATATGTCTAAAACCTAAAGTCAAACTCGGCCCCACCGAATTTTCCTATCCGGCGCCACCGAGTTCATTTGACATAGCCACTGCCAGAAACCCTAAAGCCTCGGTCACACCGATAGGATATCGGTCTCACCGAGATGGCCCTGCAAACTCTCTGTTCCCTTTTTGTAACATTTCGGTCTCACCGAAATGAGCGATCGGTCACACTGAGTTTGCTTGACCAACTCTCTGTTTGTTCTTTGCTGAAATCGGTCTCACCGAGTTCACGCAATCGGCGCCACTGAGATGAGTTTTTTCCCTAGCCCTAGCACATCGGTCCCACCAAGTTATTCCAATAGGTCCCACCGAGATTCCTAACGTTCACATTTTGAACTGAATCGGTCTCACCGAGTTCTTCGTTTCGGTCTGACCGAGTTGGGTCAAATGTGTGTAACAGTTGGATTTTGTGTGGAGGCTACATATACCCCTCCACCCCTTCTCCATATGTGAGAGAGACATCAGAACGTGCCTACACTTCCAACTTAAATTTTCTGAGAGAGAACCACCTACTCATGTGTTGGGATCAAGATATTCCAATCCTACCACAAGATTCTTGATTTCTAGCCTTCCCCAAGTTGCTTTCCACCCAAATCATCTTTCCACCATATCTAAATCTGTGAGAGAGAGTTGACTATTGGGGAGACTATCATTTGAAGCACAAGAGCAAGGAGTTCATCATCAACACAACATCTATTACCTTTTGGAGAGTGGTGTCTCCTAGATTGGTTAGGTGTCGCTTGGGAGCCTCTGACAAGATTGTGGAGTTGAACCAAGAAGTTTGTAAGGGCAAGGAGATCGCCTACTTCATGAAGATCTACCCGAGTGAGGCAAGTCCTTCGTGGGCGATGGCCATGGTGGGATAGACAATGTTGCTTCTTCATGGACCCTTCATGGGTGGAGCCCTCCGTGAACTCGCGCAACCGTTACCCTTCGTGGGTTGAAGTCTCCATCAACGTGGATGTACGATAGCACTACCTATCGGAACCACGCCAAAATTCTTTATGTCATCATTGTGTTTGCACTCTCCAAACTCTTCCCTTTACCTTCATATGCAATGTTTTACTTTCCGCTGCTACACTCTTGGAATTGCATGTGTAGGTTGATTGCTTGACTTGTGTTAATTGCTAAAATCAACTAAAATTGAGAAAATGTTGGATTTTTATTTGGTAAAGTAGTCTAATCACCCCCCCCCTCTAGACCTACTTTCGATCCTACAAGTAGAGACAAATATTTAGCTCAGTTAAGAACCAAGGTTATTAATCCAGTAGGAGAACCACACAAAACTTCATTAGCAGCACCTGCACACACAAAAGCAAATAGTCGCACCCAACGCAAACAAGGGGGTTTTATATCCCCTTGGCGGTTACTTGCAAGGATTAAATCTCGTAGTGGTAGGTAATAAGATAAATTGCAAAATAAAATAAAATAAATAAAAGTGCAGCAAGGTATTTTTGTGTTTTTATATATAATAAAAGTAGACCAGGGGGCATAGTTTTCAATAGAGGCTTCTCTCTCGAGCACATAACATACAATGGGTGAACAAATTACTGTTGGGCAATTGCTAGAAAAGCGCATAGTTATGACGATATTCAAGGCAATGATCATGTATATAGGCATCATGTCCGAGACAAGTAGACCGACTCATGCCTGCATCTCCACCCATCGAACGCACAAGCCACTGAATACCTGCACAAACAAACACCAACTTGCACCCAACGTGATAAAGGGGTTGTCAACCCCTTCACGGTTATTTGCAAAGTGAGATCTGATATAGAAGGATAATCGGTAAAGTAATATTTTTGGTATTTTTTGGTTTATAGATCGGAAAGTAAAATATTGCAAAGAAAGTAAATAGGAAACTAAAACTGTAGATCAGAAACTTATATGATGGAAAATAGACCCGGGGGCCATAGGTTTCACTAGAGGCTTCTCTCAAGATAGAAAATATTACGGCGGGTGAACAAATTACTGCTGAGCAATTGATATAAAAGTGCAAAGTTATGATGATATCCAAGGCAATGATCATGAATATAGGCATCATGTCCGTATCAAGTAGACCGACACATGCCTGCATCTACTACTATTACTCCACACATCGACCGACTCCTGCCTGCATCTAGAGTATTAAGTTCATAAGAACAGAGTAACACATTAAGTAAGATGGCATGATGTAGCGGGATAAACTCAAGCAATATGATGAAAACCCATCTTGTTATCCTCGATGGAAACAATACAATACGTGTCGGTTCCCCTTCTGTCACTAGGATCGAGCACCGCAAGATTGAACCCAAGCTAAGCACTTCTCCCATTGCAAGAAAAACCAATCTAGTTGGCCAAACCAAATCGATAGTTCGAAGAGACTTGCAAAGATATCAAATCATGCATAAAAGAATTCGGAGGAGATTCAAATAATATTCATAGATAAGTTGATCATAAATCCACAATTCATCAGATCTTGGCAAACACACCGTAAAAAAGTATTACATCGAATAGATCTCCAAGAACATCGAGGAGAACATGGTATTGAGAATCAAATTGAGAGAAGAAGCCATCTAGCTACTAGCTATGGACCCGTAGGTCTATGGTAAACTACTCATGCTTCATCGGAGAGGCAATGGTGTTGATGTAAAATCCCTCCGTGATCGAGTCCCCATCCGGCAGGACGCTGGAAAAGGCCCCTAGATGAGATCTCACGGGTACAGAAGGTTGCGGCGGTGGAAAAGTGGTTTCGTGGTTCCCCTAGAAGGTTTTGGGGTATTTGAGAATATATAGGCGGAAGAAATATACCGGTGGAGTCACGAGGGGCCCACAAGGTTGGGGCGGGCCCTACCACCTGGGTGTGCCCTTCGTCCTTGTGGGTGCTGAGGGGGTCCTGGACTAAGGGGTCCTCGGGCGTCCGGCCTATTAGCCATAGGCCGGACTGATGGGCTGTGAAGATACGAAGATCGAAGACTCCACCTATATCCGGATGGGACTCTCTTGGCGTGGAAGGCAAGCTCGGCGATCGAATAGGAAGATTCCTTTCTCTGTAAACCGACCTGATGTAACCCTAGATCCCCCCGGTGTCTATATAAACCGGAGGGCTAGGTCTGTAGAGAGAGAGACTCATAGCCATAGTCATACAGGCTAGACTTCTAGGGTTTTAGCCATTACGATCTCGTGGTAGATCAACTCTTGTAATACTCATATTCATCACGATCAATCAAGCGAGGAAGTAGGGTATTACCTCCATAGAGAGGGCCCGAACACAGGTAAACATTGTGTCCCCGTCTCCTGTTACCATCGACCTTAGGCGCATAGTTGGGACCCCTACCGAGATCCGCGGTTTGACACCGACATTGGTGCTTTCTTTGAGAGTTCCACTGTGACGTTGAAGATAGGATCGATGGCTCGCCTTGTTCTCAAGGACAATATCACCTCCAGAGGAGCACTGGCCCCGGGCCAAACCCTCCGGCTGTGCGGCTTTACCATGACCGCCCGTTCGGCCGTTAAGCCAATGATGACCTCTCAGGTCATCGAAAATCCCCTTCTTATCGACTCTGAACACTCCAAGCAGATGGATCCGGCGGAGCTTTCGTCTTTAAACGAGCTCCTAGACCGCATCGCCACCCTGGGGGTCGCTACAGACTACGACCAAATTGGGCTTAAACCCGATCAGAGAGAAATCAAATCTCCACCAATCACTCACCAGATAGCAGTAGTCGAGGAGCGAGATGACAAATCTTCCTCCATACTGAGGACGGACTACGTCCGGATCTCCGACCTCGAAGAGCCGAACAACCACCCGCAAAGAGATGCATCCTACCCTCCGAACATAGAATCGGACGACGGGCCTAAGAAATCTGTGGATATCCCGGAGCCCGATTTGTTAAGTTCGGAAGACCTTCAGACTCCGGATCCAAAATTGGGTCAGGGTTCGGATTTAAAACCACCCACCCACCCAAATATAAGTGCTTTCATGAGCATACAATAGCAGTCTCAGGAAACGGTCCACCACTTCTTGGCCAGATTCCTTCTTGTCAAAGACAAGATTAAAGATTGCCGTGACGAGGAAGCGATCTCAGCGTTCCGCAACAATTGCATGGACGAAGGAATCCTCAATGCCATCAACCGCCGTCGCATATTACACTTCACTGACATGGCAACTATCGTACAGAAGTACAGCGCAATGGAAAGCGCCTAGAAAACTCAAGCAGCCCGTTGGGAACCATCGGTCCCCACTCAACCCCTCGTTCAGGCGAAAAGGGCGCACCCTCGTGGCACGCCAGGTCCAATAGTAAAGAAATATAAGCCCATTACGGGGCGCGGAACCGTTCTGGAAGGATGGCTCGATGGGCCATGCAAACACCGGATAACATACCAACCCACAACCTTAGAGCATGTTGGATACTCCGGCAAGTGGCCAAGAGCGGCGAGGATATCCTCACCAAGAATACCCCAGAACAACGCCCCCAGAAGACGACGACCCCAAAGTACTGACGGTCTTCGAGACATTCGCTTCAAACAATAGGCGCAAAAGGGCACTCCGCAAACTCGCTGAAGTCTGTCAAATCACAGCAATAAACCCTTGGAATGACACGGCTATAACTTTTAATGCCGGTGACGAACCAAAATATAGGACAACCCGAGCACCAGCCGCCTTGGTGCTCAGTCCAATCATGGACGGCTTTCGGCTCGCCAAGGTTCTCATGGATGGCGGCAGCAGACTAAACCTCATCTATGAAGATACACTCCACAAAATGGAAATAGACAGGAGCCGCATCGAGCAACGCAACACGACCTTCCGAGGAATCATTCCCAGCCGGGAGGCGCGGTGTGCGGGAAAATAACACTTGATGTGGTATTCGGCACGCCGGAGAATTATCGGTCCGAAGAGATAACCTTCCAAGTGTCCCCTTTCAACAGCGGATATCACGCTCTCTTGGGGCGAGATGCATTTACACGCTTCCAAGCTGTACCTCATTACGGGTACATGAAGCTTAAGATGCCCCAGCCCAACGGCATAATCACTCTCGCTAGTGATCCAGACATAGCACTCTGCGCTGAAAATAAAACCGCGTCCCTGGCCCTTGAGTCATTATCCGAAGCCCTCGTGGCCGAAGAATTAACCGCACTATGCTCCACGGTGGACAGGGACGATGTGATCCTAGACAAACGACCCAAATCCACCTCCTTCAAACCGGCGGAAGAAATAGTCAAATTCCAGGTCCATCCAACGGACCCCAAGAAGACAACATCTATTGGAGCACAAATAGACCCAACGGTTGACGCCGCACTACGAGAGTTCATGCGTGAGAACTGGGACATATTCACCTGGCACCCTTCTGATATGCCAGGAATCCCACGCAGGTTGGCCGAACACAGCCTCAATATATTGAAGGGATATAAACCGGTCAAACAAACACTGCGGCGCTTTTCCGAACCCAAACACCAAGCTATGGGGGAGGAGGTAGCCAAGCTAATCGAGGCCGGATTCATTAGAGAAATAAAACACCCGGACTGGCTAGCAAACCTGGTGATGGTACCAAAGAAGGATAAATCCTAGCGCCTGTGCGTAGATTTCTAAGACCTCAACAAGGCCTGCCCTAAAGATCCCTTCCCTCTCCCTCGCATTGATCAGATTATTGATGCAACCGCAGGACACGACTTACTGTGCTTCCTCGACGCATACTCCGGATACCATCAAATCAAGATGAAGGAGTCAGATCAAGCCGCAACGGCATTCATTACCCCATATGGGCATTTCTACTTCAACACCATGCCCTTTGGGCTCAAAAACGTCGGCGCCACCTACCAGCGCATGATTCAAACATGCATGGAGAAATAGATTGGAAAGACAGTTGAAGCATATGTGGACGACGTCGTCATCAAAACTAAACATGTCGAAACACTCATAGACGATTTATGTCTCACATTCGACAACCTCCGTGCATATGTCATCAAGCTCAATCCGGAAAAGTGTGTTTTCGGGGCCCCCGCTGGAAAACTGCTGGGCTTCATCGTTTCCAATAGAGGAATTGAAGAAAATCCAGCCAAAAACTGAGCTCTGTCACAATTGGCTACGCCAACAGACCTTAAACAGGTCCAAAAAATCGCCGGTTGCATGGCAGATCTAAGCCGCTTTATCTCCAGATTGGGAGAAAAGGCATTGCCACTCTATCGTCTTCTACGACGCACCGATCACTTCCAATGGACGGATGCGGCACCGACCGGACTGGAAGAAACAAAAACCCTTCTGGCGAGCAACCCAATCCTGGCCGCGCCGAATGTCAGCGAACCCATGTTATTATACATATCAGCAACACACCAGGTGGTGAGCGTCGTGCTTGTCGTTGAACGAGAACAGGACAGACACAAATTTCCGCTTCAGAAGCCAGTATACTACGTATCCACTGTCCTTACACCATGCAAATCCTGGTACCCCCATTATCAAAAGATAGCATACGCGGTCTTCATGGCATCCCGGAAGCTACGACACTATTTCCAGGAGCGTTTGATCATGGTGGCTTCCGAAGTACCACCCAGTGACATAATAAATAACTGCGATGCTACGGGCCGGATTGCCAAATGGGCCATTGAGCTCCTTCCATTCGACATAACATACAAACCGCGTCGAGCCATTAAATCCCAAGTACTGGCTGACCTCGTTGCCGAATGGACAGAGGCCGAACTCCCTAAAGAGTACGACACATATTCCAACTGGGTTATGTATTTTGATGGTTCCAAAATGCTGGCAGGACCAGGAGCGGGCGTCGTTTTAACGTCCCCCACTGGAGACGTCGTCCAGTACGTACTCCAAATATTATACACTGACTCTAATCGGATGGCTATCTCCATGGGCATACAACGCCTAGAAGTGCGCGGGGACTCAAACCTCGCAATATCTCAAATAAATGGAGACTTCGACGCCAAAGACCCGAAGATGGCGGCTTATCGTAATGCCGTCCTAAAAATGTCGGCTCGGTTCGAGGGGCTCGAGTTTCATCACGTGGCCCGAGAAAGTAATCAACCGGCGGATGTCCTCGCCCGCATCGGCGCCAAGCGCGGCCCCGTCCCATCTAACATCTTTCTGGAAAGGCTTTTTAAGCCATCCGTGGTGTGGCAAGGGGAGAGCGGCAACACTAGTTCGGATCCGAACACAACCCCAGATTCCGAACACACCGATATCATCGGGGGCTCAGCCACCGAAATAACACCGTCGGCCCATCTCATCATGGCAGTCATTGCCCCATGGACCAAACCCTTCTTGGCCTACCTTAGTAGGAAGGAACTCCCTGAGGATCAAAATGAGGCCCGCCGCATTGTCCGGCGTTCGAAGGCCTACAAGGTTCACGACGGAGAGCTCTACAAGAAAAGTACTACCGGAGTCCTTCAAAGATGTATCTCTGAGGAGGAGGGGCGGCAACTCCTGGCTGAGGTTCATGCCGGTCTCGGCGGGTGATAACCCACAAGTATAGGGGATCGCAACAGCTTTCGAGGGTAGAGTATTCAACCTAAATTTATTGATTCGACACAAGGGGAGCCAAAGAATATTCTTGAGTATTAGCAGTTGAGTTGTCAATTCAACCACACCTGGATAACTTAGTATCTGCAGCAAAGTGTTTAGTAGCAAAAGTGGTATGATATTAAAAGGTAACGGTAGCAAAAGTAAAGATAAATGTTTTTGGGTTTTTGTAGTAGTTGTAACAGTAGCAACGGAAAAGTAAATAAGCAAAGAACAATATGTGAAAAGCTCGTAGGCAATGGATCAGTGATGGATAATTATGCCGGATGCGATTCCTCATGCAATAGTTATAACATAGGGTGATATAGAACTAGCTCCAATTCATCAATGTAATGTAGGCATGTATTCCATAAATTGTCATACGTGCTTATGGAAAAGAACTTGTATGACGTCTTTTGTCCTACCCTCCCGTTGAAGCGGAGTCCTAGTGGAAACTAAGAGATATTAAGGCCTCCTTTTAATAGAGAACCGGACCAAAGCATTAACACATAGTGAATACATGAACTCCTCAAACTACGGTCATCACCGAGAAGTATCCCGATTATTGTCACTTCGGGGTTGTCGGATCATAACACATAATAGGTGACTATAGACTTGCAAGATAGGATCAAGAACACACATATATTCATGATAACATAATAGGTTCAGATTTGAAATCATGGCACTCGGGCCCTAGTGACAAGCATTAAGCATAGCAAAGTCATAGCAACATCAATCTCAGAACATAGTGGATACTAGGGATCAAACCCTAACAAAACTAACTTGATTACATGGTAAATCTCATCCAACCCATCACCGTCCAGCAAGCCTACGATGGAATTACTCATGCACGGCGGTGAGCATCATGAAATTGGTGATGGAGGATGGTTGATGATGACGACGGCGACGAATCCCCCTCTCCGGAGCCCCGAACGGATTCCAGATCAGCCCTCCCGAGAGAGATTAGGGCTTGGCGGCGGCTCCGTGTCGTAAAACGCGATGAAACTTTCTCTTTGATTTTTTTCTCCCCGAGACGGAATATATGGAGTTGGAGTTGAGGTCGGAGGAGGTCCAGGGGGCCCATGAGATAGGAGGCCCGTCCCTAGGGGGGGGCCCTGTCTCGTTGACAAGCTGTGGCCCCCCTGGTGTATTTCTTTCGCCCAATAATTCTTATAAATTCCAAAAAGTGCCTCCGTGGATTTCCAGGACATTCCGAGAACTTTTCTTTTCTACAAATAAAACAACATCATGGCAGTTCTGCTGAAAACAGCGTCAGTCCGGGTTAGTTTCATTCAAATCATGCAAGTTAGAGTCCAAAACAAGGGCAAAAGTGTTTGGAAAAGTAGATACGTTGGATATGTATCAGCGGGCACCACGCCGCAGCTCGGGCCCTTGTTAGAAAGGCCTTTCGTACATGACTTTATTGGCCGACGGCCCGAGCAGATGCACATGACCTTGTCCAACGTTGCATCGGATGCCAACTCTTCGCCAACCAAAGCCATATGCCCCCCACTGCCCTACAAACAATCCCCATCACTTGGCCTTTTGCGGTCTGGGGACTGGATATGGTCAGACCCCTTAAAGGAGGAAGCCATAAGAAAAAATATCTGCTGGTCATGGTGGATAAATTCACTAAGTGGATCAAGGCCAAACCAGTTAAAACGGACGAGTCCAGGCCGGTGATAGAATTCATATCCAGTGTGGTACACCGTTATGGTGTTCCACACAACATCATCACTGATAACGACTCTAATTTCATGGCCGACGAAGTACAAACCTGGTGCGCTAATCTGGGCATCAAGCTCAATTACGCCTCTGTCTATCATCCACAAACAAACGGTCAAGTCGAACGAGCCAATGGTCTTATTATGAGCGGCATCAAGCTTAGACTAGTGCGGTCTTTGAAAGAATCAGACAAGAACTGGGTTGAGGAGCTCGACTCCGTACTCTGAGGGCTGCGGACCACGCCCAATCACACCACCGGATACACACCTTTCTTCATGGTGTACGGTGCAGAGGCAGTGTTACCCTGTGACATTATGCATGACTCACCTCGAGTGCACATGTATGAAGAGAGAGAGGCTGAGCTTGATCGGCAGGACAGCTTAGATGCCCTGGAGGAGGAGCTCAACATCGCAAAAGCCCGTTTCGCATTTTATCAACAGCAGGCTCGCATGTATGAAAGCAGAGAAGTGCGGGCCAAGACTTATAATGTTGGCGAACTCATTCTACGCCTGCCGGAGAAGAAAAAGGACAAACTCAAGCCTAAGTGGGAGGGGCCCTTCATCATTGATGAAGTTCTCACCGGAGGAGCGTACCGCCTGCATGATGCGTCAGACAATCGCCTAGAGCCGAACCCCTGGAACGCGACCAGACACCGAAGATTCTATGCCTAGCACCGAACTCTTTGTTCCTCTCCTTCTCCTTGTTTTTTCCATCATTTTTTCTCTCTTTTCATTTTTTCTCTTTAGCCCTGCAGCTTTCGTGCGGTTAGACCATGCACCCCTGACGCATACATCTCCAAATATGTACGTCCATTATACCTGGGGGCTTCTTAGACAGAAGCTTGCTATTATTATTTCCCGAGCATCAAGCTCATCACATATGCGTTTTTTCCCATTTGTACCTTTTCTTCGCCATTATATGCATCAATATGACTTAAGTTTTGGCCAAGCTGGGTTGCCTGGCTCATGTGCTTATGCCCTACGTTCCCGTTAGTTCGGCTAGGGCATAAAGGGAGCACCTCTGCGATTGTTACTGCCGGGTCATCCGGATGTGTACCTCAGACTGGGTGAAGCCGAAAGCTAGCGTTCTTAAGGGAATATTCGGTCGGTGAATTAAAGATGTTTTTGCATTCACTCCATTGTGAAACCCCAGAAGTTAAATATACTGCGATTTTTCAATCACAGTTCGGACATGCACATTAACACATGCACACCCAGGGAAAGGAACCCTTAACGGAACTATTCTCTCTTGAAGATGTTTCTTACAACCTTAACGTAATATAACATAACTAGACCGATACAACTTGTCTGTTCAAGCAACTATGACTCCTACGCCTGGTTTCCACGCATACCCCAGTCCATTCGGCCGCACTGGTATTCGGAAACACTCCGCACCTTCGGGTCCCGATGTTGAAGCGAAAAGGTCTGCCATGAAAATCATTTTACAATTCAGCTAGAGTTACATATATCAAGGAAAATACATAGTCACTTGGACTCATAAATTTCCTCCTCTATACCATCCAACAGGCTGTCTAACTTACAATCCTGTTGGGAATATTTGGTAGCTACTGCTACTTGGTCATATACCAAATTAACGGGAACTTCTTTTCCATCTGACCCTTGAGGTCGGACCCGGGCCATGCGATTCAGATCAAGCTTGGTATACCGTGTCTTCACCATGGCCCAGGCCTCTCGCGCACCCTCCCGGCAGGCCGATATTTTCCATAATCGGATACGCCGCCGTGCTCCCTTGAATAGCTCTACAAGCTCCTCCATACTTCCTGGAGGGGAGGCGGATGGCCATAAGGCCTTGGCAACACTCCGCATTGCCTGTCGAGCTTGCTCGTGCATCTGTGACAGCCCTTGCAGCAGATTGTCTGACAATCCGGATATCTCCTATTCAGGACGGCCAGTCAGCATACCTACAAACATAACACTATCAGTTCCTTTCATCTCCGAACTGTCATAAGGTAAGTTCGGCCACATACTGAATATGCCGCCTCGCAGCCTTTTATTCTCCTTCACGGAGTCGGCCAGCTGGGCCCACACATCTTTCAGTTCCTCGCCCAGCTGGGTGTTTTCATCCTGGAGTTTGTTTTTCTCCTCTCTTACTCGGGTCAGAACGCGCTCGCCTGCGGCATGTAGTCTTTTCGCCTCTTTCTCGCCCGTTTGAGCAGCTTTCAGTTTCACCTCCAATTGGTCGGACGATCCTGTTATGATAAGCAACAATATTAACACAAGCTGATATATAATTATTGTTTCTCAATGGAGGGAAATATTACCAGACGACACCTTCTTGAACTCTTCCAGTTCGGCTGTAGCAGCAGTTAGTTGTGTCCGACATTTTTCCAGCTCTTGGGCTAGCAGGTCGTTCTTCTCCGTAAGAACCTGGTTATACAACGATCCTTAAAACACTTGTACCAACTGCTTCAAGTCTCGAGGGCTACTGGCATATGGTCAGCATATTCAGACAAATTAAACTTACCTGTACATCTTTTAAATGCTGCTCCGTGGCCCTGTTAAGACCATCTCGAGTAGCCCGGATGTATGCATCAGCCGAGCTGAAGGCACTGAACGCCTCTTTTGAGAAGCAAGGATCTCGTAAAACGTCCCTCCTGCGCTGATGTTTCATGGCGCTCTCCACTTCCGAGTTGGTGACGGACATATCTTCCGAGCCCTCAGCCGAAGGACAATCCGATGTCACTCCCATATCGACCCCCATCTCCTCGGCTGGGACCGAATCCTGGGTGTTGGGAGTACGACTGGCCGGATCCCCGGACATAGTCCGGCAAACCCTTCTCCTGATACAGGGCAAACATAAAAGTCACAGTTGGATGTGACTGATAAAGAACATATTTGCGAATTCATACCTCTTCGATGAAGGCTCGGCCGTATCTTTGTTCGCCTTCCTCTTCGAAGGCTTGCCCGGTGTGGGGACCACTCTCTTTGAAGATACCCCTGGGGCAGCATGGCGCGCCGAACACCTCCCATTTTGAGCACAGGACGATGCGGTGGGTGAGGTAGAATGAGATAACTCTTTCGGATAAGGTGTCTCCTGATTACTTACGTGTGAAGCGGGGAGAAGACCGGGATAGTCGGCGATGATAGCCACTTCTATGCCGTCATAGCTCACCTGGTAAAACACCCCATCCTCGAGCACCATGAATATATCCGGATCCTCTTCGAATCTGGGGTCAAGGTCCCGATTGTGGCCCTCGGGCTGTGGGGCGGGGCTGTGAAGCCCTTCGGAAATCTTTCGCCAGTGCTGTTATAAAGGGACGAGTTAATATCCATTGAAAGTAGTTCAAGGAGTGGAATGAGTAGAGGAGAGGAGTTGGGGCTTATCCAGCTAGGAGGACTATACATGGAATATCCATCTCTGCGCTTGATATGCAGGAACTCCTCTTCCTCCCCTTTGAACAGTTCGGCCAATATTTTGGCCAAAGCGGCGCGGGTGTGTGGACCCTTCCTGCCGCAGCGGGAGGCATCGTCCTCCCCATTGTAGTGCCACATGGGAAGCCCTCTATACTGGAGTGGCTGAACCCCCCGTACTATGGAGGTCACCATTACCTCGACTATCGATAACCCGGACTGAGCGAGCGTCCTTATCTTTCTCAAGAGTTGACGAACGTCTGCACTATCTTCCTCCTCGAGGCTCCGAGGGCGCCAGTTGTGGAGTTTCTTCAAAGGAACACTTGTGAACTCGGGGAGGCCCCTCCGAACTGGGTCTGGAAGTGCGACGTCCTCAATATATAACCATTCAGAAGGCCACTCTTCGGATGCCTTCTTTGGTGTGCCGGATAGGTATCCGGTCTCGGCGATGCGCCATATTTCGGCTCCACCCACTTCAAATATTGATCCCTCGTGATTACGCGAGACGAGGCAGAATAGCCTTCTCCACAATTCAAAGTGGGCCTCACAACACAGGAATAGCTCGCAAAGAGCGACGTAACCTGCGATGTGCAGAGCGGAGGCCGGCTGAAGTTGTGCAGTTGGAGGCCATAGTACTCCAGAAGCCCTCTGAGGAACGGATGAATTGGGAACCCGACGCCTCTTAGCAGGTAGGGAACGAAGCACACTCTTTCCCCCTCATATGGGTTGGGGAAGTTCTCCGCCTGGGCCTCGCCATTGAAGGAGGTCAACCCCACTCAAACAGGGACCAGATCCGCAGGGGGAAGAAATCCCTGCGTTTGCAGCTTCTTCAGCTGACTATGGGGAACGGAGCACCTCTCCAACTCGCCTTTTTCTGGGCCGCAGGGATGGGAGGAGGAGCTGGGAGCGCTAGCCATGTTGGAGTGGTCTTTCCTAGCAATCTCTGAGGATTTTTCCGCGTGGTGCCAAATGGATCTGAGATCTAATCTCTTTATAGACACTCTTTCTCGCATGGCCGGGGTGTTATGTGCAAAAATGCCCTGACCTCTCGCATTCGCTTGACACGTGGAAGCTGAAGTTGTTGATACATAGAAGCCGAGGGGTACAATATTAAATGGAAGGCCGGATACATCAATTTGAAGTCATCGGAGGAGGAACCCGCCTTGCAATGCCAAAGACAATCTGCGCGCCGGACACCTCGTCATTGAAGTCTTGTTCGGGGGCTACTGAGGGAGTCCTGGACTAAGGGGTCCTCAGGCGTCCGGCCTATTAGCCATATGCCAGACTGATGGGCTGTGAAGATATGAAGATCGAAGACTCCACCTATATCCGGATGGGACTCTCCTTGGCATGGAAGGCAAGCTCAGCGATCGAATAGGAAGATTTCTTTCTCTGTAAACCGACCTGATGTAACCCTAGATCCCCCCGGTGTCTATATAAACCGGAGGGCTAGGTCTGTAGAGAGAGAGACTCATAGCCATAGTCATACAGGCTAGACTTCTAGGGTTTTAGCCATTACGATCTCATGGTAGATCAACTCTTGTAATACTCATATTCATCCAGATAAATCAAGCAGGAAGTAGGGTATTACCTCTATAGAGAGGGCCCGAACCTGGGTAAACATTGTGTCCCCTGTCTCCTGTTACCATCGACCTTAGACGCACAGTTCGGGACCCCCTACCCGAGATCCGCCGGTTTTGACACCGACAGGTGCCTCATGGTTTCCCTGACGTGTACTCCAAGTCCTCTGGATGTCTTCTGGTCCAAGCAAAATCATCGTGAAAGTTTCATTCCATTTGGACTCCGTTTGGTATTCCTTTTCTGCGAAACTCTAAAACAAGGAAAAACTGGAACTGACACTGGGCTCTCGGTTAATAGGTTAGTCCCCAAAATCATATAAAATAGCATATTAATGCATATAAAACATCCAAAACAGATAATAGAATAGAATGGAACAATAAAAAATTATAGATACGTTGGAGACGTATCAATCTACACCAAGCCGAGACATACCAAGTACTCATCATAAACTCTCATCCCTCGCATTACATTATTTGCCATTCGCCTCTCATTTTCCTGTCCCCCACTTCTAAAACAATTCTCATAAATATTTGCCTTTTCTTCGCCCCTCTTCCGTCTGTCTTCTCCGCTTGCTCTTTGTGTGCTCGTGTGTTGGATTGCTTGCTTTGTCATGATGGCTCAAGATAATACCAAATTGTGTGACTTTTCCAATACCAACAACAATGGTTTTATTAGTACTCCGATTGCTCCCGCTACTAATGCGGAATCTTGTGATATTAATGCCGCTTTGCTGAATCTTGTCATGAAAGATCAATTTTCCGGCCTTCCAAGTGAAGATGTTGCATCCCATCTTAATAATTTCTTTGATTTGTGTGATATGCAAAAGAAAAAAGATGCGGATAATGATATTGTTAAATTGAAGCTATTTCCGTTCTCACTTCGAGATCGTGCTAAAACTTGGTTTTCATCTTTGCCTAAAAACTGTTGGGGAACGTAGTAATTTCAAAAAAATTCCTACACACACGCAAGATCATGGTGATGCATAGCAACGAGAGGGGAGAGTGTGTACATGTACCCTCATAGACCGAAAGCGGAAGCGTTAGCACAACGCGGTTGATGTAGTCGTACGTCTTCACAGCCCGACCGATCAAGCACCGAAACTACGACACCTCTGAGTTCTTGCACACGTTCAGCTCGATGACGTTCCCCGGACTCCGATCCAGCAAAGTGTCGGGGAAGAGTTCCGTCGGCACGACGGCGTGGTGACGATCTTGATGTTCTACCGTCGCAGGGCTTCGCCTAAGCACCGCTATAATATAATCGAGGAGAACTATGGTGGAGGGGGGCACCGCACACGGCTAAGAGATCTCAAGGATCAATTGTTGTGTCTCCAAGGGGTGCCCCCTCCCTGTATATAAAGGAGTGGAGGAGGGGGAGGGCCGACCCTCTCTATGGCACGCCCTAGGGGAGTCCTACTCCCACCGGGAGTAGGATTCCCTCTTTCCTAGTAGAACTAGGAGCCCTTCCAAGTAGAAGGAGTAGGAGGGAAGGAAAGGGAAGGGAGAAGGAGAAGGAAGGAAGGGGCGCCCCCCCTCCCTAGTCCAATTCGGACTAGTCAATGGGCAGGGGTGCGGCAACCCTTTGGGGCCTTTCTCTCCTTTCCCGTATGGCCCATTAAGGCCCAATACAAATTCCCGTAACTCTCCGGTACTCCGAAAAATACCCGAATCACTCGGAACCTTTCCGATGTCCGAATATAGTTGTCCAATATATCGATCTTTACGTCTCGACCATTTCGAGACTCCTCGTCATGTCCCCGATCTCATCTGGGACTCCGAACTCCTTCGGTACATCAAAACTCATAAACTCATAATATAACTGTCATCGAAACCTTAAGCGTGCGGACCCTACGGGTTCGAGAACTATGTAGACATGACTGAGACACGTTTCCGGTCAATAACCAATAGCGGAACCTGGATGCTCATATTGGCTCCTACATATTCTACGAAGATCTTTATCGGTCAAACCGCATAACAAACATACGTTGTTCCCTTTGTCATTGGTATGTTACTTGCCCGAGATTCGATCGTCGGTTTCTCAATACCTAGTTCAATCTCGTTACCGGCAAGTCTCTTTACTCGTTATGTAATGCATCATCCCGCAACTAACTCATTAGTCACATTGCTTGCAAGGCTTATAGTGATGTGCATTACCGAGAGGGCCCAGAGATACCTCTCCGACAATCGGAGTGACAAATCCTAATCTCGAAATACGCCAACCCAACATGTACCTTCGGAGACACCTGTAGAGCACCTTTATAATCACCCAGTTACATTGTGACGTTTGGTAGCACACAAAGTGTTCCTTCGGTAAACGAGAGTTGCATAATCTCATAGTCATAGGAACATGTATAAGTCATGAAGAAAGCAATAGCAACATACTAAACGATCGTGCGCTAAGCTAACGGAATGGGTCATGTCAATCACATCATTCTCCTAATGATGTGATCCCGTTAATCAAATGACAACCCATGTCTATGGCTAGGAAACATAACCATCTTTGATCAACGAGCTAGTCTAGTAGAGGCATACTAGTGACACTCTATTTGTCTATATATTCACACATGTATTATGTTTCCGGTTAATACAATTCTAGCATGAATAATAAACATTTATCATGAAATAAGGAAATAAATAATAACTTTATTATTGCCTTTAGGGCATATTTCCTTCAAAAACAGTATTGATACATCGAGTAAGTGTAAAGATGCTTTTATTTCCAAGTATTTTCCTCCCGCTAAGATCATCTCCCTTTGGAACTATATTATGAATTTTAAGCAACTTGATCACGAACATGTGGTACAATCTTGGGAGAGGATGAAATTAATGATTAGAAATTGCCCCACTCATGGTTTGGATTTGTGAATGATTATACCAAAAATTTATGCTGGCTTGAATTTTGCTTCTAGAAATGTTTTAGATTCAGCCACGGGAGGCACTTTTATGGAAATTAATTTAGGAGAGGCTACTAAACTCCTAGATAATATTATGGTTAATTTTTCTCAATGGCATATCGAAAGATCTTCCACTAGTAAAAAAGTGCATGCGATTGAAGAGATTAATGTTTTGAGTGGAAAGATGGATGAGCTTATGAAATTATTTGCTAGCAAAAGTGCTCCTATTTCCCCTAATGATATGCCTTTGTCTACTTTGATTGAAAACAATAATGAATCTATGGATGTGAATTTTGTTGGTAGGAACAATTTTGGTAATAACGCGTATAGAGGTAATTTTAATCCTAGGACGTTTCCTAGTAATTCCTCTAATAATTATGGTAATTCCTACAACAGTTCTTATGGAAATTATAATAAGATGCCCTCTGAGTTTGAGAATAGTGTTAAAGAATTTATAAGTTCGCAAAAGAATTTCAATGCTTTGATTCAAGAAAAATTGCTTAAGATTGATGATTTGGCTAGGAACGTGGATATAATTTCTCTTGATGTTGATTCTTTGAAACGTAGATCTATTCCACCTAAGCATGATATCAATGAGTCTCTTAAAGCCATGAGAATTTCCATTGATGAGTGCAAAGAAAGAACCGTCAAGATGCGTGCTAAAAAGATTGGTTTATAAAAAGCGTGTTCTTCTAGTTTCCGTGAAAATAAGGATGAAGATCTTAAAGTGATTAATGTGATTCCTGTTGAATCTTTGTTTTCCAATATAAATATTGATAAAGATGGGACTAGAGATGAGTTAACTTTGTTAAAAGGTGTCCCAATGATTCAGAGTTTTTAGATCTTGATGCAAAAATTGATAAAAGTGGGATTAGAGAGGTCAAAACTTTAAGTAGCAATGAACCCACTCTTTTGGATTTCAAGGAATTTAATTATCATAATTGTTCTTTAATAGATTGTATTTCCTTGTTGCAGTCCATGTTGAATTGGAAGTTTCTATCCCTAGAAAACTTTATGATGAGTGGGAACCTACTATTAAGATTAAGATTAAAGATTATGAATGCCATGCTTTGTGTGATTTGGGTGCTAGTGTATCCATGATTCCAAAAACTTTATGTGATGTGTTAGGTTTGTGTGAATTTGATAATTGTTCCTTAAATTTGCATCTTGCGGATTCCACTATTAAGAAACCTATGGGAATGATTAATGATGTTCTTATTATTGCAAATAGGAATTATGTGCCCGTAGATTTCATTGTTCTTGATATATATTGCAATCCTACATGTCCTATTATTCTTGGTAGACCTTTTCTTAGAACGATTGTTGCAATTATTGATATGAAAGAAGGAAACATTAGATTTCAATTTCTGTTAAGGGAAGGCATAGAACACTCTCCAAGAAAGAAAATTAAATTACCTTATGAACCTATTATGAGAGCCACTTACGGATTGCATGCCAAAGATGGTAATACTTAGATCTATTAGTGCTTTATGCCTAGCTAGGGGCATTAAACAATAGCGCTTGTTGGGAGGCAACCCAATTTTATATTTGTTCTTGCTTTTTAGGTCCTGTTTTGCATAGCCTCTGGTTAGAGGTAGTTTTTTTGTTTTAATTAGTGTTTGTGCCAAGTAAGACCTTTGGGATAACTTACAATGATAGTTGATTTGATCTTGCTGAAAAACAAAAACTTTTGTGCTCAGGAAAACAATTCTCATTTTTAGCAGAAGCACGATAAAATACTGATTCTTTTTGCAGAAGATTAATAAACAAATTGAGAAGTACTCGAAATCTCCAGATTACTATAGATTGTTCTGTTTTTGCCAAATTCTGTTTTTCGTGTGTTGTTTGCTTATTTTGATGCATCTATGGCTAGTATCTTGGGGTATGAACCATGGAAAAGTTGGAATACAGTAGATATTACACCAATATAAATAAATAATGAGTTCACAACAGTACCAAAAGTGGTGATTTATTTTCTTATACTAACGGAGGTTATGAGATTTTTTGTTGAGTTTTGTGTTGTGAAGTTTTTTAAGTTTTGGGTAAGGATTTGATGGACTATGGAATAAGGAGTGGCAAGAGCCTAAGCTTGGGGATGCCCCGGAAGGCATCCCCTCTTTCGTCTTCGTCTATTGGTAACTTTACTTGAGGCTATATTTTTATTAACCACATGATATGTGTTTTGCTCGGAGCGTCTTGTATGATTTGAGTCTTTGCTTTTTAGTTTGCCACAATCATTCTTGCTGTACACACCTTTTGAGAGAGACACGCATGAATTGTGATTTATTAGAATACTCTATGTGCTTCACTTATATCTTTTGAGCTAGGCAAATTTTCTCTAGTGCTTCACTTATATCTTTTTAGAGCACGCTGGTGGTTTTATTTTATAGAAATTGACGAACTCTCGCACTTCACTTATATTATTTTGAGAGTCTTTAAAAATAGCATGGTAATTTGCTTTGGTTATAAAATTAGTCCTAATATGATTTTTCTTTCGCGGTGATTTTTCTTTGACCATAAGACATCCAGAGGGCTTGGAGTGCATGTTAGGAAAGCCACGAGGTTGCCACAAGGTCGGGAGGCGCGCCCAGGGGGGGTAAGGCGCACCCCCACCCTTGTGGGCCCTCGTGACTCCACCGACCTATTTCTTCCGCATATATATTCTCAAATACCCAAAAACCTTCCAGGGGAGCCACGAAACCAATTTTCCACCGCCGCAACCTTCTGTACCCATGAGATCCCATCTAGGGGGCTTTTTCGGCGTCCTACCGAAGGGGGATTCGATCACGAAGGGCTTCTACATCAACACCATTGCCTCTCTAATGAAGCGTGAGTAGTTTACCATAGACCTACGGGTCCATAGATAGTAGCTAGATGGCTTCTTCTCTCTCTTTGATTCTCAATACCATGTTCTCCTCGATGTTCTTGGAGATCTATTCGATGTAGTACTTTTTTGCGGTGTGTTTGCCGAGATCCGATGAATTGTGGATTTATGATCAGCTTATCTATGAATATTATTTGAATCTTCTCTGAATTCTTTTATGCATGATTTGATATCTTTGCAAGTCTCTTCGAACTATCGGCTTGATTTGGCCAACTAGATTGGTTTTTCTTGCAATGGGAGAAGTGCTTAGCTTTGGGTTCAATCTTGCGGTGCTCGATCTTAGTGACAGAAGGGGAACCGACAAGTATTGTATTGTTGCCATCGAGGATAACAAGATGGGGTTTTCATCATATTTCTTGAGTTTATCCCGCTACATCATGTCATCTTACTTAATGCGTTGCTCTATTCTTATGAACTTAATACTCTAGATGCAGGCAGGAGTCGGTCGATGTGTGGAGTAATAGTAGTAGATGCAGGCAGGAGTCGGTCTACTTGATACGGACGTGATGCCTATATTCATGATCATTGCCTTAGATATCGTCATAACTTTGCGCTTTTCTATCAATTGCTCAGCAGTAATTTGTTCACCCACTGTAATATTTTCTATCTTGAGAGAAGCCTCTAGTGAAACCTATGGCCCCCGGGTCTATTTTCCATCATATAAGTTTCCGATCTACAATTTTAGTTCCCTATTTTATTTCTTTGCAATCTTCTACTTTTCGATCTATAAACCAAAAATAGCAAAAATATTACTTTACCAATTATCCATCTATATCAAATCTCACTTTGCAAATAACCGTGAAGGGATTGACAACCCCTTTATCATGTTGGGTGCAAGTTGGTGTTTGTTTGTGCAGGTATTCGGTGGCTTGTGCGAGGGAAATACTTACTCTACTTTGCTGCATCACCCTTTCCTCTTCAAGGGAAAGACCAACACAAGCTCAAGAGGTAGCAAGCATCATGGAATTGTTGATGGAGAAAGTTTGATGATGACGACGATGATGATTTCCACCCTCTGGAGCCCTGAACAGACTCCCGGTCAGCCCTTTCGATGAAGAACAGGAGGTGGTGGTGGCTCTGTATTGTAAAACGGGATGATTGATACGTCTCCAACGTATCTATAATTTTTGATTGCTCCATGCTATATTATCTACTGTTTTGGACCATATTGGGCTTTATTTTCCACTTTTATATTGCTTTTGGGACTAACCTATTAACCGGAGGCCCAACCCAGTATTGCTGTTTTTGCCTATTTCAGTGTTTTGAAGAAACGGAATATCAAACGGAGTCCAAACGGAATGAAACCTCCGGGAACGTGATTTGCTCACCGAATATGATCCAGGAGACTTGGACCCCCCGTCAAGAAAGAAAGGAGGCGACCACGAGGGTGGAGGGCGCGCCCCCTGCCTCGTGGGCCCCCCTTTGCTCCACCGACGTACTCCTTCCTCCTATATATACCTACGTACCCCCGAACGATCAAATACGGAGCCAAAAACCTAATTCCACCGCCGCAACTTTCTGTATCCACGAGATCCCATCTTGGGGCCTGTTCTAGAGCTCTGCCGGAAGGGGAATCCACCAAGGAGGGCTTCTACATCATCATAGCCTCTCCAATGAAGTGTGAGTAGTTTACCTCAGACCTTCGGGTCCATAGTTAGTAGCTAGATGGCTTCTTCTCTCTTTTTGGATCTTAATACAATGTTCTCCCCCTCTCTTGTGGAGATCCATTCGATGTAATCTTCTTTTTGCGGTGTGTTTGTTGAGATCGATGAATTGTGGGTTTATGATAAAGATTATCTATGAGCAATATTTGAATCTTCTCTAAATTCTTTTATGTATGATTGGTTATCTTTGCAAGTCTTTTCGAATTATCCGTTTGGTTTGGCCAACTAGATTGGTAGTTCTTGCAATGGGAGAAGTTCTTAGCTTTGGGTTCAATCTTGCGGTGTCCTTTCCCAGTGACAGAAGGGGAAGCAAGGCACACATTGTATTGTTGCCATCGAGGATAACAAGATGGGGTTTTTATCATATTGCATGAATTTATCCCTCTACATCATGTCATCTTGCTTAAGGCGTTACTCTGTTTTCATTAACTTAATACTCTAGATGCATGATGGATAGCGGTCGATGAGTGGAGTAATAGTAGTAGATGCAGGCAGGAGTCGGTCTACTTGTCTCGGACGTGATGCCTATATACATGATCATACCTAGATACTCTCATAACTATGCTCAATTCCATCAATTGCTCAACAGTAATTCGTTCACCCACCGTAAAATACTTATGCTCTTGAGAGAAGTCACTAGTGAAATCTATGACCCCCGGGTTTATTCTCTATCATATCAATCTTCCATCACTCTATTATTGCTTTGCCTTTTATTTTACTTTGCATCTTTATACCAAAAATACCAAAAATATTATCTATCATCTCTATCAGATCTCACTCTCGTAAGTGACCGTGAAGGGATTGAAAACCCCTAATCGCGTTGGTTGCGTTGAGCTATTTGTTTTGTGTAGGTATGAGGGACTTCATGCGTGGCCTCCTCTTTGGATTGATACCTTGGTTCTAAAAAACTGAGGGAAATACTTACGCTACTCTGCTGCATTATCCTCTCCTCTTCGGGGAAATCCAATGCAAGCTCAAGAGGTAGCAATGATTCATTCTCTTTGATTTTTTTCTCCACGAATAGGTATATATGGATTTGCAATTAGGGTTGCGAGAGGCTCTAGGGGCCCACAAGCTTGGGGGCGCGCCTAGGAGGGTGGTCACACCCCCTAAGCTTGCGGCTCCTAGGTGGCCCCCTCCGGTAGTTCTCTTCGCCAATATTTTTTTATATTCTGGAAATATTCTCCGTAAATTTTTAGCCCAATCCAAGAACTTTTATTTCTGCACAAAAACAACACCATGGCAATTCTGCTGAAAACAGCGTCAGTCCAGCTTAGTTCCATTCAAATCATGCAAATTAGAGTCCAAAACAAGAGCAAAAGTAGTTGGAAAAGTAGATACGTTTGGGACGTATCAACTCCCCCAAGCTTAACTCATTGCTTGTCCTCAAGCAATTTAGTTGACAAACTGAAAGTGATAAAGAAAAACTTCTACAATCTCTTTTTGTTCTTGTTGGATATATGCTTAACTAATGTTCAAGTTTTCAACAAAGATTATGAACTAACCATGTGAATGATAACACTTACGTCTCATATTTACTCATACCAATAACATAACCAACTAGCGAGCAATGATAAGATATCTCAGATGCCAACAATTTGTCAAAACAATCATGATATAATATGATAACATGGTATCTCGCTAGCCCTTTCTGAGACCGCAAAACATAAATGCAGAGCACCTCTGAAGTTCAAGCAACGACTAAACATTGTAACTCATGGTAAAAGAGATCCAGTCATGTCACACTCAACATCAACTATACTCAATGCATAAGAATGACAATAGTGCTCTCCAATTGGTGCTTACATGAGAAGGTGATGGCTCAATAATAAAAGTAAATAGCATAAAAGTAAAGAGATAGGCCCTTCGCAGAGGGAAGTAGGGATTTGCAGAGGTGCCAGAACTCAAAGTTTAAAACAGAGATGAATATAATTTTGAGAGGTATGCTTTTCCTGTGAATATTACAACTGAGAGTTTTCAATATCTTCCATGTTAAACACATAATGGGTGGTTCCCAAGCGAAAAGGTAAAGTTTACTCCCCCTCAACCAACAAACACAAGCCATGGCTAGACGAATTCACGGTTGCCCTCCATATCAACAACTTTCTGGGGCAGTTTGTTTCATTACATATTTTTTTTCATTTTGATTATAGGACTGGGCATCCCAATTACCAGCCTCTCTCGTGTAATTACAAGCGAATAAACACCCATCATGAGAATAACCCACTTAACATGGAAGATACTGACCGCCCTCTGTCGCTCCATGAGCGGTACGGGCACACAAAACAGATGAGTATTTAAATGATTAGAGGTGGCACATGCAAATTTACTTGGAACGGCAGAGTAATACCGCATATAGGTAGATATAGTTGACTCATCTGGAATAACTTTGGGTTTAAGGATTTGGATGCACAAGCAGTATTCCAGCTTAGTACAGGCAAAGGCTAGCAAATAGATTGAGAAGCAACCAATGAGAGAGCAAAAATGGTCATAATCATGCATTGAGAATAATTAACATTGAATACGAGCATGAGTAGAATATAAAACACCATGAACATAAATATCTTTAAGGCTTTGTTGGTTTTGAATCAACCAAATGTGTGAACATGTGCCAAGTCAAGCCACTCGAATCGTTCAGAGGAGGATACCATACTACCATACTACATCATAACCATTTTAATGCATGTTGACACTCAAGATAAATCATTATCCACTTCTAATTTTTAAAGCATGGCATGAGCAACTATAATATCTAATTGTCATCACAAACATGTTTACTCATAATATGCTAAATCAAGAACAATGAGCTAAACATATTTGCAAAAACAAAAACAAGAAGAGTTCAAACCAGCATCCCTTCACCGCAATCACTTCATCAAATCATCATCATTATTGCCTTTAACTTGCACGACCGAATGATGTGAACATAATAATAGTGCAAGTGCGTCGTGGATTAAGCTGGAATCTGCAAACATTTTATTCAAAGGAGAAAACAAGGTAATATTCACTATTTATTAGAGCAACAATAATGCATATGAGAGCCACTAAAAATGTTCATCGTGGTCTTCTCCTTACGACAACTCAAAGAAAACAAAAGAATTTCAGAGAAACACACTGAAATATTTTTGGAGTTTTTGTTTTTTCTGAAGAAAGCAAACTAACGAAGGAAAAAAAATGAGAAAAACTATTTACACAGGAAAGCTCCCAACAAGCAAAAGAAGAAAGGATAAATATTTTTGGTTTTTCTTTTAATTCTACACAGGAAAGCTCCCAACAAGAAAGAAGAATTGAAAAGAAGCGAGAAATATTTTTGGGTTTTCGAAGTTTATCAAACACACAAGAAGAAAGTGAAAATAAAACTAACATGGATATAAAATGAAAAAGGATGTGCACCGACAACTGGAATGAATGTGTGATACATGAATGTAATGTCGGTGAGAAATGTGTACTTCCCTAAGCTTAGGCTTTTGGCCTAAGTTGGTCTATGGCCCCTGGTGGCCTGGATAATACACATAGTTGTAGTTCGGGTTGTACTCGAGTGCAGCTGCCACAACCTGGCGGCCAGCCTCGTTACGGCGGGGGGTATCCCTTGTCTCTCGTACTCCTCGGCCTCCTCCTCATGTATAAAATATCTTTGTTTTTCCTGAAAGTTAAATAAGGCAGGAACAGGCAAAGTAATACGGACGACACTGCGCATGTTAAAGATTAGTCTATTTAAAACAGTGGGTCATCCCATTCAAGGAACTGGTGACGCTCCATAGCCTCATAATCTAAGAAGCTAGGTGGCAACAAGGTATCATTTTTCTTTTATGGGTATGCCAAGATGTGCATCTAAGCAAGTAGCAAAAATTCTACCAAAAAAGAGCACCAACTAGGGCATTATTATGTAAGCGATGTGGAACAATAGCCCCCAAGATAAATTGTCTATCTCTCAATACCGCGCTCTTAAGAATGCTCAAATCAGGAGCCTAAAGATGACTAGGGTCAATTTTACCATTAATGCATCTACCTATGAATAAAGCAAAATAATGTATAGCAAGAAATGAATGCTCCCCGTAGTAGCTTGTGTTATGCCTCTAGTTTCACCCCTAGTAATACTCATAAGAAATTCATTGCAATCAGATTTGCGAGGCTCAATGCATGTCCCCCAATAGGGAATTTTACAAACTTCACTAAATTCCTCGATAGTCATGTGAAAAGGATTTTCATATAGATTAAGCATAACTCATGTGAGGTGCGATGCGATACATACTTGAATTTCCGCAAAAAAGAATCAGTGAGATTATAGTACTGTGAGCACGTATCAGACACGAAGTCCGTCAGCTCAGCATTTGTACATGTCAAATTCTTCCTTGATGCCGGCTCGAGTCATGAGGGAGTCCGAAGGCCATTTACATGGGTGCACAAGAGCTTCTCATGGTGGTTCGAGGTCCGGCTCACGTATTGCAAGCCTTGGAGAGCTCTTGCTCAAACAACCACCATGGACCATCTTCCTAAACATTTTGTTCATCTGGAAATTTCTAAAAATTTTAGTACCTCAAAATAAAAGTGAACAAGACTCAACAAAATTGATAGATACTACTCCCACAAGTGTCTAGAGGCTATATCATGCATCAGAACTACTTTGGACCACACAGATTCAACATGCTAGCTCAAAAACATGGTCACCATAGCAGCAAAAATTTGCAAAATATAAAGCACTAGAACAAAAACTAATTGGACCACTGGAGGAGTCACATACCAAGGAGTAATCCCCCAAAACAGTTTCGGAAATGGAGTTTCGAGCAAGGAGATCGAAATTTGCAGGCAAATGGCAAGAACACGGGCTATGAGGCAAGTTTATTTTTTCTAGAGGTGGAAGAAGGTGCTGGACTAGTGCACTACGTGAGGGGGGCCTATGGGACCCACAAGCCCACTAGGCGTGCCCAAGGGGTGGGCGTGCCCAATGAGCTTGTGGCTCACAGGTGCACCCCCTGGGGTGTGTCCAGTGCCCAAAATTCTTATATATTACAGAAAAAATCATATTAAATTTCCTGGTCATCCGAGAACTTTTATTTTTGGGACATGTTTTATTGCAAGGATAAACCAGAAAATAGGATAATCATGGCGTTTCTACTTTATTAACTTTAAATAACAGAGAGCAATAGGTAGGTGCACTAGGTTGTGCTTACTGAATTCATCAACCACATGCCCCTAAAAAAGAATCCATTAATAAAGTTGATCAAGTCTTATTAACAAACTATTTCCAAGTAATATGAAACCGAAGAATTTTCATATAACACTAGGTTACCTCAATGGGATATGTATCTCCCCAACAATAAGAGTTTCATATTTGTTTTTGATCGACGGAAGAGGAAATTAAAAACCTCTAATAGTGATTGTAGGATTGTTTTCAATAATGTTGATACTATTCATCGAACTTTGTTTCTTCGGGAAATAAACTGTATGCTCATTACCATTGACATGAAAAGTAACCTTGCTTTTGTTGCAATCAATAACAACCCCTGCAGTATTCACGAAAGGTCTACCAAGGATGATCGACATAGCGTCGTCCTCAGGCATATCAAGTATAACAAAGTTTGTTAAGATTGTAACATTTGCAACTACAACAGGCATATCCTCACAAATTCCAATAGGTATAGCAGTTTATTTATTAGCCATTTGCAAAGATATTTCAGTAGGTGTGAACTTATTTCGGTAGGCATAACACTAACACCGGCTCCCAAATCACATAAAGCAGTTTTGACATAACTTCTTTTAATGGAGCATGGTATAGTTGGTATTCCTGGATCTCCTAATTTCTTAGGTACCCCACCCTTAAAAGAATAATTTGCATTTATCAGCTTTATGTATCTTTCTTTTATCAGTGACAATATATTTCATGTATTTATCATATGGAGGCATTTTCAATATATCAGTCAAACGAGTGCGCAAGAAAAGAGGCCCATGCATTTCAACAAAGCGCTCAAAATCTTCTTCATCCTTATTATTCGGAGGTTTAGTTGGAAAAGGCATGGGTTTCTGAACCCATGGTTCTCTTTCCTTACCATGTTTCCTAGCAATGAAATCTCTTTTATCATATCTTTTATTCATAGGAGGTGGGTTATCAAGATTAACAACGGGTTCTATTTCTACATCATTATCAGGTTCTTTATCATTATTTGGTTGAGCATCAACATGAACATCATCATTATCGTTATCACTAGGTGGATGTCCATTACCAGATTGTGTCTTGATAACCCACAAGTATAGGGGACCGCAACAGTTTTCGAGGGTAGAGTATTCAACCCAAATTCATTGATTCGACACAAGGGGAGCCAAAGAATATTCCCGAGTATTAGCAGCTGAGTTGTCAATTCAACCACACCTGAAAGACTTAATATCTGCATCAAAGTTTTAGTACCAAAGTAGTATGGAAGTAACGGTAACAGTGACAAAAGTAACAGTAGCAGTTTTGTAGTGATGGTAACAGTAGCAACGATGAAGAACTTAGCAAAGATTATTATGTGAAAAACTCGTAGGCAACGGATCAGTGATGGATAATTATGTCGGATGGCGTCCATCATGCAACAGTTATAACCTAGGGTGACATGGAACTAGCTCCAATTCATCTATATAATATAGGCATGCATGTATTCCATATATAGTCATATGTGCTTATGGAGAAGAACTTGCATGACATCTTTTGTCCTACCCTCCCGTGGCAGCGGGGTCCTAATGGAAACTAAGGGATATTAAGGCCTCCTTTTAATAGAGAAGCAGACCAAAGCATTAGCACTTAGTGAATACATGAACTCCTCAAACTACAGTAATCACGGGAAAGAATCCTAATTATTGTCACCTTGGGGTATGCAGATCATAACACGTAATAGGTGTCTACAACTTGCAAGATAGGATCAAGAACACAAATATATTCATGAAAACATAATAGGTTCAGATATGAAATCATGGCACTCGGGCCCTAGTGACAAGCATTAAGCATAGCAAAGTCATAGCAACATCAATCTCAGGACATAGTGGATATTAGGGATCAAACCCTAACAAAACTAACTCGATTACATGATAATATCATCCAACACATCACCGTCCAGCAAGCCTACGACGGAATTACTCACTCCCGGCGGTGAGCATCATGAAATTGGTGGTGGAGGGAGGTTGGTGATGATGATGGCGACGAATCCCCCTCTCCGGAGCCCCGAACGAACTCCAGATCAGCCATCCCGATGAAGAACAGGAGGTGGCGGCGGCTCCGTATCGTAAAATGCGATGAAACCTTCTCTTTGATTTCTTTCTCTGCGAATAGGTACTTATAGAGTTGGAATTAGGGTCGGAGGAGCTCCAGGGGGCCCACAACCTTCAGGGCGCGCCCCCAGGGCATGTGTGGCCTCTGGCTGCCCCCCCCCCTCTTATTGATTCTTGCGTCAATATTTTTTATATATTCCAAAAATATTCTCCGTAATTTTCAGGTCAATCCAAGAACTTTTATTTCTGCACAAAAATAACACCATGGCAATTTTGCTGAAAACAGTGTCAGTCCGGGTTAGTTCCATTCAAATCATGCAAACTAGAGTCCAAAACAAGGGCAAAAGAGTTTGGAAAAGTAGATACGAAGGAGACGTATCAACTCGCCCAAGCTTAACCCATTGCTTTTCCTCAAGCAATCCAGTTGACAAACTGAAAGTGACAAAGAAAAACTTTTGCAAACTCTATTTGATCTTGTTGTTGCAAATATGACTAGCCAGCATTCAGGGTTTCAGCAAAATATTATGAACTAACCATATTCACAATAACATTTAGGTCTCACATTTACTCATATCAATGGCATAATCAACTAGCGAGCAATAATAATAAATCTCGGATGACAACACTTTTTTAAAACAATCATGATATGATATGACAAAATGGTATCTCACTAGCCCTTTCTTAGACCGCAAACATAAATGTAGAGCACCCCTGAAGATCAAGGACTGACTAGACATTATAATCCATAGCAAAAGAGATCCATTCACACTCATACTCAATATCAATTAATAACAACACCAATGGCAGTGGTGCTCTCTAACTGGTGCTTTTTATAAGAGGATGATGACTCAGCAATAAAGGTAAATAGATAGTCCCTTCGTAGAGGGGAGCAGGGATTTGCAGAGGTGCCAGAGCTTGAGCTTTTAAAAAAGAGATGAATATAATTTTTAGCGGTATGCTTTCATTGTCAACATAACAACCAATAGATCTCGGTATCTTCCATGCTAGATACATTATAGGCGGTTCCCAAACAGAATGGTAAAGTTTTTACTCCCCCTCCACCAACAATCACACTCCACGGCTAGCCGAATCCACGAGTACCGTCCATACCAACAACAGTCCCAGGGGAGTTTTGTTTGATATTTATATTTTGATTTGATTTCGAGCATGGAACTGGGCATCCCGAATACCAGCCACTTTCTCGTGAATGGTAAGTGAATAAACACTCATCATGAGAATAACCGACCTAGCATGGAAGATACTGACAGCCCCCAATCACTACATGAGCGATTCGGGCATACAAAATAGATTATCATTTGAAGGTTTAGAGTTTGGTACATGCAAATTTACTTGGAACGGGAGTTAAATACCGCATATAGGTAGGTATGGTGGACTCATATGGAACAACTTTCGATTTAAGGAAGTGGATTCACAAGTAGTAACCCCGCTTAGTACAAGTGAAGGCTAGCAAAAGATTAAGGAGCGACCAACTAGAGAGCGACAATGGTCATAAATATGCATTAATATTAACTAACATTGAGTGCAAGCATGAGTAGGATATAAATCACCATGAACATAAATATTGTGGAGGCTATGTTGTTTTTGTTTCAACTACATGCGTGAACATGTGCCAAGTCAAGCCACTCGAATCATTCACAGGAGGATACCATCCTATCATACTACATCATAACCATTTTAATTTTCATGTTGTCACACAAGACAAAGAATTATACACTCCTAGCTAATTATGCATGGCATGAGAGTAACTATAATCTCTAATTGTCATTGCAAACATGTTTCATTCATAATGGGGTGAATCAAGAATGATGAGCTACTCATATCTACAAAAACAAAATGGGTCGAGTTCGTACCAGCTTTTCTCCATCTCAATCATTTCATCATATATCTTCATTATTGCCTTTCACTTGCACGACCGAATGGTCACTACTGTAGGATGCTGCTAACGCGACACTACAATCAGAGACCCTTCGAGAAACTGTGTGCAATGCCATAATCGCAAACAGTGTTGTATGAAAACCGTCAGAAATGTATAAAACATTTGCGATGACGGATGCATCAAACACGGTTCAGGTTTTAGTTGCGTGTGCGATGAAGGGCATACGGTTCAGTTCAATTAAATGTTTGTGATGAGGAGGAACAAAAGAAACGGGCAGCCAGATGAAGGCGTGTGCGATACACAGCATACGATTCACTGGGATGAACTGTGTGTGATTAGGCAACACAAAAGAAACGGGTAGCCAGATGAAGGTGTGTGCGATATACAACATATGGTGCACTCGGATGAACTGTTTGTGATTAGGCAACACAAAAGAAACAATCAGCCAGATCAAGGTGTGTGGGATATATGGCATGCGGTTCACTCGGATGAACTGTTTGTGTTGACACAAGAGTACAGAAACGGTTCAACTTAACAAGACGTGTGTGTTGTGCGATGGGATTGCATGCGGTTCACTCGGCCCTTGTCGTGAGTGTGTGACCTCTGTGGCAACCATTCGCTCCCCAGGCGCCTCTTCATGTACCGTGGCAACCGTCCATCGACTCTTCGCCTTTCCCTCTCGATTTGGAACTGCTGTCGCACGCTAGCTCTTCCTCCCTCCTCCATTTACCTTCACCCTTCCTTCTGCCATTGTTTGATCGTCTTCTCCATGGAGGGAACAAGCCAGAAACGACCCCGTTATTCTTTCCCCGATCTGAATGATGACGCGGTGGAGGAACTCATTGATCAGTGCAACGTCATCACCTCGGCTAGCATGGCAGGTTTGTTCAAGACCATTCTCGACTCAAATAATAACATCATTACAAGGAACCCAAGGGTTCAGGAGCGGTTTGATCTCCCCTATCTTCTTCGCCATGACCCTGCTGACTGGCGCGGGGACGAGGGAAGCATCGCCTTGTGTAAGTTGATGCCGCTTGATAATGATACGTATGATGTTAAGATGCCATCGCTTGAGGGAAAGGCTTGGGCAGGCGCAAATGGAGATTGGGTTGTTTATATTGGGTACAACTGCGAGTGGGAACTTGTGAATGTGTACACTCGTCACTGGGTTCCACTTCAAAAAATCTTAGACGACTGCCCAGAGGTTGAGTACACCGGTATTCTATGTGAGTTCAAATACGATCATGCTGACTGTCGTCTATGGAAGATAGCAATTTGTCGAGTTCCCAACTGCTCTTGGGGTTATAGGAATGCTTATGTTGTCGCTATCTTCGACAAGCTTGTTTTCGTCCTTCATGGTTCGACTCGATGGAAATTGCTCAAAAATCAGTTTCTATACACGGATGAGTACTGTGATGCAATTCAATATGAGGGTCTTGTGTTTGCTGCCACCACTCGTGGCACTGTTTTTGCATGGAATCCTCATGATTTCGGTACGTTTGTCTTCCACCGTAATTATAATTGTTTCATCCACATGCATGCGGGTTAGCTAGTTTCCCTTTACTAATTAACCTGCTTGTGTTTCCAAGGTCATGTGAAATTTCCACCACCTATACTTGAAAATTTTATTCACGAGCATGAGGACGAGCAGGACCCATATACTCAGTGGCGCCTGGCAACTTATTCCGATGGATCACCTCTTCTTGTCTGTATACGGGGCACTGCTGATGTTACTAAGGAAGCAGGTGTTGTCTCGTATGGTCGCACTCTCCGGACCTATTCCAACATCCGTTGTGGGGTATTTGGGATGGATACTAGTGTACTAGCGCCAACACCTTCTCCCTGGTTCAGTATTGAAAGTCTTGGAGGAAACTCACTCTTCCTTGGACAAAACTATCCAATGATGGTGGAAGGCGATCCAGCTGCTGTTGACACAACGTTACTACCATTTATGAGAAGCAATTGTATCTATACCTCAAACATTACTATGCTTCCCTACCGTCCCAATATGGGTATTGAAATAGGCCGCTTCAGCTTGGATGATCAGTCCTGTGTTGGTCTCGAGATTGATAGTAGCTGGCCCTTCCCAGAGAATCACTTCTGGTTCAAAGCAAGCGTTTCCAACGCCGACGATTGGTTGAGCTGAAGTTCATTTCATCGCTTTGTTATTTGTTGTGTGAGAAAAACTTTACTAGAATGTTTTGTTGGAAATGATCTATAATCTAACGTGTATCCTCGTTGTCGTTGTGGGTTGATGACTTGTTGTATGTAATCAATGGTACATTTGCATATGCGTCCATGAACTCACGCCTGCTAGTGGTGTCCATATGAACAGTGCTAGTGATTTTAGTTGCAAAAATTAGATAGTGCTAGTGATTTGTAGCTGCATATTTTGACAAATCGCAGTGTTACAAGGTTGACAAATGGCAATGTTACTAGATAAACAAATGTCAATCTTTTCAGTTTGAGAAATGGCAGCATCCCAAAATGACAGATATGCAAATCTTACCCAATTGTTTGTACGTGGTTGCACTCGGGTCATTCAAAACAACCGTCTGCGTTGAAGGGATGCAGAAATCCTGCTCGGCACATTTTCCCTTGGCTTCCTGGGGGAGCTGTCGGTTTGCATACGGGTATTCTAACTAAAACGTTTGCGATGAGTGTTTTATATTTAAAAACCGTTGACATTTTTTTCAAAAGAAAGTTGTTTGATAAGTCTGTACATTAAGAGAGAAAAATGCAAGTTCGTTCAAACCATATCTTTCATTCAGTCACACTGTGAATTTATATTCATATGATCGAGAATTCGAGATACAGTATTAAACCCCAAAAAAACTATTTCTGATAGCGGCTGAGGCGGCGTGCCACGCTGTCGTTGTCGTTTTCATCCTTCGGGACACCGTTGTTGAAGTCTTCAAGGCAGCACAAAATGTTCTTCACTTGTAAATCAAACATCATGTCGTCCCGCGATCGACGAGCGGGGCGCGGGAGGACGGCAACTGGCGCCGCTGAGAGGTAGCAGTCGACGGCATCGTCCCATGCCGCTGAGGGGAGGGGGCGCATGGGCACGGGCACGGGCGCGGAGGGTGCAGCCAAACGCACGGGGACCGGCATCGCGGTGGGTGGATGGGCGCGTACGGGCGCGGCGGATGCAGCCAAATGCACGGGGGCCGGCGGCACGGTGGGTGGAGGGGCGCGCACGGGCACGGGTGTTGGCACTGGCATGTACACGAGCTCGCGCGGGTCCACGGAGACCTCGCTGACGCCCGCGGCTTCCAGCTCTGCGATAGTGCTCGGCGACCAGCCCGTCAATGCAACGGGAATGGTCGCTGGCGCGGGCGCGTGGATGGGAGCTGGGACGGGAGCGGGGGCAGCAACCGCCGTGGCCAGCTCATTCTGGGCCATGTCCATGAGGCCCCATTCCTCCTTATTTTCTATCTCCTCCGGCTTGGAGTCGACTTCACCAAACTTGAAGACTAGTGGCAGATGATCATTCTGCGCCATGGCGGTGGAGGTCTGTAGGGGGGGGGGAATGGGAGGCGAACAGTAAGGCCGCCCGTATTAAACAGCGGCCCGGGCGCCATTAATTGAGAGGAAGGCGGGCGGCCATGGAAGTCAAAGGGCTTGCTTCCCAGTGAGCATGTGCAGCGTAAAGCTCGCATGCTTCCCGGTGATCCTGCGCATTGGAGCACAGCTTGCACGCCTTTCGGTCAGCCTGCGCACCAAACTGCGCTCGCACGCCTCCCGTTCAGTCAAGGTCAAGCAGCTGTCCGCACGGCACCTCCTACAGCCATTAAAACCAACACATGTGGCGTCATGTGAATGGTTAACAGAACACACACGTTTTGAATTATACAAACGTTTGAGATATTAAGTGGCAGCTATTTTTTCAAAATTCCTTTGTTGGCTGTCATTATTCGAGTGCGCCTTCTCTCAAAATGGACACGAAAAATACCACATCATGTCGGGCGCCATTCCATGATAGAATGCCAAGTTTCATGAATTTCAGACGAGTTTTGGATTTAATAGAATTTAAAAACCAGGCATCTCAATGTTTTGTCGGCAATCAACGGTGCCATGGTGTTTGAAATTCATTCCCATTTATTGCGTGGGACCTAAGAATGCACCCAAGGACACGGATTTGATTTTTCAACCAATTTATATGCACTGGAGCATGTGCATGTAGTTCAAATTTGAATTATGCACATAAATGCATTGAAAACTCAGTTAATGCATAAAAATGTCCAAAAGAACCCCGAAAAATCATAAAAATTGACACAACACTCTTGTGTTCTATGATGACACGAGAAATTTTTTGGAAGCAATAAGAGGCAGTGGATATAGTTTCGTCCCCAAAGGTAGGACGTTCCCTACCGAAACCATGATGCTTGTTGTGAGAAGCTCTGGTTTGTGAGAAGCTTATACCCAAACCTGCCCCAAACGGGAAAAAAATTTTACCACGGCATGCTGATGCCGCTCCATGAAAGCATGCCAAGTTTCATGAATTTTAGACGAGTTTTGTATTTACTAGAATTTAAAAATGAGGCATCTCAATGTTTTGCCGGCAATCAATGGTGCCCTGGTGTTTGAAATTCATTCCCATTTCTTGCATGGGACCTAATCATGCACCCAAGGACACAAATTTGTTTTTTCAACCAATTTATATGCATTGGAGCATTTGCATGTAGTTCAAATTTGAATTATGCACATAAATGCATTGAAAACTCAGTTAATGCATAAAAATGTCCAAACGAACCCCAAAAAATTCCAAAAATTGACACAACACTCGTGTTGTTCTATGTTGACACGAGAAATTTTTTGAAAGCAATAAGAGGCAATGGATATCGTTTGTCCCCAAAGGTGGGACGTTCCCTACCGAAACCATCATGGTTGTCGTGAGAAGCTCTGGTTTGCGAGAAGCATATACCCGAACCTGCCCCAAATGGGACAAATTTTTTAACACGACATGTTGATGCCTCTCCATGATAGCATACAAAGTTTCATGAATTTCAGACGAGTTTTGGATTTACTAGAATTTAAAAACCAGGCATCTCAATGTTTTGCCGGCAATCAACAGTGCCATGGTGTTTGAATTTGATTCCCATCTCTTGCATGGGACCTAGAAATTCACCCAAGGACACAAATGTGATGTTTCAACCAACTTTGGTGCATTGGAGCATGTGCTTGTAGTTCAAATTTGAATTATGCACATAAAATGTAGCGACCTGACCCAAAATCGGTCAAATCTCTGTGTCTGTACCATCCCAAGATCATGCTGGTACTCACAGTACATCGATAAAGTAATCAAAGTTCAATCACACCTGAATATCATTACGATTCTCATATAGAGTCTTTATTACAAGGGAATAAATTCGCTCAAGGCCAACTCATGAGAAATAAACTACTAATGCTTTGAAGCGTCAAGTAAAGCGAGTCCATCCGACTCCAAAGGGCAATCGCTAAGCGCGAGCGTAGCCTCACTCCTGATCGGAATATACCTCTGCAACATAAGACGTTGCAGCCATGTAGGTCAACTTTTGGAACAAGCTGGCAAGTCATGAAGAATAACAATAATAAACTTACTATCACTATATGCATTTTGGCTGTGGAGCTCTAAGTTTCATCATTTTGCTAAAAGCAATTTTTCCCTACTACAAGTGGACTTGCTTGCAAATTACTACAATTGTTGGTAGTTATTGAGATGGTTCCGCCAACCAATATCTCGTTCCCAAATTATTAAGTCATAAAACCCCTCAAATTAATTCATTAGTTTTAGTGTTGAGATATCCGAATACTTCCAAGTTCCAGAGGCTCAAATTGTCCGTGAATCGGGGACACGACTAATCGATTAGATCTTTAACTCTGCAGAGGGTTGCGACTTTCCCGCAAGAATCATTCCTCCTTTAAAGTCTTCGCACTTCATGGTGTTTGAAGACGGACGAATGAAACAGGGTCTTCCAAAGAGTTCTTCCGCTACTGCCGGTACCCATCCAATCCTACCGTTCTTCTACATCTCGTAGTACCCTCCACCAGCGTCACTACTAGGGTCAACCCAGCCAGAGCCCATAATGGCTTGCGGCTGCACAGGTAAGCTTCCGGTCATGGGCCATCCATCCTTCTCTTCGTGGCTGGGTGAAGCTTTCCGCAAGGTGTCATGGCGCTTCTCCATGCATCCCGGCCAACCACTGGGTTCTCCAGGGTGCCCGTCAACCGTCCTCCACCCAGTAGTGAATTTCCGAAGTCCATCTTGATCATTGTAGTTCATGGGGTTGTCATCATCATTGACTCTCACATCTTGCTTATGAATTTCACTCAACCAAAACCCGTCTACGAGCATAGCAAAGTAAACTACTTCGTCCCGGGGGTCATGGTAACAAGGGGATTGGTTCATCCTACCACATGATACTACTCAAGCTTAATAACTTCAAAATTTCACTACTGCATGCATGGTGGGGTGGTGACAATTACTAATGCACAAAAACATAGGTATAAAAATACCATGATCAAAACTTGCCTTCTTGATGATCCTCGTAAGCTAAAGATTAAGTAGTAGCAAGCTTAGACTCCGGAAACTCTACCGAGACAAACAAATCACAATAAGCATATAGCAATGGGATCACATAACACAATAGCATAACAAAAGTAACATAACACATCAAAACAACCAAAACCAAATCCAAAGGGAAAACTCAAAGAAAAACCCATTCAAAGTTTTCCCTACTTCAAATAACAACTAAAAGTAGTTTTGTATAATAAAATTTTTCTAACATAACCTAATCATGGTTTTATGTTAACTTAACAGAAATGATTTCACTAATCAACTAGGAGCAAAAAGAATTAATTAAAAAGCTATTATAAAACTCCTTTTAGGCCTAATCCAATTTCTATTAAGAAAATAAAATAAAACTTTTATTAATTATAAATAAAAGTTCATCCTATAAAGTGACAGAAACTACCCTAGAATAATCAATCACATGTTAAAAATAAATTTATTTACTAATTAACTTAATAGGAAAACAGTAGCTAGTTAATTAATTAGGATTAACAAGTTTCTGCTTAAAACTATTTATTTATTAATCCTAAAATACCCAAGTTAATTTTTATGTTTTGGCAATGCCAAAATAAAGTTGGGACAAAAAGAATCATCCAAAAATAATTTTTCTAACTCAAGTTATAGCAGATTTACTATTCTGGCTAAAACTAAAATAAAGCAATTTTAATTAATTTTAACATAGCTAAATATATATTCTAAAGAAACTACATAAAATTTGCAAACCAACAAAAAAAGAATCACCTAAAAATAATAAACAGAATAAAAGATATGAATTTTTCAAAACAGAAACTATTCTGTTAAAACAGAAAATCAAAAATAAAAGAAAAAGGCCTAATGGGCCTAAACGGTGCACTGGGCGTAATATAGTCTAAAAGGGCCTCGGGTTAAAACTAAAATGGACCGGGCTAAAACGAATAAACCTAACTAATTAAACCGGAAAGAACCGGGCCGGTTTTCTTATAAAAAACCTACCCCTTCGGGGTCTAATCCTAGCCGTGCGTTATGAATCGGACGGGGATGATTCGGCGACTTTCACGGCGTCCGACGGCGGCGGCGGCGGCGGCGAGGAGTGCGGCGAGGGTTCGGTCGTCGGGAGGTCGGGGAAGTAGCTCTGGGGTGCGGGAGGGTCGGGAGGGTTTGGTGGCGTCGGGGTGGCCGCGGTGGTCTAGGGCGGCGACGGCGGCGACAATGGCGGCGACGGGAGCTTCGGGCTCCGGCGTGCTCGAGCGAGAGAGGGAAGGGGTCCGCGAGGTCTAGGGGGGAATGGGGTGCGGAGCGTCGGCTTTATAGCCGGGGGCTTGTCTGCCGGGGCGATCGGGCGTCGGGATCCGGATCCTTCGAGATCCGCGATCCATGGCGGCGACGGCGTGGCGTGGTTGAGGGTAGACGATGGGGCGGGCCCGCTGTCGATGAGAGAGAGGAGAGGCGAGGCGAGCGGGCGATCGATGCCAACGGGTTCAAAAGGGGAGTGAGGCGGTTGGCTGGGCTGCTCGGTGGGCTGGCTGGCAGTGGCAGTGGGCGCTGGCCGGGCAGTGGTGGGGCTCTTGGCTGGCTGGGCAGGGGGCCTAATGGCGCTGGGTGGGTTTTCTTTTTGAAATTTATTTTTTAAAATAAAACAAAACAGAGTATAACTTTTAAAATATAAATATTTTATATAGGGTATATATATACCAAAATGATCGGGAATATTCCTTTCATTTGAACATTTTTCCAAAGGCAAAATCCAAACTTTATAAAAATCTATTTTTTCAAATTCAAATAAAATTCAGATTTGAATCCAAATCTTTTGGCAATGTTTTCCTCTGATATTTTTGGAGTGTCATGTTTACTCCTCTCATACTTTTGATCAAGTATTTATCGGGCTTAGTTTTTGAAATGTTTCCCACTTGCCAAAGTTTGAATTCAAATACAAAACTCAAAATTCTCTCAAACTTCAAATGGCATTCAAATTCAAACAGGATGCATAGGATGCTTAGCTATAATTGTAAAACATTCCAAATAGGAAATTTGGGATGTTACAAACCTACCACCTTAAGATGAATCTCGCCCTCGAGATTCGGGTTGGCTAGCAATAGGTGCGGGTGATCTCAAGAAGGTCTTCTTGGCGCCCTGTGTGGCTTCTTCCTCGGTGTGGTGACTCCACAAGACCTTGCAAAATTTGATGACCTTGCTGCGGGTGACTCGCTTGCAGTCTCGAGAATTGGACGGGTTTCTCCTTGTAAGTCAGATCACCGTCAAGCTGTATGGCCTCTAGGGCACCTTTGTGTCTCTCAACGGAACATCGGCCATGTCGGCATGACACTTCTTCACCGAGAAACATGGAAGACATCATGAACTCCGGACAATCCTTCCGGCAATTCCAACTTGTAAGCAACTTCTCCACGACGTTCGAGGATTTTGTAGGGGCCAATAAATCGGGGTGCTAACTTTCCCTTGACACCAAACCTCTTGATTCCACGAAGTGGTGACACACGAAGATATGCTCGGTCTCCGACTTCGTAAGTTACCTCCTTGCGCTTACTGTCGGCATAACTCTTCTGTCTCGACTGTGCTATCTTGAGTCTGTCTCGAATCAGCTTGACTTTCTCTTCGGAATCCTTGATAAGATCGGAACCGAAAAATGATCGATCTCCAACATTATCCCACAACAATGGTGTCCTGCAGCTCCTTCCGTATAGAGCTTCGAAAGGGGCCATCTTCAAACTGGATTGATAACTGTTGTTGTATGAGAACTCTGCGTATGGCAAATTATCATCCTAGCTAGACCCATAGTCTAGCACACAAGCTCTCAACATGTCCTCCAGAATCTGATTGACTCTCTCGGTCCATCCATCTGCTCATGGATGAAAAGCTGCACTTGAATTCCAGCCTCGCACCCAAAGTTTCATGCAACTGCTTCCAAAACTTTGAGGTAAACTGTGTTCCTCTATCTGACACGATTTTCCTCGGAACTCCATGCGGACATACGATCCTGGTCATGTATATCTTGGCCAACTTAGCACTGGTATAGGTAGTCTTCACGGAATGAAGTGAGCTACCTTGGTCAAACGATCAACCACTACCGGATAGAATCATAACTGAACGGGTCTGGGTAATCCTGTGATGAAATCCATTCCAAGTTTCTCCCATTTCCAATCGGGAATCGGCAAAGGTTGAAGTAACCCTGCTGGCTTCGATGTTACGCCTTTACACGTTGACAAACATCGCACATCGCCACGTACTCGGCAATATCCTTCTTCATACGCCCACCGTAAACTTTGTTTCAAATCCAGTACATCTTGGTGTTGCCGGGTGAATCGAGTACGGTGAATCATGAGCCTCTGAAGAATTAGCTTCGAGTTCGGGATCATTGGGCACATAAATACGATCCTCGAACCATATAGTTCCGTGTTCATCCTTACGGAATCCTTTAGCTTTTCCTTCATCCATCTTTTGCTTAATCTCATCAATTTCCTTGTCCGACTTCTGGGCTTCACGAATCCTGTCGGCCAAAGTGGACTGAACTTCCAGAGTTGCAACAAATCCTCTCGGAACTATCTCCAGTCGGAGATCTCTGAGGTCATCGACTAACTCCTGGGGTAATCCTCCTGCTGTAAGAGTATTCACATAACTCTTACGGCTCAAAGCATCTGCTACAACATTGGCTTTACCTGGGTGGTAATGCAATCTCATGTCATAGTCCTTTATCAACTCTAGCCATCTCCTCTGCCCGAGGTTCAACTCTTTCTGCGTGAAAATATACTTCAAGCTCTTGTGATCTGTGTAGACATCACAATGGTTTCCGATGAGGAAATGTCTCCAGGTCTTGAGTGCATGCACTACGGCTGCTAACTCCAAATCATGTGTGGCATAATTCATCTCATGAGGTCGTAGCTGTCTGGAGGCATAAGCTACAACTTTTCCTTCCTGCATTAATACTCCTCCGAGTCCTTGACGAGAAGCGTCACAACAAACCTGGTATTCCTTGTGTATGTCCGGCAAAATCAGCACTGGGGCTGTAACTAACCGTTTCTTCAATTCCTGAAAACTGGCTTCACATTCCTCGGTCCAAACATACTTGGCTTCCTTCTTCAACAGCTCAGTCATGGGCTTGGCAATCTTCGAGAAGTTCTCAATGAACCTCCGATAATACCCTACGAGTCCGAGAAAACTGCGGATCTCCTTGACTGAGGTGGGTGACTGCCAATCGGTGACTGATTCAACCTTAGCGGGATCAACTGCTATTCCTTCTCCTGAAATAACATGTCCGAGGAATCCAACTTCCTTCAGCCAAAATTCACATTTGCTGAACTTGGCATACTGGCGATGTTCTCAAGTTTCTCCGAACTAGACGCAAATGTTCCTTATGCTCTTCCTCGCTCTTGGAGAAAATCAATATATCATCGATGAACACCACGACAAACTTGTCCAGATATTCCATAAATACCTTGTTCATCAAATTCATGAAGTATGCAGGAGCATTAGTCAATCCAAATGACATGACGGTATACTCATATAAACCATACCGTAGTGAATGCTGTTTTGGGTATATCCTTTTCACGGATCTTCAATCGATGATACCCGATCAAGATCGATCTTAGAGAATACCTTGGCTCCTACTAGCTGATCAAACAAGTCATTAATCATCGGCAGAGGGTACTTGTTCTTGATGGTCACTTCGCTCAACGCACGATAATCCACAACCATCCTCAAGCTTCCATCCTTCTTCTCTACCAAAAGAACTGGGCTCCCCAAGGTGATGAGCTTGGCGAATATATCCTTTCTCCAATAACTCATTAATTTGATCCTTGATCTCTTTCAATTCATTCGGTGGCATCCGATAAGGTCTCTTGGATATTGGGGCTGTGCCGCAATAGCTCAATCGAAATTCAATATCCTGCCCGGTGGCATTCTGGTAATTCCTCCGGAAACACATCGGAAAGTCTTGCACCACCGGCACTTCCTCCTGAACAACTCCCGTGAGGGAATGCACTGATTCTTCATCCGGCTGTGCTGGCTACATACTTGATCCTCTTACGCTCCGGGGTGGTGAGCAGAATAGACTTATGGGCACGATCTATGTTTCCTTGAACCGTCAACCAATCCATGCCTAGGATTACATCCAAGGTCCGGGTTTCCAACACTATGAGGTCGGCGGAAATTTATGGTTCCCGATGTTGAGGGTTGCACGACAGCCTAAGCTCGCCATCATTTCTCCTCTGCGGAACCGACACGAAGGGGGCTTCTAAGGGTTTTAGTGGGCAACCCGTACTTTTCCACAACTAACCTTGATATGAATGAATGCGTTGCACCAGAATCAAAGAGTACCAATACTGAACGTGAATTCAATAAAAACTTACCAACCACAGTGTCTGACTGATCATAGATGTCCTCCACGTCGATGTGGTTCACCTGAGCACGAGGGAACGGGTTGGGCTTCTTCGCTGAGCCTCCATTGCCGTTTCCATTCCTCTGCTTGGCCTCCGGGCAGTCGGTGGCATAGTGCCCTGTCTTCTGGCACTTGAAGCAGGTGATGTGGCTCAGATCCTTCGGAGCCGGGGCAGAACGGTGCTGATTTCCATTACCATTTCCATTGCCATTGCCATGGCCTGACTTGTTGTCCTGGCTGCGGTTGTTCCCATTTCCTCCATGGTTATGACCTCCATGGTTATGATGGGTGTGCCCTCCTGAGTATGGTGCATAACGGGGCTTCTGCTGAGCTCCCGAGTTGTGCTTCCCCTGGTTGTACTTCCGCTTGCGGCTTTCTATCTGCTGCTGCTTGCCTTCAAGTATGGTGGCCTTGTCTACCAGCTCCTGATAGTTGTTGAAGGTGGCCACAATAAGCTGCATGCTCAGTTCATCATTGAGTCCCTCAAGGAACTTCTCCTGCTTGGCGGCATCTGTGGCCACATCATCAGGGGCATAGCGTGCAAGCTTGCTGAATTCATCCACATACTGTGCCACAGTACGGTTCCCCTGGCGTAAGTTGCGGAACTCACGCTTCTTCAGACTCATGGCTCCAGCTGAGACATGAGCGGTGCGGAAGGCCTGCTGGAATTGATCCCATGTGATGGCACCAATGGGATAGGTGGCGGTGTAGTTCTCCCACCAAGAAGCTGCAGGTCCATCCAGTTGATGCGTGCAAAGCGCACCTTCTCAAAGATCGGTGCATCCAACGGTGATTAGCTCTCTTCCGACTTTGCGGAGCCAATCATCAGCAACAATCGGCTCGGTGCTACTAGAGAACATGGCGGATTCAGCCTCGAGAATCGAGTCAAGTTGTCCACAGGGGTGGTGGCGGTGGATTGTTGGCGTTGTTGTTCGATTCGAATGAGAAGCTGCATAAGTGCATTCTGCTGCTTGGAGCAGCTGGGTGAGCTCCGCGGAAAACCAAAGGTCACGCCCTCGGAGGCATCTGGTGTTTTGGAGTTGGATGAGAAAATTAGAATAAAACAATGGTCTATGAGAAATAAACACTACCCATATGAATGCACAATCATAACACACCAATCATTTATTCATACCACTCAAACATGGTTCAAACTCGATTACAAAAGCTCATGACTAATCGAAAAACAATCGGCCTATCGATCGATTTAAAAAGTAAAAGATAACATGGTGGTCGACTAAAAGTCTTCATCGCTGGCGCCTCCTCTTGTGGCTTCCTTGGTGGTACTCCTTCATAATCCTGATCATTGCTCACGAGGGGTCCTTCATCTCCACTCGGATAAAGGTCCTCTCCCAAGTCCATCTTTTCCTCTATCGCGGCAAGCTTCATCTTCGTGTCGCCGTCTCCATGAAGTCCGCGACTTCTTCCTCATGGTTAAGGAAGTCTGCGCGTGCCTTCTCCTCCAGTTCCAGTTCGCGGAACAAAAGCTTCCGGTGTGTCTTAGAGTTACGGCGAGTCTGAATCTCCCGTTTCCTGAGAAGACACTCCAAGTCCTGGATGTACGAGAGAGTGAAATCGTCCTCAATGGTACGGATGATATCTCCATTCCTTGCCCTGCGAGAAACCATGGCGAGGTCTGAGTGATCGAGCTCGGCCCTGTACTCCTCTCGGAGATGTCCAAGTGCTCGATAGATCGCCACGTCTCTTCCGATGATCCAGTTGAACTCGGTGAACTCAAAGTTAATCGGCTCCGTGTGTCCTCCGAAGGTTCTCCCTAGGATATGCACCTCAATCCTGTAGCGGGTGTCCGCCGGAAGTGCATTGGTTGGCTTCCCGGTGATCGAGGGTAGAGCGATCTTCAGCTGCTTCACCATCTGGACCAGCTTCCTACCGAAGGGCATCGTCTCATCGGGCTGGCAAAACTCCGGTAGCAAAACTGGGGTGAACTCGACGGCCATCTAGAATGTTGGAAATTGGAGAGGAGTTAGAAATGAATAGAGGAGAATTACGGAATGATAAGGATAAAAGTAAATGGTCTCTTCCTATGGCTTTCCGATCCTAGGGTTTACGATCCTACGGTCAGCGTGTGCTCGATACCATCTCTTGTAGCGACCTGACCCAAAATCAGTCAAATCTACGTATGCATACCATCCCAAGATCATTTGGTACTCACAATTACATCGATAAAGTAATCAAAGTTCAATCACACCTGAATATCATTACACGATTCTCATATAGAGTCTTTATTACAAGGAATAAATTGGCTCAAGGCCAACTCATGAGAAATAAACTACTAATGCTGCGGAGCGTCAAGTAAAGCGAGTCCATCCGACTCAAAGGGCAATCGCCAAGCACGGAGCGTAGCCTCACTCTGATCGAATATACCCGCAACATAAGACGTTGCAGCCATGTAGGTCAGCTTTTGGAATAAGCGGCAAGTCATGAAGAATAACAATAATAAACTTACTATCACTATATGCATTTTGGTGTGGAGCTCTAAGTTTCATCATTTTGCGAAAAGCAAATTTTTCCCTACTACAGTGGACTTGCTTGCAAATTACTACAATTGTTGGTAGTTATTGAGATGGTTCCGCCAACCAATATCTCGTTCCCAAATTATTAAGTCATAAACCCCTCAAATTAATTCATTAGTTTTAGTGTTGAGATATCCGAATACTTCCAAGTTCCAGAGGCTCAAATTGTCCGTAACCGGGGACACGGCTAATCGATTAGATCTTTAACTCTGCAGAGGGTTGCGACTTTCCCGCAAGAATCATTCCTCCTTTAAAGTCTTCGCACTTCATGGTGTTTGAAGACGGACGAATGAAACAGGTCTTCCAAAGAGTTCTTACAGCTCTGCCGTACCCATCCAATCCTACCGTTCTTCTACATCTCGTAGTACCGCCCAGCCAGCGTCACTACTAGGGTCAACCCAGCCAGAGCCCATAATGGCTTGCGGCTGCATGTAAGCTTCGGTCATGGGGCATCCATCCTTCTCTTCGTGGCTGGGTGAAGCTTTCCGCAAGATGTCATGGCGCTTCTCCATGCATCCCGCCAACCACTGGGTTCTCCAGGTGCCCGTCAACAAATCCTCCACCCAAGAGTGAATTTCCAAGTCCATCTTGATCATTGTAGTTCATGTGGTTGTCATCATCATTGACTCTCACATCTTGCTTATGAATTTCACTCAACCAAAACCCGTCTACGAGCATAGCAAAGTAAACTACTTCGTCCCGGGGGTCATGGTAACAAGGGGATTGGTTCATCCTACCACATGATACTACTCAAGCTTAATAACTTCAAAATTTCACTACTGCATGCATGGTGGGGTGGTGACAATTACTAATGCACAAAAACATAGGTATAAAAATACCATGATCAAAACTTGCCTTGCTGATGATCCTCGTAAGCTAAAGATTCGTAGTAGCAAGCTTCGCACTCCGGAAACTCTACCGAGACAAACAAATCACAATAAGCATATAGCAATGGGATCACATAACACAATAGCATAACAAAAGTAACATAACACATCAAAACAACCAAAACCAAATCCAAAGGGAAAACTCAAAGAAAAACCCATTCAAAGTTTTCCCTACTTCAAATAACAACTAAAAGTAGTTTTGTATAATAAAATTTTTCTAACATAACCTAATCATGGTTTTATGTTAACTTAACAGAAATGATTTCACTAATCAACTAGGAGCAAAAAGAATTAATTAAAAGCTATTATAAAACTCCTTTTAGGCCTAATCCAATTTCTATTAAGAAAAATAAAATAAAAATTTTATTAATTATAAATAAAAGTTCATCCTATAAAGTGACATAAACTACCCTAGAATAATCAATCACATGTTAAAAATAAATTTATTTACTAATTAACTTAATAGGAAAACAGTAGCTAGTTAATTAATTAGGATTAACAAGTTTCTGCTTAAAACTATTTATTTATTAATCCTAAAATACCCAAGTTAATTTTTATGTTTTGGCAATGCCAAAATAAAGTTGGGACAAAAGAATCATCCAAAATAATTTTTCTAACTCAAGTTATAGCAGATTTACTATTCTGGCTAAAACTAAAATAAAGCAATTTTAATTAATTTTAACATAGCTAAATATATATTCTAAAGAAACTACATAAAATTTGCAAACCAACAAAAAAGAATCACCTAAAATAATAAACAGAATAAAAGATATGAATTTTTCAAAACAGAAACTATTCTGTTAAAACAGAAAATCAAAATAAAAGAAAAAGGCCTAATGGGCCTAAACGTGCAATCGGGCGTAATATAGTCTAAAAGGGCCTCGGGTTAAAACTAAACGGACCGGCTAAAACGAATAAACCTAACTAATTAAACGGAAAGAACCGGGCGGTTTTCTTATAAAACCTACCCCTTGGGATCTAATCCTAGCCGTGCGTTATGAATCGGACGGGGATGATTCGGCGACTTACGGCGTCCGAGCCAGCGGCGGCGGCGGGCGGCGAGGAGTCGGCGAGGTTCCGGTCGTCGGGAGGTCGGGAAGTAGCTGGAAGTGCGGGAGGGTCGGGAGGGTTTGGTGGCGTCGGGGTGGCGGGGTGGTCTAGGGCGGCACGGCGGCGACAATGGCGGCGACGGAGCTTGGCTCCGGCGTGCTCGGCGAGAGAGAGGGGCTCGGCGAGGTCTAGGGGGGAATGGGGTGCGGGCGTCGACTTTTATAGCTGGGGGCTCGTCACTGCTTGGGGCGATCGAGGCGATCGGGATCCGGATCCGCCGGGATCCGGCGATCCGCAATGGCGGCGCGGCGTGGCGTGGGCGAGGTAGACGATGGGGCGGGCCCGCTGTCAGTGAGAGAGAGGGAGAGGCGAGGCGAGCGGGCGACCGATGCCAACGGGTTGGTCTTGGGAGTGAGGCCGGTTGGTGGGCCGCTCGGCTGTGGCCAAGGCTGGCAGTGGGCAGCTGGCTGGCCGGCCAGTCAAGGGTCATGTGCCATGGCCTGGGCAGGGGGCCTAATGGCGCTGGGTGGGTTTTCTTTTTGAAATTTATTTTTTAAAATAAAACAAAACAGAGTATAACTTTTAAAATATAAATATTTTATATAGGGTATATATATATACCAAAATGATCAGGGGAATATTCCCTTTCATTTGAACATTTTTCCAAAGGCAAAATCCAAACTTTATAAAAATCCATTTTTTTCAAATTCAAATAAAATTCAGATTTGAATCCAAATCTTTTGGCAATGTTTTCCTCTGATATTTTTGGAGTGTCATGTTTACTCCTCTCATACTTTTGATCAAGTATTTATCAGGCTTAGTTTTTGAAATGTTTCCCACTTGCCAAAGTTTGAATTCAAATACAAAACTCAAAATTCTCTGAAACTTCAAATGGCATTCAAATTCAAACAGGATGCATAGGATGCTTAGCTATAATTGTAAAACATTCCAAATAGGAAATTTGGGATGTTACATAAAATGCCTAGAAAACCCAGTTAATGCATAAAAATGTCCAAACGAACCCCGAAAAATCACAAAAAATGACACAACACTCCTGTTGTTCTATGTTGACACTAGAAAATATTTGAAAGCAATAAGAGGCAATGGATATCGTTCCGTCCCCCAAGGTGGGACGTTCCCTATGAAAACCATCATGCTTGTTGTGAGAAGCTCTGGTTTGTGAGAAGCTTATACCCGAACCTGCCCCAAACGGGACAAAATTTTCACCACAGCATGTTGATGCCGCTCTATGATAGCATGCCAAGTTTCACGATTTTCAGACGGGTTTTTGATATACAAGAATTTAAAAACCAGGCATCTCAATGTTTTGCCGGCAATCAACAGTGCCCTGGTGTTTGAATTTCATTCCCATCTCTTGCATGGGACCAAGAAATTCACCCAAGGACACACATGTGATTTTTTAACCAACTTTAGTGCATTGGAGCATGGGCTTGTAGTTCAAATTTGAATTATGCACATAAAATGCCTAGAAAACCCAGTTAAGGTATAAAAAGGCCAAACGAACCCCGAAAAATTCCAAGATTGAACACAAAACTCCTGTTGTTCTATGTTGACACCAGAATTTTTTTGAAAGCAATAAGAGGCAACGGATATCATCCCGTCACCAAAGGTGGTACTTTCCCTATCGAAACCATCATGCTTGTTGTGAGAAGCTTATACCCGAACCTGCCCCAAACGGGACAAAATTTTCACCACGGCATGTTGATGCCACTCCATGATAGCATGCCAAGTTTCATGAATTTTCAGACGAGTTTTGTATTTACTAGAATTTAAAAACCAGGCATCTCAATGTTTTGCCAGCAATCAACAGTGCCATGATGTTTGAATTTCATTCCCATCTCTTGCATGGGACCTAGAAATTCACCCAAGGACACACATGTGATTTTTCAACCAACTTTGGTGCATTGGAGCATGTGCTTGTAGTTCAAATTTGAATTATACACATAAAATGCCTAGCCCAGTTAATGTATAAAAAAGGCCAAACGAACCCCGGAAAATTCCAAGATTGGACACAACACTCCTGTTGTTCTATGTTGACACTAGAAAATTTTTGAAAGCAATAAGAGGCAACGGATACCGTCTCGTCCCCAAAGGTGGTACGTTCCCTATCGAAACCATCATGCTTGTTGTGAGAAGCTCTGATTTGTGAGAAGCTTATAGCCAAACCTGCCCCAAATGGAACAAAATTTTCACCACGGCATGTTGATGCCGCTCCATGATAGCATGCCAAGTTTCATGAATTTCAGACAAGTTTTGGATTTACTAGAATATAAAACCAGGCATCTCAACATTTTGTCGTCAATCAACAGTGCCATGGTGTTTGAAATTCATTCCCATCTCTTGCATGGGACCTAGAAATTCACCCAAGGACACACATGTGATTTTTCAACCAACTTTGGTGCATTGGAGCATGTGCTTGTAGTTCATATTTGAATTATGCACATAAAATGCCTAGAAAACCCAGTTAATGTATAAAAAAGGACAAACGAACCCCGAAAAATTCCAAGATTGAACACAAAACTCCTTTTGTTCTATGTTGACACTAGAATTTTTTTGAAAGCAATAAGAGGCAACGGATATCGTCTCGTCTCCAAAGGTGGTACATTCCCTATCGAAACCATCATGCTTGTTGTGAGAAGCTCTGGTTTGTGAGAAGCTCATACCCAAACCTGGCCCAAATGGGACAAAATTTTCACCACGGCATGTTGATGCCGCTCCATGATAGCATGCCAAGTTTCATGAATTTCAGACGAGTTTTGGATTTACTAGAATTTAAAAACCAGGTATCTCAAAGTTTTGCAGGCAATCAACAGTGCCCTGGTGTTTGAAATTCATACCCATCTCTTGCATGGGACCTAGAAATTCACCCAAGGACACACATGCGATTTTTCAACCAACTTTAGTGCATTGGAGCATGTGCTTGTAGTTCAAATTTGAATTATGCACGTAAAATGCTTAGAAAACCCAGTTAATGTATAAAAAAGGCCAAACGAACCCCGAAAAATTCATTCCCATTTCTTCCATGGAACTAAGCATGCACTGAAGGACACAAATTTGATTTTTCAACCAATTTGTATGCACCATTTTGTAATTCAAATCAAGTAGATCCCACACAGTTTATTCTCACCAACCGTGTGAGATGTAGTACAAAATATCTTGGAGCACCATCGGTGTATAGTACGCCTATGGCTTACGCGAGAAGGTGCGTCGGCTATAGTCCACAGTCGGCGTGTCAAGCACACTAGCTCGCTCCCCCAAAACTACCGCCTCTGCTTCATCCCTTGATTCAAATTTTCAGTAGCCCCGGCATTTTACTCCCGCCTCTGCATCCCTCGCAATCTCAAAAATATCTACTCGCTCTTGATCCAAATTTTCAATAGCCCCTCCTTCTTACTCCCGCCTAGTAAAATTTTCAGTTGCCGCAGTATTTCCTCAAACACAACTTCCGCTCACACAAACACACACAACCCTTGAAACCATTGGTAGGTCGCCGCCACGCCGGCGCCTCCATCCTCAACCTCTGCCTGTGTGCCGAGGAGCTCGAGTAGCCAATGGCCCAAAAGAGGTTTATTGCGGCCTTTTCGCCCGACGCCGGCGAGGTGGCCGCCGAGGTATCCCCGTCGTCCTCCGCGGGCTCGATCCGCTGTCGTCGGTCCCTCGATCCGCCCCCTACGCTGGTTCGAGGACTTCCACGTCCTCTCCTGGACCCGGCAGCCGACGAAGTCCTACCTCGGGGCCCGACAGCGGCGGTGGGGGACGTGGGTCGCCAAGATTACAGATCAAGAGACCCACACCCGCCGGTGGCTCGGTAGCTTCCACAGGGCCGAGCTCGCGACCATGGAGTACGACCGCTGGCAGTTCCGCTACCACGGCGTGGCGGCTAGGCTCAATTTCCCCTTCGGCACATGTCCAATCCACCTCGTTCTGCCGGAGCCAGGGGTGGTGAGCTCGGCTATGGCACGAGAGGACCGCGAGGCGTGGGAGCGTCTCGAGGCCGAGTCCGCTGACGAGGCCTACATGCAGGAGCTCCGCCAGCAGCACCCGGAGATCGTGGAGGCGGAGTGAGCGATCCTTGCCGGCGCGGAGGGCGGCGAGGTTATCGCGCTCTCCTCCGATGACAAGGTCGAAGGTGGCGAGGACGGCGGCGCGGAGGGCGGTGAGGTTATCTTGCTCTCCTCTGATGACGAGGTCAAAGGCGGCGGCGACGGCGGCGCAGAGGGCGTCGAGGTGGGCCCCCAGGACGAGGAGATCGACGTTGACGAGTGGAGGAGTGCCTTCCCCAACGACCCTGACGATAGTACTGGCCCGGACCCGGCTCACGGCACACCGTACATGACGAGGAAGGATTGGCTCGGCCTCTACTTCGACCGAAAGTAGTTTAGCTTAGTTTAAATTTATGTTTTATGTTCGGTAATGCAAAACTATCTATGTTTATGTTTCAATGCATGCTACTTTCGGTTGAACCTCCTTTGAACTTGATCAAATTGAAGTTTACAACCTTAAGTTTAGGGGATCGACTAGAAAAGGCCAAAAATTGCTAGAGTATATATATATATATATATATATATATATATATATATATATATATATATATATATCCACTAAGGGTTTTAGTCCTTTAACTTTTTAAGGGTCGCCTAGCGATGTCCTTATGACTTGTTTATTTCAGTTCTTCACAATGTGATGCTCTATATGTGCAACTATTTGCTGTGTAGTTTAATTTCATCAATAACAGTTTCAACAATACCACTATGAATTACGATATTTGGTTGCTGTTAAGGATATTGCAGTTAACTTGCCTTTTCGTTTTTCAATTGTTGTTTAGCAACATGCATTGTACAAAATGACTAAATATGCAATCCCAGGCTACATAGCAACAAGGAAGAGTGTTACCTTAATGTTCTGATGATGTCTAGATATACATGTAACAAAATCTTATATAATTGGATGGATGGAATCTTGTACTACATCATTTTTCAATTGTTGTTTAGCTTCTGATATTAACTTGGTGCTTTTAGGTACATATATCATTGCCAAATATCCACACTTCAACCCTTTCTGCGCATGGGGCAATGAGATATTCATGAACCAGCATCAAGTGAGGAAACTGATAAAGATTGTTACTAAAATGGGTAGAAAGATGTCAATCAAAATATTTGTTTACACTTTATGCAAGACAACAGTGAACTGCAGGACGGTAAGTAAGAAACCTGTAGCCTTCTTTTTACTGCCCGTAATGAGTTGTGTTAGATGACAATATCTGAATCTTTTTTCTTTTACAGTGGATCCTGAAGCAGTTTACTCAAGATTACCTCTCAAACTACATGATTGGCGGCCGGCCATCACAAGGGGTTGGACTAGAGTCCTGCATGCCTTCTGCATCCAGGAGGGCACAATAGGGTCATTCCGCTTCACCTTTTTCAGCAACTGGAATGTTTGTCGCCTCTTTCTTTACCATTTGTAATAGTACAAGTATACAACCCTGGTACATCATTCTTTATTTGGTGCTTCTGTATATTTTAAACATATGTACCTGTGAATCGAATAATGCATTGGTTGTTTGAACCTGATGGATATGAATAAAGCTATAGCCTACTTTGAAGTTTAAATTAGGTACAATTTTAAATAGCAACAATTAAATTAGGGCGAAATAATGTTGTGCAGGTCATTACGGCACACATGGTTGGTAAAACACAAACGTTTGCGATATACACCATAATCTGAGACGGTTCACAGAGAGGAAACGTGTGCAAGCATGCACACAGTTGCCATTCGCAAAGCGTGTGTGATGTTAGACACTCACATACGATGCGGGAAAACTAAATGCGTGTGATTATCTACCTATCGTACACGGTTTATAATCATGAACTCTTTGTGATGTGCCAGGCATCGTAAATCTCTCGTGCACGAATCTGCTCGAAAGCTCCGTGTTCGAATCTGCTCGAAAGCTCCGTGCCTAGAATCTCCCTGGTATTACGCAGAACCACAAAACTCCGACTGTGATGGAAATGCGAGCACAAACGAGTAGCAAGGATGAAGCGTTTGGGATATTCGAGATATCGGAAACGGTTATATAGGGACAACTGTATGCATCAAGGCTCCCTATCCCTGACGGTCTCTGGGTCATGTGGGAAGGACCCCCTATTGCCCACACTCACTTGGCGACGGTTCCAAATGCCGTCACGAAAAGGGGTAAAAACCGTTTGTTTAGGACCGACGCGCACCAGTGTGTGTGAATAATAATAGGAGTGCACGTGCATTGGACTAAGCTGGAATCTACAAACATTTATTCAAAGGAGAAGACAAGGTAATATGGGCTCTTTGTCAGATCAACAATAATACATATGATAGTCACTCAACATTTTCATCGTGATCTTCTCCTTACGACCCAAGGAAAAAAGAAAAGAATTTCAAAGAAACACACTAAAATATTTTTGGAGTTTTTGTTTTTCTGAAGAAAGTAAAACAAGAACGAGAAAAACTATTTACACGGGAAATCTCCCAACAAGTAAAAGAAGAACAAGAAATCTTTTTGGGTTTTATTTTAATACTACAACTAAATTACACTAGAAAGAAAATCTAAAAAGAAACGAGAACTATTTTTTTGGATTTTCTCAAAGTTTTTCAAACACACAAGAAGAAAATGAAAAAGAAATAAACTCGCATGGATAATACAATTAAAAAGTATGAACACCGACAACTGAAATGAGTGTGTGAACATGAATGTAATGTCGGTGAGAAATACGTACTCTCTCAAGCTTAGGCTTTTGGCCTAAATTGGTCTAGGGCCACAGCTGGCCTGGATAATATCCAAACTCGTAGTTGGGGTTGTACTGAGCTGCGGCCGCCACTGCTTGAAGGGCTACAGTGTGGAGGCGAGCGGCCTCCCCCTCTCTCTCATACTCGTCTGCCTCCTCTCTGGTTATGAAGTATCTCCGCTTTACCTGAAAGTTAAAAAGGCAGGAGCGGGAAGCGTAAAATAGAAGACACTCTCCCTATCGAAGATTAGTCTGTACAAGAGGGCCTATTCGCTCCTCTCAAGAAACTGGTAATGAACCATAGCATCATTGTCAAGGTAAGTGGGTGGTAACTCAACAAAATTTTCTCTTATGGGTACCCCAAGATAACTAGCTAACCGGGTGGCATAAATCCCACCAAAGAAATCTCCATCTTTGGCATTATTACGTTACCGCCTTGCAACAATGGCCCCCAAATTAAATCGTTTATCACCCATTACCTCACAGTTGAGAACACTAAGATCTGATGCACAAAGGTGGCTATGTACATGTTTACCATTAATGCATCTACCTATAAACAGAGCAAAATAATGTATAGCAGGAAAGTAAACGCTCCCTATAGTAGCTTGTGTAACATTTCTAGTTTCTCCTATGGTGATGCTATCAAGGAACTCAGAACAATCAATTTTACAAAGCTCACTATGAATGCCCCATTGTGGAATTTTGCATGCATCATTAAAATCTTCAAGGTCCATGGTATATGATTTATCATAAAGATCAAATAAAACAGAATGAGTATTACGCTGGGATGTGAACTTAAATCTTCGCACAAATGAACCAGTGAGGTGATAGTACTGCCGACACTTATCTGACACGAAGTCTTCGAGGCCAGCATTTTGTACGTATGCGTCAAATTCCTCCTTAAAACCAGCATGAACCATGAAATGATCCGACGGACATTCACAAGGCTACACTAGAGCTTCCCTCGGTGGATCAAGGTCTGGCTCACGTATTGCAAGTCTTGGGGCCTTATTCATCGAGGAACCCCCTTGATATATCCTCCTAAACATTTTTCTTCCTCTGAAAAATTTCTGAAATTTTTGATGACTCAAAATAAAAACGAACAAAACTCAACAAGATTGATAGCAACTACTCCCACAAGTGTCTAGAGGCTATATCATGCAACAAAAATACTTTGGACCATATAAATTTGACATGCAAGCTCAAGAACAAGGTCACCACAGCAGCAAAAAATTGCAATATATGAAGCACTAGAACAAAATCTACTTGCACCATTGGAGGAGTCACATACCGAAGAACAATCCCCCAAAACAGTTTTGCGAATGGAGCTTTGAGCAAGGAGATAAAAAATGGCAGCAAAATGAGCTAGAACAAAGGTTTGAGCAATGGTGAGATTTTTTCTAGAGGAAGATGAAGTGGATGGGTGCTGGAATAAGTGAGGGGGACTCACGTGGGACCCACAAGCCACCTAGGCACGCGTAGGGAGGTGGGCGTGCACTGTGGGCTTGTGGCCCACTGGTGCTGCCCCCTGGTGTGTTTTTAGTGCCAAAAATTCTAAAATATTCCATAAAAAATAATACTAAATTTTCAGGGAATTTGGAGAAATTTTATTTTTGGGACATTTTTATTTCACGGATAATTCAGAAAACAGACAAATAATAGTATTTTTTTCTTTATTTATTCTAAATAACAGAAAGTAAAAAGTAGGTACAGAAAGTTGTGTTTACTAAATTCATCCATCGCATGCCTATCAAAAGGAATCCATTAACAAGGTTGATCAAGTCTTATTAACAAACTTCTTTCGAATGACATGAAACCGGAGAATCTTCGTATAACACTAGGTTACCTCAATGGGGATATGCATGTCCCCAACAATAAGAATATCATATTTTTTTGACAATAGGAATAGGGAATTCAAAACCTCCAATATCATTATCATTATCACTAGGTGGATGTCCATTACCAGATTGTGTCTTGATAACCCACAAGTATAGGGGATCGCAACAGTTTTCGAGGGTAGAGTATTCAACCCAAATTTATTGATTCGACACAAGGGGAGCAAAAGAATATTCCCGAGTATTAGTAGCTGAGTTGTCAATTCAATCATACCTGAAAGACTTAATATCTCAGCAAAGTTTTTAGTAGCAAAGTGGTATGGAAGTGACGATAACGGTGACAAAAGTAACAGTAGCAATTTTGTAGTGATTGTAATAGTAGCAACGGCAAAGTAACTTAGCAAAGATCAATGTGTGAAGAACTCGTAGGCAACGGATCAGTGATGGATAATTATGTCGGATGGCATTCATCATGCAATAGTTATAACCTAGGGTGACACAAAACTAGATCCAATTCATCAATATAACGTAGGCATGTATTCCGTATATAGTCATATGTGCTTATGGAAAAGAACTTGCATGCCATCTTTTGTCCTACCCTCCCGTGGCAGTGGGGTCCTAATGGAAACTAAGGGATATCGAGTCCTCCTTTTAATAGGGAATCAGTCCAAAGCATTAGCACTTAGTCAATACATGAACTCCTCAAACTACGGTAATCACCGGAAAGAATCCCAATTATTGTCACCTTGGGGTATGCAGATCATAACACATAATAGGTGTATACAACTTGCAAGATAGGATCAAGAACACAAATATATTCATGAAAACATAATAGGTTCAGATCTGAAATCATGGCACTCGGGCCCTAGTGACAAGCTTTAAGCATAGCAAAGTCATGGCAACATCAATATCAGAACATAGTGGATACTAGGGATCAAACCCTAACAAAACTAACTCAATTACATGATAAATCTCATCCAACGCATCACCGTCCAGCAAGCCTACGATGGAATTACTCACTCCCGGCGGCGAGCATCATGAAATTGGTGATGGAGGAAGGTTGGTGATGATGATGGCGACGAATCCCCCTCTTCGGAGCCCCAAACGGACTCTAGATGAGCCCACCCGATGAAGAGCAGGAGGTGGCGGCGGCTCCATATCGTAAAACGCGATGAATCCTTCTCTCTGATATTTTCTCCGTGAATACGTACTTATAGAGTTGGAATTAGGTTCGGAGAAGCTTCAGGGGGCCCACAGGCCTCTAGGGCGCGCCCCAAGGGGGTGGGCGCACCACAGGGCTTGTAGCCTTTGGGTGCCCCCCCTCTGGTTGATTCTTGCGCCAATATTTTTATATATTCCATAAATATTCTCCATAATTTTCAGGTCAATCCGATAACTTTTATTTCTGTACAAAAATAACACCTTGGCAATTCTGCCGAAAACAACGTTAGTCCAGGTTAGTTCCATTCAAATCATGCAAATTAGAGTCGAAAACAAGGGCAAACGAGTTTGGAAAAGTAGATACGACAGAGACGTATCATGTCTCAGCATCATAAAATAGAAACATCGTTACTATTCTCAAAAGGTTTTTCTATCACAGGTTTACTAGAAGCATGCAAATTTCTATCATTGTTCTTCTTCTTTTTCTTCTTAGATGAACTAGGTGTATCAATATTAATTCTCTGAGAATCTTACTCAATTCTTTTAGGATCACCTTAAGGATATAGTGGCTCCTGAGTCATTCTACCTCCTCTAGTCATTACCCTAACAACATGATTATTTCTTTTATTATTCATTTCATTAAGCCAATCGTTGTGTGACTTAGCAACTTATTCTAACTGGGTATGAACCATGGATGCATGTTTTCCTAAACCCTTAACATGAATAGCAACTCCGAACATCAAGTCATTGAAGCGATCAATCATGATAGCATTACGTTTCAATTGATTCTTAACATACATATTAAAATGTTCTTGCTTAACATTGTAGCTATCAAATTCATCTAGGCATTGACTAGCTATAGGATCGAAAGTATGTCTAGAGGGGGGGGGGGTGATTAGACTACTTGACCAAATAAAAATATTTCCTTTTCCCAATTTTAGTTGTGGGCAGAATTAGCAATTATGACAAGTCAAGAAATCAACCTACACATGCAATTCTAAGAGTATAGTAGCGAAATGTAATGCGTTGCATATGAAGGTAAAGGGAAGGGTTTGGAGAAGGCAAACACAATAGAGACACGAAGAGTTTTGGCATGGTTCCGATAGGTGGTGCTATCGTACATCCATGTTGATGGAGACTTCAACCCACGAAGGGTAACGACTGCCCGAGTCCATGAAGGGCCCCACCCATGAAGGGTCCATGAATGAGCAACCTTGTCAATCCCACCATGGCCATCGCCCATGAAGGACTTGCCTCACTCGGGTAGATCTTCACGAAGTAGGCGATCTCCTTGCCCTTACAAACTTCTTGGTTCAAATCCACATATGTCGGAGGCTCCCAAGCGACACCTAACCAACCGAGGAGACACCACTCTCCAAAAGGTAATAGATGGTGTGTTGATGATGAACTCCTTGCTCTTGTGCTTCAAATGATAATCTCCCCAACACTCAACTCTCTCTCATAGATTTGGCTAGGGTGGAAGAAGGATTTGAGTGGAAAACAACTTGGGGAAGGCTAGAAATCAAGGTTCAAATGGTAGGAATGGAATCTCTTGATCTCAACACATGAGTAGGTGGTTCTCTCTAAGAAAATGAATTGTGCAAGTGTAGGCACGTTCTGATGGCTCTCTTCTATGAGGAAGAGGGGGTGGAGGGGTATATATATCCTCCACACAAAATCCAACCGTTATACACTTTTGACCCATCTCGATGGCACTAATGAGAAAACTCGGTGGCATCGATCTATGCAAAAATATGAACATTAGGAATATTGGTGGGACCAACGGGAACAACTTAGTGGGACCGATGTGCTAGGGCTTCGGGCAAACCTCATCTCGGTGGGACCAAAGTGAAGCAATAAGGCAACAGAGAATCAGTCAAGCCATCCCTGTGGGACCGATTGCAACTTCTCGGTGAGATCGAAGTGATTGCAACAAGTCATAGAGCGCTGGCAAGGCCATCTCGGTGGGACCGAGATCCATATCAGTGGAACGGAATTATTAGGGTTTTGGCTGTGGCTAAGTCTAGATGAACTTGGTGGCTCCGGATGGGAAATATCGGTGGGCCCGAGTTGGGAATTAGGGTTTGTACATATTGGGATAGAGAAAGTGGCTGAGGGTTTTGGGGCAATATCAATAAGCACTTGAGAAACGAGATCATTAAGCAACACCTCATCCCCTTTTAATAGTATTGGCTTTCCTATGGACTCAATGTGATCTTGGATCACTTCAACATAAATGCAGAGTCTTAAGCTTTTGCCAATCCTTGTCCTTACCATTTTGAGGGGTCAAAATCTCTAGTTCATGACATGCCAATCATTGAACATCCTGAAATATTTATCTTGAATGGCCATTAGTTCAATGAGATATATGTGCTACTAAATACTTTGTTGCAGATATTTAGTTCTCTAGGTGTGGTTGAATTGACAACTCAACTGCTAAGGCTCATAAATATTCTTTGGCTCCTGAAATATTTATCTTGAATTGCCATTAGTTCAATGAGATATATGTGCTACTAAATACTTTGTTGCAGATATTTAGTTCTCTAGGTGTGGTTGAATTGACAACTCAACTGCTAAGGCTCATAAATATTCTTTGGCTCCCCTTGTGTAAATCAATAAATTTAGGTGAAATACAACCCTTGAAGACTGTCGCAACCACCTATACTTGTGTGTTATAATGAATAGACACATAGCAAGGCAAAGGTGCAATTTTCATTTTCTTGAAACTTAGGAAGATTTTAGAACAAGCTAAGGCACCAATACAATCTACCCATGCATATCCATAGTATAGGCAATGGATAAGAAACATGCAAGTGCAAGAATGTATGGGAGGTAGAGATTGGAAGATCAAACATAATGAAGACACTAAATTTTTTGGCGTGGTTTCGATAGGTGGCGCTATCGTACACCCACGTTGATGGAGACTTTAAACCACGGAGGGTAATGGTTGTGAGAGGCCACGGAGGGCTCTACCCATGAAGGTTCCACAAAGAAGCAACCTTGTCTATTCCACCATGGCTTACGCCCACGAAGGACTAGCACTACTCGAGTAGATCTTCATGAAGTAGACAATCTCCTTGCCCTTACAAACTCCTTGGTTGAACTCCACATGATTTGGAGCCTCCGAAGTGACACCTAACCAATATAGGAGACACCACTCTCCAAAAGGTAATAGATGTTGTTGATGATGATGAACTCCTTGCTCTTGTGCTTCAAAAGCTAGTCTCCTCAACACTTGATACGTCCATTTTGCATCATGTTTCCTCACTATTATTTATGATGTTTTTATCCATAATAATGCTTTTTGGAGTAATTCTAATGCCTTTTATCTCATAGTATGCAAGGTATACCAAAGAGGGAGAATTCCGGCAGCTGGAAATCTGGACCTGAAAAGCTACGCCATGCCACCTATTCTGCACAACTCCAAACAAGCTGAAACTTCATGGAGATTTTTTTTATCAAATATATGATGAACACTAGAGCAAATAACTACCAGAGGGGGCCACCAGGTGGGCACAACCCACTGGCGTGCCGAGGAGCCAGGCGCGCCCCTGGTGGGTTGTGCTCACCTGTGCCCACCTCCGTGCCCATCTTCTGGTATATAGGTCATTTTGACCTAGAAAAAAAATAAAGAGAGGACTTTCGGGACGGAGCGCCGCCGTCTCGAGGCGAAACTTGGGCAGAAGCACTTTTGCCCTCTGGCGGAGCGATTCCGCGGGGGAACTTCCCTCCCGGAGGGGGAAATCATCGTCATCATCATCAGCAACAACTCTCCCATCTTGGGGAGGGCAATCTCCATCAACATATTCAACAACACCATCTCATCTCAAACCCTAGTTCATCTCTTGTGTTCAATCTTGTTACCGCAACTATAGATTGGTGCTTGTGGGTGACTAGTAGTGTTGATTACATCTTGTAGTTGATTATTATATGGTTTATTTGGTGGAAGATTATATGTTCAGATCCAATATGCTAATTAATACCCCTCTGATCTTGAGCATGTTTATCATTTGTGAGTAGTTACTTTTGTTCTTGAGGTCACGGGAGAAATCATGTTGCAAGTAATCATGTGAACTTGATATGTGTTCGATATTTCGATAGTATGTATTAGTGGTGTCATGTGAACGTCGACTACATGACACTTCACCATATTTGGGCCTAAGGGGATGCATTGTGGAGTAACAATTAGATGATGGGTTGCAAGAGTGACAGAAGCTTAAACCCCAGTTTATGCGCTGTTCCACAAGGGACCGATTGGATCCAATAGTTAAATGGTATGGTTAGAATTTATTCTTAATACTTTTCTCGTAGTTGCGGATGCTTGAGGGAGGTTTAATCGTAAGTAGGAGGTTTGTTCAAGTAAGAACAACACCTAAGCACCGGTGCACCCATATCAAATTATCAAAGTACCGAACATGAATTAAACCAACATGATGAAAGTGAATAGATGAAATCCCGTGTACCCTTAAGAACGCTTTGCTTATCATAAGACACCGTTTTGGCCTGTACTTTTCCTCAAAAGGATTGGGCTACCTTGCTGCACTTTAGTTACTACTATAGTTACTTGCTCGTTACAAATTATCTTGCTATCAAACTACTCTGCTACTTACAATTTCAGCACTTGCAGACATTACCTTACTGAAAACCACTTGTCATTTCCTTCTGCTCCTCGTTGGGTTCGATACTCTTACTTTTTGAAAAGAGCTACAATTGATCCCCTATACTTGTGGTTCATCAAGGCTATTTTCTGGCACCGTTGCCGGGGAGTGAAGCACCTTTGGTAAGTATAATTTGGTAAGGAAACATTTATATAGTGTGCTGAAATTTATTGTCACTTGTTGCTATGGAAAACAATCCTTTGAGGGGTTTGTTCGGAGTATCTTCACCTCGATCGGAACCACAATTAGCTACCCCTCAACCTACTGCACCTACTGAAAATATTGAATATGAAATTACTTCGGGTATGATAGAACAACTGCTAGCTAATCCTTATGCAGGAGATGGAACCGAACATCCTGATATACACTTGATATATGTAAAACAAATTTGTGGATTGTTTAAGCTTGCAGGTTTACCCGAAGATGAAGTTATGAAGAAGGTTTTCCCTTTATATTTGAAGGGAAAAAGCATTGGCATGGTATAGGCTATGCGATGATATTGAATCTTGGAATTGGAATCGATTGAAATTGGAGTTCCATCAAAAAAATTATCCTATGCATCTAGTTCATCGAGATCAGAATTATATATATAATTTTTGGCCTCGTGAAGGAGAAGTATCGCTCTAGCTTGGGGGAGGCTTAATTCAATGTTACATTCATGCCCCAATCATGAGTTCTCAAGAGAAATTATTATCCGGAACTTTTATGCTCGGCTTTCTCGTAATGATCAAACCATGCTTGATACTTCTTGTGTTAGTTCTTTTGTGAAGAAGACTATTGAATTCAGGTGGGATCTTTTGGAAAGAATTAGACGCAACTCTGAAGATTGGGAACTCGAAAAAGGTAAAGAGTCAGGTATTAAGCTTAAGTATGATTGTGTTAAATCTTTTATGGATACCGATGCTTTTCAAAAGTTTAGCACTAAATATGGACTTGACTCTGAGATAGTAGCTTCCTTCTGTGAATCATTAGCTACTCATGTTGATTCCCTAAAGAGAAATGGTTTAAATATCACCCACATGTTAAAGAAGAAATCAAAGAACCGGTACCAGTTAAAGAAGAAACTATACTTTACAATGTTGATCCAGTTGTTCCTTCTGCTTATATTGTGAAACCACCTTTCCCTGTTAGGATAAAGGAACATGCTAAAGTTTCAACTGTGGTTAATAAAAGCTATATTAGAACACCTAAACCTGATGAACAAATCAAAGTAGAACCTATTATTGCTATGGTTAAAGATCTGTTAGAAGAAGATATGGATGAGCATGTTATTTACTTCTGCGATGAAGCCGCTAGAATTGCCAAACCTGATAAAAAAACTAAACATAGACCTGTTGTTGGCATGCCCGTTGTCTCAGTTAAAATAGGAGATCACTGTTATCATGGTTAGTGTGACATAGATGCTAGTGTGAGTGCTATTCCTTACACCTTATATCAAGAAATTATGAATGACATAGCACCCACAGAGATAGAAGACATAGATGTTACTATTAAACTTGCTAATAGAGACATTATATCACCAATTGGGATCGTTAGAGATGTTGAAGTCTTGTGTGGGAAAATAAAATACCCTATTGTTGTTCTTGTTCTTGGTTCCCCACAAGATGACTTTTGTCCCATTATCTTTGGTAGACCTTTCTTGAACACCGTTAATGCTAAAATAGATTGTGAGAAACAAACTGTCGGTGTTAATTTTGGTGATGAGTCTCATGAGTTTAATTTTTCCAAGTTTAGTAGAAAGCTTCATGAAAAAGAATTGCCTAGTAAAGATGAATTAATTGGTCTTGCTTCTATTGCTATGCCACCTACTAATCCTTTATAAAAATATTTGCTAGACCATGAAAATGATTTATGCATGAATGAAATGAAATAGACAATATTTTCTTTGAGCAACGTCCTCTGCTTAAACACAATTTGCCTATTGAAACTCTACGAGGTCCTCCTCCACCTAAAGGTGATCCTGTGTTTGAATTAAAACAATTGCCAGACACTTTGAAATATGCTTATCTTGATGAAAAGAAGATATATCCTGTTATTTTTAGTGCTAACCTTTCAGAACATGAAGAAGAAAGATTATTGAAAGTTCTAAGGAAGTACCGAGCAGCTATTGGATATACTCTTGATGATTTAAAGGGCATTAGTCCCACTCTATGTCAGCACAAAATTAATATGGAACCTGATGCTAAACCCGTTGTTGATCACCAACGTCGGTTAAATCCGAAGATGAAAGAAGTGGTAAGGACGGAAATATTAAAACTTCTGGAAGCAGGTATAATTTATCCTATAGCTGATATTCGATGGGTAAGTTCCGTTCATTATGTCCCTAAGAGGGAGGTATTACTATTATTCCTAATGATAAGAATGAACTTATTCCACAAAGAATTGTTACAGGTTATAGAATGGTAATAGATTTTAGAAAATTAAACAAAGCAACTAGAAAAGATCATTACCCTCTGCCTTTTATTGATCAAATGCTAGAAAGATTGTCTAAGAATACACATTTTTGCTTCCTTGATCGATATTCTGGTTTTTCACAAATACCTATTTATCAACCTGATCAAGAAAAGACTAGTTTTACTTGTCCCTTTGGAACTTATGCTTATAGACGTATGACTTTCGGTTTATGTAATGCACCTGCTACCTTACAAAGATGTATGATCGCTATATTCTCTGACTTTTGTGAAAAGATTGTTGAGGTTTTTATGGACGACTTCTCTGTTTATGGGAAGTCTTTTGATGATTTTTTAAGCAATCTTGATCGAGTTTTGCGGAGATGTGAACAAACAAATCTTGTCTTGAATTGGGAGAAGTGTTAGTTTATGGTTAATTAAGGCATTGTTTTGGGTCATAAAATTTGTGAAAGAGGTATTGAAGTGGACAAAGCTAAGGTTGATGCAATTGAGAAAATGCCATGTCCTAAAGATATAAAAGATATTCGTAGTTTCTTAGGTCATGCTAGTTTCTATAGGTGATTTATCAAAGACTTCCTGGTGAAAAGAGGTTATTTGATATTAACTCATTAGATGAATGGAGAACCCAAGCTTATGAACATGCAAAATTGTTTAAAGAAAATGTTAAAAGATGGCATGACAAAAGAACCCAAAAGCGTGAGTTTAAGGTCGGAGAATATGTTCTTTTGTACAACTCTCATTTCAGATTCTTTGCAGAAAAACTCCTCTCAAAATGGGAAGGCCTGTCGTGGAATTGTCACGGTAGATGTCCTAGCAGAAGGACTTAGTCGTGGAGCCATCGCAACAGGGTTAGCTTAAAGGGGTTAAACGGGACAAAGGACATGAGGAGTTTATACTGGTTCGTCCCCTTGTGGTGAAGGTAAAGGCCTAATCCATTTTGAGGTGGTATTGCTTATGTCTCGATTGGCAGGGAGCGAATACCCTTGACCTAGCTTTCAATCTATTGTCTCTTGCCCTAACTCGCCGCCGGGTCGTCCCTTTATATACACAGGTCGACGCCCAGCAGCTTACGGAGTCCCGGCCAGCTCGTAAACAACGTGTCCGGCTTGGTGACTAACTGTACATGCCTTATAGTACAAGTCATACATATATGGCGGTTTACACTTGTTTGGGCCTTAAGTCACCTTTGGGCTTCAGGCCATCAATGAGTCTGCATAGTGAACTACCGTCTTAAGCATCTTCATGGGCTTTGTCTTGATGAACCGCCAGGGGCTTAACCCGGCCCCTCCTGGGCGGGTTAACCCATTAGTTATATCCCCAACGTTAGGCCCCATGTTGATTTGAACTTGTTCATATCAATCTTCAACACTTCGAAAAAATTCCTTCCTCATTACTCTTGCAAAACCTTGTAACTCGCCGTGACGTCATCTTGTAGGATCATGGTAACCCGCCGTGATGTCGCCTGTCATTAATATTGCACCAAGCTCAAATCTTAATAAATCTTCTCTTTTAATGAATCTCCGAAAATCGTGGCATCTGCGCCATCACGTCCATTTCTTTGGCCTCCTCGATTCCCGAGCATGTCACTTATCCTTTTATCTTATAAATAGGGCTGGGGGGTCCCTTTCACTTTCCCCCCTTGCCTCTTCGTCTCTGTCCTCCACCTCGCGATGCCCTAGCACTCGAGCTCTGCCGCCACCGTCGACCTTTGCCTCTGCTCCAACAACGGCCGCTTCATTGACCTGATCTAACCAGATTTCGTCCGCGCACCTCCGCTGCTCAAGAGCCCTGGTTAGTTCTCCTTCTTCCTCTTCCCATAGATCCGCTAGGGTTTTGGTACGAGTTGGTCGGAGTTCATCCTTGCTTTCCACTGCAGTTTGTGATTTTTGATTCGAACCTGGTATTCCTCCTATCACTACTGGAAACTAGGAATTTGCCATCAACCAGCTCTTTGCCATCTGCCAGCTGATGGCAAAGAACGTCTTTGCCATCTGCTTATAAAAAACAGATGGCAAAGAACTGACAGATGGAAAAGAACATGGTTGCCATCAGCCAATTCTTTGCTATCTGCTAGTGGATGGCAAATAATCTTTGCCATCTGCCAGCAGATGGCAAATAATCTTCGCCATCTGCCAGCAGATGGCAAAGAGGTGGGTAGGGTCCAGTGCTGCAACGGCCTGTCAACCCACCTCTTTGCCATCTGCCAGCAGATGGCAAAGAATCTTTTCCATCTGTTGGCAGATGGCAAAGAAGTGGGTGGAGCCCAATGGGTAACGGCGCTATAACGGCCATTAGACCCACCTCTTTGCCATCTGCCAGCGGATGGCAAAGGCCCATATCTTTGCCATCAGCCAGCGGCTGGCAGATGGCAAAGAGGTCGACCCTCTCTCCCAGCCGGCCCCTCCCTCTCTCTCTTCCAGCCCCCCCCCCCCCCCTCTCTCTCTCCCAACCTCACCCACCAACCCCGGCCCCCAACAGACCCCACTGCAGCCCCCCGACGACCCAGTAGCGCCCGGCCTGCCACCGCCACCGCCCGCCCCTCCCGCCACCGCAGCCCTCCTCCGCCCCTCCCCCCCTCCCGCCCCCCCCCACCGCAGCCCTCCCCGCCACTCCCCGCCTCCCCCCCCTCCCCGCCCCTCCCCGCCACCGCAGCTCGCCCTCCCCGCCCTCCCGCCACCATGCCCTTCCCGCCCTCCCCGCCCCCCCCACCGCTGCCCTCCCCGCCCTTCCCGCCTCCCCGCCCCTCCCACCACCGCCCGTCCCTCCACCGAGCCGGACCTCCCCGCCTCCCCTGGTCACTGGCCCTCCCGGCCCGCGCCCATGCCCGCCCCTCCATCGAGCCAGGCCACGGCGCCGCCCCCTTCCCGCGGCCTCCCCGCCACGGCGCCCGCCCCTCCATCTGTCAGGTTTGTTCCATTCGGAAATATACTCCCTCCATTCGGAAATTAATATTTGCCATCTAGAAAATATAATCCTTCCATTATGTATTATTCATCAAGAAGATGCAACGGTGGGTGCCAAAAAAGGCAAAAATGGTGTGAAAAAAATTGTTCACATCAATTTTTTTGATTGGACAATGGTGGACTGCTGCTGTTTCAACACTTCGGAACATCAAGGAAAAAAGGGTTTAACTCTATAGTCGCCTTGGTCTTTTGGTCCGTCTAGAAAGAGCGAACAATATAGTCCTTCACAATGCCCATCTTCCACTTCTAAAGCTTGTTGATTTAATAAATCTGAATGTCATTTATGGGTTCAGGCTGGAGCAAAGCAATTAGGCTCCCTACTCCCTGTTTTGTCTCTTGGGCAAAGCACATAGGCTCCCTGCTCCCTGTTTTGCCTCTTGACCGGTCATCACCGTTTGTACTACCCTTGTACTTGGTTTCTGTCTTAATATATGACATGCAGTTCTCCTGCATGGTTTGAAAAAAATGCAAACAATGGACCAAATTGATGCTACATGAAGTCTATAAGCTTATGTGTTTTCTTTCTCACCAAAGGTAAATAATTAAACCACAGCTTAAATATATTTGTGGCTGCAGCAAGATTATCCGATAGGCTATGTAAGACATGTAAAAAATCAAATGATTTTACCATCTAAGATATGCATAATTAAATGCAAGTAAAATCAAAACTTTGGCAAGGGATGGGGCTCGTACATCCCAAACCTGCCAGATGGTTATATATGAATTTGGGAAATAGGTTAGGTTGCACATCAAGAAGAACTAATTCATTGTTAGACCCTTCCATATTTGAAGAACGGTATCCTCTCAAAGAAACAACACACGGAAACATGAGCATCTGGGGGACTGGGCAATGACTATTAACAAAATTTAGTTTGGATATTAATCAAGCACACAAATATGCAAAACTAGCAAATGTATAGGAACAGTGTGTGCCTTAGCATGTACGAGTTGCACAGGAAAAACTACCAAATCTATGGTTTTCTCAATTTTACCAAAACTACCTAGGTGTTTGGCTGGTGTTTCGCGGGGTGGATTTTCGGTCATATATTTGTGAATTATGAGTTAGGTCATATATTTTCCAATTTTGTTATGAAAAACATCATATATATTTGCGTTGATCGGGTGGATTTAAATGTGCGATTGTTTCATCGCTGTGAGGGTCAGTGTTCAACAACCTCCCCGTGCGTTCGACGAGCTCCGCCCCTGCGTTCGTGGGTGAGCACAAATGACATCTCCTCCTGCCCCCCTTCATTTGCTCTGTTCCGGTCTTTGTGCCGATGAAACTTGCTAGCTATAGGTGTATTCAATCATCGATATCGTGACCACTATCGTCTCCCGCTCGAAGGGTTACATCTATAAATATGCATTCATTTGCATATTTATAACCATAATTCTTTCCAATTGTCCAACGTTATCCATGGACAACCCGAGTATGTGTAGATTGGGTTCGTTTTCCCATATGCTATGCTCCGGATCTGATGCAGAATTTCGTCAGTGCCTCTCTGTTGTTCTCCGGGCACACATCCTCTCTGCTTATTGCCGAGACGTGTATCAGGAGAACAACGGGGAGGTGCTGCCGAAATTTTGTGTTGGATCCGGAGCAGAGCATGGGAAAACGAACCCAATCTACACATACTCGGGTGGGATTAGGACCTATCTTTACCTATTAGCGTCTAGGTTGCATGGACGTAATAAAACTGAGAAACTTTATTAACTGATGAATATGGTTTGCTGAGTTATGTATGTATTTCTTGTGTGTCCAGTAGCTAGGCAAGATGAGTGATCGTGCGTGGATGTACACCGGTCACCCTAGTCAGAAAGACATGACCCCTGAATGGATGACAAAACCAAGGGTTTATCGAGCCGCATTTTCAAATGGATGAAAACAACCTGGTGCCCCTGTTTGAAAAGCGATAACGATCGAAGATGTCGAGTTTGAAATGATCAAACACCTGCGAAGAGGGGTTTTACGCTGGTTATCGATGTGGACATTTCATGGTGAGTCTGCCCAACGTTCGAGCCGAGGAGGGCCGCCGTCGCACCGACGAGCATGGTACCGGATGGAAGACATGGTGCAAGACTTTGATGATGCTCGGATTCGGACGATGAGATGGAGGAATCTGCAAAGGCCTTCAATGATATGTTGGAGTCTTGAGCGCCCTCTCCATGAGCACACCGAGCTTTGTCGGTGGATGCCATCGCACAAGTAATGGCTCTGAAGGCTCAATTCAACTTGGGCAGAGAATGCTATGACGCGATAGTGACACTATTTGGACGCTTTCACCCAAAGGCCATATAATGCTCGCAAACCTGTACCAGTCGGACAAAATCCTCCGTGTACTTAAGATGCCCTATGAGAAGATAGATGCTGTGAGAATGGATGTGCCTTATTTAGGCTCCAAAGATGCGGACTTGAACTATTGTCCCATTTGCAAGTCTTCGGTATGTTGAGGTAGACAACGGTGCGGGTGAGAAGAGTCGCACCAAAATCCCCATTAACGTTCTTGGTATATGCCAATCATACCAAGACTTCAACGCCTATTCATGGTCGAAGAGACGGACGGACAGATGACATGGCACAAATTGGGCAAAAGAACCGAACGGGATGCGATGGGAATCGATGATGGTACACACATCGGATGGTGCTGCATGGAAACACTTGATGCATTGCATGATGAAAAGCGGGGATCCAAGGAATCCTCGAGTAGCCGTCCAAGACGGATGGGTTCAATGTGTTTGGTATGATGGCAGCCCAATACAGTTGTTGGCCTGTATTTGTCATTCCACTCAATCTCCCCGGACAGATTATGCAAAGAAAGAACATTTTCCGACGTTGATAATTCCGGGGCCCAACTATCCGGGAAGAATATGAATGTGTACATGCAGCCGCTTAAGGATGAACTGCAAGAAGCTTGGGATAATGGGATCAAGACATACGACGCCGCTACAAAAAAACTTCCTAATGCGTGTGGTACATGTACTGATGCATGACTTGCGGCGTATGCGCTTATTCGCTGGCTGGTGTGTGCATGGAAGGTTCCGTGCCCCACATGCAAGGCAGCTCTTGAGTTTAAATCGGCTGCAAAGCGGGTGGCAAGTTTTCTTGCTTCGACATGCATAGACAGTCCTCGGATCCTCACCATAAGTTCAGAAAAGACAAGAAGAACTTCATCAAAGGTAGAGATGTCAAAACTCGCACCACCTGCATTGACAGCCAACAGACTGGATCGCTTAAACACTCTCGAGCCGGATCCAGAGCGCCCGTGGTATTTCAAGGGTATAATACTGAACACGCTCGACCCACAAGATATGCTTGTGGGATCTGCAGATTAAAGACCTCCTTTGCCCACACAACATCGACGTGATGCACACTGAAAAGAATGTCGGTGAGGCCCTCTTTGGTACATTGTTCGCATAGAGGGTAAAACGAAGGATAATCCTAAGGCCGAGTCGATCAGAGGCTCTATGTGATAGACCGCTACAAAACATGAAACAACCAAAAGGAAAGAAGAATGGGCGAAGCCAAAGGCATGGTTCAATCTTGGAAGGCGGTTATGAGGGAAATACTCCTGTGGGTGAAAAAGGAGTTGATGTTCCCGATGGGTATGCATCGAATCTAAAGAGGGAGCGAGCCTTGAAAAATTGAAAATATTTGGTCTCAAGAGTCATGATTGGCACATATGGCTTGAGCGGTAATGCGGTGATGTTGCGTGGCTTTATCCACGAGGATGAATGGCTAGTATCGGCAGAGCTGAGCTATTTCTTCCGTGTTCTATGTGCGAAAGAATTATCGCTGGCTTGCTAGAAGAAATGGAAGAGTTGGCGCCGGAGTTGATCGCAAGTTGGAGAAGATCTTTCCACCGCTTCTTTAATCCAATGCAGCATTTGATTTTGCATCTCCGACCGAGGCACGATTGGGGGCCTGCAGAATCGTTGGTGCTACGAATCGAGAGGATGCGTAAGACGCCGAGCAAAATGTAAAATAAACGTCGAATTGAAGCATCGATGGCGAGGCATTCATTATCGAGGAGGCGGCAAACTTCGTGACAGCACACTACAAAGCCAAAAATCGTAATTTGCATAATCCGAAGCCTCGGTACAATGTTGGCGACCCTAAAAAGGGTGGATCCAACCTCAGCCTATTCAAAGGGAAGCTCGCACTAGTCGGTGCTTATACTCCCTTATTGTTGGATAACGATTTAATGGCGGACCATTACGTTGTATATCTTGAACAATCTAATGAAGCGCGGCCGTACATCGAGTAAGTTCTCGGTACATTGTTTCGCAACCTCTACTTCATTTGAACTGCTCTTATTCCTGGATATTTGATACGATCGATCGTCGCCAAATTCTCGTATGGAGCGGTTATCCAAAAGGATTCCGTCGAAGAGTATGAGCTTCTGGCAATGCATGGAGGCGGCTATCCTGGTTTCATCTCTTGGTTCAAACAAACGGTAATTTCCATTAGACCATTTCATTTCTTCTTCTAATTTCTGGCTAATGCAACAATCCTTTCAGATTAAACTTGTAGGCTAGTTCAGAGTCTATGGACGCCTAATTGAGACAAGTCGCTAATGGTTTTGACTATAAGGTCCATTCATTTGACAAATACGACATCAACGGGTATCGCTTTGCACCTATGGCAAAGAGCTATCTATGGTCAATCGAAAGTCTATAAATTGTTGTGTCTCTCGCTATCGCGAAGGAGATACCGAGTATTATGGAAGAGTTGAAGCAATTTATGGACTTCTATTCTATGGTGCAAACCCACCGAACGTCGTAGTCTTCAAATGTCATTGGTTCCAGCCGAAAGAGACTAGAAGGACTCATGAACATCTAGGGCTAGTCGAAATCAAACAAAGCACCCATTTGGATGTTCCCGATGTCTATATTACGGCTCAACAGGCAACCCAAGTTTTCTATCTACCGTGGGCCTGCCAAAGTGATCCAAATCTCAAGGTTGGGATGTCGTTTATGAAGTGCCGCCACGTGTTAGACCACCTCCCCCAATGAAGAGGATTATGAACCTCACGTTAATCCAGACACATATGAAGGAGAATTGTTCCAAGAAACACGCCTTTCCAAAAATGTTTCAAGAACCGCCACCTCATAACATTCAAGTAGACAACGGCGGTGAATCCGAGCCTGAAAGGGAACAAGAAGAGCGGAACAAGAAGAGGTTATCTGCGGATGACTGTCAATGCTTGACCGATTACATGCAGGAGGCCTTCCAGATGTTGATGATGATGATGAGCACGTCATTCGATAGTGATGAGGATGATGCATTTATTGACCCCAAGCATATCTGCATTTATGATGATGCATTTATTAATGATGACGATGAAGATTAATATTATAGTTCATGTCGTATTCCATTATTATTATATACATATATATTATTAATTAGTTCAAGTTTTAACCTAGCTAGCTATAAAATGAGCTATACTTAGCATTTATTCCTCCAAAATGAATTTGTATGCTTAGCTAGCTCAAAATGACATAACAACCTTAATTAGCTCAAAATGACTTTAACCTAGGATAGCTCTAAAATGAGCTATACTTAGCATTTATTCCTCTAAAATGAATTTATATACATATTATTATTCATGTCGTATTCATTTTTTATGTTGTACTAATTTCGTTTACTCTTTGTCATTCCGTGTGTTGACAGATGGTGGGCGGGTCGAGAGCGCCCGGCTCCTACCTCGGCGCGTGGTGGGGGGTAGTTCCATTCCCCCATAGCCTCCGGAGAGCGCTAGATCTCAGTTTGCAGAGTCCAGCGGCGGTCGCTTCTTTTTCGGCCGGGAGAGGTCGAGGGGGTAAGAAGGAGAAGGCTGCTAGAGGTGGACGTGGCGTCGGGAGAGGTAGGAAGGCTGCTACGCCTTCCTAGCCGCCACCCCCAGCTGAGTCACCCGACCACAGGGCTGCTCCGTCTGAGATCGAGCCATCTGAGGTGGACCTGTCTATGGCAGACGCGCCTACGGCCGACGAGCCTCGGGCCGACGACGAGCCTCGGGCCGCCGAGCCTCGGGCTGCCGAGTCTTCGCCCCATGAGACTCCGGAGCTCAGACGGGGTCACGCTGAGTCGGAGCCTCGGGCTGCCGAGTCTTCGCCCCACGAGACTCCGGAGCTCAGCCGGGGTCACGCTGAGTCGGAGTCGAGTGCACATGGTTGTGTTCAGGGTGGAGACAATAGTCCTGATAGCTATAGCGAGGGTGAGTGGGTTGAGGGGCGCAAAGTCTACCAGCGTGGTCGTACAAAGCTCCCGCCCACCCCGGCGACCCCCGACCAGAGGTGGTTGATTGCGCCTAACGGGGAGAAGTAAGTGCATTTACTCTTTTTTTAACCTTTTGGCTTGACGTTTCTTTGAATATCTAATGCATTGCCTTGTCATACTGAAGTTCTTGGACACACGAAGATGGTGTCCGCAGGCCCAACACTGTCCTTGGTGTGATTTGTCGCCAGTGCTTCCCGGGGTGGGTCACGTTGCCTGGTGAGGGCCGGGTTCTAGAGCTAGGAATGACCTGGGAGCACTACTTGGCTGCCCCGGCCCCGCCGGAGCATAGGGTCGGCGATGTCGAGTGCGACACGCTGGCCGACATTGTGATCGCCACGTTTTGGGTAATTTCTCCTTTGCCATTTACGTTGTGTTTTCTTCTTTGATTGCATACCTTCTACATGTGTTTTCTTGTTTGATTGCAGACCTTCTAATCCGTGTTTTCTTGTTTGATTGCAGACCTTCTACAGGTGTGCTGAGGGACAGGAGGAGGCGGCGGCTCGGGTTATCGACGCCGAGTGCAGGCGCCTACTTGGAAACTTTCGGCACGAGGCTCGGACGCAGGCTGTTCGAGACTACTTAGCAGACTGGTATTAGGAGGAGAAAAGAGAAGTGCCGGGACAAGTATCTGAGTAAGGAGAAGTACATGAAGGTAATTACCTATTCTTAAGGCCTTGTACTTAGTTTCCTTGATTTGATTCGTAGGCGTAGCGCTCAAATTTCTCTTGCTTAACTTAGGTGCCTCCGAGATGGTGTGCGGACAAGATGGACTGCTGGGAGGTGTTGGTGGATGAGTGGTGCTCTCCCCAATGGCGCGTCGCCCACAACATAGCAAAGGAGAAGCGTTTCAAAATGAAAGGTGTGCCACACCATCTAGGCAGCGCCGACCTACATGGGTACGGGAAAAACTGGGTATGTGTGGTTTGCTTCATGATTCATGCAAATTCATTCTTTGTGCTAGCTTGAGTCCTTAACTAATACTCTGCTCCTCTCTTTTAGTCAAAACACAACAAGGCTCCAAAGTGCGAGCTGTTCGACCTCTATGGCATGTCCAATATTGCACCGCATAAGAAGGCCAAGGCATTCTCTCGAGTCCGACCTCGAAAATGCAAAGAACTTCAAAGAACGAGGCCTCCCACCACAAGATGGTGCAAGACGTTAAGCAGGGGAAGGCGAGGAAAGGGCCGGACTTTAACCCGAGCCGGCCTCTTGATCCAGAGCTGGTGATGATATCTGGTGGCGGGAGGTCCCATGGCTCGTTAGCCATTGGTAATGGACTGACACGTTGTAGTAGCACTCTACCGCAGATCAAGAAGCGCCTGCATCAGCTCGATCCTGAGATACCGCGTGCGTTTTACCGGTGGATATCGAATTCCAGGTTTGTTAATTATATGGACTCAAGAGCCTTTCCTCCATTACATTGTGTTTGCGGTCGTTGATGATTACAATGCTAATGAGTGGTGTTGCAGCTGCTATTGAGGCAGAGAGAGTGAAGACCTGTGCTGCTTTTGAGGAGAGGGACCGCAGTTGGCGGAGAGGGACCGGCAAAGGCGGAGAGGGACAGGAGAATGAGGAGAGGACGGCTAGGCTGTTGGAGGAGGAGAGGAACCGAACGACTTGGCTAACGGGCCATGTACGAGCTCTTCGTGGTAAGTTTCTTCGCATATTAGCTAAATCATGCATGCAATGTTCCTTTCATTAGTAACTAATATGGTGACTCGTCAAAACCAAATGTGCAGTCCATGTGCGAGAAGAACGGCTGACCCTCCGCCGATGCAGGCCATTGCTCGGCGGGCACGGTGAGTTTCATTTGAACGGTCATTAGTTACTAGTCTTCACATTTGAGTTGCATCATGCTAACGATACATTGAAATAATCTTTGGTGCAGCGTAACTCCCGACAAGCATCGACCGATCCTTCTCCGCTCGCCATCGGGCGCGACCGGTCCTACACCTACACCTACACCTACACCTCCGTGATGACGGTAAGTGTCCCAAGTGTTTTGCTTAATAGAGTTTTGTTGTGATGCCATGTTGTATATATCTAGACATATCGTGCATAATGTGTGTATGTTTGAAATGCATTGTATGTGTGGGATTCACACCTAGTCGTGTGCCTTTGGTAGCCTTCCATATAGGGAAATGCCTCCTAGTGCTTCCATCGAGCCATGGTAGTTCGCCATCGCTCCGGAACACATGGATTGACCGCATGTGTCCTTCTTTGCTCCTGTGTCCGTCCCTACGGGAAATGTCACGCGTGTATCACCAAGTCCTTGTAGCTTGCTACGACTTGGTTGCACTCACGATGACCGACACGTGCATTGCTGGGTCATGTATGCCTGTCCTCATGACGCTTGTGCCACCTTGGTTCTATGAATAGTCATGTCGGCCCGGGTTCTCTGCCATATGGATACTAGCGACATAATCATATACTTAGCATTTTTTCCTCCAAAATGACTCAATATATGCTTACCTAGCTCAAAAATGACTTAATATGCTTAGCTAGCATAAAAATGACCTATACTTAGCATTTTTCCTCCAAAATGACTTAATATGCTTAGCTAGCATAAAAATGACCTATTTAACCTAGGATAGCTCTAAAATGACCTATACTTAGCATCTTTTCCTCAAAAAAGACTTAATATGCTTAGCTAGCTCTAAAATGATATAGTATGCTTAAGAAATGACATATTTTAGGTCATACTTCATATGCTTAGCTAGCTCCAAAATGACATAATAACCTTACTTAGCTTCAAAATGACCTATTTAACCTAGGCTAGCTCTAAAATGACCTATACTTAGCATTTTTTCCTCCAAAATGACTTAATATGCTTAGCTAGTTCAAAAATTACATAATAAGCTTAATTAGCTCCAAAATGACCTATTTAACCTAGGATAGCTCTAAAATGACCTATACTTAGAATTTTTTCCTCCAAAATGACTTAATATGCTTAGCTAGTTCAAAAATTACATAATAAGCTTAATTAGCTCCAAAATGACCTATTTAACCTAGGATAGCTCTAAAATGACCTATACTTAGCATTGTTTCCTTCAAAATGACTTAATATGCTTAGCTAGCATAAAAATGACCTATTTAACCTAGGATAGCTCTAAAATGACCTATACTTAGCATCTTTTCCTCAAAAAAGACTTAATATGCTTAGCTAGCTCTAAATTGATATAGTATGCTTAAGAAATGACATATTTTAGGTCCTAAATGACTTCATGTGCTTAGCTAGCTCCAAAATGACATAATAACCTTACTTAGCTTCAAAATGACCTATTCAACCTAGGCTAGCTCTAAAATGACCTATACTTAGCATTTTTCCTCCAAAATGACTTAATATGCTTAGCTAGTTCAAAATTACATAATAAGCTTAATTAGCTCCAAAATGACCTATTTAACCTAGGATAGCTCTAAAATGACCTATACTTAGCATTGTTTCCTTCAAAATGACTTAATATGCTTAGCTAGCATAAAAATGACCTATTTAACCTAGGATAGCTCTAAATGACCTATACTTAGCATCTTTTCCTCAAAAAGACTTAATATGCTTAGCTAGCTCTAAAATGATATAGTATGCTTAAGAAATGACATATTTTAGGTCCTAAATGACTTCATATTCTTAGCTAGCTCCAAAATGACATAATAACCTTACTTAGCTTCAAAATGACCTATTCAACCTAGGCTAGCTCTAAAATGACCTATACTTAGCATTTTTCCTCCAAAATGACTTAATATGCTTAGCTAGTTCAAAATTACATAATAAGCTTAATTAGCTCCAAAATGACCTATTTAACCTAGGATAGCTCTAAAATGACCTATACTTAGCATTGTTTCCTTCAAAATGACTTAATATGCTTAGCTAGCATAAAAATGACCTATTTAACCTAGGATAGCTCTAAAATGACCTATACTTAGCATCTTTTCCTCAAAAAAGACTTAATATGCTTAGCTAGCTCTAAAATGATATAGTATGCTTAAGAAATGACATATTTTAGGTCCTAAATGACTTCATGTGCTTAGCTAGCTCCAAAATGACATAATAACCTTACTTAGCTTCAAAATGACCTATTCAACCTAGGCTAGCTCTAAAATGACCTATACTTAGCATTTTTTTCCTCCAAAATGACTTAATATGCTTAGCTAGTTCAAAAATTACATAATAAGCTTAATTAGCTCCAAAATGACCTATTTAACCTAGGATAGCTCTAAAATGACCTATACTTAGCATTGTTTCCTTCAAAATGACTTAATATGCTTAGCTAGCTTAAAATGACCTATTTAACCTAGGATAGCTCTAAATGACCTATACTTAGCATCTTTTCCTCCAAAATGACTTAATATGCTTAGCTAACTCTAAAATGACATAATATGCTTAAGAAACTAGATATCAACCCTGCTGCTGTCAATGGGAAAATTAGCATACCAAGTTGTAAAAATTCATGAGGTGTGATAAGAAAGAAATGAAATTTTCCAATCAAGTGTGATGCTTCGAGCGATAAGAAGGAAATGAAATTTACCATCAAGTGTGATGCTTCTAAGCAAACGCAAATCACATTTCCAAAATGATACTCTACATTTGTAGTAAGTCATTCATTCATCAAAGTCTCTTCAAAAGTTTTAAGATGCATCATAATAATCTTCTTCTTCTAACTTTCTTCTTTCCCATTTACTGATTTGCTTAAGATCACTAAGCTTGGGTTGATGGAGTGCTTGTATTTAGTTTTTGTTTTGACCTTGTGAAACTTGCTACCTATGGATGAAACTGTAATATTGATGAAACTATGTATATGTACGGATGAAACTTGCTACTATTGGTAACATGTGTTGGATACATATGTGTTCATGACTATTGGTAATATGTGTTGAATATGCTATATTGGTCATATAAATATATTTGTGTTTGATTTCTGTGAAAATGAATTGATATAAGAAAAACAAAATTAAATGGGGCAATATAGTCACTTTGCCATCTATTGGCGCAGATGGCAAAGAGCTCGCAGCCTTTGCCATCTGTTGGTCGATGGCAAAGAGCCTCGCAGCCTTTGCCATCTCATGGCTAATGGCAAAGTATGCCGTTAACCTCTCAAGGAGCTAACCCGTTAAGAGGCTTTGCCATCGCCCGCCAGATGGCAAGTTACGGTTTTTGCCATCAGCCAGCAGATGGCAAAGAAGCCTTTTACCGAGGTTTCAGACGAATTGCTTGTTATCTGGCGGCTGATGGCAAAGCCTTTGCCATCCGCCGAACATGCCTTTGCCATCTGCCATGGCAGATGGCAAAGTGCCAGATTCCAGTAGTGTATGCCGTGGTAGTCGTAGCACTCCTTTTTACTATTTAGAATATCTCCTCCGCCTAAGAAAACCCATCTGAACCCATGAACTGCTCGAGTACAGATATTTTAGGTCTAAATATTTTATCATTAACTGAAGTGCCGTAGATCTGAAATCATACCATCAATCTATGAAACATGTTTCTCTCAACACTTAGTGATTTTTTCATCCTGAGATCTGTTCTTTCAATATCTGTATGGGCGGCTTAACTCAGAAATAGTAACTCGCTAGGTATCATTAGTCCCCTCTTAAGCCGCCAATGGTTCCTTGTAACCTTGTAATACCAATCTCTGGCTTAACACCTATGCATGCTTCCTTATTGCTTGCCTTTTAACCATAAACCGGCTTAACCAGGTAACCTTGAACCGGCATAATCTTTCTTTCAGATCTTTGCGAAAATGGCTAAGACATACACGTCTTGCAATTGGGTCAAATCCCGGGTTACCGAAGAAGATTTGAACAACTTTGTCACCACTGACGCCTTAGCCAAGAAAGAGATCATCCATTGGAGAGCTCCTGGTGAAGAAATTCCTCCTCAACCAAAAGATGGAGAAGTAATTGTTTTTGCTGACCACTTGGGCCGAGGGTTCAGCCCCCCTCGCTCAAAGTTTTTCCATGATGTGCTCCATTTCTTGCAAATGCACCCTCAAGACATCGGACCCAACTCGGTGTCCAACATCTTCAACTTCCAAGTATTCTGTGAAGCTTATCTTCAAGAGGAGCCCACCGTGGATTTATTCAGGGAGTTCTATTACTTAAACCGCCAAACAGAGTTTGTCGACGGGCCATGCCAAGAACTTGGTAGATTCTCAATTCAAAAAAGGAAAGAAGCCAGCTTTCCCCGTGCCAAGCTTCACAGCCACCCCAAAGACTAGAACCAGACTTGGTTCTATTGTCAGGACACATCTCTAGCCGGTGAGAATCCTCTGTCGGGTTACCGTGAACACCGACTTAGCAACAGACATCCACTCCCCTAAGGGCTCAATGCAAGGGAACGGGCCAAATACGCACCAACCTTTTTAAAGCTCAGAGCCTTTATGGCCAATGGCTTAACTGGCGTCAACTTTTTCTGGTGCTGCCTATCTTGGAGTATCTTGCCATTAAGCCGCCGCCCCGGCTTAATGTGCGAATACACTGGTGACGTAAAAGATCCTCAGCCACCAAGAAATTACTGAATGAACCTGTGAAGGAGTGCAGCAAAACCGGACTTAGTCCTTTCTGTACTTTCAACAAGCCGCCAGCTGTAAGAATTACATATCTTCTGCTTAATCCATATTTTTATGCCTACTTATGATCTTTCAATCTTAACAGGCTGACGATCCATTTTGGAAGAGGAAAATGCAGGATAAACCGGCCAAACCGGCACGTACCAAAACTAAGGCCACCAAGAAGTCCACCAAGAAGACTACTGAGTCCGCTGACGAGAATGAGGATAATGAGTCAGAGGTAGAACTTGACTCTCTTGGCTCCTTTTTTATACATCTCATTGACAATGATTGTTATCATGACAACGCAGAGGCCAGCCGTGCAGGTGACGCAGAGGTAACTATTCTTCCTTCCGGCTCAAAACCTCTGCCAACATAGAAAACACGACAAGCAAACCGGAAAGTAAGCTTTTCTCAGCGTCTAGCTCACTTGGATCCCAACTATCTTTTGAAGAAACAACAACATGAAGCTCGCCGAGTCATCCGACATAGTGGTGGGCAGATCACTTCTTCCGGCTTACCGAACACGCCGGTTCGCAAACGCCGCCCTGAGGTCCTTCAAATTTCTGATATATTTTATCCCAAGGCAGGTCATTTCCGACAGCCTCTTAACCCGTCTGATTCAAACTATCAGGGGACTTCTCATTCTTCCTCTGGCGAGTCATCAGGGACACAAATCCCGGCTTTCAAAACTGTACCCGGGTAAGGATACATTTTAACCATTCACACCTTATGCTTTGATCATTATACTGACCTCTTGACACTTCTTATTCTCAGGGGCCAAGCCAAACCAAGCAAGAAAGCAAAGATGACTAAGCCGGCCGACGATCTCAATCTGTCTGAGCCGGAGAAACAACCAGAGTCTCCTTATCCAACTGCAGAAGCCACCATTGATAACACACCTCCGGAAGACCATGAAGCTTCCATGGAACGTATGGATGTTGAGCCAGCTATCTCTAAACCGCCAAGCCCAATCAAACCTGCTGAGGAGAAGACTGATGACGTTGTTGTCACCGGCTTTGGATTCACAACTCCGGGTCAACCTACTGTCTTATCTAAGCACAACACTAAAGAAGAAATTTATGCTGAAGATAAAGGCAAGTGGACATACTTGGAGAGCTATACTCATTTCAGTGCTCAAGACCTCCATTCTGGTTACTTAAATCGTCTGTACACCAGCCGTGACTTTGAAGCCGGCTTAGTGAACCTGACGAAGGAGCGCTATGAGGTAAACACTGCAATTCCTTGTTACATGAATATTCTTCCCCTTAGCCGCCAAGTTTATTGGACATGATTAGAATAACATGTGCTGTAAACTTCAATAACTGCATAGATCAACTCCAGTAGCCCCCAAGGGTCGGTTTATACTTTCAATATGAACTGAGACTTTTTAATACCTGCATTTCAACTTTGCATCCGTAGCCCCCGAGGGTCGGCTTAACAAATATGCTAAGTCGAGACTTTAGCATGGCAAAAATCAAAATTGCCTCCATAGCCCCCAAGGGTTGGCTTAACGAATATGTTAAGTCGAGACTAATCATCTTTGCAGGAAATCCATAATCCCATTCTTAGTCTTCGTAAGCCGTATCATTACTGTTTGTTCGGGTCAGCAAATGAGTTCGTCTTTGACAAGAGCAATATGCATTAGCCCCCAAGTGCCAAGTGTAATACATGTATTGTGCTTGGGACTTCATAATACTTTTAAGAAGCAATAGACATTAGCCCGCAAGTGCTAAGTATAATACATGTATTGTGCTTGGGACTTCATAATACTTTTAAGAAGCAATAGACATTAGCCCCCAAGTGCTATGTATAATACTTGTATTGTGCTTGGGACTTCAAATAAATTCATTGCCATCTCATTTATTGTTTTACCTCTTGCAGACTGAACTTAGCAGTAAAGAATCCCAAGTCAGTGACCTTCAAGAAAACATCAAGTCTCAACAAGCAGAGACCTCCAAGGCCAAGGATGAATTGACTAGTGCCTTAGCAGCGATGGAGAAATTGAATGGAAGTTTCAAAGCTGAACAAGCCGGTTGGGATACAGAGAAGGCAGCCCTGCTGAAAAGAGCCGAGGATGCTGAGGCGGCCCTTAAACCGGTATCTACAGAGCTTGCTGGCTTAAAGCAGCAAATTAATGCCATGATTGCTGCCGTTTTCTCTAAAATAGCTTCCTCTTAATCTTTTGACCATATATTATCCAATGTGCTGCTGGCTTACAAACGTCCTTGATCATACAGGATCTCGGGTTACCCATCTTGGCTCGGACATGCGGAAAAAACTGAAAGCTGCTAATACGCTCATAGAACAGCTATATACTGGTGCACAACGGGTCATCTGCACAGCCGTTCATAACAAACCGGCTCCAACCCTTATCAAGGATACATTGGATAAACTGTCATGCTGCCGGCACGGATCGAAGAGTTGAAGAAATCAGCTGCAAGAGCCAGTGCACTTACCGCGCTAACCCGGGCCAAAGCATGGCTAGTTGATCTTGACCCAGCGGACTTGGCAAACGGTCGTCCGAGCATAAAAGAAGATGGGTTTCCCTTCAGTGCACACGACTTTGCCGCCCTTACGAGGGAATTGCGTTCTTTGGCTAGTAAACTGGCTGAAGATACTGATCTTACCCATTACCAACCAGTTTATGACACCAACAATAAAAAGGTAAAAGCGTCGAATCATGATGCTCCGGATCTGACTCCTCCGATCCGTAAGCACACTTATGCCCCTGATGTTGATCCATCCACACTTTTAAGTGATGAAGCGGTGTTCAGAGCTTTAACTGGGATCGACTGGTCAACCACTGACTTCCAGCCATTGGGTGAAGAGGAGGCAGATGAACCGGTGCTGGACGAGCCGCAACCTTCAACTCAGCAAGGCTAAGAATCATAAGCCGGCGGTCGGCTTAGCATCTGCTTTCTGCAAAATTTCTAAGACAATTATTCCTGTGGGGCATCTGATGCCTTTGTAATAGGCTAATGAAACTCATGATCAGCCATGCCATCATGCATGTTTTATTTTGTCTGATACTACTGATCCATCAATTTAAGATATGCAATTATTTTGATGATATCCTTATATAGAGCAGATGTGTGTCTCTTGTTCTGCATAAAAACAGATCACAAAATCGCTCTGGCGGTTTACCCTGAGGCGGGTCATAATTCCCAACATAAACCTACTAGTGACTAAAAGTCCATAACCAGGGCCGATTTAACTATAACCATATATAACAAAAATGTCATACCTGTGATATTTGACCACACTGCCAGCTTACCATACCAACGCAGTAAGGGTGATAACCCAAAATATTGAGCACATAATGCCCTATCTGTCATATATTGCCGACTTAAAATATCGTATGCAGCAAGGGGTAATATCCCGCAACTTAGAATCCAATGCTTCCAGCATCATATACTGGCGACTTATAGCCTGCCATCATGGCGAGTTAATAAACTCCGGATATGCTCAAATATGAGCCATGAAGATGAAGGCTACATAGCCTGAATTGTCTCAAGCTATATGTTAATATGGTGTAAATATATGAATCCCAAAAAAATGCTCAAAAAAAGATAATGAATCAAAATCGAGAAAACGAGGCTTTCATAGGCCGCCAAGCCTAAAGCTTCAAGGCTTTCATGGGCCACCAAGCCACTAAGTTAACCTTTTACACTTTGTTAGTCCGGCCTCACATGACCGCCGGTTTAACATTGGCAAGTTCAGGGTCTATGTAAGATTGACTGTCAAGAGTTCGGCTTGTCATTCCAGGATTACCCGGGCGGAATGGCAGATTCTACAAAGCAGGATAACCCGAAAGGTTTTGGTGAATACACCTAGTGTTCCCAGCCAGTTCAGGAGGGTAGTAACACTATGTTCTCTTTGATGAATACACCTATGTTTGAACAGGAAGCCCCCAAGTGCTTTGTAAACGTGGCGTATAAGACGGACCAAGAGGGATATTCATAGCTATGCTAAATGAGCAGGAAGCCCCCAAGTGGTTTGTGGCGTTTTAGCCGAATCAAGAGGGATATTCACAGCTATGCTCAATGAGCAGGAAGCCCCCAAGTGATTTGTAAGTTTGGCATATTAGTCGATCAAGAGGGATATTCACAGCTATGCTCAATGAGCAGGAAGCCCCCAAGTGACCATCTGTAAGAGTGGCGTATAAGCTGGATCAAGAGGGATATTCACAGCTATGCGCAATGAGCAGGAAGCCCCCAAGTGACCATCTGTAGGGATAAATACTTCATTATTCTTAGAAATGAAACGACAGAGGCCCTGATTTATCAGGGATGCCAGTTTATTATATTGAATATAATCTATATATTGTCAATATGTACATCAGGAGAGCCAGTGGCTCAAGTATAGTAAGGCCGAAGATGAGCAATAGTCCACGGTCGGCGGGTCTCCTCCTCCGACGTGCGTGAATCCTTGCGGTTTCGAGTATCGATAAGGTAGTATGACCCATTATTCAGATTTTTTCTGACCGCAAAGGGCCCTTGTCGGTGTCAAAACCGGCGGATCTCGGGTAGGGGGTCCCGAACTGTGTGTCTAGGCGGATGGTAACAGGAGACAAGGGACATGATGTTTTTACCCAGGTTCGGGCCCTCACGATGGAGGTAATACCCTACTCCTGCTTGATTAATATTGATGATATGGGTAGTACAAGAGTAGATCTACCACGAGATCAGAGAGGATAAACCCTAGAAGCTAGCCTATGGTATGATTGTTGTCCATCCTACGGACTAAAACCCTCCGGTTTATATAGACACCGGATAGGGTTAGGGTTACACAGAGTCGGTTACAATGGTAGGAAATCTACATATCTGTATCGCCAAGCTTGCCTTCCACGCCAAGGAAAGTCCCATCCGGACATGGGACGAAGTCTTCAATCTTGTATCTTCATTGTCTAGGAGTCCAGCTAAAGATGATAGTTCGGCTATCCGGACACCCCCTAGTCCAGGACTCCCTCAGTAGCCCCTGAACCAGGCTTCAATGACGACGAGTCCGGCGCGCATATTGTCTTCGGCATTGCAAGGCGGGTTCCTCCTCCGAATACTTCATAGAAGGTTTTGAACACCAGGATAGTGTCCGGCCCTGCAAAACAAGTTCCACATACCACCGTAGAGAGAATAACTTTTGCACAGATCTGCTGACGTATTCCACGGCGTGACATCACACCACGACCAGGCCTTTATATGAATCGTTTTTTACTGCTCCACCTTAGCGCATTTAGCGAGGCGGTTTCCTTGGCACGTCTTATCAAAGCGGAGATCGTGCCCCCTTATTTCGGGATTCCCATCAATACGGATGTGGGTAACCCATCCGCGCCCTTGATTACGGCGCTTGGGAGATAAGCGAGTTTTACCAGGCTGGCGGGGGACGCATTGCTTCGTCCGTCCATATAAGGGGATAAGGATCCACCTTTTCACCTACGCCTTCTTCCTCCTTTGCTCATCCATTTCCGCGCACTCAACCTCCAGCGCCCAAGTCCGCACACCCCACCTCAACCTTCTCCAACTATGTCCGGAGCGGGAGGCAGGTGGATGGCCTCCTCCGTCATGGAGGGGCACATCGAAAAGCTACGGGAGGCCGGATACTTGTCCAGCAACATCGCACACCGGCTGCCCAACGAGGGGCAGCTCATTCCAACCCCCAGGCCCCATGAGAGGGTGGTGTTTCTCCCCCACTTCCTCCGCGGACTAGGTTTTCCACTTCACCCATTTGTCCGGGGGCTCATGTTCTACTACGGCCTGGACTTCCACGATCTGGCCCCAAATTTCATCCTCAACATCTCGGTGTTTATCGTCATGTGTGAGGCCTTCCTCTGCATCCAGCCCCACTTCGGCTTATGGCTGAATATCTTCAACGTCAGGCCGAAGGTAGTGGGCGGCCGCCAAGCGGAGTGCGGAGGTGCCATGGTTGGCAAGATGGCCAAAGTCCTACGGCTCGAGGGCTCCTTTGTGGAGACCATAAAGGGGTGGCAATCAGGGTGGTTCTACATCACCGAGCCGTGCGACTCTCAATGGGTGGCGGCCCCCGAATTCTGATCTGGCTTCCCCACACGGCTCACATCATGGAAAGAGACGGGCCTGACGTGGGGGGATTCAGACGAGCTGTCTGGACTCCAAACCTGCGTCCGAAACCTGGTAGACAAGAATCTTAGGCTTGTCAACGTAATCCAGGTGATGCTCATCCGCCGGATTCTCCCATGCCAACAACGGGCCTTCAAATTGTGGGAGTTCAATCCGGCACACCACCCAACTCTGAAGAGGCTCTTCGACACTACGTACGAAGATGCCTGGAAGGTGATGTTCAAGGGCGCCGAGGCTCCCACATCCGCTACCGAAGATCGCGGATTCAGCTCGCAGCGTCAAGCCAGCGAGGCAAGTTATTTTACCCTTTATGGGACTCTTTCTTCATAGATTGACTCTATGTGGGATCTAAAACTCCCTAACCTTTGACAGGACTGGCTGAAGACGTCCGAACAGATTAACTTTCCGGCTCCTTTGCCAGAAGACCCAGCGGACGCCCGATTGACGGGGTTGCTGGCTCCGGCACCTCACGTGGTGCCGGAGAAGAAGGCCAAGAAGGAGGCCACGGGAACTCGAAGGAGCTCCAGGCGCCAGGGGCTGTCGGACTCATCGCCCGACAACCCTGAGGCGGAATCCTCCTCTGAGGAAGAGGAGGAGGAAAAAGAAGCCTCTTCCCCAGCGGGGGGTGGGAAGAAAAGGAGGGTCACCCCAACTGGGGAGGCCGGAGGGTCCAAGAAGGGAAGGACCCTTCCTCCGGACTTCTCCACCAACATCGACAATGACGAGGAGGAGTGGCCAACAAGGCCCAATCCCCTGGCGAGATCGTAAGTGTCCGGATACCCATGGCTTTTTTTCCATTGCATAGTGTTCTCTAATGCCGAACAATCATGCAGCCCGCCCAAGGGCGAGCTCGCCGCTTCGTCGAGCGGGTCCCTGAGTTCGTCGGAAATGGAGAGTACTTCACTTCTGGCCGCCTCCTCACCTCACGCTGCGGACGACGCCTAGGTGGGGCCCCAAGGGGGGCCTGGTCAAGAGGAGGTGGCGCAGGAGGCGCCTGCAGGCAACCTCCGGACTCAAAGGCGAGAGGGAGCGAGACCCCGGGGCTCTAAGCCCGACCTCGTCTGGACTCCATACCGAACCTTCATGGTTCAAGTCCGCAAGCTGCCCTTCGTAGGAAGGGTAAGACGCCGGTGTCCTCCGTCCAACCGGAGGCACCGGATAGCTTACTAGAGGCGCTTAGCAGCGCCTCCATCGAGGAGGAGCACCGCACTGTTATGAGTGTGGTTATCCAGAAAGTTCAGTCCGCCAAGAGCGGGCTGACTGAAGCCTGTACCAGCCTTCTAACAGGCTTTGAGGTAAGTTTTGAATAGGTAAAAATATTACCGCATAGACAGTAGCCCCTGATGCTTAGTTCGGTGTTTGGAAAGAAAAGCCGGACTAAGGATCTAAAAAGATATACGCAGGAGTCTAACATAAGTATGTCAATATGGAAATGCAGGCTGGCACACGACCTCTGCCAGACCGACTGCAGAGGTGAATGCATTGAAGCGAGCCTCGAGCGGTCCGAGAACGAGCTCGGCTTTGCCAAGAAGCAGCTCGAGGACAAGGAAGGTAAGTAATACCTTATTAAAGAAATACCTTATAGAAAGGATTCGGTTGCAAAAAATGACAGGAATAACATGGGTATTATAGGGGCCACGAACGAGGTGGCGACCCTGAAGGGAGCGGTGTCCGCGGCCGAAAACAAAGCGGCCGTGGAGCGCACCGAGCGAGAGAAGCAGGAGGAGCGGGTGGCGGAGGTGCGGCAAGAGCTCCAGGACCTCATGGAAAAACACGAGAGTTTGGAGCGTGACTCGAAGACTCGAGAGTCCGAGCTCGCCTCGGCTTTTGAGAGTGCCAAAGCCGCTAAGGCCGAAGCCCAAAAAGCCCTCCAGGAGATTGAGGCTATAAAGAAGATCGCAGCGGGTAAGGCATTCTTTATGCAGAGCAAGAATGTAAAAGTCAATTATCTAGTACTTACCCGAATCCGGAGCTCTCCAGGAGCGTTCGCAGATCTGCCCCGTAGTGTGTCTGATGCTGCCGCGTTCTACCACGCCAAGGAGGGGAGCTCGACGGAGAAGGTGTTCTGGTCTCAGTATGCTGAGGCCGAACATCTGGTGCCCCTGAGCGGCCAGCTGAAGCAGCTAGTCGAGCTCCACAAGGTCGCCGAACAGGCCATGAAGGGCCTCATAGTTCGGTTGTGGCCATTGGAAGCCATGCCTGGGAGCTACTTTGGGCTAGTGCAGCGGTTGGTGGACCTTTGTCCATGGATTGAAATCATCAAGCGCCCGTCTGCATTGAAGGTGCCTGTCGGGCCCTTGCCCGTGCTAAAGTGCATTGGGGCAAGCTGGATGCGGAGAAGCTTGTGACGGACGGGCCACCGAAGGGCAAGGATCATCGCAAGCCCAAAATGTACTATGAGGGCATCCTGAAGGGTGCCCGCCGTATAGCGGATGAGTGCTCCAAAGATGTAATTTTTGAATAGACTCGCATTTGTTATCCTGTACGCTGAAAACTTGTTCATATGCGCTAAGCAACGCTTGTTAATTTAAAATATTACCTTCTGTGCGGCCGTTTATCAAATTTGAGAGATGGCAAGTCGTTGGCTTCAGCCCCCATGCCACGAGTGCTGGGGTGTTCGGGATAAACTTGAGCGCTCTTGTTCCCATTCTTGGGTCCATCGAGGGAGGCGCTCAACGCAACGAACAAGGCAACCGGACTTATAGTGCTTGAACACTCTCACTTAGCCATAGAATTCTATAATTTTAAATTTCAGCGAAGCCCCTAGTATTCGGAAGACCGAGTTCGGGGCGCTATCCACGCCTTGGCCGGACAATGCCGGTTCCTCGCTCTAAGCGGCATAAGTCTTTAGGGACCCGAAAAAACCTCTCGAACAGCGACCGGCTCTCGCCCTATCATGACGGTTAGTTTTAGCTTTCTCCACTGAGGTGCTCAACCCAGCTCAACCGGGGCACAATCGCAGTGGTTCTCCCAGTGCTACCTTAGCCGATATAACGGAACGTAAGGTACCAAAACATGGGAGCTGGGCAAACCCAACTATTGACCCAAGACATGATTCGGAGCCGATGCATATAATGCTATAAGTTCGGGGTGCCGCACTTGTGAAAGTGTTCGGACTTATCACACCATAAATTTGGGGTACTTAAGCCCCTGGTGTATTGGCCGTACCAAAGTGTACGGGTGCAACATGTCATGAAATGAACATATATATAAATAAAGAAAGGAGTGCAATAATAGGAAAAAGCTATATATTGGTTATTAAAAAGAAACTGCAAATAAAAGCAGAACGATACAAATTGTGCAATAAGCAAGGGATGGGACTATTTAACATGTCCCCCTCCAGGGGTAAGCTGCGGGATGGTATGTAAAACAGGTATAATGCTCGTAATAGAGACCACCTGGACACTCGACGCAGTTTTCTGCTTCCCTGGCTGTTGCATCGTGTATTCGGCGCGAATGCCGGACATGCCTTACGGAGAACAGAGTCCCGAAAGTAAGAAAAAAGAAAAAGAAAAGAATGACACAATCGGAGCCCCAGTGCGGTTGAGCCGCGTGCAGGCGTGTCGTGGTCGTGCCCTCCCTTAGGCCCATGGTATCTCCGGGCGTAGTTATGTGCGCGTAGTACTGGCTTCGCTGTTTCGCGAGGGCTGGGGTTGGGGCCGGATTGCTAGTCGTGCTTGAATCGTGCCAGGTGGTCTTGTTGTAGGTTACTCCAGGCGTGCTTGACAGTATCCGGACGTTTAGTGGCCGGACTCGAGAATTGCTGTGAGAGGCTGCTTTGCACCTCCGCCGCGAGGGCCGCCGTGTGCTCCTCCGTTCGGAGAGAGCGTTCGGTGTTTCCATTGACCGTGATTACTCCTCGAGGGCCTGGCATCTTGAGCTTGAGGTATGCCTAGTGCGGCACCGCATTGAACTTTACAAATGCGGTTCGTCCGAGCGAAGGCGTGATAGCCGCTGCAGAACGGGACTATGTCAAGATTAACTCTTCGCCGGAAGTTATCCGGGATCGAAGACCACTTCGAGTGTAAGCGAGCCTGTACAATTGGCCTCTACACTGGTATGACGCCTTTAAAGGTCGTCTTTGTGGTTTTAATCCTTGAGGGTCTATGCCCATTTTGCGCACTGTATCCTGATAAAGCAGGTTCAGGCTACTGTCGCCGTCCATCAGGACTCTAGTGAGGTGAAATCCGTCAATAATTGGGTCAAGAACCAATGCGGCTAAACCGCCGTGACGGATGCTAGTGGGGTGGTCCCTTCGATCGAAGGTGATCGGGCAGGAAGACCATGGGTTGAACTTCGGGGCGACTGGCTCCATCGCATATACGCCCCTTAGCGCATGCTTCCGCTCCCTTTTGGGTATATGGGTTGCGTATATCATATTCACCGTCCGCACTTGTGGGGGAAAGCCCTTCTGTCCTCTATTGTTCGGCGGCCGGGGCTCTTCCTCGACATCGCTATGCAGCCCCTTGTCATTGTTTTCGGCGCTTAGCTTGCCTGCTTGCTTGAACACCCAACAATCCCTGTTGGTGTGGTTGGCTGGTTTTTCGGGGGTGCCATGTATCTGGCACAAGCGATCGAGTGGTCCAAGTTGGACGGACCCTGGTTATTTCTTTTGAATGGCTTCTTCCGCTGACCGGGTTTAGAGCCTCTGAATCCGGCATTGACTGCCGTATCTTCAGCATTATCGCCGTTAATGCGGCGCTTGTTCTTGTTGCGACGCGACCTGCCATTGTTGTCCTTGGTATCCGAACTATCAGGGTGTTTGGCCAAGTTGTTGCTTCGAGCTAGCCAGCTGTCCTCTCCCGCGCAAAAACGGGTCATGAGTGTGGTGAGGGCTAGCATGGATTTCGGCTTTTCCTGTCCTAGGTGCCGGGCCAGCCACTCGTCGCGGATGTTATGTTTGAAGGCTGCGAGGGCCTCTGCATCCGGACAGTCAGCGATTTGATTTTTCTTGGTTAGGAACCGTGTCCAAAATTGTCTAGCCGATTCTTCTGGCAGCTGAATTATGTGGCTAAGGTCATCGGCGTCTGGTGGTCGCACATATGTGCCTTGGAAGTTATCAAGGAATGCGGCTTCCAGGTCCTCCCAACAACCGATTGACTCTGCTGGCAAGCTGTTGAGCCAATTCCGAGCTGGTCCTTTAAGCTTGAGTGGGAGGTATTTGATGGCATGTAGATCATCACCGCGGGCCATGTGGATATGGAGGAGATAGTCCTTGATCCAGACCACAGGATCTGTTGTGCCATCGTATGATTCGATGTTTACGGGTTTGAAACCCTCGGGGAATAGATGATCCATCACTTCATCTGTGAAGCATAGTGGGTGTGCGGCGCCTCTGTATTGGGCTATATCACAACACAGCTCAAATGAGCTTTGTCTACTGTGTTCGGCCCGGCCGGAGTTGCTGTATCCGGCGTGACGGTTATCATCACGTGTCGTGGGGCGCCCATGCGATCCGTAGATCGATCTTATCTGCCTTGCCTTGTCCTCCAATATGTCTCGCAGGAGTGGCGCGCTTCCCGTGCCTTGGTACTTTTCGGCGACGCCGAGTGCGGCTTGAATGGAGGTCTAGAGGCCTCTCTGTCGCGACCACGGGTGGCGGTCGGCCGCTTCATGCGCTGGTGATGTAGGTTTGGGTGCTGCTTCCTCTAATTGGGGTAGCAGCCTGCGTTCAGGGTATCTCTTGGGGCGTTCGAGTTCATACTCTTCGGCTGCAAGGACTTCAGTCCATCTGTCGGCTAGCAAGTCTTGGTCAGCTCTAAGTTGCTGCTGCTTTTTCTTGAGGCTGCTTGCCGTGGCCATAAGCCTGCGTTTGAAACGCTCCTGTTCGGCGGGATCCTCAGGCAAGACAAATTCGTCGTCGTCGAGGCTTGCCTCGTGTTCGAAGGGGGCGCATAATTATCGTCCTCTACCTCTCTTTCTGCCGCACTGTCGTGCGGTCTTGCTTCTCCCTCCTCCTGCGCTGAGTCCTGCTGGAGGGGGTCGTCTTCGCCTTGTCCGTGGTATTATTGTCTCCGTGCGGAATCACCGTTTTCTTGTGGCGGGATTTAGAACGGCGCCGCTGACGTCGGCGCTTGGGTTGTTTCTTGGAGGGGTCATCCTCCGCCGTTCCATCGCCATTCCCATCTTTTGGGATGTCCACCATGTATATGTCATATGACGAGGTGGCCTTCCAGTGCCCTATAGGCGCTGGGTCTTGGTCGTCTCCGGCATCGTCGTCCATACCGTTGATGTCTTCGGAGTCGAAGTCGAGCATGTCGGTTAAATCATCGACAATGGCTACAAAGTGGGTGGTGGGTGGGCGTTGAATTTCTTCGTCGTCCGCATCCCAACCTTCCTGACCATAGTCCGGCCAGGGCTCTCCTGATAAAGAGAGAGACTTTAGTGAATTCAAGATGTCGCCAAAGGGCGAGTGCTGAAAGATGTCCGCGGCAGTGAACTCCATGACCGGCGCCCAATCGGGTTCGATTGGCAGGGGCGCGGAGGGTTCGGAGTCCGGCACCTTGGAGTCACGGTCTTCGCAAAGGACAGGGATGGAGTTCGGCTCAATCGCCGTCGAGATCGTAGCCCCCGAGGCGGTGTCCAACCACTCGTCCTTGATCGGCGAAACCGGCTCCGGATTAAGGGTCGGGCGGCATCGTGCGGCCTCGAGGCCTTGTTGGTGGCGAGCTAGATCGTACCCATCGAGACAGTGCGGCGTGCTTGGCTGTGGCTTGAATCCGTCTAAGATCAAGTCTCCGCGGACATCGGCTGTATAGTTCAAGCTTCCAAATCTGACCTGATGGCCAGGGGCGTAGCTTTCGATCTGCTCCAGATGGCCAAGTGAAAAGCCGCCGAATACGAAGATCTGTCCGGGGAGAAAAGTCTCACCCTGGACCGTGTCGTTGTTGACGATCGAAGGAGCCATCGGGCCTATAGGTGACGACACAGAGGAACTCTCAATGAAAGCACCAATGTCGGTGTCAAAACCGGCGGATCTCGGTAGGGGGTCCCGAACTGTGCGTCTAGGCGGATGGTAACAGGAGACAAGGGACACGATGTTTTTACCCAGGTTCGGCCCTCTCGATGGAGGTAATACCCTACTCCTGCTTGATTAATATTGATGATATGGGTAGTACAGAGTAGATCTACCACGAGATCGAGAGGCTAAACCCTAGAAGCTAGCCTATGGTATGATTGTTGTCCGTCCTACGGACTAAAACCCTACGGTTTATATAGACACCGGATAGCGTTAGGGTTACACAGAGTCGGTTACAATGGTAGGAAATCTACATACTCCGTATCGCCAAGCTTTCCTTCCACGCCAAGGAAAGTCCCATCCGGACACGGGACGAAGTCTTCAATCTTTATCTTCATAGTCTAGGAGTCCGGCCAAAGATGATAGTTCGGCTATCCGGACACCCCCTAGTCTAGGACTCCCTCAGCCCTTCCCAAGGCGGGGATAGCTTGTGCATATCAGATTGATCCTGGATAAGCTGGAGCACCAAGTCACCCTCTTGAGAGGTTCTGGTTTTAACCCGACGACTGTGATAACGGCGCAGATCTTGCTGGTAAATCGCAGAACGAGCCGCCTCAAGGTCACGCTCCTCGTCCAACAAGTCAAGTGCATCCTGCGTGCTCTTTCATTATCAGCTTCAATATAAGCCACCACACGAGGCGAATCGTGACAGATGTCACTGGGGAGAACCGCCTCTGCTCCGTAAACCATGAAGAAAGGCGTGTAACCCGTAGATCTATTGAGGGTGCTATTGATGCTCCATAACATAGAAGGTAACTCCACCACCCAACAACCCGTCATTCTCTTCAAAGGAACCATAATTCGGGGCTTGATGCCTCTCAGGACCTCTTGATTGGGTCTCTCGACTTGACCATTAGACTGGGGGTGAGCCACCGATGACACATCAAGCCAGATATGCTCACGTTGAAAAAATTCTTTCATAGCTCCCTTGGATAGATTAGTGCCATTATCAGTTATAATACTGTGGGGAAAGCCAAAACGGAAAATCACCTTTTTGATAAATTGAACCACCGTCGCCGCGTCACATTTACTGACCGGCTCTGCCTCAACCCACTTTGTAAACTTGTCAACCGCCACCTGGAGGTGTGTCTTTTTATCCTTGGACCTTTTGAAAGGCCCAACCATATCAAGCCCCCAACTACAAACGGCCAAGTAATTGGAATCATTCTCAATTCTTGAGCCGGCACATGAGCTCGTCGTGAAAATTTCTGACATCCATCACATTTACTGACTATATCCTCAGCATCAGCGTGAGCCGTCAGAAAATAAAACCCATGAAGAAAAGCCTTGGCCACAATGGACTTTGAGCCGGCATGATGACCACAATCTCCTTCATGAATCTCGTGAAGAATCTCACGGCCCTCCTCAGGGGAAACACAATGTTGAAATGCCGCTGTGACACTGCAATGATGCAACTCTCCATTGGCAATAGTCATTGATTTAGACCATCAGGTTATCTGCCTGGCCAACGTTTCATCCTCAGGTAACTCGCCCCGGGTCATATAAGCATAATATGGAATGGTCCAATCAGGAATCGCATGAAGAGCCACCACCAACTGTGCCTTCGGGTCAGGAATAGCAAGATCTTCCTCTGCGGGCAGCTTGACCGACGGGTTATGTAGAATATCCAGGAAAGTGTTTGGTGGCACCGGTTTATGCTGAGACCCTAACCGGCTTAAAGCATCAGCCACCTCATTTTTCCCGCGATCAATATGTTCAACTTGATAACCCTTGAAGTGACCCGCAATAGCATCAACCTCGCGACGATAAGCTGCCATGAGTGGATCCTTAGAATCCCAAGTGTCAGAAACTTGCTGAGCTACCAGATCTGAGTCGCCGAAGCACCTTACCTAGCTTAAGTTCATCTCCTTAGCCATCCGAAGACCATGGAGCAAGGCCTCATACTCAGCTGCATTGTTAGTACAAGGGAACATCAACCGGAGAACATAAGAAAATTATCACCTTGTGGGGAAGTCAAGACAACTCCAGCCCCCGAGCCTTCCAACTGACTGGATCCATCAAAGTGAATAGTCCAATATGTGTTATCCGGCTTTTCCTCAGGCATCTGCATCTCTGTCCAATCATTGATAACATCCACAAGTGCTTGAGACTTGACGGTTGTATGGGGCACATACTTTAAACCATGAGGTCCAAGCTCAATGGCCCATTTGGCTATCCGACCTGTAGCTTCCCTATTTTGAATGATCTCCCGTAAAGGGGTAGAACTAACCACAGTGATAGGATCACCCAGAAAATGATGATTAAGCTTCCGGCTAGCCATAAAAACCCCATATACAAGCTTCTGCCAATGTGGTATTTGGATTCAATAAGTACCTCACTGATGTAGTAAACCGGGGGTTGAACTGGATGCTCTTTCCCTGACTCCTTTCTTTCCACCACAATGGCTACATTGACAGCTCGGCTATTGGCAGCCACATATAACAATAAAGGCTCCTTACCAATAGGAGCAGCAAGAACTGGCGGCTCAGCCAATTGTTTCTTCAAGGCCTCAAATGCCTGATAAGCAGCGTCACTCCAGTCAAAGTGACATGTCTTCTTCATCATCTGGTACAGAGGGATAGCCTTCGCACCCAACCGGCTTACAAACTGGCTTAAGGCCGCAATACGACCCGCCAAACACTAAACATCATTAATACATGCCGACTTAGGCAGAGAGGTGATAGCCTTTATGTTCTCCGGGTTAGCCTCAATACCCCGTTCTGAAACCAGAAAACCCAAAAGCTTACCAGCTGGTACACCAAAAACACACTTGGCCGGGTTAAGCATCATCTTATAAACCCGGAGATTGTCAAAGGTTTCCTTCAAATCGTCAATCAGGGTCTCCTTCTTCCTGGACTTCACCACAATATCATCCACATAGGCATGAACATTGCGCCCAATCTGATCATGAAGACAATTACGCACACATATTTGGTAAGTCGCTGTATCTTGAGCCCAAAAGGCATGGACACATAGCAGAAGGCTCCAAGGGAGTGATAAAAGTTGTCTTCTCCTGGTCCTTAACTGCCATCTTGATCTGATGATAACCAGAATAAGCATCCAAAAAACTCAGACGCTCACAACCCGCCGTAGCATCAATAATTTGATCAATACGGGGAAGAGCAAAGGGATCAGCCAGACAAGCTTCGTTTAAGTCTGTGCAGTCCACACACATACACCAAGTGCCATTTTTCTTAAGCACCAGCACCGGGTTAGCCAACCACTCAGGATGAAAAACTTCAACAATAAACCCAGCTGCCAAAAGCCGGGCCACTTCTTCACCAATGGCCTTCCGCCTCTCTTCATTAAAACGACGAAGGAATTGCTTGACCGGCTTAAACATCAGATCAATATTAAGAGTGTACTCAACGAGTTCCCTCTGTACGCCTGGCATATCAGAAGGATTCCATGCGAAGATGTCCCGGTTCTCACGGATGAACTTGATGAGCGCGCTTTCCTATTTCGGATCCAGATTAGCACTGATGCTGAACTGTTTGGAGGAGTCGCCAGGAACAAAGTCAACTAGCTTGGTGTCGTCTGCCGACTTAAACTTCAACAAAGGGTCATGCTCTGTGGTTGGCTTCTCCAAAGATGTCATATCTGTCGGGTCAACATTATCCTTGTAAAACTTTAACTCTTCTGTCGCGCAGACAGACTCAGCATAGGCCGCATCACCTTCTTCACACTCCAAGGCTATCTTGCGACTCCCATGCACTGTTATAGTGCCCTTGTGACCCGGCATCTTCAGCTGCAAGTATACATAACAAGGCCTTGCCATAAACTTAGCATAAGTCGGTCGCCCAAACAGAGCATGATAAGGGCTCTTGATCTTAACTACTTCAAAAGTCAATGTCTTGGATCTGGAATCATACTCATCTCCAAAAGCAACCACCAGAGCTATTTTACCAACTGGGTACGCCGACTTACCAGGCACCACACCGTGAAAGACAGTGTTTGACGGCTTAAGATCTTTATCAGTCAATCCCATGTGACGAAAAGTTTCATAATAAAGGATATTGATGTTGTTGCCCCCGTCCATGAGTACCTTAGTGAATTTATATCCTACAACCTAAGGCGCCACCACCAAAGCCAATTGACCCGGATTATCAACCCGGGGCGGATGATCCTCACGACTCCATACAATGGGCTGCTCAGACCATCGCATGTAACGGGGAACCGCCGGCTCAACGGCGTTCACAGCTCTTTTACGGAGCTTCTGGTCCCGCTTGCATAAACTCGTGGTGAAGACGTGGTACTGCCCACTATTCAACTGCTTTGGATTACTTTGATACCCAAACTGCTATTGCTGATTCCCCTGACCAGACTGTTGATGATAACCACCCTGATTGCCTTGACTGCTTGGGTGACCCTGGAAACCGGAATTAGAACCGCTGCCACCGTAACACGGACCATGCGAGCCGGAAACTGAGCCGCCGCCCGGCCCATGATTGTTCTGGAAAAAATTGGAATTTTTGAACTCCTTCATAATGTGGCAGTCCTTCCAAAGATGGCAGGACGGCCTTTCCCGCATACCATGCTTTGGGCAAGGCTGATTCAGCATCTGCTCAAGATTGATACCTAACCCTCCTGCCCGAGGAGGCGATTTTCCCTTATGACGTTGACCATTATTCTGCGTGTTGGTATTGGCCACAAAATCTGAATTATTATCGGCCTTGCGCTTACCATTGCCCCCCTGACTCACCGGGTTATGTTGTTGGCCCTTGGTGTTGCCACTCTTCTTTCCCTTTCCCGGCTTTTCATCATCAGACTCGGGGTCCTTGGTACTATCAAAGTCGGCATATTTAACCAGAGCCGCCATCAGCTCCCCCATATCATTGCAGTGGCGCTTGAGCCGCCCTAGCTTCTGTTTAAGAGGCAAAAAAACGGCAATTCTTCTTCAACATTAGGACCGCTGAGCCGGCATTGATGTTATCCGATGAGTGCATGATAGATTTGACCCAGTGCACCCAATGGGTTGTTGACTCGCCCTCTTCTTGGGCACAGGCATCCAAATCCACAATTGACATGGGCTGCTTGCACTTATCTTTAAAATTCTGGATAAATCGGGCTTTTAACTCAGCCCACGACCCAATGGAATTGGGAGGCAGCCCTTTTAACCAAGTACGGGCCGTCCCATCTAGCGTCATGGTGAAGTACTTGGCACGTGCAGCATCGCTAACCTCCAACACCTCCATGGCCATCTCGTAACTCTCAATCCACGCCTCTGGGGGTAAGTCGGTTGTATAATTAGGCACCTTATGAGGTCCTTTGAAATCCTTGGGGAGACGCTCATTACGCAGAGCCGGCACTAAACACGATACGCCCATGGTTCTAGAGGTCACGCCTACCTCCACCGAAGTTGTTGAATAAGCCGGAGATTGTTGATGGGCCGCGTATTGAGCCGCTAGCTCAGCCTCCCGTCGTGCCCTATCCTGATCCATCAGGGCCTGAGTATTAGCACCAGCGGGCGGCGGGTCATGCCCACGAGGCTGATCACGGTGTCTATCACTGCTTCAAACGGACCGTGATTCAATGTGTCTGCTATAACTCCGGCTTGGGCGAGGGGTTGAGTGAATCCTCTCACGACTATAAGAATAAGCCTCCTGATGTACCAATGTTGTCTGAAGAAGCTCTCTAGCCCTCCGTGTTTCAATCGCAGCTGGAGACTCGCCTTCAACAGGGAGAGCCGCCAATCATGTCGCCGCAGCGATCATATTATCCAAAGGGTTAGAATAATGACCCGGTGGTGTCGGCACATATTGCGGCGGGACATTATTTAGATGAGGCGGATCTGTTGTGTGCAGCTGAGCCGGTGCTCCGGTCCTAGGCATGGCTACCACCCGGTTTTTCTCTGGCGGGATACTGGCCACCGCTCCAGGCGTGTTGAAGAGGTTCCTTGCCTCGTACACCGGAGGCAGACGACTCTAGTGCCTTCTCCTCATGACTTCGTTTGAAGCATTCTAATCCAACGTGAGCCGGAAGGAATCAGCCTGGATCCGTTATGCCTGAGCATCCAGAGTGCTCGCTCCGCGGTCATCCTCGCGTCCTCAGCCGCCAGATCCTCCTTTGCTTGAGCTATCTCATCTCGCAGTTCGCAACTTCCGCGTCATGCTGAGCTTGATTTGCCAGATTAACCACTGTTGTCAACAATGTTGTCAAAGTGTCCAATAAGTCAGACAGGACCTGAGCCAGCGAGCGCACAGGGCCTCCTGTCCGGGCCGCCATTGCTGACCCAGAAATCATTGCCGCTGCAATCGTAGAATTCTGCCTTGGCTGCGTACAGGACATAAAAGTCGCGACCCGGTTCGGCGGCTCATAGGGGTCCAGAATACTATCGCCATCGAAACAGCCCCCAAGCCTGCTGTTTTGCAGTTGATACAATGAAGTAGTCTCGCCCATGGATGACTCATCATTAGAATAGATGGCCGTCTCACCGCCAGACACGGATCCTTCCTCAAATTCCGGCCCATGGATGAATCCAACGAAGGCGTGCTTCACGGCGGGTTGAACCCGGGCGGGTCGTGCACGCTGAGCCGTCTCAATGATGTCGGTGCAGATGTCCGGCTCAGGGCCCGGTTCGCCGATCTTGCCGATGAAGATGTGAATCCCGCCGAAGGGGACCCGGTATCCGTACTCGATTGAGCCGGCCTCGGGGGCCCAGCCTGCGTCGCTGATGTAGAGCTTGCCACGACGACTCTTGGTCATCCGGCCCAGAGCGTACCCTTTGATCCCTTCAAAGTTGCACTGTAAGAACTCGAAACCACCGTGCGCTGGCCCCACGGTGGGCGCCAACTATCATGGAATTGTCATGGCAGATGTCCTAGCAGAAGGACTTAGTCATGGAGCCATCGCAACAGATTTGGCTTAAAGGGGTTAAACGGGACAAAGGACACGAGGAGTTTATACTGGTTCAGCCCCTTGCGGTGAAGGTAAAGGCCTAATCCAGTTTGAGGTGGTATTGCTTATGTCTCGATTGCCAGGGAGCGAATAAGCTTGACCTAGCTTTCGATCTGTTGTCTTTTGCCCTAACTCGCCGCCGGGTCGTCCCTTTATATACACAGGTCGACGCCCAGCAGCTTACGGAGTCCCGGCCGGCTCATAAACAACGTGTCCGGCTCGGTGACTAACTGTACATGCCTTATAGTACAAGTCATACATATACAGCGGTTTACACTTGTTTGGGCCTTAAGTCACCTTTGGGCTTCAGGCCATCAATGAGTCTGCATAGTGAACTACCGTCTTAAGCATCTTCATGGGCTTTGTCTTGATGAACCGCCAGGGGCTTAACCCGGCCCCTCCTGGGCGGGTTAACCCATTAGTTATATCCCCAACATTAGGCCCCAGGTTGATTCTACCATTGTTCTTCTTCTTTTTCTTCTTAGATGAACTAGGTGTATCAATATTAATTCTCTGAGAATCTTACTCAATTCTTTTAGGATGACCTTCAGGATATAGTGGCTCCTGAGTCATTCTACCTCCTATAGTCATTACCCTAACAACATGATTATTTCTTTTATTATTCATTTCATTAAGCAAATTGTTGTGTGACTTAGCAACTTATTCTAACTGGGTATGAACCATGGATGCATGTTTTCCTAAACTCTTAACATGATTAGCAAATCTGAACATCAAGTCACTCAAGCGATCAATCATGATATCATTACGTTTCAATTGATTCTTAACATACATACTAAAATGTTCTTGCTTAACAATGTAGTTATCAAATTCATCTAGGCATTGACTAGTTATAGGATCGAAAGTATGTCTAGAGGGGGTGATTAGACTACTTGACCAAATAAAAATATTTCCTTTTCCTAATTTTAGTTGTGGGCAGATTTAGCAATTATGACAAGTCAAGCAATCAACCCACGAGGGCCCCACCCATGAAGGTTCCACGAATAAGCAACCTTGTCGATCCACCATGGCCATCGCCCATGAAGGACTTGCCTCACTCGGGTAGATCTTCACGAAGTAGGCGATCTCCTTGCCCTTACAAACTTCTTGGTTCAACTCCACATATGTCGGAGGCTCCCAAGCGACACCTAACCAATCGAGGAGACACCACTCTCCAAAAGGTAATAGACGGTGTGTTGATCATGAACTCCTTGCTCTTGTGCTTCAAATGATAATCTCCCCAACACTCAACTCTCTCTCACAGATTTGGCTAGGGTGGAAGAAGGATTTGAGTGGAAAGCAACTTGGGGAAGGCTAGAAATCAAGGTTCAAATGGTAGGAATGGAATCTCTTGATCTCAACACATGAGTAGGTGGTTCTCTTTCAGAAAATGAATGGTGGAAGTGTAGGCACGTTCTGATGGCTCTCTTCTATGAGGAAGAGGGGGTGGAGGGGTATATATATCCTCCACACAAAATCCAACCGTTATACACTTTTGACCCATCTCGGTGGCACCGATGAGAAAACTCGGTGGCATCGATCTATGCAAAAATATGAACATTAGGAATCTTGGTGGGACCAACAGGAACAACTCAGTGGGACCGATGTGCTAGGGCTTAGGGCAAACCTCATCTCGGTGGCACCGATTGCATCATCTCGGTGGGACCAAAGTGAAGCAATAAGGCAACAGAGAATCAGTCAAGCCATCTCTGTGGGACCGATTGCAACTTCTCGGTGAGATTGAAGTGATTGCAACAAGTCTTAGAGCGCTGGCAAGGCCATCTCGGTGGGACCGAGATCCATATCGGTGGAACCGAATTATTAGGGTTTTGGCTGTGGCTAAGTCTAGATGAACTTTGGTGGCTCCGGATGGGAAATATCGGTGGGCTCGAGTTGGGAATTAGGGTTTGTACATATTGGGATAGAGAAAGTGGCTGAGGGTTTTGGGGAAATATCAATAAGCACTTGAGAAACGAGATCATTAAGCAACACCTCATCCCCTTTTAATAGTATTGGCTTTCCTATGGACTCAATGTGATCTTGGATCACTTCAACATAAATGCAGAGTCTTGAGCTTTTGCCGATCCTTGTCCTTACCATTTTGAGGGGTCAAAATCTCTAGTTCATGACATGCCAATGATTGAACATCCTGAAATATTTATCTTGAATGGCCATTAGTTCAATGAGATATATGTTGTAATGAATTACCAAAACCACCCGGGGATTAGTTGCACTTTCAATTTGCCCTTTTTGGTAATTGATGACAACATTATAGAACAAAGCTTCGACAAATGATTAAATGAATGAAATACATCATCTCTTTGAGAAGTATGTGATAAGCAAGTGCTCCCCCTAAAATTTTCCATTATTAAAACTTGGCGTTCGAATGCAAATGCACAATCGATTATGATCATGGGTCACTCTTCCATGTCACATACAACTTGGTGGAGCGCACAAAATGATATGAGTGAAATAATAAGCACGCATCACCAAAGACATAAGTGAATGATCATACATAATTAATGATAGAGATAAGCATTAAGCATCACATTAAGAATAGTATGCTCAATCACACAAGACAAACATAGTATCTCACACACATAACTAACAAAGTATCATGAATCAAGGGAAATAGTAGCAAGAACACAAGTGAAACCAACGATCAAAAGCGAGACTCTCTCTCTCTCTCTCTCTCTCTCTCTCAGCCTAATGATCTATACAATTTATTCTCGTTTGGCAACAAGTACCAAAAAGTTCAAGAAGGTATATAGCTATGCGTCTCTCTAGGCATGGTCCTCGGTAGCAGATATGTTCCTGGTTGACTTCTTAGGAGCTGTGATAACCCACAAGTATAGGGGATCGCAACAACTTTCGAGGGTAGAGTATTCAACCCAAATTTATTGATTCGACACAAGGGGAGCCAAAGAATATTCTCAAGTATTAGCAGCTGAGTTGTCAATTCGACCACACCTGGAAACTTAGTATCTGCAGCAAAGTGTTTAGTAGCAAAGTAATATGATAGTGGTGGTAACGGTAACAAAAGTAAAGACAACAAAAGTAATGTTTTTGGTATTTTGTAGTGATTGTAACAGTAGCTGCGGGAATGTAGATAAGCGAGAACCAGTATATGGAAAGCTCGTAGGCACCGGATCAGTGATGGGTAATTATGCCGGATGCGGTTCGTCATGTAAAATTCATAACATAGGGTGACACAGAACTAGCTCCAATTCATCAATGTAATGTAGGCATGTATTCCGAATATAGTCATACGTGCTTATGGAAAAGAACTTGCATGACATCTTTTGTCCTACCCTCCGTGGCAGCGGGTCCTAATGAAACTAAGGGATATTAAGGCCTCCTTTTAATAGAGAACCGGAACAAAGCATTAGCACATAGTGAATACATGAACTCCTCAAACTATGGTCATCACAGAGAAGTATCCCGATTATTGTCACTTCGGGGTTGTCGGATCATAACACATAATAGGTGACTATAGATTTGCAAGATAGGATCAAGAACTCACATATATTCATGAAAACATAATAGGTTCAGATCTGAAATCATAGCACTCGGGCCCTAGTGACAAGCATTAAGCATAGCAAAGTCATAGCAACATCAATCTCAGAACATAGTGGATACTAGGGATCAAACCCTAACAAAACTAACTTGATTACATGATAAATCTCATCCAACCCATCACCGTCCAGCAAACCTATGATGGAATTACTCACGCACGGCGGTGAGCATCATGAAATTGGTGATGGAGGATGGTTGATGATGACAACGGCGACGAATCCCCTCTCCGGAGCCCCGAGCGGACTCGAGATCAGCCCTCCGAGAGGTTTTAGGGCTTGGCGGCGGCTCCGTGTCGTAAAAGCGATGATTTCTTCTCCTGATTTTTTCTCCCGAAAGCCAATATATAGAATTGGAGTTGGCGTCGAGAAGGTGTCGGGGCCCACGAGGTAGGGGCGCCCTAGAGGCGCCCCCACCCTCGTGGATGTGGTGTGGGCCCCTGGTCTTCATCTTTAGCGAGGATTTTTATTATTTTTATAAGACATCCGTGGAGTTTCAGGTCATTCCGAGAACTTTTGTTTTCGCACATAAAACAACAGCATGGCAATTCTGCTGAAAACAGCGTCAGTCAGGGTTAGTTCCATTCAAATCATACAAGTTGGAGTCCAAAACAAGGGCAAAAGTGTTTGGAAAGGTAGATATGGCGGAGACGTATCAACTCCCCCAAGCTTAAACCCTTGCTTGTCCTCAAGCAATTCAGTTGACAAACTGAAAGAGAAAAAGAAAAACTTTTACAAACTCTGTTTGCTCTTATTGTTGTACTTATTTCATGCCAGCATTCAGGTTTTCAGCAAAGATCATAACTAACCACATTTGCAATTACTCCTAGGTCTCATGTTTACTCATATCAATAACATAATCAGCTAGCAAGCCATAATAATAAATCTCGGATGACAACACTTTCTTAAAATAATTATAATGTGATATAACAAGATGGTATCTCGCCAGCCCTTTCTGAGACCGCAAAACATAAATGCAGAGCACCTTCAAAGATCAAGGACTGACTAGACATTGTAATTCATGGTAAAAGAGATCCAATCATTGTCATACCCGATATAAATTAACATTAATGAATGCAAATGACAGCTGTGCTCTCCAGCTAGTGCTTTTAATAAGAAGGTGATGACTCAACATAAAATTAAATAGATAAGCCTTTCGCAGAGGGAAGCAGGGATTTGTAGAGGTGCCAGAGCTCGGTTTTGAAATAGAGATAATTTATATTTTGAGCGGAATACTTTCATTGTCAACATAACAACTAAGAGATGACGATATCTTCCATGCTAAAAAAATTATAGGCGGTTCCCAAACAGAATGGTAAAGTTTATACTCCCCCTCCTCCACAAGCATCAATCCATGGCTTGCTCGAAACAACAAGTGCCTCCAACATTCAACGGGTCCCAGGGGGAGTTTTGTTTGCAATTATTTTGATTTAGTTTGCATAAAGCATGGGACTGGGCATCCCGGTGACCAGCCATTTTCTCGTGAGTGAGGAGCGGAGTCCACTCCTCTTGAGAATAACCCGCCTAACACGGAAGATAAGGGCAGCCCTAGTTGATATATGAGTTATTTGAGCATGCAAAACAGAATTTTTATTTGAAGGTTTAGAGTTTGGCACATACAAATTTACTTGGAACGGCAGGTAGATACCGCATATAGGAAGGTATGGTGGACTCATATGGAATAATTGGGGTTTAAGGGATTGGATGCACAAGCAGTATTCCCGCTTAGTACAAGTGAAGGCTAGCAAAAGACTGGGAAGCGACCAACTAGAGAGCCACAACAGTCATGAACATGCATTAAAATTAATAAACATTGAATACAAGCATGAGTAGGATATAATCCACCATGAACATAAATATCGTGAAGGCTATGTTGATTTGTTTCAACTACATGCGCGAACATGTGCCAAGTCAAGTCACTTAAATCATTCAAAGGAGGATACCGCCCCATCATACCACATCACAACCATTTTAATAGCATGTTGGCACGCAAGGTAAACTATTATAATTCATAGCTAATCAAGCATGGCACGAGCAACTATGATATCTAATTGTCATTGCAAAACATGTTTATTCATAATAAGCTGAATCAAGAACGATGAACTCATCATATTTACAAAAACAAAAGAGGTCGAGTTCATACCAGCTTTTCTCATCTCAGTCAATCCATCATATATCATCATAATTGCCTTTCACTTGCACGACCGAACGATGTGAATAATAATAAGAGTGCACGTGCATTGGACTAAGCTGGAATCTGCGAGCATTCAATAAACAGGAGAAGACAAGGCAATATGGACTCTTGGTTAAATCAACAATGATGCATATAAGAGCCACTTCAACAATTTAATCATGGTCTTCTCCTACTGACCCCCAAAGAAAAGAAAAGAAATAAGAACTATTTACACGGGAAATCTCCCAACAAGAAAAAGAAGAACGGGAAATATTTTTGGGTTTTCATTTTAATTTCTACTACAGGCATGGAAATTAAACTAACTAATTTTTTTTTGTTTTTTCTTAAGGTTTAACAGACACACAAGAAGAAAGCAGGAAAAATAAAATAAACTAGCATGGATATTACAGTGAAAGAGTATGAGCACCAACATCTAGCAATGAGTGTGTGTGAACATAAATGTAATGTCGGTGAGAAGTACGTACTCCCCCAAGCTTAGGCTTTCGGCCTAAGTTGGTCTATTGCCGAGGATAGCTGGCGGATACCCGTAGGCGTAGCTGGGGTCATCTTGCATGGCGAAGAATAGTTGGGATCATCTTGTGATGAAGAGGACTCGGCGCCTTTGGTGGCAACCGCCTCGGATCCCAAGAATAAGCAGACTGTCGTGGAGGCTCATCTTGTGGTTCGGTTCGGGGCTGGTGCAGGATTCCGATGAAGCTTGAGCGGCCGCCCACGGAACGAGGTGAGGACCTGCAGACAAGTTAAACAAAGAGGGAGCAGGCAAAGTAATAGTCTCAGGGTGATGTTTATCAAAGTACAATTTATATTTAAGCTCCCCTTCCTTGCCCTTAACAAGAAAGTCATGCGCTAGCATACTCTTATAATCTAAATAAGCACTGGGCAACGATGTTTCTTCTTTCTCCAAATGCCTAATAGGTATGTCAAAATGTGCATCTAGGCGCGAAGCATAAATACCTCCAAAGATGGGGCCTTTAGTACGGTTCAAACTTAACCGTCTAGCAATAATTCCGCCCATACTAACAGTGTTGTTGCGGTATAAACCATGGAACAAAATGATAATATCAGGAACACTAAGGTTTCCACAGTTCCCGTGACCAATCAAGCAATGACTAGCAAATAAGGCAAAGTAGCGTAAAACAGGAAAATGTATGCTAGTAATTCTTGCATCAGAAACCTTCCTGGTTTCTCCCACAGTGATAGTGTTAATAAAAGCTTCTACTTCATTACGGTGTGGTTCATCCAAGGTACCCTCAAAGGGTATTTTGCAAACCTCGCAAAATTCAGCTAATGGCATCTTCTTAACAACGTCATATAAATGAAACTTTACTGATGGAGGTGATTCCTTAGGGAAATAGTAGAAGTTTTGCACAAAAGTATTTATGAGTAAGAGATACTGATGACGTTGGTCGCGGAGGAAGTTGGTGAGGCCAGCACTCTCAATCAATAAATAAAAATCCTCATAAATTCCGGCTCTCCTCAAGAAGTCATGGGAAGGCCATTCACACGGCCGGACCTCCATGATCTTGAGGCAAATTATATTTGGGCTTCGTGCTTCTTCCTTTTGTTTTTCCTTGAGCTTGGTGGGCGAGCCCCTCAAAAGTCTCTTCATTATTTTCTGAAATAATCTGAAATTTTTAGTAACTTCAAACAAAAGTGAACCAACTTCAATAAAATTGATAGCAACTACTCCTACAAGTGCCTAGAGCCTATATCAAGCATTAGAACTACTTGGAACCATATAAATTTGACATGCAAGCTCAAGAACATGGTCACCTATGCAGCTCAAATTTGCAAAGAATAAAGCACTAGAACAAAAACTAATTGGACCAATGGAGGAGTCACATACCAAGGAACAATCTCCCCAAGCAGTTTTGTGAGAGGTGCTTTGAGCAAGGAGATCGAAAATCACAGCAAAAGTAGTTGGAACTCGTGCTTGCGTTGGTTTTTCGGGTTTGTGTGAGGCAGAGGAAGAAGATGGGTGCAGGGATAAGTGGAGGAGGGCCACCGTGGGCCCACGAGGCAGGGGGGCACGCCCAGGGGGTAGGGCGCGCCCTCCACCCTCGTGGCCAGGTGGCTGCTCCCCCCGCGGTGATTTTTGCACTAAAAATCCTCAAATAATCCCGAAAAAATCATATTAAATTGGCATGGCATTCTAAGGACTTTTATTTTCAGGTTATTTTTATATTGCACAGATAAATCAGGAAACAGACAGGAAAATACTATTTTTACTTTATTTCAACTAAATAACAGAAAATATAAAGAGGGTACAGAAGGTTGTCTTCTAGTTTCATCCATCTCATGCTCATCAAAAGGAATCCACTAACAAGGTTGATCAGGTCTTGTTAACAAACTCATTCCGACTAACATGGAACTGGAGAAATTTTGAATAACACTATGTTACCTCAACGGGGATATGGACATCCCCAATAATAAGTATATCATATTTCTTCTTGACAGTAGGGAGAGGAAATTCAAAACCTCCAAATATAATAGATGGAATTTTTCCAATAGAGTTGATACTATGAACTTGAGGTTGTTTCCTCGGAAAATGTACCGTATGCTCATTACCATTAACATGAAAAGTGACATTGCCTTTGTTGCAATCAATAACAGCCCCTGTAGTATTAAGGAAAGGTCTTCCAAGAATAATAGACATACTATCATCCTCGGGAATATCAAGAATAACAAAGTCTGTTAAAATAGTAATGTTTGCAACCACAACAGGCACATCCTCACAAATACCGATAGGTATAGCAGTTGATTTATCAGCCATTTGCAAAGATATTTCAGTATGTGTCAACTTATTCAAGTCAAGTCTACGATATAAAGAGAGAGGCATAACACTAACACCGGCTCCAAGATCACATAAAGTAGTTTTAACATAATTTCTCTTAATGGAGCATGGTATAGTAGGTACTCCTGGATCTCCAAGTTTCTTTGGTATTCCACCCTTAAAAGTATAATTAGCAAGCATGGTGGAAATTTCAGCTTCCAGTATCTTTCTTTTATTTGTAACAATATCTTTCATATATTTAGCATAAGGATTCATTTTGAGCATATCAGTCAATTGCATACGCAAAAAGATGGGTCTAATCATTTCAGCAAAGCGCTCAAAATCCTCATCATCCTTTTTCTTGGATGGTTTCGGAGGGAAAGGCATGGGTTTCTGAACCCATGGTTCCCTTTCTTTACCATATTTCCTAGCAACAAAGTCTCTTTTATCATAACGTTGATTCTTTGATTGTGGGTTATCAAGATCAACAGCAGGTTCAACTTCTACATCATTATCATTACTAGGTTGAGCATCATCATTAACATTTTCACTAGGTTCATGTTCATTACAGATTGTGTTTGACATCGGACAAAGAGATATCATTTGGATTCTCGGTGGTTCAGCAATAGGTTCACTAGAAGTTTGCAAAGTCCTATCATTTTCTTTTCTTCCTTTTAGAAGAACTAGGTACATCAATATTATTTCTCGAGAATCTTGCTCGATTCTCTTAGGGTGGCCTTGAGGATACAAAGGTTCTGGGTCATTCTACCAGTTCTAGTAGCCACTCTAACAGCATAATCATTTTTCTTACTATTCATTTCATCAAGCACTTCTTTCTGAGCTTTAAGTACTTGTTCTACTTGAGTGGTAACCATAGAAGCATGTTTGCTAACAAGTTTAAGTTCACCTCTAATATTAGCCATATAATCACCCAAGCGTTTAATCATATAAGCATCTTGTTTTAATTGTCTACCAAAATAAGCATTAAAGTCATCTTGCTTAAACATAAAGTTATCAAACTCATCCAAGCACTGACTAGCAATTTTAGTAGGAGGGACTTCAGCTTTATCATATCTGTAGAGAGAATTTACCTTTACTACCTGTGTCGGGTTATCGGGATCAGGAGGTTCTTCAATAAGTAATGGATCAATATCATAAGTTTCTTCAACCTGCGGTAGATTAAGACCATGTATTTCTTCAATAGGAGGTAAATTCTTAATATCTTCAGCTTTAATACCTTTTTCTTTCATAGATTTCTTTGCCTCTTGCATATCTTCAGGACTTAGAAATAGAACACCTCTCTTCTTGGAGTTGGTTTAGGATAGGCTCGATGTCGGATGAAGCTAGCTCAGGAGGTGCCCAATTATTTTCATTTGTCAACATATTATTCAATAGAATTTCAGCTTCATCCGGTGTTCTTTCCCTGAAAAGAGAACCAAGACAACTATCCAGGTAATCTCTGGAAGCATCGGTTAGTCCAGTATAAAAGATATCAAGTATTTTCAGGTTTCTTAAGAGGATGATCAGGCAAAGCATTAAGTAACTTGAGAAGCCTCCCCCAAGCTTGTGGGAGACTCTCTTCTTTAATTTGCACGAAGTTGTATATTTCCCTCAAAGCAGCTTGTTTCTTATGAGCAGGGAAATATTTAGCAGAGAAGTAATAAATCATATTCCGGGGACTACGCACACAACCAGGATCAAGAGAATTAAACCATATCTTAGCATCACCCTTTAATGAGAACGGAAATATTTTGAGTATATAAAAGTAGCGTGATCTCTCATCATTAGTAAACAGGGCGGCTATATCATTTAACTTAGTAAGATGTGCCACAACAATTCAGATTCATAGCCATAAAAAGGATCAAATTCGACCAAAGTAATTATATCTGGATCAACAGAAAATTCATAATCCTTATCAGGAACACAGATAGGTGAAGTAGCAAAAGCAGGGTCAGGTTTCATTCTGTCTCTAAGAGATTCTTTGTTCCATTTAACTAATAACCTCTTGAGCTCATATCTATCTTTGCAAGCAAAAATAGCTGCAGAAGATTCCATGTCAAAAACATATCCCTCAGGAATAGCAGGCATATTTTCATCATCACTTTCATCATCATATTCTGATTCAATAATTTCTTTCTCTCCAGCCCTAGAAATTTGTTCATCTAGAAATTCACCCAAGCGGCACAGTAGTATCAAGCATAGAAGTAGTTTCGTCATAAGTATCATGCATAGCAGAAGTGGCATCATCAATAACAAGCGACATATCGGAACGAATAGCAGAAGCAGGTTTAGGTGTCGCTATCTTACTCATAACAGAAGGTGAATCAAGTGCAGAGCTAGATGGCAGTTCCTTACCTCCCCTCGTAGTTGAGGGATGAATTTTTGTCTTAGCGTCTTTCATGTTCTTCATAGTGTCCAGCAGATATAAATCCCAAGTGACTCAAAAAATAGAGCTATGCTCCCCGACAACGGCGCCAGAAATTGGTCTTGATAACCCACAAGTATAGGGGATCGCAACAGCTTTCGAGGGTAGAGTATTCAACCCAAATTTATTGATTCGACACAAGGGGAGCCAAAGAATATTCTCAAGTATTAGCAGCTGAGTTGTCAATTCAACCACACCTGGAAACTTAGTATCTGCAGCAAAGTGTTTAGTAGCAAAGTAATATGATAGTGGTGGTAACGGTAACAAAAGTAAAGACAGCAAAAGTAATGTTTTTGGTATTTTGTAGCGATTTTAACAGTAGCAGCGGGAAAGTAAATAAGCGAGAACCAGTATATGGAAAGCTCGTAGGCACCGGATCAGTGATGGATAATTATGCCGGATGTGGTTCGTCATGTAATAGTCATAACATAGGGTGACACGGAACTAGCTCCAATTCATCAATGTAATGTAGGCATGTATTCCAAATATAGTCATACGTGCTTATGGAAAAGAACTTGCATGACATCTTTTATCCTACCCTCCCGTGGCAGCGGGGTCCTATTGGAAACTAAGGGATATTAAGGCCTCCTTTTAATAGAGAACCGGAACAAAGCATTAGCACATAGTGAATACATGAACTCCTCAAACTATGGTCATCACCGAGAAGTATCCCGATTATTGTCACTTCGGGGTTGTTGGATCATAACACATAATAGGTGACTATAGACTTGCAAGATAGGATCAAGAACTCATATATATTCATGAAAACATAATAGGTTCAGATCTGAAATCATGGCACTCGGGCCCTAGTGACAAGCATTAAGCATAGCAAAGTCATAGCAACATCAATCTCAGAACATAGTGGATACTAGGGATCAAACCCTAACAAAACTAACTTGATTACATGATAAATCTCATCCAACCCATCACCGTCCAGCAAGCCTACGATGGAATTACTCACGCACAGCGGTGAGCAACATGAAATTGGTGATGGACGATGGTTGATGATGACGACGGCGACGAATCCCCCTCTCCGGAGCCCCGAACGAACTCTAGATCAGCCCTCCCGAGAGGTTTTAGGGCTTGGCGGCGGCTCCATATCGTAAAACGTGATGATTTCTTCTCCTTGATTTGTTTCTCCCTGAAAGCCAATATATAGAGTTGGAGTTGGCGTCGGAAGGTGTCCAGGGGGCGCGCCCACGAGGGGGGCGCGCCCCCCACCCTCGTGGACAGGGTGTGGGCCCCCTGGTCTTCATCTTTGGCGAGGATTTTTTATTATTTTTTATAAGACATCCCGTGGAGTTTCAGGTCATTCCGAGAACTTTTGTTTTCTGCACATAAAACAACATCATGGCAATTCTGCTGAAAATAACGTCAGTCGAGTTAGTTCCGTTCAGATCATACAAGTTGGAGTAAAAAACAAGGGCAAAAGTGTTTGGAAAAGTAGACACGACGGAGACGTATCAAGCTGGTGCTTTGGTCTTGGACTTGGGCTTGGAGGGAGCAAAATACTTCATAGCATCTGACATGAGCTTCTGAGTCTTTGTTGGAGGTACATCTGCAATAGGTTCTTCCTCCTCCTATTCCTCATCATGTTCATCATACTACTGTGCTACTAAATACTTTGTTGTAGATATTTAGTTCTCTAGGTGTGGTTGAATTGACAACTCAACTGCTAAGGCTCATAAATATTCTTTGGCTCCCCTTGTGTGAATCAATAAATTTAGGTGAAATACAACCCTTGAAGACTGTCGCAACCCCCTATACTTGTGGTTTATAATGAATAGACACATAGCAAGGCAAAGGTGCAGTTTTCATTTTCTTGAAACTTAGGAAGACTTTAGCACAAGCTAAGGCACCAATACAATCTACCCATGCATATCCATAGTATATGCAATGGATAAGAAACATGCAAGTGCAAGAATGTATGGGAGGGTAGAGATAGGAAGATCAAACATAATGAAGACACTAAATTTTTTGGCGTGGTTTCGATAGGTGGCGCTATCGTACACCCACGTTGATGAAGACTTTAAACCACGGAGGGTAATGGTTGTGAGAGGCCACGGAGGGATCTACCCATGAAGGTTCCACAAAGAAGCAACCTTGTGTATTCCACCATGGCTTACGCCCACGAAGGACCAGCACTACTCGGGTAAATCTTCACGAAGTAGACAATCTCCTTGCCCTTACAAACTCCTTGGTTGAACTCCACATGATTTGGAGCCTCCCAAGTGACACCTAATCAATATAGGAGACACCACTCTCCAAAAGGTAATGGATGTTGTTGATGATGATGAACTCCTTGCTCTTGTGCTTCAAAAGCTAGTCTCCTCAACACTTGATACATCCATTTTGCATCATGTTTCCTCACTGCTATTTATGATGTTTTTATCCATAATAATGCTTTTTGGAGTAATTCTAATGCCTTTTCTCTCATAGTATGCAAGGTATACCAAAGAGGGAGAATTCCGACAGCTGGAAATCTGGACCTGAAAAGCTACGCCAGGCCACCTATTCTGCACAACTCCAAACAAGCTGAAACTTCACGGTGATTTTTTAACAAATATATGATGAACATTGGAGAAAATAACTACCAGAGGGGGTCACCAGGTTGGCACAACCCACCTGGGCACGCTAGGGAGCCCAGGCGCGCCCTGGTGGGTTGTGCTCACCCAGGCCCACCTTCGGTGCCCATCTTCTGGTATATAGGTCATTTTGACCTAGAAAAAATAAAGAGAGGACTTTCGGGACGGAGCGCCACCGTCTCGAGGCGAAACTTGGGCAGAAGCACTTTTGCCCTCTAGCGGAGCGATTCCGCGGGGGAACTTCCTTCCCGGAAGGGGAAATCATCGTCATCATCATCACCAACAACTCTCCAATCTTGGGGAGGGCAATCTCCATCAACATATTCAACAGCACCATCTTATCTCAAACCCTAGTTCATCTCTTGTGTTCAATCTTGTTACCGGAACTATAGATTGGTGCTTGTGGGTGACTAGTAGTGTTGATTACATCTTGTAGTTGATTATTATATGGTTTATTTGGTGGAAGACTATATGTTCAGATCCAATATGCTAATTAATACCCCTCTGATCTTGAGCATGTTTATAATTTGTGCCAGGTGGGTCATAATGCCCAACATAAACCTACCGATTGGATCCAAAAGTATAATGGTATGGCTAGAATTTATTCTTAATACTTTTCTCGTAGTTGCGGATGCTTGAGGGAGGTTTAATCATAAGTAGGAGGTTTGTTCAAGTAATAAGAGCACCTAAGCACCGTTGCACCCACATATAAAATTATCAAAGTACCGAACACGAATTAAACCAACATGATGAAAGTGACTAGATGAAATCCTGTGTACCCTCAAAAACGCTTTGCTTATCATAAGAGACCATTTTGGCCTGTACTTTGCCTCAAAAGGATTGGGCTACCTTGCGGCACTTTTGTTACTACTATAGTTACTTGCTCGTTACAAATTATCTTGCTATCAAACTACTCTGCTACTTACAATTTCAGCACTTCCAGACATTACCTTACTGAAAACCACTTGTCATTTCCTTCTGCTCCTCGTTGGGTTCGACACTCTTACTATTTTAAAAGAGCTACAATTGATCCCCTATACTTGTGGTTCATCAAAGCTATTTTCTGGCACCGTTGCCGGGGAGTGAAGCACCTTTGGTAAGTATAATTTGGTAAGGAAACATTTATATGGTGTGCTGAAATATATTGTCACTTGTTGCTATGGAAAACAATCCTTTGAGGGGTTTGTTCGGGGTATCTTCACCTCGACCGGAACCACAATTAGCTACCCCTCAACCTACTGCACCTACTGAAAATGTTGAATGTGAAATTACTTCGGGTATGATAGAACAACTGCTAGCTAATCCTTATGCAGGAGATGGAACTGAACATCCTGATATGCACTTGATATATGTAGAACAAATTTGTGGATTGTTTAAGCTTGTAGGTTTACCCGGAGATGAAGTTATGAAGAAGGTTTTCCCTTTATATTTGAAGGGAAAAAGCATTGGCATGGTATAGGCTATGCGATGATATTGGATCTTGGAATTGGAATCGATTGAAATTGGAGTTCCATCAAAAAAAATTCTCTGTTAGGATAAAGGAACATGCTAAAGTTTCAACTTTGGTTAATAAAAGCTATATTAGAACACCTAAACCTAATGAACAAATCAAAGTAGAACCTATTATTGCTATGGTTAAAGATCTGTTAGAAGAAGATATGGATGGTCATGTTATTTACTTATGCGATGAAGCCGCTAGAATTGCCAAACCTGATAAAAAAAAGTAAACATAGATCTGTTGTTGGCATGCCCGTTGTCTCAGTTAAAATAGGAGATCACTGTTATCATGGTTTATGTGACATAGATGCTAGTGTGAGTGCTATTCCTTAAACCTTATATCAAGAAATTATGAATGACATAGCACCCACAGAGATAGAAGACATAGATGTTACTATTAAACTTGCTAATAGAGACATTATATCACCAATTGGGATCGTTAGAGATGTTGAAGTCTTGTGTGGGAAAATAAAATACCCTACTGTTGTTCTTGTTCTTGGTTCCCCACAAGATGACTTTTGTCCCATTATCTTTGGTAGACCTTTCTTGAACACCGTTAATGCTAAAATAGATTGTGGGAAACAAACTGTCGGTGTTAATTTTGGTGATGAGTCTCATGAGTTTAATTTTTCCAAGTTCAGTAGAAAGCTTCATGAAAAAGAATTGCCTAGTAAAGATGAATTAATTGGTCTTTCTTCTATTGTTGTGCCACCTACTGATGCTTTAGAAAAATATTTGGTAGACCATGAAAATGATTTACATATGCATGAATGAAATGAAATAGACAAGATTTTCTTTGAACAACGTCCTCTGCTTAAACACAATTTGCCTATTGAAACTCTAGGAGGTCCTCCTCCACCTAAAGGTGATCCTGTGTTTGAATTAAAACAATTTCCAGACACTTTGAAATATGCTTATCTTGATGAAAAGAAGATATATCCTGTTATTTTTAGTGCTAACCTTTCAGAACATGAAGAAGAAAGATTATTGAAAGCTCTAAGGAAGCACTGATTTGCTATTGGATATACTCTTGATGATTTAAAGGGCATTAGTCCCACTCTATGTCAGCACAAAATTAATATGGAACCTGATGCTAAACCCGTTGTTGATCACCAACGTCGGTTAAATCCGAAGATGAAAGAAGTGGTAAGGACGGAAATATTAAAACTTCTGGAAGCAGGTATAATTTATCATATAGTTGATATTAGATGGGTAAGTTCCATTCATTGTGTCCCTAAAAGGGAGGTATTACTATTGTTCCTAATGATAAGAATGAACTTATTCCACAAAGAATTGTTACAGGCTATAGAATGGTAATTGATTTTAGAAAATTAAACAAAGCAACTAGAAAAGATCATTACCCTCTGTCTTTTATTGATCAAATGCTAGAAAGATTGTCTAAGCACACACATTTTTGCTTCCTTGATGGATATTCTAGTTTTTCACAAATACCTATTTCTCAACCTGATCAAGAAAAGACCACTTTTACTTGTCCCTTTGGAACTTATGCTTATAGACGTATGACTTTCGGTTTATGTAATGCACCTACTACCTTTCAAAGATGTATGAACGCTATATTCTCTGACTTTTGTGAAAAGATTGTTGAGGTTTTTATGGACGACTTCTCTATTTATGGGAAGTCTTTTGATGATTTTTAAGCAATCTTGATCGAGTTTTGCGGAGATGTGAACAAACAAATCTTGTCTTGAATTGGGAGAAGTGTCACTTTATGGTTAATGAAGGCATTGTTTTGGGTCATAAAATTTGTGAAAGAGGTATTGAAGTGGACAAAGCTAAGGTTGATGGAATTGAGAAAATGCCATGTCCTAAAGATATAAAAGATATTCGTAGTTTCTTAGGTCATGCTAGTTTCTATAGGAGATTTATCAAAGACTTTTCTAAAATTTCTAGGCCTCTTACAAATCTTTTACAAAAGGACATTCCTTTTGTTTTTTATGATGATTGTTTAGAAGCTTTTGAAACACTCAAGAAAGGCTTAATTTCTGCACCTATTGTTCAACCACCTGATTGGAACTTGCCTTTTGAAATTATGAGTGATGCTAGTGATTATGATGTTGGTGTTGTTCTAGGACAAAGAGTTGATAAGAAATTGAATGTTATTCATTATGCTAGTAAAACTCTAGACAGTGTTCAACGAAATTATGCTACTACTGGAAAAGAATTCTTAGCAGTGGTGTTTTCTTGTGATAAATTTAGACCTTATATTGTTGATTCCAAAGTAATTCTTCACACCGATCATGCTGCTATTAAATATTTTATGGAAAATAAAGATGCTAAACCTAGATTTATTGTTGGGTTCTCTTGTTACAAGAATTTGATTTACATACCATTGATAGAAAAGGAGCTGAGAACCCCGTAGCTGATAATTTATCTAGACTTGAAAATGTGCCTGATGACCCACTACCTATTGATGATAGTTTTCCTGATGAGTAGTTAGCTGCAATAAATGTTGCTCATAGTACTCCTTGGTATGCTGATTCTACTAATTACATTGTTGCTAAATATTTACCACCTAGCTTTACATACCAACAAAAGAAAAAATTCTTCTATGATTTAAGACATTACTTTTGGGATGACCCACATCTTTATAAAGAAGGAGTAGATGGTATTTTTAGACATTGTGTACCTGAGCATGAACAGGGAAAAATCCTATGGAAATGTCACTCCGAAGCTTATGGAGGGCATCATGCTGGAGATAGAACTGCTCACAATGTATTGCAATCTGGATTTTATTGGCCTACTCTCTTCAAGGATGGCTGTAAGTTCATATTATCTTGTGATGAATGTCAAAGAATAGGTAATATCGGTAAGCGTCAAGAAATGCCTATGAACTATTCACTTGCTGTTGAACCATTTGATGTTTGGGGATTTGATTACATGGGACCTTTTCCTTACTCTAATGGGTATATACATATTTTGGTTGCTCTTGATTATGTTACTAAATGGGTAGAAGCTATTCCAACCAGTAGTGTCGATCACAACACCTCTACTAAAATGCTTAAGGAAGTTATTTCCCCAAGGTTTGGAGTCCCTAGATATTTAATGACTGATGGTGGTTCACACTTTATTCATGGTGCTTTCCGTAAAATGCTTGCCAAGTATGATGCTAACCATAGAATTGCTTCACCTAATCATCCTCAGTCTAGTGGTCAAGTTGAACTTAGCAATAGAGAAATAAAATTAATTTTGCAGAAGACTATCAATAGGTCCAGGAAGAATTGGTCTAAGAAATTAGATGATGCACTTTGGGCTTATAGAACAACATATAAAAATCCTATGATTATGTATCCTTATAAAATGGTTTATGGAAAAGCTTGTCATTTGCCCTTTGAGTTAGAACATAAAGCATATTGGGCCATCAAAGAGCTCAACTATGATTTAAAACTTCCTGGTGAAAAGAGGTTCTTTGATATTAGCTCATTAGATGAATGGAGAACCCAAGCTTATGAACATGCAAAAAAATTTAAAGAAAATGTTAAAAGATGGCATGACAAAAGAACCCAAAAGCGTGAGTTTGAGGTGGGAGAATATGTTCTTTTGTACAACTCTCATTTCAGATTCTTTGCAGCAAAACTCCTCTCAAAATGGGAAGGCCTGTCGTGGAATTGTCACGGTAGATGTCCTAGCAGAAGGACTTAGTCGTGGAGCCATCGCAACAGGGTTAGCTCAAAGGGGTTAAACGGGACAAAGGACACAAGGAGTTTATACTGGTTCGGCCCCTTTTGGTGAAGGTAAAGGCCTAATCCAGTTTGAGGTAGTATTGCTTATGTCTCGATTGCAGGGAGCGAATACCCTTGACCTAGCTTTCAATCTTTGTCTCTTCCCCTAACTCGCCGCTGGGTCGTCCCTTTATATGCATAGGTCGACGCCCAGCGGCTTATGGAGTCCCGGCCGGCTCATAAACAACGTGACTGGCTCGGTGACTAACTGTACATGCCTTATAATACAAGTCATACATATACGGCGGTTTACACTTGTTTGGGCCTTAAGTCTCCTTTGGGCTTCAGGCCTTCAATGAGTTTGCATAGTGAACTACCATCTTAAGCATCTTCATGGGCTTTGTCTTGATGAACCGCCAGGGGCTTAACCTGGCCCCTCCTGGGCGAGTTAACCCATTAGTTATATCCCCAACAAGGTCCCTATGTTATCGAGGAGGTTTACTGGTCTGGAGCCATCAAAATAAATAATGCCCATTAATGTTGAAAGTAATATTATCCAAACTTTGACACCGGAAGAACACATAAAAGAGTCCTTCCGGAACACTCCAGAATCGTGAAAATAAGGAGGTACATGATACGGTAAGTAAACGGACTCCGAAAAATCCGCAAAAATATTTTTTGTCAGTTTGGAATATTTAGAAAAATAGGAAAAATAAGAAACTTCCAAGAAGGGTACCCTGGTGGGCACAAGACACCAGGGCGCGCCAGGCTTGCCTGACACGCCCAGGTGGGTTGTGCCCACCTGGGACACCTTCCGGACTCTGTTCTTCTTCCGTTTACTTCCCGAACATGTTGATCACCGTATCACGGAGAAATCCTCTGTTATCTTTTCTTTCTGTTTTTGGTCAGATCTATTGAGTAAGGCATCATGTCTTCCTCACCCTCCAACAACGGAGAAGGAGACGCATGGGTGTTTCAGGAGGATCTAAGGGGAGAGGAAGCTGAAGAAGTTTCTATAGAGGAAGAAGAGGAAAATCCTTTTGGGGTTCACGCTCTGGCTTCCGAGAGAGGGACATTGGCCGGCATCTCCACTCACCCGATGAGGGAGTCCTGGATTACCGGGTCCTCGGGCATCCGGGCTATACAACATGGGCCAGACTGATGGGCCGTGAAGATACAAGACGGAAGACTTTTCCCCGTGTCTGGATGGGACTCTCCTTGGCGTGAAAGGCAAGGTTGGCGTGCGGATATGAAGATTCCTTTCTCTGTAAACCGACTCTGTACAACCCTAGGCCCCTCCGGTGTCTATATAAACCGGAGGGTTTAGTCCGTAGAGGCAATCATAATCATACAGGCTAGACATCTAGGGTTTAGCCGCCACGATCTCGAGGTAGATCAACTCTTGTAACCCCTATACTCATCAAAGCCAATCAAGCAGGAAGTAGGGTATTACCTCCATCGAGAGGGCCCGAACCTTGGTAAACATCGTGTCCCCTGCCTCCTGTTACTAGGCCTGGGCGTTCGGTAGAAACCGAAATTTCGGTTTCTGTTGTTCGGTTTTTTCATCAATTCGGTTTCTGATATGGTAACGAATTTGGTACTAAATTGTGCTAACGAAATTTGGTTAACCAAAAGTTCGGTTCGGTTTTCGGTGTTAACGAATTCTGTACCATGTTCAGAAATTCCAGTTTCAGTTTGAAGATTTTTGATAACATGCATATTGTAAAGAAAAAATTGGCAACATATTAACACAACCAACGAAGTTCCAGCATATCCCATAAGTGCAAGAAAGGAATCAGCAAAATAGCATAACAGTAGGACAAGTTCATGCATAATAGCATAATAGTAGGACAAAGTAGTAAGTGCATAATAGCATATCTCACAAGTGCGTCTACTAAAATTCCAAGACAGAGCAAACTGATAAGTTCTCCACAATAATGAAGTGCAGCACACAACCAACTAGGCCTGGGCGTTCGGTAGAAACCAAAATTTCGGTTTCTGTTGTTCGGTTTTTTCATCAATTCGGTTTACAGATATGGTAACCGAATTTGGTACTAAAATTGTGCTAACCGAAATTTCGGTTAACCAAAAGTTCGGTTCGGTTTTCGGTGTTAACCGAATTCTGTACCATGTTCAGAAATTCCAGTTTCAGTTTTAGAAGATTTTTTGATAACATGCATATTGTAAAGAAAAAAATTGGCAACATATTAACACAACCAACGAAGTTCCAGCATATCCCATAAGTGCAAGAAAGGAATCAGCAAAATAGCATAACAGTAGGACAAGTTCATGCATAATAGCATAATAGTAGGACAAAGTAGTAAGTGCATAATAGCATATCTCACAAGTCGTCTACTAAAATTCCAAGACAGGCAAACCGATAAGTTCTCCACAATAATGAAGTGCAGCACACAACCAACCAAAATCAAAGTCTACTTATTACACTTTAAAACAAGGCAAACAACCAAATTTTGAAATGCCACCAAAAAGTGCACATGAGATGTGCTCCAGTTCCTAAGTTGGAGTCTTCAAGAGGAGCCGACAACCAGCCCAAAGACCCAACAAGCCAACAAGATGGGACTCCCACTCTCAAAGCAAGCCACCAAGCAACATGTCGGTCCCAGTAGCCACAGTAGGAAAAAATACAAGTTATAATTAGAAATGAACAGCCAGGAAAACAAAATTTACAGGAGCATCTTTAACTTCTAACATACATAAATATTAACATGAACAGGATATGTATTTATAATACAAAAATGAGTCTGAGCTAAGAACATGAACAGGAGCATCCTTCTTGTAAAATGAAGAGACGTAGTGAAACATGTGCATGATGACGAGGATTTCTACAAAGTGAAACATGTGCAAACCTAAGAGCATCTCTTGCAACTCACTCACCAACATTTAAGTAGAGGATGGAGGCGGGCAAGATGACCCAGCCCCAGATGGCTTGCAAACAGACTTGCTACTGCTTGCCTTCAACGCAGATGAATTTGTACTACCGAACTCTTCAATTAATTCTGGAAAAGAATGAAATAAACATATAATAAGCATAGGAAGTCAGAAATAAAGAAAAATATATGGAAAACAATCACAACATGTTACCCTTTTCCAAGATTAACAATTCCTCTTCATCTTCTTCAATGTCGATAGTAATAGCACCCCTTAGCCAATCTTGTGTACAAACAAGAGCTTGGACCATGAATGGTGTAAGTGAGGTTCTAAACTCATTTAGGATGCGTCCACTTGTGCTAAATGCCGACTCGGATGCAACTGTTGATACCGGAACAGCTAACACATCACGGGCCATTCTTGACAATTTTGGGAATCTAGCAGCATTGTTCTTCCACCATTTTAGAGTGTCAAAATCATCCCTATTGACTTCATTCTCTTCATGCAAGTATTTCTCCAATTCAGATTTGCTCATGCTAGTTTCACCACCATCACCAATTCTCAACTTTTTATTTATCCGAGACACCAATTTCCTTCCTTCCCTTTTTTGAGTTGGTTCAGATTGTGGAGCACCCACATGCTTACTTGCATCACTTGGTGCATACTTAGCTTTGTACTCCTCAAACAAAGCATGCACAAATGTTTTCGCCGCTTCCCAAGCTTTGCCTCCATTTAACTCACCATACATTTCTTCAATTGCTAGTTTTGTGAAATTTGATAGCTTGAATCTAGGATCAAGAACAGCTGCAGCAAATACAAACATGTTCACATTCTCCTCTTCCTTCTTCTTTCCTTTCCCTTTCCCCTTTCCCTTGTCATTCTCCTTCTCCACCTCCTCATGCCAACATCCCCAATACTTATCATACTTTTCTTGCATTTTCTTGGCCATTATTTTGCGCAAAATATCATCACTATCAGCCCACTCTTCCAACACAACATTAACTTCAGCAATATCCATGACAAATTGATTCACGGTCACATGGAGTGTGGCAGAAACACTAAGAGTTAGCTCATAAAAATGTCCAAGAAATTCAGCCATTTTCCTAGCATTCTCCCAATCACTATCAACAGGAATACCAGGAGCTTTCTCACTCATTAAATCCAATGTATAGAGTGGATCTTCTTCCTCATACCTTGCAAACACTTTCTCAAAGTTGATTGCAGTTTTTAACATTAGGTATGTGGAATTCCATCTAGTGCATACATCCAAACACAAGAATGCCTCGCTGTCCAACTTTTCTAATGCAGCAAGCTCTTTAAATCTTGTAATTCTAGATGGCCCATGTCTTATATATCTAACCGCAGCTCGCACACGCTTAACTGATTCATCCAACTCCTTTAAACCGTCAGTGACAATCAGATTTATAATATGGGCAGCACATCTCATATGCAAATATTTACCTTCAGCTATGCTATTTCCAGTTTTGATCATTTTCTTCCTTATGTAACCTACACCACCATCATTCGCGCTAGCATTATCAACAGTTATTGTCATAACTTTGTTTATTCCCCACTCCATCAAGCATTGCTCTAAGGCCTTTCCAATATCATCTCCCTTATGACCTTTTACTAAGAAAAAACTAATGATCTTCTTGTGCAAATTCCATTCAGGGTCAATAAAATGTGCCGTGACTGTCATATAACAATCTTGTGTTTGAGAAGTCCAACCATCGGTAGTGAGACACACTCTTTGACATGATTTTTTGAAAAAAAGTTTTAGCTTTGCTCTCTCTTCAAAATAAAGCTTGACAACATCCCGAGTGCATGTTCTTCTAGAAGGCATATTGAATCGTGGACATGCAATTGACATCACTTCTCTAAAACCAGTTTTTGATAAATGCAAAGGGAAGCTCATCTACTATAATCATCTTAGCAATAGCTCTCCTTAGTGCTTCAGGATCAAATTTATGCACTGCAGGACTTTCCCCTTGGATTATTTGCAAAGTACCTTGATTCTTATTCCTATCACTATGAGGATTAAACTTGCAAGTACCAAAATGACTTTTTAAGGCAGATGTACCGTTAGTCCCTGGAACAGCCTTGATATGACGATTGCAATACTTGCACTTTCCAAACTTGAGAAGACCATCAACTAGTACCTCAGAAAAGTGATCCCACATTGGTGATCTTTTTTTCATCTGCCTTCTTGTAGGTCGTTCATCCATCTCCTTCTTTCTCTTTTCCCCTCCTCAATCTTTCTTTCTTCTTCCTCATAAACTTGCATCTCCTCTTGATAAACTCATCACCAAGCCCACCAGGTTCAACCATCTAAAACAATAACATAATTAGAATTCTTGTGATCAATCATCTATACTAATTACTTGCAAGAAGAATTAAACAAGATGTCCAAAATACAAGTTACCAAAATGCATCTACTAAAATCAGTATGTACAGTGTGAGTGCACTGAGTAGTGAGTACTACTAGATGGCTGAGAATTTCCAGTTGACAAATAGCAGGTTCAGCAACAATTTATACGAGTTCATTCCCACACTAAGATGGGAGGAATACTAATGGCAAAACAATGTCTTCGTTGCAAAAACTGCAGCAGTAAGAGACTACTAGTACACAATATTTATACAAGTTCATTTCCTGCTGAATATTACAAGCAGACAGTCAGACACTAGAATTCAGACTAAAAGACACATGAATATTTCCATTTACAGTCAGACACATGCTGAATATTTCGATGCTGAATATTAGAAGTTCATTTCCATGCTAAATATTTATACAAGTTCATTTACATGCTGAATATTAGTCGCATGAATCTAACAGACTAAAAGACACTGGACAAGCCCTATGGACAACTATATGTAGCAGAATTAGGCATCTACTCACAAGATTGGAAAAACAACAATTGCATCCAAGTTTACCATCTACGCATCTACTCACAAAGAATGAAACAGAAATTGGAGACAAAAGATGGGACACTGGGCGTATTACATTGACTGAATGTTCCATTTCTCCCGTGGAAGACGTGGTGTGACTCGAGAAGACACCCCGAGATCTTTGTCGAGGTCGATGAGGTGGACCGGCGGTCGCCGTTGAGTTGGAGAGGTGAAGCGATGGATGGGCGGCCTTGTGACGGCCGATCCTTGTCTCCCTGCTCCTCTGATCCTCTCCTCTCCTTCCTTCGTGCAGATGCGGCGTAGTCCCCGGCGACGGCGTCGGGGGTGGCCGGGCGGGGGAGAAGATGTGGTGGCGCCGGCGACGTCTCAGCCGCTCAGATGAGTAGCGGCGGCGGCCGGCGGCTGAGTGGATGGCCGCAGGGGATTAGGTTTTCAGTTTTTCGCGGGGGGTGGGGAGACGTGGGGATGGTTGGCTTGGCCGCTTGGCTACTTGGCTTGGTGGTGGGGAGACGTGGGCTTAGGGGGGCTGATGGGTGGGGTGGGCTTGTATTGGGCCAGCCGGCCGAAGCGGCAGTGGAGTGGACTGGGATTCGGCCACCTCGGTTAACCGAGAAATATATCGAACCGACCGAATTTAGTTCGGTTAGTAGCCCAGCTAACCGAATTTTCCTGTACATAATAGAAAAACCGAAAATTCGGTTTATTCGGTTTCGGTTTCGGTTCAGTTTTCGGTTGGTCGGTTTTTATGCCCAGCCCTACCTGTTACCTTCGATCCTTAGATGCACAGTCCCAGACCCCCTACCCGAGATCTGCCGGTTTTGACACCGACATTGGTGCTTTCATTTAGAGTTCCACTGTGCCGTCATCGAAAGGCTCGATGGCTCCATCAATCATCTACAAGAATGCTACCGAGAACGAGATTTTTCTCCCCGGCCAGATCTTTGTATTCGGCGGCTTCGCACTGTGTGCCAACTCGGTTGGCCACCTGGAGCAGATCGACAGCTACGCCCCTGGTCATCAGATCAGTTTCGGAAATCTAAATTATGTCGCTGATATCCGAGGAGACTTGATCTTCCAAGGGTTCGCGGCTCCAACCACCGCTCCGGCCTTAGATCCGGAGCGCGTCATCAGGTCCGTAGACGGGAGACTAGAGCCCGCCGGACTCTCTGCGGCTGCAGAGCTCAACATGGGAGAACCGGAGGGAATATTGTCACCAACACTCATCATAAAGCCAGACTCTTTTCTGAACACTAGCACTGGACCCTCACAGCCTGCGTCATGCAGGCTCGGCCAAGGAACTCCGGTCCCCGAACAAACCGCGCTCTTAAACGAGGCTATGGAAAGAAAGGGCTTACCAGCCGCTATCTGTCCGGCTTGATGGATTTCCTCGCATGCTGCGCGGGATGCGGACCGCGCCTCCGACGCGTCTTGCAGGGCCTTGGCGAGTTCGGTATCCTTTGCCTTATTTTCCTTTTCTAAGGACTCGCACTTGGTGGCGGCGTCCTCGAACTTTTGCTCCATCTCGGTCACCTGTTCCTCAAAACGGCGTCGAGCGGTCTGTTCGGCCACTAAGTACGCAGCCGCTTTGTCCGCAGCCGCCTTGCTTATCCTTGCCTGCTCCTTGGCTTGGGCAAGCTCACCCCTGAGGGTCTCCACCGCGGCGGCGCCATCTGTATAAGTACGCACATTTCAGCTCTTGAACTTCCGTAAAACACGGACATAAAACAGACATGCAGTAAAGATATATTTCATACCTTGCGCCTGGTCGAGCCATGTGTTGACAACGACTAGGTTCTCATCGTCCCGTGCCAGTTTTCGTTGGAGTTTGGAAACTTCTGCTGACTGGGCAGTCGCCGCTAGCAGAGAAGCCTGCGTTTATCCAGATAAAAGTATGTTACCACCTGAAAACTGATTATTGATCCTCTGCTCGATTTTTTCTTCTAAAAACCGAACAGAGTCTCAGGGGCTACTACCTATATATAGGCATATTTCTCATTAAAACAGAAACAAAATTATTACATTGCGTACCTCGAAGCCTGCCAGCAGGATGGGAAAGGCTTCGTTCAGCCCACTTTTGGCAGACTGAATCTTCTCAGCCACCGTACCCATCAGAATGCGGTGCTCCACCATGGAATTCGGCGTCTCCGAATTAGCGAATGTTGCCGCACCCCCTCTCCTGTGGGGGGTTGCTGATTAGGCTCTGGAGCCTTATTGGTCTCCGGAGTAGTATGCGGCTGGGGGTCGGATTAACCAAGGCCCCCGTTGCCGGCCTTCCTGGGGGACGTACCCCTCAGCCCTTCGGCAGCCGAGGTGTTGCCCTCAGGTGCCGTTAAGTCGCACCCTCCCCGCTTCTCTTCGAGGCCTGGGGAGGGCCTATGGGACGACACCTCGGGGTCCTCCGCCCTAGGCGGCGGGGAAGCCGGGGAAGGCGACTCGCTCTCCATCATCTCCGGCGGCAGATCCCTCGAGGATGAGGATAGCTGCGGGATACTATGGGTCGGACTAAAAAGATAGAACTTAGAGTTATCATCACAATTCATAAAGGTTGGGCGGGTGTGAAGAATCCTAGACTACTTACGAGTCGGCTTGGGGCTTGGCCTGGCGACGATGCTTCGGGATGGCCTCTGCATCTGACCCTGAGTCATCAGGGAGGGTGATTTTGTCCCTCTTGGAGGCTTCGGCCTCCAGGTCTTCCGAGGCCGCCCTCTTCTTTCCCTTGCGGGGAGGATCTTCTTCCCCCTACTCCTCGTCGTCATCGTCCTCGTGAGAAGATTGGGCATCAACTTCTCTGGACACTGTGTCCGAAGTGCCCTCCTCTTTCTTCTTCTTTCTCTTGTCCTTCTTTACCGGCGCCTGGTATGGCGCCGATACCAGCATTCTCATTAGTAGAGGATTGGCTGGGTCTTCGGGGAGCGGAGCCGGACACCGGATCTGCTCCGCCTTCTTGATCCAGACCTGTTGAGGGATGGATTACTCAAATACTTCTCCTTTGGAGCAACAAACCTACTAATGTTCAGAGGTTTGGAATTTACCTCAAAGTCCGGATGGTTGCAGTCGAGGCTGGTGTCGTCTGATGACTTTGGCCACATTTTCTGCTTCTTAAAAAGCAACTTCTAGATCTCCTTATGAGTTGTGCCATAGAATCGTTGCAGGGTCTGCAGCCCTTCCGGGTTGAACTCCCACATCTTGAGGGGCCGCCACTGGCAGGGAAGTGTTCGGTGGATCAGCATCACTTGTATTACATCAGCAAGGGTAATGTCCTTCGCTATCATGCTCTGGACACGTTTCTGCAACAACAACACCTCAGGAACCGACCCCCAGTCCAGACCCTTGTCGGTGCAGGATGTGAGTCTCAGTGGGGGGCGAATCTAAAAACTGGAGCGACTGCCCACTTGGAGCCGCGGGGTTCTATGATATAGAACCATTCATGTTGCCATATCTTGACGGTGTCCACAAAGACTCCCTTTGGCCAAGTGTGACGCCCCCGATTCAATCGTACACTAATCATGCACGCAAATGTGTACGATCAAGATCAGGGACTCACGGGAAGATATCACAACACAACTCTAAAACATAAATAAGTCATACAAGCATCATAATACAAGCTAGGGGCCTCGAGGGCTCGAATACAAGTGCTCGATCATAGATGAGTCAGCGGAAGCAACAATATCTGAGTACAGACATAAGTTAAACAAGTTTGCCTTAAGAAGGCTAGCACAAACCGGGATCTGAGATCGAAAGAAGCGCGGGCCTCCTGCAGGATCCTCCTAAACTACTCACAGTGGTCGTCGGCGGGCTGCACGTAGTAGTATGAACCTCCGGTGTAGTAGTCGTCATCGGCGGTGGCGTCGCTCACAGGCTCCATCGTGCAGTCGCAGCAATCGGGTAAAGAAAGGGGAAAAGGGGAACAAGGCAACCGTGAGTACTCATCCAAAGTACTACTTAAGCAAGGAGCTACACTACATATGCATGGATATATGTGTAAAGGGCCATATCGGTGGACTGAGCTCGCAGAATGCCGAATAAGAGGGGATATCTAATCTGTCGAAGACTAACCTCGGCAGCCTCCGCCTTGCAGCATGTAGCAAAGAGTAGATGAAGTCCTCCAAGTAGCATCGTATAGCATAATCCTACCCGCGATCCCTCCTCGTAACCACGAGAGAGAGCGACCACGGGTTATATCAGCACTTGGAAGGGTGTGTTTTATTAAGTACCGGTTCTAGTTGTCATAAGGTCAAGGTACAACTCCAAGTCGTCCTGTTACCGAAGATCACGGCTATTCGAATAGATTAACTTCCTGCAGGGTGCACCACATAACCCAACACGCTTGATCCCATTTGGCGAACACACTTTCTGGGTCATGCCCGCCGCGGAAGATCAACACGTCGCAGCCCCACCTAGGCACTGTGAGAGAGGCCAACACGCGGTCTAAACCTAAGCGCCTGAAGTGCGGGCCCATCGCCCAATGCACACCTGCATGTTGCGAGGGCGGCGAAAGCGAACTAGCCCCTTAATACAAGAGCAGGCTTACATTCCAATCCGGTAGCGCGCGCTCGATTCGTGACGTCACGAAGTGCCGGTGATACCACGACGCCGAGTGCCCATATCTTTCCCACGTAGTTGGTTAGTGCGTATAGGCCCGTAGCGGACTCGGATCAAATACCAAGATCTCGTTAAGCAAGTTAAGTATCCATGAACGCCCGAGCAGGGCCAGGCCCACCTCTCTCCTAAGCGGTCTCAACCTGCCTGTCGCTCCGCCACAAAGATCCACTCATGGTGCTCCACCGGTAGGCCGACTTTAGTCACCACATGTATCATGTATAAGTATAAGTATACCCGTGATCACCTCCCGAGTGATCACGGCCCGATAATATAGCACATGCAGACGGACAAGAATGTAGGGCCACAGATGGAATACTAGCATCCTATACTAAGCATGTAGGATTGCGGTAAAGGTAACAACATGATAGTAACAAGGACGGGCTATGCATCGGGATAGGTATAAAAAAAGCGATAACATGCTACACTACTCTAATGCAAGCGGTATAGAGTAGAATAGGCGATATCTGGTGATCAAGGGGGCTTGCACTGGTTGCTCGGCAAGAGAAGGGTTAAATCTTCGATGTAGTCGTACTTTCGGTGGCATCGGCCGCCGGTCTCGGGTCTACTGGGGAAGAAGAGGGGAAGAAACAGTAAATCTGAGCCAACAAAGTATCACAAACATAACGAGGCAATACGCGGTGCTAGGTGTGCCCTAACGCGGTAGTAGGTGATATCGACGAAGGGGGAAAGCATCCGGGAAAGTATTCCCGGTGTTTCGCGTTTTCGGAAAGATGAACCGGAGGGGGAAAGTTGCGTGTTTCATATGTTAGGGGTGTGTGGTGGACGAACGGGCTGCGTATCCGGGTTCATCTCGTCATTCTGAACAACTTTCATGTTGAAAATATTTTAATCCGTGTTACGGATTAAAAGATATGATTTTCTAAAGATTTTATTAATTTCTGGAATTTAATTAATTATTTAAATTAATTCAAAAAAATAGATTAATGACATCGACATCATGTCATGCTGATGTCGTGATCAACGAGGTTGGTTGGTCAACTGACGATGGGTCCCAGTCAGTCGGTGACATTTTAATTAATGATTAATTAAACTAATCATAATTAATCGGGGTGGGCCCCCTTGTCATTGTTTGATTAATTGCTAACGATTAATTAGGTTAATCTAATTGTGATTAATTAACTTAATTAATCCGTTAATTAATTAATTAATTTAATTATTATTATCTATTTATTTATTTTATTTTATTATTATATTTTTAAATTCTTTTTTAATTAAAACGTCACAGGCGGGCCCCGTTATCATAAACCCATAGGGCCTTGCAGGCGTTAGTGCAGTGCAGTCGCCACCCGTTAGCAGGCGAACCAGGCGGCCGCCCATGAGGCTGTAGCCTTGGCCACGGTGATGGCGAGTGGCCATTGCGAAGCGAGAGAGAGGCGGCCTGGCGGCGTGGTGGCGGGCTGCTGGCAACCCGGCGCCGACCGGGAAAAGCGCGGTGAGCCACAGTGGCCTTGGCCGGGCGCGGCAATCTGGCACCGGGCGAGGCAAGATGTGTCGGGGGCGTCGAGGGCGCCGTCGAGGCGGTGTGGCCTGTAGCGGCGGCCGGGAGCGTCGGCCATGGGCGGGAGGGCGGTGACCGTGGCGACCTAGGGGAGAGGGGCGAAGGGGAGCTCACGGGGGAAGTAGGGTTCGTGGCAGCGAGGTCGGGGTGTGAGGGACGACAGGCGGAGCGGATGCAGAGCCGACGAGTAGTCTGTTCGGCGACAACAGTTGATCCGGCGGCGTCGGGGAGGTTGCTTGGGGGGGACAACAGCGTCGGCGAGGCTGGGGAGGCTGGCGAGGGATGAGGCGAGGCGACGAGGCGGGCAGTGGCACCAACGACGCAGGGCGGCGGGCGGCTCAATGGGGGTTCCGGGCGGCGGCGGGGTCGTTTCCCCCGATCCAGATCGGATTGGGAGGGGGAGGGAACGAGGGAGTGGGGGGGGAGTGCGGGTGGTTGGGTGTTAGGGTTCCCCTAGAGGGGATATGGAGGGGGGGTTTGGGCCGGTCTGGTTGGATGGCCAGCTGGGCTGTCTGGCCTAGTTGGCCAGGGGGGCTCTTCTCTCCCTTTTTTTGTAGTTTTGTTTTCTGTTTTTGTTGTTTTCCTTTTTCTTTATTTTCTCTACTGTTTTAGCTCATTTTAAAAATATAGGCCTTATATAAAAACATGGTTTCTTCATGACAAATAGTTAGGGAATATTTTCAACACATCGAACATTTTATCTTTGACTTTTGAAAACTTTAATTGTTTTAACTTTAATTCAAATTTAGAATTTTGAATCCGTTTCGATCTAACGTGGGATTATCTATGATAACCGAGGTGACGTGGCATCGTTAACACGGGATTACTATAGCCTGATTACCCGGGCGTCACAAATCTCCTCCACTACAAGAAATCTCGTCCCGAGATTTAAGAGGGGGACTAGGGGGAAAGGTCTGGTTACGAAATCCTAACGAATCTTCTCGTCTTTGGTTGCTCTTCGCGAAGAGGTCGATCCATTACATTGATGTCTTGAGTTCTGCTTGGTCATCATGATGAAGTCGGCGTCCTTTCTTGGGATCTCCATCATTACTACGAAAAGGGTAAGGGGTAGCTTCAAAAGGTCAGACCTCTACAAGGTTGCTACCTGGTAGCTAACATCGGGGAAGGTGGCGGAAAGTAACTCTCGAATTGAAACTTAAGGAAATATCGAGAGCAAAGTAATGAGGTTTCATGGGAAGTTTCGAGCGAGCAGGCAACCGTTCGATGCCTGAAACAGGGCGTGAAAGGGGCTCAAAGCAATCAGGAATAAGTATTGCGTCTGATACCCGAATAGATCACCTTGCAGGTGGCCCGTGAGTTACATAAGAAGTCAAGCGCGAGGAATAACTTTGGAAACCAGGGGTGTCTGGTGAGTCAGGTTTCGATCTTGGGACACATGGGTTATGGGCCCACCATGTGGGTTAAAAGTAGGAAGGGTGGTGACGTCTTGCACGATCATGTAAGCAAGGCATGCGGAGGATAACTTTGTCGATTATGTCGGCAACAACATCGGTACCAAGGGCGAGGTGCGAAGAGAACCATTCTCACCTTTCGTTGAGCGAGGCGGACCAATAGGCAAAGTTCTCATCCATCGGTGGTTACGAAATGTCATCAACTATAATGTGAGGTCTTCTTGACAGAATTTGTACACCGAGGTGTTTACATAAGCGAAGAATACTACCGCTTATATAATATAGATCACAAGTAGGCTTAAGTAATCCAATGTAAAGGAAAGGTGATTACCAGATTTAATCGAACAATGGAAAGAAATATGTGTTTAAACACATAATTGAGGTATATCCTTCCCAAGGACAAGCAGGGCATGATATCCATAAGAGGATAGAAAGTAGAAAACCATTTAGGTAAGGGGAGAGAAATTTCATGACATTACCCATACAAAGGTGTTTGGATAATTGAGCAAGAAACATTTAGCATTGGGCTTCAAATGTTCTTGTTGAAAATCAGAGTACCACATACATGCTTCGAGATAGCGTTGGCATGGTCTTTGGGTAAAGATCATACTTTGGATTCACAAGGGATCCGTCAGGAGCAACTTATAGAATAAGTCTTACAATTTCCTCATGGAAGAATGGTTAACCTTGCTAAAAAGGTAACGAAAACATTTGGTCCTCCGGTTAGGTGTGCTAGGCACGACATCACCTTACCGGGTCATATAAGGACCAACGTTATGATGCTTGAAAAATGTTTCAACCATCCTATCTGACCGAGGTTTAGATCCGATTGGTGTCAGGATACCTCAGACATTAGGATGCCTGAGAAGAAAAGGTGCAACACAAATAGACGAAGTGACATTGCAAGATTCTTGGGAAATGAACTATGGGAGCGGGTTTCAACTCAAGAGTTCATCATTTAAACCAAAGAGAGGATGACGGGGTAGCTGATGGAGTCAGTAACAATCCTTGAGATTTCCCAAAAGGTGGATTTCCACAATAATGTGAACAAGGAGATAGCATTTGCCAGATCAAATGGTATAATGATGTATGCTCGAGGAAAACATACACAATTAAACATTGGTTGAAAGGTGCACCCGAAATATGGGCTGGGTTGCACGACCAACATTGGAATGGTGATTCAATAATCAATAGTCTAAGAATGAACGGTCGACCATTAACTCCAAAGCAATATGGTTGCTAGAAGGCGGAATCAAACAGCACCGCTCACTTGTTGGTACCCGGTTGGAATCAACACGAGGACCAAGAAAGAATGGTGATGGTGAGAAGTATCATTATAGCAAGAATTTCTTAAGAGGTGGAGCAATCCTCACAACATTCTTGACATCAAGGATGGTAATACTCCGCGGTAGATCATAACATAAGTTGGATAGCAAGGAACTCAAGGTACAACACAAAACTTAGAACAAGTTTGTGTTGGAGAGAAGGCAATATAGTGGTCGATGACAACAAAAATCATCAAGGCAAGGATGGTATTTCTCATCATGAATTCAATTGATATCTTGGAAAAGCTCAGAATACTGATGATGATCACGACACATTTGTTGAGGGATTACGAGAAGATGTAATCGATTGGCGATAACATCAAGTCAAAGGGATGATGAAGTGAAAAGTTATTGGATCCAAGGGTACGACACAAACTCGAAATCAAGCTTGATGTTCAAGGCAAAATGATATGACAAGGAAGATCGACGTAAGTCTATCTCATCGTCGAAAGTTGTGCTCCGGAAGAAGGACCAGGTAGCACAGTTAAAATTTTGCATGATAATGATATAGCTGATAAGGCTAGGAATGACTTGAAGGATTATTAAACTCATAAGCAACAAGAATTACTTAGAGTTATTGAATCGGAGTATGGAATCTATTCACTTATCGGTGTTCCCGAGTGTCTAATAACTCGGAGCCCGTGGAAAATTGGAATCAGTGAGAATGTTGTACTTGATGAAGAACTCATAAGAAGTAATGCAGTTCCAAGATAATCTCGAGATACCAGGGGGTAATACTCGAAGACGGATCAAAGTAGAGGTTGGATTTGGGGTATTAATCCATGAAGACAAATGTTTAAACTTGCACGAGAAATGGGAACAAAGAAGAACAATATGGTGAAACCATAACTACAAGGGGTCCAATTTAATAACACCGAAAGAATTACTCGAATGAGTAAATATTTGGCAAGAAGCTTCCATGATAAGTTCCACATCAGGTCCATGGGCATGAACTCAGAGTTCAAGGTCGACTCCCACTTCTCCAATGCATACCCTTTCATTCACTTCTCGCTTTCGATGAAGTTATAGCGTTGAAATTTTATCTGGCAAAATACCAGAAGAGTACGAGTCGTGAAAACTTTCGAGTTCACACATATTAAGGAAGCCATAGGTTCAACCCATCGGGGCATCTTAGAATCATATACCAGAATCTTTAGAAGTAATTAACTCAAGCTCAAGGCGAGCATGGTTGAGAAAGCGAGAGGATACAATTTACCAAAGGCATTATGTATCGGAGGAAAGGCTCACAAGGTTATTGAATATGAAGGGCGTTGTCGGATAAAATCCAACAAAGGATCGGTGGTCCACAAGGGATCTGACGTGAGCATCGGTACTCAACTAGAGGAAGAAGAATGCAAGGAGATCAGATTATAGAAACAACTGACTAACTCAATGGTCAAATACAAAGGAATTATGATTTCCAAATCAAGAGATCAGAAGCAATGCTCTGATTAGGGATGGATAAGTTGAATAGCCTTAGGGTACAATCAACGACAATTGGATTGGTCGAGAACCAATTCCAGTTAAAAAGAATGGCAGCTCAGCCGGAAAAGTAATTTATAAGGATCAATGATGATTGCGTGTATTCGCAAACATATTGAGTCAACGGACTCAAAATGATAATGACAAGGAATGTCAATAAGACTACGAGACTTATGGGATTAACCATAATGCAAGCAAGCAAGAATTTCAAGAGCCAAGGCTCCAGAGGATTTTTGGAAGATCGAATAGTATTTTGAAGACTTCTATGAAACACATGAACAAGCGGGGATGGCGGATACTCGACAAGTGCAGTATTTATTTGAAGGGTATTCATGTGGCAAAGAACTGCTAGGCAGAGGCACAAAGTACTCTCGGAACAATAGAGAAAACTTGGGTATCTTGTAATAACAAGATCAATGGGGATGATCGTATGAATGGCAAATGTAAGTAGTTTTCCATACGGATTTATCGGTGGTCGGGAATAGCAAAAGTGATGGGCACAAAGTCTCGAGAGAATATCAAAGAGTATCTCCGAAATCTTACAGTGCGATCGGTGATCATCGGATGAAGGGCCTCTCCGGAGAAAGTATTCTCGAGAACCTAAAGTTAGATTTTAGTAAAAATCGTTTAACCCGAATAGAAGAGAGTTCAGAATCCCAGAGTAAAGATCGAGGAGTAAAAGATCCTAATACCACCCAATGGCGACGTGGGCCCATAAGCCGCACAGCCATGTTAGTAAAAGTTTTTTTTCAATGACTAGACTCGACTTCGGCCAAGGAGTATGGAAGGGGGATTCCTACAGGCAGTCGGCTCTGATACCAACTTGTGACGCCCCCGATTCAATCGTACACTAATCATGCACGCAAATGTGTACGATCAAGATCGTGGACTCACGGAAGATATCACAACACAACTCTAAAACATAAATAAGTCATACAAGCATCATAATACAAGCCGGGGCCTCGAGGGCTCGAATACAAGTGCTCGATCATAGGAAGTCAGTGGAAGCAACAATATCTGAGTACGACATAAGTTAAACATGTTTGCCTTAAGAAGGCTAGCACAAACCGGGATACAGATCGAAGAGGCGCGGGCCTCCTGCACAGGATCCTCCTAAACTACTCCAGTGGTCGTCGTCGCCGGCTGCACGTAGTAGTAGGCACCTCCGTGTAGTAGTAAATCATCGACGGTGGCTTCGCTCCTGGGCTCCATCGTGCAGTCGCAGACAATCGGGTAAAGAAAGGGGAAAAGGGGAACAAGGCAACCGTGAGTACTCATCCAAAGTACTCGCAAGCAAGGAGCTACACTACATATGCATGGATATATGTGTAAAGGCCATATCGGTGGGTGAACTGCAGAATGCCGTAATAAGAGGGGATATCTAATCCTATCGAAGACTACGCTCGGCAGCCTCCGCCTTGCAAACATGTAGCAAAGAGTAGATGAAGTCCTCCAAGTAGCATCGTATAGCATAATCCTACCCGCGATCCTCCTCGTAACCACGAGAGAGAGCGACCACCGGGTTGTATCCGCACTTGGAAGGGTGTGTTTTATTAAGTATCCGGTTCTAGTTGTCATAAGGTCAAGGTACAACTCCAAGTCGTCACATTATCGAAGATCACGGCTATTCGAATAGATTAACTTCCTGCAGGGTGCACCACATAACCCAACACGCTTGATCCCATTTGGCGGACACACTTTCTGGGTCATGCCCGCCATGAAGATCAACACGCCGCAGCCCCACCTAGGCACTGTGAGAGGCCAGCACGCCGGTCTAAACCTAAGCGCCGTGGGTGCGGGCCCATCGCCTAATGCACACAAGACGTTGTGAGGGCGGCCAAAGCGAACTAGCCCCTTAATACAAGAGCAGGCTTATGTTCCAATCCGCGCCAGCGCGCTCGCCGCCGACGTCACACGAAGTGTGCCGGCGAGATACCACGATGCCGAGTGCCCATATCTTTCCCACGAGTTGGTTAGTGCGTATAGGCCCGTAGCGGACTCGGATCAAATACCAAGATCTCGTTAAGCGTGTTAAGTATCCGCGAGCGCGCCGAACAGGCCAGGCCCACCTCTCTCCTAGGCGGTCTCAACCTGCCTGTCGCTCCGCCACAAAGATCCACTCGGGTGCTCCACCGGCCGACCCGACTTTAGTCACCACATGTTTCATGTATAAGTATAAGTATATACCGTGATCACCTCCCGAGTGATCACGGCCCGATAGTATAGCACAGCAGACGGACAAGAATGTAGGGCCACAGATGGAATACTAGCATCCTATACTAAGCATGTAGGATTGCGGTAAAGGTAACAACTTGATAGTAACAAGGACGGGCTATGCATCGGGATAGGTATATGTAGCAATAACATGCTACACTACTCTAATGCAAGCGGTATAGAGTAGAATAGGCGATATCTGGTGATCAAGGGGGGCTTGCCTGGTTGCTCACAGCAAGAGAAGGGTTCATCGTCGATATAGTCGTATTTTCGGTGGCATCGGTAGCCGGTCTTGGGGTCTAGGGAAGAAGAGGGGGAAGAAAGCAGAATATCTGAGCCAACAAAGTATCACAAACATAACGAGGCAATACGCGGTGCTAGGTGTGCCCTAACGCGGTAGTAGGTGATACCGACGAAGGGGGAAAGCATCCGGGAAAGTATTCCCGGTGTTTCGTGTTTTCGGAAATATGAACCGGAGGGGGAAAGTTGCGTGTTTGATATGTTAGGGGTGTGTGGTGGACGAACGGGCTGCGTACCCGGGTTCGTCTCGTCATTCTAAACAACTTTCATGTTGAAGATATTTTAATCCGAGTTACGGATTAAAAGATATGGTTTTCTAAAGATTTTATTAATTTCTGGAATTTAATTAATTATTTAAATTAATTCGAAAAATAGATTAATGACATCGGCATGATGTCATGTTGATGTCGGCGATCAATGTGGTTGATGGTCAACTGACGATGGGTCCCACCGTCGATGACACATTTTAATTAATGATTAATTAAACTAATCATAATTAATCGGGTGGGCCTCGTGTCATTGTTTGATTAATTACTAACAGTTAATTAGGTTAATCTAATTGTGATTAATTAACTTAATTAATCCGTTAATTAATTAATTAATTTAATTATTATTATCTATTTATTTATTTTATTATTATTATTATTTTTAATTCTTTTTTTAATTAAAACGTCCTTGGGGCGGGCCCCCGTTGTCATAGGCCCATAGGGCCTTGCGGGCGTTGGGTGCAGGGTGCGGTCGCCACCCGTTAATTCAAGCGAACAGGCGGCCGCGCTTGAGTTGCGGCGATGCCAGCCGGGCGAGGCGGGCGGGCGCCGGCTGCAAAGTAGAGGGGAGGCGGCTACGGCAGAAGGCGAGGCAGCCGGGCGCAACAACGCCACGCCCGGACGAGGAAAAGCGCGGCGAGGCCACGCTGAAGCCTTGGCGGGCGCGACAAGCGGCACCGAGCGAGGCAAGATGTGTGCGGTCGAGGGGAGCGCGGTGATCGTGCAACGGGCGGCGCCAGAGCGCGTCGACCGCGGCCGGGGAGGGCGGTGACCGTGGCGACCTAGGGGGAGAGGGGGCGAAGGGGGAGCTCACGGGGGGAAGTAGGGTTCGTGGCAGCGGGGTCGGGGTGACGGGACGACTGGCGGAGCGGATGCAGGCCGACGAGGTAGTCCTGTTCGGCGGCAACGGTTGATCCGGGCGGCGTCGGGGGAGGTTGCCGGCGGGGACGACGAGCGTCGACGAGGCTCGGGAGGTCAAGGGATCTGACGAGGCGACGCAGCTGGCACCAACGACGGCAGGGCGGCGGGGCGGCTCCGGCGGGGGTTTCGGGCGGCGGCGGGGTCGTTTCCCCCGATCCAGATCGGATCGGGAGGGGGAGGGAACGAGGGAGTGGGGGGGAGTGCGGGTGGTTGGGTGTTAGGGTTCCCCCAGAGGGGATATGGAGGGGGGTTTGGGCCGGTCTGGTTGGATGGCCAGCTGGGCCGTCTGGCCCAGTTGGCCAGGGGGGGCTCTTCACTCCCTTTTTTTGTAGTTTTGTTTTCTGTTTTTATTGTTTTCTTTTTTCTTTATTTTCTCTACTGTTTTAGCTCATTTTAAAAATATAGGCCTTATATAGAAACATGGTTTCTTCATGACAAATAGTTAGGGAATATTTTCAACACATCGAACATTTTATTTTTGACTTTTGAAAATTTTAATTGTTTTAACTTTAATTCAAATTTAGAATTTTGAATCCGTTTCGATCTAACGTGGGATTATCAACGATAACCGAGGTGACGTGGCATCGTTAACACGGGATTACTGTAGCCTGATTACCTGGGCGTCACACCAAGTGACTTTGGGGAGCTTGCTCACCATGGCTCCACCACACTCCGCATGTTGCCCATCGACCACCTTTGGCTTCACGTTAAAAATCTTGAGCCATCAGCCGAAATGTGGAGGGACGCGGAGGAAGGCCTCACACACGACGATAAACGCCGAGATGTGGAGGAACGAATTTGGGTCCAGATCGTGAAAATCCAGCCCGTAGTAGAACATGAGTCCCCTCACGAAGGGGTGGAGGGCGAATCCGAGCCCGCGGAGGAAGTGGGGGATGAACACCACCCTTTCACCGGGCTCTGGAGTAGGGATGACCTGCGCCGTATCGGGAAGCCTGTGCTTGATTTCCGCGGTTAGGTACCGCGCGTCCTGCAACTCCTTGATGTTCTCCTCCGTGACGGAGGAGGCCATCCACTTGCCTTGAGAGCAGGCCATAGTCGGAGGAGTTGCAGAGGGGAGAAAATCTTGGAACTTGGGCACTGGAGCTCGAGGATGGGAAGGCAGAGGGGGAATGAGGCGTAGGGGGGAAGAGTTGGATTCTATTCGCTTATATGGACTGCAAATATCCAGCGACCCCCTCCCACAATCCTTAAAGCTCGCCTGTTCCCGAGGGGTCGTGCGAACGGCACGGTTGGATTACCCAAACCTGTATTAATGAGAATCCCGTAATAAGGGGACACGATCTTTTTCTTTGACAAGACGTGTCACCAGAGACTGCGTCTTGAAACACGAAACGCGAGAAACGATTCAAAATGATGGAGAGACTGGATGTGACATCCCGTCCGTGGAATTGTCAGTAAAAGACATGTCATGCTTTTTTATTAAGTATTGTGCCCTAGCGGTGGAAAGGTGTGGTCGTTGCGCAAATCCGGATACAGTTCTTGTAATCAGCTGCTTTGAAGTGTTCGGAGGAGGAACCCGTCTTGCAATGCCGAAGACAGTCTATGCGCCGGATACATCATCATTGAAGCCAGGTTCAGGGGCTACTGAGGGAGTCCTGGATTACGGGGTCCTCGGGCGTCCGGGCTATACAACATGGGCCGGACTGATGGGTCGTGAAGGTACAAGATGAAAGACTTTCCCCCGTGTCCGGATGGGACTATCCTTGGCGTGGAAGGCAAGGTTGGCGTGCGGATATGAAGATTCCTTTCTCTGTAAACCGACTCTGTACAACCCTAGGCCCCTCCGGTGTCTATATAAACTGGAGGGTTTAGTCCGTAGAGGCAATCATAATCATACAGGCTAGACATCTAGGGTTTAGCCGCCACGATCTCGAGGTACATCAACTCTTGTAACCCCTATACTCATCAAAGTCAATCAAGAAGGAAGTAGGGTATTACCTCCATCGAGAGGGCCCGAACCTGGGTAAACATCGTGTCCCCTGCCTCCTGTTACCTTTGATCCTTAGACGCACAGTCTGGGACCCCCTACCCAAGATCTGTCGGTTTTGACACCGACACCCGAATCCTAAGCAAGCTATGAGGTCACCAAATAATCAAGAGAACCTCGAAGTGCAAGAAGAAACCCCGCCAAGGAGGCCTTTACACAGGTTACATCGTAACAATTTTCGCAATTTGATTCATAACTATGGGTTCGAAAATACTCCTCGTAGGCACATACCGTCCAATTGGGACATATCTCGCCCAAGAGAAAACAGTGCAAGAATAAACACTTGGGGCCCAAAAAATAAACACATAATGGCTGAAGTGAAGAAAAACGGCGAGCTTATTCATCAAGCCCTTCGAGAGATCCAAGGCTTGAAAGATCTACTCATGGTTATACTGGAAACCACCACTTCACCACCACCATCATCTTCACCATCAAAAGAAAATTGAGTATCGGGTATGGGCACTCCCCTTGTCTTCCGCCAAGCTTGGGGGAGGTGCCCCGGTATCGTACCATCCCACTATCCTTTTGTCTTTACTTATTTTAGTTCGATCTTTTGCTTTAGATGAATAAAAGTTTAGTTTGATCCTTTCTTCTTTGAGAGTTTGCTTAGTGATCTATCCTTGTAATTGTGTGCAAGATATATAATAAAGTTAGTTTGAGTTTTTGCTTTCTTTACTTTCATGTTGCAAATAAAAGAAAAGGAATAAGGAAGAAAAAGAGAAAGAAAATAAATAAAAGAAAGGAAATAAATCAAGAAGATCATATACTAATCTTATGGTATGTGATGACACCACATAAGGAAAAGTATAAGTAGACAATTTTATTAGAGATTGACAAACATAGCATTTGTCAATGATGCAACTCATGAAAGAATTAATAAGAGAAGAGAATATTCACATATAAATATACTATCCTAGAAATCTTTTGTGATTGTGAGCCCTCATCAAAATATTATATGCCAAAATTGTTGACGTTGGACAAGGAAGACAACTTAATGGTTTATGTTTGTTTATATTCACATAGAAGTCATATTGTCAGGGATCCTTCAATATGTGGTGCTTGCCCCCTATCTTTTCTAGCCAAAAATTCCGCACTAAGTAGAGATACTACTTGTGCATCCAAAAACCCTTAAACCCAAATCTTATTTTCAAGTGTCCACCATACCTACCTAGGGATTGAGCAAGATCCCTCAAGTAAGTTGTCATCGATGCAAAAAGGCAATAAAAATTGCTTCTAAAAGTGTAAGATCATTTAGTGTAAGAGAAAATTGAGTGTTGCACGAACTTGTGATGGTGAAGAATAAAAGCGACAGACTGCATAATAAAGGTCGCTATCACAAGGGGAAATGCAACGTGACGTTCTTTTGCACCAAGGGGTTGAACATACAAACAAATAAGCGCATGGCAACCTCTACTTCCCTCTGCGAAGGGCCTATCTTTTACTTCCATGTATTACTTTTATGCAAGAGTCAAAGTTTTCTCCCTGTTCCTTTTTATTTTCTCCTTTGGCAAGCATCATGTGGTGAGGAAAGATCTAGCCACATATGTCCAGTTGAATATAGATAGCATGAGTTATTATTGTTGACATCACCCTTGAGGTGAATACGTTGGGAGGCGAAACTATAAGCCCCTATCTTTCTATGTGTCTGGTTGAAACGTTTTTCTCATGTGTATGCGGTGAGTGCTAGAATTCATAGAAGACTATATGATGGTTGAGTATGTGTACTTGCCTAAAGGCTCCGAAACGTGACCCTTCCTGAAAAGATGATAAATTGTTGTTGCAAAGTTGACTGAGAACATAGTTTGTTGGTTTTTAATAGAGTTTTTGCTTTATACTTCAATAGTGTGATGAATTGTCACTTATTCATGAGAAGTCTATGATAAAAGTTTTATGTTTAAGTTTGTTGCTGTTATAATAATTCACATGATGCTTCTATGTCTGTATTTTTTTTTATCGACACCTCTCTCTCTAAGCATGTGGACATGTTTTTCGATTTCGGTTTTTCGCTTGAGGACAAGCAAGGTCTAAGCTTGGGGGAGTTGATACATCCATTTTGCATCATGTTTCCTTACTATTATTTATGATGTTTTTATCCATAATAATGCTTTTGGAGTAATTCTAATGCCTTTTCTCTCATAATATGCAAGGTATACACAAAGAGGAGAATTCGGCATTGGAAACTGGACTGGAAAAGCTACGCCAGCCACCTATTCTCGCACAACTCCAAACAAGCTGAAACTTCACGGAGATTTTTATCAAATACATGATGAATATTGAGCAAATAACTACAGAGGGGCCCCGGTAGGCACAACCCACTGGCACGCCAGGAGCCCAGCGCACCTCGGTGGGTTGTGCTCACCCAGGCCCACCTCAGGTGCCCATCTTCTGGTATATAGGTCATTTTGACCTAGAAAAAATAAAGAGAGGACTTTCGGGACGGAGTGCCGCCGTCTCGAGGTAAAACTTGGGCAGGAGCACTTTTGCCCTCCGGCGGAGCGATTCCGCCGGGGGAACTTCCCTCCCGGAGGGGGAAATCATCGTCATCATCATCACCAACAACTCTCCCATCTTGGGGAGGGCAATCTCCATCAATATATTGAACAGCACCGTCTCATCTCAAACCCTAGTTCATCTCTTGTGTTCAATCTTGTTACTGTAACTATAGATTGGTGCTTGTGGGTGACTAGTAGTGTTGATTACATCTTGTAGTTGATTACTATATGGTTTATTTGGTGGAAGATTATATGTTCAGATCCAATATGCTATATAATACCCCTCTAATCTTGAGCATGTTTATCATTTGTGAGTAGTTACTTTTGTTCTTGAGGTCACGAGAGAAATCATGTGGCAAGTAATCATGTGAACTTGATATGAGTTTGATATTTTGATAGTATGTATGTTGTGATTCCCTTAGTGGTGTCATGTGAACGTCGACTACATGACACTTCACCATATTTGGGCCTAAGGGAATGCATTGTGGAGTAGCAATTAGATGATAGTTTGCGAGAGTGACAGAAGCTTAAACCCCAGTTTATGCGCTATTCCGTAAGGGACCGATTGGATCCAAAAGTTTAATGCTATGGTTAGAATTTATTCTTAATACTTTTCTCGTAGTTGCAGATGCTTGCGGGAGGGTTAATCATAAGTAGGAGGTTTGTTCAACTAAGAACAGCACCTAAGCACCGGTCCACCCACATATCAAATTTTCGAAGTACCGAACATGAATTAAACCAACATGACGAAAGTGACTAGATGAAATCCCGTGTACCCTCAAGAACGCTTTTCTTATCGTAAGAGACCGTTTTGGCCTGTACTTTGCCTCAAAAGGATTGGGCTACCTTGCTGCACATTTGTTACTACTATCGTTACTTTCTCGTTACAAATTATCTTGCTATCAAACTACTCGGATACTTAAAATTTCAGCACTTGCAGACATTGCCTTGCTGAAAACCACTTGTCATTTCCTTCTGCTCCTCGTTGGGTTTGACACTCTTACTTATCGAAAAGAGCTACAATTGATCCCCTATTCTTGTGGGTCATCAACACTCAATCACTCTCTCATAGATTTGGCATGGTGGTGGGAGAAGGAGTGGAGTGGAAAGCAACATGAGGGGGCTAGAAATTAAGGATCTAATGGTTGGACTGGAATGCCTTGATCTCAACACAAGTGTAGGTGGTTCTCTCTCGGAAGATGGACATGGGAGGTGTAGTTTCATATTGGTTTCTCTCTCTGAGAGTAGGTGGTGTGGGTGGGGTATATATATATATATGTTGGGGATAGTTGCAGAAATTGAAAAAATTACGCATCACCAAGATCAATCTATGGAGAGACTAGCAACGAGAGAGAGGGGAGTGCATCTTCATACCCTTGAAGATCGCGATGCGGAAGCGTTACAAGAACGCGGATGAAGGAGTCGTACTCGCAGTGATTCAGATCACGGTTGATTCCGATCTAAGCGCCGAACAACGGCACCTCCGCGTTCAACACACGTACATCCCGGGGACGTCTCCTCCTTATTGATCCAGCAAGGGGGAAGGAGAAGTTGGGGAAGACCTCCGGCAGCATGATGGAGTGGTGGTGGAGCTTGCAGTTCTCCGGCAGGGCTTCGCCAAGCTCAACGGAGGAGGAGGGGGTGTTGGAGAGGGGGAGGGTTGCGCCTTGGATGTGCTGCTTCTGCCCTCCCTCCACCCCTCTATTTATAGGGCGAAGGGGGAAGGGGGCCGGCCCCTCTAGATGAGATCCAGAGGGGGGGTGGCGGCCAAAGGGAGGGGGCTTGCCCCCCCAAGCCAAGGGGGCGTCCCCTTTAGGGTTCCCCCCAACCCTAGGCCCATGGGCCCTAGGGGGGATGGTGCCCAGCCCACTTAGGGGCTGATTCCCTTCCACATACGACCCATAGGGCCCTCTGGGGCAGGTGGAACCTCCCGGTGGACCCCCGGAACCCCTTCGGTGGTCCCAGTACAATACCGATAAACCCCCGAACACTTCCGGTGACCGTATGATGACTTCCCATATATAAATCTTCACCTCCGGACCATTCTAGAACTCCTCGCGACGTCTAGGATCTCATCCAGGACTCCGGACAACATTCGGTAACTGCATACTATTTCCCATAACAACTCTAGCGTCACCGAACCTTAAGTGTGTGGACCCTACGGGTTCGGGAATCATGCAGACATGACCGAGGCATCTCTCCGGTCAATAACCAACAGCGGGATCTGGATATCCATGTTGGCTCCCACATGTTCCACGATGATCTCATCGGATGAACCACGATGTCGGGGATTCAATCAATCCCGTACACAATTCTCTTTGTCTACCGGTATGATACTTGCTCGAGATTCGATCGTCGGTATCCCTATACCTTGTTCAATCTCGTTACCGAGAAGTCCCTTTACTCGTTCCGTAACACATCATCCCTTGATCAACTCCTTGGTCACATTGAGCTCATTATGATGATGTCTTACCGAGTGGGTCCAGAGATACCTCTCCGTCACACGGAGTGACAAATCCCAGTCTCGATTCGTGCCAACTCAACAGACACTTTCGGAGATACCTGTAGTGTGCCTTTATAGCCACCTAGTTACGTTGTGATGTTTGGCACACCCAAAGCATTCCTACGGTGTCCGGGAGTTGCACAATCTCATGGTCTAAGGAAATGATACTTGACATTAGAAAAGCTTTAGCAGACGTACTACACGATCTTGTGCTATGCTTAGGATTGGGTCTTGTCCATCACATCATTCTCCTAATGAGGTGATCCCGTTATCAAAGACATCCAATGTCCATGGTCAGGAAACTGTAACCATCTATTGATCAACGAGCTAGTCAACTAGAGGCTCACTAGGGACATGTTGTGGTCTATGTATTCACACATGTATTATGATTTCCGGATAACACAATTATAGCATGAACAATAGACAATTATCATGAACAAGGAAATATAATAACAACCATTTTATTATTGCCTCTGGGGCATATTTCCAACAGTCTCCCACTTGCACTAGAGTCAATAATCTAGTTACATTGTGATGAATCAAACACCCATAGAGTTCTGGTGTTGATCATGTTTTGCTCGTGGAAGAGGTTTAGTCAACGGATCTACGACATTCAGGTCCTTATGCACTTTACAAATATCTATGTCTCCATCTTGAACATTTTCACTAATGGAGTTGAAGCGACGCTTGATATGCCTGGTCTTCTTGTGAAACCTGGGCTCCTTGGCCAGGGCAATAGCTCCAGTGTTGTTACAGAAGAGAGCCATTGGGCCCGACGCATTGGGAATAACTCCTAGGTCGGTAATGAACTCCTTCATCCAGATTGCTTCATGTGCTGCCTCCGAGGCTGCCATGTACTCCGCTTCACATGTAGATCCCGCCACGACGCTTTGCTTGCAACTGCACATGCTGACTGCCCCACCATTCAAAATATACACGTATCCGGTTTGTGACTTGGAGTCATCCAGATTTGTGTCGAAGCTAGCATCAACGTAACCCTTTAAGACGAGCTCTTCATCACCTCCATAAACGAGAAACATATCCTTAGTCCTTTTTAGGTACTTCAGGATATTCTTGACCGCTGTCCAGTGTTCTATGCCGGGATTACTTTGGTACCTTCCTACCAAACTTACGGCAAGGTTTACATCAGGTCTGGTACACAGCATGGCATACATAACAGACCCTATGGCCGAGGCATAGGGGATGACAATCATCTTTTCTCTATCTTCTGTCGTGGTCGGGCATTGAGCCGTGCTCAATCTCACACCTTGCAATATAGGCAAGAACCCCTTCTTGGACTCATCCATATTGAACTTCTTCAATATCTTGTGGAGGTATGTGCTTTGTGAAAGACCAATGAGGCGTCTCGATCTATCTCTATAGATCTTGATGCCTAATATATAAGCAGCTTCTCCAAGGTCCTTCATTGAAAAACACTTACTCAAGTAGGCCTTTATGCTTTCCAAGAGTTCTATATCATTTCCCATCAATAGTATGTCATCCACATATAATATGAGAAATGCTACAGAGCTCCCACTCACTTTCTTGTAGACACAGGCTTCTCCATAAATCTGCGTAAACCCAAACGCTTTGGTCGTCTCATCAAAGCGAATGTTCCAACTCCGAGATGCTTGCACCAGCCCATAGATTGAGCGTTGGAGCTTGCATACCTTGTTAACATTCTTAGGATCGACAAAACCTTCCGGCTGCATCATATACAATTCTTCCTTAAGGAAACCATTAAGGAATGTCGTTTTGACGTCCATTTGCCATATCTCATAATCATAGAATGCGGCAATTGCTAACATGATTCAGACGGACTTCAGCTTCGCTACGGGTGAGAAGGTCTCATCATAGTCAACCCCTTGAACTTGTCGATAACCCTTAGCGACAAGACGAGCTTTATAGATGGTCACATTGCCATCCGCGTCTGTCTTCTTCTTAAAGATCCATTTATTTTCTATGGCTCGCCGATCATCGGGCAAGTCTGTCAAAGTCCATACTTTGTTTTCATACATGGATCCTATCTCGGATTTCATGGCTTCAAGCCATTTGTTGGAATCTGGGCCCGCCATCGCTTCTTCATAGTTCGAAGGTTCACCGTTGTCTAACAACATTATTTCTAGGACAGGTTTGCCATACCATTCTGGTGTGGAATGTGTCCTTATGGACCTACAAAGTTCAGTAGTAACTTGATCCGAAGTTCCTTGATCATCATCATTAACTTCCTCTCTAGTCGGTGCAGGCACCACAGAAACATTTTCTTGAGCTGCGCTACTTTCCTGTTCAAGAGGCAGTACTTCATCAAGTTCTACTTTCCTCCCACTTACTTCTTTCGAGAGAAACTCTTTCTCTAGAAAGGATCCATTCTTGGCAACAAAGATCTTGCCTTCGGATCTGAGGTAGAAGGTATACCCAACAGTTTCCTTAGGGTATCCTATGAAGACGCATTTTTCCGACTTGGGTTCGAGCTTTTCATGTTGAAGTTTCTTGACATAAGCATCACATCCCCAAACTTTTAGAAACGACAGCTTAGGTTTCTTCCCAAACCATAATTCATATGGTGTCTTCTTAACGGGTTTCGACGGAGCCCTATTTAAAGTGAATGCGGCAGTCTCTAAAGCATAACCCTAAAATGATAGCGATAGATCGGTAAGAGACATCATAGATCGCACCATATCTAATAGAGTGTGATTATGACGTTCGGACACACCATTACGCTGAGGTGTTCCAGGCGGCGTGAGTTGTGAAACAATTCCACATTTCCATAAGTGTGTGCCAAATTCGTGACTCAAATATTCCCCTCCATGATCTGATCTTAAGAACTTTATTTTCCTGTCACGTTGACTCTCAACCTCACTCTGAAATTCCTTGAACTTTTCAAAGGTCTCAGACTTGTGTTTCATTAAGTAGACATACCCATATCTACTTAAGTCATCAGTGAGGGTGAGAACATAACGATAACCACCACGAGCCTCAACGCTCATTGGACCGCACACATCAGTATGTATGATTTCCAATAAGTTGGTTGCTCGCTCCATTATTCCGGAGAATGGAGTCTTGGTCATTTTGCCCATGAGGCATGGTTCGCGCGTGTCAAATGATTCATAATCAAGAGACTCCAAAAGTCCATCTGCATGGAGTTTCTTCATGCGTTTGACACCAATGTGACCAAGGCGGCAGTGCCACAAGTATATGGGACTACCATTATCAACCTTACATCTTTTGGCATTCACACTATGAATATGTGTAAAATCACGTTCGAGATTAAATAAGAATAAACCATTGACCAGCGGGGCATGACCATAAAACATGTCTCTCATATAAATAGAACAACCATTATTCTCAGATTTAAATGAGTAACCATCTCGCATTAAGTGAGATCCAGATACAATGTTCATGCTCAAAGCTGGCACTAAATAACAATTATTGAGGTTTAAAACTAATCCCATAGGTAAATGTAGAGGTAGCGTGCCGACGGCGATCACATCGACCTTTGAACCATTCCCTACGCGCATCGTCACCTCGTCCTTCGCCAGTCTCCGCTTATTCCGCAGCTCCTGTATTGAGTTACAAATATGAGCAACCGCACCGGTATCAAATACCCAGGAGCTACTACGAGTGCTGGTAAGGTACACATCAATAACATGTATATCATATATACCTTTGGTATTGCCGGCCTTCTTATCCGCTAAGTACTTGGGGCAGTTCCGCTTCCAGTGACCGTTTCCCTTGCAATAAAAGCACTCTGTCTCAGGTTTGGGTCCATGCTTTGGCTTCTTCCTGGCAATTGGCTTACCGGGTGAAGGAGTCCTGGATTAGGGGGTATCCGGACAGCCGGACTGTGTATAACGTCCGGACTATTGAAGCGTGAAGATACAAGACTCAAGACTTCGCCCCGTGTCCGGAAGGGACTTTCCTTGGCGTGGAAGGCAAGCTTGGCGATCCGGATATTATATTTCCTTCCTTGTAACCGACTCCATGTAAACCCTAGCCCTCTCCGGTGCCTATATAAACCAGAGAGGTTGGTCCTTAGAAGGCCGATCACAATTACAATCATACCATCATAGGCTAGCTCTTAGGGTTTAGCCTCTACGATCTCGTGGTAGATCTACTCTTGTACTACCCATATCATCAATATTAATCAAGCAGGAAGTAGGGTTTTACCTCCATCGAGAGGGCCCGAACCTGGGTAAACATCTGTGTCCCTTGCTTCCTGTTACCATCAGCCTTGACGCATAGATCGGGACCCCCTACCCGAGATCCGCCGGTTTTGACACCGACACCGGGCGCGGCTACTCCCTTGCCGTCCTTCTTGAGGTTCTTCTTACCCTTGCCTTTCTTGAAACTAGTGGTTTTATTGACCATCAACACTTGATGTTCCTTTTTGATCTCCACCTCTACTGATTTCAGCATTGAATATACCTCAGGAATGGTTTTTTCCATCCCCTGCATATCGAAATTCATCACAAAGCTCTTGTAGCTAGGTGGGAGCAACTGAAGGATTCCGTCAACGACTGCGTCATCCGGGAGATTAACTCCCAGCTGAGTCAAGCAGCCAGCAACCTGCATATTTTGAGTATGTGTCACGATAGAACTATTCTCCTCCATCTTACAACTCTAGAACTTGTCGGAGACTTCATATCTCTTGACCCGGGCATGAGCTTGGAAAACCATTTTCAGCTCTTGGAACATCTGATATGCTCCATGCTGCTCAAAACGCTTTTGGAGCCCCGGTTCTAAGCTGTAAAGCATGCCGCACTGAACCAGGGAGTAATCATCACTACGCGACTGCCAGGTGTTCATAACGTCTTGAGTTGCTAGGAAAACAGGTGCGTCACCTAGGTGCTTCAAGGACCTATGCTTTCTTAGCAGCTATAAGGATAATCCTCAGGTTACGGACCCAGTCCGTGTAGTTGCTACCATCGTCTTTCAGCTTGGTTTTCTCTAGGAACGCGTTGAAGTTGAGGGCAACATTAGCGTGGGCTATTTGATCTACAAGACATATTGCAAAGATTTTTAGACTATGTTCATGATAATTAAGTTCATCTAATCAAATTATTTAATGAACTCCCACTCAGATAGACATCCCTCTAGTCATCTAAGTGATACATGATCTGAGTCAACTAGGCCATGTCCGATCATCACGTGAGACGGACTAGTCATCATTGGTGAACATCTTCATGTTGATCGTATCTTCTATACGACTCATGTTCGACCTTTCGGTCTTCCGTGTTCCGAAGCCATGTCTGTACATGCTAGGCTCGTCAAGTCAACCTAAGTGTATTGCGTGTGTAAATCTGGCTTACACCCGTTGTATGCGAACGTTAGAACCTATCACACCTGATCATCACGTGGTGCTTCGGAACAATGGACCTTAGCAACGGTGCACAGTTAGGGGGAACACTTTCTTGAAATTATTGCAAGGGATCATCTTATTTAAGCTACCGTCGTTCTAAGCAAATAAGATGTAAAAACATGATAAACATCACATGCAATCAAATAGTGACATGATATGGCCAATATCATTTTGCTCCTTTTGATCTCCATCTTCGGGGCACCATGATCATCATCATCACCGGCATGACACCATGATCTCCATCATCGTGTCTTCATGAAGTTGTCTCGCCAACTATTACTTCTACTACTATGGCTAACGGTTAGCAATAAAGTAAAGTAATTACATGGCGTTTTTAGTGACACGCAGGTCATAAAATAAATTAAGACAACTCCTATGGCTCCTGCCGGTTGTCATACTCATCGACATGCAAGTCGTGATTCCTATTAAAAGAACATGATCAATCTCATACATCACATATATCATTCATCACATCCTTTTGGCCATATCACATCACACGGCATATGCTGCAAGAACAAGTTAGACGTCCTCTAATTGTTGTTGCAAGTTTTTACGTGGCTGCTATAGGTTTCTAGCAAGAACGTTTCTTACCTACGCCAAAACCACAACGTGATATGCCAATTTATATTTACCCTTCATAAGGACCCATTTCATCGAATCCGATCTGACTAAAGTGGGAGACACAGACACCCGCTAACCACCTTATGCAACTAGTGCATGTCAGTCGGTGGAACCTGTCTCACATAAGCGTACGTGTAAGGTCGGTCTGGGCCGCTTCATCCCATGATGCCGCCGAATCAAGATAAGACTAGTAAAGGCAAGTAAATTGACAAAATCGATGCCCACAACAACTTGTGTTCTACTCGTGCATAGAAACTACGCATAGACCTAGCTCATGATGCCACTGTTGGGGATAGTTGCAGAAATTAAAAAAAATTACGCATCACCAAGATCAATCTATGGAGAGACTAACAACGACAGAAAGGGGAGTGCATCTTCATACCCTTGAAGATCGCGATGCGGAAGCGTTACAAGAACGCGGATGAAGGAGTCGTACTCGCAGCGATTCAGATGGCGGTTGATTCCAATCTAAGCGCCGAACAACGTCGTCTCCGCGTTCAACACATGTACAGCCCGGGGACGTCTCCTCCTTCTTGATCCAGCAAGGGGGAAGGAGAAGTTGGGGAAGAGCTCCGGCAGCACGACGGCGTGGTGGTGGAGCTTGCAGTTCTCCGGCAAGGCTTCGCCAAGCTCAACGGAGGAGGAGGGGGTGTTGGAGAGGGGGAGGGATGCGCCTTGGATGTGGTGTTGTTGCCCTCCCTCCACCCCTCTATTTATAGGGCGAAGGGGGATGGGGTCCGGCCCCTCTAGATGAGATCTAGAGGGGGGCGGCGGCCAAGAGGAGGGGGCTTGCCCCCCAAGCCAAGGGGGGCGCCCCCTTTAGGGTTCCCCCCAACCCTAGCCGCGTGGGCCCTAGGGGAGGATGGCGCCCAGCCCACTTAGGGGCTGATTCCCTTCCACATACAGCCCATAGGGCCATCGGGCAGGGACCCCGGAACCCTTTGGTGGTCCCAGACAATCGATAAACCCCGAACACTTCCGGTGATCGTATGATGACTTCTCATATATAAATCTTCACCTCCGGACCATTCCGGAACTCCTCGCGATGTCCGGGATCTCATCCGGGACTCCGAACAACATTCGGTAACTGCATACTATTTCCCATAACAACTCTAGCGTCACCGAACCTTAAGTGTGTAGACCCTACGGGTTCGGGAATCATGCAGACATGACCGAGACATCTCTCCGGCCAATAACCAACAGTGGGATCTAGATATCCATGTTGGCTCCCACATGTTCCACGATGATCTCATCGAATGAACCACGATGTCGAGGATTCAATCAATCCCGTACACAATTCCCTTTGTCTACCGGTATGATACTTGCCCGAGATTCGATCATCGGTATCCCTATACCTTGTTCAATCTCATTACCGGCAAGTCTCTTTACTCGTTCCGTAACACATCATCCCATGATCAACTCCTTGGTCACATTGAGCTCATTATGATGATGTCTTATCGAGTGGGCCCAGAGATACCTCTCCGTCACACGGAGTGACAAATCCCAGTCTCGGTTCGTGCCAACTCAACAAACACTTTCGGAGATACCCGTAGTGTCCCTTTATAGCCACCCAGTTACGTTGTGACGTTTGGCACACCCAAAGCATTCCTACGATATCCGGGAGTTGCACAATCTCATGGTCTAAGGAAATGATACTTGACATTAGAAAAGCTTTAGCAGACGAACTACACGATCTTGTGCTATGCTTAGGATTGGGTCTCATCCATCACATCATTCTCCTAATGAGGTGATCCCGTTATCAACGACATCCAATGTCCATGGTCAGGAAACCGTAACCATCTATTGATCAACGAGCTAGTCAACTAGAGGCTCACTAGGGACATGTTGTGGTCTATGTATTCACACATGTATTACGATTTCCGGATAACACAATTATAGCATGAACAATAGACAATTATCATGAACAAGGAAATATAATAATAACCATTTTATTATTGCCTCTAGGGCATATTTCCAACAATATAGCCATCATTAAAGATCAAGCTATTACACACCTTTATGCGCAACTCGGTGAGACCGAAAGTAAATCTCGGAGGCACCAATTAGTGTAAAAGATTCGAACGTTAGATGTTCCGGTGAGACCGGATGAATCCACTAGGTGGCTCCAATATGTGATGACCTAAGCAGATTCCTCATCTCGGTAATTCCGACCATTTGCACTCGGTGATTCTGAAGTGAAGCCGATGGGTTACACAAACTTGGCAGCTGCACTTTGGTGGGACCGAATGCCATCTCAGTGGAACCAAGTTTCTAGGGTTTAGGTTGTAGCTATGTCTTCTCTATCTCGGGGGGTCTGGGTGTATCTGTTTTGGTGGCACCGGGAATAACTTTAGGGTTTTTGACAGACTGGATTGTGAGAATGTGGTTGAGGGTTTTGGAGCAATATCTTCAAGCACTTGAGAAAATGAATCATGATCAAAACCTCATCCCCTTTTAATAGTATTGGCTTTCCTATGAACTCAATGTGATCTTTGATCACTTAACTAAAAATGTAGAGTCTTGGAGCTTCTGCCAATGCTTGTCCTTTGTAGCTTGAGGGGTCACATCTCCATCCATCTACTTGCCTAGGTTGAACATTTCCTGAAATATACTTGAGGAAAACATTAGTCCAACAACATGTATGTTGACATGAATTACCAAAACCATCAAGGGAGCAAATGTGCTTTCAGATGTGCATAAGATCTATATTAGCTTTGTGCTCTCTAGTTTATATAGAAGGAGAGACTGTAAGATGGTTTCTGTGGTGTTATAATTGTTAGCATTTGAGAGTTGCAAGACTTTTTCTATCTGGAGATCAAGTGTGATCATCTTATTGTCTTGCATACTCCACTATTAGTTTTGTTTGCTTGAATCTATGCAATTCGTGCTTACTTCTATCTATACTTGTTGCATTTGCATTCATCCTGGTGAGCATACCTCACACCTGGTGCACTAGGGAAAGCACAACTTTTGTTACCTAACCCTTTCTGCAAGTTTATATCTTTCCACTAGTGGTATCATGTTTGGATCATGCTCATTGCATGTGTGTGCATTGTTGTGTGTTTATTCTAGTATTATTCCTTATTGTTTACCTAACACTAGGATACATCTTCGTGTTTGCGTACCTCAGCTATTCCTGTATGAGCTCTGGCAGTTGTGGTGTTTATATTTTTGTTTATCGTGCTTATATTGTCTATCATAATATAGGGTGTATCACATAGTTGCACTTAGGAGAATCTTACTTATCCACAAAGCATAATTTCAAAATAAAAATTTAAAAGTTATAGTTGTCTATTCACACTCCCCACCCACCACCACCACCACCTCCACCCCTAGTTGACCATCTTGATCCTTCAATGGGTTGGTCCCTCATGGTGTATGCGCATGACTGTTGCACGGATCGTGTGGCTCTATTGTGTAGTGTGGTTCCCTGCCATGTTATAGTGCGTGACTGGTGATAGTTATGTATATGTGCTTTTCCTTCTGCCCTTTGCCACCTACAAGAGATGAAACAATATAGTAGTCGTTATCGCATATTGCATGCATAGAATTGACTAGTGATTGTTCCAAAAAAAAGTTTGATGGTTTCCGATGCTAAGCTTGGATGTGACACAAGGCAGTCGTACTAGAAGGTGCGACTGGATCGCCTCCTTTCCAAGGAGAGGTAATGCTTATGCATACTAGGTATTTTGGTTAGACACTTTTTAGCGTCAAAAAGAAGATAGCTACATCTGAGTTAAACGTAGATATGAAAGTCTTCTTTCATTTAGGGTGGGTGTGAAAATACCCTTATGCCATTAGAGATCGGTACAGCCGGTGCTCGCATGGATGCACGACATACAGGGATAAATAGATTATAATGGATATTGTACATGAGTATAGTAAAAATAGAAAAGAAAAGCAAAAAAGCGCATGGTAACAACGAGTTCACAATAGTGTAGATAGTGATAATATATAGGCAGAGTTAACAAACTAATTTAGATTAGAAGTTGTTCAATCTCAATTTTTCTTTCTCGGGGTATGTTTGAAGTTTTGAGTTGAAATTTTACATAATTTAATATATTGCGCTCTTCTATTTGATAGTCTCCTGGAAAAAATCGGTTCAGTCTTTTTTTTTATGTGTGTTTGTATGTTTCTTTGCCTTTCTTCTTAGTTGGTTTTTCATTTTCTTTATGTGTATGTGTGAATGTTGGGTGTGCGCAAGTATACATAAGTATTATATAATATGTGTGTGAATTATATTAGAGTGTGAAAATTGCACTATTAAATATTTATTGTTGCATTATAGAAAAGTGTAACTTTTGTACAAATTGTGTGCAATTTTTATTATCATCTTAAGTTTTTATTTTCTTTCTCCGTTATACCAATGCCACTAATTCATTATTTCTTAGAAAACTCCATTTTGTGAAAATTCATCTATTATATATTTATTTTGCATTTTACAAAAGCGCATTTTGTGCATTTTTATCATTATTTGTGTTATTATTTTATTGTTTTGTTCTTCTTTAATTGTAATACTAGTGTCACTACTTTATTCTTACTTAGAAAACCTCATTTTATATTATTTTTTATTCTTTATGTAACAAAATATTGTATATATTAGTACTCGTATAAGGGGAAGAAGAAGGTTTGAGAACGAAAAGAAGCACACGCTAAGCAGATCTTTACCAAAGCCATATATCCATAAGCATCGAAACCAAGAATTTATCAAGCACCTGAGATTACACGATGTGCTGCTGCTGCTGCTGCTGCGAGCGCCCTCGATTCACTGCACATGTGGTCTAGTAAGAGAGATGAGTACACATGGGATAGATGAAGAGATATTCCCGAAAGAAAGAAACTCATTTTAATAGAAGCAGCGGCTGGGCCTATATGTTGAGTCTACGTGCTGAGTTGGATGTGCATAATGGAGTCAGCCAAGGCAAAGGCCAATTCCACGTAGACCTCATGTACGGCGGCAATGAACACGACCATCGAACACGTTTTGCCATTTCCGATCACAAACAGAGATCGGCCGAACACGTTTTGCCATTACCAATCACACACTCCAGTGTACATGCGTCCAGATACGTACTGCCTACCCAACCACAGTTGTACACGGAATGAAGACACTTAATTTTGATTTATTTATTTATTTATTGCTAATTGTATAAGTAGAATTGTATTGAATAATTATTGATGCAATATTGTGCCGGTACAAGAGGTATATATAAGAGCCAAGCTGCACTTGACGTAGCCCTATTACAAACCGAGTAGGGGTCCTAATCCTATTACAAGTTGTATTCTAACATCCCCGCAGTGTCAACGGTAGGCTCGACGACGTTGAGACTGAAACGAATGTCTTAAAACGGAGTAGTCACCAGGCTTTTAGTAAAGATATCAGCGAACTGAGCAGAAGTAGGCACGTGGAGAACGCGAACTTGACTGAGAGTCACCTTCTCTCGAACAAAATGAATGTCGATCTCAATATGCTTGGTGCGACGGTGTTGAACCGAATTTCCTGACATGTAGACAGCTGAAATATTATCACAATAAACAATGGTAGCTTGCTCAATAGGACGATGCAGCTCCGACAGCAACTGGCGCAACCAAACCGTTTCAGCAACCGCATGAGCCACAGCGTGGTACTCAGCTTCAGCAGACGAGCGGGAGACTGTATCCTGCCTTTTTGAAGACCAAGAAACCAAATTGTTACCAAGAAAAACACAAAATCCGGATGTGGACCTACGAGTATCTGAACAACCAGCCCAGTCTGCATCAGAGTAAGCTGTCAAGGAGGTGGGAGAGGATTTGTTGATATAAAGACCTAAGTCTAGTGTGCCTTTGAGATGTCGAAGAATACGTTTGACATGATTGTAGTGTGGAATACGAGGATCATGCATGTATAACCAAGCTTGTTGGACAGCAAAAGAAATTCCAGGACAAGTGAGAGTAAGATACTTAAGTGCACCGGTAAGACTACAATAAAGAGAAGGATCAGAGAAAAGATCACCCTCGGCAGAAAGTTTGGAACCTGTATCAACAGGGGTACGAGAAGTTTGACAATCAAGCATACCAGCACGAGAAAGAAGATCCAAAGTGTACTGACGTTGAGATAAGAAAAGACCAGAGGAGTCACGGATAACAGCAATACCTAAGAAGTGGTGAAGAAGACCTAAATCTGTCATAGAGAATTCGTGGCGAAGAAGAAAGATAATATAATCTAAAAATTGTTGTGAGGAAGCTGTGAGGATAATATCATCAACATATAAAAGAAGGTAAGTAGTGTTGTTGTTGTAATAAAAGGTGAAGAGTGAAGTGTCAGAACGGGAAGGGGTAAAACCAATGGTTTGAGCATAAGTAGAAAAACGTTGGAACCAGGCACGTGGAGCTTGTTTAAGACCATAAAGATATTTTTGAAAAAGACAAACATGATTAGGATAGGAGGAATGTTCGAAGTCAAGAAATAGTTGACAATAGACTGTTTCTTGAAGAGAGCCATGAAGGAAAGCATTTTTGACATCTAGTTGATGAATTGGCCAGGAAGAAGAGATGGCGATGCTAAGGACAGTGCAAATAGTGCTGGTCTTGACAACTGGAGAGAAAGTCTCATCATAATCGATGCCGTGTTGCTGAGAGTAACCACGACATATCCATCGAGCCTTATAACATGCAAGACTCCCATCAGAATTAAATTTATGGCGAAAAACCCATTTGCCCGAAACGATATTTGTATTGGAAGTACGAGGAACTAACTGCCATGTGTTATTCTGCAGAAGGGCATCATATTCATCTTTCATAGCTGAGGCCCAATTAGGATCTAGGAGAGCTGATTTGTAAGATTTGGGTAGAGAGGAAGGAGATGAAGATTCATGAAGATTGAGACGATCTTTTGCAGGTAAACAAAACCCAGACTTGGCACGTGTGCGCATGGTATGATCGTTAGTAGGAGCTGGAACGGGAGTAGCATGAGCAGGAGGGGTGGGGGAAGATGTGGTGGACGCGTCCGGCGCAGCGGAGGAAGCGGTCATGGGGGATGGTGGTGAAGACTGTGGCTGCAGGAGGTCTGGCGCGTCAGAATGTAATGTGTTTTCCTCTGCCGGGACAGAGGTGATGACAGAAGTGGTGGCGGCAGGATCTGCTACTGCGGCTGGTTTCACTGGATTGGTCGGCAGGTGAAAGAAGGGAAGATGATTGCGACGAGAGGGACAAGTGGACGGCGCGGGTGAGTTGGAATCTAATTGTTGACGCTCGGAAAAGGGAAAAATGTTTTCAGCAAATGTTACATGACGAGACACATGAACACGACCACTAACAAGATCTAGACAATGATAACCTTGTGCTCATCAGAAAAACCTAGATGGACACACGGGATAGAGCGCGGGGGAAGTTTGTTAGGAGAAGTGGAGTAGGAGTTTGGAAAACAAAGACAACAGAAGAAGCGAATGTCGGAGTAATTTGGATGAGAGAGAAATAAAGAGAAGTAAGGAGTAGTTTGTGGGTTGACTTTAGATGGATGAATATCGAGTAAATATGTGGCCGTGTGGAGTGCCTCTGCCCAGAACAGCGACGGCATAGAAGATTGAATAAGAAGAGTGCGAATGATGTCATTAAAAGTATGAAGAGAACGCTCGGCTTTGCTGTTTTGAGGGGAGGTATAAGGATAGGAGAAACGTAAGAGGATTCCATATAGTAGAAAGAAATTTCGATTTTTTAAGTTGTGAAATTCACGACCATTATAACATTGTATGAATCTTATAGGGAGGAAAAAGTGGACCGAGACATAGCGCTGAAAGTTAAGGAATATATTATGAACATCGGATTCGTTTCGTAAAGGAAAAGTCCAAACATAATGAGTAAAATCATCAAGAATCACGAGATAATACTTGAAACCAGATACACTTTCTATTGGTGATGTCCAGAGATCACAATGAAGTAATTCAAAAGGAAAAGTACTAGAGGATTGAGAAGAACTAAAGGGAAGGCGAACATGTTTGCCCAATTGACATGACTACACAGAGAAGAATTATGAGAATCTCTATTACAAGGTATTGAAAATTCACTAAGAAGTGTGGATAACACATTTTTATTGGGATGGCCGAGACGTTGGTGCCACAGATCAACAGAGACCACCATAGATGTTGGAGGAGGAGCGACCGGAGCACCATGGAGAGAATATAAATCACCGAAGCTATTGAATCAAGCGATCTCGGCCTTGGTCGGGTAGTCCTTCACAGACAAATCAAAGCGGTCAAATTCAACAGAAACATGATTATTAGTGGTGATTTGGCGAACAGAAATCAGATTTTTAATAAGAGCAGGAGCTACAAGAACATCGCGAAGAAGCAAAGGCTTAGTTGGGGATTGGATTTGAGCCTGACCGACACAGTAAATAGGAATAGAGAATCCATCACCGAGAGTAATGGAGGGAAAAGGCGAAGGTGTGCAAGAAGAAAGCAAAGTACTTGATGCAGACATATGACGAGAAGCACCAGAATCGAAAATCCAATCCATACCTGAGTTCCCTTGTGCAGCAAAGTTGTTCATGGCTTGTAGAAAAGCAGCTTGGTCCCAGCTCGGAGTCGAAGTAGAGGCCGGTGTAGTCATGGGAGCTTGTGGGTGTGGTGGCGTCGGCAGTAGGGTTGGCATCGGCGTAAAGAGAGAGGCACCATCATTGTACTGCTGCGTGTAGGGGGGCGATGGAGTGTCATAGGATGCATAAGGACTCGTGTTGTAGATCGGTGGCGCGTAGGCGGGAGCAGCGTGCTACACGGCCGTCGACTGTCGGGGCGCGAGGACGGGTGCGCCGGTGTGAGGGCAAGCACCGGGTTGCCAGCCACCGGTATAGGCAGGCGGGACACCATATGGCGTAGGGGCGGACCAGGGCATAGGCCACGCCTGGACTAGCCCTGTCCATGGGTCAGGAGATGGGCGCCATCCAGGCGGCGATGGCCGTGCAGTTGATGAAGACGGGGGCGGTGGTGGTGCAGTTGGTGGAGCCGGGGGCGGAGCAGGAGCGGGCGCCGTGCGGAACTGCAGCGACCTAGGGTTTTTGCCCCGATAGTTGGGACTTGGACGCCAGCCGGATGGTTGAGGAGGTGATATTGGTGGAGGTGGCGGTGGCGGCCTCGACGCAGGCGGGCAAGGAGAAGCAGTGAAGACCTAAGGACGGGAGTCCTTCGTAGTAAGGGCACGATCGGCCCATTGGAGCATCAAGCGAACCTCGGCGAAGGAGGGACACGGACGCATCATAGGGATGAAGGAGGCCTGCTTCTCGAACCGCTCGCTGAGGCCGACGAGGAGGACGTTGATGAGCTGGCGATCGTCGATCGGATCACCAAGTTCGCGGAGTTCATCCGCGATCGCCTTGAGGCGTTGGCAGTAGATGCCGACTGGTGAATCACCTTGCACCGTATTCCGAAGCTCGGTGTGGAGATTGTTGGCGCGAGCGTCAATGTTGTCCTGGAAGAGCTAACGAAGGGCCGCCCATAGATCGGCGGCGGAGGCACCGTCACAGTGGACGAGATTGGAGATCTCTGTGGAGACTCGCGTGTAGATTCATTGAATAATGACGAGATCATCCTTGACCCATTGCGGATCATGAAGTTGAGGGAGAGAGTCGTCAGCAACATGAGAGCGGAGATTGCATCGCCCAAGGTGGACGTCGAAGAGGTGACGCCAATGGTAGTAGTTGTGAGCAGCAAGGTCTAGGGTTATGGGGATGTAGAGGCTAATATTGGAGATGGTGTCGGTGAAGGAGATGGAAGGGGGTATTGGTGGGGGTAAAGTTAGAGTAGAGGTAGAGGCGGAGGAGGCCGTGGCCACGGCGACCTTGGTGGCGACGATGGCGGCGCACCACTCAAAGTAGCCGGGCGGCGGCGGCGGTGGCGGGGCTGGCGGGTTAGCCATACCCTAGGATCGAAAGTCTAATACCGTGTAGAATTGTATTTAATAATTGTTAATGCAATATTGTGCCAGTACAAGAGGTATATATAAGAGCCAAGCCACACCTGACCTAGCCCTATTACAAACCGAGTAGGAGTCCTAATCCTATTACAAGTTGTATTCTAACAGTACAAAGGTCTTCTTCTGGTACAGAAATGTACAATACTTTTCAAAGGATTCTTTTTTTTCAGTTTGAACGTGTCTTTTGACAGAAATTGCTACTTACAATGGTTACTTCATATAGTATTCTTCTCATTATTTCTGGCAACGCTACAGATTATGGTGGCTCAACGAAAATAAGGCCAACTCCACCGCGCGACCCTATCCTGTCCGTCCCCGTCCGTTTGGGGTAAAAGGGACAAAAGAGGCGGCCGAGCGCGCGGCCTCAAAGGGACAAATGTCCGGATTCCGTCCGTTTTCGACCCATCCCCGGCCCAAACTTGCGCTCGGTTTGGGGTGAAACGGACAGCGCGCGGACGGGCGGGACGCGCGCGCTTGTCCTCCCCTGGCCCGCCTGTCGGTGGGAGAAACCTTAACCCCCCCCCCCCACGCCCATTTGGCGCCATTTGCCCCAAACCCTCTCACGTCCCTCCCGCCGCCCCTCTCTCCCCCGTCCATGGCCGACGCCCCGGGTCCGGCGGCGCTGGCCGCCGACCCGCCAAAGGTGAAGAAGAAGGCGCCAAGGAAGCAGCGGTCGGAGTGCACGCCGGAGGAGATCGCCAAGTTGGACGCGGAATCGGTGAAGAGGAGGGAACGAAGAGCGGTCGTCAAGGTCAATGCCGCCGCGGCCAAGTTTGTCGCCCAGCACGAGGAGCTGGAGGCCGCGCGGCGCAAGGCCGCTGCCGACGAGAAGGAGGACCTCGTCAACAAAGCGCACGCCATCCTCATGCTTGGCATGGGCCGTCCTGCCGGGTTCCCTGCAGCGGTTGTCGGCTCGGCGAGCACAGGCTCGTCGGTTGCCCGCCCACGATCGCCGATCGCCGACGTCGCGCACCGCGCCCATGTCGCCCTGCTTCTCCGCCAAGGCACGACGGCCAGACCCGTTTCTCGGGTCGCCAGACGTGGGCTTGTTCGCGCTGTCCACACCGCGCCCCGCATCCGTCATTGACCTCAACGTCACGCCTGGGTCCAGCAGCGGCGGGTGGCCGTCCGTCGAGATGCTAAGAAAGCAGGCACGGGCACCGTTCACGGGCACCATGCCGGCCCCTCGCGTCTTGTTTGACGAAATGCCAACCCCAACGCCAGCGGTCGACGACCCCTTCTACAACCGCTACATGGAGGACGTGATCTTCGACGGTGGGCATGGCCGTGCCTACGACCCCGATGAGACCCAAAGTCAGGATGGCCGCGCCGAGTACGTCCCCGATGAAGGGGGCGACGACCGTGCTGACTACGACCATGGTGACTCGTGGCATCAAGACGATGACATCTATGTCGAAGGTTATGAAGAAGAAGAAGAAGAAGGCAATGACGTTGATATTAGTGGTGCGCCATTGTTCATCGACAAGCTCACCCAAAGAGCGGAGGCACAAAAGAAGAGGAAGAGCATTCGCACGGGTTCATATACACAAGATGAGGACAAGTTGATTTGCCAAGCTTGGATGGAGATTAGCCAAGATCCGAGGACGGCGGCGCAACAAAGGGCATTGTTTTTGGACGACGAGTCCACAAAACATTCCACGAAAGGAAGATGTTCGAGCCCTTCCAAATTACAAGCAACCGTGGCATCGGCTCGATTCAAAAAAGATGGTTGTTCATCCAACAAGAGTGCAACAAGTATTGCGCCGCATTTGAGAGCATTGAAGCACAGCCCGTAAGTGGTCTCGGCGTTGGGGACATGGTATGATCTCCTCTTTCTAGCCCTTTCCTTGCTACGGCCATGAGACTTCGGCCGTGTATATGTTTGCATGTTCACTTGTTGTTGATCATGTGGTGTAGGCATTCCAATCTTTGGAGGCATTCAAGGCCCGGCACAATGACAAGCCATTCACTCTTACGCATTGTTGGACGCTCATCAACATGTGCCCTAAGTTCAAGGACCAATACCGTGAACTACAAAGGAAGAGAGGACTGAAGACGGCCAAGTTCGCCGGAGGTGGAGATGGCGAGGCGTTGAAGAGGCCGAGGGGCAAGACCAACTCCAAGGTGGACGACATACGTGACGCCTCATCCATGGCCTTGCATGAGACTTTGCATGGCATGATGTCTCAAAAGGATGTGAGGGACGAGAAGAAGCGGCAAAGCAAGGACGAGCAAATGAAGCAATACCTAGACCTTCAAAGACAGAAGCTTGAGATGGAGGAGGCGGCCAAGAGGAGGAAGATCGACATGGAGGAGGCGGCCCGGCAAAGGCAGCTCGACATGGAGGAGGCGGCCCGGCAAAGGCAGCTCGACATCGAGGCCGACAACGTCAAGGCCAGGCAGAGGCAGCTCGACATCGAGGCCACCAATGCCGCCACCAAAGCGAAGGAGGTGGCCCATGCGATCATGAGCGTGGACTTGTCGAAGATGAGCGACAAGATGAGGGCCTGGTTCGAGGCCGGGCAGAAGGAGATGCTCGACGCCGAAGGCCTGAACTAGGTCGTCCGATCGGCGTGGCCGTTCTTTTTGAGTCTGGCATGGGTGCCGCCCGCCCGCCCATCCGGCCGCTGGTAGTGTGCCGGCGAGAAAACATTCATTTTGGAGGCCGGCTGTGTTGCCGGCCGCTGGCTGTGTTGCCGGCGAGGAGAACTATTCATTTTGGAGGCTGGCTGTGTTGCAGGCCGCTGGCTGATGCCGGCGATGGACGTGTAGGTCGTTGGCTCTGTTGCCGGCGTGATGAACCGGGGCCGCTGGCTAGAATTAGGGCTTGGCATTTGAAAAGTAGACGCGGACAGGATGGGGCAAAATGGATGTGGCCGCGCGCTGGGCGCACGACCACCGCATCGCAGGACAGGCCCGGACACGACCCCAAATCGCTACCCAAACGGACAGAATCCGGACAAAACGGACGTCCGTTTGGGGTCGCGCAGTGGAGTTGGCCTAACCACCGCGCTGACATGCAGGTGCTATAGAACCACGAAGGCTATTAATGCTCTAGTTAGGATTTAATAATTTTTGTTTGATAAGTATGTTTTAAATAGAACCACGACATGCTTAAAACAAGCTTGATTCTCTATAGTACTGGCAGAGTGGCAGCGAATTATAAAGAGGCGAGGAGTTAGACCACCGGTTTTGAAAATCTTTCAAAAAGATGCTAGTGTCATGCGGCCTTTACGTAGTTCACAACCAGGGGCGGATCCAGCTATATGGCGAGGTTTGGCAGCCGCCGTACCTAAAATTTGGTAAAAGTATTGCATATATATACTGTATGTATGAAGCTTTGAGCTGAGTCAATGGATTTTTGGTCAGTTTCGTCAATTTGGAGGATGAATACTCGCAGGGGGCAGGCAACTCATGGCCTCGAATGTATTTCGCCTGTAGTTGTGTTGTTACCTACGTGTTTCTGCCTCATTAGAGGCCTGACTACCGCTGAAGGAGAGAATTAAGCAATAGGTGACTTGCATCACATAAGCCCATGACCCACAAGCCCATGTTCTAAACGAGGACACCATTGGCAGTCAATTGCAAATCAATTCATATGTACTCCAGTTGATTGGACATGCTAAAAAAATGTACTAGTTGATTGGAGATACACGAGTTGTTTCGCTCAAGCACGGTTGATCAGGAATCGCCTTGCAGCCGCCCCTCAAGCTTGTCTCTAGCTGTGTGATGAGCAGTGCCAACTCCGCGAAACCCAGAGCCTCACTGCTTTCCGTCTCTCCGGTGAAGAAACTAGATCTAATCGGACTCAAATCGTCTGAGGTATTACAATATACAACTAGGAGCAACGGCTACTCCTCCAAACTCATGACAATGTATGTCTTGTTGTGATGTTTGTCCCTACTACCGACCGACCGACCGACCCCTAGTCGGCTAACCCCTAAGGCATGCAACAGAGGCAGCGATTACAGAGCAACCACGTGATCTTTAGTCGGCGTGGTGGGCATGGCAGCGATCACCGTCAAGAGAGGCAGCAAGCAGGAACGTCACATATTTATATGTTACTACATTGTTTTTTCCCCTCACAAACTCTGCCACACCTAAAAAATATTCCTGGCTCCGCCACTGTTCACAACCAAAAAGAGTGAGCATATATACAATGAGAGATCATACGATAGACGTTGGATAAGCCGACCATAGGCCATTTGCAACAACAAAAGTGAGACAACATTTTCAATTTTGAAACATAAAAGGATAGGCATTAATAAGCTGACTGCGTAGGGTCAGATTGAGTACGAAGACATTTTTTATCTTCCTGTTGCCATTACAATTGGAGAAAAGTATGTTTTTCTTTTTTTTTTTCTTTTTTGTGGGGGTGAGAAAAGTATGTTTTTCGTCTCTCAAATTCCCCAAAAGTCTACATCTGGTCCCTTAAGAATTTTCCGGCAATGTTTGGTCCCTCAAATTTCAAAACCAGACAAAATTAGTCCAGAACCAGTTTTGACAAGAAAACTGGGTAACTGTTTTCTTTGTTCAAAACCCGAAAGTGAATTGCATACGCAAGGTGACGGGTTTCTGTTGCTGCAGTAGATCAGGGGTGAGGTGGGAACGATGTCTATGGATTCTTGTCGCCCGCGTACGGGAGGGGGGCTCCCATCTCTGTATCGTCGGTGCTGCTGCAATCAAAGGGCGGGTCAGTGGCACAGCCCTCTCTGGGGTCGCCGGCGCAGACTAGCACGGCCATCGGCGCGAATGGTTCTGAGGCATGCCTATGTCGGCTCACAACCGCGGCGGATCCGCCACAGGCAGGAGGAGCGCGGCCAGCACGGTGCAGGAACGGGAGGGGCAATACAAGCAGGGTCTGGTGGGGCGATGCAGGCGTGAAAGTGCAACTATCCCTAGGTAGTTTTGGTAATTCCTAACAACATATAGCTCATTGAGCTAACATTATTCCAAGATAAATATTTCAGGAAAATCTCAATGAATGGCATGGCATGGATGAGGAAAGTGGACCCCTCAAAATACTAAGGATAAAAGGATTGACCCAAGCTCAAAGCTCAAGACTCTACATTTTATATTTTAGTGATCCAAGATCACATTGAGTCTATAGGAAAAGCCAATACTATCAAGGAGGGATGAGGTGTTGCTTAATGAGGTTCTTGCTTAATAGTGCTTAGTGATATGCTCCAAAACCCTCAACTACTTTCTCACATCCACATATGACCTAAACCAAAAGTCCAACTCGGCCCCACCGATTCTTTCTATCCGGCGCCATCGAGTTCAGATGTCATAGCCACTGCCACAAACCCTTGGCAAATCGGTCTCACCAATAGGGATCTCGGTCTCACCGAGATGGGATTGTAATCTCTCTGTTTCCCTTCGTAATGTTTCGGTCCCACCGAGATTGCAATGTAAACTCTCTGTTTCCTTTTTGTAACATTTCGGTCTCACAGAAATGAGCGAATCGGTCCCATCGAGTTTACCTGACCAACTCTCTAGTTAGCTTATTACCAAAATCGGTCCTACCGAGTTTGTGTAATCGGTCCCACCGAGATTACGTTATGCCCTAACCCTAACCATATCGGTCCTACCGAGTTGCATATCGGTCCCACCGAAAATCCTAACGGTCACTAGATTTGCTGAATCGGTCCGACCGAGTTTCTCAATTCGGTCCCACCGAGATTAGTAAGTTGTGTGTAACGGTTAGTTTTTGTGTGGAGGCTATATATGCCCCTCCACCCACTCTTCATTCGTGGGGAGAGCCATCAGAACGAACCTACACTTCCAATACACATTTTCTGAGAGAGAACCACCTACCCTTGTGTTGAGGCCAAGATATTCCATTCCTACCATATGAATCTTGATCTCTAGCCTTTCCCAAGTTGCTTTTCACTCAAATCTTCTTTCCACCAAATACAAATCCTGTGAGAGAGAGTTGAGTGTTGGGGAGACTATCATTTGAAGCACAAGAGCAAGGAGTTCATCATCAACACACCATTTGTTACTTCTTGGAGAGTGGTGTCTCCTAGATTGGCTAGGTGTCACTTGGGAGCCTCCGACAAGATTGTGGAGTTGAACCAAGGAGTTTGTAAGGGCAAGGAGATCGCCTACTTCGTGAAGTTCTACCGCTAGTGAGGCAAGTCCTTCGTGGGCGACGGCCATGGTGGGATAGACAAGGTTGCTTCTTCGTGGACCCTTCGTGGGTGGAGCCTCCGTGGACTCAGCAACTGCTACCCTTCGTGGGTTGAAGTCTCCATCAACGTGGATGTACGATAGCACCACCTATCGGAACCACGACAAAAACATCTGTGTCTCCAATTACGTTTGAATTCTCCAAACCCTTCCCTTTACATTCTTGCAAGTTGCATGCTTTACTTTCCGCTGCTCATATGCTCTTTGCATACTTGCTTGAATTGTGTTAAGATTGCTTGACTTGTGCTAAGATAGCTAAAATCTGCCAAAGACTAAAATTGGGAAAAGGACAAGTTTTTATTTGGTCAAGTAGTCTAATCACCCCCCCCCCCCCCTCTAGACATACTTTCGATCTTACAAGTGGTATCAGAGCATTGATCTCCATTTGCTTTGATTTCCATAGCTTTTGGTGGTCATAGCCTTGGTTTCACAACCTAGGAGAGTATGGCGCCTAGCGAGGGAAATTATCTTGAGAGGTCCTTACTTTGATGGTACTAATTTTGCTAGTTGGAAACATAAGATGAAAATGCATATTCTTGGACATAACCCCGCCGTTTGGGCTATTGTGTGTATTGGCTTGCAAGGTGAATTCTTTGATGAGAGAAAACCGAACCGTAAAGCTACCGCGGAAGAGTTGAAGATGTTGCAATACAACGCTCAAGCTTGTGATATCCTCTTCAACGGATTGTGCCCCGAAGAATTCAACAAAATCAGCCGTCTTGAGAATGCAAAGGAAATTTGGGATACTTTGATTGATATTCATGAAGGTACCGACTCCGTCAAGGAATCCAAGTTGAATGTGCTTCAGATTCAACTTGACAAGTTCAAAATGAAGGATGGTGAAGGTGTCACTGGAATGTACTCTAGGCTTGCTCTTATCACAAATGAGATTGCCGGCTTAGAAGTGAAGAGATGACCGACAAATTCATCATCAAGAAGATCCTAAGAGCCTTGGATGGAAAATATGATATCGTGTGCACATTGATCCAAATGATGCCCAATTACAAAGATCTCAAGCCAACAGAAGTCATTGGAAGAATTGTTGCTCATGAGATGTCACTCAAGGATAAGGAGGAACTTCACAACAAATCAAGTGGTGCTTACAAAGCCTCATGTGAAGCCCCCACATCATCAAGTGAGAAGCAAACCTTCAATGAAGAATTGAGCTTAATGGTGAAGAACTTCAACAAATTCTACAAGATTAGAAGCAAAGAGTGAAGCTCCAAGTCAAGGTCCTACAATGACAAAAGATCTTCTAGTCGAGAGCGTAATTGCTACAATTATGGAAGACCCGGACACTATTACAATGAGTGTACGGCACCCTACAAAAGAAGAGAAGATTCTCCAAAAAGAAGAAGTAGAAGAGAAGAATCACCACCAAGAGAGAGAAGGAGTAGAGATGATCATTATGAACGAAGACCCTCACGGAGAAGCAAGGATTCGGAAAGGAAGGACAAGTCATCAAGGAGCTACACAAAACGAAGACATCAAGCTCATGTTGGTGAATGGGTATCCGGATCCGACTCCCAAAATCACTCCGAGAGAAGCTATCACTCCGACTCTGAATATACTCAATATGAATGTGTTGCCGGTCTAGCACTTGTGTCAACCAACTCCTACGACATATTTGATTCACCAAATGAAGGAATTGGAAGATGCTTCATGGCCAAAGGTCCAAAGGTAACTGTCGTGTCAAAACCGGCGGATCTCGGGTAGGGGGTCCCAAGCAGTGCGTCTTAGGATCAATGGTAACAGGAGGCAAGGGACACGATGTTTTACCCAGGTTCGGGCCCTCTTGATGGAGGTAAAACCCACGCCCCGCTTGATTGATATTGATGATGTGGATGTTACAAGAGTTGATCTACCACGAGATCAGAGAGGCTAAACCCTAGAAGCTAGCCTATGGTATGATTGTTGTTGTACATGTGTCGACTAGCCTGGCCCTGGTTTATATAATGCACCAGAGGCCTAGGATAACAAGAGTCCTAGCCGAATACGCCGGTGGGGGAGGAGTCCTTGTCTTGATCGCCAAGTCTTGTGGATTCTTCCTTGTATGTGGCAGCTGTCCGGACTGGCCCATGAGTATACGGCCCCGGGGGTCCTCGGCCCAATCTAACCGATTGGGGGACGACGTGGTGAGCACCCCCTAGTCCAGGACACCGTCAGTATCCCCCTGAACCGGTCTTCAAGTTAGGGACGCTCCTCAATTCTTCCGAACTGTTCTACATCTCCGGTCGTCGGTCTTGAAAACTGGTTCAACAAATCTTCTCATCTTCTATCTTGAGGATCACCGAAATGCATTCGACGAGTTTACACATCGGGTATCCGAGGAGCCCCTTTAAGTTTATGGCCTTTATCAATGCCTTATTTTTATGCCACGCCTCGGGTTTGAAGCTATTCCTGGGAGGCAGTGTCCTCTTGCGTCCGAGCTCTAACGCCGGACTGCATTCGAGGTATCTTTTGCAGCCGAGCACCAATGCCGGTCTGCTTCCCAGCTCTATCGCCGGACTATGTATCCGAGCTCCAACGCCGGACTGTATCCGAGCTCCAACGCCGGATTGTATCCGAGGTGTCGTAAATCACCTTGGTTCAAAGAAGTTTGAAGGAGTTTAGCCGGGCTTAATGCCGGAAATGCCCTCTATGGAGCCAGCCACTAGCGTCCGAGCTTTATGCCAGACTGCTTCCGAGGTGGTGCACCACCCCGAATGTGGGCCGATTTTTGTCAATATTTTTTATTGATGCAATTTATTCTCTGACGAGATATATAGCCAGTAGCCCTCAAGGAGTGTATTGGTCTAAAACCCGAGATGCACCTGAAGGATGACATAAGACCGCTGATCCCAGTAACCGCTGAGACTCAGGTCGATTTGCAAAATCGGTCTGAGGATCAAGTCCTAGCTCGGCAGAATACTTTGGGACACAAAAAGCGGCGTGCTCAGTCCTCAAGACTCAGGTTGGGTGCGGCCGACCAACCCGAGGATCAAAATCTCCTCGAAATCAGACAGCACTTAAGATTTTCTCATAGAACAAGCAATGCAAGAGACCCCGAGACACCGGTCGGGTGGCAACACCGGATCGTGGGATTGATGTGCCCCTTTAATATTTGTAAATAATAAGCCCTAAGCCCAGTAGCCCCCGAGCCTTAATGCGGGTACGGGAGGCCGAATTAAGGATCGATATCCATAGTAAAATCACAATTTATAATGACTCTATGTATCCAAGTACTTTATGTCACTAAAGCTCGGATCCGCATTGTACAAAACTTTGTTGACCGACCATCGGCTTCCACCTCCTCGGCCAATAGCCGAGGAGTGTTTGTCCTACTTTATAAAGCCTTTATGAGGGCAAAGATTTACAACAAACAAGGCAATCTGGCCATATGGTTTTATAAACAAAAGTACGCGGAGAGGCATGTTATATTACTGTTTAACAGAAGAAATGTCTTCCAAAAATAGTCCCGCTATCGGTTCGTTTCTTTGGGTTGTCATGCTAAGCATGATCATGAAACCTCAGCTCTAATGGAAGAGCCAAATATTGAGGATTTAGTTTGGGGGGGCAGTTACTAGCCCCCGGTAGTGTTCGGCGACAGTCGAGGTCAAGCCATAAACACTTTGGCCAATGTTATGAATGGCCCGTCATTTAATATAGTCATCGGATCGCTGACCAGTTTACACCTATTGTGACAGTCAGTTTGGCTTTCTCCACTGAGGTGCTCGACCATGCGAGCTGGAAGCACAATCGCAGTGGTTCTCCTTTGCACACCTAGTCAACAAAGCGGAACGTAGGAGGCAAGCGGAGCCGGCAACCCAACTATTGACCAAGACACAACCAAGCTGATGCATATATAGCAATTTCGAGAATGTTTTTGCCGAATCTCTAAAGGTGTCCGGCGTTGCAGACTGCGAGACTTGTGCTGAAAACACACAAATAGTTAAAAGTGCCATAAGCTTTGAAACCAAAAACGCCAAAAAACATGACGTCCGAACAAGATCAAGTGTTCGTGCCAATCCGAAAATTGACTTTAGAAAAAAAAAAGTGCTTCTTGCGTGCTTTAACTTTGCAACGACTAAGAAGAAAAACACTTAGTATGAAACGGCTCAAATAAACATAAGAGCCCCAAGCGACTTGGGTAAAATTTGACTATAAAATGTAAGGTGACATGTAGAATGCCTTCTAGCCGGATTGTAGATCGCTTGTCGTAGCGAACCTTTTCGCTTCAACCTCTGGACCCAATAGTCCGAGTGTGTCCGAATACCCTCGCGTTATAAAAACCGGGCATGCGTGGAGACCAAGCGTAGGGGTCATTAGTGCTTTATCGCATAAGTGCCCAACTAGTTATGTTATATTACATGGTTAGTAAGAAACATCTTCCGTGGAGAATAGTTCCGTTAGGGGTTCCTTTTCGGGAGGCATGCCCTAAAGTGCATGTCCGGACTGCGAAAAGAGCAGAAAAACATCTGGGGCAGGTAAATAAATAGGTAAGAAATCGTCTTTTAGTTCACCGACCGAGTATTCCCTTAAGAACGCTTAGCTTTCGGCTTCACCCGGTCTGAGGTACACATCCGGCTGACCCGGCAAGAATAATCGCAGAGGTGCTCCTTTACCACCTAGCCGAAAAATTGGGAACGAGGGGTAAGCACAGAGCGAGCAACCCAGCTTGGCCAAAACTTAAGTCATATCGATGCATACAATGGTGAATAAAAGGTACATGCGGAAGTGTGACACATGTGTTGGGCATGAGGCCCGAATTAATAAGCTTCATTAAAGAAGCCCTCAGTATAATGAGCGGTGGCGCGTCAAGTAAAAGTGAACAAAGTTTCGACAAGGAAGATTTTTACAAGCAACTTTTTTCCGAGAAAGTATAATGCTTGGTCGAACCGAACACAAGTTAGAAATTTTAAAACTTTGAGCATGAAGGCAACTTAGCTGGTTAATATGTTTGGTATTGACGATGCGGTCCGAGCTTGATGCGGGACAAGGTTCCATCCCCCAAGCCGGTCCCGAGGTGGCGGAGCAAAGAGCTCGGCGCTGTGAAGTGGTGACATAGCATGGTCAATGCAGGACGGCAGAGTGATGCCGAAGTCCCTAGCATGGGGTAATGAAGTGTTGACGAAGCCCCCCGTCCAGCCGAGGTGACGTCAAAGGATATAGTCCGGCTGGATCATTTTCCTGTGCACAAAAAATAGTGCAAACCAGAGATAATAGTAAAAAAAATTGTTGCATAATAAATAATTTATGCAAAGTGAGTAATAAAAGAAATATGGCCTGGCGCCGAAGTCGATGTCGATGCAAGTCGTCGGCGTAATGCAATGAAGGCGTGGCAAAGCCTGGATTCCCAGGTCGGTCCGAGGTCCGGATGCGGCGTTCGCCGAACTATGTACGGAAACTGACCGAACCATCATGCGACCGTCGATAATGCGGCCACTATTTGATAGACCTGTGTACATATGATGGACTAACCAGAGTAATAATTCCTTGGGAAAATTAACCCAAACAAGCAAAAAGAAACACTAAGATTAATAGCACCTGGTTTATTTGTTGTAGCAATCCGAAGGAAGGTGATTCCCAAAATTGGGACTCGATCCGCGCACCCATTGCCTGGTCGGCTAGTGACGCCGAAGTGTCCGGAGTAGGTTGATGAAGAGATGGCGAAGCCCCCGGTCCAGCCGAGATGTCGAAGTAGGTCGGCGTGATGGACACCAGCTTGAAGAAGCAATAGTGCGGCCCTGCCGATGCAGGTCGTGACGTGGTCGATGCCGGCTTGATGAAGCGACCGTGCGGCGATGCCGGTATGCCCGCTCTGTGTAATCCGTGGGGCGGCGATGTTGGTGATGATTTATCCTTCGCGATGTCGGACTCTTGTTCGGCTTGCCAAGATGATGATCCGAAGAAGTTGAGCTTGGCTCAACAAAGTGACGACGTGTCTAGCGCAGGTCGGCAGCCGTGGAGATATATTGCCGGACTGGTTTGACACCAGCATGATGTTGAAGATCATGTTCAAAAGATCTTAAAGTTAGTGGGATGTGTTCGGGAACAAAACACAATACCCCATACAAAACTTCCTTCAAAAAGGATGTCCGAAATCCCGTTCATAAAAAAGACGAACTCGGGTCGGATTCGTTTTCGCGCAGAAAACAGATCCGAAAAGTGATGCACTAATCGGAAGTTTCCCGGAGTTTGGAGGGTCGGATCGAGCTGAATTTTTGTCAGGTGGTAGATAAGGGAATTCCGCAGCAAATCAACGGTTGGATCCTCCAAAGGACATTCGAGCTAGACACTGGATACCACGCCCTAAACTCGTCCAGATTCTCGTCCAGATTCAACAGGGCTCCGGTATATCGGAGATTGCCGGAGATTCCTCCATCGGAACTCGACGAAATTTTTGCAGGGTTGTTGTAGACTTAATTCCGCATAATTCCACCGAATTAATCGTTTAGGCGACACTCGAGGAGGCGGTGGCGGCAGATACAAGTTTGTTGTCCAGAAAAACAGCACGGTCGCCTAAGGGCAATGTTGACGTTGAGCCCCCGAGCTCCATGGATGACTCCTCCATGATCTTGATAGAGATCGGAGTTGGTGTTGATGAAGGCCTTCATCCGAACATGACGATCGGAGGTAGGGCGCAGTCCTCGGTCAAGCCAAGCTGACCGGTCGAGTGGTGACGGCCGACGTCGCAGATTGACCTGCAATCGAGCCATTGATCCTTTCGCCGATCACACTGCGGAGCTCTCAATGAAAGCACCAATGTCGGTGTCAAACCGCGGATCTCGGTAGGGGGTCCCAAGCAGTGCGTCTTAGGATCAATGGTAACAGGAGGCAAGGGACACGATGTTTTACCTGTGTTGGGCCCTCTTGATGGAGGTAAAACCCTACGTCCTGCTTGATTGATATTGATGATGTGGATGTTACAAGAGTTGATCTACCACGAGATCAGAGAGGCTAAACCCTAGAAGCTAGCCTATGGTATGATTGTTGTTGTACATGTGTCGACTAGCCTGGCCCTGGTTTATATAATGCACCAGAGGCCTAGGATAACAAGAGTCCTAGCCGAATACGCCGGTGGGGGAGGAGTCCTTGTCTTGATCGCCAAGTCTTGTGGATTCTTCCTTGTATGCGGCAGCTGTCCGGACTGGCCCATGAGTATACGGCCCCGGGGGTCCTCGGCCCAATCTAACCGATTGGGGGACGACGTGGTGAGTACCCCCTAGTCCAGGACACCGTCAGTAACACACCCCGAGTATGTTGATTTCAATAGTGATGAAGATGACTTGTTAGGTGATGATGATTTACTTGTTGACAACTCTAGTGATGAATACTATGATGAAACATCAATTAATCATGCTAATCAAGATAAAACGAATGACAATGATAAGGAGAAGATTGAGCTTCTAACTAAAGAACTAAACACTCTTAAGTTAGCTCATGAAACTGTCTTAGGAGATCATCGAGAACTTTTAAGGACTCATGAGAAGTTACGCTATGAAAAGCTCAACCTTGAGCAAGAGCATGAGTTCTTAAAGGCAATCAATGATGATCTTCGCAAGAAAAGTTCTTCTTACATTGCCAAGCGTTTACTCTTATCTACTTACATGCCTCAAGTCAAGTCTAGTAACAAGAACAAGAAGGATTCTTCCTCTAGTAGTAACAATAATCATGCTAAATCCAATGTTGTTGCTTCTAGTAGTTCTCCTGATTCCACTAATGATTCTCTTAGCCAAGTTACACTTGAGCAAGAAAATAGCTTATTGAAGGGAATTATAGAGAGAGGTGTTTACAAGAGCCTTGCCGGGAGTAAGCAATTTGAGAAAATTGTACGCAAGCAAGGAAGGCACCGGAAGAATCAAGGTGTTGGTTTTGAACGAAAGTTCAATGCCAATGGAGTTGAGTGGGAAGAAGATCAATACCCCAAGACGAAGTTTGTTCCTCAACAAGAGAAGTATGATCCTACTTCCTTCAAGGGGACACAAGCTCAAGATGATCTTCCACCACAAGACCACAAGCTAAAAGGCAAGGACAAGCTTCAAGAAGAAATTGATGCATTTGAAGAAGCTCCTAAGGCCTTGGTCAAGTGGGTTCCCAAGACTACATCAAGTTCCACTTCATCAAGTACGACTACAACTCCAAGGATTCCCATCAAGATGATTTGGATCTCGAAGAAGAAGAACTAGAGAATTCTTGAGGGTGACTCCGCCAACATATTTCACTCATATCATTTTGGCAAGAACAAGTGCAATCAACTTCCACATCTTGCACTAGTTCAAGGAGTCACAAACCCTCTTGTTGGTAAGACAAGGGACAAGGTAACCTAATGCTCTCATAGACATCATCTTGTGTGTGCATCACTCTATGTCTATGGATATCCTTGTTTGTTCCTTGTGGGACTAACCCGTGGAGGTATTGAAAGTGTAACTCACTCCAAATGATTACTCCAAATGATCTACATCAACATTGAGCATCCACATCTTCAACACCTACATGAAGTCATCATCGACAAAACCCAAGGTTAGTTCATCCCTCCAAGGGGGGGATCTCACATCTAGGGGGAGCTTTACTCTAAGAATTGAGCTAAAGCAACTCTAATGGTGTGAACACAACAATGCATTATGTAAAAGTGGTAACCCCACTTGAGCTTAAACGATGAGTATGACTGTCGGTGTCAAAACCGGCGGATCTCGGGTAGGGGGTCCCGAACTGTGCGTCTAGGCGGATGGTAACAGGAGACAAGGGACACGATGTTTACCTGTGTTGGGCCCTCTTGATGGAGGTAAAACCCACGCCCTGCTTGATTGATATTGATATTGTGGATGTTTACAAGAGTGGATCTACCACGAGATCAAGGAGGCTAAACCCTAGAAGCTAGCCTATGGTATGATTGTAAGGGTTGTTGTGATTGTTGTCCCACGGACTAAAGCCATCCGGTTTATATAGACACCGGAGAGGGCTAGGGTTACATAGAGTCGGTTACAATGGTAGAAGATCTACATATCCAGATCGTCAAGCTTGCCTTCCACGCCAAGGAAAGTCCCATTAGGACACGGGGAAGTCTTCAATCTTGTATCTTCATAGTCTTGGAGTCCGGTCGATGATGATAGTCCGCAAATGATAGTTCGGTGATGATGGTAGTCCGCTATCCGGACACCCCTAATCCAGACTCCTCAAGAGCCCTGAACCAGGCTTCAATGATGATAAGTACGGAGTGTATATTGTTTGGCATTGCAAGGCGGGTTCTTCCTCCAAATGATAGAAGATTGTGAACACCAGGATAGTGTCCGGCTCTGCAAAATAAATTTCACGTTCCACCGTAGAGAGAATAATAATATATACACAAGCTCAATCTGCTGACGTTTTCCGTGGCATGACGTCACACCACTAACAAGCCATTACTCGAATTGTTTTTACTTTACCACCTCGGCAAGATTTAGCGAAGCGGTTTCTTGGCACGCCTTGTCGAGCGAGATCGTGTTTCCCCTTAATCCGGATTCTCATCAATACGGGCGGTAACCCAACCGCATCATTGATGGTGACGCTTGGGAGATAAGCGAGTTTTACCGGGCCGCTGGGGGACGCGTGAGATTTCGCCTACCATATAAGGGATAAGGATTCACCTTCTCACCCACGCCTTCTTCCTCCTTTGCTTATCCATCTCCGCAAGACTCGAGCTCCAGCGCCCAAGTTCGCAAGATCTCGTCTCAACCTTCTCCGACCATGTCGGGAGGGAGGTAAATGGTTGGCCTCCACCGTTAAGGAGGAGCAATCGCTAAACCGCGCTGGCGCGGATACCTCTCCGCGACATCACAGCACCGGCTGCCCGACGAGGGCAGCTCATCCCCACCCCAGTGCCCCATGAGAGGGTTGTCTTTCTTTCCCACTTCCTCCATGGACTGGGCTTTCCACTTCACCCCTTTGTCCGGGGCTCATGTTCTACTACGGCCTGGATTTCCATGATCTGGCGCCAACTTCATCCTCAACATCTCGGCGTTTATCGTCAGGTGCGAGGCCTTCCTTCGCATCCAGCCCCACTTCGCTTAGGCTCAAGACCTTCAATGTCAAGTCAAGGTAGTGAAGGGCATTCAAGCGGAGTGCTTGGGCGCCATGTTGGGCAAGATGCCCAACGCCCTTGGTTGAAGGGCCTTCGTGGAATCCGTCAAGGGGTGGCAATCGGGGTGGTTCTACATCACCGAGCCGCACGACCCTAAATGGGCGGCGGCCCCCGAGTTTAGATCTGGTATCCCCACGCAGCTCACCTCCTGGAAAGAGAAGGGCTTGCTGTGGGGCAGTTTGAAGGAGCCGACGGGACTCGGCACTGTATCAAGAAGTGGTGAAGAAGCTCAGCTGGTTAACGTGGTCCAAGTCATGCTCGTCCGGCCGGATTCTCCCATGCCAAGAGCGGGCATTCAATCTATGGGAGTTCGATCCGAACAGCACCAGCGCTGAACAAGCTCTTCGACACAACGCTGAAGGCGCTGGAAGGTGTTGTTCAAGGGCGCGAAGCCCCGCATCCGCGATCGAAGATCGCGAATTTCACTCGCAGCCGCCAGCCGACGAGGTAAGTGATTCTACCCTTTACGGGACACTTCGTTTTCCATAGTTTGACTCTATGCGGTTTTAATTTCCCTTTTCCTTTGACAGACTGGATGAAGAAGGCGGAGCAGATTACTGTCCGGCTCCTATGCCGTAAAATCCAGAGACGCCGCGTCAGCGAGGCTGCTAGTTCCGCACCGCACGTGGTGCCGGAGAAGAAGGCCAAGAAGGAGGCTATGGGTGCTCAAAGAGTGCCCGTTGCCAGCGTCCGACGACTCGGGGCTGACTCCTCCCTGAAAACGAGGAGGAGGAAGAGGACTCTCTCCCGAGGAGGGGAGAGGAAGAGGAAAGCTTCCCCAACCGGGAGGCCGGAGGGTCCAAGAGGGAAGGACTATTCCCGGACAGCTCGCCAACATCAACGTTGGCGAGGAAGAATGGCCTTCAAGGGCCAGGCCTCAAAGCGAGATCGTAAGTATCCGGATTCTGAATGATTTGTAATTTCTTTTTCTGCGCCACATAGTGTCATTCTAACGCCGCATGCTACCTGTAGTCCGGCCAGTGATGATCTCCCCGCTTCATCGAGCGGGTCGTTGGCTTCGTCGGATGTAGACTCCATCCCGACCGCCTCCACCCCTCGCGACGCTGAAGACGCCGAGGTGGGATCCCCAGAGGGGACCCACCAGGGGGAGGCTCCGGAGGCGCCACAAGGCGCCCTCCCGGACTTCGCGCCGGACTCCACAACGGAACCCGCAGTGGTTCCGGAGTCCGGCAGGCGGCCCCTTCGATCGAAGGGCAAGACCGTGACGCCGGCGGCTTCCGTCCAACCGGAGGCGCCGGGCAATTTGTTGGAGGCGCTGCAGAGCGCTTCCATCGAGGAAGAACACCGCACTATTATGAGTGCGGTGATTCAAAGGTGCAGCTCGCCAAAGGCGGGCTGACCGAAGCCTGCAATAGCCTTCTATCAGGCTTTGAGGTAAGAAGTTAAAATATGCAAAGTAATACCGCATAGACAGTAGCCCCGATGCTCGGTTTGGTGTTGAAATAAAAAGCGGATGAGGATCTTAAAAAGGATATCGCAGGTTGCTAAAAATTATGTCAATATGGGTTGCAGGCTGCGCTGCTGACCTCTGCCAGACCGATCATGGAGGTCGGTGCGTTGAAGCAGGAGCTTGAGCGGTCCGGCAAGAGCTCGGTCGCGCCAGAAGCAGCTCCAAGACAAAGAAGGTGAGTAACACCACTTTGAATTTGTACCCATGAGAAAAGGATTTAGGTTGCAACAAAAATAACAAGGATAACATGGTACTGCGGGGGCCACGAACGAGGTGGCGGCCTGAAGGAGTCCGTGTCCGCGTCAACATAATGCGCCACGGAACGGGCAGAGCGAGAAAAGCAAGAGGCGAAGGTGGCGGTGGTTCAGCAAGAGCTCCGTGCTCTCATGGAAAAGCATGAGAGTTTGGAGCGTGACTCAAAGACTCGAGAGTCCGAGCTTGCCTCGCTCTCGAAAGTGCCAAACCGCCAAGGCCGAGGCCCATAAGGCCCTTGGGAGGTTGAATTGATGAAGAAGATAGCGGCGGGTAAGGCATTTTTCATGCAAAGCAAGCATGTGAATGTAAATTACGTGATACTTACCCAATTCGGAGCTCTCGAGGCGTTTGCAGATCTGCCTCATGGCGTGTCTCGATGTCGCCGCATTTTACCGAGCCGAGGAGGGAGCTCAACGGAGAAGGTCTTCGGTCTCGATATGCCGAGGCCGGTCATCCGGTGCCCCTAGCGACCAGTGAAGCAGCTGGTCGAGCTTCACAAGGTGGCCGAGCAGGCCATGAAGGGCTCATAGTCCGGTTGTGGCCGGAGAGGCCATGCACAGGAGCTACTTCGCCTCGGCGATGGCTGGTGGATGCGTGCCCTCGGGTGGAGGTTATCAAGCGCCCGCTTTGTATTGAAGGTGCTCGTCGGGCCCTTGCCCGCGCAAAGGTGCATTGGGGCAAGCTGGATGCGGAGAAGCTAATCAGCGATGCGCCACCAGTGGGCAAGGAGCATCGTCGCCCAACTTTATTATAAGGCTGTCTGAAGGGTGCCCGCAAGATTGCGGATGAGTGCCCTGTGGATGTAATTATTGAGTGAATTCACAATGTGTTATCCTGTGCGCTGAAAACTTTGTTCATATCGCTAAGCAACGCTTGTTTAATTTAAAATATTACCTTACATGCGGCCGTTTATTAAATCGAGAGATGGCAAGTCGTCGGCTTCAGCCCCCATGCCACGAAAGTCTTTGGGGTGTTGGGATAAACTTGAGCACTCTTGTTCCCATTTTGGGTCCATCTAGGAGGCGCCAACACAACGAACCAGGCAACCGGACTTATAGTGCTTGAACACTCTCACTTAGCCATAGAATTCTATAATTTTAAATTTGGTGAAGCCCCTAGTATTCGGAAGACCGAATTGGGGCGCTATCCACGCCTTCATCGGACATAATCCGAACTTCGCTCAAGCGGCGAGGTCTTTAAGGACCCGAAAGGACCTCTCGAACAGCGACCAGTCTCACGCCTTATCATGCCGGTCAGTTTTAGCTTTCTCCACTAAGGCTTAACCCGGCTCAACCGGGGCGCAATCGCAGTGGTTCTCCCAGTGCTACCTTAGCCGATAGAACGGAAACGTAAGGTGCCAAACATGGGAGCCGGGCAAACCCAACTATTGACCCAAGACATGATTCGGAGCCGATTCATATAATGCTATAAGTTTGGGGTGCCGCACTTGTGAAAGTATGCGGACTTTATCACACCATAAAGCGGAGGACATAAGCCCCTGGTGTGTTTGGCCGTACCAAGATGCACGGGTGCAACATGTCGTAAAGGAACATATATATATATAAAGTAATGCAATTAAAGGCAAAAAGTGCTGCATTTTATTCGAGAAGATACGCTATTAGTGCGGAATGATACAAATAGTGCGGAAAGCAAGGGATTGGACGATTTAAAGGCGTCTCCCTCTAGGGGTAGGCCGCGGAATGTTGTATTTTAACAAATTTAATGCTCGTGATGGAGACCACCTGAGTGTTCGTCGCGGCCTTAGTCCTTCCCTGGCTGTTGCATCATGAGTTCGGCCGGTTCGCCGTGGACTGAGTTCTGTATAAAAAAGAGAAAAATAAAACAAAAAAGAGCGACACACTTGGGAGCCCCTGGTGTGGTCGAACCGCACTCTGGGTCTGTTGTGGTGGTACCCTTCCCCCTATGCCCATGGTATCTCGAGGCGTAATTATGTACTGCGGAGAGTTTGTCTTGCGCTTTTGCGAGGGCTGGGGTTGGGGCCGCATTGCTACTGGCGATGCACGGAACGTGCTGTGGTCTTGGCTGATGTTGCTCGGCGCGTTTGGTCGTGTTCGGTCGCTTAACGGCCGGACTCGAGAATTGCCTTAACAGCTGCTCTGACTTCGCCGCGAGAGCATTGTATGTTCCTCCGTTCGGAGGAGCGTTCCGTGTTTCCATTGACCGTGATGACTCCACGAGGGCCTGGCATCTTGAGCTTAAGGTATGCATAATGCGGCACCGCGTTGAACTTTGCAAGCGCGTTCGTCCGAAAGCGAGCATGATAGCCGCCATGAGCGGGACTATGTCGAAGATTAACTCCTCGCTTCGAAATTAACCGGGAATCCAAGACCACTTCGATGTAATCGAGCCTGCACAATTGGCCTCGACACTGGTATGGCGCCTTTGAAGGTCGTCGTTGTAGGTTTAATCCTTGAAGGGTCTATGCCCATCTTGCTCATTGTATCTCGATAAAGCAGGTTCAGCTCTGCCGCCGTCCATAAGGACTCTCGTGAGGTGAAATCCATCAATGATTGGGTCTAAAACCAATGCGCGAATCCGCCATGGTGGATGCTGGTCGGATGGTCTCTTCGATCGAAAGTGATCGGGCAAGAGGACCATGGGTTGAATTTTGGGGCGTGGCTCCATCGCATATCGCCCCTTAGTGCACGCTTCCGCTCCCTCTTGGGAATATCGTTGCGTATATCATGTTTACCGCTCGAACTTGGGGAATCCTTTGTCCTCTGTTGTTTGGTGGCGGGTCTCTTCCTCGTCATCGCTGTGTAGCCCCTTGTCACTGTTTTCGGCGATTAATTTACCTGCCCTGCTTGAATACCCAACAATCTCTGTTGGTGTGGTTAGCTGGCTTTTCGGGGTTCCATGTATCTGACAAGAGCGGTCGAGTATTCGGTCCAGATTGGACGGGCCCGGAGTGGTTCTTTTGAATGGCTTCTTCCGTTGACCGGGTTTGGAGCCTCGGAATCCGGCGTTAACTGCCGTATCCTCATTGTTGTCGCCGTTAATGCGGCGTTTGTTTTTGTTTCGACGCAACCTGCCATGCGGTCCTTAGTATCCGGACTGCCAGCGTTTTTCTTTGAGGTTATTATCGCGAGCGAGCCAGCTATCCTCTCCGCACGTAAGCGGGTCATGAGGGATGTGAGGGCTGCCATAGATTTCGCTTCTCCTGTCCTAGGTGCCGGGCCAGCCACTCGTCACGGATGTTATGTTTAAAGGCAGCGAGTGCCTCGCATCCGGACAATCGACGATTTGATTTTTCTTTGTTAAGAACCGTGTCGTAATTGCTCGGCCGATTCGTCGGCTGCTGGATTATGTGGCTTAGGTCATCGCATCCGTGGTCGCTTTATACGTGCCACGGAAGTTGTCGAGAATGCGGCTTCCGGTCTTCCCAAACATCCAATTGACTCTGCGGGCAGGCTGTTAAGCCAATGCCGAGCTGGTCCTTTAAGCTTGAGCGGGAGATATTTGATGGCGTGAAGATCGTCGCCGCGGGCCATGTGTATATGGAGAAGATAATCCTCAATCCAGACCGCGGGGTCTGTTGTGCCATCGTAGGATTCGATATTAACGGGTTTGAACCCTTCAGGGATTTGATGATCCATTACTTCGTCAGTGAAGCATAGTGGGTGTCTTGGCGCCTCAGATTGAGCAATATCACGACGTAGCTCGAGAGAGCATTGTCTGCTGTGTTCGGCCCGGCCGGAGTAGTTGTATCCGGTGCGACGGTATTCGTCGTGGGTCGTGGGGCGTCCACGTGATCCATAGATAGATCTGGATTGTCTTGCCTTGTCCTCCAATATATCTCGCAAGTCCGGCGCGTTCCCCCGCGGCTTCTTGCTTTTAGAGCGATGTCGGGTGCGGTTTTGGTGGAGGGCTTACGCCTCTCTCTATCGCGCCACGGGGTGGTCGGTCTGCCAGACAGCGCTGGTGATGCTGCCTCCTCTAATCGGGGAGCAACTTGCGTTTTGGGTAACTTTTGGGGGCGTCGAGTTCGTACTCTTGACGCGAGGACCTCGGTCCATCTGTCGGCCGATGGGTCTTGATCAGCTTGAAGCTGTTGTTGCTTTTTCTTTAGGCTGTTTGCCGTGGCCATTAGCCTGCGTCTAAAGCGCTCTTGCTCGACGGGATCCTCAGCACGACAAATTAAATCGTCGCCGAGGCTTGCCTAAATCTCCGGAGGGAGGTAAGTAGTTGTCATCCTCGACCTCTCGACCGCCGCCCTCTCCCGAGGGCTTGCTTCGCCTCCTCCTGCGCTGGATCGTCTTTGGAGGGAGTTGTCTTCGGCACTTTACGGGGTGTTATTATCTCTGTGCGGAATCTCCATTCTGCTGTGGCGGGATTTAGAGCGGCGCCGCTGACGTCGGCGCTTGGGTTGTTTCTTTAAGGAATCGGCCTCCGCTGCTTCTTCGCCGTCCCCATCTTTTGGGGTGTCCACCATGTATATGTCGTATGACGAGGTGGTTTTCCAGTGTCCTGTAGGCACTGGTTCTTGGTAGTCTCCGGCATCGTCATCCATACCGTCGATGTCTTCAGAGTCGTAGTCGAGTACGTCGGTTAAATTGTCGACGGTGGCTACGAAGTGGGTGGTGGGTGGGATCTGAATTTCTTTGTCATCCGCGTCCCAACCGTCCTGGCCGTAGTTCGGCCAGGGCTCTCCGGATAGCGAGAGATGCTTCAATGAATTTATGATATCGCCAAGGGCGAGTCTTTGAAAGATGTCCGCAGCGGTGAATTCCATGATCGGCGCCCAATCAGATTCGATTGGCGGGGCGCAGGAGGTTGAGTCGGCAGGAGTCCGCACCTCGAGTCATGGGCTTTCGTGGGACAAGGTAAGTGTTCGGCTCCATCTCCGTAGGAATTGCGGCTCCCGAGGCGTTGTCCAGCCATCCGTCCTCGATTCGAGCGATCGGCTCCAGACTATGAGTCGGAGCGGATCCGGGTGCGGCCTCCAAGGTGCTGTCCGGCGGCAGAGTTAGGTCATGCCCATCGTGACGGCGCGGCGCGATCGGCTGTGGCTCAGATCCATCGAGGATCAAGTCCCCACGGATATGGCCATGAAGTTTAAGCTTCCAAACCTGACCTAACGGCCAGGGGCGTAGCTTTCGATCTGCTGCAGATGGCCAAGGGAGTTGGCCCGCAGTACGAAGCCGCCGAATACGAAGATCTGTCCGGGGAGAAAGGTCTCACCCAGACTGCGTCGTTGTTGATTGAAGAGGCCATCAAGCCTATCGGTGACGCATACAGAGGAACTCTCAATGAAAGCACCAATGTCGGTGTCAAAACCGCGGATCTCGGTAGGGGGTCCCAAGCTGTGCGTCTAGGCGGATGGTAACAGGAGACAAGGGACACAATGTTTACCTGTGTTCGGGCCCTCTTGATGGAGGTAAAACCCACGCCCTGCTTGATTGATATTGATATTGTGGATGTTTACAAGAGTGGATCTACCACGAGATCAAGGAGGCTAAACCCTAGAAGCTAGCCTATGGTATGATTGTAAGGGTTGTTGTGATTGTTGTCCTACGGACTAAAGCCATCCGGTTTATATAGACACCGGAGAGGGCTAGGGTTACATAGAGTCGGTTACAATGGTAGGAGATCTACATATCCGTATTGCCAAGCTTGCCTTCCACGCCAAGGAAAGTCCCATCCGGACACGGGGGGAAGTCTTCAATCTTGTATCTTCATAGTCTTGGAGTCCGGTCGATGATGATAGTCCGGCAAATGATAGTTCGGCTGATGATGGTAGTCCGGCTATCCGGACACCCCCTAATCCAGGACTCCCTCAATGACCTATGATAAAATGTTCTCATTTGACTCCTAAGTCAATATACTCATATATAGATGACCTAGTCATCGCCAATTGCTTGATAGATGCTAGAATTGGTTGTGCATGCTTCGCCACATATTTCATTTGCCATTTTATTGTGTGAGCATGTTGGTTGCATATTTTACTCATTCGAGGACATCCACTTCTTGTTCTGATTGATTGTTTTCTTTATCTTTTGCCAAGTGGATGGACAAGAATGCCTAAGAACCTTCTCTAGCTATCTATGCTTTTCTCGTCTCAAACTCTATTCATGCAACATCACAAAATTTGATCAAGTCAGATTCGAACCACTCTGTGTGAGGAGCACTCGGAGTCCCCGATTCGTCATAGACTTAAACTTCCAAAACTTCTTTGTGCGTTTCGGTCTGACTGATTCATCCATTTCGGTCATACCGAGATCACTAAGTCGATCTAGGTTTTCAATCTCGGTGCAACCGATTTGAACTTTTCGGTCACACCGAGTTGCTATAACTGCTTGCGATTATGCATCTCAGTGCCACCGAAGTTGTTCCACTCGGTCACACCGGATGTGGTCGGGCTATATATACCCACGGGCAATTTTTGGAAATTTTCTTGAACTCTTTCGCCCAGCGCTCAGCCCGCTCTCGCCTCCGTGGTCTCGGATCGCCTTCCTCGTCGCCAGCCTGCCTCTGCCGCTGGTCTCCGCCCGTCGTCAACAGAATCATCCCCGCCGTTGCCGTCGTAGCGAGTTCATCGCCAAACTAGGGTATGAACTTGATCACTGTGCTATCCTTATCTGATTCCTAGCACATTGTGTTCGCCATGAATCTTGCCACGATTGAAACTATCTTATCCAGTCAAAACACTCCGTATATTAGAGATGAATTGAAAATTTAGGGTTAGGTTTCCGCTGAAACCATCTCGGACCAACCGAGTTGTAGAACTCGGTACCACGGCTAAGGCCATTGCACATGTAACTCTCAGTCTGACTGAGAATTGCAAATCGGTGTGACCGAGTTCAGGACTTTGTGAAACCCTAGCAGTCTCGGTGCCACCGAACTGTGACTCGGTCTAACCAAGTTCACTAGTTTAGGTTCCAAAAGCTGCTTCGGTATCACCGAGTTTACAAATCGGTAGATCCGAAATGCTTTCGTGGAAAACTAAAACTAAGTTTTGACTCATTCTTTTGCAAAAACCTCTGTATTTTCTCGATGCTCATCCACTCTATCTCATCTATATCTACTCATGTGGTCTGTTGTGGGTGTTTGCAATATGTCCGATCAAAGTGACAGCGAGAACAGGGGAAGAGGAGCAGGTACACATGAGTGAGGGCACTAGTCCCTCTAGCAGCTATGATGAGGCAGCAGGAGCACCCCAAGCAACCTACCCAAAGCTGCCACGGGGCATGAAGAAGAGAACCTCAGAATCTGAGGATGAAGACTATGTGGCTGTTAAGGATGAGGCCACTTCCAAGAAGAAGGTGCTCAAGAAAGAATATGGCTCAGCTGCAGCAACTAAGCCAGGTCTGAAGACCAAAAGGCCAGCAGGAAGACAGCCCATATCTAAAGCCAGAACCTCCACTCAAGCATCTTTGGAAACTGAACCCAAAGAGGATGCTGCAGGAGGGAAGAAGAGGAAGGAAAGGGTCAACAAGACCATGGCCAGAGTAACTGGAAAGCCTTCCATGATGGAAGAGGAGGAAGAAGAAGAGGATGCTGCACCAGCACCCAAAGCTCAGAAGCTTATGGGTGATGCCATTAGGTCAGGGGCTGCTTCATCAAAGCCCAAAGTAGCACCCAAGGCTGCCTCCAAACCCAAGACTGCACCCAAGAGGAGTACCAGGAACATTCCAGCTGCTGAGAAGTGAAGGAAATATGCCCTAGAGGCAATAATAAAGTTATTATTTATTTCCTTATTTCATGATAAATGTTTATTATTCATGCTAGAATTGTATTAACCGGAAACATGATACATGTGTGAATACATAGACAAACATATAGTCACTAGTATGCCTCTACTTGACTAGCTCATTAATCAAAGATGGTTATGTTTCCTAACCATAGACATGTGTTGTTATTTGATTAATGGGATCACATCATTAGGAGAATGATGTGATTGACATGACCCATTCCGTTAGCCTAGCACTTGATTGTTTAGTATATTGCTATTGCTTTCTTCATGACTTATACATGTTCATGTAACTATGAGATTATGCAACTCCCGTTTACCAAAGAAAACTTTGGATGCTACCAAACGTCACAACGTAACTGGGTGATTATAAAGGAGTACTACAGGTGTCTCCAAAGGTACATGTTGGGTTGGCGTATTTCGAGATTAGGTTTTGTCACTCCGATTGTCGGAAGAGGTATCTCTGGGCCCTCTCGGTAATGCACATCACTATAAGCCTTGCAAGCAATGTAGCTAATGAGTTAGTTACGGAATGATGCATTACGTAACGAGTAAAGAGACTTGCCGAGAACGAGATTGAACTAGGTATTGGATACCGACGATCAAATCTCGGGCAAGTAACATACCGATGACAAAGGAACAACGATGTTGTTATGCGGTTTGACCGATAAAGATCTTCAGAGAATATGTAGGAGCCAATATGGGCATCCAGGTTCCGCTATTGGTTATTGACCAAGAATAGTTCTAGGTCACGTCTACATAGTTCTCGAACCCGTAGGGTCCGCACGCTTAAGGTTACGATGACAGATTTTATTATGAGTTTATGAGTTTTGATGTACCGAAGAGTTGAGTCCCGGATGAGATCGGGGACATGACGAGGAGTCACGAAATGGTCGAGACGTAAAGATCGATATATTGGACGACTATATTGGAGGCGGAAAGGTTCCGAGTGATTCGGTATTTTTCGGAGTACGGAGAGTTACGGAATTCGCCGGGAGTATATGGGCCTTATTGGGCCATACGGGAATAGAGGAGAAAGGCCGAAGGAAGGAGGCGCGCAGCCCCCTCTGGTCCGAATTGTACAAGGGTGCGGCCCCTTTTCCTTCCTCCTCTCCCCTCTTTCCCCTCCAACAAGGAAAGGAGGGAGTCCTACTCCGGTGGGAGTAGGACTCCCCTCGCGCGCCTCCTCCTAGGCCGCCCCCCTCCCCTTGCTCCTTTATATACGGGGCAGGGGCACCCCATGACACACAAGTTGATCTACGGATCGTTCCTTAGCCGTGTCGGTGCCCCCTCCACCATATTCCACCTCGGTCATATCGTCATGAGCTTAGGCGAAGCCCGCGCCGTGGAGCATCATCATCGTCACCACACCGTCGTCTTGTGGAACTCATCCCCGACGCTTGCTGGATCGGAGCCCGGGGATCGTCATCGAGCTGAACGTGTGCTGAACTCGGAGGTGCCGTACGTTCGGTACTTGGATCGGTCGGATCGTGAAGACGTACGACTACATCAACCGCGTTGTCATAATGCTTCCGCTTACGGTCTACGAGGGTACGTGGACAATACTCTCCCCTCTCGTTGCTATGCCATCACCATGATCTTGCGTGTGCGTAGGAAATTTTTGAAATTACTACGTTCCCCAACAGTGGTATCAGAGCCTGGTTTTATGCGTTGATGTCATATGCACGAGTAGAACACAAGTGAGTTGTGGGCGATATAAGTCATACTGCTTACCAGCATGTCATACTTTGGTTCAGCGGTATTGTGAGATGAAGCGGCCCGGAACGACATTACGCGTACGCTTACGCGAGACTGGTTTCACCGCTTCGAGCACTCGTTGCTTAAAGGTGACTGGCGGGTGTCTGTCTCTCTCACAGAGTGTGGCTACGCCCGGTCCTTGCGAAGGTTAAAACAGCACCAACTTGACAAACTATCGTTGTGGTTTTGATGCGTAGGTAAGAACGGTTCTTGCTCAGCCCGTAGCAGCCACGTAAAACTTGCAACAACAAAGTAGAGGACGTCTAACTTGTTTTTGCAGGGCATGTTGTGATGTGATATGGTCAAGACGTGATGCTATATTTTATTGTATGAGATGACCATGTTTTGTAACCGAAGTTATCGGCAACTGGCAGGAGCCATATGGTTGTCGCTTTATTGTATGAAATGCAAACGCCATGTAATTGCTTTACTTTATCACTAAGCGGTAGCGATAGTCGTAGAAGCAATAGTTGGCGAGACGACAACGATGCTACGATGGAGTACAAGGTGTCGCGCAGGTGACGATGGTGATCACGACGGTGCTTCGGAGATGGAGATCACAAGCACAAGATGATGATGGCCATATCATATCACTTATATTGATTGCATGTGATGTTTATCCTTTATGCATCTTATCTTGCTTTGATTGACGGTAGCATTTTAAGATGATCTCTCACTAAAAAATTATTATCAAGACGTGTTCTCCCTGAGTATGCACCGTTGCCAAAGTTCGTCGTGCCCAGACACCACGTGATAATCGGGTGTGATAAGCTCTACGTCCATCTACAACGGGTGCAAGCCAGTTTTGCACACGCAGAATACTCAGGTTAAACTTGACGAGCCTAGCATATGCTGATATGGCCTCGGAACACGGAGACCGAAAGGTCGAGCGTGAATCATATACTAGATATGATCAACATAGTGATGTTCACCATTGAAAACTACTCCATCTCACGTGATGATCGGTTATGGTTTAGTTGATATGGATCACGTGATCACTTAGAAGATTAGAGGGATGTCTATCTAAGTGGGAGTTCTTAAGTAATATGATTAATTGAACTTGAATTTATCATGAACTTAGTCCTGGTAGTATTTTGCAAATTATGTTGTAGATCAATAGCTCGCGTTATTGCTTTCATATGTTTATTTTTGATATGTTCCTAGAGAAAATTGTGTTGAAAGAAGTTAGTAGCAATGATGCGGATTGGATCCGTGATCTGAGGTTTATCCTCATTGCTGCATAGAAGAATTATGTCCTTAATGCACCGCTAGGTGACAAACCTATTGCAGGAGCAGATGCATACGTTATGAACGTTTGGCTAGCTCAATATGATGACTACTTGATAGTTTAGTGCACCATGCTTATTGGCTTAGAATCGGGACTTCAAAGACGTTTTGAACGTCATGGATCATATGAGATGTTCCAGGAATTGAAGTTAATATTTCAAGCAAATACCCGAGTTGAGAGATATGAAGTCTCCAACAAGTTCTATAGCTAAAAGATGGAGGAGAATCGCTCAACTAGTGAGCATGTGCTTAGATTGTCTGGGTACTTCAATCGCTTGAATCAAGTGGGAGTTAATCTTCCAGATAAGATAGTGATTGACAGAATTCTCTAGTCACCATCACCAAGTTAGTAGAACTTCGTGATGAACTATAATATGCAAGGGATGAAAAAAGTAATTTCCAAGCTCTTCTGATGCTGAGATCGACGAAGGTAGAAATCAAGAAAAGAGCATCAAGTGTTGATGATTGACAAGACCACTAGTTTCAAGGAAACGGGCAAAGGGAAGAAGGGGAACTTCAAGAAGAACGGCAAGCAAGTTGCTGTTCGAGTGAAGAAGCCCAAGTGTGGACCTAAGCCTGAGACTAAGTGCTTTTGCTGCAATGGAACTGGTCACTGGAAGCAGAACTACCCCAAGTATTTGGCGGATAAGAAGGATGGCAAAGTGAACAAGAGTATATTTGATATACAGGTTATTGATGTGTGCTTTACTAGTGTTTATAGTAGCCCCTGAGTATTTGATACTTGTTCGGTTGCTAAGATTAGTAACTCGAAACAGGAGTTACAGAATAAACAGAGACTAGTTGAAGGGGACGTGACGATGAGTGTTGGAAGTAGTTCCAAGATTGATATGATCATCATCGCACACTCCCTATACTTTCGGGATTAGTGTTAAACCTAAATAAATGTTGTTTGGTGTTTGCGTTGAGCATGAATATGATTTGATCATGTTTATTGCAAAACGGTTATTCATTTAAAGTCAAAGAATAATTGTTGTTCTGTTTACATGAATAAAACCTTCAATGGTCATACACCCAATGAAAATAGTTTTCAAAACGGTTATTCATTTAAAGTCAAAGAATAATTGTTGTTCTCTTTAAATGAATAAAACCTTCGATGGTCATACACCCAATGAAAATAGTTTTCAAAACGGTTATTCATTTAAAGTCAAAGAATAATTGTTGTTCTGTTTAAATGAATAAAACCTTCGATGGTCATACACCCAATAAAAATAGTTTGTTGGATCTCGATCGTAGTGATACACATATTCATAATATTGATGCCAAAAGATGCAAAGTTAATAATGATAGTGCAACTTATTTGTGGCAATTGCCGTTTAGGTCATATTGGTGTAAAGCGCATGAAGAAACTCCATGCTGATGGGATTTTGGAATCACTTGATTATGAATCACTTGATGCTTGCGAACCATGCCTTATGGGCAAGATGACTAAAGACTCATTCTCCGGAACAATGGAGCGAGCAAATGACTTATTGGAAATAATACATACTGATGTATGCGGTTCGATGAGTGTTAAAGCTCACGGCAAGTATCGTTATTTTCTGACCTTCACAATATGATTTGAGCAGATATGAGTATATCTACTTAATGAAGCACAAGTCTGAAACATTTGAAAAGTTCAAAGAATTTCAGAGTGAAGTGGAGAATCATCGTAATAAGAAAATAAAGTTTCTACGATCTGATCGTGGAGGAGAATATTTGAGTTACGAGTTTGGCCTTCATATAAAACAATGTGGAATAGTTTCACAGCTCACGCCACATGGAACACCATAACGTAATGGTGTGTCCGAACGTCATAACCGCACTTTATTTGATATGGTGCGATCAATGATGTCTCTTACCGATTTACCAATATCGTTTTGGGGTTATGCATTAGAGACAACTGCATTCACATTAAATAGGGCACCATTAAATCCGTTGAGACGACACTGTATGAACTATGGTTTAGCAGAAAACCTAAGCCGTCGTTTCTTAAAGTTTGGAGTTGCGATGCTTATGTGAAAAAGTTTTTCAACCTGATAAGCTCGAACCCGAATCGGAAAAGTGCGTCTTCATAGAATACCCAAAGGAAACTGTTGGGTACTCCTTCTATGACAGATCCAAAGGCAAAACATTCGTTGCTAAGAATGGATCCTTTCTAGAGAAGGAGTTTCTCTCGAAAGAAGTGAATGGGAGGAAAGTAGAGCTTAATAAGGTAATTTGTACCTTCTCCCGAATTGGAAACTAGTTCATCACTGAAATCAGTTCCAGTGATGCCTACACCAATTAGTGAGGAAGCTAATGATGATGATCATGAAACTTCAAGATCAAGTTACTACCAAAACCTCGAGGTCAACCGAGTAAGATCCGCACTTTGAGTGGTACGGTAATCCTATTCTAGAAGTCATGTTACTAGACCATGATAAACCTACGAACTATGAGGAAGCGATGATGAGCCCAGATTCGCGAAATGGCTTGAGGCCATAAGATCTGAGATATGATCCATGTATGAGAACAAAGTATGGACTTTGATTGACTTGCTCGATGATCAGCAAGCCATGTTAAATAAATGGATCTTCAAGAGGAAGACAGATCTTCGATAGTAGTGTTACTATCTACAAAGCTAGACTTGTCGAAAAAGGTTTTGACAAAGTTCAAGATGTTGAATACAATGAGATTTTCTCACTCGTATCGATGCTTAAAAGTCTGTCCGAATCATGTTAGTAATTGCCACATTTTATGAAATCGGCAAATGGATGTCAAAACTGCATTCCTTAATGGTTTTCTTAAAGAAGAGTTGTATATGATGCAACCGAAGATTTTGTCAATCCTAAAGGTGCTAACAAAATGTGCAAGCTCCAGCGATCCATCATTGGTGGTGCAAGCATCTCGGAGTTGGAATATACGCTTTGATGTGTTGATCAAAGCATATGGTTTTATCTGAGACTTTTGAAAGGCCTGTATTTACAAGAAAGTGAGTGGGAGCACTACAGCTTTTTCGATAAGTATATGTGAATGACATATTGTTGATCGGAAATAATGTAGAATTATTCTGCAAAGCATAAAGGAGTGTTTGAAAGGAGTTTTTCAAAGAAAGACCTCGGTGAAGTTGCTTACATATTGAGCATCAAGATCTATTGAGATAGATCAAGACGCTTGATAAGTTTTTCAATAAGTACATACCTTGTCAAGATTTTGAAATAGTTCAAAATGGAACAGTCAAAGAAAGAGTTCTTGCCTGTGTTACAAGGTGTGAGATTGAGTAAGACTCAAAACCCGACCACGGCAGAAGATAGAAAGAGAATGAAAGTCATTCCCTATGCATCAGACATAGGTTCTATAAAGTATGTCATGCTGTGTACCAGATCTATTGCATACCCTACCACTAAATTAGGAAAGGAGTACAATAGTGATCTAGGAGTAGATCACTGGACATTGGTCAAGAACATCCTTAGTGAGGACTAAGGAAATATTTCTCGATTATGGAGGTGATAAAAGAGCCCGTCGTAAAGAGTTACATCGATGCAAGCTTTTTACACTGATCCAGATGACTCTAAGTCTCAATCTGGATACATATTGAAAGTGGGAGCAATTAGCTAGAGTAGCTCGTGCAAGAGCATTGTAGACATAGAATATTTGCAAAATACATACGGCTCTGAATGTGACAGACCCGTTGACTAAGCTTCTCTCACGAGAAAAACATGATCATACCTTAGTACTCTTTGGGTGTTAATCACATAGCGATGTGAACTAGATTATTAACTCTAGTAAACCCTTTGGGTGTTGGTCACATGACGATGTGAACTATGGGTGTTAATCACATACAGATGTGAATATTAGTGTTGAATCACATGACGATGTGAACTAGATTATTGACTCTAGTGCAAGTGGGAGACTGAAGGAAATATGCCCTAGAGGCAATAATAAAGTTATTATTTATTTCCTTATTTCATGATAAATGTTTATTATTCATGCTAGAATTGTATTAACCGGAAACATGATACATGTGTGAATACATAGACAAACATATAGTCACTAGTATGCCTCTACTTGACTAGCTCATTAATCAAAGATGGTTATGTTTCCTAACCATAGACATGTGTTGTTATTTGATTAATGGGATCACATCATTAGGAGAATGATGTGATTGACATGACCCATTCCGTTAGCCTAGCACTTGATCGTTTAGTATATTGCTATTGCTTTCTTCATGACTTATACATGTTCCCGTAACTATGAGATTATGCAACTCCTGCCATCAAGAAAACTTTGGTGCTACCAAACGTCACAACGTGAATCGGGTGATTATAAAGGAGTACTACAGGTGTCTCCAAAGGTACATGTTGGGTTGGCGATTTGAGATTAGGTTTTGTCACTCCGATTGTCGGAAGAGGTATCTCTAGGCCCTCTCGGTAATGCACATCACTATAAGCCTTGCAAGCAATGTAGCTAATGAGTTAGTTACGGAATGATGCATTACGTAACGAGTAAAGAGACTTGCCAAGAACGAGATTGAACTAGGTATTGGATACCGACGATCAAATCTCGGCAAGTAACATACCGATGACAAAGGAACAACGATGTTGTTATGCGGTTTGAACGATAAAGATCTTCGTAGAATATGTAGGAGCCAATATGGGCATCCAGGTTCCGCTATTGGTTATTGACCAAGAATAGTTCTAGGTCATGTCTACATAGTTCTCGAACCCGTAGGGTCCGCACGCTTAAGGTTACGGCGACAGTTTTATTATGAGTTTATGAGTTTTGATGTACCGAAGGAGTTCGAGTCCCGGATGAGATCGGGGACATGACGAGGAGTCTCGAAATGGTCGAGACGTAAAGATCGATATATTGGACGACTATATTCGGAGTTCAGAAAGGTTTCGAGTGATTCGGGTATTTTTCGGAGTACCGGAGAGTTACGGGAATTCGCCGGGGAGTATATGGGCCTTATTGAGCCATACGGGAATAGAGGAGAAAGGCCGAAAGGAAGGAGGCGCGCAGCCCCCTCTCGTCCGAATTGGACAAGGGTGCGGCCCCTTTCCTTCCTCCTCTCCTCCTCTTTCCCCTCCAACAAGGAAGGAGGAGTCCTACTCCGGTGGGAGTAGGACTCCCTTGGCGCGCCTCCTCCTAGGCCGGCGGCCGCCTCCCCTTGCTCCTTTATATCGGGGCGGGGGCACCCCATGACACACAAGTTGATCTATGGATCGTTCCTTAGCTGCGGTGCCCCCTCCACCATATTCCACCTCGGTCATATCGTCATGAGCTTAGGCGAAGCCTCGCGCCGGTGGAGCATCATCATCGCCACCACGCCGTCGTCGATTTAAACTCATCCCCAACGCTTTGCTGGATCGGAGCCCGGGATCGCCATCGAGCTGAATGTGTGCTGAACTCGGAGGTGCCGACGTTCGGTACTTGGATCGGTCGGATCGTGAAGACGACGACTACATCAACAGCGTTGTCATAACGCCCGCCACGGTCACGAGGGTACGTGGACAATACTCTCCCCTCTCGTTGCTATGCCATCACCATGATCTTGCGTGTGCGTAGGAAATTTTTTGAAATTACTACGTTCCCCAACAAGAAGAACAAGGCTCGAGTGCCTGAAACTGTTGCTGAAGAAGAAGATGATGAGTCACATGTTTTGAGAAAATTGAAGCCTAAAATTTCAGATCATAATGATGACCATCCTGTAGCTGAGAACATGAAGATCAGGAAGGACTCAGGATTGAGGCTATGGAGAGAGTCAGATCCATATGCCACCAGAAGGAGAACTGTTGTAGACTACAGGTTCCACACAAAGGAACAGCAGGACTTCTATGAGACAATTCTGCTGGACAAGAAGCCAATAGTGTGTGACATGAGATGGTTGAACTGGGAATACATCAAGGAGAATGAAGAACACTATCCTGGTGTGTATGACATCTTCAGTGCTTGTGGAGTGGCAGACTTTGTTGGGCAGAAGCTCACAAAGTGGAATGATGAGCTAATAATGCAATTCTACTCCACGGCACACTTCTATCCAGATAGCAGGATAGTATGGATGTCTGAAGGTACTAGGTACCAATCATCAATTGAAGAATGGGCTAATCTGATCAATGCACCTAAGGAGGAAGAGGATGACTTAGATGTCTATGCCAAGAAGAAGATGGATCACAACACTATGGCACATATGTACAAGGAGATCCCAGATGCTGCTATAGAATCACATAAGTTTGGATCAGTACATTACCTTCTGTCAGGACTGCCAACCATTAACTGGATTCTCAGGCACACTCTCTTGCCCAAGTCAGGTGATCACAACATGATCAGAGGCCATGCAATAAATCTGCTACACTTATTTGATGTGCCACAAAAGTTCAAGGTCATGAGTCTTATAGTTGAAACTATCAAGAGGACAGTTGCTGACCAAAAGAGAAGTTGTGGGTATGCCCCACAGATCCAGGAGCTAATTAACTCCAAGATGGGCACTGGTACATACTTGTTGGACAAGGAACACATGCCTATTTATCCAGACTTTGAGGACAACCAAGTGGCTATGAATGAAGATGAACCATCTTCTGTGCAAGCATAAGCGAAGAAGGAGAAGGCAAGGACTGAGAAGGCTGCCAAGATGCCAACAATGGAAGAGGCATCTCACTACTTCTTGAAGAGAAAACATGATCAACTTGGCTACTTGATTGCATCCACTCTGAGGATTGAGAAGGGGCTGGACACCTTGACTCAAAACCAGGAGAGCCTGGAGAGGATCATAGAGCAGAAATTCTATGACATGGATGTAAAGGTAACAGAGATCCAGTCTGTTGTTGAGCAACTTCAGGACGATATGCAGGAGAGGAAGGGCAAGACAACCACTAAGGCATTTGCCAGAGTGCCTAGAGCTCAGAGTTCAACTGCAATGCCAGTGACAGACACCAGAGCCACTTCATCTGCACCAGCTACAGCTTCAGTGCCACCAGCTCCAGCACCTACTCCACGAGCTCCATCTACATCAACTGATGCCTTCGTCCTTAGCGTTCTGTCTACACCACCACCTGAAGATCAATCCTGAGAGACGATTTAGTGCTATGCATTTTCTATGAACTTTTTGGTAACTTGTTGCCAAAGGGGGAGAAAAATTTATAGATCATAGGCTTCGAGAGAGAGTGTTGCTTTTTATTCTCTCTTGCTTTGGTGGTTGAACTTTATTTGCTTGATTGATATACTTTCTGTCTGTGTGATACTTGGATGATCATGTGTTTGATCATATGCTACATTAATGCTTGTTGGATGACATTATCCTTTTATCTCTATATGATCATTCACTTTGCTTGGTGATGAGTGCATGTATTCTATTGTTATCATTTTGAGCGCTCCACCAAGATGTATGTGACATGGAAGAGTAACCCATGAGCCTAACTCTTTGTGCATTTGCAGTCCAAAGCAAATCTTAAACTATGCACAAATTTAGGGGGAGCTCTTGCTTTTCACATACTTCTCAAAGCGACAACGTTTTTCACTCTTATTATCATTTGTCGAAGCTTTGATCTATATGTTGTCATCAATTACCAAAAAGGGGGAGATTGAAAGTGCAACTATCCCTAGGTGGTTTTGGTAATTCCTAACAACATATAGCTCATTGAGCTAACATTATTCCAAGATAAATATTCCAGGAAAAGCTCAATGAATGGCATGGCATGGATGAGGAAAGTGGGCCCCTCAAAATACTAAGGATAAAAGGATTGACTCAAGCTCAAAGCTCAAGACTCTAAATTTTATATTTTAGTGATCCAAGATCACATTGAGTCTATAGGAAAAGCCAATACTATCAAGGAGGGATGAGGTGTTGCTTAATGAGGTTCTTGCTTCATAGTGCTTAGTGATATGCTCCAAAACCCTCAACTACTTTCTCACATCCACATATGACCTAAACCAAAAGTCCAACTCGGCCCCACCGATTCTTTCTATCTGGCGCCACCGAGTTCAGATGTCATAGCCACTGCCACAAACCCTTGGCAAATCGGTCTCACCAATAGGGATCTCGGTCTCACCGAGATGGGATTGTAATCTCTCTGTTTCCCTTCATAATGTTTCGGTCCCATCGAGATGAGCGATCGGTCCCACCGAGATTGCAATGTAAACTCTCTGTTTCCTTTTTGTAACATTTCGGTCTCACCGGAATGAGCGAATCGGTCCCGCCGAGTTTACCTGACCAACTCTCTGGTTAGCTTATTACCAAAATCGGTCCTACCGAGTTTGTGTAATCGGTCTCACCGAGATTACGTTATGCCCTAACCCTAACCATATCGGTCCTACCGAGTTGCATATCGGTCCCACCGAAAATCCTAACGGTCACTAGATTTGCTGAATCGGTCCGACCGAGTTTCTCAATTCGGTCCCACCGAGATTGGTAAGTTGTGTGTAATGGTTAGTTTTTGTGTGGAGGCTATATATGCCCCTCCACCCACTCTTCATTCGTGGAGAGAGCCATCAGAACGAACCTACACTTCCAATACACATTTTCTGAGAGAGAACCACCTACCCTTGTGTTGAGGCCAAGATATTCCATTCCTACCATATGAATCTTGATCTCTAGCCTTCCCCAAGTTGCTTTACACTCAAATCTTCTTTCCACCAAATCCAAATCCTGTGAGAGAGAGTTGAGTGTTGGGGAGACTATCATTTGAAGCACAAGAGCAAGGCGTTCATCATCAACACACCATTTGTTACTTCTTGGAGAGTGGTGTCTCCTAGATTGGCTAGGTGTCACTTTGGAGCCTCCGACAAGATTGTGGAGTTGAACCAAGGAGTTTGTAAGGGCAAGGAGATCGCCTACTTCGTGAAGATCTACCGCTAGTGAGGCAAGTCCTTCGTGGGCGGCGGCCATGGTGGGATAGACAAGGTTGCTTCTTCGTGGACCCTTCGTGGGTGGAGCCCTCCGTGGACTCACGCAACCGTTACCTTTCGTGGGTTGAAGTCTCCATCAACGTGGATGTACGATAGCACCACCTATCGGAACCACGACAAAAACATCTGTGTCTCCAATTGCGTTTGAATTCTCCAAACCCTTCCCTTTACATTCTTGCAAGTTGCATGCTTTACTTTCCGCTGCTCATATACTCTTTGCATGCTTGCTTGAATTGTGTTAAGATTGCTTGACTTGTGCTAAGATAGCTAAAATCTGCCAAAGACTAAAATTGGGAAAAGGATAAGTTTTTATTTGGTCAAGTAGTCTAATCACCCCCCCCCCCCCCTCTAGACATACTTTCGATCCTACAAGGCGGGGTGTGGTGGTGCGGTGCGATGGGGTGTCTGGCGACGCACGAAGGGGTAGGGGCAGGTGCACGTCGATGACACATCTAGAGGACATACAAACGAGGACATGTGGCTGGTTTTCCTTTCTAAATCTAGTTTTGAACTAATTTTATCTGGTTTTAAAACTTGAGGGACCAAATGTCGGTGAAAAATTCTTGAGGGACCAGATGTATACTTTTGGGGAATTTAAGGTACGAAAAACACTTTTCTCTTACAATTAAGGGTGTATGCATCAATAATGCCCATACCAGATTTGTTATTTGTATATTATATAAGAGTGTTTGTCACACAGTAAAATAGCAGTGTACTTATCTATTTGTATTATGTTCCCTATGTGATAAAAGTAAATTTGTTTATTTATGTCTTTCTAAAGGTTGTTAATTCGATTGTGGCAAGCTTAACTACCAAGGGGACGAAATGAGGAAACAGCCCCCACGTTGTTCCCCAGGAGGGCGACTTGGGAGCACACAAACCCTAGACACCGATACCCACCGCTCCTCCCCTCCTCCCCTCATCACTAGAGGAAGTCGTCGGGCTAAGCCCAGGTGGCCGACGACGGTTGCGGGGGATCACCTCCCTCTCATGGCGATTGGGTGGCATGGGGAACCCAAGCTCACAGGGTTGCGTCCCCTATCTGGTCCACGATGGCTGCTCCCGTAGGAGGCGTATGACGGTAGCTTGGAGCTGATGGGTGTGTGCGGCGGCGGTGATGTGGAGTCGTTGAGGGCTGGGTGGTGATGCGTGGAACCTCCGTGTGTGAGTAGTTCTCCGGCCAGATCCGCTCGGATGTGGTGCTATGGGCCAATGTGTGTCGGCCTCTCTATTGGATGTGGACCGTGACGTCAAGGTACTGGCATTATGCTTGTGCGGTGGCTGGCCGGGGGCGCTATGGTCCAGGACTTGGTGGTGGTGATCCAGATTAGATCAACCGGATGGTGGTGATTGTAAATTGTATTGGTGTGAATTCCTACGACTCCACGATGGTGGTGGTCAACGAAAGGTCTTTGGGAGGGTTCATCTCCCTTCATCTAGTGGCTGGCTTCGACGGTAAGATATGAATTATGGATGATGGCTTGATGAAAAGGGATGGTTGAGCAGTGACGGCGGTCACATCACATGTAGCTGTTGGGATCGCGAAAAAGTGGTGGTGAAAACACACGAGTGAATTCAATGGTGGTGCTACTCGAGCACCTGGTCTCGAGCTCCGGGGCGAAAGTCTAGGTTAGACCCGAGTTGTAACACCTGGCGATGGCGATGTTTTCTTACATTATTACCTTGTTGAAGGTCAGATATGCTCGGACTGATTCTTCAGGGTAAAAACCAAAATCCTGGCCTTATGGTTGGATTCGGTGGCGACGGCGCTTGAGTGTTGCTCCCTTCTAAAGGTATTGTTGTTGAAGAACCTCGTCGTCCATGTGGTGTTATGAGATGGTTGGTGCAAATAAGGTCATTGTTGGCAGATCAATCGCTTTGGAGCTATTTTCTTTTTTTCTTGCCTATGTATAGCTTTGATCTTATATGACTTTGCTAGTTGCCAGCGTGTATGTGAGTTGGTGTTGACTGTGTGCGTCCTAGCAATGCAGAGACCGAGTGTGTGCCCATGGTGTTATGTATCTTCTTGATGTTTTATTTTGAGCCAATAAAATCCCCCTTTGTCAAAAAAAAGGTTGTTAATTCGACACGTGGATAGAAGTGTGGGATACCTTAAATTGCCTCAAAACAAATTTGGTGTAAGCCAAATTTGATAGAATAAGAAAGGAGAAAGGGGAGGGGGCGTCGAGGCTGAGATGGGGGAAACTTGGGTAATTGTGGTGTGCCCGACGAGACCAAGCTTTGTGGCAGAGGCGAGAAAATAGGCTAGCTCTTATCACCACTCTGATTAGATATCTACCTCGCCAGAGGAGAGGACGATGGGGCAAGCGGAGACGTCACAACCGGAGTCCTACGATGTAGGCGGCTAGCCAGGATGAAGAAGGAGAGGAGGAGGCCGGGAGAAAGAAGACAACGCTAAGTGCCGATTGAAATCCAATAGTTGGAAAAATCAAATTAAAAAATATTAAAGAGGAGTTCGGGATTGTACCTTCTACTTGGCCCACCCTCTCCCTCAATCCACTTTAATAATTTATTAAAGACTAGCACAAATGACGTGCATTGCAACGGGAGACATTGTTACATGTCTCAGGTGTCCACTTATTTCCGTTTGTCCCACTCCACTGTCCTTCTTCTCTCCCTCAGAGAGCTCCTCTAGTACCTGGACAACAAGGTTCTTTGCATTCATTAATGCAGTGTTCCATCCACCTCGTCTAATTAAGCACTACTTACTGAATCCAAATATGCACAACGTGCAACTTCCTCTAATTATGCAGCAAACCGTTTAATTGTGCACCACTTAATTAGCCCACATAGGATGGCATATTCAATTCTTTCTTTAGCGGCACTCATTCTTTTCTTCTCACGTCGTTATCCTCATCCTCCGCTTATTGATTCTCAAACCAACTTATTAAGTTGACCGATAACAGGTAACCCCAAGACGTATATAAATTGATGGTTTTTGTTCTAAGGGGTGGGGTGATACTATTTGCAGTGATAACAGGAAGAGCCGACTTATTGAGTTGGCTGGTTTTTTCAGGCCCAACGCGGCAAGTATTATGTAATTGCAGTCGACCTATTCAGAGTGTAGTTTACAAAGAAGATGCTAATTTATTCATTTCCTGCATCTCAATTGAAGGAAAAAATGTGAAGCGGGCCCCTTGACCCATGTCATGTGAGAAAATAATTTTATATGATGAACGACCAAAAATTTAGAGCAAGTTATAATATATTTTTTAGTATATTTTTTCTTTTCGAATGGCAACTTCGGATGGCAAGTTATATTTTTTTAGTTTGTTTTTTCTTTTCGGATGGCAACTTAGTTGTAAAAAACGTCATGGCCGGATTGTTTCGTGTCACTCGTGTGACACTTATCGTTTGGATATAAATATAGATACCCACAAATAAAAAAATATAAATATAGGTAGAGGCATAGATATGGATATAGATATATAATATAGCTCCTAAAAATATGAGGAGTTGCGGAGCATCTGTTTCTCAGCTCCGTGCTTTTTAACTGTAGCTCCGCCTGCTTCGAGAGCGGAGTGGCGTAGTGGAGGAACTCCGAACATGGCGATAGAGAGGTATAGATATCTCCGGTACGGATTCAATCTAAGAAGTGTGGCGCGACGTCCTCATCAAGACTGAAAAGTTTAGGAACAGATTTCCTCTCTAGCAAAGAAAGGAAGGAAGGAAGGGTCAACTAAAAAATAGGTCCGTCCCAATAGGTGACGGTTAGCGTTTGGTAAGCGGCGATCATGGAGGCGATTATGGTTTCCGTAGTCCAGGTTCTTCGTCTAGCGTGAGCCCCGCTGATCTAATCGAGGTTTTCCCAAAGCCCGTGAGATCCACAACCACCACCAACTTCTCTGTCCGTCGTTCCCTGGACAGAGGGCGATCCCAATCCACTTCAAGGCCTTTCGCACGTGCTAGGGCGTGCGATCGTAAAACACCTAAACCCTAGACGACTTCGGTCTGTGCCCAATTTTGGAAGATGGAGAAGATGGCTGGGATGCTGGAGAACCTGAGGCTGTCGGAGGAGGAACGGAAAGGGGTGAAGATCAAAGGCGTCTTGTGATGGAGAAAGGGAAGCAGGTTGAGATCCAGCGATGGGAAAAGTCATGTCGAGAAGCCGGCGTACCCGGATGCGATCTGCAACTCCACAGGGAAGGTGTGGAGCCCCATCCGTGGGATCGAATGTAAGGAGTTGGGCGACAATATATTCCTCTGTACCTTCAATCGGAGAGGGAGAAGAGGAAAGCGTTAGAGGATGGCCCATGGATGTTTGACAATGACTTGGTAGTGATGGAGGATTTTGTCCCAAGGAAGAGGATCAAGATTATAAGTTCAAGGAGATACCAATCTGGATCAGAGTGTATGGGTTTCCACCGGGGATATGAGTGAGGAGACCGTGAGATGATCGGGAACATGGTGGGAGTCTTCGTGGAGGCTGACATGAGGGGTGGATGGCGGGGCCATTGGGAAGTACTTATGAAGTTAAGGTGAGGCTGCAAATTGACAAACCAGCGATGAGAGGGTTTAGGCTTGACACCTGAACAGGAGGAAGAAGGAAGTGAGGATGAAGATTGCCACAACAAAGGAGGAGGTAGAAAGGAGGAAAAGGAAGAAGAGGAGGACCCGTGGTGCGGTTTGAGTATGAATACCTCCCGATTTTTGTTACATCTGTGGGAGGCTGGGACATGTCGATCGAGACTGCTCGATAAAGCTAAAAAGGGAGAACGGGCACAATTTGGAAGGTGGCTGAAAGCGGACATGGGTAAGAAAAGGGCGGGAACAGGATGGAGTATGGAGGAGCACTTCTCGGGGAGCGGTGGCGAGAGAATCTATGGTTTTGGTAGGGCGGGGAGCTCGATCAGAAGTGATAGCCTTTCATGGAGGAAGAATGGGAATAGATCAGGAGATGGTGACGGGTGGAGAAAGGTGTGGAGGTGACGAGCCCCAACAAGATGAAGGACAAAGGAGGGAAGAGAGGTCTTGGAAAGAAACTTAGTTTCACAGAGAATGAGAAAAGCGAGCAGGAGGGCGCGCCATATCAAATGCATTCTTGATCAAGGGAAAGAATACAATAGGGGAGGCGGGAGGGAGCATGGACATAGATGCACAGGATGGCAAGGAGAAACCGAAGAGAGCGGAGATGTTTTGCAATCTATGGCACTGAGGAAAAATAAGGAGGGGGAGGGGGGAAAGACTTCGCAGCTCAAGAAATCTAAGAGACATGAGAGGGGGCGGAAGAGTGGTGGGGGGAGGCAGGCACTAACGGGTGAAGGGAGTGGCAAGAAAAGATCGTATGAGGAGGGGGAGGAGGATGATGAAGCGAGCAAGGTGGCGAAGAAGGATCGTAGGCCTAACATGCAGAACTCGGGGGAAAACCAAGTAGCTGCTGAAGCAAACAACACATCGGCCGGGCTGCAGGAGCAGTCCCGCCGAGAGCAATGAAAATTATAAGCTGGAACTGTCGGGGACTTGGGAACGGCCCGGCAGTTCGTGCACTCCTAGATCTTGGGAGTAAGGAGGATCCCAACATTCTGTTTTTAGCTGAAACAAGACTAACAGAGGAGGAGATGGAGTGGTTGCGATGGAAGCTAGGGCTCGCTAGCATGGTGGCTTGGAATCCGGAGGGAAGGAGCAGGGGTGTAGCCTTGTTTTGGAGGAGGGGGGTGGATGTATCCTTGAGGTCAATGGGGAGGTGACATATAGACGCGGATGTCACTGATGAAAAGGGGTGTGGAGACTTACAGGTGTATGGTGAGTCGCAATGGGAGAGGAAGGTGGAGACACGGAGGGTCTTACGCACCCTAAAACAACAACACCAAGAAGGAAGGGCGTGGTTATGCCTCGGGACTTTAACGAGATCCTAAGTAATGACGAGAAGGTGGGAGGAGTACCACGCGGCCAGGCGTACATGGATCGCTTCAGGGAGGCTCTATCATTTTGTGAGCTGCAGGATGTGGGGTATGAAGGAGACATATTCACCTGGAGGAACCACAGTGAGGATAGTGCGACATACATATGTGAGAGATTAGATCGGCAACAAAGAATGATGAGTGGTGCACACAGTATCCAGATTTTCGTGTGATTAATGGTGACCCTAGGGATTGAGACCACCGTCCCATTGTGGTGATGACGGAACAAGCTGCTGTAGGGGAGGAGTACGAGATAAGACATTCGGTTTGAAGCTCGTTGGATGCATGAGGATGGATATGATGAAGTCATTAAGAAAGCTTGGGAAGATAGCTGGGTGGAAAGTACAGGAGAGATGTCAAAAGCCTTGGCGGGTGTGGCAAGGAGGCTATCGGAGTGGAATAAGGAGGTGGTGGGGAGCTAGGGGCGAGACTCAAGAAAGCAAACTGTGAGCTTGAGAAGTGGAGAAGGCGAGGATTTCGAGGAGAAGGTAAAGGAGGAGGCTAGGCTGAGAGCGGAGGTGTCACGATTGGAGGAGTTGATCCATATCAAGTGGAGGCAAAGAGCTCATGTATGGTGGCTGAAGGAATGGGGAAGAAACACAAACTTTCTGCATAAATGTGCCACGGCAAGGAAGAAGAACAATAGGATCAAGGAGCTGCGGAGGGAGGATGGCTCGGTGGTGGCGGAGGGACCCGAGTTAACTAATTATGTGCGCTGTTTTTTTCAGGATCTGTTCACTTCCAAACAAAGCACTAGGATGTCTGAATTGGCGCAAAAGGTTCAGGCGCGAGTCACACCGCAAATGAATGAGTGCCTTATGAAAGAGTTCACCCAGGAGGAAATCAAAGCTGCCCTAGATCACATTGGAGATATGAAAGCGCCGGGGCCAGACGGAATGCCCTCCGTGGTGTACAAAAAACACTGGGGAATGATGGGAGAGAGGATCGTCGAGGAGGTGTTGCACATTCTTAACGGTGGACCGATGCCGGAGGGCTGGAATGATACATATGTGACATCGATCCCCAAGGTGAAGAACCCGAGCAGAATTAAGGACTTGAGGCCAATTAGCTTATGTAATGTGCTCTACAAACGTGTGTCGAAGGTGCTAGCCAATGACTCAAGCTCATCTTGCCGGAGGTTATCTCAGAAAATCGAGCGCGTTTGTCCCCGGACGCCCGATCACGGACAATGTGCTTATTGCATATGAGCTCTCCCACATCTTTGTTAAATAAGAGGAAAGGGAAGGGTGGCTATGCAGCAATTAAAGGCGGACATGAGTAAAGCGCACGATAGAGTTGAATGGAGCTTCCTACAAGTGATGATGGAAAGATTGGGATTTTGCCAGAGTGGATAGGGCTGATTATGAAGTGTGTTAGCACTGTCCGATACCAAATAAAAGTTAATAGCAGCCTGATGGAGCAGTTTGTGCCAACCCGGGGACTGCGGCAAGGAGACCCACTCTCGCCATATTTGTTTGTCATTTGCGCAGAGGGTTTGTCTGCGCTGCTGCAAGATGCCGAGAGAAGAGGGAGATTGCGTGGTGTACGGGTGTGCCAAGGAGCACCGACCATCACCCACTTATTCTTCGCGGATGACTCTGTTCTAATGATCAAAGCTACTAGAGAAGAGGCTACTGAACTAAAGGGAATTCTTGATCTATATGAGGATTGCTCGCAAAGTGCATAAATAAGGAGAAGAGTGCAATCATGTTTAGTGCTAATACCCGGCAGAATACAAAGACAGTGTGAAGAGGTGCTGGCATTTCATCCTGAAACTTGGAATGAGCGCTATCTCGGCCTGCTGTGTATGTGGGGCGGTCCAGAAACAGTCTTTGCATACCTCAAGGATGCTATATGGCGCCGGTGCAGGGGCTGGAAGGAGAGGCTCTTGGACAAAGTTGGGAAGGAAGTGCTAGTTAAGTCCAACCTATGCCATGTCATGCTTTTACCTTACAAAAACCCTCTGTGAGGAAATTAGCACGCTTATTGGCAGGTTTTGGTGGAGCCAACAGGATAACGAGTCCAAGATCCACCGGATTGGATGGCGAAACTAACTAAGGCGAAAGCACACGGGGCCTAGGATTTGGGATATATACCGCTTCAACATTGCTATGTTATCACGACAAGTCGGAGGTTGATTCAACGTCTGACGATGCGTGTGCGCAAATATCGCAGCCAAGTATTACCCAGACGGTAATATTTTCGGAGTTGAACCAAAAGAGGGTATCTCGTACACTTGGAGGAGCTCTGAATGGGCTGGACCTTGTCAAGCAGGGTACATATGGCGCATTGGCGATGGTCGAAAGTTAACATCCGGGAGGATCGCTGGTTGCCTAAAGCTTGGTCAAGGAGAGTGCGACACAACGTAATGGGGTTACGATCAACAAAGTGCATGAACTGATAAGTCCCAGAACCGACGGTGGGACGAGCAACTAGTGCGGGACATCTTTATCCCGGAGGAAGCCAACTTGATCCTTGGAATTCGCTGCGTGATGGTATGCAAGATTTTATTGCATGGCACTTTGATGACAAGGGGTGCATTCAATGAAACAAGCATACAAGCTGAAAGTGAAACTGCAGGACATAGCAAGTGGGCTGGATGTAGGGCATAGTGGGATATCCAGGCTCTCTCAACGCATGTGAAAGCATGTATTGGAGCCGATATGGAAGATGCCTTGCCGAACAAAATTAGAATGTTCACTTGGCGAGTGGCTCACAACTCACTAGCTACACGGGCCAACTTAGTTTCGAGAGGGATGGAAATCGAGGACTCCGGTGCCTACTTTGTGGGCAGAATGTGGAAGACGGAGGACATTTATTTGTACGATGCAAGGAGGTGAAGGCGGTGTGGCGAGTCATGGGAATGGAAGCTGTCGAGAATGAAGTTAGAGGCCTATAATTATGTGGAATCTGTCATGGACTATCTTTGGTCATGAAGATGGAGGACCGTGTGCAGATTTTGTACTTGTGGGAATGGTGGAATGAGAGGAACCGCATCAGAAGAATGAAGGAAGGGTAAGGCCAGAGGAGATCGCAAGACAGGACATATGTGGCCACCATGGAATATTGGGAAGTAGTCGGAAACATAAGCAAAGTACGCCAAAGGAGGAGGGTAAATGGAGGCCACCAAGATGATGTGCTGAAGTTTAATATTGATGGGGCTCATGTGCCGGGAGCTCTGAGTCTGCTTGGGGGTTGTTGCAGGACCACACCGGGAGGTAGTAGCATGCATGGTGGCAAAGCTGAGCATGTATCGATGCTGGCAGAGCTGCAAGCGGCAGCGGGAGCAGAGAGCTAGCTTCACATCTTGGGGCGATCTGAATCTGTATCGAGACTGATTCCCAGCTCCTGCAAGCGGCCCACGACAAACGGCACCGAGCTTCTCGCTTACGCTTCAGCCCTGGAGGACCTGAAGATCCAAATGCGGCTATGGTTCTCAAAATGTGATGTTACTGCATGCAGGAGGGAGGTTAATGGTGCTGCGCATGAGCTTGCAAAGCTTGGTTATAGTTGTAATGCAAATGAACCTCGTATTTGGGATGTTGTTCCGCCATCTCTGGCTGGAGTTGTATTAGGCGATATGCCGAACTCGTGTTCACGTAATAAAGCTATGCTTTGACCCTCAAAAAAAAGGAAGGAAGACAGAAAATATGCGAAACGCAAGAGATAGATTGAGATGCTGGAAATTCTCAAAAGAAAAACAAAGATTACGATGCTGGAAAACGTCAACATTCGCGTGGAAACTCGTAAAGACCGTCCGTTGCATCCCCAAATGGCTCGATCGGCCCACCCAAAGACAAGAAAGCGCCCGTCTCTCCTTTCGATCTCTGCCCACCCCCAATTCTCTCAACTCGTTCTCATCGGATCGATCCATGGCGCGTCGACACCTATGCCCGGGCAGCAAAACCCCTGCCGCATTTTTCTATCCTATCGCCGCGTTAGTTTAATCGGAACGGTCGGGTAAACGAGCGATCCAGGCAGTAATCCAAAGGTAACCCAAAGGCAGCGAGACCAGGGCGACAAGCGGAACCATCCAAGACGAGCTTAGCCAGGCTTTGGTGTCTTTCAGCGCCGGGTCGTCAGTGGCAATGGCCCCTGCCGGTCTCGCCGGCCGCGAGTCGCGTCGGGGGCCCCGCCGCCGTCCGACGTGGCCGACCGCGCGGCCCCACGTGCCCCCGCCGGGCTCGGCCAGGGACCTCTGCGTGGGCCACTCCTGCCTCCCGCGACGTCTGCATGGCTTCATCCCCTTCTCCGGCGCGCCGGCTCCCCTATATAAACCCCTCCAGCCTCCCGTAACCAACCGCCTCCTCACACACACTCCACGAACCAAACCTTCCAGCCAGAGCAACAAGCCGGCAAGAAACACCCATCGACCCGCCCAGCAGCAACACAGCTCGGGCGACTCCCTTCCTTGCTCGCTAGCTCTGCGCGGCATGGCTCCGGCGACGGCGGACGCGGCGGGGGCGGCGGTGGGGGGTCGGGTGAAGACGGCGCTGGGGGTGGCGGCGTGCGAGCGGGACGCGGAGAAGCTGGAGCTGATCGAGCAGCTGACCAAGGGGTTCGACGCGGAGCAGCAGAGGGTGCTGGCGGCGATCCTGGCGCGCAACAACGGCGCCGAGTACCTCCGCCGGCACGGCATGGAGGGCTGCACCGACCGGGACGCCTTCAAGGCCCGCGTCCCCGTGGTGACCTACGAGGACCTCCGGCCGGAGATCGAGCGCATCGCCAACGGCGACCGCTCCAACATCATCTCCTCCCACCCCATCTCCGAGTTCTTGACCAGGCCAGTACCACGCACCTCCCCCTCCTCCTTGCCCTTTGCGTGCTCTAGCCAGCCAGCCAGCCAGCCAGCCAGCACTGAGTACTCATTTAATTTTTCCTTGCTGAGTAAATGAGTGGGCTAGCTAGCTGTTTCATATCATAGTGGGCGGTAAATTGACGTTTTACTTAATTAATGCAGCTCGGGGACGTCAGCCGGGGAGAGGAAGCTAATGCCGACGATCGAGGATGAGCTGGACAGGAGGCAGATGCTCTACAGCCTCCTCATGCCCGTCATGAACCTGTGCGTGCTAGCTCTCTTCTTCTTACTGTCATCATCTAGGCTAGTTACTTATTTTTGCTTTTGTTTTCTTCCTCACCTTAATTTGGTTGATTGCACCGACGACTGAATTTAATAATGTCCGTTCGATCGACTGCTCGGTCGATCTGCATCCAGATTAAGACTTATTAGAGATGCTAACCAAATCCTACTATATTATCTGAATTATCACATCACCTAATAAGTTTGTATATATTGCTGGGATGGGGTTCAGTTAAGCTACATACGTATGTCTCTTGCTAGTTGCTAGGCTTGGCAATCAATCATGAAATAGTCTGTTACACATGCTAAAAATAACGGAACAGAACAAACATGATGGAGCTAGCCAGCAGTCATGCGTTTGTGGCCTCCTTCCCTCCTGACCTCAGCCGGGCTTGGCTAGGAAATGCGGCAACTGCCTGCCTGCTGGGTCGAGGTCGCTCGCTAACTAATCATTCATCCACACCGGGCCTAAAATAATGTGTTTGTATCTTAGACGCCAGTGATGCCTTGGGCGATCCCTCTACTTTTTAGGCGCCAAGATTCCTCCCCCTAGCCTATTTGTAAACCTCTAACGGCCGGGCCGGCTAGCTTCCTAGAATAACATTGTGGCGTTTCAAAGTCTATCGCGTGATGCCTACGTGCGCACGCACGTAACCGGCCGGGACGTTGGAGTGACAAGGCGACAAGTGCCATATCTTCCATGTCCCGCCAGAATAAGCCACTGCAGCACATTCGGAGAACGGACAGGACCCAACCAACTTGCACAAATACATAAACACATAGAGATTGAGAGGCATGCGCAAAAACAAATCCGTTTGCTTCCGTGTGCACCGTTCCAATACAACATTGTTGTATATTTATGCACGGCGAAAAGAACGGTGCAACAACTGCGCACTGTGTGTATTGATCAGTTGGTCAAATGGGTCGTGTTAACATCGATCGATCATTACGCCGATGTATAGATATATGAATATGAGGATCCTTTCCGGATCAATGATTAGCACTAGCTAGCTAGCTAGCAATAGCTAGGCGTGTACCAAATTCAAATTGGGGTGCAAATTAAACACTTTCTAGCTAGATCAAAAAAAATGGGGTAAAATTAATGCAAAAAAAAAAAGAAACATAATGGAGGAAGCATGGCATGCATGAGTGATTGATTGGACGAGAACGTGGCATGCATGCAGGTTCGTCCCGGGGCTGGACAAGGGCAAGGGGCTCTACTTCCTCTTCATCAAGTCGGAGACCAAGACGCCCGGCGGGCTGCCGGCGAGGCCGGTGCTGACCAGCTACTACAAGAGCGACCACTTCAAGTACCGCCCGTTCGACGCGTACCAGGTGTACACCAGCCCCACGGCGGCCATCCTCTGCACCGACTCCTTCCAGTCCATGTACTCGCAGATGCTGTGCGGCCTGCTGGTGCGCACCGAGGTGCTCCGCGTCGGCGCCGTCTTCGCGTCCGGCCTGCTCCGGGCCATCCGCTTCCTGCAGCTCCACTGGAAGGAGCTGGCCCGCGACATCGAGACCGGCACGCTCAGCGCCAAGGTGGCGGAGCCGTCCATCCGCGCCGCCGTGGCGGAGGTCCTGGAGCCCAACCCGGAGCTGGCGGCGTTCGTGGCGGCGGAGTGCGGCAAGGACAACTGGGAGGGGATCATCACCAGGATGTGGCCCAACACCAGGTACCTGGACGTGATCGTGACGGGGGCCATGGCGCAGTACATCCCCACGCTCAAGTTCTACAGCGGGGGGCTCCCCATGGCGTGCACCATGTACGCCTCCTCCGAGTGCTACTTCGGGCTCAACCTCCGCCCCATGTGCGACCCGTCCGAGGTCTCCTACACCATCATGCCCAACATGGGCTACTTCGAGCTGATGCCGCACGACCCGGAGGCGCCGGCGCCGGCCGTGTCCAGGGACGACCCGCCGCCGCGGCTCGTGGACCTGGCCGACGCGGAGGTGGGGAAGGAGTACGAGCTGGTCATCACGACGTACGCGGGGCTGTGCCGGTACCGCGTGGGCGACATCCTGCAGGTGACCGGGTTCCACAACGCGGCGCCGCAGTTCAGGTTCGTGCGGCGCAAGAACGTGCTGCTCAGCATCGACTCGGACAAGACGGACGAGGCGGAGCTGCAGGCGGCGGTGGAGCGGGCGGCGAGGCTGCTGGCGCCCTACGGGGCGAGCATCGTGGAGTACACGAGCGAGGCGGACGCGACGACCATCCCGGGGCACTACGTGGTGTACTGGGAGCTGATGCTCAAGGGCTGCCGCGAGGCGCTGTGGCCGGAGGCGGCGGTGTTCGAGCGGTGCTGCCTGGAGATGGAGGAGGCGCTCAACTCGGTGTACCGGCAGGGGCGGAACGGCGACGCCATCGGGCCGCTGGAGATCAGGGTGGTGCGGGGCGGCACCTTCGAGGAGGTGATGGACTACGCCATCTCCCGGGGCGCCTCCATCAACCAGTACAAGGCGCCCCGCTGCGTCTCCTTCGGCCCCATCATCGAGCTGCTCAACTCCAGGGTGCTCTCCAAGCACTTCAGCCCCGCCTGCCCCAAGTACGGACCGCCCAAGAAGTGACCACCGGCTGCTGACGATCGGTCGATGGATTATGGCGTCGATCGGTCCGTCCGTCCATGGCATTCATCAGCTAGCATACATACACTACTTTGCTGCTGCTACTAGTCGATGTGTCTACTAAAATAATGTGTTGTACGAACCTGTTTGTTTGTTGTGTCCTGTGTGACAATTCCTAGCTACTTTTAATTGCTGTTGGCTGGCTCGTCGTCCGGTACTTATTAGATTGTGCTAGTAGTTACATGATGCAACTATGGATCTGTCGTGTCATTTCTTATGTGGAGTCAAGTCAAGTGGCGTGTGTTTGTAATGCTAAGTTAAGTTGGAAACGTCATTCTTGGCCGAATGCATAATACACCGGCCTTGTCGGGTATCCATCCATCTCACCTTTCTTTCTTGACGTACCTACATTACATACTCTATATGTTTTCTTCTCTCTGGTTTTGTTAGAGGGAGCGACAGTGTTCTGGAGCATCGTCATACTACATACATACCCCCCCTCAACAATATTCAGCTACTCCTCTTCTTTCAGGCATCCACAGTGATTACATTACATGCATGTCTGTTGTTGACTATGCATGTCTATGTTAATGTAACCCATTCAGGTATGGTAGACTTAATTGGATACTATGCTAATGTTACATCACTCCTAGTATATTTTTACAATATGATTCCTTTGGTTAAAGAAATAAGCATAGGGCCAATCTAGTACTGAGTGGCTCTACATACTAGTACGTCCAGCTCCCAACTTCAGACAGAACTTCAACTCCTTGTGGTTGCTCTCAATTATGAAATAATAGAACTCTAAACTTGTCTCAACCTACTATAAGTTGCATACAGAAGACAAGTAAGAGAGTGGGACACCGTGATTGTAATGTAACTTCTCACATATTGACCGAGATTTTTTCCTCCCCATGTATACTTGACATTTTGCACATCTGAAGTTGAGAACGCATTTACCAAGGGCTAGAAGAGCAGCAATTTATTGGGAGAGTGGCATAATTTCAATTTCAGTAGTAATAACAAGCAAAAATGTCTCCATGACCTACATAACAAAACTTTGCAGCAATATAGAAAATATGCATATAGGTGTCTTCATATACGTCGATTGTTCTGACATATAAATTATCAAGTATCGAGAAACAAGAAACCCCATATTACAATTACGGGTCCACATTCCGCCTTGCACGTACATAGATGGTTGTGGAAATCCTAAAGATGATTATTTAGATTTATTGTTAGATATTCCAAACATGATATTTGGTCTTGTGTTCCAGGAAGGTGTCCACTGCACCTTCATCTCAGAACATCCGGAAGTCTTCTCGATTTTGGTCCATGCCCCAGGCGTTTTGGCTTTATATCCTATGTTAAATAATTGAAATGTCATGCACTGGAGTTCAAAATTAAAATACTCATAATATTCAAAATGCCTAAGAATGAAGGGGATACTCTCATGAGTCACAATCTGCCCATTGTAACTAGAAGCCCCTTTAAAAATAAACTGAATAAGGGTGGACCTATAGAAGGGTTAGCTACAATTTACCAAGAAAATAACCAGAAACTGGCCAAGATTAATCACAAGTAGACAAATTCGATATGTCCACAATGAAATTCAATTTGTCTGTGTGCATTACTTTGCCCTTACTTCTCTGAGTTCTTCATGCAAACCTCTGGAAGTAGTATTTGCATACAGATATAATGGTCTACTTCTGCTTGACCTTAACTGTGACTGTCTGATCTAATCCAGATTGGTTTATAAGAAATAACTTTATGATGCAAACCACCAAACAAGTGCAATCAAGCTAAATCAAAAAATTTAAATAAGTGGAGAAAGAAACATGGATAGTCTATATACCTATATACTACCACTACATCTGCCTATTACTGATAAGACTCGCATTTTCAGCGAGTAACTGGGCACATATTTACAATGCTTTTGGTTTAAACCTAGCAGTATCGATATTGATCTGATGTAATACATAAAACGTACACACATATCTCTGCTAGTAGTTGTCAATGGGAACCACTTTTTGGTTCCTCCAAGCAAATGTCTTAAGCTAGATACAAGATCAACACCAAAGGCATCAATCACAACCTTGTCCGTCTGTTCTTATTAAGAACATGAAAAAATGCACAGCAATAAATAAAATGCACATCCTTTAAAATGTCCAGAAAACAGTTTGTTGGGCTATTGCAGGATACCTGGTCGAATATTGCTGTAGGGATCGCAAGTGTCGCCACTGCATTAGGGGCGTCTACTATTCCAGATATCCTACCCTCACATGGACAGCATGACAGTAAAAGATAGACCTGCATATAACCCAAAGTTAATACTGTAACTTCTTAAGATAAATGTTCCTCTAACACGATACCTGCAGGATGACAGTAAACCTACTGCCTACCTGCTCCTTGGAGTACCCAAATCTGGAAAGATACTCGATGGCATTGAGAACTGCACGCTTGTATGCGACTGATGCATCAAGGAAATGTTGTTTCCCTGACTCATCTACACTGATGCCCTCAAAGACTAACCATTCTGAGAAACGTGGCTCCACCGGACCTATCTCAAAGATAGGATTCACATGAAGCGCTGTTGGACCAACAGGAGTCAAGTATTCCTTCATCCCACCTCTTATGATCTCACACCTGCATAAAATGTGATGGTGAAATTAGTGGAATTTCAGAAGCACGGCACTAGAAGTAAATCACATGGACAGATTTTGTTATCTAACCAGCAAATTCAGCAACTCCTGCAAAATTGTTGAACTGAGAGTTGCAATTTATTAGGTACGATATGAGTTGCCAGTGTGGTTAGAAATAAGCTATGCACTAGCTGAGGAGTCTGATCCCACGAGTAATGCGCTATACCACAGAAGCATCAGCCTAAAACCATGAAGACGCGACTGTGGTGAGCTATTGTGGGCCTTGTGGCGTAGCGTAATACAGCTTGACCCAATGAATACATCTTCTATGCTCCTATCTCCATCTGTTTCTCTCTGCCCATCTGAATCTGACAAGTTTCAAGCAACCAGCTATGGAGATGCTTCCTCCTAATGTGTCAGCCTAGTTTCTTGATAAAGAATGGTGAAACCTAATGATGGGAAGTTCTCTCACATAATGGATCTGGGCTGTTGTGACTGATTCTTTTGGTCGACTCTTGGAGTAAGAGGTCCAGAAAACAACCATGAGATACCAGATGCGTTTAGAAGCTAATAAATGTAACAAGTATTGAAAAGTGTAGACAAGGACAAAGGCAATTACTTTAGCTCAAGGAATCCACTCATTTCTATTGCTCCGCAAAATGAGACTTCACCATCACCTTGGGAAAAGTGCATATCACCAGTACTCAGATTTGCTCCTTCAACAAATACTGGTAGATAAACTTTGGAACCTCTGCTTAGATTCTTTATGTCACAATTTCCCCCATTCTCTCTTCCAGGAATAGTTCTTGCTGCTTCATTTGCAATTTTTTGCCATTCAGCAGTCCCTTCTTGAATCTGCAAACATTGCATGCAATGTCAACATATCTATTTAACCATATACATTTAAACAAAGTATCGATGAACATAGGACTTGAGATTTCAGATTGCTAGTTTTACGAACCTGACCAGTGAATCTGATTTTTTTTCCTGGCTGGCAATTTATATTTTGGGAGTATAATGTGTTCAGTCTACCTATGTGGTGGTGATATTCTTGGCGAGATCATTCCTATATACACTCCTGCTGTATGGAAGCTTACAGTACCTACATGAATCAACATTTCCTTCTGGCTCATGGCTAACGGCATGCGTCAGGTCAATGACATCAATTATGAACTTTTTCTGACTTGTTCTTTGACTGTGTGGTTGTTAGCCAGACCTGGCCTGCCACCTATTTAATGTTTATTAGAGATTGTCTCATGTAACTTGGCTGTATTATGGAGTTTATGGAAGCTAATGAATGATATGTGTTTCCAGGGGTGCTGAGGAGCATGATGCATGGACAAACTCGATGCAGTGATGGAAACTGCTATGCAACGATACGCAATCTCAGCTGATAGATCGCTGAATTTTGCTGGTGAAGAAGTGAGGTGAACAAATGAGGATCGCCTGGAGGGATCGAATGGCATGCTAATGATGATTCAGATTCCAGGTGATAAAGTTGACTGTTTTTGAGCTATGTGCTGTGGTCATCTCTGTCCACCGTCCGACAACAACGTTTACGAGTATAAAACATTATGTAATTTTCCAAGTGGTGTCTGTACACCTTAAACTTCAATGAAGCGCAGATAAATCTGTCTGTCCCTGAGGTCCTTCACATTGTAAAACTAATGCTGATTTCATTAATGCAAGGAAGGAGGGAGCCCCTGTTTTTTAACACAAATAGCTTATATCTCCTAGATAAATATCTGCATGTAAAACAGTTGTACTGGAATTCTGAGACACATAAGAAAATCAACTACTAATTATAGGTACTGCATTTAAAGTGAAGCATTCATGAGGCAGTCCATCGTACCTTTCCAAGTAAGCAGTTGTCAGAGGTTGGTAAATTAGCAAGGGGTCTCTGATGTAGAACTTCGCACAGTTTCAGAGACTCGTGACCTGTCTCGATCAATTTTCTTTCCCTTTCGTTCCATATATTAAGAAGCTCAACTGATGGTGCAGTTCCCACTATACCAGGATGAGTTAATCCCGGAAACCGAACACCTGGTATGCAGAAATGGAACTACTGAACGATCTAAAGCTGAAACGCTTCATTCACACAAGAACTTTTACCTGGTATCTGAGGGGAGTATGCATAAATTCCTTCAAAATACCAAATGGCTTTTCTTGCACTTGGAAAGTGGTCAGTTAAGAACCCGCCTCCATTCTCCCTTTCAAATATTCCAGTATAACCCCACTCGTCACCAGGGAGCGGACCGAGGTTGCAGATCTCTACCGCAAGAAGATCACCAGGTGAAGCTGGAACCCCTTCAGCATCAACTATTCTAAGGGGTCCACTGAGATAATGAGTCTGTAGAAAACCCATATTCAGTTTGGCACAAGACTTCCTTTTGATGAGAAATACTACAATGAAGCGCACATCAAACAACATCTCTTCCATAAAAAAATTGCATACTTACAATTGTGAGGTCCAGAAATTTGATATCATCTGCAGAGTCATCATCTCTAACCCGTCCTCCAGTCCAATCGACCATCTCAACACGGAATAATTCCCCTTCAGTTACATCAGCAACAGGAGGGATATCCGGATGCCAGCGGTTATGGAGACGAACCTTCTGCTCCCATGGCTTCTTCTTCACATCTATGGGCACCACAAGTCTGGGAGTCAGAGGAGCCATATTTTGTTATGTACCTTCAGAGCTTCATCCTTCTGTAAGCTCTGTGCAGCTTTATACTGGCAACATATCTACTTTTATGAGTCACACTGGAGCCAAACGAGCAAAGACAGAAAAATCCAGGGAAGACAACATTTTAGATATGCATCCACTTTGAAAGCACACTGAAACATGGATGGTGGTGTTTCCAAGGATTAGACACATCTTTACCTAGCAATAATAGAGTATGCTCAGAAGTGATTGGTAACCCATAACTGGGTCACCATCAAGTAACAGTTTTCCTGCTGGTCCCTCAAATTTCTATAGGCCACTCAGAGCTAAGAAAATGAGATATTTTCTTGTCCAAAGCGGTACCAACCAACTTGTGTTGTCGTATTCATTTGTATTTTTCACAGGCTGCGTCATGGATGACTTATGCTACTGAGGATGCACATAGTTAGCTTTTATGGCAGTATTAAAATATTAACTCAAGATGCATCCGTCACAAATTGCAGAAGCCCTTAATTAAGTATATATTAATCGTGTCTCCTTCTGCACCAAATCTAGTTTACTAGTACTCCCTTCAGTTCAGAATAAGTGACATTTCAGGAATCCATATGGTCTTCAAGTTGTAACTTTGACCACTAATTTCCACAATATGTATAAAACCAAGAAAATAATAACAATAAACCTTTTTTAAGACAAATGTGTAGATACGATTTTTCAGGTTTTCAATCTAAACATTTAAAATGGTATTGCCAGTCAAAGTGTTATTAGTTTGACTGAAGAAATAGTCAATTAGAAATGCCTTTGTTCAAAGAAGCAAAACTCTATAACTAATAATGGCAGTAAGTTACAACAATGCTCATTTTTGTTAGAGTGACGAACAGCCTTGTAAACCTCAATATTACAAGAGCCAAGGATGCAAATGTATTGTTTTTACAAATGAGCAACAGAAGTCCATTGCACAATTCAGATCGACAGTTCAAAGTTCGTACTGCTTCTTTTTTCATGTAAGGACCATAACCTGCAGCCTGCAGGAGGTGTGTTTCCGAGAAAACTCAGAACTAAAGGGTTTGTGAAATAAGAGTTAAAAAGGCTTATCTTCTTTCCCAGAATATTAACATTTCTTTATTATGGATGACTATATGCACACTATCAGCAGTAACTAACAAACCTTTTCACATCAAACCAAGCATGTGTGCCCCAAGCAATGCCAGTCTCACTGGCACCAATTCAACAATGATTTAGGAATCCCAGCCGCATGTTTCTCAAATTCCTGCTCCCAAATCGATGTCCATGGTCTCTAGTTCTCATCCTCATGGAGTGATAAGCAAGTTCTTGCTTCTCTAAATGAGCGTCAATCCACCCTCCAATGTTCCTCACGAAACATCAGTAATACGTTTCTTTGGCCTGTGTTACCGCACAAAAGATCCTTGGATCGGAAACACTGGCTTCATGCTGCCAGATTTCGGTGCCAACAGCCTGTCTCCTAACATCCTTAGGCTCCAGCCTGCATCCTTCCTCAATCCTTTCTTCTTCATCCACTGCAAGATCTCCTCAGCCTCCTGCCACCTCCCTGTCTCAGCATATAAATTTGCTAACAGCACATAATGTGAAGCATTATCAGGCTCTAACTCCACCAACCTTGTCATCACATGCTCACTCAATCGTGAGTCACCATGAGCCTTGCAACCCCGCAACAGTAAGCCCCAGATGACTGCATTTGGCTGTGACATTGTCTCAACAACACTAACAGCATCATCCAGGTGTCCAGAGCGACTAAGAAGATCAACCAAGCACCCGAAGTGCTTGATTCCAGGTTGAAACCCGTACTTTCCTTGTATGATCAGGTTAAATATTTTCCTCCCAATGTCAACAAACCCGGCATGGGCACATGCACAAAGAACAGAAATGAGCGTCACTGCATCTGGCCGGACACCATCAGCCTCCATCCTATAGAACCACTGAAGTGCCATTGTGCCATCCTGTGCAAGAGCAAGCGCTCCAATGATAGAGTTCCAGGTATAGACATTCCTCTCGGCCATTTCCGAGAATACACGAACCCCGTCGACGACATGTCCACACTTCCCATACATATCAACGAGTGCAGTGCCTAATATAACGTCCAGCTCCCATCCCTGCTTCTGCACGTACTCATGGATCCAGGTGCCAGTTTCGATGGCACCATGGGCCGCACATGCGCCAAGCGCGGCGACCATGGTGACACGGTTGGGGGCAACAGAAGCAGACAGCATCCGCCGGAATGTGGCCAGGGCGTTGAAGCTGCGGCCGCGATTCTTGTATGAGGTGATCATGGTAGTCCACGCGACAACGTCCGGTTGGGCCATTTCGTCGAACAGCTGCTCGGCGTGGGCCAAGCATGGGTTGCAGGCGGCATAACGCGCGAGGAGGGCGTTGCGGACGTGGAGGTCGCGCGAGAAGCCGGACTTGGCCACCTGAGAATGCACGGCTCTCAGGTCGCGGAGGGAGGAAAGGGAGGTGAGGAGAAGCGGGAAGGTGTAGCGGTTGGGGCGGCCACCAAGGCAAAGGAAGCGGTGGAAGAGCGGGAGCGGCGAGCAGCCGGGCGCAGGGTGGAGGGAGCGGAGGATGGAGTTGAACAGGAAGACGTGGGGGCGGGAGAGGGAGGCGAAGAGGGAGAGCGCGGGGGCGAGGTGGCGGAGGCGGCCGCAGGCGAGGAAGAAGGCGGAGACGACGGTGGTGGAGCGTAGGAGGGCGGGTTCGCGGAGGATGGCGCCGCGGAGGGGCGCGAGCGCGGTGGAGGAGGTGCAGGTGTTGATCGCGTGTAGCGTGCGCGTGACGGCGGGAGCCGGCGGCGCGGAGGACGGGCGGAGCGGCGGCGGCAGGCGGGCGGGCATAACGGCGGGGTGCGTGGTAGTTTTTCCGCCTCGCACGTCCGAACTGAAGTCCCGGCCCTTGGGGTCAAACCTGGTCAGACAGGGGACCTCCTATACCGCGACCTGCGCGCTGGGAAAGAGGGCAGCGCGCACACCCTCGCTCCCCACCCGCGATCTTGGCCCGGCCCAGTGCGGGGCGGGGCTCCCTGTTTTTTATTTTTCGTTTCGTTTTTTGTTTTTGTATTTTTTTTGCTTCTTAATAAAAGTTCAGGTTTTCGAAAAAATTTAAAATTTCAAAAATGTTCACGAATTCAGAAAAATGCTCATAATTTATTTGAAAATGAATATTTTAAAATTTTATGAACATTTTTTTGTATTTTGATAAACAAAATTTAATTTGTTTAAGAACCTTTTTGTATTTGATGAACAAAATTTAAATTCAACGAATATTTTCTTGAATTTAATGGACATATTTTGAATTCAAAAACTTTTTTGAATTCGGTGAACATTTTCAAATAAGATGAACATGTTCTTAAAAATCATGAACATTTTTTTAACTCGATGAACACATTTTCATTTTCAAAAAATGTTTGCCAATTTGGAAAATGTCCGGATTTCAATAAATGTCCGCTGAATAAAAGTGTTCCCAGATTTCAAAAAATGTTCACCGGTTTGAAAAATGTTCCCACATTTCAGAAAATGTTCTTGAATTTGGAAAGAAAAACAAAGAAAATGAAAAAAAGAATAGGTAAAGAGAAAACGAAAACTAAAAGAGAGAAAAGAAAAGAAAAGGAGAAAAAAAGAAGAAAAAAGGATAGAAAAAAGAAAACCGGACAAAAATGAGTGGTTTGGCCAGCCTAGATGTGCGTAGCGGGAAGCAGGGGGATGCGTGGTTGCTATCGGGCGACCTACGCGCCAAATAGGATCCCACATAACACTGCCCGGCACGGCTCGACCTGGGCTAAACGTGCATTGCACAACACCGTGCATGCCCGCGTGACAAGCCCACGCACGGCTCCTATAGTAAATGGGACAGGCCACATATTATTCATCCTATTGGGCTGTTTTGGAGTGAGGCGTTTTGGCTCCCAGGATTATCTGCACCAGCGCTGAATAAAAAATAAAAAAAATAGTAGAAATTTTTTAAAAATTCCAATTTTTTTTGGCATGGTAGATAATTTGGTGCGTGATATCCGCTCCAAATTTTAAATCATTTGGACATCTGAGTAGCTCTCGGCAAAAAAGACAAATTTAGGGTCTGTTAAATAATGTATTGTTCATATATTGTTCTGGCCCAATTTGTCTTTTTTGCTGAGAGCTACTCAAATGTCCAAATGCTCTGAAATTTGAAGCGCACCTTACGGACCAAATTATCTACCTTGCACAAAAAATTTGGAATTTTTTATGAATTGTTTCTTTAGTGGGTGAAGATGAGCCCGGGCTCAGAATTGGATATTCGTTGTTTTGGGCCTATATTCAGCCGAGCTTTGCTACACCTACGAAAAATAGTTATGAAAATTAATGTAAGGTAAGGAATTAGTTGGCAGCTTTTGATTAGATGGGAGGAGGGCCCACCCTGAAACTCCAGGGGGAGATTGATGAGAGCAAGACACGTATGTACGTAAGTCAATTTTCGTAGGCATAGGATTTTCAATATTCAGACTATTAGGATATGCGAACCAACATGTGGCTGGGAGCCTGGGATGGTAGGTGGACAGTGGTATCTCCAGCAAACCATGGTTCAAGTCCTGGTACTCGCATTTATTCTAAATTTATTTCAGGATTTCCGGCGATACACTTTCAGTGGGGTAGGGTCTACGTGTGTGCGTTTATAGTGATGAGTGTATGCGCGTTTATATGAGCGTTTGCATCTATACTGTGTTCAAAAAAAGACTATTAGGATATACAAAAACAATAACGGGTCGTGTTGTGCCAGCACGCGGGCCTGGCCTGCAACCCAGGCACGGCTCAAGGCGTAGCGTGTGTCGGTATAGCCCATTTACAACCATGATAGACCAAGCCCGTGACGGGTCAAGCACACGGCCCAAGACACAGCTGGACTGCTTTGCTTTGGGTACGACGGAATAGTGTTACCATCTACGTGAGTTGCAATGCTATCAGTGCAATATTTGAACTATCAATTCACAACATTTTAGTACATTCAAATTCAAAGGTGGCTAGTATTAGCTAATTCAAAAACTAGTACTATTCACAACACAATTTGTCTTTTGTCTTCAATTGTGGACTGAACTTTGTTTTTTGTGATAGATAAATGTTGCCTCTCAAGAACCTCCAAGAGATCTTTTATTTGGTGTAGAGTGTGTGAGGGAACCTTTCTCAAATCTAGGGTGGTGTTTTATGTGTTGATGAAGGGGTATTTATAGCTAGAGAGAAACTAGTAGTTTTTGTGCAGAAAATTGACAGTTGGACAGTCCGGCAGAAAACTGCTCGGACAATCTGGTCAGACTAAGGACAATCTGGTCAGACTAAGGCATAGCCTAGTGGTGGAAAGGGGCTGATGCCTTCCCCGCACACCCATGTTCAAGGCACGATACTTACAATTTGGGTTTGTGTTGCACCAATTATACTGTAGAGGCCAAAAAAAATCTAGACGTTGACAGTTCGGCTAACTAAAGACTCATTTAAATATGGGACTTGGTTAGGCTTTTTAGCATTGGACCTTAGGTAGGAATGAAATGTTGTGATGATTCTAAGAAATTTACATCTCCCCACTTGAACCTTCTATGTAATGTTGTACAACTAACACCCAAAGACCTAGAAAGAGCTCGAAGTGTTTTCCTTCCGTTGTAGGGGATTGTGGATATCCTGGACACATCAACATCTTTTCTCTTGTGACCTACTCTACCTTCTTTTTGTTATAGACATCAACCCTCTTGACCTTGTGCAATCTGCTCATGTGCTTGTTTTCGTATTCTTTCAATAGTTCTAAGACTTCTATGCAAAAGGTTAGCAACAAGCACTTTGTCCTTTTTCTCAATTTCTTTATCCTTGGTCAGTGCTTTCAAAGCAATATAAGCAGCAAATATGTCCTCATTTGGCAGGTTTCTTCTTGTTTAATTCTCAACACCCGCAAAGGAGCAAAAAGAAGCAAAAAGGAATATGTTTCTCTAGTGTAAATTTTTTACTCCAACAATATTGTTGCAATAATGAAAATAATGCAAAAGTGCAAATAATTGAAAATTGTTGGAGTAAATGCAATTTTCATGTTCTAAATATTAAAAATTTGCTTGTTTCCTGAATTTTACTGAATTTACAGTTTACAGTTTGTTTACACTGTGAAGTTTCAGTTTCGGTAGGAGTACAGTGTCAAGTTTCAGTTTTTCAGAATAAGGAGTACAACATTTATGTTCAGTTTCAGTTTGTTTCCGGTCAAGTTTAAAATTTACACTGTCAAGTTTAAGCATGTAAACTGAAAGTTTGTTTAACATTGTTTAAACACTAACTAAATTTATCATGATTCATACACTGACTAAATTTGTTTCAGCAAGTTTCACATGATTCATACTTGCAGGTTTCAGTATACAGCAAGCTTCACAACCTGAATTTTAAGTTCAGCAAGGTTCAAAACTACTCCAAGTATACAGCAAGTTTGTTTCAATTATACAGCAAGTTTGTCTCAATATTGTTTCGGTTTCAAGTACTCCAAGTATACAGCAATATTGTTGTATACTCCAAGTATACAGCAAGTTAAAAACCTGGAGTAACACATGATCCAAGTATACAGCAAGTTTCAGTTTCAATTTAAAAACTGAATTTGGTCTCAATATTGTTTCTGTTTCAGTTTGCTGTGGAGTAAAGTTACATTGGACATTGTACCTGCTGCTTCCTCTTCTGGATCATCCTCCTCTACTCGATCATTAACTTCCTCCTGTGGATTATCCTCCTCTACTGGATCTTCAGGTACATCAGCCTCCTCTTGTGGAGGACTAAAGTTCAAATCAGGCATCATCATCCTCCTCTTGCCGGCAAACTGAATGTGCAGCAATCTGACTTGTGGTGGAGGTGCATGTGCAGGACGCTGGAACTGCAGGTGCCCGCTGATGTGGAGAAGGAGCACACCCAGGCAGAGGAGCACGGCCTGGGCCTGGAGGGCGAGCGCTCAGGCAGTGGATGGCGCGCGGGCTCGGGCGCCTGGAGGGCAAGCATGGGCTGAGGAGAAGATGGAGCGCGCTGGAGGCGGAGCTGCAGGCAAGAAAGACCCGTGCACATCTAATTTGAATGATGGGAGGTGTAACTGCAAGATTGACTTTTTTTACAGAAGTTTGTCTCCTTGCGTCACTTATTTCATTACGGAGGGAGTATCACACAGCTACATATAGGACTTATCACGATTTACTATGAGAATCGACCGTGGCGAGAGTTAAATCATGGTGCAACCACAGTTTACAGAAGAATGGTTCATGATGCTGAGCACATACATATTTCGCAACAGGATGCAACTGGTTACAGGTGCTTTTCTCGATCTAGTAATTCGACTGATTACAATATACAACAGCTAGGCCCCCGGGGGAGTATATAACCCAGCATGACAGCCTTTGAATGACTGACATAATTGTTAAGGCATTGGTGCACATTTGCATTACCTAAGGGCGCACAGTTCATTCATTAGACCCTTGGATCCTGAAAGTTGATTGGTATTTGTGCCATTTGTGGCTGATGCTTCCTGACCTGTGAGAGATGATGCATAAGAATGTAGCCCATGCCAAAACAGTGCTTATATGAGGAATGATCATATGTCAGTACCTTCACACCAGCCATTGATAATAAGTTGTGAGAAGCAACATAAACATGATCTGAGTTGTCAATCCTTTTCTCTACAAAATAGATGACTTCAGATACACCTGACTGCAACAAAGACCAGCACAATGGTTAGAACTGAATAGATTATCTTCCTTTTATGCGAGCACAGGTAGAAGTTACTTCCACATAAAAATAGTGTGAGTAGTTGTTAACATGAGAACTGCTGACTGAAACGTCAGACCAGTAAATCATTGTCAAATGTAGAGTCTTTGCACGAATTAGAGTTATAGATTTTAAATGGCAACGTTTGTAGTGAACCAGAATGGTTCGATTAAAAAGGGCAGCCCAGTGCACGTAGCCCCCGCTTGCGCAGGGTCCGACCACTTACGGCCCGACCAGAATGGTTAGATTAAACGTGAAAAATATTATGTAGTACAAACTTAGGTGCACATTTATAGAATGCGTGTTTAGAAATATAGATAAATTTGTAACAAAGAAAATGTGAGGTTTGAATGCATTTCATCAACGTTTGGGTGAAATTCTAACTCTAAAATGAACAAAATCTATGTTCATTTACATTAGGTACTAACCTGGATGATAATCTTAGCACACTCATTACAGGGGAACATAGTGACGTATAACTTCTGCAGTAGAAGGGGAACAATAAGGCATTTGTTGATGACTACTTAAAGAATGGACAAGGAGAACGGAAATAGCAAACCTGTCCAGCCGCTGAAGCATGGTTTGTATTTAAAATAGCATTAACTTCAGCATGAACAACATAGCTGCCAACAAGTAAAAGAGGGTTAGATTTGAACATCTAGCTGCTATAAGAAACTATTTTGTGGAGGACAATGCATCATACCGTAGCATTTAGCAAATGCATAGGGATCATAATTTCATAACAATGTTAGAATTGCTACAATATCTCACAGAAATATTGGACAACAGAACTCTTTTCTGTTTATATCAATGTAAATCAGGCAATAAAACCATTCTCCAAACAAAACAAAAGGCTGGATGACAACATAGTGAAGTGGCAAGATATGACGGGTTGACAGTTTTGCAAGTGGCGAGCTAGACAATTGCTAACCAGCAGTGCAGCTATATTGCTTGTAAGATCAATTATTACTTACACAAAACTAAGGTAAAGAGTTTCTTTCACAATATAGTATAGCACAAAACAGAAAAGGTTATCTGGCGGGTTTTCTGAAAAACACCCACTTTATCAGTAAATTCGAATTTTATTAAAGTTGCAAATCATTTCTGCTAATTAGATGTGATTACATGCGCTTTTTTTGCGATTAATGTGCTTACATGCGTTATGTCCCAAAACAGAAAGCAACAACCATTTTACTGAAGAAATTTGTAACTTACGGATATTTTGTCTCCAATGGATCCCCTCTTGCAGATTTCTGCAGTAGAAAAGTAAAACAGAGAAATTAATATGTGAAATAATCGAATTCCAGTAAACGTGTCAAATAGTATTTAATTGAATAATAAAATGAACACCACATGAGAAACTCAAATTTACACTAGCATCAATTGAGCTAATTCACTAGTTCTTATTAGTGAATGGCCCTCAACATACAACCCTTCTAATTAAAGCTTCAGAGATAATTACCTTTGCCCAAGGAAGATTATCATCTGAACAGCCTCTTGGGAATCCATTGTAACCTATACCTGTTGATGAAAACAGTTGAATTATATTATCCAAAGGCACTTGGCCTATCACAACAATCATTGTACTTTGATTATCCCTACTGCAGCCATCAGTTAAAAGTTTTTGGACAAAACAAGTTACATATCATAAAGCAGCATAGGCTCCATCCTCACCTAGGATAATGCCCTCTTGGCTAACCAAGCATGCGCCAACCTGCATAAAATGGATTTTAGGTACAAAAATCATAAAGTTTGACTAACAAAAGGTGACAAATGAAAAATGTTACATGAGTCGCTATTTGCTGCCTTATGTTAAGATTTATATTTATGTCACATTCACTGAATAAATGATGTCACAACAAACTTCTTTCAATACAATCAACAGAACTGACACAGATCCCTGACGTTTGCTGCTTTGTATGAAAAGCTAAAGCACTATAATAGTTTTAATTTTGAAAGGTTGATCAACTCTTCATTGAGTCCACCTAGAATGCAGTCGGCCCAAGTTGCACAGCCGCCGTTCCAGTCTTGATCAAGCCTTCCCTCCCCCCAGCCCCAACATGCACACACACCAACACATGTGCGCTTGCAAGCACACAACCTAAGCAGATCCCAGTTCTAACCCTTAACTCCCGTGGCAGCTCCAACTAACTACTCTGGTTATGTCTCCTCTTTCAGCTCCACTACCGCATCACCGTCGCTTCCAGCTTGCAGTTCACCAGTGTGAGTTTGGCATCAATTGTGTTTTGGAAGGGAAAACAAAGCCAATTGCCTAATGGCAAATGAACTATTCATTGCAATGGCTAGAGACAGCTGGTCGGCCACGTCCGGACATGGCTTTCCATTATCTCACGCAGCAGCAGACTACCAGTTTCATTGAGGAATTTCTACGAACAGATTGAGCACAAACACATATTTAGGATATTCTGACGGGCGTCAACAGAGATGCGTTTCACCTGCCGGTTAGGATCCTTTGAACGCTCGGCTGAAAGGAACGCAATCGCCATGAAGTAGTCGTCCCATGAGATGAACCTGCAACAAGAACCCAAAAAAAGGGGGGCACAAATCCTCCCAAGCTTAGCAAGAGCGGCAACCAAGATACGCGAGGCGGCGAGGGGCGGTGAAAGAGGGTCCAGCAAAGGGAACTAACCCTTCCCTCTTGGTGGTTTTGAAGGGGTCCTGCGCTGGTGAATGTCTGGCGGCGCAGCCGTTGACGCGGAGTGGCTCGGTGCGCGGCGGGGGCGGGCTCTGGGGCTTGGAATTGGTTGCCGTGTAGGAGTACAGGAGCGCGGCCGCGGCAGCTACGGCGCCTGCGGCGGCCGAGATGGACGCTATGGCGAGATCCCTCGTCGAGGCCATCGCTCGTCGATGGCTAGATCCGGGGCGGAGCTCGCTACCTACGGAACGCGGGAAATTTTTTGGGGGCGCGCTTCCCTTCCTTCCCTCTTCTGTTGACTTTTCCCGCGTCGAGATTTGGAATCGCCTGCCAGTCCTTTTTATTTATGGGCTAATATTTGGTCCTGTCGGCCTGGAATTGATTGATGATAATTTTGTTGTACTAGGGGCATATCGACAAATTTCCGGGCCGGGCCATTAGTGCTTCAAGACCTGATTCCTGATTTTGGGAGGTTCTTTTTCCGGTTTTAGGAAGGTTCTAGGAGGTCTTCTCAAAAAAGGAAGGTTCTAGAAGTTTTCTCAGTTGTTTTTCTAATTTTTGCTTTTTATTTCTAAATTTATTTCCTGTTCTTTTTTGTTTTTTGTTTTTGTCTTCCCTTTTCAAGAATCATGTTTTCAAAAAATAAAAATTGTTCACTTTTTTAAAAAAAGTAAAATTATGCATATTTTTTTGAAAAAACACATTTAAAAAATAATTCACATATTTAAATGATCGTATATTTTTTAGATTTTTCTCCTTAAAAAATGTTTGGAGTTATAAAAAATTTGAACAATGTTCTTTTAATATGTTAAACAACTGCAAACCAAAAGAAACCCGCATCGAAAATCGGGAACGCCCCCTCATGAACGAGACACTAAGAGCCTGTTCGGAAATGGTCTGGCTCCTCCGAATCCTCGACTCCAGCTCCTGCTCCCGAAATGCTGCTCCTCGTAAAAAATAGCCCTGGAAAAAACTGTTCGACAGACAGCTCCGCTCCTTGATTCACTCGTGGCGGTTGGAGGAAACAGAAACGAGCGAGTCGTGTGGCCACTCTGAACCGTTTTCCACTTGGCGGTGGCAGTTCCTTTGTAAATTTTATCAACTCCATGATATTGAAGATCTGAGAATTAGCCGCTCCACAAAACTGCACAGCAGCCTGCTTCACTCCGTGTTTTCAGCTCCGTGGAGCTCGAGCGTTTGGCGCCGCTCCACCAACTCCAGGAGTGGAGTTGAGGAGCAAAGAGAAACCAAACACACCCTAAGATGGGTCGCCCCACTACGCGTTGCATGTGCGATTGGTTTGCTTTTTGTTGCGATAAACTACATAGAGCAGGGTTGTCTCAAAGGGGCATTCTAGATCGCTCCAATTGATCGTTTGTGCAGGCTCGTCTGTATTTGGGCGCAAAATTATCTCTATCGACCTCTTTTAGGGCCATTTTTTGGGACTCATCGGTTGCTGCCAAAATAAGTTACCCCTGCCCGGCTTATTCCCTCAATCCTGTCTAAAAATTTATTATAGAAGTCTATTAGTTAAAAAACAAATTCTCGTGCAGGAAGATATGTCTATAGTTGGGCTTTACCATAACGAGTCTTAGTACTTGTGTTACTTGGTAAGTGAACAACTATAAGAACATGTAAGACCATGGTATGGCATCATGTTTGCATAGGCTCCTTCATATGCACCACAACACTTGTTGAGGGTAGGGGCGGAGCTAGAACTTTTTTGGAGCCTAAGCAAGTTGAGCCTAAGTGTATAATCTAGAATTTAAAAAACGGCTATTTGGATGCGCAACATAATATACCACCAAGTGAAAACATAAATATAATAGCACACAAAATGTAATTTTGAAATGAACTAATATATAATATATCAATATCAGTTTCATATAGCAAATAAAGTTGATACTTGATAACAAAAGATACATAACCAGCCTTCCATAGAGGCAAACTCATCATGTTGCCAACAAAAGTAGAACTATACATACCAGATGTAACCAGATGTGATTGTGCCATTTCTTTCACCAAGACAAAAACATCTCTCACTTGTTCATTTTTTTCCAAGAGAAAGACATACAACCAGCATTGCATAGAGGCAAACTCGCCATGTTGCCAAAGTCCTAGAAGGCACTACAAGATTAAAAATGGATTCGGAATTAAAACAAATTTAGTTGTGAGATGTGAATATATTCAAAATCAAAAGCAAGAATAGATATGGTCACATGGAACATACCGACATTGCACTGAAGAAAATCGCGAGGCAAATGCCCTTTCCTAGAACTCATTGTAGTAAATGTTCAAATAATATCCTTGTCATCAACTGACTAACCCCCGCTCGGTGTAACATACCCATATTATTGACCTTGCTACACAATTTATTCTTGATAATCTTCATCGTTGAAAAAGCTCTCTAAAAAAATGCCGATGACACCGGCAATACCAAAGCCAACTCAATAAGTTTGTATACCAATGGAGATACCAAATGTTTGTCAGTTTCAACAATCTTCATGGCCAAACCTTGAACATCACCACAACTAGTAAAAGAAGCATGCCTTTTTACTTGACTTACATAAGTGAGAAGTTGCTCTCTTATTGTTCCACGGTCATCATTAGAGAAGTCATCATGATAAATAAGAAAATGAGCTACAACACGTAACAAGTTCGTAGTACGAAACTTTGCAGCAACTACTTGTATTGTATTACTCCCTCTGTGAAGAAATATAATATCGTTTAGATCACTACTTTAGTGATATGAAGTAGTGACAAAAAGTACTTATACAGGGTTCATGTATTATGCACTTGTTATGAAGATCAATGTATCATAAGGAAAAAATACTTGTAGATCCTATCTGAATCTATACAGGGTTCACCTAAGTATGAACTATGAAGCAAGTCCGGGGTAGTTTGGCGGAGGATCTCAAAGAAATACTTCAATTTTATAGTATCCAGTGATACGTCTCCGTCGTATCTATAATTTTTGATTGTTTCATGCCAATATTATATAACTTTTACATACTTTTGGCAACTTTTTATATGATTTGTTGGACTAACCTATTGATCTGGTGCCCAGTGCCAGTTCCTGTTTTCTGCATGTTTTTTGTATCGCAGAATATCCATATCAAACGAAGTCCAAATGCAATGATACGAAGAATTATGTTGGAATATATGTGATTTTTGGGAGTTGGAATCACCGCAAACGGAGGCCCACACGCACCACAAGACACCAGCACACCACCCCTGAGCCAGGCGCGTGATGGTGGGTTGTGCTCAGCTCGTACGTCGGTTGGAGCTCTACTTCGGGCGCAAGGAAGCTTATATCCGGAAAAAAAAATCGTGTTAAAAGCTCAGCACAATCGGAGTTACGAATCTCCAAGAATATAAGAAACGGTTTTTGGCCAGATCAAGGGAACGTGAAACAGAAGAGAACAGAGAGGGAGATCCAATCTCGGAGGGGCTCCCGCCCCTCCGCCGCCATGGATACAGGGACCAGAGGGGGAACTCTCCTCCCATCTAGGGGGAGGCCAAGGAAGAAGAAGAAGGGGGGCTCTCTCCCCATCGCTTCCGGTGGTGCCGGAGTGCCGCCGGGGCAACGATCGGTACGGCGATCTACATCAACAATCTTGCTACCGTCAACACCAACTCTCTCCCCCTCTATGCAGCGGTGTAACACCTCTTCTCCCCACTGTAATCTCTACTTAAACATGGTGCTCAACTCCATATATTATTTCCCAATGATCTATGCTTATCCTATGATGTTTGAGCAGATCCGTTTTGTCCTGTGGGTTAATCGTGATCTTGGTTGGTATGATTGTATATTTTATTTATGGTGTTGTCCTACGGTGCCCTCCGTTCTCGCGCAAACGTGAGGGGCCCCCGCTGTAGGGTGTTGCAATATGTTCATGTGCTTATGGTGAGTTGCGAGAGTGACAGAAGGTTAAACCCGAGTAAGTGGGGTATGACGTATGGAGTAAAGAGGACTTGATACTTAATGTTATGGTTGGTTTCACGACCTTAATGATCTTTAGTAGTTGCGGATGCTTGCTAGGGGTCCAATCATAAGTGCATATGATCCAAGTAAAGAAAGTATGTTAGCTCATGCCTCTCCCTCATATAAAATTACAAGAATGATTACCGGTACTTGTTATCGATTGCCTAGGGACAAATGACTTTCTTGTTGACAAAAACTCTCTACTAAAACTAACTTAGTTGTGTCTTTATCTAAACAGCCCCTAGATTTTATTTACATGCTCTTTATTATCTTGCAGACCTATCCTATAACACCTACAAAGTACTTCTAGTTTCATACTTGTTCTAGGTAAAGCGAACGTCAAGCGTGTCTAGAGTTGTATCGGTGGTCGATAGAACTTGAGGGAATATTTGTTCTACCTTTAGCTCCTCATTGGGTTCGACACTCTTACTTATTGAAAGAGGCTACAATTAATCCCCTATACTTGTGGGTTATCAAGACCTTTTTTTGGCGCCGTTGCCGGGGAGTAATAGCGTGGGGTGAATATTATCGTGTGTGCTTGTTTGCTTTATTACTAAGTATTTTTTATTTTGTGCTCTAGTTTTCTATATTTAGTTAAGGGTAGGAAACGCAAAATACCACAAAAATTAGTTGTACATGCTAAACCAATGGTTGAAGAACCACCCAAAATCTATCATACTACTAAAACTTTCTACTTGGATCATCTTTGATCCATTTGTGCTCGTACTGAAAACCCAACTAGCTTAGTTGAGGGAAAATCATTAGATGAGCATGCTTGTTTTGTGCGACACCGTTTATCTCAAAAAGGGAAACTTTTACAACATCAAATTAATACTATGCAATGTTATGCTTGGAATTTATGTGAATAATATGATTTTACTTGTTGTTCTGAAGACCCTAAGAAACACCATCTCTCTGCAAAAACATAAATTAAGCAAACGTGAGTACAAATGTACCCAGCAAGACTTACATCAGAACTAGCTACATATGCATTAGTATCAACAAAGGGGGTGGTGGAGTTTAACTGCAGCAAGCCAGCTTTGACTCAGTGGCTATCCTGAACTACGTCTGCAAGTAATGCTTTTGAGGTGGTGCACACGAGTCCACATATTCACCAATCAATACACCACTACGGATCCGCTCCCGTCTCCCTACGAGAACGCCATCTATAGAACGCTTATCTTGCGCATTTTAGAGTATCCACTTTCACTTGTCTATGAACTGTATAAGCAACCAAGTAGTCCTTTACCGCGGACGCGGCTATTCGAATAGATGATGTTAACCCTGCAGGGGTGTACTTCTTCACACACGCTCTCACCACTTACCTCCGTTTACACGGCATGTACTCGGCAACCTTCAAGCGGAAGCCAGCGAGGGTGTCGGCCACGACCTGACTAACCACACAAGTCCCTAGTCCAGGTTTATCGCCTATTCGGGTTCCATCTGCAAGGAGATCCGGCCGGGGTGTCCTCAACAGCCCCAAACGATGTGTACATGGTTCCGGGGTCACCAAACGGGCGACTCGGTACATCGGGCCACGTGCCTACCGCATCACAGCCCACCCCTCGGGTCAGCGCTGCGCACGGCCTCCAGCATACTACAAACACCAGAAACTACTTGCAACTCCTGGACAGAGGACAGGGGGGTTAATAAGTCGAGAGGGTCATTGGTTTCGGGCCCAACGCATGGTAGTAGCTAATCTTAAATCACATACACAGATCTCAGTTCCTAAGGACGGTTCCAATGAGACAACCCACCATGTACTCCTACATGGCCTCTCATCGATATATTTACCAAATCGTGTTCACACACTTTGTTCACACACAGTAGGAGATGTTCATCACCATTCCAATTCATCCCCGATGAATCGGACCTGACTCAACTCTATGCAGTAGCAGGCATGACAACAAGCATGAATGAGTAGGCACATCAAGGCTCAAACAACTCCTACTCATGCTAGTGGGTTTCATCTATTTACTGTGGCAATGACAAGTCATGCAGAGGAAAGGGGTTCAACTACCGCAACATGTAACAGTTGAATCGTTGTTGTCCTAATGCAGTAAAAGAGAGTAGGAGCGTGAGAGTGGGATTGTATCGGAATGAACAAGGGGGTTTTGCTTGCCTAGCACTTTTGAAGATAGTATAGTTCTTCACCGGTGTCATCGATCTCATCGTCGGAACCACGTCTACTGAAAGGGGACAAATACCGGCAACAGAGAAGGAACACAATCAATGCAATGCAACAATATGATGCATGATCATGACATGGCAATATGCTGTGGTTGGTCTAATGCAACTACAAACAGAGGGGTTTGAGTTGTTTTGAACCAAAGGTTCAACTTCAAACTCAAGTTATGAAATTAAATAGTGCATTATCATGTTTTGATCTAAACAGCAAGGTTAAGTTGTTTAAACATGCATGAAACCAGTACAGATGGATAGATTGGATTTTCTGATCATTTTTCATATATAAATATTTTCATTCTGAGCTATAGATTAATTTCTATGATTTATTGAAGTTTAAGCCTTTTTCTGGAATTTCTAAATAATTAGAATTAAACTAATCCCAAAAGGATTTATCACACAAGATCGCATCAAGATGACATCACGAGTCAATGGCGGTCCAGGTCAAACTGACCAGTGGGTCTCGCGTGTCAGTGATTAACTAAACTAACTAGATTTGGTTAGCACTAACCTAGGTTAATTAGCAGGGCGGGGCCCCACCTGTCATTGACCCAGGGGAGGTCAAACCCCTGGTCAAACCCGGGGCTAACCACCGGCATTTAGCCGCCGGCGGCAGCAGACGTGGCGGAGCGGCACAGGTTTCGCGCTCCGGCGACCAAATGGGCGGCGGAGGCCATCTACGGGAAGCTGGAGATGCGCCGCATCCCGTGGTGGTGGTGGTTGGTCTGGGGGGCAGCCAGTGGACTGCCAGGTGGGCTGCGCCAGGAAAGTCTTTTTCCCTTTTCTTTCTGTTTTCTAGTATTCTGCATTTGTTTTGGCTTTATTAAAAATGCCAGAGCGTTTTCAAAAATCATGAAATTGCTTGTGGGCACTGTTTGGAATATTTCCAACATCCCTCATTTCCTTTCATGATTATTTGTATGTTTAAAATAATTTATAGAATTTAAATGCCCAAATGCAAATAACTTATGATTTAAATCAGTGACCCAAGGTGACCTAGAAAAATGTGAACCATTTTTGGCAGAGGTAAAAATGATAAATATTTTTTAAGGGCATTTCAGGTTCATTGATAATTATTTTAGTAAACCCTAGTTGGGTTAAGTGGTGCTGGGGTTTATGCCATCCCCATTTCAAGTTTCTAAAAAAATTAAACATGATGCATCACTCTAATGCAAGCATTGATTACGATTGTGACAACTCACCCCCACTAAACAAGAATCTCGTCTCGAGATTCAAGACGTGAGGTAAGAAGACAGAGGGGACACAAAGCTAACACGATCTTCATGATCCAAGTTGCACCTCATAAGAACATTGATTCGACCATCATCTTTGTCTCGACATCTTGCTATGAGAACTCCATCCAACACGACAGTGAGAAGAAAGGGAAACTCTAGAAGAATTGATCTTCTCGAAGATCGAGCAACCGACGATCAACTCACAGAAGGAGACATAAAATACCTCTTGAGCTAAGACCTCCGAACACACATCGGGAGGGATGGAAGAACAGATGACGGGGGTTCAATTTGGTAGGCAAAAATTCCATGCTTAAGAAGATGGTGGACGGGGTCAGATTAGCGACGAGTTAATTGCCCTTCATACCATAACGGGGCACCTTAGAGGAGGTGACTCGTAGAATTATTCCCTTAAGTAGCAAAAAGAATTACTTTTGATATTTATATCACTGAAACTCTTTATACCAGCCTGAGGCAATCACAATCGATCATTTGAAGGATTTCGAAAGAATGACATACTCGGACTAGGATGGACGATGTGGACTACCTTGTTGAAGACAACATAATGGATGATTTTTGCCTATCATCAGAAATGGATGGGACCCATGGTAAGCCCACTTCTGAAGATGATCCTAACTAACAGTTACTGAGAAGGCAGACCATAGAAAAATGCCATAATGGCGGTGCAAGCTGGGAACAAAATGCAAATGCTGGGAGTGTTCCAACCATCATATCTGCCTGAAATTCAGATCTGGTTGGTAACAAGATATTTCAGACGTCATTTCTGGAAAAGAAAGTTTGCAATACAAACCAACGAGATGATGTTGCGAGATTCTCGGGAAGTGGACTATGGTAGTAAGATCCAAAACACGAGCTGGTTCTGCTACACACCCGTGAACACGCTGCCCCAGACAAGCATGACCACATAGTTGTCTTATAATAAAACACTACCGAGTTCTGGTTAGGATCCATCATCAAGGATTTCAAAGTCTTTACGCAAGTCCATGGATTAGATCCCAAGCATAGACTTATCTTCCTTGAACAAGTCAATCAGTTGCTTGGTGTGCTAGGGATACATATAGAATGAAGGTTGCAAGTCTCGAGACCACATAATACTTCGCACATATGCATGACTGACTTGGGATGACTCCAGAGGAAGCAACATTGACTTTCTTGAATCCACGGCGGCAACTTGCATCAAATGCACATGAGTTGGAGGAAGTCACTTCTTCCATCAAACATAAACTTCATGAGCTAGCACGAAGAAAATGCTTTCAAAAGTTTCCAACACTAACTTAGATGTTCAACATGAATCATGGACAAGATGAAAATGTTGTCAATGGGCTTAACAACAATCCGTCCCGACTTCCATATAGGTGGAATTCCACAACTATGTGAACAAGGTGATAGTATTGGTTAGACCCAAAAGATATAATGGTGTATGCTCGAGGGACAACCGCGAGTAAGACAACATTACGAACATTGTTAGTCCTGATTTGATTTGACGATAGCCCACACATCAATCAAAGTTTTTACAAGACAATAGATCCAACAACTGATCACGAGGACCAGTCGATGAGAATATCATCTTTCTTCAACACACACATACAAACGCAAAGATATCCCTTCAGAACGAACTAAGTTGGGCAATGTTTTTATCTTCCAACTCTTCAAGCTGTTGTTTAGCTTACCAACTAGCTCAGGGGTTTCCAGCACAGATTCTTGGAGAAGGGGTGGTTTATAGAAAAACCAACTTGATCACGAACTCAACATAGCGGCCAGGTGACAACCTGGTAACACTTCTGAGAAGATATTCGGAAAATCACGAACCACCGATATGTTACTAAGCTCGAGAACAATCTTGCTTTTCAGGGCAAGACGATATGACCGAAAGAGCAAGGAATTAGCATAATCCAAACTCATTGATCGAAGAGTGCACCAGGAAAATGGACTAGGTAGCACAATTAATCTTAGAGTGGTGATTCAATAACCAACACACTAGGAATGAAATTATTGTCCTTTAGCTACCAAGCAATGAGGTTGCTAGAAGTATTGATTTCACACATCTCGATTCATCTATCGGCATTCCGGTTACAATAACACGGGGACCGAGGAATGAATAGTTATGGCGAGAAGTATCACTACGTCAAGAATTCATAAGAGGTGATGCAATTCCTATGACAATCCTGACATAAAGAGGGCAATACTCCAGGGTAGAACAGAACAAAAACTGGATTGGCATTTGTTCTGCAGAATATAACTACTTTGACCCAATCCCAGATATGGACGAGGTACTGGAGTTTGTTTCTCCCAGTCATTCCGGAACATAATGGCTTGACGGACCACAAGAATAATAGGCATCGATGAACGGATGCACGCATACTCTTGACTATCAATTGATAGATGAAGGTCAGAAAATAACTAAAGAGGGACAACTCAAACGAACATACGGTTTTTGAGTTGTGGGTGCATAGATTAGCATGTTGAACGAGTTCAACATATTTCTTCCGGATAACCCATGCAGAAAGGTAGAACTGGCACTACTGCAGGATGCTGCTAACGCGACACTACGATCAGAGACCCTTCGACGAAACTGTGTGCGAAGCCATAATCACAAACGGTGGTGTAAAATAACCGTCAAAAAAGGTGCAAACCGTTTGCGATGGAGGATGCATCAAACACGGTTCGAATTTTAGTTGCGTGTGCGATGCAGGGCATACGGTTCAATTCAATCAACCGCTTATGGCGAGGATGAACAAAAGAAACAAAGCATGATGAAGGTGTGTGTGATGTACAGCATACGGTTCACTCGGATGAACTGTTTGTGATTAGGCAACACAAAATAAACGGTCAGCAAGATCAAAGGCGTGTGCGATATACGGCATGCGGTTCACTCGGATGAACTGTTTGCGTTGAGACATGAGAACAGAAACGGTTCAAATGAACAAGATGTGTGTGATACGAGGCAAACAGGTCTATAATCAGAAACATGTGCGAAGATCGATAAGAACACAGAGGATTACTGCTAACAAGCAGTGTGTGTTGTGAGCAAACGATTGCTGGTATACAATTGTGAGTGATTGATGAAAACATCATCGACGGGTTCCATTGTTTAGTCCGTGTGCGATGTGATTTTCTTTGTCCGCACACCATCTACGCTCTGTCTACAGAGCAACATATATACTTAAAAAGACAGCATTGCATAACCAAATTAAGCATACAATTACATAAGTGACTACACACATAACATTTGCACACACCAAAGTAAGCAATTACATGCATACTAAAGTAGGAGAAACGAGGATCTAATCATCTACTTATTGTTGCGACTACGCTTGCCATTGCTCTGCTTCCGGCTGGATCCCTGGCCGTTTTGGGGAAGGAGGCACTTCCTCATGTCAACGATCCGCCTGTACATGTCGTAGCTCGTGTACGCCTCCTTGGCCGCGTACACGACGTGACCTTTCTCGAGTTTCTCCATCCAGGCCGAGTGCCAGGCACGCTTGTCCTTGTTGCATGAATCCTTCATGTCTCTGTAGTAGGGGTCGATGATGGCCTCGGTGAGGTGAACCAGTGAGTCCTTCTCATGCTCCTTGCTGCCCCAGATCTTGTATTGGCCATGGATGTCGACAAGATTCTGGCAGGCGATGCCCGAACTCTCGAGCACCTTTACATCATTGGTGATGTCCACCGTAGCAAACATGTAGTGGGGGCTATTGACAAACCTGGTGAAATGCTCGCAAGGCCTTGTGGCCAGGTAGTAGTGGTAGAGGAGGACGTGGTGGCGCACACACATCTGGGCAACGGCGACCTTGGGACGAGACCCAGCACGAGCGCGGGTGTACTCGAGGTCGAACCCGACCACCTTGCACTTCTCCTCGGCAAGCAACAGCTCCATGATGTGAATGGAGTGCTCCACCCAGACCGAATCGTTGGTGTACACCACCGAGAGGTCCATGAACCTTCTGTGGGTGTCCACCACGGCACACATGGTGAACTGCTGCTCGTCTTCGGCAGCCGCTCGGAGCGCCATTGGAGCCGCGCAGGATACCCTCTAAGAATTTCTCGTGGTGGTGTGCTTCTTGCAATGGTGGGGCGCGATCGAAAGGTTGAAGAGACACAAGGGTAGGTTAAATGGCATTGTAATAAATGGGGGCGGCCGGATCGTAATCGCCACGCCTTGTCACGACGTTCATAGCGGAGGATTCAGAATCCAGGCACGCTTGACAACATCAAGACTCGACACGCCTCCAACGTATCTACTTTTCCAAACACTTTTGCCCTTGTTTTGGACTCTAACTTGCATGATTTGAATGGAACTAACCAAGACCGACGCTTGTTTTCAGCAGAATTGCCATGGTGTTATTTATGTGTAAACAAAAGTTCTCGGAATGACCTGAAACTCCACATAACTTATTTTTGGAAAATATTAAAAATATTGGCGAAAGAATCAAGGCCAGGGGGCCCACCACCTGTCCACGATGGTGGGGGACGCGCCTGCTGATAACCCACAAGTATAGGGGATCGCAACAGCTTTCGAGGGTAGAGTATTCAACCCAAATTTGTTGATTCAACACAAGGGGAGCCAAAGAATATTCTCAAGTATTAGCAGCTGAGTTGTCAATTCAACCACACCTGGAAACTTAGTATCTGCAGCAAAGTGTTTAGTAGCAAAGTAATATGATAGTGGTGGTAACGGTAACAAAAGTAAAGACAACAAAAGTAATGTTTTTGGTATTTTGTAGTGATTGTAATAGTAACAACGGAAAAGTAAATAAGCGAGAACCAGTATATGGAAAGCTCGTAGGCACCGGATCAGTGATGGATAATTATGCCGGATGCGGTTCGTCATGTAATGATCATAACATAGGGTGACATGAACTAGCTCCAATTCATCAATGTAATGTAGGCATGTATTCGGTATATAGTCACACGTGCTTATGGAAAAGAACTTGCATGACATCTTTTGTCCTACCCTCCCATGGCGGCGGGGTCCTATTGGAAACTAAGGGATATTAAGGCCTCCTTTTAATAGAGAACCGGAACAAAGCATTAGCACATAGTGAATACATGAACTCCTCAAACTATGGTCATCACCGAGAAGTATCCCGATTATTGTCACTTCGGGGTTGTCGGATCATAACACATAATAGGTGACTATAGACTTGCAAGATAGGATCAAGAACACACATATATTCATGAAAACATAATAGGTTCAGATCTGAGTTCATGGCACTCGGGCCCTAGTGACAAGCATTAAGCATAGCAAAGTCATAGCAACATCAATCTCAGAACATAGTGGGTACTAGGGATCAAACCCTAACAAAGCTAACTCGATTACATGATAAATCTCATCCAACCCATCACCGTCCAGCAAGCCTACGATGGAATTACTCACGCACGGCGGTGAGCATCATGAAATTGGTGATGGAGGATGGTTGATGATGACGACGGCGACGAATCCCCCTCTCTGGAGCCCCGAACAGACTCCAGATCAGCCCTCCCGAGAGACATTAGGACTTGGCGGCGGCTCCGTATCGTAAGACGCGATGATTTCTTCTCTTTTATTTTTTTCTCCCCGAAAGCCAATATACAGAGTTGTAGTTGGCGTCGGAAGGTGTCCAGGGGGCCCACGAGGTAGGGGGCGCGCCCAGGAGGGGGGCGCGCCCCCCACCCTCGTGGACAGGGTGTGGTCCCCCTGGTCTTCATCTTTGGCGAGGATTTTTTATTATTATTTATAAGACATCCCGTGGAGTTTCAGGTCATTCCGAGAACTTTTGTTTTCTGCACATAAAACAACATCACGGCAATTCTGCTGAAAACAGCGTTAGTCCGGGTTAGTTCCATTCAAATCATACAAGTTAGAGTCCAAAACAAGGGCAAAAGCGTTTGGAAAAGTAGATACGACGGAGACGTATCACCTGCCCCCTCCTGGGCGCGCCCCCTGCCTCGTGGGCCCCCTGGAGCTCTTCCGACGCCAACTCCAACTCCATATATTTGCTTTCGGAGAGAAAAAATCAGAGAGAAGAAATCATCGCGTTTTACGATACGGAGCCGCCGCCAAGCCCTAAAACCTCTTGGGAGGGCTGATCTGGAGTCCGTTTGGGGCTCCAGAGAGGGGGATTCGTCGCCATCATCATCATCAACCATCCTCCATCACCAATTTCATGATGCTCACCGCCGTGCATGAGTAATTCCATCGTAGGCTTGCTGGACGATGATGGGTTGGATGAGATCTATCATGTAATCGAGTTAGTTCTGTTAGGGTTTGATCCCTAGTATCCACTATGTTCTGAGATTGATGTTGTTATGACTTTGCTATGCTTAATGCTTGTCACTAGGGCCCGAAAAGCCATGATTTCAGATCTGAACCTATTATGTTTTCATGAATATATGTGAGTTCTTGATCCTATCTTGCAAGTCTATAGTCACCTATTATGTGTTATGATCCGACAACCTCAAGTGACAATAATCTGATACTTTCGTGATGACCATAGTTTGAGGAGTTCATGTATTCACTATGTGTTAATGCTTTGGTCCGTACTCTATTAAAAGGAGGCCTTAATATCCCTTAGTTTCACTAGGACCTCGCTGCCACGGAGGGTAGGACAAAAGATGCCGCAAGTTCTTTTTCCATAAGCACGTATGACTATATTCGAATACGTGCCTACATTACATTGATGAATTGAGCTAGTTCCATGTCACCCTATGCTATGATCATACATGATGAACCACATCCGCTATAATTTCTATCATCGATCCAAAGGTTTACGAGCTTTTCACATATTGTTCTTCGCTTATTTACTTTACTGCTACTATGTTATAATCACTACAAAACCCCAAAATATTACTTTTGCTACTGCTATCACATTTCCATACAACTTTGCTACTAAATACTTTGCTGCAGATACTAAGTTATCCTGTGTGGTTGAATCGACAAATCAATCGCTAATACTTGAGAATATTCTTTGGCCCCTTGTGTCGAATCAATAAATTTGGGTTGAATACTCTACCCGAAAACTGCTATGATCCCCTATACTTATGGGTTATCAAGACTATTTTTCAAGCGCCGTTGTCGGGAGCATAGCTCTATTCTTTGAGTCACTTGGGATTTATATCTGCTGGTCACTATGAAGAACTTGAAAGACGCGAAAACAAAAATTTATCCCTCAACTACGAGGGGAGGTAAGGAACTGCCATTTAGCTCTACACTTGATTCACCTTCTGTTTTGAGTAAGCTTGCGACACCTAAACGTGCTTCTGCTATTAATTCTGATATGTCGCATATTATTGATGATGCCACTTCTGCTATGCATGATACTTATGATGAAACTACTTCTATGCTTGATACTACTGTGCCACTTGGTGAATTTCTTGATGAACAACTTGCTAGGGCTAAAGAGAATCACTACAAGAAAATACACTTCCGTGATGATACGTGTTTGTCACAGTAGGTCGCGTTTTTTGTCATGCATGTACATCCATGACAAATTTATGACAAAATCAAGATAGTCATACCTGTGCTGTCGTAGAAGTGTTCCATGACATTACGAAAATTATCATCACGGAAGTGTCCACTTCCATGACGATAAATCGCGGCACGTAAGTGCTTTCGCCAAGGGTGACCGACACGCGGCATCCACCGTAATGTAACACCATTAAGCTATCGGGTCGGGTTTTGGATCCGATAACCCGTTAACATCCTCGACCAATGGGGATTTTCCATGTAAAATCATCATTGGTCGGAGGAAACACGTGTCGGCTCATCGTTGGGACAGATGTCATCCACTCATTGGACAGAAGGCGCCTATGATACGTCGACACGTGGCACGGCCCATCAAGTTCAAATGGGCCGGCCCAACTAAAGGCCCACAAGATTTTGCGGACAATAATGGGCCGGCCCAGCTAAAGGCCCATGAGATTTTGCGGACCATAATGGGCTGGCCCAGCTAAAGGCCCACATGATTTCACGGGCCATAATAGGCCGGCCCAGGTAAAGGCCCACAAGATTTTTGTGTGCCATAATGGGCCGACCCAGGTAAAGGCCCACGAAATTCTTGCGAATCATAATGGGCCGGCCCAGCTAAAGGACCATGAGATTTCGCCGACATTAATGGGCCGGCCCAGCTGTAGGCCCACAAGATTTTGAGGACCCTAGTAGGCCGGCCCATTAACTGGCTGCCATGTTTTGGGCCAAATGCTAGCGCATATTTGATCCGGTCCATTAATGGCTTGCCACGTTCCGGGCCTAATAATGGCCCATATAAGATCCGGCCCGTTAAAAGCCTCCCACTTTCTGGGCCAAATCACGGCCTAGATCAGGTCCGGCCCTTTAAGAGGCTTTGGGCTCAATTATGTCCCATATCAGATTCGGCCCGTTAACTGGATGTTATGCTTTTGGGCCCACTTGCTAAAGGCTCATTAGTAATTCAGCCTGATATAGTTTCGGCCTGTTAAGGGCCCGTTTAACATTTCGGCCCTATATTAATTTTGGCCTGTTAAAAGCCCATCATATAGTTGGGCCTAACTACGGCCCGGTTTGCATCCAGCTTGCTCGCAGCGGATATCTGATTGGGCCAAACAAGGATCGAGACAACTTTGGCCTATTAAAAGCCCATGAATTGATTCACACAATCATGGGTCGGGCTATTTCGGCTGCTGCCGCCCGTGAGCTATTCGACGCTTTCGTGCCCAACCTACTTCTCACCTCCTAAAGCCCATTGAGTTTTCTTATAAAAGAGGGCGGGGTTACTCGCCTATTAAAGGTCTGAATCTACTAGTGGGACAGTTTGACGGGGCCCATGATGCGGATCATACATCATGATTGCATGACGGCCCGATTATGTACCGTAATTTTACAGATTTAGCGGTTTATCGCGAAGACAGATCTATATACAAGAAAATAACCGCAGCATCGCGAATAAGAAAAACCTAGACTATACAATAAAGAAATTACGCATATTACATCCACTGGGCATCAAAGTTCGCCACTATGATAATAAAACACAAGCGGACATCAGATTACATACACGGGCATTAAAGATCGCCACCGGTGCAAATAAACACACCAAAAAATAATATACAAAACCGACAAAGACTTCAATAGAGTTCAAGAAAGGTTAGCCTGCCGGGAGCTGCAGCATAAGCAAATGATCAAGATGATGAGATCTGCGCTTGTTCAACACTTATATCTTCCTCACTCGAAAGATAAACAAGGCATGATGACATGTTTTGCACATAAAAGTATCAATGCCGATAATTCATCACATTCCTCATCGATTTAATAAAGTGACACAGTTTAAAATTGCATTAACACAATATGGTATTGTTCAGTCAAGACATGGCAGGAAATGACATTGTGAAGGAGTTGGCGCTTCACGACACCAATCGGATTACAGATCAAGAACTCATAAGTATCAATGGTTAGTGTGAAGGAAATATGCCCTAGAGGCAATAATAAAGTTATTATTTATTTCCTTATATCATGATAAATGTTTATTATTCATGCTAGAATTGTATTAACCGGAAACATAATACATGTGTGAATATATAGACAAACAGTATGTCACTAGTTTGCCTCTACTTGACTAGCTTGTTAATCAAAGATGGTTATGTTTCCTAACCATGAACAAGGAGTTGTTATTTGATTAACAAGGTCACATCATTAGTTGAATGATCTGATTGACATGACCCATTCCGTTAGCTTAACACTTGATCGCTTAGTATGTTAATGCTTTCTTCATGACCCATACATGTTCCTCGTAACTATGAGATTATGCAACTCCTGTTTACGGAGGAACACTTTGGTACTACCAAACGTCACAACGAATCGGGTGATTATAAAGGAGTACTACAGGTGTCTCCAAAGGTACTTGTTGGGTTGGCGATTTCGAGATTAGGTTTTGTCATCCGATTGTCGGAGAGGTATCTCTAGGCCTTCTCGGTAATACACATCACATAAGCCTTGCAAGCATTGCAACTAAAGAGTTAGTTGTGAGATGATGTATTACGGAACGAGTAAAGAGACTTTCCGAACGAGATTAAACTAGGTATTGGATACCGACGATCGAATCTCGGAAAGTAACATACCGATGACAAAGGAACAACGATGTTGTTATGCGGTTTGACCGATAAAGATCTTCAGAGAATATGTAGGAACCAATATGAGCATCCAGTTCGCTATTGGTTATTGACCGAGAATAGTTCTAGGTCATGTCTACATAGTTCTCGAACCGTAGGGTCCGCACGCTAAGGTTTCAATGACGGTTATTATGAGTTTATGTATTTTGATGTACCAAGGAGTTCGAGTCCCGGATGTGATCACGGACATGACGAGGAGTCTCAAATGGTCGAGACATAAAGATTGATATATTGGATGGTTATATTCGGACACCGGAAAGGTTCCGAAGTTTCCGGAGAAAACTGGAGTGCCGAGGGGTTACGGAACCCCCGGGAAGTTATGGGCCTTATTGGGCCAAGAGGGAGAGAGAGGGCTGCACCAGAGGTGGTGCGCCTCCATGGGGAGTCCGACTGACTAGAGGGGGCGCAGCCCCTTTCCTCTCCCTCTCCTCTCTTTCCTTCCCCTTCCCTCTTCCTAGTAGGACTAGGAAAGGGAGTCCTACTCCTACTAGGAGGAGGACTCCCCCCCTTGGTGCGCCCCAAGGGCTGGCCGCCTCCCCTTGCTCCTTTATATACGGGGCAGGGGGCACCCTAGAACACACAAGTTGATCTTCGTGATCGTTCCTTAGCGTGCAGCGGTGCCCCTCCACCATATTCCACCTCGGTCATATTGTAGCGGTGCTTAGGCGAAGCCTCGCGACGATAGAACATCAAGATCGCCACCACGCCGTCGTCGACGGAACTCCTTCCCGACGCTTGCTGGATCGGAGCCCGGGATCGCCATCGAGCTGAACGTGTGCCAAGAACTCGGAGGTGCCGGAGTAACGGTGCTTGGATCGGTCGGATCGTGAAGACGACGACTACATCAACCGCGTTAATATAACGCTCGCTTTCGGTCTCACGAGGGTACGGGCGGACACTCTCCTCTCGTTGTTATGCCATCACCATGGTCTTGCGTGATCGTAGGAAATTTTTGAAATTACTACGCTTCCCAACAAGGGCATCCGAGCCTGGTTTTATGCGTTGATGTCATATGCACGAGTAGAACACAAGTGAGTTGTGGGCGATACAAGTCATACTACCTACCAGCATGTCATACTTTGGTTCAGCGGTATTGTGAGATGAAGCGCCCGGACCGACATTACGCCAGACGCTTACGCGAGACTGGTTTCACCGCTGTGAGCACTCGTTGCTTAAAGGTGGTGGCGGGTGTCTGTCTCTCTCACTTTAGTTGAACTGAGTGTGGCTACGCCCGTCCTTGAGAAGGTTAAAACGAGTCTATTTGACGAAGTATCGCTGTGGTTTTGATGCGAGGTAAGAACGGTTCTTGCTCAGCCCGTAGCAGCCACGTAAAACTTGCAACAACAAAGTAGAGGACGCCTAACTTGTTTTTGCAGGCATGTTGTGATGTGATATGGTCAAGACGTGATGCTATATTTTATTGTATGAGATGATCATGTTTTGTAACCGAAGTTATCGGCAATGGCAGGAGCCATATGGTTGTCGCTTATTGTATGAAATGCAACGCCATGTAATTGCTTTACTTTATCACTAAGCGGTAGCGATAGTCGTAGAAGCAATAGTTGGCGAGACGACAACGATGCTACGATGGAGATCAAGGTGTCGCGCCGGTGACGATGGTGATCATGACGGTGCTTCGGGGATGGAGATCACAAGCACAAGATGATGATGACCATATCATATCACTTATATTGATTGCATGTGATGTTTATCCTTTATGCATCTTATCTTGCTTTGATTGACGGTAGCATTATAAGATGATCTCTCACTAAAAAAAAATTATCAAGTAGTGTTCTCCCGAGTATGCACCGCTGCCAAAGTTCGTCGTGTCGAGACACCACGTGATGATCGGTGTGATAAGCTCTACGTCCATCTACAACGGGTGCAAGCCAGTTTTGCACACGCAGAATACTCAAAGTTATACTTGACGAGCCTAGCATATACAGATATGGCCTCTAACACGGAGACCGAAAGGTCGAACGTGAATCATATAGCGATATGATCAACATAAGATGTTCACCATTGAAAACTACTCCATATCACGTGATGATCGGTTATGGTTTAGTTGATTTGGATCACGTGATCACTTAGATAACTAGAGAGATGTCTGCCTAAGTGGGAGTTCTTTAGTAATATGATTAATTGAACTTAAATTTATCATGAACTTAGTACCGATAGTATTTTGCTTATCTATGTTTATGTAGATAGATGGCTCGGCCGTTGTTCCGTTGAATTTTAATGCGTTCCTTGAGAAAGCAAAGTTGAAAGATGATGGTAGCAATTACACGGACTGGGTCCGTAACTCGAGGATAATCCTCATTGCTGCACGTAAAAGTTACGCCCCGAAGCACCGCTGGGTGACAGCTCGCTGCAGATGCCGAGCCGAAGTTGTGAACGCCCGCAAAGCAGAGTGATGACTACTCTATAGTTCAAGTGTGCCATGCTTTACGGCTTAGAACGGGTCTTCAACGACGTTTTGAACGTCATGGAGCATATGAGATGTTCCAGAGTTGAAGTTGATATTTCAAATGTAATGCCCGGATTGAGAGATATGAAGTCTCCAATAAGTTCTATAGCTGCAAGATGGAGGAGAATAGTTCGCGGTGAGCACATACTCAAAATGTCCGGGTATTACAATCACTTGAATCAACTGGAGTTAATCTTCCGGATGATTGTGTCATTGATGTAATTCTTCAATCACCGCCACCAAGCTACAAAGGCTTCGTGATGAACTATAATATGCAAGGGTTAGTAAAGACTATGCTCGAGCTCTTCGCAATGCTAAAAGCTGCGGAGGTAGAAATCAAAAGGAGCATCAAGTGTTGATGGTCAATAAGACCACTAGTTTCAAGAAGAAAGGCAAAGGGAAGAAGAAGGGAACTTCAAGAAGAACAGCAAACAAGTTGTCGATCAGAGAAGAAACCCAAGTCCGGACCTAAGCCTGAAACCGAGTGCTTCTACCGCAAGCGACTGGTCTTTGGAAGCGGAACTGCCCCAAGTATTTGGCGGATAAGAAGGATGGCAAAGTGAACAAAGGTATATGTGATATACTTGTTATTGATGTGTACCTTACTAGAGCTCGCAGAGTACCGGTATTTGATCTGGTTACATTGCTAATATTTGCAACTCAAACAGAACTACGGATTGCTTAACACCGGCAAAGGACGAGGTGACGATGCGCGTGGGAAACGGTTCCAAAGTCAATGTGATCGCAATCGGCACGCTACCTCTACATTCGGGATTAGTTTTAGACCTGAATAATTGTTATTTGGTGCCGCGCTGAGCATGAACATTATATCTGGATCTTGTTTGATGCGAGACGGTTATTCATTTAAATCAGAGAATAATGGTTGTTCTATTTATATGAATAATATCTTTTATGGTCATGCACCCTTGAAGAGTGGTCTATTTTAATGAATCTCGATAGTAGTGATACACATATTCATAATGTTGAAACCAAAAGATGCAGAGTTGATAATGATAGTGCAACTTATTTGTGGCACTCGCCGCTTAGGTCATATCGTGTAAAACGCATGAAGAAACTCCATGCCGATGGACTTTTGGAGTCACTTGATTATGAATCACTTGGCACTTGCGAACCGTGCCTCATGGGCAAGATGACTAAAACTCCGTTCTCCGTACTATGGAGAGAGCAACAGATTTATTGGAAATCATACATACGGATGTATGTGGTCCAATGAATGTTGAAGCTCGTGGCGGATATCGTTATTTTCTCACCTTCACAGATGATTTGAGCAGATATGGGTATATCTACTTAATGAAACATAAGTCTGAAACATTTGAAAAGTTCAAAGAATTTCAGAGTGAAGTTGAAAATCATCGTAATAAGAAAATAAAGTTTCTACGATCTGATCGTGGAGGCTAATATTTGAGTTACGAGTTTGGTCTACATTTGAAACAAAGCGAATAGTTTAGAACTCACGCCACCCGAACACCAGCGCAATGGTGTGTCCGAACGTCAGAATCGCACTTTCATCGGATATGGTGCGATCTATGATGTCTCTTACAGATTTACCGCTATCATTTTGGGGTTATGCTCTTGAGACGGCCGCATTCACGCTAAATAGGACACCGCCAAAATCCGCTGAGACGACGCCTTATGAACTATGGTTTAGCAAGAAACCAAAGTTGTCGCTTTCGAAAGTTTGGGGTTGCGATGCTTATGTGAAGAAACTTCAACCCGATAAGCTTGAACCCAAATCGAGAAATGTGTCTTCATAGGATACCCAAAGGAGACAATTGGGTACACCTTCTATCACAGATCCGAAGGCAAGACATTCGTTGTTAAAATGGATCCTTTCTAGAGAAGGAGTTTCTCTCGAAAGAAGTGAGTGGGAGGAAAGTGGAACTTGATGAGGTAATAGTACCAGCTCCCTTATTGAAAGTAGTTCGTCACGTAAATCAGTTTCGTAACACCTACACCGATTAATGAGGAAGATAATGATGAAGATCATGAAACTTCAGATCAAGTTGTCACCGAACTTCAGAGATCAACCGAACAAAATCCGCACTGAGTGGTATGGTAATCCTATTCTGGAAGTCATGCTACTAGATCATGATGAACCTACGAACTATGAAGAAGCGATGGTGAGCCCAGATTCCGCAAAATGGCTTGAAGCCATGAAATCTGAGATGGGATCCATGTATGAGAACAAAGTATGGACTTTGGTAGACTTGCCCGATGATCGGCAAGCTATTGAGAATAAATGGATTTTTAAGAAGAAGACCGACGATGGTAATGTAGCTGTCTACAAAGCTCGACTTGTTGCAAAAGGTTTTCGACAAGTTCAAGGGGTTGACTACGATGAGACTTTCTCACCAGAAGCGATGCTTAAGTCCGTCCGAATCATGTTAGCAATTGCCGCATTTTATGATTATGAAATTTGGCAAATGGATGTAAAACTGCATTCTTGAATGGATTTCTAGAAGAAGAGTTGTATATGATGCAACCGAGAAGGTTTTGTCGATCCAAAAGTGCTAACAAAGTGTGCAAGCTCCAACGATCAATTTATGGTCGGTGCAAGCCTCTCGGAGTTGAATAAACGCTTTGATAGTGTGATCAAAGCATATGGGTTTGTCTGCACTTTTGGAGAAGCTCAGATTTACAAGAAAGTGAGTGGGAGCTCAGAGCATTTCTAATATTATATGTGGACGACATATTATTGATTGGAAATGATATAGAATTTCTGGATAGCATAAAAGGATACTTGAATAAAAGTTTTTCAATGAAAGACCTCGTGAAGCTGCTTACATATTGGGCATCAAGATCTATAGAGATAGATCAAGACGCTTGATTGGACTTTCACAAAGCACATACCTTGATAAAGTTTTGAAAAGGTTCAAAATGGATCGTGCAAAGAAAGGTTTTTACCGTGTTACAAGGTGTAAGATTGAGTCGACTCAATGCCCGACCACAGCAGAAGATAGAGAGAAAATGAAAGATGTTCCTATGCTTCAGCCATAGGCTCTATCATGTATGCAATGTGTGTACCGGACTGACGATGCTTAGCTGTAAGCTTGGCAGGAAGGTACCAAAGTAATCCAGAATGGATCATCTGGACAGCGGTCAAGAACATCCTGAAATACCGAAAAGGACTAAGGATATGTTTCTCGTATGGAGGTGACAAAGAGCTAGTCGTAAATGGTTACGCCGATGTAAGCTTTGACATCGATCCGGACGATTCTAAATCGCAAACCGGATACGTGTTTTTATTAAACGGTGGAGCTGTTAGTTGGTGCAGTTCTAAACAAAGCGCCGTGGCGGGATCTACATGTGAAGCGGAGTACATAGCTGCTTGGAAGCAGCAAATGAAGGAGTCTGGATGAAAGAGTTCATTTCCGATCTAGGTGTCATACCTAGTGCATCGGGACCGATGAAGATCTTCCGTGACAATATGGTGCAATTGCCTTGGCAAAGGAATCCAGATTTCACAAGAGGACCAAACACATCAAGAGACGCTTCAATTCCATTCGGGACCAAGTCCAAGTGGGAGACATAGAGATTTGCAAAATACATACGGATCTGAATGTTGCGCACCGCTGACTAAGCCTCTTCCACGAGCAAAACATGATCAGCACCAAGACTCCATGGGTGTAAAGATCATTACTTTGTAATCTAGATTATTGACTCTAGTGCAAGTGGGAGATCAAGGAAATATGCCCTAGAGGCAATAATAAAGTTATTATTTATTTCCTTATATCATGATAAATGTTTATTATTCATGCTAGAATTGTATTAACCGGAAACATAATACATGTGTGAATATATAGACAAACAAGATGTCACTAGTTTGCCTCTATTTGACTAGCTTGTTAATCAAAGATGGTTATGTTTCCTAACCATGAACAAGGAGTTGTTATTTGATTAACAAGGTCACATCATTAGTTGAATGATCTGATTGACATGACCCATTCCGTTAGCTTAACACTTGATCGCTTAGTATGTTAATGCTTTCTTCATGACCCATACATGTTCCTCGTAACTATGAGATTATGCAACTCCGTTTCGGAGGAACACTTTGGTACTACCAAACGTCACAACGAATCGGGTGATTATAAAGGAGTACTACAGGTGTCTCCAAAGGTACTTGTTGGGTTGGCGATTTGAGATTAGGTTTTGTCACTCCGATTGTCGGAGAGGTATCTCTAGGCCTTCTCGGTAATACACATCACATAAGCCTTGCAAGCATTGCAACTAAAGAGTTAGTTGTGAGATGATGTATTACGGAACGAGTAAAGAGACTTTCCGTAACGAGATTAAACTAGGTATTGGATACCGACGATCGAATCTCGGAAAGTAACATACCGATGACAAAGGGAACAACGATGTTGTTATGCGGTTTGACCGATAAAGATCTTCGAGAATATGTAGGAACCAATATGAGCATCCAGGTTCCGCTATTGGTTATTGACCGAGAATAGTTCTAGGTCATGTCTACATAGTTCTCGAACCGTAGGGTCCGCACGCTTAAGGTTTCAATGACGGTTATTATGAGTTTATGTATTTTGATGTACCAAGGAGTTCGAGTCCCGGATGTGATCACGGACATGACGAGGAGTCTCAAATGGTCGAGACATAAAGATTGATATATTGGATGGTTATATTCGACACCGGAAAGGTTCCGAAGTTTCGGAGAAAACCGAGTGCCGAGGGGTTACCTGAACCCCCGGGAAGTTATGGGCCTTATTGGGCCAAGAGGGAGAGAGAGGGCTGCACCAGAGGTGGTGCGCCCCCCCTCCATGGGGAGTCCGACTGACTAGGAGGGGGGCGCAGCCCCTTTCCTCTCCCTCTCCCTCTCTTTCCTTCCCCTTCCCTCTTCCTAGTAGGACTAGGAAAGGGAGTCCCACTCCTACTAGGAGGAGGACTCCCTCCCTTGGTGCGCCCCAAGGGCTGGCCGCCCTCCCCTTGCTCCTTTATATACGGGGCAGGGGGCACCCTAGAACACACAAGTTGATCTTCGTGATCGTTCCTTAGCTGCAGTGCGGTGCCCCCTCCACCATATTCCACCTCGGTCATATTGTAGCGGTGCTTAGGCGAAGCCCCGCGACGATAGAACATCAAGATCGCCACCACGCCGTCGGTCGACGGAACTCCTTCCCCGACGCTTTGCTGGATCGGAGCCCGGGGATCGTCATCGAGCTGAACGTGTGCCAAGAACTCGGAGGTGCCGGAGTAACGGTGCTTGGATCGGTCGGATCGTGAAGACGTACGACTACATCAACCGCGTTAATATAACGCTTCCGCTTTCGGTCTACGAGGGTACGTGGACGGACACTCTCCCCTCTCGTTGTTATGCCATCACCATGGTCTTGCGTGATCGTAGGAAATTTTTTGAAATTACTACGTTTCCCAACATAGTGTGCTGTCAATTTATCCCATTTCAGATTGGCAAATAAAGAGACGGTTTAAATAATAGTAGAATGATATGACATTGTTCATAGTTAAGACACTGCAGAATATGACATTGTGTTGTAGTGGGTAGGTTCACCACACCACCGGATTACGGATGAAGAATGAAGCATACATGCAAAGGCAAAAGAAGATCACTTGCTCAGATAGTTTAATTTACATGGTATGAAGAAGGAACTTGGTTGTACAACTGAAAACTTAAATTGAGAAGGACAAAATTTTGTTTATGTACATAATAAACTTTAAACATGCAATTTGATGCAAACACCAAAATAAACAGCTGTTGCAAAAGTCATGCCTAACCAAATATACACAACAAAGTTTGAAGGCTTGAGAAGGACAAACTTACATTATCGGTGAAGACAGGCTCTATAAAGCCCTTGTCCATGCTGATGGGGGGGGGGGGCAATTCAAGAAGCACAGAATATTCTTCATAAGCATTGCCTTTATTCTACATTTTGTTAAGAGTAAATATAGATGTGATAATATACGAAAAAAATGGAGAATATTTAAGATAAGATGAAGAGTGATGCTACATAACCAAGTAGATATAAATGTATGTGCAGCGATACAGGCAAAAGGCACAACCAAGAGCAATGCACAGCTAAACTTCTTCAGTACCAACCTTATGGTAAGAGTAAATATAGATCTGATGTGTAGAAAATGGAGGGTAAAGGAAAATAAGCTGCAGAGTGATGGTACATGAACAACTACCTGTCAATATGAGTACACTGATAAAGGACAACATGTACTTACAAGAACAATGCAGAGCTAAAAAAATTCATTGGCATTGATATATTCTACACTAATGTAACAATTCATACAGATCGATAATTTGGAGCTTAACAATTGATAAGCAAGCTATCATGCATACTGTTGTCACATAATGAACCAGGTATGTATGCAAGTACAGTGATACAGGACAACAGGTACTAACAAGAGCAAAGCAGCGGGCAGCATATTTGCGATATCCTGTCGTTCTTTTCAAACAGGAATTCTTCTTCGAGCAGATTTCCGCAAAAAGATCCGTAAGGCACATGCGGAAAAGTAGAAGTTCAAATTGTCATGTGATTTCATAGACAGACATCATCCCGGAATGAGACCAGTGCATAACAAGGTTTTTCCATTCAATGTCTTCTAAATTTAGCACGTGAGACTTCACCGAAATTCGCTTATAGACTTGCCATCAAAGTGTGATTTCCTCAGTAACATCGACATCGCTGCAATGCTTCCTTGAAATGCACAAGCAAGCTTTGCTCTTCATGACTATCCAGATTGACCTCACCTAGTTACAACAATGTAATGTAAAACATTGATGTGTTCGATCAGCAGAAAAACAGGAAAATAATAACCATGAATAATAGCACTTACACGTAAGTTGGACAGAAGATGTGAAAATGGTGTTTGTCTTCACTATAATCTTCCCATGATGGGAATATATGCACGTAGTCCCTAACAACATTGAAAGCATTGTCTTTAAACTGGGAATAAATGGAATGGGGTTCCAATCTGCAGGAATTGGCCGCCTTTGTAGTTGGGATAGGTCTTGACGGTGGACTTGTTGTACTTTTTTGTCGGAGTGGGATTTTTACGTGGTACGGCTGGTACTATGGCAAATGAAATTGGTATACCTTTTGCTGGAGTGCAGGTCCTGTGCGGTGGGGCTAGTGGTGTGGCCAAGTGAAGTATGGGTACAATCATCGGAGTCGGTCCTATGTTTTGTGTCACCGATTGTACAACCAAGATAAGTGGGGGCGCCTCGATTTCTCCGCACCACCACGCTTTTCAATGACTTTGTTGGTGCTCCTTCAGTTCGCAATCACCCTCTTCCTTTTGATGTCCGATGCACAAGAACAACATTTGAGTGGAAAAACATGGTATGATGACAGATGGAGTATGTATTGATAATGGATGGGCATGGTATCTCGAGTTATATGATGAGTAAACTAAGCGGATGGCGGTGCAACAAAGTAGAATAAATGCAAGACAACATATGCAAGATACTGCGCAATCAATAAAACCTTGCCAAATTAGAACATGCACCTTGATGGGTGAACAGGACAGGCCATCCGCCTTTGACTCTCGAGGTTAGAATAGTCATTAGGATCATATTCTCAACAAGAATCAACAGTGGGGAGCGCCTGAGTTTCATTTGATCCGAATGGCACTCAATGCCTTGGTGCCAATTTTGTAAGTCATTGCAGTGTTTAGCTTCAAGAGTGGACTGCTGCTAGTGTGACACAAAGCAGCTACACAGATCATAGTGTAGATATAACGGAAAACCTTAAGCATCGAGTAAAATCAGCAAAGTGGAACTTGCTGGAATATATGTGCTAGTATTGCCAGACGGCTAAAAGGCTTCCGATACCAGCTCTCTTCAAGTGAAGGTGCCGCATCGTTAATATCGAGTGTAACTCTCAAAGGCGACACAGCTCCCTCGCATTTCCTTGTTATTCTTATAGGATTCAAGTGGGCAGGCCACTACAAATCCTATTCCTATGTTTACAAGATCCTACTGAATCAAAGAGGCTCAAAGTGTCCATCACAACCGATCAGTATAGACCTCTACACTGCAAATGTCCCTACTCATCTTCAAAGACAAGGAACATATTGATTACTAGCATACTCCCTCCGCTCCAAAATATAAGTCTTGGTAGAGATTTCCACTATAGATCACATACATATGTATCCAAATACATTTTAGAGTGTAGATTCACTCATTTTGCTCCATATGTAGTCCATGGTGGAATCTATACAAAGACTTGTATTTAGGAACAGAGAGAGTACATATTAAAGAAGAACGGAAGAGGAACATGGTAAAGAAGAGCAAGCAGATTTTGGATAATAAAATGTTGGTTGCGCAGTGCCCACACATGATGAACCAGAGCGCATTAAGAATGCAACTCCCACTGTCTCTCGACCATTTCAAAGCGGTTGGATGAAGATCCCACGCCTCCTAACCCTTCTTCTTCCTCGTCTCGATTCTTCCCATACAGACATTTGACGACGCCGGGCCGACCACCGCCCCCACCGCCTGTGTTCCTCCGCCACCCCCACCCCCACCCGCCGATTTTTCTTCGCTCGGCGAGGCCCCACAACCACCCGGCCCCTTCAATCGCACCGCTAACTCCATGAGCTCTGAAAATCGATCGACTCAATTTTGAAATTTAGTCTCTGTGATTTAACTAGTGTGGAATATAAAAGGGGAAAACCATAAGCATTGGGAGTATAGTGTTGAGCGTGCCATGGCGTATCTAAAGGTGCAAACCGGACAAAGGCAACTTCGCAACTGTGACGCCCCAAAAATTTAACCATGTTTTGTTTATCAAAACTTTGCCAGGAAACTTAAACTTTTAATTTCTGGAATTTCTATTGATTTCAGAACCATTTTTTTCTTTATTTTTATGGAGTTTTTACCTCTAGTGAAAAACTTTCCAAATATATTATTGGACTTGTTTGCCCTTTCAAGTAAAACATTTTTTTCTTTTTTCAGTGGAATTTATTTACATAATTATTTCTCTCTGAGCTTTATTCCTTAAAGTGATTTTCATTAGTTTTGGAGCTCTTTTGAACTACAACCATCTGATAGATTTAACTAAGATTCCAACCAAAATTTGGGGATGTCATGTGATGTTTTTAAATCACTTTTATGCAAAAATATATTTCATACATTGAATATTTTGAATTCTACACCTAATTTTCAAATCTGGTCCAGTGGGTAATTTTGCACTACAACCTATTTAAAAATTTCTATAAAACTTCCACTAAAATTATGGGATGTCAATAGGAGTATATTAATTAACTTTATGCAAAAACCCAGTTATGTTCTTTGAAAAATTTGAGTGAATCAACCTCTTTTTCATTCTGTTCCAACTTGAGGATTTATACTGCAACCATATTTATACTTGCTCTTTTAACCATGGTTCCTTTTCCTGCTTGTAGTCCTTCCTGCAAAACCCTTAAGTCCAGGAGCATGAACCCATTGGGATATTTTTGGTCCATGAAATGGTAGCATATAGGTTCTGTCCAGAATTGGTTTTCTCAAATAATTGCACTAACAAGTTGCTCTGTTTGGAAAACTAACCTGACCACCACCACCTACACCTAAAGAGACTAGGATCTGGAGACTTTGGCCACCCCAAGAGCTGCATAGGGGCCCCTGACATTCTGTCGAACACCTTGAGTTCATGAACAGATTTGACATGCTCATGAGTTTGCATTGCAGACTAGCCACAACGGCCAAACGAGCATGTCCACTAGCTTCACAGCTACCACTAGCCTGGATCTGTTGATCACCAACTCCTCATATGCCCTCTAGCACACGCTGGCATTCCGCCGAGCACCTAGCGTGCGTGCTCTGGGCGCGCCCAAAGCGCACGTTTTGCACGCGCGTGCACCGAGCCGCCGCGTCGCGCCCCTGGCCTTTGCTCGCCTGCAGAGCCGCGCCTCACCCTCGACCACTCGCCAGAACGCGCCAAGCTGCCCTGGTGCCCTACAGCGCCGCCGACAGAACCCCTTGGCGGCACACCGACGTCTGCAGTGCGCCCCTGCCACGGACGACGCTGCCCGAGCCACAACTCCTCGCCATCTGGCCTCGTGAGCAGGCCGCCCTTATCTCCGAAGCCGTCCGCTAGCGCCGACCATGCTCCGGCCATCGCCACGTCGCTCTGCCGCAACAGAAACGGTCGGCCGGCGATCTTATTCCCGGCGATGGCGGAACCGACCTCCCCCGGCTATATATAGCCCAGGCCTCGCTCGAGCCCCCTCAGGCAGCCTCGTACCACCCCTCTAGCGCGCCCCACGTCCAGCAAGCAACGGCGGGAGGCCTTCTTCCTCGCCTCTGACCGATTCGGCCGCCGCCAAGCTCTGGTTCGATTCGTCACAAGCAGAGCTTCCCCCACCCTTCCGGCACCACCACCCAGCTCCTCTTCGTCTTGCGGAACCGCCCAGACCCCTAGCTACTACAGAGAACCACCCTGGCCAGAACCTCCAAATCAACCCGAAGCTATCGACGCCGAGGACCTCGCCGCCGGGGACTCCCTCCTTCCCCGCCGACCCAACAACCACCGGGAGGACCGCCCCAGCCTGGCGGATCCATCCCTGCCCTCAGATGCCCTCGAGGGGCCGTTGTTCGCCGGCGAGGATCGCCGGAGCTTCGCCTCCGCTCGGCCAAAGGAGGGGGAGGGCGGGGAGACAAGTCAAACCTGACCAGTGGCCCCCCTGGACCCACTGTCAGTGACCCCACGCCAGTCCACACTGGATAAGTGGAGACGTAAAAATCAGAGTACGTGTTCGACGTATACATATATTCGAATCGTTTTTTTTTCTTTTCTGTTTTTTTTAATAACAGAGTTTGACCAAAACTTTGACCGACCATAACTTTTTAAATATAACTCCAAATGAGTTGATTCTTTTTCCTACCTCCCTCAAATTTAGTCTAGTTTATTTTAAGATTTATTTGAGATTTTTCCAAGCAACTTTTCTGTACTGTTTTTAAAGTATGTGTTGTTTGAATATTTTTGAAAATAGGAAATGGAGGGGAGTTATAACTTCCAAAAGTTTTGGAGTGCACCCTGCCTCTCCACACCTTGAAGGCAAGCATTCTGAACCCTGGCATAATATTGTGTGTGTATTTGACACGGTGACAACACCACCTCGACACAGGGTATACGTCAGTTTATGTGATGATATGTTCCTACTCATAAGTGCATATTGATGATTTCATGCTATTGGAGTTTGATATGTTTGTGATAGTAGCCACCATCATATGCCTCTCATGCATACCGGAAGGAAATCCGGGAAAGCCTCTGTCTTGGGTAGACACGGTCTTGTCCCCAGTCCTCCGTCGAGATGGTCGTGTCCGGTATGGCATGAGGAGGTATGTCGCGTGGTGATTTGTCTGTTGGTTGAAGTATAAATCGTTGTGCTAACCATGCAGGGAATACTAAGCCTCCTGAGTCGACCATAGATCGATTCTTGTTCCGGTAACCCCCATACTTTCCCCGTACTACCACTTGTCCCTGTGTAACGCCCCGGATTCGATGCGCCAGGTTGTCCGCCAGTTATTCGTTGTCTTTGCCATGTCATGTGCTTGCGTGTTGCACTTTGCCATGTCATCATCTGCATTTTTATTATATCATCATGTGCATTTCATTTTGCATACGTGTTCGTCTCATGCATCCGAGCATTTTCCCCGTTGTCCGTTTTGCAATCCGGCACTCCTATGTCTCCCGGCGCCCCCTTTTACCTCTTTTCGTGTGCAGGTATTAAACGGTCTCGGAATGGACCGAGGTTTGTCAAGCAGCCTTGGTATAGCACCGGTAGACCGCCTGTCAAGTTTCGTGCCATTTGGAGGTCGTTTGGCACTCCAACGGATAACCGGGTAACCGCAAAAGCCTCTTTTGTTTGCAGCCCATCACCCCTTCCAAAGTGGCCCAAAACCCACCAAACTCCCCTCCATGCTCTCGGTCGTTCGATCATGATCGCGTGGCCGAAAACCGCACCTCATTTGGACTCTCCTAGCTCCCAGAAATCTATTTATAGCCCCCTCCCCCGAAATTTGCGGTCTATTTCGCCCCTAACCCTAGCCTCCTTCAACCCCGCGCCGCCGGACACGTCCAACTTCGCCGGACGTGTCCACTGGTCACGTCGCCCGCCAATCGAGGCCGCCACCTCGCGCCGCGCCGCTTCAACCAGGGAGGCGACACGTCATCGCCAGGCGCGCCGCCCCGCCGCCGCCGGCCATGGGACGGATCGGGCCAGCGCGGCCCAGATCCGCCGCCGCCTGCCGTGGGCCCGCCCGACCCATCGTGCCGCTCGCCGCGCCGCCTCGCCAGCGCGCCGCCGCCGCCCGCGCCGCCGCCCGGATTCGTCCCCCCCGCCGCGTCTTCTCCGCCACTTGCGCCAAGGCCGGCGCGCGCCCGCCGTCTCTGCGCGGCGCTGCCGAGCGCCGCCGCCCTCCTCCATCGAGCGGCGCTCGGCAACCTCACCCTCTTGGCGCTCCACCGCCCGGCGACCTCACCCAGCCGGGCGCCACCGCTCCGGCTGCCGCCGCCGCGTCCCCACCTGGCCGGCGAGTCCCCGCCTCCGCTCGCCCTGCCGGCCGGCCTCCTCCTCCGGGCCTCTCCCCCGACTCCAGCGCCGAACTCCGGCGAGCCCCGATCCGGCCTGCCTCGGTAACCGTGCACGGAGGTTGACTTTCCCCTTCCCCGAAACTGCTAAGTCCTTTTCCTGTCATTTTTTTATGCATTTTCATCATGCCATAACACTGCATCCGTAGCTCTGTTTCGTGCGTGTAATATGTCAAAATGTTCGTATCGATGAGTAGATCATTTCATCTCATTGCATCATTTTCATTTGAGCTCATCTTGATGCCCGAAATGCTGTTAGAAGAGGGCTATGTGATGTTAGTTTCGCTTTCTTAATGTAACATGCACTTTTGTCATTTTTGCCATGATTGATGTGTGCATCCTATGAACTTGAGTCCTACATGTGTTTTGTAATATTCCATGCCATATTTCCAGGGGTATATGCCATGTATTTTTGTGATCTATGTGGTGACTAGCACAAGCATGCAAACTAGGCATCATAATGTTGCTGATTTCAGCCCTGTTCTGCTGATATTTTTATGCCATGTTAACTTGATGCTACCGAGAGATCCATGCTTATTTTGAGATACTTCAGTAAGGATGTTTTGTTATACATGTCTTTCTCTATCCATCCATGCCCTTGTTTGCAATTATGGAGTGCCATAGCTTGAGTCAATCGAGCTCTACTTTTGCTATAAAATGTTTCCTGGCAGATTGTTTACATGTTATTCAATTTTGCCAAGGTTGTTGTAGTTGATCCTTGCATGCTATGATGTTGTTCTTGCCATGTATAGCTTCTATGCCATGTCTTCTTACTTTTGGTTGCCTTGCCATGCCATTTATTGCTCTGTGGTGAGTGGTTCAAGCTCACCAACATGCCTACTTATCGTTGTTCCTGCCATGTATGAATCTGTAATATAACTTGCCATGTTTACATGGGTGCCATCATATTTTCTCGATCCTTTTGGCTCATGGTCAGTAAGGGACTTTTGTTATATGCTTTGAGTAGATTCATTCCATGCCTTTGTTTGCCATGATAAGTTCCTGTAACATGTTGTTTGATAGCTCTAAACATTGCAACTTGATGTTATTTCGCCAAAGTCTAAACTGTTATTATTTGCAATCTTGCCATGTCTGTTTGAGCATGTTCTAGTGATTTCTGGAGATAGCTCAGTGTTCATGTTTTGTAACGCTTTACCTGTACATCATGCCCATGCCTTTTTTTTATGTTAAGATGCTGTAGCATAGTGTTTTGATGCTCGCAATATGCCTAGTTGCTGTTTTGGACAGATTGTTGTCATGACTTGTATAGAGTGTATGTGTTGAACCGTTGCTCCGTTTTGAGTGTGCTCTATATGAAACTTGCTTGATTTTGCATGTAGTTTCATATTATCATGTTGCATCCATGTTTTGAGGTGTTTGCTTGATGTTTTTATGCATTTTGCATCAATGCCATGTTTATCTTGTTTTGCTCATATCTTCTAGGTCGTAGCTCCGAATCTAATGAACTTCATATGTAACTTGACTAGAATTTCGTGTAGATCATCGTGGTGCATCTTAACTTGCTGTTTAACAACTTGAATATAAGGTTTATTCGGATCTGGACCAATTTCGAAATTTGCATATGAGGACTTAGGAATTGTTATATGTTGTTCCGGCCTCATTTAAACTGGCTTTGATGTGTTGGTCTGGTTTGCATCATCTCTTGCCATGAGTAGCTTCATCTAGCTTTGTCATGCATCATGCTTGGTTGTGCATCATGTCTTGTCTATGTGTGGTGTGTTTACTATGTTGTGTGCTTCTTCTTGTTAGTTCCGTTGCTATGCGATCGTGAGGATTCGTTCGCTCACGCTTGGTTCGGCTTCATCCGTTCGTCTTCTTCATGGATTCGTTCTTCTTCCTTGCGGGATTTCAGGCAAGATGACCGTCACCTTGGATCTCATTACTATCATTGCTATGCTAGTTGCTTTGTTCTATCGCTATGCTGCGCTACCTATTACCTGTTTATCAAGCCATCCCAAATTGCCATGTCACCTCTAACCTTTTGCACCCTTCCTAGCAAAACCGTTGTTTGGCTATGTTACCGCTTTGCTCAGCCCTTCTTATAGCGTTGTTAGTTGCGGTGAAGATGAAGTTTGTTCCTTGTTGAACATGGAGATGTTGTTCCTTGTTGGAACATGTTTACTTGTTGGGATATCACAATATATCTATTTAATTAATGCATCTATATACTTGGTAAAGGGTGGAAGGCTCGGCCTTATGCCAGTGTTTTGTTCCACTCTTGCCGCCCTAGTTTCCGTCATATCGGTGTTATGTTCCCGGATTTTTGCGTCCCTAACGCGGTCGGGTGATTTATGGGACCCCTTGACAGTTCGCTTTGAATAAGACTTTTCAAGAAGGCCCAACATTGGTTTTACCATTTGCCTCACCTAGCCCTTTTTCCTTGGGTTTCGAGCCCGAGGGTCATCTTTATTTTAACCCCCGGACCGGTGCTCTTCGAAGTGTTGGCCCGAACTAGAGCCCTCTGTGCGCGCCCCTCAAGGCAACTTGAGGTCTGGTTTTAGTTGTACGGACTGCTCATCCGGTGTGCCACGAGACCGAGATATGTGCAGCTCCTATCGGGATTTGTCGGCACATTCGGGCGGCTTTGCTGGTCTTGTTTTATTGTTGTCGAAATGTCTTGTAGCCGGATTCCGAGACTGATCGGGTCTTCCGGGAGAAGGAATATCCTTCGTTGATCGCGAGAGCTTATCATGGGCTAAGTTGGGACACCCTGCAGGTATAAACTTTCGAGAGCCGTGCCCGCGGTTATGTGGCGATGGGAATTTGTTAATATCCGTTGTAGTAAACTTGAAGCAAACTCTTCTAAAATACACCAACCGTAAAGCGTGAATCGTGAGTGTCTCTTTTGGGGTTGATCGAGAGGAGAACACGGTTTCTGGGTTATGCTTGACGTAAGTAGGAGTTCAGGATCACTTCTTGATCATTACTAGTTGACGATCATTCCTTTGTTTCTCTTCTCGCTCTCATTTGCGTATGTTAGCCACCATATATGCTTAGCCGCTGCTGCAACCTCACCACTTTACCCCTTCCTTTCCCATTTAGCTTTGCTAGTCTTGATACCCATGGTAATGGGATTGCTGAGTCCTCGTGGCTCACAGATTACTACACCACCAGTTGCAGGTACAGGTCTGCGATGCTCATGACGTGAGAGCGAGGTTTGCTTGTGTTGGAGTTCTTCTTCTACTTCTTCTTCGATCAGGGGATAGGTTCCAGGTCGGCAGCCTGGGCTAGCAGGGTGGATGTCGTTTGAGTTTCTGTTTATGTTTCATCCATAGTCGGATGTTGATCTTGTATATGATGTTGATGTATTCTTGTGGCATTTGTGCCTTATGCATGTATCCCCACTACTATGTAATGTTGATGTAATGATATCCACCTTGCAAAAGCGTCTCAATATGCGGGTCTATCCTTGGTGGGACCGTCGAGTTCCTTTTGGATAGGGTCGCATATTGGGCGTGACAAGTTGGTATCAGAGCCTCGACCGACCCTAGGAGCCCCCTTGATTGATCGTGTAGTTTGGCCTTTGTCGAGTCTAGAAGAAAACTGTTTTTCTGAGTCTAGTTATATCGGAGAGTAGGAATTCTTTTTACTCCTCTGCCCCTTCGTCGCTCTGGTGAGGAATCTTGACGTAGGTGTTTTGAACTACTCCTCTTCCCGTTCAAATTTTTCTTTAGGATCACGTGGTTAGTTTCCAGAGTTTTCCATCCTCTTTTTGTCCGGTGCATCTCTCATCAAGTCGACTCGACCATCTTCATCTTTGAGTTCAATCCTCAGTTGTTTTTCTTTTCCCACCCGCCCTCCCTTTTCATCTCAGAGTCGGAGTCCGTAATCGAGTATCCATCCTACTCGTGTGAAGTCTTTGCTTTCTTTCCTCAATGATTTCAACCGGTGTTTTCTCTTCAAGATATTCGTCGGTTTCCCCTTCCAAGTTGCCTTTGTTTTCCCGCCCTCCCACCCTATTATTACCGGAGTTCGAGTTTCTTCCGACCATAAATTTCATTTGTACGGAGTCTCTTCAGTCTTCCCTCAATCTTTTCAACCGGTGAATGCTCGTCTCGTTCGTCATTCTTCATCCCTTTCTTTTTCCGGTGCACTCTAATCAAGTTTTTTTTTGGGTTAATTATATTCTTTTCCTTGGATCAAGTGTTTTTCCCTGCTCGTTCGCCTCTCGCCAGTTTATCCTTCCGGAGTGCTCAAGTCATCTCAGGAGATTCGTCTGTGTTCCAATTAATTCGAGGTTTTCACCTCAGTCGAATATTTCAGTTCTTCCGGTGCATCATCTATCTGTTCAACATCCCTTTCCAACGGTGCTTTCCTTTAGTGGGCCCTAACCCACAGGTCTTTTCCCAGGATCTTACCTGACTCTTCTAATTTTCCCGGGGTTATTCTCAAATCCTTTTTCAAGTGTGACATAAGAATGGATTCTATCAGTCACATGCCTTTTCCAAGATCAATTTCAAATCATTTTCATCGTCGGCTCAACCCCTTTGTATTTCATTCTCCCGAAGCGTCTCAACAATTCTGCATTGTGGTTCTCGTCGTCATTCTCAACATTTGAAGACCGTCGTAGATTTTTTCTCTTAAATCTTGCCCGTTCTACCGGAGATTCATGGAGCTAGCTCGATGTTATGCTATTAAATTGTTTCTAGTCATGCAAATTCTTTTCATCCATCCGGAGCATTTCAGGAGTTGCCTTCTCTCTCGATCATCCGGAGGCCATCTTTTCGTAAGATTTCTTCATTCTAAGTTTTCAGATTCATTCCCCAATTATTCTATATCCGTGCCCTTTCGTTCGCCTCAATATTATCCCAGTGCTTCGTTCAAGTGTTCTTTAATCAGCTCATGATCTATTTGTTCTTTTACATCTAAATCCCCTCTAGCTTATTTGTTCTTCTAATTTTTCCCGGCGATTCTTTCATCAGTCATTTCCAAATTCTTACGGTGGTTCGTTCAAGATCCTTTTTCCTTCACTATCATTTTAATTCATTCGTTCTTTTCAATCCTACCGGTGGTTCAGGAAGACCTTCTCAAGTTTGTGATATGTCACTTCTCAATTCTTTTTCAAGAAGAATAAGTAGTATGCAAAATCCATTATTGAAGGATAAGCATACAATAAATCTTATTCTTATTTCATCCAAGCGATTAATCCCTTCCTTCGGAGTTTGTTCTTGATGAATAAATTCTAGTTCCAAGTCTTTTCATCTTTTCCTTTCCGGAGTTCAAATTTCCTCGGCCTTTTCGTCGGAACCTCCATCTTAATCATCGCAAGGCTTTTAGTCTTATTCTTTTCATTCTTTCATTCTATTTCATCATCCTTTTTCTCACCGGAGTTCTTCATGGTGGTTCTTCATGATTTAATTCATTCTCCAAAGAGTTCATCAAGATTTTGTTGGTGGAGTTCAAATATCTTTTCTTCTCGCATCTCGAAGTGCAATTAATTCTTCGTATTCTTTTGAAGTGGAGTTTTGCTTTTCTTCGTTCCTCTCAGCTATTCAATCTTTTCCGCTTGTGGTTGGCTATCACCTCATAATTTTGAGATGTTTTCCATAAATTCCACAACAAGCTTATTCTTTTCGTTGTTGATTTTCTCAACAACTCCGCTCAATCTTTTCTTCTAAGATTGCTTTCAATTTCATTCGTGGCACAAGTTGTCATATTCTTATCCGTTCTTTTCATTCAACTTTTTCAATTCTTTCCGGAGATTTTGTGTCATGTCTTCATCAAGTATCATTTCATCCTCTCAAGTTCAAGTTCTATTCCTACATGTTTTAGCTGGAGTGCTGCCTAAATCCTTTCAGTCTTATCCGTTTCTTTTCTCATTCTAACCACTCCGGTTAGAACGAGTGGTTTCATAGCCTATCTGATTCCGTGAGCTTTCGATTCTCGTCATTCTCGCCGTTCCTCTCTTTTTCTCGAGTGCTCTCGATTCTTTGCTTCTTCTCTTGAGTTCTTGTTTCACCTCTTCCTTTTTCCCTTCCGTCTCGGTCCTAAGATCTCGGGACGAGATCTCTTGTTAGTGGAGGAGTGTTGTAACGCCCCGGATTCGATCGCGCCGGTGTCCGCCATTATTCATTGTCTTTGCCATGTCATGTGCTTGCGTGTTGCACTTTGCCATGTCATCATCTGCATTTTATTATGTCATCATGTGCATTTCATTTTGCATACGTGTTCGTCTCATGCATCCGAGCATTTTCCCGTTGTCCGCTTTTGCAATCCGGCACTCCTATGTCTCCGGCGCCCCTTTTACCTCTTTTCGTGTGCGGGTATTAAACGGTCTCGGAATGGACCGAGGTTTGTCAAGCGGCCTTGGTATAGCACCGGTAGACCGCCTGTCAAGTTTCGTGCCATTTGGAGGTCGTTTGGCACTCCAACGATTAACCGGGTAACCGCAAAAGCCTCTTTTGTTTGCAGCCCATCACCCCTTCCAAAGTGGCCCAAAACCCACCAAACTCCCCTCCATGCTCTCGGTCGTTCGATCACGATCGCGTGGCTGAAAACCGCACCTCATTTGGACTCTCCTAGCTCCCAGAAATCTATTTATAGCCCCCTCCCCCGAAATTTGCGGTCTATTTCGCCCCTAACCCTAGCCTCCTTCAACCCCGCGCCGCCGGACACGTCCAACTTCGCCGGACGTGTCCACCGGCCACGTCGCCCGGTCAATCAGAGGCCGCCACCTCGGCGTCGCCGCCCCCGCGCCCAACCAGGAGGCGACACGTCGTGCGCCGCCCGCCGCCGCCCGGCCCATGGGACCTGGATCGGGCCCGCACGGGCCAGATCCGCCGCTGCCCATCGGGCCCGCCCGACCATTCGTGCCCGCGCCGCCGCCGCCGCCCGCGGCGCCCGCCTCCGGCCGGCGCTTCGCCGCCGGCCGCGTCTTCTCCGCCCTTCGCCGCGCCCGGCGCCACGCCGCCGCCTCCCGCGCCCGGCGCTGGCGACGAGACCGCCGCCCTCCTCCAAGTCGGCGCTCGGCGCGACTCACCCAGCCGGCGGCCACCGCTCCGATCGCCGCAAGGCGTCCCGCCCGCCCGGCGAAGTCCCCGCCTCGCTTCCGCCTCGCCCGGCCGGCCTCCTCGTCGGGCCTTCCCGACTCCGCGCCGAACTCCGGCGAGCCCCGATCCGCCTGCCTCGGTAACCGTGCACGGAGGTTGACTTTCCCCTTCCCCGAAACTGCTAAGTCCTTTTCCTGTCATTTTTTTCATGCATTTTCATCATGCCATAACTCTGCATCCGTAGCTTCGTTTCGTGCGTGTAATATGTCAAAATGTTCGTCTCGATGAGTAGATCATTTCATCTCATTGCATGATTTTCATTTGAGCTCATCTTGATGCCCGAAATGCTGTTAGAAGAGGACTATGTGATGTTAGTTTCTGTTTCTTAACAGAACATGCACTTTTGTCATTTTTGCCATGATTGATGTGTGCATCCTATGAACTTGAGTCCTACATGTGTTTTGTAATATGCCATGCCATCTTTCCAGGGGTATATGCCATGTATTTTTGTGATCTATGTGGTGACTAGCACAAGCATGCAAACTAGGCATCATAATGTTGCTGATTTCAGCCCTGTTCTGCTGATATTTTTATGCCATGTTAACTTGATGCTACCGAGAGATCCATGCTTATTTTGAGATACTTCAGTAAGGATGTTTTGTTATACATGTCTTTCTCTATCCATCCATGCCCTTGTTTGCAATTATGGAGTGCCATAGCTTGAGTCAATCGAGCTCTACTTTTGCTATAGAATGTTTCCTGACATATTGTTTACATGTTATTCAATTTTGCCAAGGTTGTTGTAGTTGATCCTTGCATGCTATGATGTTGTTCTTGCCATGTATAGCTTCTATGCCATGTCTTCTTACTTTTGGTTGCCTTGCCATGCCATTTATTGCTCTGTGGTGAGTGGTTCAAGCTCACCAACATGCCTACTTATCGTTGTTCCTGCCATGTATGAATCTGTAATATAACTTGCCATGTTTACATGGGTGCCATCATATTTTCTGATCCTTTTTGGCTCATGGTCAGTAAGGGACTTTTGTTATATGCTTTGAGTAGATTCATGCCATGCCTTTGTTTGCCATGATAAGTTCCTGTAACATGTTGTTTGATAGCTCTAAACATTGCAACCTGATGTTATTTCTACCAAAGTCTGAAACTGTTATTATTTGCAATCTTGCCATGTCTGTTTGAGCATGTTCTAGTGATTTCTGGAGATAGCTCAGTGTTCATGTTTTGTAACGCTTTACCTGTACATCATGCCCATGCCTTTTTTTTATGTTAAGATGCTGTAGCATAGTGTTTTGATGCTCGCAATATGCCTAGTTGCTGTTTTGGACAGGTTGTTGTCATGACTTGTATAGAGTGTATGTGTTGAACCGTTGCTCCGTTTTGAGTGTGCTCTATATGAAACTTGCTTGATTTTGCATGTAGTTTCATATTATCATGTTGCATCCATGTTTTGAGGTGTTTGCTTGATGTTTTTATGCATTTTGCATCAATGCCATGTTTATCTTGTTTTGCTCATATCTTCTAGGCCGTAGCTCCGAATCTAATGAACTTCATATGTAACTTGACTAGAATTTCGTGTAGATCATCGTGGTGCATCTTAACTTGCTGTTTAACAACTTGAATATAAGGTTTATTCGGATCTGGACCAATTTCGAAATTTGCATATGAGGACTTACCGGAATTGTTATATGTTGTTCCCGGCCTCATTTAAACTGGCTTTGATGTGTTGGTCTTGTTTGCATCATCTCTTGCCATGAGTAGCTTCATCTAGCTTTGTCATGCATCATGCTTGGTTGTGCATCATGTCTTTTCTATGTGTGGTGTGTTTACTATGTTGTGTGCTTCTTCTTGTTAGTTCCCGTTTCGTTGCGATCGTGAGGATTCGTTCGTCTACGCTTGGTTCGGCTTCATCCGTTCGTCTTCTTCATGGATTCGTTCTTCTTCCTTGCGGGATTTCAGGCAAGATGACCGTCACCTTGGATCTCATTACTATCATTGCTATGCTAGTTGCTTCGTTCTATCGCTATGCTGCGCTACCTATTACCTGTTTATCAAGCCATCCCAAATTGCCATGTCAGCCTCTAACCTTTCGCACCCTTCCTAGCAAAACCGTTGTTTGGCTATGTTACCGCTTTGCTCAGCCCTTCTTATAGCGTTGTTAGTTGCAGGTGAAGATGAAGTTTGTTCCTTGTTGGAACATGGAGATGTTGTTCCTTGTTGGAACATGTTTACTTGTTGGGATATCACAATATATCTATTTAATTAATGCATCTATATACTTGGTAAAGGGTGGAAGGCTCAGCCTTATGCCTGGTGTTTTGTTCCACTCTTGCCGCCCTAGTTTCCGTCATATCGGTGTTATGTTCCCGGATTTTTGCGTCCATATCGCGGTCGGGTGATTTATGGGACCCCCTTGACAGTTCGCTTTGAATAAGACTTTTCCAGCAAGGCCCAACATTGGTTTTACCATTTGCCTCACCTAGCCCTTTTTCCCTTGGGTTTCCGGAGCCCGAGGGTCATCTTTATTTTAACCCCCCGGACCAGTGCTCCTTCGAGTGCTGGCCCGAACTAGAACCCTCATGCGCCCCTCAAGGCAACTTGAGGTCTGGTTTTAGTTGTACGGACTGCTCATCCGGGTGTGCCCTGAGACCGAGATATGTGCAGCTCCTATCAGGATTTGTCGGCACATTCGGGCGGCTTTGCTGGTCTTGTTTTATTGCTGTCGAAATGTCTTGTAGCCGGGATTCCGAGACTGATCGGGTCTTCCCGGGGAGAAGGAATATCCTTCGTTGATCGCGAGAGCTTATCATGGGCTAAGTTGGGACACCCCTGCAGGGTATAAACTTTCGAGAGCCGTGCCCGCGGTTATGTGGCAGATGGGAATTTGTTAATATCCGGTTGTAGTAAACTTGAAGCAAACTCTTCTAAAATACACCAACCGTGTGCGTAACCGTGAGTGTCTCTTTTCGGGGTTGATCGAGAGGAGAACACGGTTTCTGGGTTATGCTTGGCGTAAGTAGGAGTTCAGGATCACTTCTTGATCATTACTAGTTGACGACCGTTCCTTTGTTTCTCTTCTCGCTCTCATTTGCGTATGTTAGCCACCATATATGCTTAGCCGCTGCTGCAACCTCACCACTTTACCCCTTCCTTTCCCATTTAGCTTTGCTAGTCTTGATACCCATGGTAATGGGATTCTTTGAGTCCTCGTGGCTCACTGATTACTACACCACCGATTGCAGTGTACAGGTCTGTGATGATCATGGCGTGAGAGCGATGTTTGCTTGTGTTGGAGTTCTTCTTACGCTTCTTCTTGATCGGGGATAGGTTCGTGTCGGCAGCCTGGGCTAGCAGGTGGATGTCGTTTGAGTTTCTGTTTATGTTTCATCCGTAGTCGGATGTTGATCTTGTATATGATGTTGATGTATTCTTGTGGCATTTGTGCCTTATGCATGTATCCCCACTACTATGTAATGTTGATGTAATGATATCCACCTTGCAAAAGCGTCTCAATATGCGGGTCTATCCTTGGTGGGACCGTCGAGTTCCTTTTGGATAGGGTCGCATATTGGGCGTGACACCCTGCCATATGTAGGGTACGGTTCAGTAAGTTTTCAACCCCTTTCCTAGCACACACCGTACAGAGAGGCCATGGTGGAAGATACCGGAGGCACCCGGTAGGCATGCCACCTGGCCCGGGGGCATGGGTGTTTTCGGTTGTAGCCGAAGGGGTAGCTCCCCTAGTTTGCGCGCGGTATAAATTTTGTGATCCCATGCTAAGTCGAGGTCGTAGCTTCCCCACTTAGAGTTTCGCTTAACGGGTGTCGTGGGTGATTCCAGACACCGGTAAGTTAGGCTGGTGTGTGCGGATATGTGTGTTTTCAATCAAAAGGCCGTAGACGGAATTAGTCCCGATGGACTAAAGGAATCCGTTACTCGTGGGTAAAGAGTACACCCTCTGTAGAGATTAAATATATATCCGAATAGCCGTGCCCATGGTTAAGGACTACAGTCTGGGATGGGTCAAGTGTCGGTCTTAGTGTCGGTCTTCGGAGGAGAAACTGTTAAACCAGAACTTGGATCGTGACTTGTGACTTGTGATGATCATGATTATTATTTGTTATGGACTAACCCGTTATATTATTAAAATTATCCAGTATCCCTGGGATGGTTCTACCTCCTGGATATTAGCCGTGATTATTTATACGCCCTTTATGTGGTTCGCTGAGACGCCCGACTGTGGCATGCTTGTTATTTATTTACTTTATAAGCCCTTTATGTGGTGTCGCTGAGACGCCCGATCGTGGCATGCTTGTTAAGTATTTACTTTATAAGCCCTTTATCTGGTGTGTTGAGGCCTGATCGTGGCATGCTTGTTATTTATTTACTTTATAAGCCCTTTATGTGGTGTTGCTGAGACGCTCGACTGTGGCATGCTTGTTATTTATTTACTTTATAAGCCCTTTATGTGGTGTCGCTGAGACGCCCGACTGTGGCATGCTTGTTATTTATTTACCTTATAAGCCCTTTATGTGGTGTCATTGAGAGGCCCGACTGTGGCATGCTTGTTATTTATTTACTTTATAAGCCCTTTATGCGGTGTCGCTTCGAGGCGTCCCTTCAGACACCCGATCGGTGCTTTTCATTAATACTCTGTTATTACAAATTAATGTTTATAAATAACCTGCTTGCATGCATCAGAGATTTTATTTTGTGACTGACGCTGTGATCATAACATATTCCAGAACATGATTATCATTTGTTATATTATACCCGTGTTCATAATGTTTGCGAGTACATTCAAAGTACTCAGTGGCTTGTCCCTGGCTATTGTCTTGGCCAGATTGCTTGCATGGAGATGAGCGATGCAATGACAGCCCCGGAACCTACGCAATGATGATAGCAGCCCCGGAAATCTTACGGTTGAATTCGAAAAAATTTAAACCCTTTATGTGGTTCGCTAAGACGCCCGACTATGGCATGTTTGTTATTTATTTACTTTATAAGCCCTTTATGTAGTGTCGCTAAGACGCCCGACTGTGGCATGCTTGTTATGTATTTACTTTATAAGCCCTTTATGTGGTGTCGCTGAGACGCCCGACTGTGGCATGCTTGTTATGTATTTACTTTATAAGCCCTTTATGTGGTGTCATTTGAGACGCCTTGATCGTGGCATGCTTGTTATTTATTTACTTTATAAGCCCTTTATGTGGTGTCACCGAGACGCCTAATTGTGGCATGCTTGTTATTTATTTACCTTATAAGCCCTTTATGTGGTGTATTTGAGGCGCTTCGATTGTGGCATGCTTGTTATTTATTTACTTTATAAGCCCTTTATGCGGTGTAAGCAGATGTCCTGCAGACACCGATCGGTGCTTTTCATTAATACTCTGTTATTACAAATTAATGTTTATAAATAACCTGCTTGCATGCATCGAGATTTTATTTTGTGATTGACTTTGTGATCGTAACATATTTCAGAACATGATTATCGTTTGTTATATTATACCCGTGTTCATAATGTTTGCGAGTACATTCAAAGTACTCACTGGCTTGTCCCTGGCTATTGTCTTGGCCAGATTGCTTGCATCGAGATGAGCGATGCAATGACAGCCCCGGAACCTACGCAATGATGATAGCAGCCCCGGAAATCTTACGGTTGAATTCGAAAAAATTTAACCAAATTATGTTCTACTAAAATGTATGGATCAGTAATACCTACATGTTAAATAACATAGATGTGCGTGAATTCATATGAGTATGCATGTTTGATAGATCAATTTTGGTTCGAGTATGGATTACATGTATCATCATCTCGAATTCAAATATTTGAATCCCTTTTTTGTTCACTCCTTTCACGCCCATCTCTCTCGCATGCATGCTCCTTGGTAGCTATCACTCTCTTTTCTCCAGCTCACCAAGACGCTCACTTCATGTTTCTCCTATCCTCGCAAATATGGTCTCTCGACGTCTCCCTTGAGAAGTGTCACACTCTCCCTATCATTATACATTACACGGTTTTCATTATCTGTCGGGGGTTGGGTGCGACATATGCCAAGGGATGGCTTATCATGGTGGGGGCAAGTAGAACGTCGCCGGTGCCTGGAAACGGGATGAGGCGAAGACATGCACGCCGGTGGATCTTACCCAGCTTCAGGGCTCTCTGTGGAGATAACACCCTTACTGCTGCTCTGCGGGGTCTCCGCATGATCACTATGGCAAAGTGGGTACAAGGTTGCTCCTTGAGCTGTTCGGGGTGAGGAAGAAGAAGGGCACGGCTAGCTCTCCTCTTCCCTCTATGTGTGTCTAAAACTATCAGTGTCCAACCCTTTGCATGGGTGCCCCGGGGGGTTTATATAGGCCTACCCCCCGGGGGTACAATGGTAATCCGGCTGGGCGCGGGTCCCAGCCGTCTGTCTCTCAGGCCGCCGTCTTCTCCGCCGACTGGTGGGCCCTGCCGACGGGCCCGACATGGAGCCGACAGGCCTTGTCCGCCGCGGGCGGGTCTTGCCGGCTGCGGATTACTGTAGCCGTGCCTCTAATGACGCTGGCTTGGTCATGGGGTCATGGCAGCTTGCGCCGCCGCTTTGTCGGCGATCACATTGCCATTCCCGTCTTATGCAGTTAATGGCGTGCGGGGCCCATGGGAGGGACTAGCCGACTCCTGGGGGCCGACTCCCAACGGGTCCGTCTTGTGGCGCTCTCGCCGTCTTCTGTCCCCCCGCTGACAAGCGGGTCCCGCCGTCTCTGGGTCGTACAGACATGCCGTCGTGGGCACAGGGCGCCGCCCATGGGGGCTGATGTCAGGGCCGACATGGCAACAGTGCCGCGCTGGATGGAGATCTCCGTTGATACGACGCCTTTCTGGCCATGCCCGCCATAAGCACGGGCAGGGATGGGCGCGCGGTGGCCGTACCCGTCCGTCCATTATTGCAGCCGACTCCCCATAGGTGGTGAGTCGCGGGCCGACTCCCATAGCGGCTTCTCCGAAGCCGCCCGATAGGAGTCGACTTATCTCGGTGTCGTCCACAGGACTCGGCCGTGAGGGGCAGTCGGCGGCCTTGCCGCCGACTCTCAGAAGGCGGCTCTTCGTCTTGGGGTCTTGAGGGGCGCAGCCTGCCCCGATGTCTTGAAAGGTCCGGGGGCTCGGGTTAGCCTACCCGTGGCCCATTACTCCGACAGTAGTCCCCGAAGCTGGTGAGGCGCCGAGGGCGACATGTCGAGGAGCCTCAACAGTTTCATCCTCCTGGTGGTGGAATCTGGGCCTTGCTCGCTGTCTTCCTCTAGGCCGACTAGCTGGAGCCGGACTCGCAGAAGGCCATCTTGCCCCTTAAAGAGTTTGAAAGTCGTAGCGGGATCCAGGCAGCGTGCCTGATAAGCTTCCAGGCAGCTGCCCGTTGCGGACCCGTCGCGTGGCGCCACACGGCAGGGTCAGTCTGCCCACCCACGTGCGCGACGGGACAGGCCGTCAGGTGGGACCCGCCACTACCGCGCCCCGGCACGTAACGGATCCGTTGCGGACGTGCGGACGGTTGGGGTTCCCACGTCGTAACTGCGCGTAGTAACTTCGTGCGGTAAATCGTGGGGGGCGTGGGGTCCTCGGCGCAGTTAATCCCACGTCCGCCCCATCGGCTTCTCAGCCCACGAGCCTATAAGTAGGCGGCAGGAGGGGGGCGGCGAAGCACGCGTGCCCATCTTCCCTACTCCCTCGCTTACTCTTGCTTCTTCTTCCTCACGCCGCCGCCGTGCCGAACCACGCCACGCCCGCAGCGATGAGCTCTTCCTCCGCCGCCGCACCTCCTTCCGTGCGCTCTGGCGTGTGGGATGGCTCCGAGGTGGACGACGACCACATCGAGTTCCTTCGCCAGACGCGTCGCCTCCCTGGCAAGAACCTAGTGTGGGCCCGCACCGCGCCGGCGAGGGAAGTATCGCCGGCGCCGGAGGAGGGCGAGCGGGTCGTATTCCGCTCGCACCTCATGCGCGGCCTAGGGCTGCCGGCGAGCGGTTTCTTCCGTTCCTTCTTGGAGTTCCATGGGCTCCAGCCGCACCACCTTACTCGAACACGGTGGTGTGCTGGCTGCCTGCCGTCACCTTGTCGCGAAGGCTTCCTCGTCGTTCTCCCCACCATCGAGCTATGGGGGGAGTTCTTCCAGTCCAAGCTCGGCACGCACGTCGGCGTGCCAGCCCTGTGCGGTGCCTTCATTGCGATGCGAGATCGGTGGCCGACAACCCGTTTCCCACCATCCCGCTGATCAAGTCGGTGAAGATGTGGCAGCGGTCTTATTTTATGTGAAGAACTTCGCCCCGGATAGGCATCGGGTCAATCTGCCGCCGCCCACGGCCGCGGCGACCGACGGGAGGCTCCCGGCTGGTCCCATCGGGCCAGACGCCGACTCCGCTGGTGCCGCCCGTCGCGTGACTCGAGTCTTGACGCGATCGGAGGGTTTGACCGGCCGACCTGCTGGCCGCCGTGGCCGCCGAGTCCTTCGCTCAAGGCCGACCTCATCGATCTGTCGGATGGCGCCACCGAGACAAGTCGGCTGTGCTCCAAGCACATGCCCCACGCGGAGGTGGCGGACACGGTGAACTACATCGCGAACTGCAATCTCATGGCGGATTGGCAGTTCGGCAAGGAGTCGTACTCATGCGCCAACCCCCCGCCTGTTGTAAGTCATCTCTCTTCTTCTTCTGTTTTCTTTTTCAGCCGAATCCGACTTCTGATCTATTTTGGTTTTTTCGAGTCAGAACCCCCTCATCCAGCCGTCAGCCGGCACCATGGGACCGGACCGTCAGTTCGTCCCCGACCGAGCGGAGAGCGACGTCGACAACCCTGACTTGGGGGCAGCAGCGATGGAGGCCGACGCCAAGGAGGAGGAGGAGGAGCAGCGACTTCAGCCCTCGGCCACCTTTTGCCGACCGGCCCGATGACAACGCCGGGGAAGTTGCCCCGCGCCACCAGTCAAAGGTCGGCCAGTCGAGCGCGAGTTCCTCCGCCGGCTTGGGTGGTCAAGGTGGCGCGAAGAAGCGCCGGGCCGGGTCGAGCTTGCTTGGCGGCCGGTCGAAGAAGTTCAAGGGGGCGGCCGCCGCGACCAAGTGGGAAGAGGCGGTTGCAAAGGCCAACCGCTTCCGCAAGGAAGTGAAAAAGCCTCCACTGGTCTCTGCGTAAGTGCTTCCGCCTTTGTCTTGTTTTCTTCTGGTGAATCTTGTCCAAATCTTTTACGTGCCTTCCTCGCTTCAGGGCTCCCCTTACTTTAGAGAGGGTCGCCGCCGCCTCCGTCATGGGGTCGACAGAGACGTCCGCCACTACTCGGCGGATTGACCCCGCCGCCGACCTCCGGGAGGCGATGGAGCGGAATGCGCAGGAGAAGCGCGACGAGGAAGAAGCCGCTCGCCTGGAGAAGGCGGAGGCTGAGAAGGCGGCGGCCTCCGCCCAGAAGAAGCTGGATGAGGGCCGCCGTCGCGGCAAAGTGGCGAGCTGAGGAGGCCGCACACCGCCAATCGGCGTTGCTCGTCATCCCGCTGAGCTCCGCGCCGCCGCCCCCGGAGTTCACGGGGCAGAATGAGGGAGCCGACGGCGAGTACCCCATCATGGAGAGGGAAGGCGGCGAGACCTCCATGTCGGGCACGGCCGTGCCGCCACCGCCGCCTCCGTCGCCGTCCGGGAGCGTGCAAGGTAAACAGTTGGCGGACCCGCCGGTGTCGCCGCCCGAAAGACGAGGCTGCGGGCGCTGCTCCTTCAAGTCGCCTCGCCGGTCGCCGCCGTCTTGAGAAAGCGATTTGGCGCCGCGCCTTGAGAACCGGGCGCGCCCGGCTTTCGGCCATCGAACGTCGAGGCGACGAGCGCCGCGCCCGTTAGGTGGGTGCGAGAGGCGGCACAGCCCGCTGAACCAGCGCTTCGGCGTTCAGCGGAGGCTGCGAGGGCGACGCCATCCAGAACTGCACCAAAAGCGCATCTGGCGTCGCGAGCAGCCGTCCGGGTATGCTTTCTTCTTTTGACTTTGTTTTCTTGTTCTTCTCTGTGAGGCGCGCAAGCTTACCTGCTGGGTGTAGTCCCGAGTTTCGGGCCGGTGCTGGCGGTGGCTCGGAACTCCATCCGTGAGTTCCAAATATTTACCTTTGTGCGAAATACTTATCACGGGAGTATCACAACCTCCGCGTCACTGCCTTCAACCGCAATCTTTGAGGAGTTGGGCAAGCGGACTGCCGACTTGTCGGAGGCCGGAGTGAGTCCTCTTTCTTCTTGGCGAAGTATTGGCGACCGTGGGCTGTAGTCCCGAGATTCGGGCGATTGCTGGCGGTCGGGCGGATCTTCAGCGACCTTCTTTGTTGACGACTTAACGTCCTTTTTCTTTTTATTCTTCAGAGGCCAACGCCACTCTTCAGCAGCAGCTGGGCGAAGCCAACACCGCCTTGCGTGCCAAGGGGGAGGAGTGCAGCAAGCTCGCCGCAGAGCGCGACCTGCTGGCTACGCAGCTGGCGGAGCAAAGGGAGCTGCTTAAGAAGGCGCAGGACGAGGCGGAGAAGAAAGAGACTGCTCTCCTGGCCGAGTTCAAAAGCGAGCGCTCCTCCTGGACTGACAAGGAGGCACTGCTGACCTCCGGCTTCCATGAGATCGAGGACATTGTCGACGGTGAGTTCCTTTACTTTCTTTCTTTGAGCCGCTGACTATAGGTCGGGCCGAGTCCTGATTTTTTTGACTTGCTTCTTTTTTGTCTTGGTAGACTTCTTCCCTGGCCACACGCAGGCGGCCACTCAAGCCATCGAGGCTGATCGCGAGGTGCGGAGGGAAAATGGTGCAGAGATTGCCGCCAACGCCCCCCGGACCCTTGATGAGCAGCTTCTGAGCATCGAGGCTCGTCTGCGGCCGGCCCATCGGATGATGCGCCGGCTTCAACGTGTCGGCGCCAGCGATTGCTGCCTGTGGCGGACATGCGATTCTGCGCCTCCCGGTCGGACTGCCGACCGGTGGAGGTCGCTGGCCGTCTTGAGGCTGGAAGGGTTCTGGCCCGGCTGGGCGCGTCTGGCCTTGGAATTCATCAAGCGTGGTATCGAGGCTGGACTGGACCGGCTGGCAGCGTTCGTTCGAAGGACCAGCGGAGCTGTTAGCTGTGGAAGACGCCCTCGTCGGCGTCGGCGGCGATCGCCGACTACGAACACCAGCGTCTTCGTCCTGGCGGTGAAAGGCGGCGAGGCGCTGCCGAGTGGTTGAGATGAACCGGATTATAGCGAGGACTTCGGCGGAGGTGATTGGCTCCAGGCCGAGGAGGAAGGCAAAGCGGAGGAGCGAAGGTGAGGCGGAGGCACCAGAAGGCGGAGCGGGCGACCAGCCTCGGCTCGACCGCGCCTCCAAAGAACGAGCCGCACGACCGAGGCGGCTGCCGCCGGAGACGATCAAGCCAAGACTGCCCAGCCGGCCGCCCCGGCGCGTGACACCGCCATCTCTTCCGACCCTCCGAACCCGTCTGCCGCTTCCTAGGCTGCGTCTTGCCTTTACTTTATCTGCTTTAGTAGTCTTTGAAGAACTTGTTAATTCGCACAATTCCGCCCGCGGGGTGTATTTTGAACTTCTGCTTGAAGATTCGGCCAAGGGCCTATGTTATGTAAATATTTATCCGAATTCTATCTTTCCTTGCTCATTGATCCTTTGGCTTTTTCCTTTGCCGCCTTCCCTTAGTCGCCGCCTTGCGATCGGACAACCGTTCTGCGGATCGCCGGCTGGATCAAATGTAGCTACTTTTGGGAAGGCAAGTACTTGGCCGTTTTAGAGTCTTTTAACAAGTTGGATAAAGCGGCAAGTGACTACTCAAGAGTCGGCTTTGCGAAGAGAGGTGGAAGCGGCTTAAGCTATGTTTATGCTTTGAGTCCTTAGCCATTTTCATGTGGGCGCCCATTCTTCCTTACTCCTGCCCACCAAATAGTCGCTCTGAGCTGCGGCTTCTCGACAAGAGACGGCTTAGGCACCACACACTACTTGTTCGACATTGCAGGAAGCATTCCATAGCTGAGAGCGGCGAGTCCCGGGCCGACTAGTCGAACCCGGTGCCAAGGGGCATAACAAAAAGTAGCATACTCGAAGGCATAATTCTTATCATACAGGTAACAAAAAGGGCAGTCCCCGAGCTCATCTCGGGGGGCCCGAAGTCTTGGTACTTTAATACAAAGGGTAGCGTGGTACGTACTGCATCAACTGTAAAATCTTCGGAGAAGATTTGCATTCCATGGCCGTTCCGTCTCTTTGCCGGAGTCGTCCCTCTTGCGCGCTCGGGGCTTCTGAGCGTCGATCTGGATCAGCTGGAGCACAAGGTCGCCCTCTTGGAAAGACCTCGGCCTGACCTTCCTATTGTAGTATCGGCGCAGGCTCTGCTGGTAGATGCTGGACTGGCTGAGTGCCAACAGCCGGCCCTCTTCCAGCAGATCGACGCCGTCTTGACGTGCTTCTTCTGCTTCCTCCTCGGTGTACATGGTGACTCGCGGGGAGTCAAACTCTATGTCCGTTGGGATGACGGCTTTAGCACCGTAGACGAGGAAGAAATGTGTGAAGCCGGTTGACTTGTTTGGAGTCGTGCGCAGACTCCAGAGGATTTGCGGCAATTCATCAAGCCAACAGCCGGCGAGCGCTCCGATGAGTTCGACCGATCGAGGCTTGATGCCGAGCGAGATGAGGCCGTTTGCTCGCTCCACCGCCATTTAAGCTTGTGGATGGGCGACGGACGCTAAGTCGATCGGATGCCCGTGTCACGCAGAAAACGGGCCAAGCGCGCTTTGGCAAAATTTGTGCTATTGTCGGTGATGATGCTGTGTGGTATGCCGCATCGAGTCGTGATGTCGGCGATGAAAGTCACCGCAATCGGACCATTCAACTTCTTGATGGGCTTTACTTCTATCCACTTGGTGAACTTGTCCACCGCGACAAGTAAGTGAGTTAAACCGCCTCGTGTTGTTTTGAATGGTCCCACCATGTCCGGCCCCAAATCGCAAAGGGCCAAGCGATGGGGATAGTCTTGAGGCTGAAGCCGGTTGATCTGACTTGGAGCGAGAACATCCGCACCCTTGCATTTTTGGACTAATTCCTTGGCCTCTTCTAGGGCAGTTGGCCAGAAGAAACCGTGTCGAAAGGCTTTGGCGACGAGTGCTCTTGAGGCCGCATGGTGGCCGCACTCGCCTTGATGGATGTCTTTGAGAATCGCTTGGCCTTGCTCTGGCTCGACGCAACGCTGGTAGACACCAGTGACGCTGCGCCTGACCAGCTCTCTGTTGACTATGGTGTAGGCTGCCGCTCGGCGTTGTACTTGCCGAGCCAAGATTTCATCGGTTGGCAGCTCTCTGCTCACTAGGAACTTGAGGATGGGCTGGGCCCATGAGGGTGCTGCTATTTCTTCAACTGCCAGCACTGCTACTTGGACGAGGGCGGCTGGGCTGGGAGGCGGTGGGCTGGAGTCCACGGCCGCTTGCTGGATTGATGAAGTCCCCGAGCCAACTAGTGCAGTCCCCGGGCCGAGCTCTGGAGTCTTTGGACTGGTCGCTGCAGTCCCCGGTCCGGGTTCTGAAGTCCCCGGGCCAGCTTCGACTGCGGCGTTCTTGGAGCCATCTGTAAGAATTCTCGTGTTGTCTGCTGGGGCTCTTGAGTCGGATCCGACTTCTTGGGAGCCGCACAAAGATGGAGTCTGATTCTGGTGAAGGCTTGACAGACGGCTTGAGGAGGCGCCAAGGGCGACGCGGATGGTATTGCTTGGCGGGTGGAGCCGATTCGTGCTGTGGTGTCTCGCTGGTCGTTGTCATTTCTTGCACGTGAAGGAACTCGCACCCTTTGAAATATCCGCTGAGTTGCTGTACAAGGAAGCGGTAGCTCGCCATGTTTGCATCTTTGGCGTCCCAATCGCCGGATGACTCTTTGGACCACTAAATCGGAGTCGCCATAACACAGGATCTGGCGAATGCCAAGTTCTTTGGCAAGCCGGAGCCCGTGAATGAGCGCCTCGATTCGGGCGACGTTGTTGGGCGGCGAAATGGATCTGCAGCGCATATTTGATCTTTGTCGCCTTTGGGGAAGTGAGGACAACGCCGGCTCCCAAGCCGGTGCGCATCTTGGAGCCATCGAAATGCATCCGCCAATGGGTGGAGTCGGTGTCTGCGGCAGTCTTCTGGTCTCGGCCCAATCGATGAGGAAATCGGCGGTGCTTGTGACTTGATGGCGGTCGCGGGCTGGTAGTAGATGGTGTAGGGAGCCAGCTCTATGGCCCATTTGGCCACTCGGCCAGAAGCATCTTGGCTTCCGATGATCTCGGCTAGTGGGGCTGTGCAAACCACAGTGATTGGATGCTCTTGAAAGTAAGGCTTCAACTTCTTGGCGGCAAAGTGCCGCCGTAGCACATCTTCTGGTAGTGGGGGTAGTTCTGCTTGGTGGTCGCAGTGCCCGCTCAGGTAATATACCGGTCTCTGGACAGGTAGCGCCTTGCCTTCCTCCTTGCGTTCAATTACAATGATTGTGCTGACTACCCGGCTAGTGGCGGCAATGTACAGGAGCATGGGCTCTTTAGGAGTCGGGGCCGCCAGCATAGGGGGAGTAGTCAACATTTTCTTCAACTGGAGAAAAGCTTCGTCTGCCTCGTGGTTCCATTCAAAAAAGGTGGTCTTCTTCATGAGCTGGTATAAGGGGAGAGCTTTCTCGCCCAGCCGACTGATGAATCGGCTGATGGACGCCAAGCAGCCGGTGAACTTTTGCACATCTAGCAGTCAGCGGGGTACCTCCATCCTCTTGATGGCCTTGATCTTTACATGGTTGCACCCTATGCCGCGTTCAGAGACCAGGAAGCCAAGGAGTTGGCCAGCTGGTACTCCGAAGACGCACTTCTCAGGGTTGAGCTTGATCTGGAATGGGCGCAGGTTCTCAAAGGTTTCCTTGAGGTCTTCCGGCGATGTTCCACGCTTCCGCGTCTTCACACCACATCGCCCACGAGAGCGTGGGCATTTCTGCCGAGTTGCTTGAGGAGGCACTTCGCATGCTGGCGCTAAAAGGTGGCGCGGCATTCCTCAAGCCGAGCGTCATGGTCGCAGCGAAGGCTCCAAGCGGCGTGATGAAGGCGGTCTTCAGTCTGTCAGCCGGGTTCAGCTTGATCTGGTGATATCCTGAATATGCATCTAATAAGCTCAACAGCTCGCATCCGGCTGTGGAGTCTATCACCTGATCAATTCTTGGCAGAGCGAACGGGTCCTTGGGGCAAGCTTTGTTGAGGCTTGTGTAGTCAATACACATCCGCCACTGCTTGTTCTTCTTCAGCACCAGGACCGGGTTTGCTAACCATTCTGGAAAAAACACTTCCATAATGAAGCTGGCTGCTAGGAGTTGGGCTATCTCTTCTCCAACAACTCTTCTTCTTCTCTCGACGGTAGGCGCAAGGGCTGCTCGACGGGCTTCACATCAGATCGGACATGTAGCTTGTGCTCGGCGAATTCCGTCGGTACACCTGGCATGTCTTTAGGGGACCATGCGAAGATGTCCTGATTCTCACGGAGGAAATCGACGAGCTCGCCTTCCTATTTGCCGTCAAGGTTTGCACCTATGACAGCGTACCTCTCTGGGTGCTCCGGGTCCAAGGGTATCTTCTTCGTTTCTTTGGCCGGCTTGAACGAACCCTCATCTTCCGACTCCTTGGGGTTGGGCGATATCTCGGGCTGCTTGCCGGCCATCACCACAACCCGATCAAGAAGCCGCTTCTCAGCTGCGATCACCAGAGACTCGGCTAGCCGACTGCTTTCAGCCGCGCAAGCGGACGACTTTCTGTAGTCGCTGGCTATGGTCAGAATCCCCTTGGAACTCGGCATCTTCATCTTGAGGTAGGCGTAGTGGGGGACCGCCATGAACTTGGCCAAAGCAGGTCGGCCAGGCAGCGCATGGTACGGACTTTCGAGGTCCACCACTTCAAACCAAACTGGCTCTCGTGGAAATGATCTTTGTCCCCAAAGAGGGCGTCTATCGAGATTTTGCCGATTGGTGGCAGGAAAGGCGGTACAATGCCGTGGAACATAGTCCCGCTGCTGAAGCTGTCTTTGCTTGATTCCTAACTTCTCCATGGTATCCTTGTACAGGGATGTTGATGCTCTCGCCTCCGTCTATCAGCACTCACGAAGCGGCGCCGCCCTATCTGGGGCAAAGGTGGCACCCAAGACCAGGGCGTAGGAGCCCGGACTCGGCATCACCTCTGGGTGATCAGCTCTGCTCAAGCGATAGGCTTCTCGGACCGGTGCATGAACTTTGGAGTATCTGATGCTCTTGCATTCACCTCTTCTTTCTTTGCTGACCCTTTCTCGCGTCGATCGTCGGCCACACTGGTGAACACCACATAGGCTCCGTGCTCTTCTGGGTACTCATCTTGTACTGCGCTGACTAGCCTGACAGCCGGCTGCTGGGGCGGCGGTGGAGGCGGCGGCCCAGCAGGCGGGGGAGGCAGGAGTCCATCTCCCTTGGCGATCCTGGTGAGCTAGTGGCACTTCTGGGTGGTGTGGTTTGATGGCTTCGCACCACTGTGGAACTTGCAGGGACCATCTAGAGTCTGCCCGTAAGAGAAGGCCGGCAACCAGTTGGACTTGCCGCCTTTACGTAAGCAGTCGGAGGCTGCCTCTCCGGCTCTTGGTCTTCATTCGCAAACCTGCCGGCTCTTTGGAAGCTGGCTGTGGGGCCTTGCGCTTGTGATCGTTCTGTTGTTGTCGCCGACTGGCGTCTCCAGCCGGAGTTCTGGGATCCTGAGGGGCCACTTTGCCGGCCGCACTAACTTGAATCTCCGCCTTCATGGAGGAGTCGGCTGTGGCGTGCTTGTGCGCTATGATCAGCAGCTCGTCGAGGTCTCCGGCTCGTCGCAGAAGGAGCTTGTGCTTGAGGAGGTGCCTTCTCGCACCCGGCGAGTGAAGTACTCGATAGCTTGCACCTCGCACGCCCTTGCAGGAGTTCGGCTTCGGCCCAGCGTGAGGTAGTCGCGAGTTGACTCGTTGGGGCCTTGCACGCACATGGAAAGCTGGCGAGGCTTGGGAGGTTGCTTGTACGTGCTTGTGAAGTTGCGGACGAAGGCTTGGTGAAGTCGACCCAGCCGTTGATGCTGCGGGGCTTGGGCTGTTCAACCATGTCCGGGCCATGCCACAGAGCATGAGTGGAACATACTTTACGGCAACACGCTTGTTGCCGTTCGCTATGTTGACGGCCGTGGAGTAGTCAACCAGCCAGTCTTCCGGCTTTATGGAGCCGGTGTACTTGGGTGTATCTCGGGGGAGTGTGAACCCTTTGGGAAAGGGCTCATCTCGGATGCGAGGTCCGAAACAGGGCGGACCCAACTCATCTTCTTCTTCCAGCGCCAGGGATCGATGGAGCCGGTTGATCCGGTGGCAGGCGTCATTTTCTCCGACTCCCTCTTGGCGGCCAAGGCGGTCGCCGAGAGTCGGATGCTCGACGGGTGGCGGAGAGACTCGCCTTTCTTTGCGAGGAGGAGGAGGCAGATAGTCGTCCCGCCGTTCCACTGCTCTTGGGCGGCCGTCTTGGTCGCGCTCGATGGTGATGTGAGTCCGACCGTGGCTGACAGCCGGATCCTTGTTTTTTCTTCCACGGACACCGCCAGTCGGTGTCCGAGACGTCGCGCCTTGATCTCGGCGGGGAGGCAGGTCGTCGTTTTGTCGTTGCGGCGCCTCTGGGCGGCAGCCGGCCTCGTTCTGCGCGGCAGCCGCGTCGAGGAGATGTTGGACTCGCTCCGTCATCAGGCGGCGCTCTTCACCCTCGAAGTTGTCTAGCTCGTCCGCCGCCGCCTGGGCGGCGCGGATGTTCTCCGCAGGCATGGTGTACACAGGCGATTGGCCCCAACAGGTTGGCGATAGCCGCGCGCGTTGCTGGACGCGCCTGGCGGCTAGGCCCGATTGGGGCGGCGAGCCGCCACGCGCGATCCATCTCATCTGGTAGGCTTCGACAAGCGTCGCATGCTTGCCGGCTTCTTGGCGCTTCGACGAGCTTTGGCGGCGCGCCTCAAACATCTCGGCGTCAGCGTCTTCCGGAATAGGCGCGGTCAGGTCTTGCAGAGCCGCGTCGAGTGGGTCATGAGCTCCTTCGCCGGAATGCTCATCATGACCGATGACGAGCACCTCTGTGACGGTGCTTCCGCCGATCTCTGCGCGAGGGAGCGGCTCGTCGTAGACCACCACGTTGGTGGGGAACACGTCGAGCGACGCGGTGTCGGAGTCGACCAGCATTGGTTTGGTGGAGCCTACGGACTCCAAGTCCGCGGTAGGCTCGCCGGCGACGTGGAGTTGGTCAAGGAGGCCCATGAGGAGGCGCTCGGGGCCGCCCGTGCCTGCGTCGGATGCAGGCTCGTCGGAGAGGCGAACCTCGCCGACAAGTTCGGCGAGGCAGCTGGCTGCGCAAGCGATCTCAGCGCCGTGCAGCGCGTCGGCGTAGACTCCGTCTGGCGTGCCGGGCTGGCTGTGCTCGCCAGGGAGAAAAAGGGTTCCCATCCAGAGCAGGTCTCCGGACGATGGTGCACCTAGCCCCATGGTGGGTGCCAAATGTCGGGGGTTGGGTGCGACATATGCCATGGGATGGCTTATCATGGTGGGGGCGAGTAGAACGTCGCAGGTGCCTGGAAACGGGATGAGGCAAAGACATGCACGCCGGTGGATCTTACCCAGCTTCAGGGCTCTCCGTGGAGATAACACCCCTACTGCTGCTCTGTGGGGTCTCCGCATGATCACTATGTCAAAGTGGGTACAAGGTTGCTCCTTGAGCTGTTCGGGGTGAGGAAGAAGAAGGGCACTGCTAGCTCTCCTCTTCCCTCTATGTGTGTCTAAAACTATCAGTGTCCAACCCTTTGCATGGGTGCCCCGGGAGGTTTATATAGGCCTACCCCCCGGGGGTACAATGGTAATCCGGCTGGGCGCGGATCCCAGCCTTCTGTCTCTCAGGCCGCCGTCTTCTCCGCCGACTGCTGGGGCCCGCCGACTGGTGGGCCCCGCCGACGGGCCCGGCATGGAGCCGACAGGCCTTGTCCGCCGCGGGCGGGTCTTGCCGGCTGCGGATTACTGTAGTCGTGCCTCTAATGACGCGGGCTTGGTCATGGGGTCATGGCAACAGTGCCGCCGCCTGTCGAGCGATCACTGTTGCCATTCCCCGTCTTGTCTGGTTAATGGCGTGCGGGGCCCGTGGGAGGGACTAGCCGACTCCCAACGGGACCGTCTTGTGGCGCTCTCGCCGTCTTCTGTCCCCCCGCTGACAGGCGGGTCCCGCCGTCTCTGGGTCATACAGATAGGCCGTCATGGGCACAGGGCGCCGCCCACGCGGGCTGATGTCAGGGCCGGCATGGCAACAGTGCCGCGCCGGATGGAGATCTCCGTTGGTACGGCGCACTGTGGCCATGCCTGCCCTTCGCGAACGGGGCAGGGATGGGCCGCGCGGTGGCCATACCCCGTCCCGTCCATTATTGCGAAGGCAGGAGGTGGTCGGAGTCGCGGGCCGACTCCCCATAGCCGGCTTCTCTGGAAGCCGCCAGTTAGGAGTCGGCTTATCTCGAAGTCGTCCCTGGGACTCGGCCGTGAGGGGCAGTCGGCGGCCTTGCCGCCGACTCTCAGAAGGCGGCTCTTCGTCTTGGGGTCTTGAGGGGCGCAGCCTGCCCCGATGTCTTGAAAGGTCCGGGGGCTCGGGTTAGCCTACCCGTGGCCCATTACTCCGACATTATCTCTCACATCTCTACTGTTCTCTGGTACTCGGTACCTAAGCTTTCTTTTTCACCGCCACACACACAGTCTCCACTCGTTTTTCACTTTTTCTTTCTCTCTATGGGATTCTCTCACACACCCTACATGTCTCTACATATGACTCATACCACTAAAATTACTCTCTCTCTCTCTCTCTCTCTCTCTCTGAGACACAACATTTGTTGCGGTCTCCTTTTAAATCTCCATCCCAGAGTGACATTATTCATTTGTTTACCGATCACACAACCCCGACTACCGTCTCCTCTCTCTCTCTCTCTCACACACACACACACACACACACACAACTCCTGCTTCCACTCCCCTTCCCGACTACCATCTCTCTCTCACACACACAAAACTCTCGCTTTCGCACCTCGACTCGTACTTCTCTCACAAACATTTATCGACTAGCTAGCCTCTAGATAGGTTTATACACCCGCACACTCATGCTTCCACCATCGCATACATGTCTCTCTCCTGCTCCTTGTATCTATGTAGATTTTTCTTCCCTTCTCGAGACACGCCCTCTCGATCGTGCACACACGCACTATCGCCTCATTTTAAGCTGATACCTATCCTTTTACACTCCTTGTGTCTTTGTCACACATGCACTCCGTCCTCCTCCACTCTCCTCTCTCTCACACACACATGGGCTTTTTGCAACAACTAGCAAGATGCCCATGCATTGTCTGAACATCAAGATGCATTTGTATGAGTAGTTTATCTTGTGGAGGAAAAGGATGAGCGAGAGAAGGCCTTATTTGCAAATGTGGAGAGGGTGTGGGTATCTTTTACAAAATTTCCATAGTTTCCTTCCTATCCGTCAGATATAGATCGGACGGCCTATATTCTGAGGATGGCAGGCACACGATCATCACCGACAATGCTTTTTATAAGAGTAGGGATAAAAATAGAGTTGGTGATGATGGTGGGCCTGCCATCCTACAATGTAGGTCGTCCGATTTATATCTGACGGATAGGAAGGAAAATATAACAATTTACCCGCACTCTTCACCACATTTGCAGATAAGGCCTTCCTCGTTCATCCTTTTCTCCCACAAGATCTTGATGTTCCGCAACGCACGGGCATATTGCTAGTAAGAGTAGAAATTAGACATATACCACTTCTCGAATCTTGAAACCAACAACATTCCTCCCTTATCTCATCAAAACGCATAAAGGAATATATTTTGAGTGAAACATAACATATTTTTAGTGATATCGTATTTCAAAACTAGACTTTTTTCTATCAAATCGGTGAATATGTAATAATCTACTTTGATCGTGTGGCAACGCATTGGCACATTGCTAGTAGTTATTATAATTTTTGGACACCGCACAAGCGGTGGAGTACATATACGAAGAGAAGTGGCGCCGCGACTTGATCGGCCTCTCGCTGTCTCGCACACATGAGTGTTACGTAAAGCGGCGTTAACAAATAAACCCTAAAACCCTAGGTGCACGATTGCTGCATTCGCGGTACCGGTGCGTGGTGGAGCACCTTTGTAGGAATAGTCAGCTCGCGTGATAATTTGATCCGTAGGAGTTGATGGTCGGGACCACGGTGAGCGACTTGGGCGCGGTGGCTCGCCGGTTGCCACGATCGAGTAGCCACGTTTAAAATATCGTTTTTCTAAGCGGGGTTAAGAGTTCCGATTTTCAATGGCGTTATAAGTAGTAACTAGTTTTGAGCGATTGGTATGGGCGAAAATGGAATTCATAGTACTACGTACCTCCTTGGCGTATGGTTGTATGGTTTTTTTTTGCGATGGAGGTTGTATGGGTTTATGTTGCGAGATGTTGAACCTGGTAGTTCTAGGGCAAATACTATGGTTTAGATTTAGATGCTGGTTTTCAGTAATGAAAATCGGAAGGGGAAACCCTTCTTTGATAAAAAAAATTACTACCTCCATTCTGGTTTACTAGTCCCCATCGTACTTTGGGTCAAAATTTGTCCACGAATTTACTTGTAAAATGTGAATGGAAAACGAGATTTTGTTATACCCAAACAAAAAAGGACTGGAGGGAGTGATTGCTCTGACACGGACGCGACCTCTCATAGAGCAGGCATTGAACTGCGCGCCAGCCAAGAGGGCGCTTTTCGCTGCAGGCCGGTGAGCACGCCTCCTCACCGCGATGCAACCAGCTTAAGACTGCCCCCTTTGCCTTCATTGAATCCACGCGTGTGCCGGCAACACGTCACGTCCTTCCGCGAGCCGGCAGGCATTTTAGAACACAAAAAATGACTAAAATATAATTAATTTACGCATGGTCTTGACTTGTTGTGCTCGCACTGGTAGCAGGAACTAGTAGAGGTTTTTCTTTATTTATAACTCTCCTCACATTTTTTTTGGCTTTGAAATGAATCATGGTTGTGGACATTATGTATGAAATGTGCAGATATCTGTGAGCATGAGTTTGATGTGGAAGTTGAACTTGGAATGTCGGGCTTGCGCGTGAACTATACCATGTTCAATGCTTCATCTGTTATTGTTTGGAAAGTAATTGTTGTTATTGCATGACCCGAAAAAAAACATTTTGTGCCACATCAGTAGATGCACGGACATCATGAGCATGCTTGTTGGATAAACATTTCAACCTAGCTATTATGAAGGAAATTTTGTATTGACAACAGTTTTAGATAGCGAGAGACGCCTAGCCTGCTCTGCCTCTGCTAGCTTGTTTCGGCTTCTTCCATCTCTTCTTTGGCTTGGGTGAAGAGAGCATCGATTGCTCTTTTCGCTTCTTCAGAACTCAGCTACATTCTCAAGGGTTGTTGCACGCTTTCTTTCAGCCTTTACTAATGCCACGAGGACACGAACAGTGGCGACTCCAACCGGCTTGTGTGTAATCCAGCATCATCTGGGAATTTGCACCTTGTGTCTAATCCAGCATCATTAGGGAAGCTGGAACCTGTGTGTAATCCAGCCTCATTTTGGAAACATGATCTCGAGGTTGACCATACTTCCCTCCTCGCAGAACTGCATCGACATGAAGTTACTTCTTTTTAGATCAATACTCGAGCAACCTAGATCCATTTAGTAGAAGCGGATAACGAACTCGGAGAAGTGAATTAAAAGGAAAAAAATATAAAAACAGACTACAAGGTGAGAACACCCACTTCCTACATCAAGCTAAAAACGAAAGCATTAGGGCGATTAAGACTCTTCTTATTACACATCAAAGAACACCACGCTTAAGAGAAACAGAAACTACAACATATACACATCGAAGAACACGAGGCTACGAAAGTAATTGAAAGGGTGTTACTTACCAAAGCTCGTTTTACAGGTTGGTGCAGCTCCTCTTTAACTTGCCACGCTCCTTGAAGATGTCCCGAATATCCCGTGTTTGCTCTTCATTGCTCCTCTGCATATTACTTTTCGTGGTTTTAAAATCTCAACATGGCAAGAAAAATATACTACTAGTAATACTCGCGCATCTTGTGGGCAACATTAAAGCACTCGTCTGCCATGTTAGAGCATCTCCAACAGAATCGCAACGCGCGGCGCTTTAAAAAAGCGTTTACAGTGTTGAGATCGAGAAGTAGATAGAGTAAAGGATAGTTCTCAGCATAGATAGCTAAAAAAAGATGATTCAACTACTCCTCGTCGTCTGACTCCTCCTCGGTGATGTCCTCCTCCGGCGTCTAACTGTAGGCGTGAAGATACCGATCATCGTCGGATTCCCAGGGCGACGCTGCTCCTAGCCTCATGTTGAATTGAGCATCTTCTTTTCACCTACGCTTGTCCTCGCGATAGGCGGCTCGCTCCGCCCTCCTCTTATCCCTCTCCGCCCTCCTTTGCGCGTAGAACTCGCGCTCGTTGATGATGTCCTGCGGGAAGTGTTGGCGCCACAGCGCCATGGCTTCCTCGTCCATCTCGGTGATGCCGAGGCGGTGCTCCGCCTCCGGTTGTTGCGGCGATCTTCGTCGGTGCTAAGCAGCAGAGGCGCAAGCTCCTGCGCCCGCTCCGTGTCGACACGTTGGGGAAGTTCAATGTTCTATGAGGCCACGGAGTCGCCACGCCGCCGTCGTGCTGTGGCGGCCTCGTTAGCGATGTCGAAATTGCTGAGGCCGAGGCGCATCCCGCTGAACGGATCTCGGCGGAGAAGCCGCCCGAAGACGCGCAGCAGACGCCGCGGTATCCCAAGTTTCGGTGACGCGGCGGCATGGTGGCCTTGGCGGCGAGGCGAAAATGAGCTGGGAGAGAGCGGTGGCAAGGCACAGAGCGGTGGGGGCGTTGGATTTATAAAGCGCGCGGACGCAGCGCCAAAACTAGCGCCGCGCCGGCTGCTTTTTCATGGCGATCCTTTCCAGCGTCTGCTATCTCTACTCTCTTCTCTACTATTACTAGCAAGAGGCCCATGTGTTGCATGGAACATCAAGATGCATTTATACGAGTTGTTTATCTTGTGGGAGAGCGAAGATGAGCGAGGGAAGTCCTTATCTGCAAATGTGGAGAGGGTGCGGGTATCTTTTATCAAAATTGTCATAGTTTGCTTTCTATCCGCCGATATAGATCGACGGTCCATATTCAGGATGACAGCACACCATCATCACTAACTCGGTTTTATAAGAGTAGAGATATTTATTTAATATTTAATATTTATCTCTACTTCCTTTATTATCTACTTTTTTCTCTATACTTTTTCCTTGCAATATAGGCCGCCTGATTCATATCGGCGATGATAGGAAGGAAACAAATGGAATTTTGCAAAAGATACCCATACCCCTCTCCAGATTTGCAAATAAGTCCTTCCCTCGTTCATCCTTTTCTCCCACAAGATAAACTACTCATACAAATGCATCTTGATGCATGCAGCATATGGGCATCTTGCTAGTTCTAAAACCTTTCCATCATTTGCCACACTCTGGTTGCGGATGAAAAACCTACCAAGCACAACACGATACGGGAGCGACGCACAATTACAAGCTGATATTCTGTTGGACAATGGAGTCTATAACCAATTACTTTTACGGGAACAATAGCACCAGGAAATTTGAAGGGTATGTATGAACAAAATTGGAACTGCACATGTCTTGCTAAGTGATTCAATACACACATTACCAATCGAGGAGGAGAACGATGGTCGCGCGGCCTCTGTGAGTCATGGTCGGCAACGGAGTCAGTTCATTGTCCACGACGGTGGTACTTCTGCGCTTAGCGTCGGCTTCCGGAAGCAGATCCGAGACCGTGGAAGGCGATGGCGGAAAGAGGCTCCGTGTCACGACGGCGACGGTGGACGCCCTCGGTCGCGCGTCTGAGGTCGTTGATGAGGCGAGATCTTGCTGTGGTGGGCGAGTGCGCCGATGTAAAGGGAGGAGCACGAAGGCTGCGGTGCCGTGGAGAAGTCTATTTTGCGGTGGGGATAGAAAGCGGGAGTATTCAGTGTACTACTCGGGTTACGGGGTGGGGTTGGCTGGGTAGGGTGAACCTGAAGTTACGAAAACAACCCCCTACCAAGCGTCATCCGTAGGCCTGTTCCGAAGGCTATGATGGTAACTTCCCACTACTCGAATCAGGGTCGCGGGAGATTTTCCCGCCGACCTCAAAATTTTGTGACACTAGACTCCCCGTGTGGCGTGTTGAGTGATTCGGCTAAGCAACTAGCGAGTAGTAGTAGTAAACTCTGCATATTAGGTTTGACCGAAGTCAAACTTCCTAAAGTTTGACCAAGTTTATAGAAAAATATAAACATTTACCATAACAAATGTGTATGATGTGAAAGTACATTCAATAATGAATCTAATGGTATTTATTTGTTATTGTATATGTTAATATTTTTGTTATAAACTTTCGAGAGTTTACAAAACTTGACTTTGACCAATGCTAATCTGCAGACTTAAATAAAACCGGAGGAGTACACATTTGTTTTCTTAGTTTGTAGTGAACTAATCATTTGTTGAAATTGTGAAATAAATATATTAGGCTATTGACTTCGAATGTAATGGTCTATACAATTCAATAGTTACAATCATTGTCGAATCCCAAGATGTATACAAGGTCTATAGTACTTCACAACATGCTCAAACTCACATAATCCCAGTCAAATGAGAATGTAAATGCATTTCATAGTTATTACTTTGTAGGATGCAACAAAAACAACCATAACTCTACATCAGCCATTGGCCCTGTTTGGATACTCTAACACAGTTAGAGTTAGAGTTATTTTCTAACCCACTCTAACCCAAATAAGCACCACTCCACCGGGATAGTTGGGTTAGATGGAACTAACCCACTCCAACCCTCCCTGTTTGGATACTTTTAGGTTATTTGAGCCCCCAACTAACCCAAACTAGCTCTAACCCCATGATCCAAACAGGGCCATTATAGAAGCAACATTTTGACATATCCCAATGTGTGAATGAAACGTGCAGAGAGAGCTTTTGAAGATGGAGCAGATAGAGGCGGGAAAGATTGTATGTATGTGGGCGAGAGAGTAGGAGACAAACCTAACGAGACAGAGAGAGAGAGAGAGAGAGAGAAAGAGAGAGGAAGAAGTTAGGTCTGTGAGAAAGATGGAGACATGTAATATACGTGAGATGCGTGTGCATCCAGATTCTGTATACGTGGAAGGAGAAGAGACAACATGTTTGATGAGAGAGCTGGAAAAAGATGGACGAGAGGGGAAGGATCTCGTGGGTTGAGGGATTGACAATTTTGTGTGGGGGAGAGAGGGATTGGTAATTTTGTGCAAGAGAGAGAGGGTGGGGGGAGGAGTCAGTCAGCCGTCGTCACATCACCCTGCTTCCAAATGACCCTGCATTCTCTAGCGTGGTGTAGTCGCCGTCTTCGATCTGCTTGATGCCCTCTTTGAAGATTGAGGTGTTGTGCATGTTGGGGTGCAAAGAAGCACAAGCGAGAGTGGTCGCCGTATAACCTTGGATGGGGATGAATTGTGTGCTCGGGGGAGTGTGTGTGTGTGTGTTGTGATGCGTGTGTCTGTGTGTGTGTGTGGGAGAGAGAGAGAGAGATATTGAGAGAAAACAAACCTAAGGAGAGAAATGGGTATTCACAAAGAGATTGTGCGGGCCTTGAGGTGGGTAGGGGCCGGGTGAGGGCGTCAAAATGTGCGCGTTGATGCATGTGTTGCATGCGACCGTGCGAGGGACGGACGAATCGAGAGAGATGGTTGTTGTGTTACGGATGCTCCTCTCTCTCTCTCCCTCCCTCTCTCTCTCTCACACACACACACAAGTAAACTAGAAGACCGTTCTCTCATGTATACACAACGTATCGGCATATCTGTCTATGTCTCACTCATGCATGATCATTTGCAAATTCACACCTCTCTATGTCTGTATCACACGCACACCGTCTCCACATTGCCCTTCCGCCACAACACACATATGGACACATACACACGTTCTCTCTTAGTCACACACACAAAATTAGTACTAAAAAAAACTAGGGCGCACCTAAAACGTCCAAATCCAAATAAACACGAACTGGAGCTAAATTCAAATATATGGAAATATTGCAGCGTCAAGAACTTTCCAAGGAAAAAAAGTTGAGTAATATTCGAGGATTGTTTTCACACACACAAAAAGGTTCGGTGGATGTTCTTCGAGCGCGACATGGTGACGCACCGTTCGATCGACCGCGCGGCCGCGGTTCACGCGCTTGCACAGGATTCCGTATCGTGGCTGTGGTACTAACTAATAAAAGCGCTGCCTAAGTCTAATGTTTACGTGTACTAGTACAATTTTCTTTTAAGTTTGACCAACCTTATATAAAACTAAAGTAAGCTCCCACACGCGCACTCATCAATATGCCGCCGCCGCCGTTGCGCATGCCGGCGCCCGCCTACTCCGGCCAACAAATTCTCGCCCATCACCACCGTGTCGCCGCCATCCCTGTGCCATGAAGCCGAAGGCTCGCCCGGTCACGTCGTCTGCAGTCCCTCCTCGCGATGCCGCCGCGCTGCCAAGCATGCGAGCAGCTGGTGGAGCCGCGTCTATGCACGCAGCGTACAAAGAGGAGGACGAGCGCGTGCTCCAGCACGCCGGCGAGGAGGAAATAGCGTGTCATTGTCGTCTCTGCCCGCGTGGAGGAGGCGCGCATGGTGGCTGTCGCGGCGGAAGCCGGTCGCGCGCGCATTGAGCCCGCGCGTCGAGCCCGCAAACCGGGTGCGGACGTGGAATCTACCTTCGAGACCTTGAATGCCACGTGGATCCTGCAATCTGATGGAGCAATTTGGGTCAGTCGACTCATGTGAGCCGTTTGATGCAACATGGATGGCTAGAAGGGCTTCTTCCACCTCTTCTGCCGTCTTCTTCCTTCGCTCAGTCGAACTTCTTTCACAAATCGAGTGACCCAAATTATACTACTAGTACGAACGTATTAAGTATAGTAGGAACATGAAGATACGAGCAGTAGTACCAACCGCAAGAAGAACAGTAGTAAGACATAGTACTAGTACTACTGTACGTATTAAAGAGTTCAAATAACGAGAAAGAACATACTAAACATAGTTCTGTTGGGGCCTCAGCACAACACACCCTTGAAAATAAACTAAGCAACTAGTCCACTTGACACTGCAGTAGAACCAGCATGAGCGACGGCACTACCACCTACTCGGAGTTCGAGTCCACGTCCTCGACTTCGTCCTCGTCCCTCTTCCTCTTCCTCGTCGCCGACGCTTCTTTGCTTGAACCGGACACTGGCTCTGCTTCTTCATCCAACCCTTGTAGATATTTAAAGAAAGGTAGGCATCAATTGCTGTGTACAGGATGTGATCTTCATCTAATGTCTTCGACTCCCATGCTTGATGAAACTTGTGATGAGGTTTCTTCAGTTTAGCATACGAAGGATCAATCATGGCTGCTGCCAGGGTCAACATTGAAGGTTGAGAGGAGGACACTAGACTTGCCTTCTGGAGATCGAAGGGCTGGCCTACAACGAGACCTATCCGACGCAGGACATCACCGTTCTTAAAGCCACAAAGAACGAATTTCACTCTTTTGTCCTTGAGGTAGTTCTTAAAATCCTGGCACTCAACGTCGGCATGGCATATGTGGTAGACCAAGCAAACGTTATGTACGCAAACCTGGATCACGGCGGGCTTCTTCCTCTCTTCGTCCTTTAGATCCTTCTCTCGTCCCAGGACTGTGGTGTACTCAACATCTAGCCCAGCGACCCACTCATCCGTTGAACTGTTGAACATGCGTAGGAAGCGAGCAAGCCATGCCTTCACCGTCGCGGATCCACGTGTGTAGATGATGATGAACTAATCGCCGGTGATGGCTATAACCTGGTACTCAGCGGCGACCATGGAGATTTGGGAGGCCATGGATTTTGGAGGAGGGTTAGGAAAAGTTGAACTGTTGTACCCCGCAAAAACTAGGAGCGAACTAATGTGAAAGGATGGGACGACTGGGAGCAAACTGTTGTAAGGTAGTAGAAGACGGGGAGGAGTAGGGCGTGCGAACGGCGTGGGGTTGCTGGCTTTCCCGGTGGATAAACGGCTGCAAGCCCCCAAAGAGTTCTCGAGAACTATGCGGGACCCACTAGATGTCATGTCTACTAGACCCATATCGTAGGCCTGACGGTATAGCTTCTGCCTGTTCGCACTCCATGCCGGCACGTGGATGTAACTTCACTTAATTCCGTCAACCGCGCGCCTCCCACGACCTTCGCCTCCCTCGCGCGGTCGGGCCCTTTGAGACTTCGACCGGCTATAAATGAGCAATTTTTTTGCCTACTCCGCATGCATGATACTCCCTCTGGTCTTTTTACTCCTGTCAACCGTTTGCAAAGTGTTTGACCAAATTTATACTTTTTTTTAACACCACCTTATATTAAAGGGCTCGATTCAAAAATTTCACCTACTCTTATCAAGATAGTAGAGGCGGTGGAATAGTTTTTGAAGTCTGCAAAAGTACTCAACTAGTGATGTCGTTCTTCACACAAAAATGTGTTTACCAATGCATGCATGAACACTAGTTACTCTAACCCCCCTCTCTTCTTTAATTCTTTGCCACATCAGCATGTTTGCTACTATTCCCGTGTGCATGATACCAGCTAAGATACCACCATTATGGCCAGCCTTAATCATCGCATGCAATAATTTAGTGCACCTTGAAATATGAACATGTGTGGGGCGTGTATGTTTTTAATGACTTGAGACTATACCTAGCCCGGCATGCAAGATGACTTATTATGCACCGTTCCCCATACCTGCAGGAAGCCCGTTCGTCTCCAAATCTTTTCCTCTCCATGTGTGGAAACAATATGCCTGCCAAACTCTCCTTCTCCCTCCGTGGTCCCATCACTCCACCCCGTGTGAAAAATCTGCATGCATGACTCTCCTCCCCACGCTCGTCCAATCCGTTGTGACCAGCAATATTTCCACCCCTTCGCTCTCCGTAATTTACTCCAACAAATATGCCCATGTAGCTGTTACTTAGCTGCAGGTGCATTGGGTCAGCGACATATGGGCCCAACAGGTGTTCGGCCCACATGTCGCTGACGAAGCTGACCTGCGATTAAGTCGGTGCAGCTCAGTCCATATCTTACGTAGGTGTGCCATTGCTCGCTATAAATACTGCGCCTACGACGACATCACTATCTCCTCCCCCTCACGTTCACGTTCATCGCTATCTCCTCCCCCTCCCTCTCACGTCGACCACCATGGCATCGCCCCTCCCAAGCCCTAGGAGCCCCTCGCTGCACCGCGCGGACGGTCACGCGTCGCCGTTCCGTTCCTCGCTGCCACTAGTCGAGGAGGACGCGCCAGTGTTCCGCTCCTCGCCGCTACGCAACGCGTCGCCGTTCCGTTCCTCGCTGCCACTAGTCGAGGAGGACGCCTTGGAGTTCCGCTCCTCGCCGCGACGCGACGCGTAGATGTTCCGTTCCTCGCCGCCACTAGTCGAGGAGGACGTGTCGGTGTTCCGCTCCTCGCCGCAACGCGTCAAGGTGGACGCGTCGGCGTTCCCAATCTCGCCAGCACGCGCGTCGGAGGACGCGTCGGCTCCCCGCTACGAGGAGAACGCCGCGCCACCCGCCGAGCCCCAAGCCTTGAGGACCTTGGAAAGAAATGGATGTCGCCTTGTGGGAGGCTTTGCCTCCAGTAGAGCGCGCCAAAATAGAGGCGGAGAAGAAGGCCGAGGAAGAGAAGCGCATCATGAACAAGCTACCGGGAGGCCTATGTCGCGTCCGAGAGAGTCGTGCAATTGGCTCTTTGCGTAAGGCTCGGCGAGGGCCGTGAGGGTGGCGGAGGACGCCCGTCTTGGCGCCTGCGTGCGGTCGGGCCCAAGCGCCTCATCTACGCTTAGCGATGCGTGGACGGGTGCACGCTTCAGCGAGGAGGAGTACTGTTGGCGCGGATCACCACACCGGTTAGATCACGCTCGCCCGCCGGCAAGCCACCAATCAGCACCTCACGAGTTGCAAGGCTGAGGAAGAGGCGTTGTGTCGGCGCGCTGGGAAACGACCGCGCACTAGGGCACTCGTGGCGCGCCGCAAGCGCTCCTGCGAGCACCGTGGCTTTTAGGAGGAGTATAATTTTTTGTTTCGTAAGGCGATCTCATTAGTTTTGGGACGCAAATGATAAATCCCGAACATTCAGGAATTTTTAGCGTCCTTAATTAAGTATGTAAAAGGGAAAGTTTGGAAACCTTGTGTATTCGTACGCATTTTGCAAGTACGTGCATATAGCACAAACTTTACTATATACTATCGCACTACACATCTCTCTCGATATATGCTTGCAGACTGTGCTACTCCCTCTGTCCAGGTCAATAAGTCATCTTTGGTTGTGCACGGTGACCAAGGAGGGAAGACTTGTACACCTAGACGGAGGGAGTACTACTATTACTTATGTACGTGCAAATGCATGTTTTAACATTACGATGCGGTTTTTGTAAAAGTAGAAAAACAGCACCTAGTCAAGCTTGTGAAATGATTCAATGCAAAACATATGCAAAAATGCTCGTTTGATTGTTTACTTTTAGCTTCCTTCACTGTCGTTATTTCTCTGTCGTACTTTGTATGGAGTATCTCACTGGTTGGAAAGGCGTGCAAATTTCCAAACCGCTTCCTACACCCTGTATCGAATTTTTTTGCCTAACAAGTTGTGCCGTGCAATTGGAATTCCAACTTGAGTACTACTACTAGTAGGAGTACCAGGGGCCAGTTCTTTTAGGCTTCTAGATTAGTAATCCCATAACTACTATTACCTCCGTCCTGGTTTATTGGTCCCCATTGTAATCTGTGTCAAATTTTGATCATAAATTTAACTAATGAAATGTTAGTGCATGTCACATGCACTACTCCATCCGTCTAGGTGATTAAGTCATCTTAGGCTATGCACCATGACCAAGAAGGAGGAGAAAACAAGAAACGTTAATGTTTATTTGCTAATTAATAGTATTGCATGCAATGAACTAACCACTGCATGTCGTGTTTGATATCTCAAGTCATTAAAAGTATGCACACTCTTTATCTCTTATTGGTTGATATGTCAAGAAACAAGAAACGAGGTAGAAGTTAATGCACCGCGCCTAAGTGTTTTGGGATTATTTGGTTTTCGTAAGATGACTTACACACCTAGGCGGAGGGAGTACCATTTTATCAGTTAAATCTTTGATCAAAATTTAGCACAAATTACAATGGTGAGGAATAAACCAGGACGGAGTAGTAGTTTAGAAGCCCAAATAAATGATTGAGGCGCCTTCTTGTTACTCTCCACTGTGACTAGTCTTGTGGGAAAAGCTGGGAAGCCGCCAAAGAACTGGCCCTAGGAGTAGTAGCTAGGGATCGAGTGTGTGAGATGAACCGGAGAAAGTAAATGCAGAGAGATGAAATGCAAAAAGACGGAGGGATGTGATGGTTGCTTGTCCGTTTATTTTACCAAGCCACTTATTTTGGGAGTGGTTGGGTTTTGTGATATGATGGCTTTCTTGCCGGCGCCACGAGCGGGGTGAGAGGTGAGACTCCCGTGCAGCGCCGCCCTTTACACTTGTACTACATCGGTCGTGGTTTATTAGCCCCCCATTGAATTTGACTGAAGATTTAACTGACAAAATGTTAGTGCATGTCAACAAAAACTATATCGTTGGATTTATATTTGAACATAGTTTTGAATGATATAATTTTTAGGTGACATGCATCAGTATTTATCATACTATATATAATGTTAGTTCAATTTTTGGTCATACTAATCTATAGTATAAGGTGCCCGTGCGTTGCACCGAAGAGTGAAATGCATTGATCGGGGAGTTGTTTATTTTGACAAAGGATGTGGGGGTCATCTCATGTGTAACGGGTATCGATAGGTTTCTTCGGATATTATCTCATCTCTAGAGCTCACAAACATCCGGGTGAAATAGATAAAATGTATCTTTTGCAAACAAAAGCGTTCAACTATTCAACCTGCATCCAAAACTTGTGAAGAAATAACACTTATTGTGCTTTGCAAGAAATGATCTTTAAAATTAGTTTTGAGTATCGATTGTTATACATGTTGGCTACAGATGACATGGCACTTTCGTATAGTCAACAGTTGGCTATACTATTAAGTAATATTAACCATGCCCTTATACACCTAGACGGAGGGATTAAATCAGGATGACTTGCAAGGGGGCAGAGGAGATGTAAGAAATGGTTCATCGTAAGTCATTCACCAGTACTGTAATAAAAATTTATACATGGAAGATTCTAGACTAAACCATAAATGGATACACTTTTATTCATGCGCGATACTCCAATAGAGCAAGATCCTGCATGGAAGTCTCCACATGCTTAGACAGCGGATTACATTGAGCGAAGACTAATGATCAACATTTAACTTGATAATGCGTAAACTTTTTAGAAGAACAGGGAGGCTCCTCCCCGGTTCCATTATCAAATGAAACCCAAAGTGCCTTACATCAGCTCACTGAGAGGAGCAGTTCAAAGGAAGGACTGCGGCGAAAGCCACTCAAGTTTAACGACAAGCTTACAGAATCAAAAGCGGCAAAGACACGGGCCATAAGCGCCCACACACACACTACATGTTTTCTAAGTGCACTTGATAATGCGTATGTCCAGGTGAACCTCCTTGGATTCCCCGTGCACCGCGTCGGCGGGTAAAGGATGCCATGGGTTTTCCAAGTCCACATTGGCGGGATAGTCCCAGCTCCCCAGAGTCCAAGTCCGTTCGATGAGGCCGGTGTCGCCGCCCACGCGACCCGGAGGGGTAGTAACAGTGACCACGCACCCGTACATCTGCCTCGTGTCAGTGTCAGCGTCAGCGGCGATGCCCCTGACGCGCGTTACAGAGACGGGGCGACGGCCTGCACGAGCCACGCCGGTGTCCATGATCAAGAGGAAGACGCTGCCATCCTCCTCCGAGCTAGCAGGCGGCGGTGATCCTCCAGCGACTCTGGCATGGTGAACAAGTAGCACGTGTCGTACTTGATGTTCTCCGCCAAGGGCCAGTAGTGACCGCTGCACGCATCCGTGAGGTGATGCACCATGTCCGTCGGCGAGCCACAAAACGGCATCGAGCACTCATAGCAGTGGACGAAGGGCTCCTTGGAGGCATCGACCAAGCCGTCCATGAAACGGGAGTGGTTGTAGGGGCGGCGCGCGCTTGAATATATGAGCAAGTTACTACGAGATTTAATCCGAATAAGCACAAAATAAATCATGACGACTATAACAGAGATGAAACTAATCATGTGGACTAGCATAGTAGTAGGATACAGAGGAGAGTAGAAACATGAATTCTACCACGGTTTCGTACAGGAAGGACAGAAACACATACGGTGCAACGGGAGCAGCACCATTGGCGTTGAGGTTGTCGCCCATGTCGTTGAGGAAGAGGTTGCCGAGGTCGGGGAAGAAGTCATCGTCGGTGAAGTCGTGGCTGCCGGCGATCGAGAGTCGCTCCCAGATTTCAACAATACCGCCGAATGGAGCGCAGGAGGGGTGGCTGTAGGGGACGTTGCGGCCACCGAATGGAGCGCAGGAGTAGCACACGAAGCAGTAGATGGTGTCCTTACTAGTACTCCCTAGTCTCTATCTATATATATCTATATATATCTACTCTTATAGAAAACCAAGTTGGTGATGATGGTATGCCTGCCATCTTGTAATATAGACTGCCCGATCTATATCTGACGGATAGAAAGCCAACTATGACAATTTTACAGAAGATACCCGCACCTCTCTCCACATTTACAGATAAGGCCCTGCCTCGTTCATCCTTATCTCCCACAACCTCGTGCTCCTCCCTATGTCTCTATCTGTACTACTCTTCTTTGTTTTTTATAACAAATCGAATAGTGTTGCGCCGTCCGCTGCACGCCCGGCTGAACACGCCTCCTCGCCTCCATCATCACCAACTGAGTCTTTTATAGGAGTAGGAGTAGAGAAAAAACCGAGTTGGTGATGATGGTGTGCCGTGCAATGCACGTGCATCTTGATATTTTTTTGCATATAAGTCCAAACACCACGTAGACACGGTCTTTGAGCACGGTTCGTAGTCGTTCCACGCTCGGGCATTGAAGTTTGTAACTATTTTAGATTAGAATATACTACTACTCCTCCGGTGCTAGTAGTAGAGCAGAATCCTACTCTACTACTCTACTCTAGCAAGCTAGGGCATAATCTTGTAGTAGGTGCTTGTAGGGAGTACCAGATTGTGATCACTCAAGCAAGTTATCCGCATCAATATGACCCTCGCTCATTTGGTATGTGTCTCGTAAGTCAAGCGGCGTGTTGTAGTCATCATCACTGTCCACTTCCGCAGCACATATTCGCTTCTCCATCTTTGTCCGCACATAATCTCGCCCAAGCTTCCATCCCGCTAAGGCGCCTCCCCCTCGTCCAAACCCAAGCACTAACAATGGCAGAACCGAGCAGCGTCCGCCGAAGAGTGGCTGGAATTCGCTCCCCACAGAGGTAATCAAGCTCATTGTTTCGCGTGTGGACAATCTCGATACCATGCCGCTTCGCTTGGCGTGCTCATCGGGGTTGTACCGTTTACTCAAAGCCCTCAGGCCAGAGCTTTTTAAGCCAGCTCCTTGCTTGCTGATGCCGCCTGATCTTCAGAAACGGCATGTCACGCAGCATAAGATCGTAGGGTGGCGAGCATCAACCCCCTTCACTGCGATCCGATCCCCGTCAGCCTCAGCTACATTAACGGTATGTACTGGGTCGGCATGAACATGTCTTGGATGGTGCTCGTCGACGGTCGCGGCAGCTGGATGCTCGTGGAGGTCTACACCCGGCGATTGATCCCCCTTCCTTCGATTAACACTGCACTGCTTTGGCACCACGGCCCAGAATACTCGGAATCTTACAGTAGCCATCATGATACCAAGTTTGATTTGCTCAAGATTGTAATCTGCCAAGTGCCCACAAGATCTGCGAATTATAAAGACTTCAGGCTAATTGCGTTCTTCAACCGCGGTCTCGCCTATCTGACAGGTCACTGCGGTAAGTGGATAAATATGCACGTCCATCGCAGGATCATACATCCTCCATGGTTCTCTGATGCCATTGAACACAAGGGCTTCATTTACGCCGTCGACTCCTTCTATGGCTGGACGTATTGCTGGCCTACTCCAGTCATCGCTACAAACGGCTGTTACAGCAGTATGTTACTTTCCTATGATATCATGATGGCTTGCTTATATTACTGTCAACATTTACTAAAAAATATTCATGCTCATAACATGCTGTTCTTAAGATTGACTAAATCAAGAGACCTTTTTATTTGACTCAACTTGATATGATGTTGTAGGCGCTGGTGTCCCTACCCTTCCTAATCCCAGAACCTTTCAAAGAAAAGCGGCATGGCAGTTGCAGGTGGTTCCTGGCTCGATAAGACGATGGCGAAAGATTGATGATCGTTCGCACATACCGGACGTGTTGTTTCGCGGAATACAATCACAGTCACTGCAAGGTCTTTGAGCAGGATCCCAGCTTCTCTGGGCCTTCAGGAATTTTTGACTAGAGGCTGGTAAGTAGACTTGGTGCACGCTCTCTGTTTGTCGGACTGAATTATCCGATTAACCAGGAGATAACCGATGGCAAGGATCATGATGGCAGCGCGGTTTCGTTCATCAGGCAAAACTTTGTGTACACAGCGTACCATGCGTCTCTGCATGCGCCATACCCTGATATGTGCCGCCACGCTCTGCAACCCAAAGTAGGAGAGAGGGTCGCAAGTATCAGACTTCGACCTATTGGCTGGAGTTTCCCCCGTCAGGCACCCATCTGGTTCAAGCCGTCAGCCAATCTCCACAGCTTAATAAATAGTAACGTCTAACTGAGCCAGTTAGTTACATGCGTACACTTGGTGTAGTAGGATCTTTATTTAGTTTGATGCATACACTTGTTCTTTTTTGTAAGCCCTTCTGTAATGATGGCTGATGTTTGGTTTGGAAGAGAGAGCTGCGTCTTCACTCTTCGGCCTGCTATCGCTTCGCTGCACCCCAGCCCTGGTTCTGCTGCTGCTGTTTTCAATGTACAATCAGTAGTATATTTCGTCATTGGTTGAATAAATGTGTTGTTAGAACGAAAAACACAATGTTTTGGAAGTCGTTGCAGTTCGATCCTTTAGTGCCCATTACCATACGTAGCTCATACTATTTTTAAATGCGGAACACATTTTCCACTTGTTGATAAGATGCAGCCCATCGATGAAGGCCCAATAGAGAAGCCCATAATTAGCTCGGAAGGGAGGCTCTCACATGAATCCGGCCCGGTACATGCTCATGGTCCCTAAACATAAATAAGTAAATAAATAAATAAAGCTAAATGCTCATGCACCAGTTCTTTGGGAAAATAGGTAGCCCAAGATTTCTTTTTGAAGAATACCCAAGCTAGGCCTATTTGTTTTCTCTGAATCTTGGGCTGCAAATCTTTCAAGACGAGGAGGGATGCATTCCGTCCTGGCCAAAGAGTATGGTCAATGTCTGTTAAAAGTAATATCAAAAGGGTTGAAAATTCCAAAAAATTATAGCAAATGGGATATTAGTTTTTTGTTTTTGTTCTTCTTCGATATCTTATCGTATTTCATTGGATTTAACATGACATAGTACTAATTTATTTTAAATTATGGCTATTAATTTTTGGATTAAGAATATTTTGTTCCCAGCAAAAATTTGCGAATTTTCAAAATTTCCCACATATTTAGTTAATTTTTTGCATCGGTATCTGACGAGAAAATGGCCAGCAATTCTAAAATGGAAAACAGGCTGCAATAAATTCGTATGAATTAGAAAATGAGTAAAAATATAAAATAATAGCAAATGGATGACTTGTTTACGCAAGGCTTTGTCGATGAACACACGATTCTAGCAGCGAGGATCGTTGGATGTCCATCCAACGGCCGACGTCTTCTTCAATCTCGATCTTCTGCTCCGGCCGCCTAAACTAGCACCGGCGGGACTGCCTGCTCCCTCCTCTTGTGGCCCGCTGTGATGTTGCGCAGGCTTCCCCGGCCCACCCTATTCTCTTCGCTGGCCTGGCCGCACGCAATCAACTGCCTCCTTATTACGCGAAAAAAATGATTCCTCCCATCGACATCCGGGCGCACCGTTGGGAGGCGACACATCAGGCCTACTACGTTGACGTGATGCAGGACTTGTCAACTTAGTCAACAAATGATTCTAGCAGCGAGAATCGTTGGATTTGAATCGAACGGTCCTGCTGCTTCTTCAATCGCTGCTCTTCTTGCACCAACCGCCGGAACCGGCGCTGTGGAGACCGCTTTGCTCCTCGCCTCCGGTGGCGGCTGTCTGCCGTTGAGGCCTCATTGCCCCTACTACTCCCACCGCTAGCCAGGCCCTGCGGCGACGGCAGCCTCACACCGCAGCCGAACCAGTGAACCCTCGTACTCCTCTCCGCGTGGGCATCCACTGCCACGTCTTCCCCGGCTCCGTGTCGTCCCCTTCCTAGGACTCGCCGTCGTCCACCGCCTTGGTGCTCTCGGCGCGGCGTGGTCAATGTGGTCAACGACCGACTTCCATCGGAAGAGTACTTTACGTGGAGAGGCTGACAGCTGGGTCCACGGCCACAACCCAGTTTTTTTGTGATTTGCCAAGTAAGTCGCTTTGTCAGGCCTGTTGGGCTGCAAATCTTTCAAGACGAGGAGAGCTTTCATTGGTGGCGAGAAAATGGCCCATCAAGAATGAGAAATGGGCTGTACATTTTAAAACACATCAAACCGGCAATTAGTTTCAAATATCTTTTTTTCATTTGAGATTTTAAATTACATTAATTGTTATGCGTGGAGAATTTGTTGGATTTTATATTGATATACATTTATTTTAAAATCACTTTGAATGTGAGTCAAAATTTGAATTAAAAACAGTTCGGACCTTTTGAAATATGCAAAATTTCGTACAATTTTTAACCGTGGCCTGATATGGGCTGTAATGCTAACAAAAATAATATGGGATCCAAAAAACCTTAAGAATTAGAAAATGGGCTGTAAATTATTAGAAATAATGGCAGATGGGCTGTATGTTGTTTTCCACAGATTTGAGGCTTTCCTAAAAAAAGGTTAACGCACAAGCAGTGACTATTGGATGGCCATCCAACGGCCGTCGTGCTTCTTCAATCTCTACTCTTCCTGCTCCAGCCGCTCAAACAAGCGCCGGCGGGACTGCCTGCTCCTTCCTCCCCGCGGTCGGCTCTGCTGCCACGCAGGCCTCACCGCCCCACCGTACTCCCATCGCTGGCCTAGCCATCCCTCTACTCACCCACACCTGCTGTTATTCTCCGGCGACGGCAGACGAACCAGTAAACCCTCGTACAGTCGTACTTCCCTCCGCGTGGGAAACAACTGCCGAGTCTTCCATGCCTCCGTGTCGTTCCCTTCCTAGGCCTCACCGTCGTCCACCGCCCTGGTGCTCTCGGCGTGGCCTAGTCAATGTGGTCAACGACCGACATGCATCTGAAGTGGACTATACGTGGAGAGGCCGACAGCTGGGTCCATGGCCTCACGCAAGGAAATGCCTCCTTATTACGCGCAAAATAATGATTCCTCCACCTGACATCAGGGACCCACCCAAAGGGCCTCTGTATTTCACGAAAAAAATGTTACCGCCACTGACAGCTCGGACCCACTAGCTATATCTTTGCACGCAAGGAAGTGCCTCCTTATTACGCACAAAAAAAATGAATACTCCGCCTGTTAGCTGGGACCCAGTATTGTGCCAGGCTGACTTGTGGGCCTACTAAGTTGACGGGGACGGAGGGATTTGTCAACTTAGTCAATATGCATGATTCTAGCTCAAGTGACCGTACGATGTCCATCCAACGGTCGTAGTGCTTCTTCAACCTCTGGTCTTCTTGCTCCGGCCGCCCAAACCAGCGCCGGACGTGCCTCGTGCTCCCGCCTCCGTGGCGGCTGCGATGCGGCGGAGGCCTCACCGCCCCTACTACTCCCACCGCTGGGCAGGCCATCCTCTACTCACCCACACCCGTGTTATTCTGCGGCGACGGCAGCCTCACCCTCGTACTCCTCTTCGCGTGGGCATCCACTACTGCGTCTTCCCCGGCTCCGCGTCATCCCCTTCCTAGGCCTCGCCGCCGTCCACCGCCGTGGTGCTCTCGGCGCGGCGTGGTCAATGTGGTCAACGACCGACTTCCATCGGAAGAGTATTGTGCGTGGAGAGGCTGACAGCTGGGTCCACGGTGGCCGCAAGGAAGTGCCTCCTTATTACGCGCAAAATAATTTTTCCACCACCTGACAGCAGGAACCCACCGGACGGGCCACCGTATTTCACGAAAAAAAACGTTTCCCCCCTGACTGCTGGGACCCACCAGCTACATCTTTGCATGCAAGGAAGTGCGTCCGGGCAAAAAAACAAACGGTTCGCCCCCTGACTGCTGGGACCCACCAGCTACATCTTCGCAGGCAAAAAAAGTGCCTGACAGTCGGGACCCACCTGGTCGAAGCGTATGTAGCATTGTCATTCTGGTCGCGAACGTGTACGTACATATATACTGGTCGATGTAGAGGCGCGCACGTGTCATAGTAGAGGCGCGCACGTAGCATGTACACGTATGTACAACGGCGAGGGTGCAAGAAAGAAAATACGGCCACGTACGTACATACGGGCAGGGTCTCGAACGCCTACTCGCGCATACGTACATGGCTGGGTCGGAACGGAGAAACAGCGTCGTCGGCGTGTTCATGGGGAGCCAACCGGCTGGGTTGGAACGGAATGCGTGGTCGTGTTCATCGGGAGGGCTTGGACAGAACATGCGATGGAAACGAGGCTTGGCATACCGCACAATGGAGGAAACGGCCTTGTGTTCGACCGGCCATGTTCGAAACGGGGTCCTGTTGATCGGGAGGGGTCTGGCGTACCGCAAAACGGAGGAAACGGACCTCCTACGGTCGAAACGGGGGTCCTGTTGATTGGGAGGGGTGTGGCGTACCGCAAAACGGACGAGACGGACCTCCTACGGTCGAAACGGGGGTCCTATTGATCGGGAGGGGTGTGGCGTACCGCAAAACGGACGAAACGGACTTGTGTTGGAGCGCTACGGTTGAAACGGGGGTCCTGTTCATCGGGAGGGTGTGGCGCATCGCAAAAGCAGGACTCCACGGGATACTGTTCATCTCCATCGTCGACCTCCTCCAGCCTCCACGGGCTCCTGTTCATCCAGCCTCCACCGTGCGCTACTCCATCGGCTACTGTTCAACCACCCCTCCACGGGCACCCCTCCACCGTCTACTGTTCATCCAGCCCTCCACACCATGGGGTCTGTTCAACCACCCTCCACGGCCACCCTCCATCGTCTCATCGTTCATCTAGCCCTCCACACCACGGGTCCTGTTCATCCAGATACAGCGCCACCGCTCCTCGTTCATCCAAACCCCCATAGCGCTCACTGTTCATCACAGAGGCAGCATCGATCGGCTTGATTAGCAGCGATGGCGAAGAATCGCTCGATCGAGTTCGATTAACACCATCGATCGATCGCTCGGGTTCGAGAACGCGTAGCTGCGGTCTGTCGCTCGGGTTCGATTAGAGCCCAACGCCTCGCTTCGGGTTGATTAGAATAACGCCTCGCACACACAGCGACGCGTGTACGAGAGAGCGCGCATCGCTTCGGCCCCGACCTCCCACCGTAACTGCAACTCCCGAAATTTTCCTCCCCTCGCTTCTACCATGGTTTTTACCGTCATGGATGGCCCAAAGAATGTCATCCAGCTGCGTCTCCGCCCGCCCAGACGAAAAGCCCATTTTACATCATGATTTTTGTCATAGAAGTAGGAGCCCACCACATCTATGATGATACGGGTTTTGTCACAATTATCGTCATAGAAGTGTCATATGTATGACAGAAAAAAATTTCGTTCGGCCCAAAATGTCACGGATGTGTCTTTTTTTTGTAGTGAATGAAATTATTGAAACTGATAATATTGATGAAAGTGATGATGAAGGCTCTCCCAATAAATATGAATTGTCTGTTGTGCCTGAGGGCTATGTTATGGATGAAGAAACTAAAAGAGACTTCCTTGCTTGCAATGATAGAAGTGATTTTAAGAAATTATCACCTAAGCTTAAACAAAAAACTTTGAATGCTAGAATGAAATGTGATCCTGCTTATGCTACTTCACCTATCTTTGTTACTGATAAGGATTATGAATTCTTTGTTGATCCTGATATAATTACTTTGGTTGAATCTGATCATTTCTATGGCTATGAATCTGAAACTGTTGTGGCACATCTTACTAAATTAAATGATATAGCCACCCTGTTCACTAATGATGAGAGAACTCGCTACTTTTATATCCTTAAAATATTTCCGTTCTCATTAAATGGTGATGCTAAGATATGGTTTAACTCTCTTGATCCTGGTCGTGTGCGTAGTCCCCAGTATATGATTTATTACTTCTCTGCTAAATATTTCCCTGCTCATAAGAAACAAGCTGCTTTAAGGGATATATATAATTTTGTGCAAATTGAAGAAGAGAGTCTCCCACAAGCTTGGGGGAGGCTTCTCCAATTACTTAATGCTTTGCCTGATCATCCTCTTAAGAAAAATGAAATACTTGATATCTTTTATAATGGACTAACCGATGCTTCCAGAGATTACCTGGATAGTTGTGCTGGTTCTATTTTCAGGAAAGAACACGGATGAAGCTGAAATTCTATTGAATAATATGTTGACAAATGAAAATAATTGGACACTTCACGAGCCAACCACGAGCCTATTCCTAAACCAACTCCGAAGAAGAGGGGTGTTCTATTTCCCAGTCCTGAAGATATGCAAGAGGCAAAGAAATCTATGAAAGAAAAGGGTATAAAAGCTGAATATGTTAAGAATTTTCCTCCTATTGAAGAAATACATGGTCTTAATTTACCGCCTGTTGAAGAAATATATGATCTTAATCCATTACCTATTGAATAAACTCATGGTCTTGATAACCCGACACAGGTAGTAAAGGTAAATTCTCTCTATAGATTTGATGAAGGTGATATTCCTCGTTATAAGTCTGCTAGACAATGCTTAGATGAGTTTGACAATTTAATTGTTAAACAAGAAAACTTTAATGCTTATTTTGGTAGATAATTAAAACAAAATGCTTATATGATTGAACACTTGGGTGATTGTATGTCTAGAGTTAAAGGTGAACTTAAACTCATTAGTAAACATGCTTCTATGGTTACCACTCAAGTAGAACAAGTACTTAAAGCTCAAAATGATTTGCTCAGTGAATTGAATAATAAGAATAATGACTATGTTGTTAGAGTGGCTACTAGAACTGGTAAAATGACTCAGGAACCTTTGTATCCTGAAGGCCATCTTAAGAGAATTGAGCAAGATTCTCAAAGAAATAATGTAGATGCACCTAGTCCTTCTAAAAAGAAGAAAAAGAAAAATGATGGGACTTTGCATACTTCTAGTGAACCTATTGCTGAACCACCTGAGAATCCAAATGATATTTCTATTTCTGATGCTGAAACACAATCTGGTAATGAACATGAACCTAGTGATAATGTTAATGATGATGTTCATGTTGATGCTCAACCTAGTAATGACAATGATGTAGAAAATGAACCTGCTGTTGATCTTGATAACCCACAATCAAAGAATCAACGTTATGATAAGAGAGACTTTGTTGCTAGGAAACACGGTAAAGAAAGGGAGCCATGGGTTCAGAAACCCATGCCTTTTCCTCCCAAACCATCCAAGAAAAAGGATGATGAGGATTTTGAGCGCTTTGCTGAAATGATTAGACCTATCTTTTTGCGTATGCGTTTGACTGATATGCTCAAAATGAATCCTTATGCTAAGTATATGAAAGATATTGTTACTAATAAAAGAAAGATATCGGAAGCTGAAATTTCCACCATGCTTGCTAATTATACTTTTAAGGGTGGAATACCTAAGAAACTTGGAGATCCAGGAGTACCAACTATACCATGCTCTATTAAAAGAAACTATGTTAAAAACTGCTTTATGTGATCTTGGAGCTGGTGTTAGTGTTATGCCTCTCGCTTTATATCGTAGACTTGATTTGAATAAGTTGACACCTATTGAAATATCTTTGCAAATGGTTGATAAATCAACTGCTATACCTGTCGGTATTTGTGAGGATGTGCCTGTTGTGGTTGCAAACGTTACTATTTTAACGGACTTTGTTATTCTTGATATTCCCGAGGACGATAGTATGTCTATTATTCTTGGAAGACCCTTTTTGAATACTACAGGGGCTGTTATTGATTGCAACAAAGGCAATGTCACTTTTCATGTTAATGGTAATGAGCATACGGTACACTTTCCGAGGAAACAACCTCAGGTCCACAGTATAAATTCTATTGGAAAAATTCCATCAATTATTATTGGAGGTTTTGAATTTCCTCCTCCTGCTATCAAAAAGAGATATGATATTCTTATTATTGGGGTGTGCATATCCCCGTTGAGGTAAGATAGTGTTATTTGAAATTTCTCGGGTTTCATGCGATTCGGAATGAGTTTGTTAACAAGACCTGATCAACCTTGTTAGTGGATTCCTTTTGATGAGCATGAGATGGATGAAGTTAGAAAGCACAACCTTCTGTACCCTCTTTTTACTTTCTGTTATTTAGTTGAAATAAAGTAAAAATAGTATTTTCCTGTCTGTTTTCTGAATTATCCGTGCAATATAAAAATACCCTGAAAATAAAAGTTCTCCAAATGCCCTGCCAATTTAATATGATTTTTCTGGAATATTTGAGAATATCTGGCACTGAGAACGCAGCAGGGGGAGCAAACACCTGGCCACGAGGGTCCAGGGCGCGCCCACCCCTACAGGGCGTGCCCCCCCGCCTCGTGGGCCCATGTTGGCTCCCCTCCACTTATTCCTGCACCCAAACACTTCTTCTTCCTCCCAAAAAAATCACCATCCAGCTCAAGCACGAGTTCTAGCTCATTTTGCTGCAATTTTCGATCTCCTTGCTCAAAGCACCTCTCACAAAACTGCTTTGGGGGATTGTTCCTGTGTATGCGACTGCTCCATTGGTCCAATTAGTTTTTGTTCTAGTGCTTTATTCATTGCAAATTTGTGCTGCCTAGGTGACCATGTTCTTGAGCTTGCATGCCAAATTTATATGGTTCCAAGTAGTTCTAATGCATGATATAGGCTCTAGGCACTTGCAGGAGTAGTTGCTATCAATTTTGTTGAGTTTGGTTCACTTTTATTTGAAGTTACTAAAAAATTCAGAAATTTTCAGAAAATAATGAAGAGATTTTTGAGGGGCTCATCGAGCCGCGGCTCGAAGGAAAAGCATAGTGAAGAAGCAGAGAATCCCAAATATAATCTGCCTCGCACCATGGAGGTTCGGCCGTGTGAATGGCCTTCCGATGATTTCTTGAGAGCAGCTGGGATTTATGATGATTTTTATGAATTGGCTGAGAATGCAGGCCTCACCGACTTCCTCCGCGACCAACGCGAACAATATCTCTTACTCACCAATACTTTTGTGCAAAACTTCTACTATTATCCTAAGGAATCACCTCCTTCAGTAGAGTTTCATTTATATGATGTGGTTAAGAAGATGTCACTATATGAATTTTGCAGGGTTTGCAAAATACCTTTCGAGGGTAGCTTAGAGGAACCACATCTTAAAGATGTGGACGGATTTATTGATACTATTACTATAGGGGAAACTAGGAAGGTTTCCGATGCAAGAATCACTAGCATACATTTTCCTGTTTTACGCTACTTTGTAATATTTGCTAGTCGTTGCTTAATTGGTCACGGAAACTGTGGAAACCTTAGTGTTCCTGATATTATTATTTTGTTCCATGGTTTATTCTGTGATGACTCTGTTAGTATGGGCGGTATTATTGCTAAACGGTTAAGTCTGAACCGTACAAAGGGCCCCATCTTTGGAGGTGTTTATGCTTCACGCCTTGCTGCATACTATAACATACCTATTAGGCACTATGAAAAAGAAGAAAAATTGTTGCCTACTGTTTATTTAGATTATAAGAGTATGGTAGCGCATGACTTTATTGTTAAGAATAGGGAAGGGGCGCTTAAATACAAATTGTTCTTTGATAAACATCACCCTGAGACTATTACCTTGCCTCCTCCTTCCTTGTTTGATTTATCTGCAGGTCAGTATCTCATTCCGCTGGCGGCCATTCACGCCTACCGGAACCCTACGTCAACCACAGAGCCAGAGCCGGAACCACAATTTGATCCTCCACGACAGTCTAATTACCAGTGGGATCCGGAGATGATTGCCAACCAGTGGCAATCAGGAGCTTCTTCATCGCAGTATGACCCCAGCTATAACTTTGGATATCCGCCAGGCCATCCGTGGCAATAAACCAACTTAGGCCAAAAGCCTAAGCTTGGGGGAGTACGTATTTCTCACCGACATTACATTCATGATTCACACATTCATTGCTAGATGTCGGTGCTCATACTTTTTCACTGTAATATCCATGCTAGTTTATTTTCTTTTACGCTTTCTTCTTATGTGTTTAATAAACCTTATGAAAAACCAAAAAAATTTAGTTGTAGCTTTTAGTTAGTTTACTTTTCTTTCTGTAGTAATAATTAAAAGAAAACCCAAAAATATTTCCTGATCTTCTTTTACTTGTTGGGAGCTTTCCCGTGTAAATAGTTTTATTTCTTTTCTTTTCTTCGGGGGTCGATAGGAGAAGACCATAATGAAATTGTTGAAGTGGCTCTTATATGCATTATTGTTGATTTAACCAAGAACCCATATTGCCTTGTCTTCTCCTGTTTATTGATTGCTTGTAGATTCCAGCTTAGTCCAATGCATGTGCACTATTATTATTATTCACATCGTTCGGTCGTGCAAGTGAAAGGCAATTATGACGATATATGATGGACTGATTGAGATGAGAGAAACTGGTATGAACTCGACCTCTCTTGATTTTTTAAATATGATTAGTTCATCATTCCTGATTCAGCATATTATGAATAAACATGTTTGCAATGGCAATTAGAGATTATAGTTGCTTATGCCATGCTTAATTAGCTATGAGTTATAATGGTTTACCTTGTGTGCCAACATGCTATTAAAATGGTTGTGATGTGGTATGATAGGGTGGTATCCTCCTTTGAATGATTCAAGTGACCTGACTTAGCACATGTTCACACATGTAGTTGAAACAAATCAACATAGCCTTTACGATATTTATGTTCATGGTGGATTATATCCTACTCATGCTTGCACTCAATGTTTATTAATTTTAATGCATGCTCATGACTGTTGTCGCTCTCTAGTTGGTCGCCTCCCAGTCTTTTGCTAGCCTTCATTTGTACTAAGTGGGAATACTGCTTGTGCATCCAATCCGTTAAACCCCAAAGTTATTCCATATGAGTCCACCATACCTTCCTATATGCGGTGTTTACCTGTCGTTCCAAGTAAATTTGTATGTGCCAAACTCTAAACCTTCAAATGAAATTCTGTTTTTTATGCTCGAATAGCTCATGTATCAACTAGGGCTGTCCATATCTTCCATGTTAAGCGGGTTATTCTCAAGAGGAGTGGACTCCGCTCCTCACTCACGAGAAAATGGCTGGTCACCGGGATGCCCAGTCCCATGCTTTATGCAAATCAAATAAAAATAATTGCAAACAAAACTCCCCCGGGACTGTTGTTAGTTGGAGGCACTCGTTGTTTCGAGCAAGCCATGGATTGATGATTGTTGGTGGAGGGGGAGTATAAACTTTACCATTCTGTTTGGTAACCGCCTATAATGTGTGTAGCATGGAAGATATCACCATCTCTTGGTTGTTATGTTGACAATGAAAGTATGCCGCTCAAAATATTATTTACCTCTATTTCAAAATCAAGCTCTGGCACCTCTACAAATCCATGCTTCCCTCTGCGAAGGGTCTATATATTTACTTTATGTTGAGGCATTACCCTCTTATTAAAAGCACCAGCTGGAGAGCACCGCTGTCATTTGCATCCATTACTATTAGTTTATATTGGGTATGACTATGACTGGATCTCTTTTACCATGAGTTACAATGTTTAGTCAGTCCTTGATCTTTTAAGGTGCTCTGCATTTATGTTTTGCGGTCTCAGAAAGGGCTAGTGAGATACCATCTTGTTATATCATATCATGATTGTTTTGAGAAAGTGTTGTCATCCGAGATTCATTATTATTGCTCACTAGATTATGCCATTGATATGAGTAAACATGAGACCTAAATGTTATTGTGAATGTGGTTAGTCATAATCTTTGCTGAAAACTTGAATGCTGGCTTTACATAATTACAACAACAAGAGCAAACCGAGTTTGTAAAAGTTTTTCTTTATCACTTTCAGTTTATCAACTGAATTGCTTGAGGACAAGCAAAGGTTTAAGCTTGGGGACTTGATACGTCTCCAACGTATCTACTTTTCCAAACACTTTTGCCCTTGTTTTGGACTCTAACTTGCATGATTTGAATGAAACTAACCCGGACTGACGCTGTTTTCAGCAGAATTGCCATGGTGTTATTTATGTGCACAAACAAAAGTTCTCGGAATGACCTGAAACTCCACGGAACTTATTATTGGAAAATATTAAAAATATTGGCAAAAGAATCAAGGCCAGGGGCCCCACCACCTGTCCACGAGGGTGGGGGCGCGCCCCCTACCTTGTGGGCCCCCTGAAGCTCCACCGACCTCAACTCTAACTCCATATATTCGTGTTTGGGGAGAAAAAAATCAGAGAGAAAGATTCATCACGTTTTACGATACGGAGCCGCCGCCAAGCCCTAAAACCTCTTGGGAGGGCTGATCTGGAGTCCGTTCGGGGCTCCGGAGAGGGGAATCCGTCGCCATCGTCATCATCAACCATCCTCCATCACCAATTTCATGATGCTCACCGCCGTGCGTGAGTAATTCCATCGTAGGCTTGCTGGATGGTGATGGGTTGGATGAGATTTATCATGTAATCGAGTTAGTTTTATTAGGGTTTGATCCCTACTATCCACTATGTTCTGAGATTGATGTTGCTATGACTTTGCTATGCTTAATGCTTGTCCCTAGGGCCCGAGTGCCATGATTTTAGATCTGAACCTATTATGTTTTCATGAATATATGTGAGTTCTTGATCCTATCTTGGAAGTCTATAGTCACCTACTATGTGTTATGATCCGGCAACCCCGAAGTGACAATAATCGGAACCACTCCCGGTGATGACCATAGTTTGAGGAGTTCATGTATTCACTATGTGTTAATGCTTTGGTCCGGTACTCTATTAAAAGGAGGCCTTAATATCCCTTAGTTTCCACTAGGACCCTGCTGCCACGGGAGGGTAGGACAAAAGATGTCATGCAAGTTCTTTTCCATAAGCATGTATGACTATATTCAGAATACATGCCTACATTACATTGATGAATTGGAGCTAGTTCTGTGTCACCCTATGTTATGACTATTACATGATGAACCGCGTCCGGCATAATTCTCTATCACCGATCCAATGCCTACGAGCTTTTCACATATTGTTCTTCGCTTATTTACTTTACCGTTTCTACTATTACAATTACTACAAAACCCAAAAATATTATTTTTGCTACCGTTATCGTTACTTCCATACTACTTTGCTACTAAATACTTTGCTGCAGATACTAACTTATCCAGGTGTGGTTTAATTGACAACGCAACTGCTAATACTTGAGAATATTCTTTGGCTCCCCTTGTGTCGAATCAATAAATTTGGGTTGAATACTCTACCCTTGAAAACTGTTGTGATCCCCTATACTTGTGGGTTATCACACCCCAGGCTGTTGGGGATCGTAGCAGAAATTTAAAATTTTCTATGCATCACCAAGATCAATCTATGGAGTCATCTAGCAATGAGGGAGAGGGGAGTGCATCTACGTACCCTTGTAGATCGCAAGCGGAAGCGTTCAAGAGAACGGGGTTGATGGAGTCGTACTCGTTGTGATCCAAATCACCGATGACCGAGCGCCGAACGGACGTCACCTCCGCGTTCAACACACGTACGGTTGGGAGAGATGTCTCCTCCTTCTTGATCCAGCAAGGGGGAAGGAGAGGTTGATGGAGATCCAACAGCACGACGGCCTGGTGGTGGAAGCAGCGGGGATCTCGGCAGGGCTTCGCCAAGCTCAGCGAGAGGGAGAGGTGTTACGGGGGGAGAGGGAGGCGCCAGGGGCTTGGGTGCGCAGCCCTCCCTCCCCCCTCTTTATATAGGGGCCCTGGGGGGGCGCCGGCCCCCTAGAGATCCAATCTCAAGGGGGCGGCGGCCAAGTGGGGGAACTTGCCCCCCATGTCAGGGGGGGCGCCCCCCACCCCCAGGGTTTCCAACCCTAGGCGCAGGGGAGGCCCATGGGGGGCGCACCAGCCCACCAGGGGCTGATTCCCTTCCCACTTCAGCCCATGGGGCCCTCCGGGATAGGTGGCCCCACCCGGTGGACCCCAGGGACCCTTCCGGTGGTCCCGGTACAATACCGGTGACCCCTGAAACTTTCCCGGTGGCCGAAACTGGACTTCCTATATACAAATCTTCACCTCCGGACCATTCCGGAACTCCTCGTGACGTCCGGGATCTTATCCGGGACTCCGAACAACTTTTGGGTTACCGCATACTAATATCTCTACAACCCTAGCGTCACCGAACCTTAAGTGTGTAGACCCTACGGGTTCGGGAGACACGCAGACATGACCGAGACGACTCTCCGGTCAATAACCAACAGCGGGATCTGGATACCCATGTTGGCTCCCACATGCTCCATGATGATCTCATCGAATGAACCACGATGTCAAGGATTCAAGTAATCCCGTATACAATTCCCTTTGTCAATCGGTACGTTACTTGCCCGAGATTCGATCATCAGTATCCCAATACCTCGTTCAATCTCGTTACCGGCAAGTCACTTTACTCGTTCCATAATGCATGATCCCGTGACCAACCACTTGGTCACATTGAGCTCATTATGATGATGCATTACCGAGTGGGCCCGAGATACCTCTCCATCATACGGAGTGACAAATCCAGTCTCGATCCGTGCCAACCCAATGACACTTTCGAGAGATACCGTAGTGTACCTTTATAGCCACCCGATTACGTTGTGGACGTTTGGTACACCCAAAGCACTCCTACGGTATCCGGGAGTTGCACGATCTCATGGTCTAAGGAAATGATACGACATTAGAAAAGCTCTAGCGCATTTAACTACGATCTTGTGCTATGCTTAGGATTGGGTCTTGTCCATCACATCATTCTCCCAATGATGTGATCCCGTTATCAATGACATCCAATGTCCATCGTTAGGAAACCGTAACCATCCATTGATCAACGAGCTAGTCAACTAGAGGCTTACTAGGGACATGTTGTGTTCTATGTATTCATACATGTATTACGATTTCCGGATAACACAATTATCATGAACAAGGAAATATAATAATAATCATTTTATTATTGCCTCTAGGGCATATTTCCAACAGTCTCCCACTTGCACTAGAGTCAATAATCTAGTTACATTGTGATGAATCGAACACCCATAGAGTTCTGGTGTTGATCATGTTTTGCTCGCGGAAGAGGTTTAGTCAACGGATCTGCGACATTCAGATCCGTATGCACTTTGCAAATATCTATGTCTTCATCTTGAACATTTTCATGAATGGAGTTGAAGCGACGCTTGATGTGTCTGGTCTTCTTGTGAAACCTGGGCTCCTTGGCAAGGGCAATAGCTCCAGTGTTATCACAGAAGAGAGTCATCAGGTCTGACGCATTGGGAATAACTCCTAGGTCGGTAATGAACTCCTTCATCCAAATTGCTTCATGCGCTGCCTCCGAGGCTGCCATGTACTCCGCTTCACATGTAGATCCCGCCACGATGCTTTGCTTGCAACTGCACCAGCTTACTGCCCCACCATTCAAAATAAACACGTATCCGGTTTGTGACTTGGAGTCATCCAGATCTGTGTCGAAGCTAGCATCAATGTAACCCTTTACGACGAGCTCTTCGTCACCTCCATAAACGAGAAACATATCCTTAGTCCTTTTCAGGTACTTCAGGATGTTCTTGACCGCTGTCCACTGTTCCATGCCGGGATTACTTTGGTACCTTCCTACCAAACTTACGGCAAGGTTTACATTAGGTCTGGTACACAACATGGCATACATGATAGACCCGATGGCCGAGGCATAGGGGACAACACTCATCTTTTCTCTATCTTCTGCCGTGGTCAAGCATTGAGCCGAGCTCAATTTCACACCTTGCAACACAGGCAAGAACCCCTTCTTGGATTGATCCATATTGAACTTCTTCAATATCTTATCAAGGTATGTGCTTTGTGAAAGACCTATGAGGCGTCTCGATCTATCTCTATAGATCTTGATTCCTAATATGTAAGCAGCTTCTCCAAGATCCTTCATTGAAAAACACTTATTCAAGTAGGCCTTTATGCTCTCCAAGAGTTCTATATCATTTCCCATCAACAGTATGTCATCCACGTATAATATGAAAAATGCTACAGAGCTCCCACTCACTTTCTTGTAAACGCAGGCTTCTCCATAAGTCTGCATAAACCCAAACGCTTTGATCATTTCATCAAAGCAAATGTTCCAACTCCGAGATGCTTGCACCAGCCCATAGATGGAGCGCTGGAGCTTGCATACCTTGTTAGCATTCTTAGGATCGACAAAACCTTCTGGCTGCATCATATACAATTCTTCCTTAAGAAAGCCGTTAAGGAACGTCGTTTTGACGTCCATTTTCCATATCTCATAATCGTAGAATGCGGCAATCGCTAACATGATTCAGACGGACTTAAGCTTCGCTACGGGTGAGAAGGTATCATCGTAGTCAACCCCTTGAACTTGTCAGTAACCCTTAGCGACAAGTCGAGTTTTGTAGATGGTAACATTACCATCCGCGTCCGTCTTCTTCTTAAAGATCCATTTATTTTCTATTGCTCGCCGATCATCGGGCAAGTCTATCAAAGTCCATACTTGTTTTCATACATGGATCCTATCTCGGATTGCATGGCTTCAAGACATTTGTTGGAATCTGGGCCCGCCATCGCTTCTTCATAGTTCGAAGGTTCACCGTTGTCTAACAACTTGATTTCCAGGACGGGGTTGCCATACCATTCTGGTGTGGAACGTGTCCTCGTGGACCTACGAAGTTCAGTAGCAACTTGATCCGAAGTACCTTGATCATCATCATTAACCTCCTCTCTAGCGGTGCGGGCACCACAGAACATCTTCCGAGCTGCGCTACTTTCCGCTTCAAGAGGCAGTACTTCATCAAGTTCTACTTTCCTCCCACTTACTTCTTTCGAGAGAAACTCTTTCTCTAGAAAGGACCCGTTCTTGGCAACAAAGATCTTGCCTTCGGATCTGAGGTAGAAGGTATACCCAATGGTTTCCTTAGGGTATCCTATGAAGACGCATCTTTCCGACTTGGGTTCGAGCTTTTCAGGTTGCAGTTTCTTGACATAAGCATTGCATCCCCAAACTTTTAGAAACGACAGCTTAGGTTTCTTCCCAAACCATAATTCATACGGTGCCGTCTCAACGGATTTCGACGGAGCCCTATTTAAAGTGAATGCGGCAGTCTCTAAAGCATAGCCCCAAAATGAGAGCGGTAGATCAGTAAGAGACATCATAGATCGCACCATATCCAATAGGGTGCGATTACGATGTTCGGACACACCATTACGCTGAGGTGTTCCAGGCGGCGTGAGTTGTGAAACGATTCCACATTTCCTTAAGTGTGTGCCAAATTCGTGACTTAAATATTCCCCTCCACGATCTGATCGTAAGAACTTTATTTTTCTGTCAAATTGATTTTCAACCTCACTCTGAAATTACTTGAACTTTTCAAAGGTCTCAGACTTGTGTTTCATTAAGTAGACATACCCATATCTACTCAAGTCATCAGTGAGGGTGAGAACATAACGATAGCCACCGCGTGCCTCAACGCTCATTGGACCGCACACATTAGTATGTATGATTTCCAATAAGTTGGTTGCTCGCTCCATTGTTTCAGAGAACAGAGTCTTGGTCATTTTACCCATGAGGCATGGTTCGCACGTGTCAAATGATTCGTAATCAAGAGACTCCAAAAGTCCATCTGCATGGAGGTTCTTCATGCGTTTGACACCAATGTGACCAAGGCGGCAGTGCCACAAGTATGTGGGACAATCATTATCAACCTTACATTTTTTGGTATTCACACTATGAATATGTGTAACATCACGTTCGAGATTCATTAAGAATAAACCATTGACCAGCGGGGCATGACCATACAACATATCTCTCATATAAATAGAACAACCATTATTCTCGGATTTAAATGAGTAGCCATCTCGTATTAAACGAGATCCAGATACAATGTTCATGCTCAAAGCTGGCACTAAATAACAATTATTGAGGTTTAAAACTAATCCCGTAGGTAAATGTAGAGGTAGCGTGCCGACGGCGATCACATCGACCTTGGAACCATTCCCGACGCGCATCGTCACCTCGTCCTTCGCCAGTCTCCGCTTATTCCGCAACTCCTGTTTTGAGTTAAAAATATGAGCAACCACACCGGTATCAAATACCCAGGAGCTACTACGAGTACTGGTAAGGTACACATCAATTACATGTATATCACATATACCTTTGGTGTTGCCGGCCTTCTTGTCCGCTAAGTACTTGGGGCAGTTCCGCTTCCAGTGACCACTTCCCTTGCAATAAAAACACTCAGTCTCAGGCTTGGGTCCATTCTTTGGTTTCTTCCCGGCAGCTTGCTTGCCGGGCGCGGCACCTCCCTTGCCGTCTTTCTTGAAACCCTTTTTACCCTTGCCCTTCTTGAACTTAGTGGTTTTATTCACCATCAACACTTGATGTTCCTTTTTGATTTCCACCTCCGCTGATTTTAGCATTGAATATACTTCAGGAATGGTTTTCTCAATCCCCTGCATATTGAAGTTCATCACAAAGCTCTTGTAGCTTGGTGGAAGCGACTGAAGGAATCTGTCAACGACCGCATCATCCGAGAGATTAACTCCCAGCTGAGACAAGCGGTTGTGCAACCCAGACATTTTGAGTATGTGCTCGCTGACGGAACTATTTTCCTCCATCTTACAACTGTAGAACTTGTCGGAGACTTCATATCTCTCAACCCGGGCATGAGCTTGTAAAACCATTCTCAGCTCTTGGAACATCTCATATGCCCCATGCTACTCGAAACGTTTTTGGAGCCCCGGTTCTAAGCTGTAAAGCATGCCGCACTAAACCAGGGAGTAATCATCAACATGCGACTGCCAAGCGTTCATAACGTCTTGGTTCGCTGGGGGTGGTGCTTCACCTAACGGTGCTTCTAGGACATATGCTTTCTTGGCAGCTATGAGGATGATCCTCAAGTTCCGGACCCAGTCCGTATAGTTGCTACCATCATCTTTCAGCTTGGTTTTCTCTAGGAACGCGTTGAAGTTGAGGTTGACATGAGCGTTGGCCATTTGATCTACAAGACATATTTGCAAAAGTTTTAGACTAAGTTCATGATAATTAAGTTCATCTAATCAAATTATTTAATGAACTCCCACTCAGACAGACATCCCTCTAGTCATCTAAGTGATACATGATCCGAGTCAACTAGGCCGTGTCCGATCATCACGTGATTCGGACTAGTCATCATCGGTGAACATCTTCATGTTGATCGTATCTTCTATACGACTCATGTTCGACCTTTCGGTCTTCCGTGTTCCGAGGCCATGTCTATACATGCTAGGCTCGTCAAGTCAACCTAAGTGTATTGCGTGTGTAAATCTGGCTTACACCCGTTGTATTCAAACGTTAGAATCTATCACACCCGATCATCACGTGGTGCTTCGAAACAACGAACCTTCGCAACGGTGCACAGTTAGGGGGAACACTTTCTTGAAATTATTATGAGGGATCATCTTATTTATGCTACCGTCGTTCTAAGAAAATAAGATGCAAAAACATGATAAACATCACATGCAATCAAATAGTGACATGATATGGCCAATATCATTTTGCTCCTTTTGATCTCCATCTTCGGGGCACCATGATCATCATCATCACCGGCATGACACCATGATCTCCATCATCGTGTCTTCATGAAGTTGTCTCGCCAACTATTACTTCTACTACTATGGCTAACGGTTAGCAATAAAGTAAAGTAATTACATGGCGTTTTTAGTGACACGCAGGTCATAAAATAAATTAAGACAACTCCTATGGCTCCTGCCGGTTGTCATACTCATCGACATGCAAGTCGTGATTCCTATTACAAGAACATGATCAATCTCATACATCACATATATATCATTCATCACATCCTTTTGGCCATATCACATCACACGGCATATGCTGCAAAAACAAGTTAGACGTCCTCTAATTGTTGTTGCAAATTTTTACGTGGCTGCTATAGGTTTCTAGCAAGAACGTTTCTTACCTACGCCAAAACCACAACATGATATGTCAATTTCTATTTACCCTTCATAAGGACCCTTTTCATCAAATCCGATCCGACTAAAGTGGGAGAGACAGACACCCGCTAGCCACCTTATGCAACTAGTGCATGTCAGTCGGTGGAACCTGTCTCACGTAAGTGTACGTGTAAGGTCGGTCCGGGCCGCTTCATCCCACGATGCCACCGAATCAAGATAAGACTGGTAATGGCAAGTAAATTGACAATATTGACGCCCACAATAAACTTGTGTTCTACTCGTGCATAGAAACTACGCATAGACCTAGCTCATGATGCCACTGCTGGGGATCGTACCAGAAATTTAAAATTTTCTACGCATCACCAAGATCAGTCTATGGAGTCATCTAGCAACTAGGGAGAGGGGAGTGCATCTACATACCCTTGTAGATCGCGAGCGGAAGCGTTCAAGAGAACGGGGTTGATGGAGTCGTACTCGTCGTGATCCAAATCATCGATGACCGAGCGCCAAATGGACGGCACCTCCGCGTTCAACACACGTACAGTTGGGAGAGACGTCTCCTCCTTCTTGATCCAGCAAGGGGGATGGAGAGGTTGATGGAGATCCAGCAGCACGACGGCGTGGTGGTGGAAGCAGCGGGGATCTCGGCAGGGCTTCGCCATGCTCAGCGAGAGGGAGAGGTGTTACAGGGGGAGAGGGAGGCGCCAGGGGCTTGGGTGCACAGCCCTCCCTCCCGCCCTCTTTATATAGGGGCCCTGGGGGGGCCGGCCCCCTAGATATCCAATCTCAAGGGGCAGCGGCCAGGGGGAACTTGCCCCCAAGTCGGTGGGCGCCCCACCCCTGTGGTTTCCAACCCTAGGCGCAGGGGGAGGCCCATGGGGGGCGCACCAGCCCACCAGGGGCTGGTTCCCTTCCCACTTCAGCCCATGGGGCCCTCCGGGATAGGTGGCCCCACCCGGTGGACCCCCGGGACCCTTCCGGTGGTCCCGGTACAATACCGGTGACCCCCGCCGAAACTGGACTTCCTATATACAAATCTTCACCTCCGGACCATTCTGGAACTTCTCGTGACATCCGGGATCTTATCCGGGACTCCGAACAACTTTCGGGTTACCGCATACTAATATCTCTACAACCCTACCATCACCGAACCTTAAGTGTGTAGACCCTACGGCTTCGGGAGACACGCATACATGACCGAGACGACTCTCCGGTCAATAACCAACAGCGGGATCTGGATACCCATGTTGGCTCCCACATGCTCCACGATGATCTCATCAGATGAACCACGATGTCAAGGATTCAAGTAATCCCGTAAACAATTCCCTTTGTCAATCGGTACGTTACTTGCCCGAGATTCGATCGTCGGTATCCCAATACCTCGTTCAATCTCGTTACCGGCAAGTCACTTTACTCGTTCCATAATGCATGATCCCGTGACCAACCACTTGGTCACATTGAGCTCATTATGATGATGCATTACTGAGTGGGCCTAGAGATACCTCTCCATCATACGGAGTGACAAATCCCAGTCTCGATCCGTGCCAACCCAACAGACACTTTCGGAGATACCTGCAGTGTACCTTTATAGCCACCCAGTTATGTTGTGACGTTTGGTACACCCAAAGCACTCCTACGGTATCCGGGAGTTGCACGATCTCATGGTCTAAGGAAATGATACTGGACATTAGAAAAGCTCTAGCAGACAAACTACACGATCTTGTGCTTTGCTTAGGATTGGGTCTTGTCCATCACATCATTCTTCCAATGATGTGATCCCATTATCAATGACATCCAATGTCCATGGTCAAGAAACCGTAACCATCCATTGATCAACGAGCTAGTCAACTAGAGGCTTACTAGGGACATGTTGTGGTCTATGTATTCACACATGTATTATGATTTCCGGATAACACAATTATAGCATGAACAATAGACAATTATCATGAACAAGGAAATATAATAATAATCATTTTATTATTGCCTCTAGGGCATATTTCCAACACAGGCGTGGGCTCGAAGAGGTGCCAAGTGTATCGACGGTGAGCCTGTTCCCGCGCTACCGCACTATTTACCGCGCAAGCTTCCCGTCCGGCTAGTTTGGCCACGCGTCGGCTAGAAGAGGGACAAATCGTGGGCGTTTATTGGCAAAAAGCTTTGTAAAAACTAAGTGTGTGGAATGACTTCGGTCATAAGTTTACCCTTGGGTGATGAGGTCAAAGTTACACAGAAGGGTGATGATGGACACTCGTGTGCGATAATTAATTCTGCGCTCTACAGTGCACACGGTGGAAGGAACCAACTGTGTGCAATAATGTCGAAGATCGCAGTCGAGTTAGCTATACAGATCGTGTGCTGTGAGATCGACAAGGTAAACTGATTCGAGAATGGTTAATAAAATCTAAGACCATTGCATATTAATTAAGGTCAAAATAGTGCTAGAAATATACGAGTCTCATACGATGCCATTTCAACGATTGTACCACAAAAGCTCGAAATGTTACAAGGTTCAAATTCCAGAGTTATATGTCTCAAATTCGAAGATTACAAGGTTCAAACTGATATTAGAAATGAAATTCAGCTCATCAGTTGCAAACGCTCACGCTGATGCGCTGAACATGGATAACAGAGAGGTTCAAACTAATATCACCGCTTCTAAGTCTGGCTTCGAAACCTCACAATTTTTGCAAAGGGGTCAGCCACTGAGAAGTCATGTATGGGGTTGACCCGATGACTTATGATTACTCTGTCATCTGAAGTTCCAAAATGAAATTCAACATTTTTGGAGCCTACTCCATTCTGCCGAAGGCGCCGGCGCTGATCAACAGACCATTCATTTTTGTGAAATAAATGTAGGGGAAACCTCATTTCCTTCAGCACCCTTGCTCTGAGAACAAAGAACCTGGCGAATATAATCTCCCGTAAGGTCCCTCGGTAGGAGTTCAAAGTAATTTCTGAGAGATGCAGATCTAGGCATTCGATGTGATTGTTATATTGTATCACGTTATCCACCACTGGGCCTAATCTTATCTGCAAAATAAGAAAACGTGTTAGTGCCTACATGTAGTTTTGAACATTACTACAGGCCTAGCTATTTGGTTTGCAGGATTTGTAAAATGCACTAACATGCCATCTTCGATCTGACATGATTAACATGGGCATTTGATTACATTCTAGAAAAATGTAGCCTTCTTCACAAGAGGTTCGAGTGGATGAAAAGTTCCCTAAGTAAACTAGTACAGATGAATCCAAAGGAGAAATGCTTATTGATTGTAACCATATGGATCAAGCAACCAATATCGGGGAGGGGCATGTATGTACTGAAATCGTCCAAAAGAACCTTCTGAAATCGTAGTACATTGTCATTGTAAACTTGGAAAAAGGTGTCACAAATTGAACTCCCTTATGGTTAACATTTAACAGGAAAGGAACATCACCTCGATATATAGCTTCTCCAGGCACGGAAAGCATCTCAGGAAACTAACAACTTGCTCCAGGTCAGGCCCGATAGATTCTAGTGCCAAGACCTTCATTGTGCGCAGTTTCGGGGTCAAGCTTGTCGGAATCATTTTCTGAATGACAGACGAACAAACATCTTCAAAATTAGAAATAATGTTAATTTCTAGAAGGAGAGGTAGAAGGCGGTTGTTGTACCTGAACGGGTGTGGATCCAATAACAAGTTCGAGTATTTGTCGACGAGTAGCCCACCTTTGTCAATTTCGGCAGAAATGACACTGATTCTTGTTGGACCTTCTTGATCAACTACAAGTAATCTCTCAAGTGCAGGTGTGTCCTGGATGACCATACCGTGGTCCAACTTTTGTGATGTCTTCCTGCCGCACCAGCAACACACATAAATAGTCCGGAGAGTCATGGAGGTGATGTGGAAGGTACTCAACCCATTGATAGCCTGAAGACGAAGGTACTCGAGTGCAGTACAGCCACGGGGCAGGCGCTCCATGTCACCCTTTCAGAGGCAGACGACGATGAGCTCGAGGTGCTTCAGTCATGGTAAAATAAGAGCGGGCGCGTCATTAAGGGGCGGGAAATGGCAGTTCCTGAACTTGGCGACGCGTAGCTTGGGCGCGAGGAGGAGCGGACGTTGGCAGCGACCGCATATGCCCATCATCAAAAGTGAGCTCCTTGAGCTGATCTAGGGCGGGGGATCGGAACCAGTCGTCAAGCTTTCTTGGTCCTTGCCGTTGGAACGGAACTTTCCCATTCTAAGGCCTTTGGTTGGGCGAAAGTGACTGCCGAGGATCTTGGAGAACGCATCGAAGCTTTTGCGATAGCCATGGAAGAGCTCGTGGGTGTCGATGAGGTCGAGAGGGCTGGATTTCCATAGGGGCGCCATCGCTGGGAAAGGAGGGTTGTCCGTGCCCCATATTTGATTGGGAGGAGGGAGATGATGACTCTCAACATATCATCGGGAGGCTGCTGATTAAGTCTAGGCCTGCTGGAGTCGCTTGCGGTTCTAGCTTGCCCCGCCTCCGCTTGTTGCAGCCCCATTCTCCACCTCCGGAGTCTCCTTGTCAGCGGCGCTTTCTGATAGAAATGGGAGTACATGGAATATTTAGTTAAAACAGGGCAATAGAAAAGTGTATTGGTAACTAGAAGTTATTAGGTAGGAATATAGTAAGATAAGGGAATAATAATTGGTTGCTTAAATACTACACAATTCATTTGACATTGTTGGGTAAGTTAACATATGCAGATAGTTGAAAATAAAACTTACTTCAAACAAAGTCTGGACGGATGATTTTGTCGGGGAAGTTAGCATATATCTCATGACCAGGCCCTTCTATGTGCAGTGCAATTTTGGTGCCAGCTTTCAGTACATAAAACTTTGGAATTTCATTCCAAAAGCCAGTGCCAAAATAGGATTCACCACGTTCATCAAGTCTTACAGTAGCAATGATTGTAAATCCATGGTTTGTGTGCAGTATGACATTCGTGGAGCCTCGATGTATGTAAAGGGAAAAATTGTGCATTACGTAATCTGTTGCATAGACAGGCATGTCCTGCAGAAAATGGTAGGATTGTTAAAGAAAATATGGTAACATGCAAATATGGGCCCAAATTGAAAGAACTGTACAGTAGTTGAAATCGAAGGACAAAAGTCTACAATTAAACAGATAGGGTAAACATGATGTCATGGAAATATGGGAGTAATCGAAAGAACAATACATCATTAATTTGCCTAATATAGAAAGAAGAGGGGAAAATCCCCTTTGACGTATATGGTGCATGTGGCACCTTTTATCCAAATGTAGCAATATTTAGAATATGTTCAGGAAAGTAGGCCATGCCAACCGATTTAGGGTGAGATTGAACATACCGCGCATGTCCTCAAGTTATCTGGTATGATGAGATGGAATCTCCGGGGCGGTCGCCAAGTCCTGAAGTGTCGGTGCATTGTACATTCTATGAATGAAAGAAAACCCTAAAATATCTCGAATAAAAATGAATTCACGGCGATTTTCACCGGGTGATTAAAGGAGGCAGGTGAACTGGGATAAGAGATGAGATAATATCTCATTAAATTATTTACCTTGTCGTCCATGAGAAAGAATCCTCAGTATGGCAGATTCCCCAACCGAGCGGAGCTGGGTCGACCGCAAGCAGCGTCGAGAAAGTCAATGGCGACAGGCGGCGGCAAGCGGAAGTGGCGAAATGCG